>CM044394.1:26795000-28143750 GCA_024322285.1 Musa beccarii
CCGTTCATCTTCACCTTCCCAAGAAACGAAGAAAAGTGCAGAGATGGGTGGGGAGGGAAGAGACCATCGAACAGAGAACCTTTGGAGCAGGACAAGTCACAGAAATGCTCTTGGGATTGGCCTTATTTGCTGAGAAGTCTTTCGGACGAAAAATTTTGGAGACGTGGATCTTACGATTACCATCGATACAGCCATTGTTGAGTCCCAGTAGAGAGGAAAACTCTTGCAACCAATAAAAAATGTGGGTTCTAAGCCACTTCGTTACACCATAATTAACCATTGTCGGACAGCGCCACTGGCTCGGAGCACGACCGTTGCGTCTCTCGCAGGGGAATCGGGGAACGCGCCGACGCTACTCGTCGTCTTCTTGCCCCTTTCACGTGTCGGACGGAATGGATTGGAACACCCGTACTGTTGGCAGTGGCACTGGGACCCAGCAATCTCGTGGACGGATTTGACGCCGACGACTGCGGGTCGAGATGAGCCGGTCAGTGGGTTACGTGGGTCCGACCGGTTCAGATGTGGTTGGTCCTTCGCATGGTGTAATTTTTTAATGCTTTGAACACTCAAGGGCTGTTCTTATGATAAAAAATAAATACTAATTTATCGCATTCTTGATGTAAATTGTTTCTATTTCATAACTTGATTAATCATTTAATAAGATTCACATTCTAATTATTTTATTATATAAAAAATTATATGACAGGTAAATGACAAAAGGTATATTTGAAATGTACATTAAGAGTTCAATATATATTTCAAATGTGAATGTGAATTGATATTTGATAATTTTTTTAAAATCATATTTGGTTTGGATGTTGTATTAGAAATGTTTTAACGTTGATGTTATAATTCTTTAAATTCAAATTATAAGATTATCAAAATGTTTTATTGAGAATTAATATGATTTATATTTTTTACAAAGTAAACTTTATTTATTTATTTTACAAATTATTTTATATCTATTTATATGATTATATTTTTATTCATTATATATTTGGGTCATAAAATTATTTACATTATTTATTTTATTTTATTTGCTTACTAATTTAAATTTAAAATATGTATTCACTTTTGAATAAATTTTAAAAATATTAGAAAGATAAATTTATCATAAAATATTTCATAAACTTTTAAAATATAATTTTATAAAATAACACTTATGTTAATATATATTTAAAATATAATTTTCATCTATTATTTGACAAGCATTCAAAGCATCTATAACTACATATTCACTCAAATCATTTTGTTCAATTAACACATTAATAATGCAAACACAACCACAGTCACTTATAATTTGAACAACTTTCAATTTTAAGGATAAAAAATAAATTAATCTTTTATGGTATAAATAACTGATAAGTTGTTTCATTAGGAGCAATATAAATGTTACCAAAATTATACAGTTTTGACTTTGGAACTACTCCCCTTACAGTGAAATTGACCATCGACTTACTGCATAGAGAACGTGAACACCAATATATTATTTCACCAAGTTATAAAATTATATATCTTATTTCACCAAGTTATAAAATTATATCGAGGATTCCATACTATATGCTAGCTTTATACCTTTCAATACGCCCTTATTCTTTTGCTGAATCAAATAATCCAACTTATACTAATAAAAGTATGTGAATAGACAAAAACAAATCATAATATCAAATCATTGATAGAAAACTGAAACAAATCAGTTGATGCATCGAGTTCTTCCCCATTAATAACCTTGTCATGGTGCAAGATCTTATCTTATACCTGTCTCCATTAATTTCTGAATTTATATGAATGACTTCAACCTTTTAATTACGGATGTAAAAAGGATATTCGCAAAACTTTTCCACGACTGAAGGCTATGTGTAGTATTATTATGATATCTTCTTAATTAAACTTGTATAATTGTGTGTGAACATATATGTAGTTTTACAAAATTATTTATACTAAATAACAGATTCATAATTTGGTTATACTGTTTGACAAATTTAAGTTTTGTAGTGTACATGAACTTAAAGACGTTTCTTAGATAACAACAACAATTTTGAAAGTAAATGTTAAGTAACAAGAATTTACTAGTGTAGTATTGTTTGTTTTGTTATATGATTAATTTTACTAGCATATTATTATTGGTGTTTACTGGGCCATTATTTTTTTGAACTTATATTTATTAAAATTAAATCACAAAAAGTAAATCACCTGTTTTATATACGTTGGATGATTCAAACTATTTTGAATTTATAATATAATAAAAATCTGTTTAGATGTCATTCGGGGGACTCATAATACAATAGAATTAATAAATATGTTAAAAATGCTTGAATTAATAATTGTGATGTATGAGTTAATTTATTTATTATTACATCTTGCATTTTCATAAGATGACTTATGAGAGTTCAATTGTTGTATGGCCTTTGCATTTTTATAGGGATGTGGTAATCCTTTGTAAGAGACCATAGTATATGGTGAGCATAAAAAAGAAAGGTGTCTGCTTCAGCAGGTATCAAAATAAGGAGAGAAAAAAAAAGATAAAGGTGAATTCACTGGAAAAATACATGTTTCTGAGCTTTTCCCATAAAAGTATCTTTTTCATTTTTTTAAAAGAGTCCCTGTTTATCATAATTCTTGAAATGTCTCTTATGACAAGACAATTGAAGTGGGTATGTTACGTAGTTCATATGATCAATTGGTTCTCATTATGTTATAAATCGAATAAATCCTCTATATATAAGATTTATAATGTCAGTTATATATTTTTTAATAGGTTTATATGATATTTGAGATCTTTAAAAAATATTAAAAATTTATTTAAAAATATTATAACCTGGGGAAATAAACTCAAAATCCGATACAAATACAATCATACACAAAGAAAGAGTTTCAAATAGGTTTTTCTATTTAAAAATAAAAATAATCAAATAGTGGTATAATATTTTTGAATAAATAAATTAAGCTGATTTACTATATGGGCGGGTCCTTATGGTGTAACTGTGTACTGTTCTAGTTATCTTGTCAAGAGGGCATTTCAGATATTATATCATATAAAAAATATTTTAAAAATATCTTTTAAAATAGTGAAAAAGAAAATTTCTGAGAATTCTATCCAAAAATAATACGATCAGTGTTTGAAGGAGGAGGTATTTTTATCATGCATTTGAATATGGGAACGCAATGGGTCGTTCCCATATGGGAGTGACAACCGACAACACTATCGCTTTCGTGCATACCGTTTAATTGTTTATTCAGTAGCAAAGTTGACACGCATGACAACAAGATTTTTCATCCATTCAACATGGATGAGGCTGACACTCCTTTTCCCATGACTTGGGACTTGTTATAATCACAACAGTAGTATCACTAATACATATTTGACAGAGACAATTTTATTCCATGTTAGTTTATCTATTACAAAGATCAACACTTAAGCAGGACTCCAAATTACTAACCCCAAAATGATATCATAGTGTGTCTCACTATGCTCGACATATAATAATCATCCTATCTTATTATGATCAGACACTAGAATGATCAGACGATTAACCTAATCTTATTTGAGGCCAGCCAGTAAAAAGACCCAAGGTTAAGTATAAAAAGGAACCCACCAACTCACACTAAGGGAGGGCTCTCTATACACAAACTTAGTCATATAGCTTATACTGTTGTTTTCTCCCCTTTGCTAACTTAAGCATCAGAGGGGTCACACCGAGCTACCCTCCAAGCTAGCCTATCTTGTAGGATCACCAACCGCTTGAAGACACCAGGACAACCAAGCACCTAGGGAGGAACCTTGCAACCAGGAAGATCCTGGTTCACCCACTCGACCATCCTAATTAGGTGGTTACCCACCAAACGACTTTTGACTAAGCAACCTATGCAGTCTCACTTCACCGAGTCTCCTACATCAACTAGGAAAAGACACCTGGATAAGCCTGCATCTTGTTAGTGGACCAATCATACTGACTTATTAGTCAACGGTACTTGTGGAACTATCATTCTAGTACTAGAAGGAGGGCCGAACGTCATAGAAGCACCCTTTTATCGCTCTTCCTAGTGAATGTCTTAGATAAGGAGGCCCTCTCCTCCCTTTCCTAAGGTACAGAGGCGAGTCTCATGCTTACCTCGTCAGAAGCACCCCACAACCTCAACGTCATGGGCCTAAGCATCTGTGGCTCTTACCACACCCTTGGCAACGTCGCTCTTGTCGCACCCTTGGCAATGTCACCCTCTAAACCCTTCAAGCCAGCGCCCAGCCTTCCTCATTTGTGGGAGAGCCATAGCCAGACCCTCGACGACTCCCCAAGGGATGCTCCAATGATAATCGAGAGCTAGGGGCTTTGGCCCTGCGAAGTAGTAAGGTGAAGAGAGGAAAAAAGATTCTAAACATTTTCGACCCATACTCAAGAATCATTCCAAAGGTGCATAACACATTCTGAAGAGGATTTTCATTAAACTAGATAAAACAAGTTAACAAAGCAGATGCCATCCTGAAAGGGAGGCTATAAAACAAGAGCTAATAAAAATAAAAAAGGAGGGTCCTTAGTACCTAGCTACATTAGGCCAAAGGATGCAAAGCCAGAAGAGATGTCGGTCGATCATCGAATGGAACCTCTACGGGAGCAGGCACTTCAGCATCTGAGGGAAGCTTTGCATAAGGATCCTCATCAAGCTTGAGTTTAGGATACCTCACCTTGAAGTGACTAGTGGTGATTTGATACCCGTACTCGTATGCTGCCTAGCTAGAGCCCTAGAGGCCGCATTAGAACCCTTTGGATTCCTTGTAGGAGGCCACGACCCTCCTCTCCTATTCAGAAGATTAGTTCTTCTCATCATCTTAGGCCCCTTTCACCTCCTCAGCTACTAGATGTTGAATTGAATTGTAAAAATAAGAATGCATTGAATGTAGTTTGACAAAGCCTTATTTATACATATGAAGAAAGGAAGAAGAGAGGATTTTCCTCAACTGTCTACCAAGATTTTCTCGTGCAATTGAGGAAATCTTATCTATTAACATGCCCCCGCAAGATCATGCTCCTGTCAAGGACACTGATCTTGGACCGATGTAATGAAAATAATGTACGAGCGAGAGGCTTCGCAAGTGAGTCTACTAGTTGATCAGTCGTATGTACGTGAGAAACACGTAGTTGATGTCTGACAACTTGATCTCGTACGAAGTGGAAGTCAATGGCAATATGCTTCATGCATGAGTGAAATACTGGATTGGCACATAAATAGGTAGCTCCAATATTATCGCAGTATATTGTAGGAGGAAAGGTAGAGTTGACGTTGAGTTCCTTGAGTAGATTTGTGATCCAAAGTATCTCAGCAGTAGCCATGGCGATAACACGGTATTCAGCTTCAGTTGTGGATCGGGCAATTGCCTTTTGTTTCTTAGAACTCCAACTGATTGGATTAGCTCCAAGAAATATAATATGCCTAGACGTGGATGTTCTATCATCATAATTTCCTGCCCAATCAGCATCAGCAAAGGCATGAAGATGAAGCGGGGTGTGTTTACGGAGAAAGAGGCCATGATTGAGAGTCCCCTTAAGATATCGCAAAATTCGTTTGACCGCAGACCAATGTATTATAGATGGTCGATGCATGAATTGTGATAATTTGTTGACTGCAAATGAAATGTCTGGACGTGTGAGAGCCAAGTATTGAAGGGAGCCAAGTATTTGCCGGTATTGAGTAGAGTCCGTAGCAGGACTTCCATCATAAAGTTTCAGTGACTCACTAGTAGAGAGGGGAGTGGCAACCTCTTTAGCATCCTGCATATTTGTCTTTGATAATAAATCTTGAATATACTTTCTCTGTGATAGAAAAAGACCTGAAGAGGTGAATGTGGCTTTCACTCCTAGAAAGTAGCTCAAGGTGCCTAGATCTTTGAGAGAGAATCGAACGACTAGTTGCTTTAAGAATGCCTGGATTTCCAAAAGATTATTTCTTATGACAACAATATCATCTACATACACCAGAAGATATATAGTATTTTCATGATGTTGTCGTAGGAATAACGAGGTATCAAATTTGGAATTGAGGAAACCCATGGATATTAAAAATATGCCAAGTTCATTATACCAGGCTCTTGGAGCTTGACGAAGTCCATAAATAGCCTTTTGTAGCTTGCAGACATGCCTTGGATATTGTGGATGAACAAAGCCAGGGGGTTGCTGCATGAAGACATCTTCAGTTAGAGTCCCCTGTAAAAAGGCATTGTTAACATCCAATTGTCGTATATGCCAGCCTTTTGAGATAGCCAAGCTCAAGATAGGCCGTATTGTTGTTGGTTTGACAACTGGGCTGAATGTCTCTGTGAAGTCAACACCAGGTCGTTGATGAAACCTTTTGGCAACTAGACGTGCTTTATATCAAGCAATAGATTCATCTGGGTTCCGCTTAATTTGAAAGACTCATTTACACCCGATGATGTTTTGTGTGTGAGAAGAGGGAACTAGGGTCTATGTAGAGTTATGAAGAAGAGCATCATATTCTTCACACATGGCTTTATGCCAGTGTGGAGATTTTTACGCTTGATTAATTGTGGTGGGTTCACTAGCTTCAAGGGAAGAGTTTGTTATGGCATATAGATTAAGAACTTGACGTGGTTTAACAATACCACTTTTGGAGCGTGTTATCATATGATGGCTAGGAGCTACGGAAGTGATAGGTTGGATTGTTGGCATAGTCGGTGGTGAGTCAGCGAGATCAAGTGGACTAGTCTGCTGTACTTCAATAGCACCTGATGATGTAGCTGAGGGTATTGTTTCATTAATAGGAGAAACTTGTGAAGAAGGGATTGGAGGGGTAGGGAGGCGGTGTTGAACAAGAGGAGTGTACTGAGCAGGAGGGTTAGGATTGGATGGTGTTGTGGGAGGTTCATGTGACGGGGTTGAGGAGATGCTCTAGTGATGTGTGTTTGTCGGAGTAGCTTGCATGGTAGAGTACTCATGATTTTGAAAAGGAAAAGAAGACTCCACAAAAATAACGTGACATGATAGAAAGACTTTTTGGGTTTGTGGCTCATAGTATCGAAAAACATTATATTCAAGAGAGTATCCAATAAAAATGCAGGGCTTAGATCGTGGTGTAAGCTTATGAGAGGCATAAGGACGTAGTCACGGATAAAGACTTTGAGTTTGTGAAAGTTTGGAGGCTTGTGGAATAGTTTCTCAAATGATGACTTGTATTGTAAGACTAGAGTGAGCATACGATTAATGAGATAGACAGCGGTTTGAAAGGTCAGCTTTGTCCAAAAGGTGATGGCAACGAGGCCTGATGTAGAAGTGTGAGCCCAGTTTCAACTATATGTTGATGTTTGCGCTCAGCAGAACCAACTAATTAGGGAGTATGAGGAGGTGACTTGAGGTGTTGTATACCACAAGCTGCAAGACAGGATGCGAGGGCTTGATATTCACCTCCGCCATCAGAGTAAACTGTTTTAATAGAAGACTGAAAGAAATTCTCAACCAACTTTCTAAAGTTGGTAAAGACAGTTGAAACTTCAGATTTATGACGGAGGGGATATAACCATGTGTACTTAGTAAAATAGTAAACAAAAATAATATAAAAACGAAACTTGTCAAAAGAAAGAGTTGGGGCAGGACTCCAAACATCAGTATAAATAATTTCAAAAGGTTTAGAACAAGATATAGAAGATGTGCCAAAAGGTAGTCTATGACTTTTATTGCTACAACAAGCATCACAATAAGTTAAAATGTTGCTAGTAGAGGTAGGAAGTGAATAATGGGAAAGTAACTTTTGCTGAATAAGAGACGAGGGATGACCAAGACGTCGATGCCACATATCAACTAGAGCAGCAACTGAGGAGTGAACAGTGGGGTGGGTTATTTGCGAAGCGGATGGCCACTTATAAATATTATCTTTTTTCTGGCCTTGGACTAAGGATGCCCCCGTGCTCAAATCCTTGACAAGAAAGGAGTCAGGAAAAAATTCAATGGAGGTATTATTTTGCTTGCAGAATTGAGAGACAGAAATAAGATTTCTTTTGATGTGGGGTGCATACAAAACATCATCAAGTGTGAATGTTGTGATGAGTGAATTAAGCATTGTGGAACCAGTATGAGTGATAGGGAGTCCTTTACCATCATCGATGATGACATCCTCATTGCCACCATAGTTGTTATGGACAGACAAGTTCTGAAGATCGGAGGTGATGTGATGTGATGCACTAGAGTCCACAATCCAATTGGGTTGACTAGTCATCGGAGTAGTTGTGAGATTGGCTTGAGGCCACTGTGTTGGAGCAGGAAGTTGAGGTCGAGAGCGACAGATTTTCGCGGAGTGTCCGATCTTATCACACAACTGACAGATGATTCGGCGATGGCCGCTGAGGTCAGGACGCAAGTGCTGATGATTATAGGGGATATCACCTTGACAATGAGGATGAAAGTGTTGATAATGTGGATGAGAGGGGTTTGGTGTGGAACCTATAGGGTCAGGAGGCAGCTTTGTCAGACCGTGATTGACATGCTTATTGTATTGGTTGCTCTTCCTCTTGGATTTATGACTGACTTGAGCTGTGATAGTTGGTCCGGGCAGCCTATCGTCGTGCTTCAAATATATCTCGTAGTCGGTCAACTTGTCATAAAGTTCTTCAAATGATATTGGAGAGTCACGTGCTCGAATTGCGGCTGCCAATTCTTTGTATTCATCCCCTAGGCCATTAAGGGTATGAACGAGGACTTCTTCTTCACTGAGGGAATGACCTATCAAAGTTAAGTCATCGATGATCACTTTGATATTTTGTAAATAATCAGCAATAGTACTTTCCTCTTGTTTCACTTTCATCAGATTGGATAAGAGTCCAAGCATGCGAGTACGCGAGCGATTTGCCAATATCGTTTGTAACTTGGACCATGCTTCTGCAGTAGTCATACATGAAGATATTAGTGGGGCGACAGACCCAGTGACGGAGGCTTGAATGGCTTGGAGGATGAGACGGTCTTGACGTAACCACAGTTTGTGAGCTGGATTTGGTATTGGACTAGATCCTCCTGGGCTGTTGAGCACTGCAGATGGACAATGGAGAGAGCTGTCGATGTAACCTATAAGGTCATATCCAAATAGAAGATTAGAAAATTGGGCACGCCAAGATGCATAATTTCCGCTTTTGGATAACTTGAAAGGAATGAGTGCCACAGCATTGATATTGATGAGGCTTGGAGGTTAAGAACTGCTATTGTTCCCTGTAGGGACAATGATTGGAGTATTAGAAGTAGATGATGAAGCCATTTGATGATACAATGGCGTCAGCTTTGATGGGTCGTAAGGAGAAGGAAACCGCTGTCACCCCGCCCGATTTGCTTGGTGCAGAATAGGCGTCAAAGACTCAACCAGTGCAGATCGCACCATTCGGTGGAGTTCGACGGGAGAGAGCATTCTCGTCAGAAGAGAGCACCGAGGCGGAGATCAGTGGCGCTGTCCTGTTTGCGTCACACCGCACGCTCGCTGCGGCGGTTTGAAGAAGCGATAGCATCAATGGTCACTAGTAGCGGCAGCGGTGGAGAGGGGGAAGGAGGAAAAAAACGCAGAGACTACAAGTAGAAGGTGAACAGTCATTTTCTGAGTCCCCCGCACCGGCTCCTGCCTTGGATCCTCCGGATGCTGGATAGCCACCTGCCTACGCTGCCCCCTCACCTATTGGTGGAAGCTGCTGGGGCGGTGTTGGCGAGGCTATCTGTGGCTGTCGAGGCAGAGAGTGCTCTGCTTCTGCCGAGAAAGGGGCTAGCAGCGGTGGTGGACGATGCCGCCGAGGGCTTGCTGCGGTCGCTGGGTGGCGATCTCGCAGATGCTGCGGATGCGGATCCGCACGAAGGTGGGGCTGGCGGTCGGAAAGGGCTGCCGAGGCAGAGAGTGCTCTGCTTCTGTCGAGAAAGAGACTGGCAGCGGTGGTGGACGACACCGCCGAGGGCTTGCTGCGGTCGCTGGGTGGCGATCTCGCAGATGCGGCGGATGCGGATCCGCACGAAGGTAGGGCTGGCGGTCGGGGCCGTCCTGCTCTCTATCGGGGTGGGGACGGTGGTCCTCCGCCTGCTGGAGAATCTCGACTGGATGAATGCCATGTACCTGTCGGTGATGTCGGTGATGACGATTGGATATGGAGATCGGTCATTCAACACGACGCGCAGGCGGATCTTCGTGTCCGCTATAGTAGGCAAGGCGTTCCTCTACTTGGTGGAGGCCCGGATCGACAAGAGGCACCGGAGGAGGAGGCGGTGGAGCGAGAGGATGTCCTGCCACAGCAGCGAGAGGAGGAGGTGGTCGGGAGTGTCGACGCTGTCGCTGGATAGCAGAAAGAAAAAGCTCTTGCTTAATGCAAGGGCTCTGATACCATGTTGAATTGAATTGTAAAAACAAGAATGCATTGAATGTAGCTTGACAAAGCCTTATTTATACATAGGAAGAAAGGAAGAAGAGAGGATTTTCCTCAACTGTCTACTGAGATTTCCTCGTGCAGTTGAGGAAATCTTATCTATTAACACTAGACAGGTAAACATTAGCTCATCAGAGTTAGCCAACAGTTGCTCCCTTAGCTGCTTTCCCTCTTCAATGGCCTCGCTTAGTTGTTGGCAAGTATCTCTCAGTCATAGTGTAGAATTTTGACCCACTCCTTGGCCTCCACCACACTCTCTATAGCCTCATCTTTAATGATAGCCGCCATGTCCCAAGCCTCCTCCGCTTGTGCCTCGGCTTCTTTGGCATGGCAGATGGCCAGGCCCAGATCCAAGGCCAACTCAGAGGTCTCAAACTCCACCCTCCTGCATGCCCCCACAAGGCGCTACTTTGCCTCCTTAGCTTAGAGGCGAACCCGAGTCAACTGTGAGAATAGCTCTACAATCCGAGCCTTTGTCGCCCTCCTCTCTTCTTCAAGTTGCTATGCTTAGGCTCTCAAGGTGGAGTTGGCTTAGGAGAGTTGACTGATCAGTGCCCCCATATCTTGTAGATGGTTGACAAGTGTTGTCATGTAGTAGTGGTGCTGTATAAAAGCAGGACCAATGTGATTAAAGAGGAAGACTAAAGAAAATAATATATATGCTCAAGGAAGGGGCCTTATCAGGACTTCATTGTGAGAAGTGAGGTTAGCCAGTACTTGTGGCAAGCTGTGGTCTACCAGGCCAGCTAGGACAGGGCTGAGGGATCCCTAATAGTAGGTGGCAGATAGCCCAGCCTCCTCCCACAATCGCTAGTCCTCGATTAGCCCCTCCTAACGTAGCTTCAGGGGGGCACTTAGGGATGGAGCCATGGGGTCGGGCTCAATAGCAACAGACGAGCAGGAGGTGAAGAAGCTCCAATCCACTAAGGCATCTGTTGGGAAATTTACAACGATATCATATGCATAATGGAAGAACAGAAACAACAATCATATATTTCTCATAGAAAAGGTGTTCTTATCGTCGTGTAAAAGTTGGTATGTACAAAACCAAAAAACTACGCATAAGAAAATTACTTAGGGAGATTATATATCCTTAAATTCCTATAGATCCATGAGACTGGATGAAGGAGTTCAAGTGCCCTCCTCTCTAGCGGTAATCCATATGGCAGGCACTACAATGACACTCCTCAAATTACTGCTCAAATCTCCTCGTTGCATGTATCACATAATCAAGAAGGGGCCGACCCTTCTTACTATCCACACGCCCCAAACTGGAGCTGCTGGTTGAGTAGGAGAAGGGGAGGAGAATAGGAGGTGGCTGCCAAAACCCCCCGGCCTATGGGTCTTTGGTTCCCTCCTATTTATAGAGGTCTTATGTTAACTTAACCTTAATAGATCCTACCCAATCAGGTATTGGATCTCCATCTAATTACCCAAGCCTCTTATATTAGTGGGTTTGTACCCAATAAATTTTTATTAGCTCTTATTGGATCTCATCTATAGGATTCAATAAATAGGGGCTTCATAGATATCCAATAAGATAGGGGCTCCGATGGATATCTCACATCCAAAACTCCACTTATCGTAACACCTACCATATGTGTGTGACCCTCTACATCCAATATCGAGCTAACTATCAGTCATACTTGTCAGAACTTCTTCTGGCTCAATAAATTATTATCTTCAAAATAATTCACTCGACTCATTGATTATGGACATACTAAGCCACTATGCCATAGCCCTCAAATGATACAGGGGAATCCAATCCTTTGGACATATCTATCCTCAATTACCATGTACCTATAGTCCCTTATCCATCTAATATCCCAGAGACCCTATACCGGGCATGGTGCTGTCAGGCCCATACGATCTCTCCTCGAGTCTCACTCTAATTAGATTCTCTTGGAGAACTCTTTCTCTCTCAATCCAAATGATCTTGGTCAAGGATTTGTCTGAGCAAGAATATATGTGATATTCTTCTCATGATATCGAGAGTGGATGATCCTCTATCGATACTCAATAGCCCTTGTAAGGTTGGTTGCCACTCCCTATAATCGGCTATACTAGATCTGAAACTTCCAAACTTATAAGTCTAATATCAAAGAGTAGAGTATTCATACAAAACATCTTTGGTGTCTCAAGTTTAAGGACTATATATACTACTAGGACTACAAAATCACTATCTGACAATAAGGTATTATCAACCATTCAACATTCCATGAGCGGATCAATCAGTAAACTCATTCTCCAATAAGCACTTGCACTATATCCTTAGTGTCCTCACACGAGCAGACCAGTCGCCTCCATCATATAGATGGGTATACAACACACCAGTCTATCCAGTTATCTCAATATTCTTCTCGAATAACCTATGGCCGAAAATATTTATTATCTATGTTTAAAGGTAAATCAGTCTCATTATCGTGATCTTATCATGATCCGATTCTCATTACATAAATCCATGGATAATCATAATATATGCAACATGTAAGATAAAGTGATAAAATATTAAATAATAATAATAAGCAAAAAGAGTGCATGTCAAGTCACACGTGCCATCACTTACGTGATTAGTTTGTAGGGCACCTATGACTAGCAATCTCTCACTTGACCTAAAGTCAATCACCTACGTGTCTGATCCCTATTAACTCTTATGACACTCAAAGATAATCTGAGACAACGACTTTATTAGTGGATCTGTGATATTTTCTTTGGATGGAACTTTTTCCACTACTACATCTCTTTAGGCGACAATCTCTCTAATTAGGTAAAACCTCCTCAGAATGTGCTTCGACTTCTAATGAAACCTAGGTTTCTTTGCTTGAGCAATCACCCTATTGTTATTGTAATATAAGGGAATCAGCTTCTCATTGCCCAACATGACTCCCAGATCTATGATGAACTTCTTCATCCAAGATCCCTCCTTTATTGCCTGTGTCATAACAATGTACTCTGCCTTTGTGGTCGAGTTAGCAATGGTGTCTTACTTAAAACTCTTCCAGCATACTACTCTTCCATTCAGGGTGAACATATACGCTGAATTAGACTTATTATTATCGATATCGAACTAGAAGCTCGAGTTCGTATAGCCCTCAACCTTGAGGCTACTTCCTTCATATACTAATAAAAGATCCTTAGTCCTTCTCAAGTACTTAAGGATACACTTTACTGCTTTCTAGTGCTCTAAGCATGGATTTGCTTGATACCTGCTCATGACACTCAGAGCATGCACTATATCAAGCCTGATACATTGCATATCATACATGATAGATCCTATTACTAAGGCATAGAGTATCCTATCCATGTCTGTCCTTTCTTCAGGAGTCTTTGGGGACAGACTCCTAAAAAGTGATATCCCATGTCCCATTTGCATGAGACCTCTCATGAAATTTTTCATGTCAAACCTTTTAACAATGGTGTATATGTACTTGAACTAGGACAAACCAAACATCCTCTTAGATTTATCTCTATAGATTTGAATCCATAATATGTAAGATGTTTCCCCTAAGTCCTTCATAGAGAAGTGTGAAGAAAGCCAAGTCTTTACTATGAAGAGCATTCCTACATCATTTTTAATTATTAGGATATCATCCACATACAGTACTAAAAAGGTGATAGTACTCCTACTTACCTTCCTGTACACACAAGGCTCATCTTCATTCTTAACAAATTAAAAAGATTTGATCACCTCATCAAATCTTATGTTTCAACTTCAAGAAGCTTGCTTCAGTCCATAGATAGACCTAAGTAACCTGCACACCTTATATAGACTATTCTTGGACACGAATCCCTTAGGCTATATCATATTCACCTCCTCCTCGAGGTTGCCATTGAAAATATGGTTTTTACATCCATCTACCATATCTCATAATTATAGTGTGCTACAATAGCCAATAGAATTTGGATAGATTTTAGTATGGCTACAGGTGAGAAGATTTCATCATAGTTAATACCTTGCTTTTGACGATACCCCTTAGCCACTAGCCTTACTTTATAGGTCTCTACCTTTTCATATACTCCGATCTTCTTCTTAAAGATCCACTTGCAGCCAATGGGTACTATACCATCGGGTGCATCAACTAGGTTTGAAACCTTGTTGGAGTACATGGAATCCATCTCTGAATTCATGACTTCTGATCACTTCCTAGAGTCTATACTCATAATTGACGAAAAATCTATGGTAACATCATATGCGTAGTAGAAGAACAGAAATAAAAATCATAGATTTCTCATAAAAAAAGAGGTTCTTATCGTCGTGCAAAAGTTGGTGCGTAAAACTCACGAAACCGAAAATCTATGTATAAGAGAATTACATAGGGAGATCATATATCCCTAAATTCCTATAGATCTGTAGGACTAGATGAAAGAATTTAAATATCCTCCTCTTTAGTGATAATTCACATGGCAGGGGTTACGACGATGCTCCTCAAATTGCTGCTCAAATCTCCTTGCTGCACGTATTACGCAATCAAAAAGGGGTTAGTCCTTCTTATTGTCCACACACCCCAAACTGGGGCTACTGGCTGAGGAGGATAGGGAGAGGAGAATAGGAGGTGGCTGCCAAAACACCATAGCCTATGGGCCTTTGGTTCCCTCCTATTTATAGAGGTCCCCTGTCAACTTAACCCTAATGGATCTTGCCCTGTTGGGTATTGGATCTCTATCCAATTACCCAAGCCTATTAGATTAGTTGGTCTCTACCCAATCTATCTTATTAGCTCTTATTAGATCTTATCTTTAGAATCCAATAATTCAGGGGCTTAATGGATATCCAATAAGATAGGGACTCCGATGGATATCTCATATCCGAACCTCTACTCATCGCAACACCTACCATATGTGTGCGATCCTCTAGACCCAATACGAGCTGGCCTTAAGTCATACTTGTCATAACTCCTTCTAGCTCAGTGAATTATTATCTCCATAATAATTCACTTGACTCATCGACTACGGACGTACTAGGCCACTACGTCGCTATCCCTAGACGATATAGGGGAATCTAATCCTTTGGACCTATCCGACCTCAATTACCATGTACCTATAGCCCCTCATCCATCTAATATCCTGAAGACCATATACCGGGCATGGTGCTATTAGGCTCAAACGACCTCTGCTCGAGCCTTGCTCTAATTGGATTCTCTCGAAGAACTTTTTCTCTCTCAATCCGAATAACCTTGGCCAAGGATTTATTTGAGCAAGAATATATGGGATATTTTTCTCACAATACCAAGAGTGGATGATCCTCTATTGACACTCAATAGCCCTCGTAAGGTTGGCTACCACTCCTAATGGCCGATTGTACTAAATCTGGAGCTTCCAAACCTATAAGTCTGGTATCAAAGAGTGGAGTACTTGTACAGGACATCCTTGGTGTCTCAAGTCTAAGGACTAGATATAATACTAGGACTACGAAATCATTGTCTGATAATAAGATATCATCAACCATCCAGCATTCCGTGGGCGGATCAATCAGTGAACACATTCTCCAATGAGCACCTATACTATATCTTTAGTATCCTCACATAACTAGCTATGAGACCAGTCACCTCCATCATATGGATGGGTATATAGTACATCAATTTGTTCGGTTATCTCAATATCCTTCTCGAGTAACCTATGATCGGGATTATTTAGAATTTATGTTTAAAGGGAATCAGTCTTATTATTATGATCTCATCACGATCCAACTCCTATTACATAGATTTATAGATATCACAATATATACAATACGTAAGATAAAGTAATAAAATATCAAATAATAATAAGCAAAAAAAGTACATTTTAAGTCACACATGCCATCACTCACGTGATTGGCTTGCAGGGCACATATGACTAGTAATCTCCCACTTGACCTAAAGCCAATCACTTATGTGTCTGATCCCCATCAAACCCCTTTGATGCTCAAAGATAATATGAGACAATAGCTTTGTCAATGGATCTGCAATGTTATCTTCAGATGAAACTCTTTCCACTACTACATCTCTTCAGGCCATAATCTCTCTAATAAGCTAGAACCTCCTCAGAATACTTCTGATGAGACCCGAGTTCCCTTATTTGAGTAATCGCCCTGCTGTTATCGCAATATAAGGGAATCAGCTCCTCACTGCTCGGCATGACTTCTAGATCTGTGATGAACTTCTTCATCTAGACTCCCTCGTTTGCTATCTTTATCACAGTAATGTACTCCACCTTTATGGTCGAGTCAGTACTAGTGTCTTGCTTAAAACTCTTCTAGTACACTGCTCCTCCATTCAAGGTGAACATGTACCCTAAATTAAACTTGCTATCGTCGACATCGGACTGAAAGTTCGAGTCCATGTAGCCCTCAACCCTGAAGCTACTACCTCCATATACCAGTAAAAGATCCTTAGTTCTTCTCAAGTACTTAAGAATACACTTTACTGCTTTCCAGTGCTCCAAACTTGGATTTGCCTGATACCTACTCATGACACTCAAAGCATAAGCATATCAGGCCTAGTACATAGCATAACATACATGATAGACCATATCGCTGAGGCATAGGGTATCATATCCATGTTTGCCTTTTCTTTATGAGTTTTTGGTGACATACTTCTAGAAAGTGATATTCCATGTCTCATTGGTATGAGACTAAAATTTTCATGTCAAACTTTTTGATAATGGTGTCTATGTACCTGGGTTGGGATAAGCCAAACATCATCTTGGATCTATCTCTATAGATTTGAATCCTCAATATATAGGATGCTTTCCCTAAGTGCTTCATGGAGAAGTGTCTAGATAGCCAAGCTTTTACTATAGAGAGTATTCCTACCTCATTCCCAATGATCAGGAAGTCATCCATATATAGCACCAAAAAGGTGAATGCTCTCACTTGCCTTCTTATATACACAAGACTAATCTTCATTCTTAACAAAGTCATAAGATTTGATTGTCTCATCAAATTTTATGTTCCAGCTTCGGGAAGCTTGCTTCAATCCATAGATAGACTAAGTAACCTGCACACTTTATTTGGACTATTTTTGGATACGAATCCCTTAGGTTGTTGTATCATATACACCTCCTCGAGGTTGCCATTGAGGAATGTGATTTTTTATGTCCATCTATTAGATCTCATCATCATAGTGTGCTACAATAGTTAATAAAATTCGAATGGATTTTAATATGATTATGGGTGAGAAAATTTCGTCATAGTCAACACCTTACATTTGACTATATCTCTTAGCCACTAGTATTGCTTTATAGGTTTCTATCTTTCTATCTATTCCAATCTTCTTTTTAAAGATCTGCTTGTAGCCAATGGGTACAATACCCTTAGGTGCATCAACTAGGTTCCAAACCTTGTTGGAGTACATGGAATCCATCTCTGAATTCATGGCTTCTTGTCACTTCTCGGAGTCTATACTCATAATAGCCCCCTTGTCATAGGTCTGAGGATCAATATCCTCAATATCCTCTCTTCAGATATGTCTCACATATCTCTCAAGAGGATGAGATACTCTACCAGATCTATGTAAAGTTGAAACTTGTGTGCTAGGTACTTGAACAAACTATAGTTGTGGAATGGTACTTAAGTTAGGTTCTCCAACCTCACTCAACTCTATCATGCTCCCATTGTCTCCACCAAGAATGTGTTCCTTCTCAAAGAACACTACTCTCTTAGCTACAAAGACATTTTGGTCCTCAGAATGATTGAAATAATACCCATAAGTTTCCTTGGGGTATCCCATGAACTTGCACTATTCCGTCTTGGATTGCAACTTATCGGGGTTATATCTCTTGACGTGGGCAAGGTAGCCCCAAATCTTAATAATCTTAAGATCGAGCCTTTTCCCTTTCCATATCTCATATGGAGTAGACACCATTGACTTAGTTAGAATTCTGTTTAGAAGATAAGCTATGGTCTCTATGACATATCCCCAGAATGAGACAGATAGGTCACTGAAACTCATTATAGATCATACCATGTCTAATAATGTGCGATTCCTCCTTTCTGATACACCATTGAGCTGTGGTGTATAAGGAGGTGTCCATTGGGATAGAATCTCATGGTCTTTGAGGAACTAGGTGAACTTTATACTCAAGTACGCACCTCCTTGATCTGATCGAAGAGTTTTGATACTCTTTCCAGTCTAGTTCTCCACTTCATTCTTATATTCCTTGAATTTCTTGAAGGTCTCAGATTTATACTTCATTAAGTACACATATTCATATCATGAGAAATCGTTAGGAAAAGTAATGAAGTAGGAGTAACCACCTATAGTATGAGTTGACATGGGACCACATACATCACTATGTATGAGTTTTAGTAGCTTAGTGGCTCTCTCTCTAATTTCAATAAATGGAGAGTTGGTCATCTTTCTACGAAGGCAAGGTTCGCAAGTCGTATATGACTCATAGTTGAATGGATCTAGATATCTATCCTTTAGCCACTGTTAAATCCTTCCCTCATGGATGTGACCTAACCTACAATGCCATAAATATACACTATTCACCTCTTCTTATTTCCTCTTAAACTCACATACACTCATGATGTGTGGAGCTATGTCTAGTATAAATAAACTATTATGTAATGTTCCTCTCGTGATAATCTCATCATCTAATGATATTGAATAACTATTATTTTTAAAACTAATTTATATCCACTAACTTTCAAATATGAAATGAAAATAATATTTTTGATAATAAAAGGAACATAATAACATGCATCTAATGCAATAATAGCTCTACCAAGCAAATATATGGTGATCTCACTAACAGCCACTATAATAACTTTTGCTCCATTGCTCATCTTGAGGTCCATCTCGCCTCTCTTCAATCTCCTAGGTCTTGCCAGAACTTATAAAGAATTACAGATATGATAAGTACTCCCGGTATCCAATACTCATATATTATCATAAGATTCTGACAAATGGAGACTGATCATGAATGTACCTGAAGCTTCTCTAAGCTTCTATTTTGCCCTCTCTACAAGGTACTCTTTATAGTTCGTTTTCCAATGCTCATCTTTACCATAGTGGAAGCACTGGCCTTTGTCCTTTGTTGGGTCTTTTCTAGCAACCTTTGCCTTACTGGTTTGCCCTTGCTCTTGCCCTTCTTAAGGGACTTCTCAATCTTCCTTTTCTTACTGGTCTCACCAGTATAGTGAACTAGCTTCTCTTTCTTGATGGTGCTCTCTGCTTCTCTCAACATATTGAGGAGCTTTGGGAGGGTCACCTCAAGCCTGTTCATATTGAAATTCATTATGAACTACGAAAAAGAATCTGGTAAGGACTAAAGCATAAGATCCACATAGAGGTTATCCTCTAGGACCATTCTTAGACCTGAGTTTCTCTATCCATTCAATCATCTTAAGGATATAGTTCTAAACCAGTGTCCCCTTAGTTATCCTAGCACGGAAGAGACTTTTCGATATCTTATATCGTTGAGTTTTTCCACGTTCCTCAAACAGTTTGTGGAGATGTAGGAGTATAGAATTGGTATCCATATTTTCATGCTGTCTCTGTAACTCAGGAGTCATAGAGGCTAATATATAATACTGAGCAAGAGTGGAATCATCTATGTACTTCACATAGCAAGCAATCTCATCCTCGCTTGCCCCTTCATCGGGCGTAGAGATCACTGTATCAAGGACATATGCCATTTTTCTCTATCGTAAGAACGATTCTCAAGTTGGGAAGCCAATCCGTATAATTTGGACCAGTGAGGTGGTTGGCATCAAGTATGCCATGTAAAAGATTTGAAAGCGATATTTTTCTAAAAATAAAGATATAGTAGAAATAAATAATATGCAGATTTTGTAAAAAAAAATAAATAATTAAGATAAGGACTTCTATTTTAATCTACTCCCACTATTTTCTCATGAAACATACAACTCCCTCCGATTTGTGAATTGGAGACTCTCGACGGATCTCTAGTGAGGATCGGGATCCAATCACATCTTAACGTAACATCGAGGGACTCGACCAATCACGTTAAGCTCGTAAAGGTAGGCAACTCTTGTCAATCACAACTTCTTGTAATTCCCATCCTATTTGGCCTCCGAACACCATGGCCTTGAGGGACTCGACCAACCATGATGTTCGGTTAAGTCATCACTATTATTATAAGATGAGTCTGATTCAATGATATATCCTCGAGAGACTTGACCAAGCATACCATGTCCTCAGGTCACCGGTGATATCTCTATGTCATAGGTAAGATAGCGAATCGTGATATAGGTGAGTCTTGAGGGACTCGACTAACTCATTCTACACCAGGAATCGGTTCCTACCTATAACGATGGAAGGCCATGTGGATCAATCTAATTGTCTCACGTTTACCAATTTAATATTATTGATAGAGGAGATTTTTTATTCGAACTCCTAATATGATGTGTCACACACACACACACACATATATATATATATATATAAATATATATATAATATATATCTACATCGTATGCAAATATATATGTATTTAGTAGTGTACATATAATCACACATCACATAAGCAATCACAACGATATTAGATTATGTGGTCCTATTTAATTAGGTAAGATATATTAAGGATATGATTGGATTCTGATTATAGTTATTGACTAATAGAAAGGAAGTCTAATTAAAGTAGGATTCCTTAGAGGATGCCCTTAATGGGAGGAAATCTCCTAATAACTTATCCTAGACCCTTTGCTCTCGCTTATAAATAAATAGGACCTTTAGGGATACAATATATGATAACACATAAGAATATGAGAAGAAAAAATGAGAGAGTATAGTTGAGAGATTATAATTTCTCTCTCAATCTCTCTATTACAGTTTCTCTCTCAATCTCCCTAACCATCAATCTAAGTGGTCTTCTGAAAGGATAGGAAGACAAGAGAAGGTGAATCTAGTTCTCCTTACATATTGATATTTCAGATCTGACGATGATATGTTTATAGATCAGATAAAATTTTTTTCTCTGAACAACAACGAAAGGTACACATCGTAATATTATTTAGATCCATTGTTATTTGATTTCAGATTTTGGCTTTAAAGTTATTCTGCATAATAGATAGTATGATTATATATTTATGCTAACAATTGGTATCAGAGACATGGTTTTTGAAATTAAATACTTTTGGATCAATTTGTTAGCATCTTTCGCTTATGAAAAGATATTGATCGGATTTTTGTTCACGATGCATAAATGATTCATCGGGTATTATCGATTTATTTGTCTATCTGAATTGTTCTATCATTTATTACGAGCGATGAAGGATTTCTTATGGTTTCGTTCGATGGATTTACTATTTGTATTGTTGAGGTGACAATCTCTCTCGATCGCCTATTCAATTACCGACAGTGTAGTGTCATCATGTTTGCTGCAACCGTGCATTAAGGCCGCATGCGGGCAATAGTTAGTCGTGGTTAATCTACTTGTGAGAGGCAGCTACACCACACAGTGCATGCATCGCAGTAGCAACAGCGGTCACTAGCAGTCGCCAGGCGACCAACCGCACATCGAGGTGGCTGTATATCACAGCACCCGCATGTAGTTGATGGCCACACAAGTGATGGTCACGTGTGGACAACAACAGTGCGTGGATGCCAACCGCACTGTGTGTGAACGTAGTGGCCACGAAAGGTAATGGTTGCACCCCTTGTGAAGTTGGTGGCCGCCCTCACGCTCAATGGTGGTGCTCGCCTACAGAGGGCGCTTGTAGAAGGACGGTGGTTGGAAATGGCAGAGGGCAGCAGCGGCTGCCCCCCTGGGCAGAGGGCAACAGTCACATGTGGGCACAAGCCGTGCCTAACCGACGGCCTCGCGCGAGCACAGGTCGTGCCCGTGTGGCGATCGAACGTGAGCACAGGCTGCACCCATGCGGTGGTCACGAGCGGGCATAGGCCTCGCCCATGCGGTAGCCACACCATAGTGGCGGTAGCGATAGCCGTGTGTAGGCGATGGCCACATCGGCGATAGCCACAGCTGTGCATGTGTAGGCGGCGGCAACAATGATGCAGGCAAGGTTTTTTTTGGGCAAAATTATAGTTTTGCCCTTTTCTTGAGATTGGTGTTTTTGTCAAATTATAACTTTACCCTTTTGAATTTTATTAATACTTTTAATATTTTGACAGTTCTACCCTTTACAAATGTCATCATTATATTTTATGTCCTATCAATAATATTACAGTTTTACCCTCGAATCAATTTTTATTTAGTAACTTAATTAGGTTGATGTTTAGTCTAGTTTTGGGCTTTCCCAATTAAATAAAGTTGATTGGCATAATTGTTCTTTTATAGTTTTCTTATATGAATTATTGATTGTAAATAAAATCTAATTATTATTCTTGAATATTTATTTGATTATTCATATGTATATATTTAAAATTATAAAATCATAGTTATTTTTCACATAAAGGCTTTTCATGATTTATGTGTTATCATGATTATAGTCATCATATGAGTTTTTTTTTATGCTAATCAATATATATGAATTATTGATTGCATGTTATAAATAAAATCTAATTATTGTTCTTGGATATTTATTTGATTATTCAGATTTATATTTTAAATTATGAAATCATAGTTATTTTTCACATAAAGGCTTTTCATAATTTATATGTTATCATGATTATAGTTGTCATATGAGTTTTCTTTATGCTAATTAATATTCAATAATTATTATAGTTGTTATTCTATTATTAAATTACTTTAGCATGAATCAAAATTAAAAAAAATTGGTGAATATTATTTATAATTTATCTTCCTAAGTTTTATCTAACTAGTAGCTGCCAATGTAACTTGGGATGGTAGACTTATGAGATATGAATTAAAATAAAGGTTTTATCATTTATAGGATATTTTATATTATATTTTATATTTTTATATTGGTCATGCAGCCACCAAAGTGACTTAGACTAATAATCTATAAAATATATTATAGAATTGATCCTAAATAATATTAAAAAAATAATATTTATAATGGTACACATAATTAAGAGATTTAGAAATTCCCAAAGGAGAATCTATTTTGAATAATTATTTGATGGGGTAGGATGATACTGTTTTGGATATCTTTATAGTTTAGTATTCTATATCTAAAGGTAGTAATATTATTTCACAAGGATGGTATCAGTTCTCCATAAATGATTATGTGTGTGAATACTAGATATATCAATATTGAAGGTAAAATATTGATGATATCAATAGTTCAACATTCATTGAAAAATTCAAAGCATTAATGTTATATTATTACAATGGTACTTCCTTCATTATATTTTTTGTAAATGTCCCTATATTTTCTAGAATATATTTTCTAGAATAAATGGCTTGAGTATATGTAAGTTATATTGAATGAGTGAGACCTTAATCAAATTAATTAAAGGGAATACAAATTTAATTCTCGAAAGTTCAATGGAATAAATAATTAAGGTGACTAATCGAGAAAGATATGAAAGACTCAGTTTTATAATACTTAGACTTCAGTACAGTTTACAACTAGCGCATGACAATATTTAAGGATCAATTTAAATTTTCTGATAAGTCATTAGTCGACATGAAAGAACTGATTAAAAATGACAGTATTTGAGGAATTTAAGATTACCTCTTCAATATAATTAACAAAGTTGTAAGTTCAAGACTTAGAATATTTTGAGTTATACTCAAGGAGTGGGTAATAATAAAATAAGGATGAAGTATAAGTCACCTGAGTTTATAATTACTATATAAACTCATAAAAAAATTTATTCATAATAAAGTATTACTTGTGTAACAAAGAAATTATATGAAGAAGAACTATAAGATTTAATTTGAAATGAAAAATTATAAATATAACTTTTATATAGTTTAAAT
Source organism: Musa beccarii (assembly GCA_024322285.1). Lineage (NCBI taxonomy): Eukaryota > Viridiplantae > Streptophyta > Magnoliopsida > Zingiberales > Musaceae > Musa > Musa beccarii. Next base: position 26,819,185 of record CM044394.1, read on the forward strand.
CAAATATTACATAAATTATTTTTCTAATACTTGGTGGATTAATTTGATGCTTCAATGTATGTTACCAATAATAGAGATTTATTTTGATAATAATATAAAAACGAGGTAAAACTAAATAAGAATAAAATATTCATCATTACAGGGAATCATCTTAGAGTGAAAGCGATAATAGTTTGTATTTATTACCTACGTCTAAAGATGATTCATTTGATTAATCTTAAAGAACTATGCTATATTCTTATAATTTTGAAAATTTAAATTCTTTACCTAAAATTGTAGAATATTATTTCTCTTTTGGTAATTGTGAACTTAGTATGATCCAATAAAAGCTAACCTTTGAATTCTATGTAAAAGTCTATACAGAATTAATATGAATCTTAAATTTGCAACTATCCTATAATTAAATATTAAAATAAAATATAGTTTCATAAACTCATTGAAATTATGCTTACATCTACGAGTTACTCTATATTTTCATCTCATTAAAGAGAGACATTTTATCACCATATAGATAACTTATTGAGATATGATTATATATATATATAATTCATGTAAAGTCTCAGGCCGTTGACACACTTGAAGTGTGCATAAATGAGGTCAAGTGACAATTAAATAAAAAAGTTAAAATCATCATATCTGATAGGGGTGATGAATTTTATGATATTAATAATGAATCCAATTATAATTCTAGTTCTTTTACTAGATTCTTGGAAAAATAAAATATATGTGTTCAGTATGATTTACCATATGTGTCGTAGCATAATATGATTGTTGAAAGGTATAATTGTATGTTTTTAAATATGATTAGGAGCATGATGAGTTATTTTTTCGTACCCAAATTAATATGAGAAGCAGCTTTAAGGATAACTATGTATATCTTAAATAGGGCTCCTAGTAAATAAATTGCATGACTTCTTTTGAGTTATGAAATGATAGGAAACCTAACTTAAGATATTTACATATTTGGAATTGTCCTATAGAGATAAGGATCTTCAACTCACATAAAAGAAAATTAAATTTAATAACTATTTCTAAATATTTTATTATTTATTCAGAAAAGTTTAAAATGATACATATCTTATTGCTCTAATCATAGTATGAGGATAGTTTAATCTAGTAATATAAGATTCCTGCAAAATAGCGAATCAGTGGGAGTGAAAATCTTGAAATTTAATTTTGATATAGAGGAGATATATGTTGATACTCCTTTATTATTCGAGAGATTATTGTTACTCAAATAATTAAATAATTTGATAAATATAAATAATAAAATAACATTACCAAATTTTCACATTATATTGATAGTGCTGTTAATGGTTTTGTAGAATAATCACAATTGACAGCCTTGGGAAAATCTCAATGGGAAAGGAATCCTGTCATTTATGATTATTATGTGGTATATCTATAAGAATTATATTTTAATATAGGAATCATAATGGATTCCTTATTATTTTCATAGGTCATGTAAAGTAACAATTCTGAAAAATAATATGATACAATATAAGAAGATTTAAAATCAATAACCAGAATGATGTTTGATGAATTTGTCAAATTGTCCAATAATTGTAAAAGAGTCTATTATATAAATATGACTTAAAGGACAATGTCGAATGATATAATGGTCAAACTTTTAGTTTTTAATATGGTTATAGATTTTACTCATAATGAATGTATCGACCATAATGAGACATGTAGTTTTTAAAAGAACTCATTAAGAATCGTTATGACATTAGTGACTCATTATGAGTTTGAGTTATATCATAATGATATGAAAACAAATTTTGATTAAGGATCTAGCTTTATATATATTACTCTAAATGACTCATAGAGAAAATGAAAAAAAATATAAAATTTGGTATGCAAATTCAGGAATCTATTTATGATTTTGAATAAGCTTCTAGACAATGATATATAAAGTTTCTTAATATCATTGATTCCTTTAGATTTAAGAAAGATATTGTTGATCGGTATTTATATCTAAAAATCAGTGGGAGCAAGTTTATTATATTGATCATATACATGGATAATATTTTGAATTGCTAATAGTGATCTTGGTTTATTATACTAAATTAAGAAATTATTACTAAAAATTTTAAGACAGTTGATATGAATGAAATATCTTATATTATTAGTATTGAGATACTTAAGGATATGTCTCAATGATTATTAAGACTATCTTAGAAAGGATATATTAATCGAGTTTTGAAAAGATTTAATATACAACTTTGTTCAACAAATCATAAAAGTAGAATTTTAGTTGAAAGTGAGTGCTTTAAAATGACTTGAAAAGAATTAAATAAAAAGAATATTCTTTATATATACACAGTTGAAGGTCCATACTTAAGCCTATGTAAGATCAGATATTATCTTTTATAGTTAAAATACTGGGTAGATATTTGAGTTATCCAGAAGTAAAAACATTAAAGGATTACAAAGAAAAGTAATAAGATATCTGGAAGAGACGAAGGATTATATGCTCACATATATGAAATTATATCAGCATAAAATAATGGTATTTTTCAAATACGAATTCTATAAATTACCTCAATAATAGGAAGTCCATCTTATAGTTAATATCTATATCAATTAGAGCGGTAATTTATTATTATATTATTATTAATAATGGAAGTTGATTTTGTGGTATGCTTTAAGGCCATTGATCAAACTTCATGCAAAATTTTTATCTCAGGGCTTGGTGTAGTCAGACTCAATTGCCAAGTCACTAAAGATATTTTATGATATCATAATAGTTTTCTTCTTTAAGAATAATAAGTACTATTGCATCTCTATACATTATGGTAGAAAGTACTTGATGGTTAGAGAAGATGAGTCTAGAAACATCTAATATCAATTAATTACTTGAGTTCCACTATATTGATTGCTGATCCATTTACTTGGGACTTACAGCCTAAAGTGTTTTGAAAGAATATATTCTTATGATTAAGTTTGTGAGCAACCCATAAAGGATATGGTGATGCATATTTAAGTTGACACTATAATTGGTATTTTTATTTACGTACTTAAAGGTATTTATTTCTGCTATCATATTCATAATTATGTATATACATATAAATAGATAGGACCTCTAGGGATGTAATATATGACAACACATAAGAATATGAGAAGAAGAAATAAGAGAGTACAGTTGAAAGATTATAGTTTCTCTCTCAATCTCACTAACCATCAATCTAAGTGATCCTATGAAAGGATAGGAAGAGAGGAGAAGGTGAGTGTAGTTCTTCTTGCAGATTAATATTTCAGATCTAATGATGATATGCTTATAGATCAGATAAAGTTTATTTCTTTAAACAACAATGAAAGGTATGCATCGTAATATTGTTTAGATCCATTGTTATTTGATTTCAGATTTTAGTATCAAAGTTATTCCGCATAACAAATAGAATGATTATAGATTTTATGCTAACAAATAGGTGATCATGGACCACATCCTAATGTGATCAAGCCCGAGCCAGTGGACTCAATCACTTACATCAAGATCTATGTGTGTAACGGTGCATCTCCATGCTCTATGATTATCCATCTCATCCTCGTCGGTTTCATCAGCATCTTGATGTATCTCTATGCATCGTGATAATCCGTTTCGCCCTCGTGGGGGCCCGCTATTACTTCCACGCTCTCATCGTGCTCGTGTAATTATAATTTAATTACAAGCACATAAGCCCGACACTAAACGAGAAAAAATGGAAGCTTGCAGGCCCCAATAATAATAATAATCACATGTATATATATATCACATAGTCCATGATCATCCGTATTGGTTGTAGGTGCCCTACAAGCCAATCACGTGAGTGATAGCACCTATGACATGTTACATCGATCTCTTCACATATTATTATTGATATTTTCTCACATTATCTGGATGAATATTATAATGTCCATGGATCTGTGCAATGGGAATCAGATCGTGATGAGATCACGATAATGAGACCGATATACCTTTAAACACATATCCTAAATCATCATGGTCATAGGTTACTCGATGAGGACATCGAGATAACCGGATAGACTAGTGCACTGTATACTTGTCTATATGATGGAGGCAACTGATCTTATAGTCGCTTGTGTGGGGACACTAGAGGTACAGTGCAGGTGCTCATTGGAGAATGAGTTCACTGATTGATTCGCTTATAGAATGCTGTATGGTTAATGATACATAATGTCAGACAGTGATTCCGTAGTCCCAATAGTATATTTGGTTCTTAGACTTGAGGCACCAAAGATACCTTATTTGAGTACTCCACTCTTTGACATCGGACTTACAGGTTTAGAGAGCTCCAGATCTGGTATAGTCAGTTCTTGGGAATGGTAGCCAACCTTACGAAGGCAATTGCATGTCAATAGAGGATCATCCACTCCCGATATTATAAGAGATATATCCCGCATGTGCTCTCTCAAGCAAAATCCCTAGCTAGGGTCATTCGGATTAAGAGAGAAGGAGTTCTCCGAGAGAATCTGATTAGAGCGAGACTCGAATAGGATTCCGTATAGGTCTAACTTTACCATGCCCAATATACGGTCTTTGAGATATTAGATGGATGAGGGACTATAGATAAATGGTAACTGAGGATAGACAAGTCCGATAGATTAGATCCCCCTGTACTGCTTAGGGACTATGACGTAGTGGCCTAGTACGTCTATAGTGTTAGGGATCAAGCGACACTAAGAGAGGGGGGGGTGAATTAGTGCAGCGGTAAAGAACGATAAACTTTTGATGATTTCAGACAAGTTTCAAAAACTTCATACGAAAAGAATAACGTTTCGATTAAAACTGTTCCGATTGCATTGAAAGCATATGTAAGAAAATGAGGGTAGTGAACTTAGCAAAGTAAAGGTTTGTAGAAAGATAAATGCATGAACATAAACGTAAATCATTTTTATAGTGGTTCGGTCATCTGACCTACATCCACTCCTGATTTCTCTTCGCTTGAGGCCACCGACTTTCCACTAGCTATCCTCCTTCCAACGGGCGAGGATGAACTCCCTTACAATACCTCTTCTTTTGATAGGCTTAGGAGGTAACCCTTACAAGGCCTCTTACCCCTCTCTTGGACTAGAACACACTCAAAGCTTAGAGGAAAGATTTTAACAATAGTTTTCTCTTTTTTTTCTCAGTTCTAGACCTACTTTCAACCATGAATGAGAGGGGTATTTATAGGCCTCAAGAGGATTCAAATTTGGAGCTCCAATTTGAATCACTTTCATTTTTTTCGATGCTGGCGGTGCCACCGCCTGTCAGTATCAGACACTGACAGTGTACTGGGTGGTGCCACCGCCCAGCCTGGCAAAGCCACCGCTTGGGTTTGCTGCCCAGCAGCGGTACCACCACCCAGCCCGACGGTGCCACCGCCCGGGCTCTTGGGCACTGGGCGGTGCCACCGCCCAGCTTGGGCTCTCGAGTCCTGGGTGGTGCCACCGCCCAGGCCTTTCAGCACACTGGTTTGGGCCTTAAACTCAGCTCAAACTAGTCCAAAACAAGACCCATTTGGCCCCTACTTGGTTATAGGATTAATACCTAATCATAACCCAAATTAACATGCTAACTATGAAATTAAAGATATTTCCTAAGCTATTACAAAGTCTGACAGGTCAAGACTACTTCCGGTGAGCTTCCGGTGAACTTCCGACAGTCTTCTGATGAACCCTCGGAAACCATTCTACGGACTCCCGGCAAGCTCTTGGACTTCACGATAATCTTGGCGAGTTCCAACGAGCTTCTTTGGCAAGCTCTGATCTTTCTTAGCAAGCTCTGCGAACTTCCGATAAACCTTCCGGCGAACTTTCGAAAACCCTTTGGCAAGCTCCCTACTCGTTCTCGGCTAGTTCCGATAGCACTCCTAATGAATCTTCGGACGTCCGTCGAGCTCTCGAACTCCCAACGATCCATCACACTTGTCTATCGGCACTTTGTTTTGCTTTACGTCTTCATCGTTATTGTAGTTAATCCTACACACACAAACAAAACTTTACTTCGATATAGACAATTATTATAACGCGAATTGACATTCAGTTGCTCGGCATGTCATTGGTCAACGCTTCATCCGATTCTTCGGCACATCGTCCTCTCTTGCGTTTTGTTGCCCAATCGGCGGTTGACCTCCACAACCCTGATATCCTTGGCGTAACATGCTCTTCTTGGCCCAATGCCCGATGTCCAAAGCCTTCTGTCGATTATCGATCGAACCTCCGGTTCGACATCCAATATCTTGACGTGATCACCTCCGGTGCAATGTCAATTCCTCTCGCGTCAACTGTCTAATCCTGATCGTTAGTAGATCTACGTCACTCAAAACGCAGTTAGATAATAAAACATAATCAAATTAGTTTCATCATTAAAATCTGAGATTCAACAATCTCCCCCTTTTTGATGATGATAACTAATTGATGACTAACGGAGTTAACCTTAACTCCCCGGAGTTTAACCAAACTCCCCCTATCAATATGCCATTGATAGAATACTTGGATTATCCCAAATCTAAGTAACATTCATCACAAATTATGAGAATTATCAATTCATCATGCAAATATATAAAATATTCATTACAATGCATGAAGTCATCAATCTACTTCTCCTCCTATGTCATCAACGAAAAAGAGAAGTTGCATCATCGCTAGTTTAAAAGATATACAAGTTTTATAACACACTAGGTATTAATCACATCATACAACATTTAAGTAAGGCTTTGCAATACAACATCCAATCATACCATTCAATCATAGCAGATTTCAAGATATATAAGAGAGCACTTGTTGTGATGGTATTCATGATCGCAAGTTTTTCTATTCTCCTTTGAGAAGTGTAAGGAAATAGTATTTAAAGATGTGCAAGTTGCACTTTCTTTGCTTCTTTTGCGATATGCATGTAATTTTGTAATTTCTTTCTTCTCTTTTGAGAAGAGCAAGCTTGCAAGTTTAGCTTTCTTTTTCAATGCGCAAGCTAGCAATATTTCTTCCCCTTTATCATTCTAAAAAAGAAGGGAAGATGCAATGTTGTAATTGATTTCCCTTTTCATCAAAATGGAAAAATGAGATATTAGAAACAAATATTGACATAAGTGTTTCTATCATCAAAATTCAAGTCATAAATATAAATTAAATATTCAAGCCAACAAGCTAGCTCCCCCTTAGTTATTGTCAAAATGAAGTGGAGGACTCAATTGCCAAAAAAATTTTTAAGCCATATAGAGAAATCATGTCATGATATCAAGAAAAATTTAAGGACATGATTCATTTGACAAATCCTTTTATTAGAGTAAAAGAATTATTCAATCAAGGATCATGATATCAATATCATAGATCAAGTCATGATTCATGATTCATGATAAAGAAAATTAATTTTTAATCATCACACAAGGCATGTAAGGCAAAGAAATCTTATCATTTTTATATCATGAAATATATGACATCAAGGCTCATGATTTATTTGAAAATGGATAGCACAAAGAGCACATTGATTCATGCATAAGATTTTTCATCAAGATCTCATTTCATAAGAATCAAGATATCAAGTTTACGAATTCATAAAAATTCAAGTATTGAATTCCGAGAAATCAAAAGACAAGATATATTTCATTTAAAGAGTTTTCTTTTGATAAAATGGAAGGAGCATGGTAAACGATCTTGATTTATAAAGAACTTCAAGTTATAATTGTCAAGATCATGATTTCAATAAAATTTCTTTATAGCAAAATGAAATCTTTTAGAACTTGATTCAAGCATTAAATACATCTTAACAAGTCATAACTCCAAAAGATTTAAGAGTCACTAAAAGAAAAATCATTCAAGTTCAATTTAACTACTTCATACTTATCATTAAAATCATTTTCATAGATTCATATAGATTGATTGTTTAACATATCATCAAAATCTCATTCATAATTCAAGTGATTCACAAACTATCATAAATGAATTCATCACTTGTATTTCATGAAAAATAAAAAATTTTAAAAATCATACATTTTGCTTTTTTATGATTTGCATTGATTTCATATAAACATGCCTTTGTCTTCTTTTATGTTGAGTAGAAACAAGCATGAATATTCAAGACATAAAGGCTAAATCTCATAAAGCAAATTGTCAAGCATGATTTTAAATATTCATTTTCAAGCCATGATAAAAAGAGTAAGTCAAGGATTCAATCATCTCATGTCATGAATTCCAAAGGACATCTCAAGTTATCAACATCACATTAAAAAGATATTTCAAAAAGATATATCGATAAGTGATTCATTTGTATCATTTCATTTGAATTCATGATTCATTTGGTAGGTTCTCTTCTTTAGTAAATAAAAAAGGATTATAGGAGAACAAAATAAATTAAGGGAGATAGAACATGATTGAAGCATTTAACATGATTGAAGCATGAACAATGTATCTTATGTCGTAAATACGAATCAAGTAATTTTCAAATCTGAAATCATCCTCAAAAATCACATTCAATAAATTCATACATGACAAGCATAGATTTATTGAAGAATCGATAAGATAGCGGATTGCATTTTGTTTTTATAACTTTCTATTCATATGATTTGCTTCTTATAAGCATGTCTTTGCCTTAAAATAAAATGTCAACATTTAAGATGGAAAGGCAAATTTCGTCATAATGATCATTAAGTCAAATCACATTAAGTAATGACATTTTCCAAAAGATTCGATTCAAGAGATTCACATGGATTCATCAAATGTCTTTTATTGAAATTCGAGAACTTTAGAGAGACAAATTTCAAGAAATATGTATTTTCTTTTTATGGTTTACTTCATATAAGCATATCTTTGCCTTTTAATGCCAAATTGAGATAATCATGAAAGTTCAAGACGTAAAAGGTAAAATCTCATAAAACAACTCATCAAGCATGATTTTAAACATCCATTTTCAAGCAAAAAATATAGCACATTACACATAAGACATCTTTTAACAAAAATTCGATTCAACATGATAATATGTTTCATTTAAGTGTGCTCGAGTCCTTTTTGTATAAGGGATGTGTATCAACTTTAAAACTTGGATACGTTTCATTATTAAAAATATGATATGTCATCTAAAAATTTCATCATGAAATCGATAAGACCAAAAGCACAATAGTTCAAGAATTCACTCATCATGTATAATGTGTTTCATTTTAAGTTGTTTGTTTTATATGAGTGTGCTCATGTTTTAAAAGATGAGTATCATGTTTAAAACCAACACATGAGTTTCGTCATCAAGATATGATATCATAAAGTTATTAAGCATGATAACAACCTTTTAACATTTTCATTTTATCATTATCAATGATGATTTCATAAGATATGTTCAAATATTTTCATGAAAGCCATCATCATATAAATTCGAAATACAAGTTTTATCATTAAAGTCATCAAGATCAAATGCATCAAACATCATGATAGTGCATTTTCTCATCTTTATGAGTTTCAATTTAAGTGATTTGATCTATCATAAGAATATTCAAAATTTTCATATGAAAATATCATGCATCATATTTAAAAACAAAAATATCATCAAAATCATTTTAATTCTTTCTTTAATTAGTTATAACAAGATGATCGATGCTCAAATTTTGCTAAAATCATTTTATAAATTTTATCATAAAAATGATTAAGACCTATTAATCCAAGATGCAAGTTTTCAAAATATAAACAAGATACACACATCTATCATCAATAGACTTTCAAGAAATTCATACATAGATATGTATCATGTTTAAGATTGAAAACAGATATGGAAAGTATACATGGAATTTCATCATCTCAAAATGTCATCTTAATTCATTATGAAAATAATTAGACCAAAAACATATTAATCCAAAACATAGAGTCAAATCAACATTACTTCAAAAACTAATGCATGTTATAAAATCATCAAGCATCATGTTTAGAAACGAAAAGCAATATAAAATATCAAGATACACATTTTTAATTTTTATATGTTTTAATTTTCAAAAATTACTAGAAGGAAAAAGCATAACAAAAAAAATTCCTACCAACTATATCAAGCAACTCATGAATGGATCATGTAATTTCAAAATAAGATAAAAACAACTTGGGTGAGTTTCTTACCTCATTGTCGAAAACCGTTAAAACGTAGTTTGCGTCTTCTTTACTTGATTCTTCTTTGCGCTTCTTATTCATCTTTGGCCTCTTCCTCCGTTCAAGTTCATTTTTAGTTATAGATTCTTATTTAATGAATTTATTAAGATTTATTAAAAGTTCAATGTCCTCTTCATTGTCCTTATCACTTGAGTTATCACTCAAGTGGCATTTCATAGTTTGAAGTTTCAAATCCTTCTTGTTCTTTAGAAAGTGGTTCATATGTTCATCAGGTTCAACATGTTCCAAGAAACTCATTTCATATGTCATTAAGGATCCAATGAGTTCTTCAATGGAATAATCATTTAAAATTTTAGTTTCTTATATGCCACCTTTTTGGAAGAGATCTTAAGATCTTGTTAGTGAGTTTAAAATTCAAAAAATATTTACCAAGAGCTCTTAGACTATTGATGACATTCGTGAAACGGGTATACATGTCACCGATAGTTTCACTTGGTTTCATTCGAAAAAGCTCAAAATCATGCAATAAGAAGTTTACTTTCGAGTCTTTGACTCTACTAGTTCCCTCGTGCATGATTTCAAGTGTTCGCCAAATGTCAAAAGCCGTTTCGCACATAGAAATCCGATTAAACTCGTTCTTGTCTAAAGCGTAAAATAAGGCATTCATAGCCTTTGCATTTAAAGAAAAAGATTTTTTCTCTAAGTCCGACCATTCGTTCGTCAGTTTAGAGGGAAGTTGAAAGTAATTTTTAATAATATTCCATAAGTTTAAATCTTGAGAAATCAAGAAATCTCTCATTCGAGTTTTCCACTATGTGTAGTCTGAACCGTTAAAGAACGGTCGACGAACAATTGAAAAATCCTCTTGAAAACCATTAAGAGTCATTTCTCGTGGGTGTGAATTCGAAAGAGAAATAACGAGGCTCTGATACCAATTGTTAGGGATCGAGCGGCACTAAGAGAGGGGGGGGTGAATTAGTGCAGTGGTAAAGAACGATAAACTTTCGATGATTTCAAATAAGTTTCGAAAACTTCGTATGAAAAGAATAACATTTCAATTAAAACCGTTTCGATTGCGTTGAAAGCATACATAAGAAGATGAGGGCAGTGAACTTAGCAAAGTAAATGTTTGCAGAAAGATAAATGTATGAATATAAACGCAAACCGTTTTTATAGTGGTTCGGTCATCTGACCTACATTCACTCTCGATTCCTCCTCACTTTAGGCCATCAGCTTTCCACTAGCTATCCTCCTTCTAACGGGCGAGAATGAACTCCCTAACAACACCTCTCCTTTTGACGGGCTTAGGAGGTAACCCTTACAAGGCCTCTTACCCTACTTTTGGACTGAAACACACTCAAAGCTTAGAGGGAAGATTTTGATAAGAGTTCTCTTTTTTCTTCTCAATTCTAGACCCACTTTAAACCATGAATGAGAGGGGTATTTATAGGCCTCAAGAGGATTCAAATTTGGAGCCTAAATTTGAATCACTTTCATTTTTTCCGGTGCTGGCGGTGCCATCGCCTGTCAGTGGCGATGCCACCGCTTGTCAATGTCAGACACTGACAGTGTATGCCACCGCCCAACCCGACGGTGCCACTGCCCGGGCTCTCGGGCATTGGGCGGTGCCACTGCCCAGCTTGGGCTCTCGGGTCCTGGGCAGTGCCACCACTTGGGCCTTTTCAGCATATTGGTTTAGGCCTTAAACTTGGCCCAAATTAGTCCGAAACAAGGCCCATTTGGCCCCTACTTGGGTTATAGGATTAATACCTAATCCTAACCCAAATTAACATACTAACTATGAAATTAAAGATATTTCCTAATCTATTACAAAGTCCAACAAGTCAAGACTACTTCCAACGAGTTTCTGGTGAACTTCCGGCGGTCTTCCGATGAACCCTCGGAAATCATTCTGTGGACTCTCGGTAAGCTCTTGGACTTCACAATGATCTTGGCAAGTTCCAACGATCTTCTTTGGCAAGCTTCGATCTTTCTTGGCAAGCTCCGCAAACTTCCAACAAACCTTCCGGCGAACTTTCGAAAACCCTTCGGCAAGCTCCCTACTCGTTCTCAACCAGTTTCGATAGCACTCCCAACGAATCTTCGGACTTTCGACGAGCTCTCAAACTCCCAATGATCCATCACACTTGTCTACTAGCACTTTGTTTCACTTTACGTCTTCATGTTATCGTAGTTAATCCTGCATATGCTTGTCATATGTGCCCTGCAAGCCAATCACGTGAGTGATGACACTTGTGACTTAATATGTACTTTATCTCTTTGCTTATTATTAAGCGTTTTATCACTTTATCTTGTGTGTTGCATATACTGTGATGTCCTTGGATTTGTGCAATGGGAATCAGATCGTGATGAGATCATGATAATGAGACCGATTCATCTTTAAACACAGACCCTAAATTATCCTAGTCATAGGTTATTCGAGAAGGACATCGAGATAACCGAAAAGACTGGTGTGCTATATACCCATTCATATGATGGAGGTAGCTGGTCTCATAGCTACTCGTGTGGGGACACTAAGGGTACAGTGCAGGTGCTTATTGGAGAATGAGTTCACTGATTGATCCACCTACGGAATACTGGATGGTTATTGATACCTCACATCAAACAGCGATTCCGTAGTCCCAGTAGTGTATCTGGTCCTTAGACTTGAGACACCAAGGATGTCCTGTATAAGTACTCCACTCTTTGATACCGGACTTATAGGTTTGGAAAGTTCCAGATCTAGTACAACCGGTTATTGGGAGTGGTAGCCAACCTTACGAGGGCTATTGAGTGTCAATAGAGGATCATCTGCTCTCGGTATCATGAGAGAAATATCCCATGTGTTCTTACTCGAACAAATCCTAGGCCAAGGTTATTTGGATTGAGAGATAAAGAGTTCTCCGGGAGAATCCGACAAGAGCAAGACTTGAGGACAGACCGTATGGGTCTGACAGCACCATGCCCGGTATAGGGTCTCTGGGATATTGGATAGATGAGGGACTATAGATACATGGTAACTGAGCACAAATAGGTCTAAAGGATTGGATTCCCCTGTATCGTCTGGGGACCGCGACGTAGTGGCTTGGTACATCCGCAATCGATGAGTTGGGTGGATTATTATAGAGATAAAAATTCACTAAGTCAGAAGGAGTTCTGACAAGTATGACTCATGGCTAGCTCAATATTGGGCCTAGAGGGTCACACACATATGGTAGGTGTTGCGATGAGTAAAGATTCGGATATGAGATATCCGCTGAACCCCCTATCTTATTGGATATCTATTATGCCCCTAAATTATTGGATCCTGAGATGAGATCCAATAATTGCTAATCAGAGATTATTGGGTAGAAATCCACTAATCCAAGAGGCTTGGGTAATTGGATGGAGATCCAATACCCAATAGGGCAAAAGATCCATTAGAGTTTTCAGGGGGCCTCTATAAATAGGAGAGAACCAAAGCTTTATAGGCTGAGGGTTTCTTTTGGTAGCCACCTCCTATTCTCCTCTCCGAAGATAGAGAGGTGCATCGTTGCAATCTCTGCTGTGTGGATACCGCTAGAAAGGAGGACGCTTGACCTCCTTCATCCTCTCCCACAGATCTGTAAGAATTCAGGGATATATGATCTCCCTAGGTATCTTCTTTTACACATGCAGTTTTGCAGATTTGTTTTTGATGCACCGATCTTCGCACGACGACGAAAACTTTCTATGGAAAATCTGGGGTGTTTTGTTTTCTGTTCTTTCGCTGCATATGTGATATCGCTCCCTTGAAAGATTTCCCAACAGTGGTATCAGAGCCAGGTTGTTCGTGCGAAGATCGGATCTTAAACTGCGTGTGTTGTGTTTTGGATCTGCTTTTGACACCAAAAATTATTGGCGCAAAAGGGCCAGGAAGGGCAGCAAGTATTGCTGCCCTTGCTGCGCTCGCACAGCGGTCGCAAGGCTGCTTGCAGCCTTGCTGCCTGCATAGGCAGCAAGAATCGCCGGCGGCGGGCGTTGCGCCATGAGCATGGCCGGGCCGCGATAAGCGCCTGCATCTGGCGCCAGACCATGCCGGGCCAGAGGCGCAGCGCGTGCACTGCGCTGCCAAGCACCAGTAAAGTCACCGACGCTGGGCGCCCGTGCCCGCAGGGATGGCAAGCGCCACCACCCCGCCGTTGGGTGCCCACGCTCACGGGCGCCGGCGGCCGTTGCACCCTTGTGCGCGGCGAGGGCGGCGTAGGCACAGTAAGGGTGAGGGATTAGGGTTTTAGGGCAAAAGATGATTTTGCCCCTCGGAATTTCAGAAATTATAGGTTCTACCCTTTTGATAGAATTACCAAAATACCCCTCAAAATTTTAGAAATTCTGATTTTATCTCCTTTGATAGAATTACCAAAATACCCTTTTGGCCGAATTACCAAAATACCTCTGGGAATTCAAAACTTCCCTTTATGTCCCTGATTTCAGAAAAATAAATATGTTAATTAAATAGTTTAATTAACTATTTTTTTTTATCTAGTTGTCCTATAAAATAACATATACATGTGATGTATGATGTGGATAGATGATCATGAACCTGTGATGTGATGTGATGTGTGTATATATGATTATTATTATTAGGGCTTGCGAGCCTCTATTCTTTTTTCATTTATTGTCGGGCCTACGTGCTTGTAATTATATTGTAATTACATGAGGAGACGCAGCGATAGCATGACTCACGAGACCGAAACGAACGATCCGACGCATGGAGATGCGTTAAGATGCCAACGAATCCGACGAAGCGAGATGGACGATCACAAGGTATAGAGATGCACCGAAATACAAATAGATCTTGATGTGAGTGATTAGGCCCACTAGCTTGGGCTTGATCAAATTAGGATATGGTCCATGATCATCTGGTGTGATTGCTCATGTGATGTGTGATTAGATATACATTTACTAGATATTTATATATATATATTTGCATGCGATGTAGATATAATACGTATGTGTGTGACACATTATGTTAGGAGACCAAATAAAAAATCCTCTCCATTAATAATATTAAGTCGGTAAACGTGAAGCAATTAGATTGACCCACGTGGCCTTCCATCGTTATAGCTGGGAACCGATTTCCGATGTAGGTTGAGTTAGTCGAGTCCCTAGAGACTCACCTATATCGTGTCTCGCTATCTTATCTACGACATAGAGATGTCATTGGTGACCTGAGGACATGGTATGCTTGGTCGAGTCCCTCGAGAGTATATCACCGAATCAGACTCATCTGGTAACAATGGTGATGACTTAATTGAACATCATGGTTGGTCGAGTCCCTCGAGGCCATAATGGTTCGGAGGTCGAATAGGATGGGAATCACAAGGAGTTGTGATTGGCAAGAGTTGCCTACCTTTATGAGCTTAACGTGATTAGTCGAGTCCCTCGAGGTTACGTTAAGACGTCGATTGGATCCTGATCCCCACTAGAGATCCGCCGAGGGTCTTCGATTCATATACCGGAGGGTATTGTATGTCTTGCAAAAAATTAGTGGGAATACATTAAGATAGAAGTCATTATCTTAATTATTTAAATTTCTGTAAAGTCTGCATGTTATTTATTTCTGCTACATCTTTTATTTCAGAAAAATATTGTTTTCAAATCCTTTACGTGGCATACTTGATGCCAACCGCCTCACTGGTCTAAATTATACGGATTGGCTTCGTAACATGAGAATCATTCTCACGGCGGAGAAAATCGCGTATGTCCTTGATACAATGATCCCTACGCCCGACGAAGAGGCAAGCGAGGATGAGATCGCTCGTTATGTGAAGTACTTAGATGATTCCACTCTTGCTCAGTGTTATATGTTGGCCTCTATGACTACTGAGTTATAGAGACAGCATGAAAATATGGATGCTAATTCCATACTCCTGCATCTCCACAAACTATTTGAGGAACAAGAAAGAACTTAGCGATATGAGATATCAAAGAGTCTCTTCCGTGCTAGGATGACTGAGGGGACATCGGTTCAGAACCTTATCCTTAAGATGATTAAGTGGATC
Organism: Musa beccarii; assembly: GCA_024322285.1. Taxonomy (NCBI): domain Eukaryota; kingdom Viridiplantae; phylum Streptophyta; class Magnoliopsida; order Zingiberales; family Musaceae; genus Musa; species Musa beccarii. The sequence continues at coordinate 26,835,273 of CM044394.1, forward strand.
GAGAAACTCACAGGTCTAGGAATGGTCCTAGAGTATAACCTATGTGTGGATCTTGTGCTTCAGTCCCTACCAGATTCCTTTTCTCAGTTCATAATGAATTTTAATATGAACAAACTTGAGGTGACCCTCCCAGAACTCTCAATATGTTGAGAGAAGCAAAGAGCACCATCAAGAAAGAGAAACCGGTTCTCTACACTGGCGAGACCAGAAAAAAAGAAAGGCTGAGAAGACCCTTAAGAAGGGTAAGGACAAGGGCAAAATGGGTAAGGCAAAGGTTGCCAAGAAAGACCCAACAAAGGACAAAGGCCAGTGCTTTCACTACGGCAAAGATGGGCACTAGAAGAGGAACTACAAAGAGTACCTTACAAAGAGGGCAAAACAGAAGCTTGCAGAAGCTTCAGGCATATTCATGATCAGTCTTCATTTGTTAGAATCTTATGATAACACATGGGTATTGGATACCGGGAGTGCTTATCATATTTGTAATTTGTTGCAGGTTCTAGCAGGACTTAGGAGATTGAACAAAGGCGAGATGGACCTTAACATGGGCAATGGAGCAAAGGTTGCTATAGTGGCTATTGGCAAGGTCACCTTACATCTACCTGGTGGAGCTATTATTGCATTAGATGCATGCTATTGTGTTCCTTCTATTATCAAAAATATTATTTTCATTTCATGTTTGACAGTTATTGGATCTAAATTAGTTTTTGAGAACAATGGTTGTTCAATAATATTAGATGATGAGATCATCATGAAAGGAATATTGCATAATGATTTATTTATGCTAGATACAGCTCCACATATCATTAAAACCCTTCGAGAAGTGGAGAACTAGACAGGAAAGAGTATTAAAACCCTTCGATCAGATCGAGGAGGTGAGTACTTGAGTACAGAGTTCACCCAGTTCCTCAAAGACTATGGGATCTTATCCCAATAGATACCTCCTTATACACCACAGCTTAATGGTGTATCAGAAAGGAAGAATCGCACACTGTTAGACATGGTGCGTTCCATGATGTGTTTCGCCGACCTACCCATCTCATTCTGGGGATATGCCCTAGAAATCATAGCTTACCTTCTGAACAGAATTCTAACTAAGTCAGTAACGTCTACTCCATATGAGATATGGAATGGGAAGAAGCCCGATCTTAAGATTGTTAAGATTTGGGGCTGCCCTGCCTACGTTAAGAGACACAACCTTGACAAGTTGGAATCTAGGACGGAGCGATGCAAGTTCGTGGAATACCCTAAGAAAATTTATGGGTATTATTTCTATCACCCTGAGGACCAAAAGGTCTTTATAGCCAAGAGAGCATTGTTCCTTGAGAAGGAACACATTCTTGGTGAAAGCAGTGGGAGCATGATAGAGTTGAGCGAGGTTGGAGAACCTAGCTCAAGCATCATTCCAGAATCTGTTCAGTTACCTAACACACAAGTTCCAACTTTACGTAGGTCCGATAGAGTATCTCATCCTCTTGAGAGATATGTGGGACATATCAGAGGAGAGGATGTAAAAGATATTGATCCTCAGACCTACGAGGAGGCTATTATGAGCATAGACTCCGGGAAATGGCAAGAAGTCATGAATTCAGAAATGGATTCCATGTACTCCAACAAGGTTTGGAACCTAGTTGATGCACCTAAGGGTATTGTACCCATTGGCTCTAAGTGGATCTTCAAAAAGAAGATTGGAGTAGATGGAAAGGTAGAGACTTATAAAGCAAGGCTAGTGGCTAAGGGGTATCGTCAAAGGTAAGGTGTTGACTATGATGAAATTTTCTCACTTGTAGCCATGCAAAAATCCATTCGAATTCTATTGGCTATTGTAGCACACTATGATTAAGAGATCTGACAGATGGATGTCAAAACCGTATTTCTCAATGGCAATCTCGAGGAGGAGGTGTATATGATACAGCCCAAGGGATTTGTGTCCAGGGATAACCTAGATAAGGTGTGTAGGTTGTTTAGGTCCATTTATGGATTGAAGCAAGCTTCCTAAAGTTGGAACATAAGATTTAATGAGACGATCAGATCTTATGACTTCGTTAAGAATGAAGATGAGCCTTGTGTATATAAGAAAGTAAGTGAGAGCACTATCACTTTTTTAATATTATATGTGGATGATATCCTGATCATTGGGAATGATATAGGAACGCTCTCCATAGTAAAAACTTAGTTATCTAGGCACTTCTCTATGGAGGACTTAGGGGAAGCATCCTGCATATTGGGGATACGGATCTATAGAGATAGATACAAGAGGATGCTTGGCTTGTTCCAGTCAAGATACATAAACACCATTGTCAAAAGGTTTGGCATGGAAAATTTCAAGAGAGGCCTCATACCAATGAGACATGGAATATCACTTTCTAGGAGTATGTCCCCAAAAACTCTTAAAGAAAGGACACACATGGTTATGATAACATATGCATCAGTGATAGGATTTATCATGTATACTATGCTATGTACCATGCCTGATATAGCGTATGCTCTGAGTGTCACGAGCAGATATCAGGCAGATCCAGGCTTGGAGCACTGGAAAGCAGTAAAAAGTATCCTTAAGTACTTGAGAAGGACTTAGGATCTTTTACTGGTATATGGAGGTAGTAGCCTTAGGGTTGAGGGCTACATGGACTTGAGCTTCCAGTCCGATGTCAATGATAGCAAGTCTAATTCAGGGTATGTGTTTACCCTAAATGGAGGAGCAGTATGATGGAAGAGTTCCAAGCAAGACACTGCTACTGACTCGACCATAGGGGCGGAATACATTGTTGCGACAGAGGCAGCAAAGGAGGGAGTCTGAATGAAGAAGTTCATCACAGATCTAGGAGTCATCCCGAGCAGTGAGGAGCTGATTCCTTTATATTGTGACAAATAAGGGACGATTACTCAAATAAGGGAACCCAGGTCTCATCAGAAGTGTTCTGAGAAGGTTCCAACTTATTAGAGAGATCGTGACTCGAAGAGATATATTAGTAGAAAGAGTTCCATCTGAAGATAACATTGCAGATCAACTGACAAAGCCATTGATATAGATTGTCTTTGAGCGTCACAGAGGTCTGATGGGGATCAGACATGTTGGTGATTGGCTTTCGGCCAAGTGGGAGATTGCTAGTCATATATGCCCTGCAAGCCAATCACGTGAGTGATGGCACTTGTGACTTAATATGCACTTTATCTCTAGACGTTTTATCACTTTATCTTGCGTGTTGTATATATTGTGATATCCTTGGATCTGTGCAATGGGAATCGGATCGTGAGGAGATCACGATAATGAGACCGATTCATCTTTAAACATAGACCCTAAATTATCCTGGTCATAGGTTATTCGAGAAGGACATCGAGATAACCGAAAAGACTGGTGTGCTATATACCCATTCATATGATGGAGGTAGCTGGTCTCATAGCTACTCGTGTGGGGACACTAAGGGTATAGTGCAGGTGCTCATTAGAGAATGAGTTCACTGAATGATCCGCTTATGGAATGCTGGATGGTTATTGATACCTCACGTTAGACAGCGATTTCATAGTCCCAGTAGTGTATCTGGTCCTTAGACTTGAGACACCAAGGATGTCCTGTATGAGTACTCCACTCTTTGATACCGGACTTATAAGTTTGAAAAGTTCCAAATCGAGTACAACTGGTTACTGGGAGTGGTAGCCAACCTTACGAGGGTTATTGAGTGTTAATAGAGGATCATCCGCTCTTGGTATCATGAGAGGAATATCCCATGTGTTCTTGCTCGAATAAATCCTTGACCAAAGTTATTCGGATTGAGAGAGAAAGAGTTCTCTGGGTGAATCCGATAAGAGCAAGACTCGAGGAGAGACCGTATGGGCCTAATAGCACCATGCCCGATATAGGGTCTTTGGGATATTGGATAGATGAGGGACTATAGATACATGGTAACTGAGGACAAATAGGTCCAAAGGATTGGATTCCCCTATATCATCTGGGGGCCGCGGCATAGTGGCCTGATATGTCCGCAGTCGATGAGTTGGGTGAATTATTATAGAGATAATAATTCATTAAGTCAAAAGGAGTTCTGACAAGTATGACTTACGGCCAACTCGATATTAGGCCTAGAGGGTCACACACATATGGTAGGTGTTACGACGAGTAAAGATTCGAATATGAGATATCCGCTGAACCCCATATCTTATTGGATATCCATTAAGCCCATGAATTATTGGATCCTGAGATGAGATCCAATAATTGCTAATAAGATATTATTGGGTAGAAACCCACTAATCCAAGAGGCTTGGGTAATTCGATGGAGATCCAATACCCAATAGGGTAAAAGATCCATTAGAGTTTTCAGGGGGCCTCTATAAATAGGAGGGAACCAAAGCTCTATAGGCTGAGGGTTTCTTTTGGTAGCCACCTCCTATTCTCCTCTCCCAAGATAGAGAGGTGCATCGTTGCAATCCCTGCTGTGTGGATACCGCTAGAGAGGAGGACGCTTGACCTCCTTCATCCTCTCCCACAGATCTGCAGGAATTCAGGGATATATGATCTCCCTAGGTATCTTCTTTTACATGTGTAGTTTTGCGAATTTGTTTTTGACGCACCAATTTTTGCATGACGATGAAAACTTTCTATGGGAAATCTAGGGTATTTTGTTTTCTGTTCTTTCACTGCACATATGATGTCACTCCCCTGAAGGATTTCCTAACAGCATACACATAAACAAAACTCTACTTTGATCTAGACAATTATTACAATGTGAATTGACATTCAGTTACTTGGCACGTCAGTGGTCGATGCTTCGTCCAATTCTTCAGCACATCGTCCTCTCTTGTGTTTTGTTGCCCAATTGGCAGTTGACGTCCGCAACCCCGATATCCTTGGTGCAACATGCTCTTCTTGGCCCAATGCTCGACGTCTAAATTCTTTTGCAGATTGTCGACCGAACCTCCACCTCGACATCCAATATCCTAACATGATCACCTCTGACGCAACGTCAATTCCTCCAGCGTCAATTGTCTAATCCTGATTGATAGTAGACCTATGTCACTCAAAACGAAGTTAGACAATAAAACACAATCAATTAGTTTCATCATCAAAATCTGAGATTCAACATATAGTCGATGAGTCTAGTGAATTATTAAGAAGATAATAATTTACTATATCAGAAGGTGTTCTGAGTCAAAAGGAGTTCTAATGGGAGTGACTCACTGCCAACTTGGTATCGGGCCTAGAGGGGCACACACATAAGGTGGATGTTGCGATGAGTAGAGGTGCGGATATGAGATATCTGCGAAGCCCCTAGTTTGGATCATGTGGATGAGATCCAATTAGGTAATTGGATGAGATCCAATTAAATGATTGGATAAGATCTAATTGGATGAGATCAAATTGGATCTTATGGATAAGATCCAATGAGATCCAACTGGATAGAGATCCACTGTGAATAGGATCTGTTAAGGATAAGCTTCCTCCACCTCTATAAATAGGAGGAACGTTTGGGTTCATAGGCTGAGAGCTCTTGATAGTCATCCTCCTATTTTCCTCAGTCTCCTCTCCTCCTCCTTGGCTCTGGCAGCCTTGTGGTGCATGTGGAGAGAGATCTCGCGATGATCTGAGGAGCATTGTTGTTGCATCCGTTATGCGGATTACCACTAGAGGAGTACGCTAGTGCTCATTCATCCTCTTCAGCGAATCTAAAAATTTCGAGGGTATATGATCTTCTCAGGTAACGCTTCTAACATGATACATGCAAATTTTTTAGATTTATGATTTTTGCGCACTAATGATTGCACGACGATCAAGTACGTAACTATGGAAAATCCGATCTTGTTTTTGTTTTCCACTATGCATGAGATGCCGAATCTCCCAATTTCCCAATAATTCGTCCGCATATACATCACATGTACACATCATCATCATGTAGGACTACTAGATAATAATAATTATAATTAATTAAACTATTTAATTAATTATTTTACTGTCCTTTGGGGTACCCTACCATAGGGTATCCCCATATGGTAGGAAGTCCCTTATGTGGTTAGGTGATCTCAGCCACTGAGGACTCCCTTGTGGCCTGGAATCCTAGGCCATAGGGCTATCATGCATGGCTAGGAAATCCTAGCCATCAAGGAGTCCCTTGCAGCCAGGAAACCCTGGATGTAGGGCAACCTTGGGCAGCTAAGAAACCTGGCTGCCAGCTTGCCCCATGTGGCCAGGAGGAGTCTTGGCCGCTTGGCAACCCTTGTGGCCAGGAAACCCTAGCCGCCAGGGGTGCCCCTTGTAGCCAAGAAACCAGATTATAGGGGTTGCCATGCAGCAAGTTGAGAGCAACCTTTCTGCTCTCATTCCTATTACTTTTGGCCAGGCCGAGAGTAGTAAGAAAAGCTCTTGGCCAAGGCTGCAAGCAGCCTTTAGCTAATCTAAAGGGGCAGCAACAATTGCTACCCTTTCTTCCACTTTTGTGCCAACATATTTGACATCAAAAGCTCTCTATAAAACACCTTATAATAGAGAAAAAATTATAGCATAGATTTGATATCTACGACAAAAATTCACTCCAATCACTTAAAATAATTCTTACGCGATTGAATACAACACATATAGTTTAAAAGCTAATCTTTTGCATGAGCAACCTGGCTCTAATACCACTGATGAGAAATTTGCAGTGACATTCATATGTGTAGTAGAAGAATAGAAACAAAAATCATATATTTCCCTTAAACAAAAAAGATTCTTATCGTTGTGCAAAAGTTGGTGTGTAAAACTCGTGAAATCGAAAAACTATGCATAAGAGAATTACCTAGGGAGATCGTATATCATTAAATTTCTATAGATCTATATGACTGGATAAAGGAGTTCAAATGTCATCCTCTCTAGCAATAATCCACATGGTAGGGACTGCGATGACGCTCCTCAAATCGCTGCTAAAACCTCATCGCTACACGCACTATGCAATCAAGAAGGGGCCAACCCTTCTTACTGTCCACATGCCCCAAACTAGGGTTGTTGGCTGAGGAGGAGAAGGGGAGGAGAATAGGAGGTGGTTGCAAAAAAAACCCTAGCATATGGATCTTTGGTTCCCTCCTATTTATAGAGGTCCCCTATCAACTTAACCCTAATGAATCTTGCCATGTTGGGTATTGGATCTCCATCCAATTACCCTAGTCTCTTAAATTAGTGGGTCTCTACCCAATAATCTCTTATTAGCTCTTATTGGATCTCATCTTTAGGATCCAATAATTCAGGGGCTTAATGGATATCCAATAACATAGGGGCTCCGACGGATATCTTATATTCGAATCTCTACTCGTCGCAACACCTACCATATGTGTGTAATTCTCTAGGCCCAATATCGAGCTAATCGTGAGTCATACTTGTCAGAATTCCTTTTGGCTTACTGTATTATTATTTTCATAATAATTCACTTGACACATCGACTACAGATGTACTAGGCCACTACGACATAGTCCCTAGATGATATAGGGAAATCCGATCCTTTGGACCTATATATCCTCAATTATCATGTACCTATAGTCCCTCATCCATCTAATATCTCAGAGATCTTATACCGAGCATGGTGCTATCAGACCCATATGGTCTCTCATTGAGTCTCGCTCTAATTGGATTCTCCCAGAGAATTCTTTCTCTCTCAATCCGAATAACATTAGCCAAAGATTTATTTGAATAAAAATATATGAGATATTCCTCTCATGATACTAAGAGTGGATGATCCTCTATTAACACTCAATAACTCTAGTAAGATTGGCTACCACTCCTAATGACCGACTGTACTAAATCTGGAGCTTCCAAACCTATAAATTTAGTATCAGATAGTGGAGTACTCATATAGGATATCCTTGGTGTTTTAAGTCTAAAAACCAGATACACTACTAGGACTATGGAATCACTGTCTGATAATAAGGTATCATCAACCATCCAGCATTCCATGAGTGAATCAATCAATAAACTCATTCTCTAATGAGCACCTGTACTGTATCCTTAGTGTCCCCACATCAGCAACTATAAGACCAACCACCTCCATCATATGGACGGGTATATAGTATATCAATCTATCCAGTTATCTCGATGTCCTTCTTGAGTAACCTATTATCGAGATTATTTAGGATCTATGTTTAAATATGAATCGATCTCATTATCGTGATCTTATTATGATCTGACTCCCATTGCACAGATCCTTGGATATCATAATATATGCAACATGCAAGATAAAGTAATAAAATACCAAATAATAATAAGCAAAAAAAGTGCATGTCATGTCACACATGCTATCACTCATGTGATTGGCTTGTAAGGCACATATGATTAGCAATAATAGCCTCCTTATAGGTCAAGGATCAATATCCTCAACATCCTTCCCTCTGATATATCCCATATATCTCTTAAGAGGATAGGATATTCTACCAAACCTACGTAAAGTCAGATCTTGTGTGCTAGGTACCTGAACAGACTCTGGTTGTGGAATGGTACTTGAGCTAGGTTCTCCAACCTCGCTCAACTCTATTACTCTCCCACTGTTTCCACTAAGAATGTATTCCTTCTCAAGAAATACTGCTCTCTTTGCTACAATGACTTTGTGGTCCTCGGGGTGATAGAAATAATACCCATTAGTTTTCTTGGGGTATCTCACAAATATGCATTATTTCATCCAGGATTCCAATTTATCGAGGTTGTGTCTCTTGACGTAGGCAAGGTAGTCCCAAATCTTAACATCCTTAAAATAGGACTTTTTCTCTTTCTATATCTCAAATGGAGTAGACACCACCGACTTAGTTAGAATTCTATTTAGAAGGCAAGCTACGGTCTCTAGGGCATATCCCCAAAATAAGATGGGTAGATCAGCGAAACTCATCATAGACTGCACCATGTCTAACAGTATATGATTCCTCCTTTCGGATATACCATTGAGCTATAATGTATAAGGAGGTTTCTACTAGGACATAATCTCATAGTCTTTGAGGAATTTGGTGAACTCTATACTCAAGTACTCATATCCTCGATCTGATCGAAGAGCCTTGATGCTCTTTCCAGTCTAGTTCTCTATTTCATTCTTATACTCCTTGAATTTCTCGAAGGCCTTAGACTTGTACTTCAAGTACACATGTCTATACATTGAGAAATCATTAGTAAAAGTAATGAAGTAGGAGTAACCACCTATAGCATGAGTTGACATGGGACCACATACATCATAATGTATGAGTTCCAATAACTTAGTAGCTCCCTCTCCAATTCCATTAAATGGAGAGTTGGTCATCTTTCCACGAAGGCATGGTTTGCAAGTCACATATTACTCAGAATCGAATAGATCTAGATATCCATTCTTTAGTAACTTTTAAATCCTTCCCTCATGGATGTGACCCAACCTACAATACCACAAATATGCATTATTCACCTCCTCTTGTTTTTTTATAGACTCACTTATACTGATGATGTGTGGAGCTATGTCTAGTATAAACAAACCATTATGTAATGTTCTTCTTATGATGATTTTATTATCTAATAATATTAAACAACTATTATTCTCAAAAACTAATTTATATCTACTAACAGTTATACATGAAATAAAAATAATATTTTCGATAATAGAAGGAATATAATAGCATATATCTAATGTAATAATAGCTCCACCAACCAAATGTAGGGTGACCATGCCAATAGCCACTACAGCAACTTTTACTCCATTACCCATCTTGAGGTCTATCTCACCTCTCGCCAATCTCCTAGGTCTTGCTAGAATTTGCAACGAATTATAATATGATAAGCACTCTTGGTATCCAATACCCATGTGTTATTATAAGATTCTAACAAATAGAGATTGATCATGAATGTACCTGAAGCTTCTCCAAGCTTCTATTTTGCCCTTTATATAAGGTACTCTTTGTAGTTCCTCTTCCAATGCTCATTTTTGCCATAATGGAAGCATTGGCCCTTGTCCTTTTATCGGGTCCTTCTTAGCAACCTTTGTTTTACACGGTTTGTCCTTGCCCTTCTTAAGGGACTTATTTGCCTTCCTTTTCTTTCTGGTCTCATTAGCATAGAGAACTGGCTTTTCTTTCTTGATGGTACTATTTGCTTCTCGCAACATATTGAAGAGCTCTAGGAGGGTTACCTCAAGCTTGTTCATATTAAAATTCATTATGAATTGAGAAAAGGAATCTGGTAGAGACTGAAGCATAAGGTCCATGCACAAGTTATCCTCTAAGACCATTCATAGACTTGTAAGTTTCTCTATCCACTCAATCATCTTAAGGATATGGTTTTGAACTAGTGTCTCTTATTTATGTAGATGTAGGAGTATGGAATTGACATCCATGTTTTCATGCTATCTCTGTAACTAGAAGTCATAGAGGCCAATATGTAATACTGAGCAAGAGTGGAGTCATCTGTGTGCTTCACATAGTGAGCGATCTCAACCTCGCTTGCCCCTTCATCGGGCGTAGAGATCACTATATCAAGGGCGTATGCGATTTTCTCTACCGTGAGAACGATTCTCTAGTCGTAGAGCCAATCTGTATAATTTGGACCAGTGAAGCAGTTGACATCAAGTATACCATATAAAGGATTCGAAAGTTATATTTTTTTGAAAATAAAGATGTAGTAGAAAATAAATCACATATAGATATCACAAAATAAGCAATTAAGATAAGAACTTCTATCTTAATCTACTCCCACTATTTTTTCGCAAAACACACAACTTCCTATAGTAGGTGAATCGAAGACTCCCAATATATCTCTAGTAGAGATCGAGATCCAATTGACGTCTTAACGTAATATCGAGTGACTCGGCCAATTACGCTAAGCCTGTAAAGGTAGGCAACTCTTGCCAATCATAACTCTTTGTGATTCACGTCCTGTTCAGCCTCCGAACCACCATGGCCTCGAGTGATTTGACCAACCATGGTGTTCAGTTAAGTCATCACTATCGTTACAAGACAAGTCTGATATGATAATATGCCCTCGAATGACTCAACCAAGCATACCAATTCCTTAGGTCATCGATGACATCTCTATAATGTAGGCAAGATAGCAAATTATGATATAGGTGAGTCTTGGGTGACTCGACCGACTCAACCTACATCGAGAATCGATCCCTACCTATAACGATGGAAGGCCACGTGGGTCAATCTAATTACCTCACATTTACTGACTTAATATTATCGAGAGAGAAAATTTTTTATTTGGCCTCGTTACACATATACATATTTAATATATATTTACATTGCATGTATATATATATATATATATGCATATCTAGCAGGTGTAAGAATAATCACACATTATATGAGCAATCATACCAAATGATTATGAACCACATCCTAACGTAATCAAGCCCGAGCCAATGGGTCTAATCACTCACATCAAGATCTATGTGTGCATTGGTGCATCTTTATGTCCTATGATTATGCATCTCATCCTTATCGGTTCCATCGGTATCTTGACGCATCTTTATGCATTGCGATTATCCATCTCACCCTCATGGGTCCTATTATCACTTTCATGCTCCCGCCATGCTTCCTCATATAATTATAATATAATCACAGACACGTAGGCTCGACAATAAATAATAAAAAATGAAGGCTCGTAGGCCCCAATAATAATAATAATCATATCATATGTACACACATCATATGGTCCATGATCATCCAACCACATCATATATCACATATACACATCATCATCATATAGGACTACTAGATAATAATAATAATTAATTAATTAAATAAAGGCTACCTTTGAAGCCAAGAAACCCTGGCTCCAAAAGAGGCATGAGCGGTTGGGAAACCCTAGTCGCCACCTTGCCCCATGTGGCCTGGTGTCATAGAAGGAAACCAGGCCACAAGGGCTGCCATCTTGTAAGCCGAGAGCACCCTTGTTGCTCTTGGCCTTGCTACCTTTGGTTAGGCCGAGAGCAGCAAGGTGTGCTCTCTTCCAAGGCTGCAAGCAGCCTTCAGCCAAACCATAGGGCAGTAACAATTACTGCCCTTTCTTCCCCTTTTGTGTCAACTAATTTAATATCAAAAGGCCCCTCTAAAACATCTCTTAATAGTAAGAAAAGGTGTAGCATGGATTTGAAATCTATGATAAAAAAATTATAGTAATTGTGTAAAATAATTCTACATGATTGAACACAACACATGCAGTTTATAAACTAATTTTTTTCACAGGCAACCTGGCTCTGATACCACTGTTGAGAAATCTATGGTGACATCATATGCACAATAGAAGAATGAAAACAAAAATCATAGATTTCCTACATAAAAGGTGTTCTTATCATTGTGCAAAAGTTGGTACACAAAAACTCGCGAAACCAAAAATCTACGCATAAGAAAATTGCCTGGGGTGATCATTATCTCTAAATTCCTATAGATATATGGGATTGGATGAATAAGTTAAAGTGCCCTCCTCTCAAGCGGTAATCCACATGGTGGGGGTTGCGACGATGCTCCTCAAATCGTTGCTCAAATCTCCTTATTGTATGCACCACGTAATCAAGAAGGCGTCGACCCTTCTTGCTGTCTACATACCCCAAACTAGGGCTACTAGTTGAGGAGGAGAAGGGGAGGAGATTATAAGGTGGCTACCAAAAAGCCCTAGCCTATGGGCCTTTGGTTCCCTCCTATGTATAGACGTTCCCTATTAATTTAACCCTAATGGATCCTGCCATATTGGGAATTAGATCTCCATCCAATTACCCAAGCCTCTTAGATTAGTGGGTCTCTACCCAATAATCTCTTATTAGCTCTTATTGGATCTCATCTATAGGAACTAATAATTCAGAGGCTTAATGGATATCTAATAAGATATGGGCTTCGATGAATATCTTATATCTGAACGTCTACTCATTGCAACACCTATCATATGTGTGTGACTCTCTAGGCCCAATATTGAGTTGGCCATGAGTCATACCTGTCAGAACTCATTCTAGTTCAGTGAATTATTATCTCGATAATAATTCACTCGACTCATCGATTATGGATGTACTAGGCCACTACGCCGTAGCCCCCGGATGATACAAGGGAATCCAATCCTGTGGGCCTATCTGTCTTTAGGTATCATGTACTTATGGTCCCTCATCCATCTAATATCCTAGAGATCCTATATAGAGCATGGTGCTGTCAGGCCTATACAGTCTCTCCTCGAGTCTTGCTTTAATCGAATTCTCACGATGAACTCTTTCTCTCAATTTGAATGACCTTGGCCAAGGATTTGTTTGAGCAAGAATATATAGGATATTCCTCTCATAATACTAAGATTGAATGATCCTCTATCGACCCTCAATAGCCCTCATAAGGTTAACTGTCACTCCTGGTTATCAATTGTACTAGATTTGAAACTTTCAAACCTATACGTTCGGTATCAAAGAGTGGAGTACTCATACAAGACATCTTTGGTGTCTCAAGTCTAAGGACCAGATACACTTCTAAGACTATGGAATCGCTGTCTGACAATAAGGTATCATCAACCATCCAGCATTCTGTGAGTGGATCAATAAGTGAACTCATTCTCTAATGAGCACCAGCACTGTATCCTTGGTCTCACTACACGAGCAGCTATGAGACTAGCTGCCTCCATTATATGGATAGGTATACAGCACATAAGTCTATCTGGTTATCTCGATGTCCTTCTCGAGTAACCTATGGCCAGGATTATTTAGGGTCTATATATAAAGTTAAATCGATCTCATTATCGTGATCTTATCACAATTCAATTCCTATTACACAGATCTATGGACATTTTAATATATGTAACATGCAAGATAAAGTGATAAAATATCAAATAATAATAATAATAAAAAGAGTGCATATTGAGTCACATATGCCATCATTCATGAAATTAGCTTACAGGGCACCTATAACTAGTAGCATCAATAAATAGAGGTAGAGGGATAACCAACATACTCTTGATGGCGCCATTCCCCTAGGGGTGGAGGGCTCCTCAGTTGCCCCTCACATGGTGGTGTCGCCATAAGTAGACCCAAAGATGGGCCTGAAGAAGCTATGTGAGGACCCTCCCCCATCGGAGATAGTTGCTAGTTAGGGCCCTCCATAATGGATAGCTCCATATGTAGAGTCCTGGCCCCAGGTAATAGAGCATAGTGGAGCCAAAGTGATGATGCTAGCTGCCCGAAGGTGGCCTCTTCAGATGGCTCTAGGGTTAGCCCAAATAGTGACCTCAAAGGAGTGATGATAGCAGGATTAGGACCCCCAACCGAGGGCCCCACTAGAAAGATAGGAGATGGAGCCACTTTTGCCACTACGAGTAGTGACTCCTCCATAGGCAATGGCTTTAGGGGCTCAACAAGGGCCCCTCGATGCCTCTTTGGGGGCTAGGCCTACAACATTGTGCTTACCCTAGGACCCTAAGGAAGCTAGAATCCTTGCAAGGGATTACGGGTCCCTGCTCGAATTGGTTAGTGCAATCCTTGGAGCCTCCGAGGCCCCTGATAGAAGGGCCATGAGAGGAACCCCGAGCCCACAATAGTTACTCACTCGTTGACTGGTCCTCATTTAGCCCAAAAAGGGGAATAGAGAGGTAATGCCTCTTCAGCTCCCAAAGATTCACACCTGCCAAAGGACCATAGAGCAAGGGTTATAAATAAGTAAGAAAGGGTTAGAAAAAGAAAAAAAATGATCGTACCAAATGGGGCCGGAGGAGGATGGCTTCGATCGAATAGACTTCCTCCTTACATTCCATAGCCCTAGATGAGAAGAACCCTATATCTTCTCTAAGGCCTCGGCTTCACCCAAGGATAGAGGAGGCAACATGTTATTTATGGTGTGTGCTATCCAAACAATTGGGAAGCCCTAGTCTTAACTTCTACTGATAATGAAGTAGTGACTCTTCCACCCCTTGCTATAGGTGGCCACTCCACTTCTCATAATTCTCACACGAGGGAATAGGTAGTATATGCTCGACCCTCGACTCAATCGGAAGCATGAGTAGAAGAGGTCACAAGATAGCGCCACCCTCATGTCATCGCACGCCCTGAGGAAGATGCTAGCCATAGGTACCCTACAAGCAAATCACATGAATGATGACACGTGTGGCACACTACGCACTCTCTTTGTTTATTATTTATTGATATTTTTTTCTCATTTTATGTTACCTGTTGCATATATTATGATGTCTATGGATCTATGTAATGGAAATCGAATCATGATAAGTTCACGATAATGAGACCGATTCACTTTTAAACATAGACCCTAAATAATCCTGATTATAGGTTACTTGAGAAGGACATTAAGATAATTTGATAGATTGGTGCACTGCATACTTGTCCGTATGATGGAGATGATTAGTCTCATAGCTGCTCATGTGGGGACACTAGGGATACAATGCATGTGCTTATTGGAGAATGAGTTCACTAATTGATCCATTCATAGAACGTTGGATAGTTGATGATACCTTATTGTTAGATAGTGATTTCATCGTCCTTATGGTGTATTTGGTCCTTAGACTTGAGATACCAAGGATATCCTAAAGGATGCTTAGCTTATCCTAGTCTATATACATAGATGTTATTGTCCAAAGATTTGACATAAAAAATTTCAAGAGAGGTCTCATATTGATGAGACATGGAATATTACTTTCTAGGAGTATGTCCCCAAAGACTCCTAAAGAAAAGGCACACATAGATAAGATACTCTATGCCTCAATGATAGGATCTATCATGTATGCTATACTATGTACCAAGCCTAATATAACACATGCTTTGAGTATTACGAGCCAATATCAAACGGATCTAGGTTTGGAATATTAGAAGATAGTAAAGTGTATCCTTAAGTACCTGAGAAGGACTAAAGATTTTTACTAGTATATGGAGGAAGTAGTCTCAATGTTGAGAGCTACACAGACTTAAGTTTTTAGTTCGATGTCGATGATAGCAAGTCTAATTCAGGGTATGTATTCACCCTGAATGGAGGAACAGTATACTAGAAGAGTTCCAAGCAAGATACTATTGTTGACTCGATTATAGAAGTGGAGTACATTACTGCAACAGAGGTAGCAAAGGAGGGAGTCTGGATAAAGAAGTTCATTACAAATATAGGAGTCGTGTCAGGCAACAAGGGGTTGATTCCCTAATATTGTGATAACAACGAGGTGATTTCTCAAGCAAAGGAACCTAGGTCTCATCAGAGGTCCAAGCACATTCTAAGGAGGTTCCACCTAATCAGAGAGATTGTGGCCCAAGGAGATATAACAGTAGAAAGAGTTCCATACGAAGATAATATCATAGATCAACTAACAAAGCCATTGTCTTATATTATCTTTGAGCATCACAAAGGTTTGATGGAGATCAGACATATAGGTGATTGGCTTTAGGTCAATGAGATATTGCTAGTCATAGATGTCCTGCAAGCCAATCATATATAATGGGACGTGTGACACACTGCGCACTCTCTTTGCTTATTATTTATCGGTATTTTTCTCACTTTATGTTGCCTATTACATATATTGTGATGTTCATGGATCTATGCAATATGAATCAAATTATGATGAGATCATGATAATAAGACCAATTCACCTTTAAATACAAATCCTAAATAATCTTGGTCATAAGTTATTCGAGAAGGACATCGAGATAACCGAACAGATTGGTATATTATATATCCATCCATATGATGGAGGTAGCTAATCTCTGCTAGTTATAGGTGTTAGGAAATTTGGGGTGATGTCACATGCATAGTAGAAGAACATAAATAAAAATAATAGATTTTCCACAGAAAAGGTTTCTTATCGTTGTACAAAAGTTGGTGTGCAAAAACTCGCAAAACCCAAAAACTACACATAAGATAATTATTTAGGGAGATCATATATCTCTAAATTCCTACAAATTTATGAGATTGGATGAAAGAGTTCAAGTGCCCTCATCTTTAGCAGTGATCCACATGACAAGGGCTGCGACGATGCTCCTCAAATCATTACTTAAATCTCCTTGTTACGTGTATTACATAATCAAGAAGGGGCCAGCCCTTCTTGTTGTCCTCATGCCCTGAATAGGGGCTACTAGCTAAAGAGGAGAGGAGTAGAATAGGAGGTGGAAGCCAAAAATTCTTAGCCTATGAGCCTTTGGTTCCCTCCTATTTATAGAGATCTTCTATTAACTTAACTTTAATGGATCATACCCTATTAGGCATTAGATCTCCATCCAATTACCCAAGCCTCTTAGATTAGTGGGTCTCTACCTAATAATATCATATTAGCTCTAATTGGATCTCATCTATAGGATTTAATAATTCAAGAGTTTAATGGATATCCAATAAGATAGGGGCTCCGACGGATATCTCATATCTAAATCTTTACTTGTCACAACATCTACCATATGTGTGTGACCCTCTAGGCCTAATATTGAGCTAGCCATGAGTCATACTTGTTAGAATACCTTCTGGCTCAGTGAATTATTATCTCTATAATAATTCACTCGACTCATCAATTATGGACGTACTAGGTTGCTATGCCACAGTCCCTAGACGATATGAGAGAATCCAATCCTTTGCAGTTGTTTGTCTTCACTTACCATGCACCTATAGTCTCTCATCTATCTAATATCTTTGATATTGTATATCAAACATGGTACTATCAGGCCCATATAGTTTCTCCTCAAGTCTTGCTCTAATTAGATTCTCCCAGAGAACACTTTTTCTCTCAATCCGATTGACCTTAGCCAAGGATTTGTCTGAGTAAGAATATATGAGATATTTTTCTCATAACACTGAGAGTGGATGATCCTTTATTGATACTCAATAGCTCTCGTAAGATTGGCTGCCACTTTCGATAACCGGTTATAGTAGATCTAAAACTTCCAAACCTATAAATTCAGTATCAAAGAGTGGAGTACTCATATAGAACATCCTTGATATCTCAAGTCTAAGGACCAAATATACTATTAGGATTATGGAATTACTGTTTAACAATAAAGTATCATCAACTATCCAGCATTTTATTAACGGATCAATTGGTGAACTCATTTTTTACTGAGCACCTGCATTGTATCCTTAGTGTCCCTACACAAGCAATTATGAGACCAGCTACCTCCATCATATAGATGGGTATACAGCACACTAGTCTGTCTGGTTATCTCGATGTCTCTCTCAAGTATCCTATGGCTAGGATTATTTAGGGTCTATGATTAAAGGTGAATCGGTCTCATTATCGTGATCTCATCATGATCCGATTCACATTGCATGGATCCATGGACATCACAATATATGTAACATATAAGATAAAATAATAAAATATTAAATAATAATAAATAAATAAATAAGTGCATATTGTGTCACATGTGTCATCACTCACATGATTGCCTTGTAGGGCAACTATGACTAATAATCTCTCACTTGACCTAAAGCTAATCACCTGTGTGTCTGATCTCTATAAGACCCCTGTGACACTCAATAACAATATGAGATAATGGCTTCTTTAGTGGATCTACGATGTTATCTTCGAATGAAACTCATTCCACTGCTACATCTTTTTGGACGACAATCTCTCTTATCAAGTAGAACCTCCTCAGGATGAGCTTCGACTTCTAATGAGACCTGGGTTTCTTCGCTTGAGCAATCATCTCATTATTGTCGTAATATAAGAGAATTGACTCCTTACTGCCCGGTATGACTCCCAGATCTATGATGAACTTTTTTATCCAAACTCCCTTCTTTGTTACCTGTACCGCAATAATGTACTCTACCTTTGTGGTCGAGTTGGTAGTAGTGTCTTTCTAGAAACTCTTCCAGCACACTGCTCCTCCATTCAAGGTGAACACATATCCTGAATTAGACTTGCTATCATCGATATCAAACTGGAAGCTCAAGTCTATGTAGCCCTCAACCTTGAGGCTACTTCCTCCATTTACCAATAAAAGATCCTTAGGCCTTCTCAAGTACTTAAGGATATACTTTATTACTTTCTAGTGCTCTATGCCTAGATCTGCTTGATACCTGCTCATGACACTCAGAGTATGTGCTATATCGAGCTTGGTGCATGTCATATATGATAGACCCCATCACTGAGACATAGGGTATCCTATCCATGTCTACCCTTTTTTTAGGAGTCTTTGGTGACATACTCCTAGAAAGTGATATCCCATATCTTATCAATATGAGACATCTCTTGGAATTTTTTATGCCAAACCATTTGACAATGGTGTCTATGTACCTAGACTAGGATAAGCCAAGTATCTTCTTAGATTTATCTTTATAGATTCGAATCACCAATACGTAGGATGCTTCCCTTAAATCCCCCATAGAGAAGTGTCTAAATAGCCAAGCCTTTACTATGGAGAGCATTCCTATATAATTCTCAATGATTATGATGTTATCCACATACAGTACCAAAAAGGTGATAGCGCTCCCACTCACCTTTCTGTACACGCAAGGCTCATCTTCGTTCTAAACGAAATCATAAGGTCTGATTGCCTCATTAAATCTTATGTTCTAACTTCAAGAAGATTGTTTTAGTCCATAGATAGACCTAAGCAATCTGCACACCTTATCTGGACTATCTTTAGATATGAATCCCTCAGCTTGTATCATATATATCTCTCATCGAGGTTGTCATTAAGGAATGTGGTTTTCGTGTCTATCTACCAGATCTTATAATCATAGTGTGCTACAATAGCCAATAGAATTTAGATGAATTTTAGCATGGCCATAGGTGAGAAGGCTTTGTCATATTCAATACCTTACTTTTGATGATACTGATAGAACCCTAGAGGAATTCTATGGAGATTGATCTTTGAGGGGGATCAACCCTTGGAACGCTATAGGGGTTCCACCCTCCAAGTAGCCTATTGGCTGTAATTCTAGATTGATCTTTCTTATTCCAAAGAGGTGGATGCTACAAGCTTATATAGAGCTCCAAACCCTAGCCCTAGGGCTGCTTCCTAAGTGAACTACCCAATTTGCCCTCAACCTTAGCGGGCCGGCCCAGTAACAAGGGGGGCGGTGGCTAAGAAGCCCAAAGACCCAAATATAAACCCTAGCCTCTCTTCTTTATAGGATAGAGGCGGCTAGGTGGGGTTTATTATACTCTCACAAGGTTTTTATTAGATGTTACATGGTTGAGTAGGACCCAACCCTGCTAGGGTCCTATGAAGCCCGCCCTCTTCGAATCAGCCATGTCCTCAAGGTTGGGGTTCCATGAACTCAGGAAACCGGATCTTCAACTCCTCATATGATTCTTATGTGGCATCTTTGAGTGGTAAATTAGTCCAATGTACTAGTACTTCAGTAGAGGGACGTCGACGACGCATCACGACTCTACGGTCCAGGATGGCTTGTGGTTGGGCTTGAATATTTCCATCATCAGTAGTGTTAGGCAGTTGGATCTGGGGTATCTCATGTTCTCCCAACTTGGGCTTCAAGCATGACACGTGGAAGACAGTGTGAATTTTGGCATCTTCAGGTAATTTAAGTCTATACGCCACAGCTCCAATATGCTCTATGATCTGATAGGGCCCATAAAAATGTGGAGATAGCTTCATGGAGGCTCGTGTGCTGATGGATAGTTGTTTGTATGGTTGTAGGCAAAGATAAACCCAATCTCCTACAAAAAAATTTCTTTCGCTTCTTCGTGTGTCAGCTTGTTGCTTCATTCTAGCTTGAGCGGTAGAGAGATTATCTTTTAGCAGCTGTAGGAGTTTATCCCTGTCAATTAAATCTTGGTCGACCTGATCTACCTTAGCTGAGCCAATTACATACTTTGGAATCACAGGAACCGGCCGACTATATAATGCTTCATATGGGATACATTTTGTAGATGAATGATATGTAGTATTGTACCACCATTCAGCCCAAGGGAGCTATTTTGTCCACTCCTTTGGTCGATCACTAGCAAAACACCGAAGGTATGTCTCTAAACACCTGTTCACCACTTCTGTTTGGCCGTTAGTTTGTGGATGATATGCAGTGCTCATCTTAAGTTTGGTGCCCTACAACTGAAATAACTCGGTCCAAAATTTACTAGTGAAGACCCTGTCACGATCACTTACAATGGACCTTGGCATCCCATGTAGTTTAACAATTTTTTCTATGAAAATCTGAGCAATACTAACAGCAGTATAGGGATTTCGCACAGTATAAAAATGAGCATATTTTGTAAGTCGATTAACCACCATAAGGATTGTACTTTTACCTTTGGAAGGTGGCAGCCCTTCGATGAAGTTCATGAAGATGTCAGTCCACACTGAGTCAGGTATGGGTAGTGGTTGTAGTTTCCCTGGACTCGCCACTATTTCACCTTTTTGCTGTTGACATACATCACATTGTGCTACGTATTCAGAAATAATTTTTTTCATCCCTTTCCAATAAAAGTTTTGCTTCACTCTTTTGTAGGTTCTTAGAAATCCGGAGTGCCCTGCTAAAGGTGTGGAGTGCATTTCATACAGAATGACTTTAATGCAAGGGGAGTTTGGTATAAGCACAATACGACCTTTATAGCGTAGATCCCTCGAATCCCAAGTATAGTGAGCTATTGCACTTGGATCCTCCTATAATTTTTTTATGATGTTACTAGTTTCTGGATCCTTTTTCCATTCCTTCCTAATGCCCATGAGGAAGCCAGTGGTAGGAAGAGAGATGGCCGAAAATTCAGCTTGTTGAGGGAGCCGTGAGAGTGCATCTGCAACAACATTTTCTTTCCCCTTTTTGTAAATAATTTCATAATCAAATCTGAGAAGTTTGGTTACCCATTTTTGCTGCTCTAGGGATGATATCTTCTGCTCCAAAAAGTACTTAAGGCTTCTATGGTCGGTTTTAATCTGAAATCGTCGGCCAATCAGGTAGGGTCTCCATTTTGTTACTGCGTGCATAATGGCGAGCATCTCCTTATCATAGATAGACATTTTTTGATGGGAGGGAGACAATGCCTTACTAGTGTATGCGAGTGGTCGACCATCTTGCATGAGAACGGCTCCAATTCCAACTCCCGATACATCGGCCTCAATGATGAAGGGTCGATAGAAATCTGGTAGCGCTAGCACCGGTATCATCGTCATGGCTGCCTTAAGTCTATCAAAGGTAGCGGAGGCTTTGTTCGACCATAGGAAGGTATCTTTTTTTAGTAGAAAAGTGAGGGGGGCACTAATCTTCCCATAGTCCTTCACTAATTTTCGGTAGTAGCCCGTTAGTCCAAAGAACCCACGCAGCAATTTCACACTGTAAGTTTCGGCTAGCCTTGCATTGTTTCGATTTTTGTTGGGTCTACGGCCACTCCTTCTGATATTATATGCCCAAGGTACTCTACTTTTTGCTGGAGAAAGCTATACTTTGATAGCTTAACAAAAAGAGTATTCTCTTGAAGGATCGTCAACACAATTCACAAGTGCTGAAAGTGAGTCTCAAGAGAAGGGCTGTAAATGAGAATCTCATCAAAAAATACCAGCACAAATTTGCGAAGAAAGCTCTGAAAAATATTGTTCATGAGACTTTAGAAGGTTAAAGGAGCATTAGTGAGTCCAAAGGGCATTACCAAGAATTCATAATGGCCATTATGAGTGCGGAAAGCAGTTTTTGGGATGTCGCCTTCACATACCTGAATTTGGTGGTAACCGGATCGAAGGTCCAACTTCGTGAAGACTCGAGCTCCTTTTAATTCATCAAGAAGTTCATCCACCACTGGTATTTGGTACTTATCCTTGATGGTGATGTTATTTAGAGCTCGGTAGTCGATGCACATCCGCCAAGTTCCATCTTTCTTGCGCACAAGTAGCACTGGTGAGGAGTAGGGGCTGCAGCTAGGCCGAATCACCCCTGTTTCGAGCATTTCCTTCATGATCTTCTCAATTTCATCTTTCTAGAGGTGAGGATAGCGGTAAGGCCAAGTGTTTGCTAGTGGTTTACCTGGAAGGATTAGAATTCGGTGGTCATGTTGTCGAGTAGGAGGAAGACCGTGCGGTTTAGCAAAAACATCATCAAATTCAACAAGCAGTTAGGTGATATTTTGATCTTTAATTTCTATTTTCTCCCCCTCTAGTTGCTGTTGGAGATGCATAAGAAAGCCATCATTTATCTTGTGTAAAACTTTCTCCATTTGTTGGGTTGAAACGGTGGTTATGTTGCTTCTGCGCTTCCCGTGTAGGGGGACCTGTTTGCCTTTACAATAGAATTTCATAATCAATTTGGAAAAGTTCCAAGAGACATCACCTAGTGTCATCAGCCATTCTATGCCCAGTACAGCCTCATAATTATCAATTGGTAGGAGGAAAAAGTTGGCAACAATTTCTTGGTCCTGCAGTAATAGTTTCACCTGCGGGCATCTTTGGTCGCATTTTAGGATTCGGCCGTCGGCGACCTTTACGTTGAACTTGCTACAACTTTCAATGTGAAGCGCCATCTGAGCAGTAACCTTACTATTTAGAAAGTTATTAGTTCTGCCTGTATCGATGAGAATGGTGATCGGTTGTTTTTTAAGAAGGCCTCCAACTTTCATCGTTTGCGGATTTGAGTAGCTGGCTAGCGCATGTACCATAAAGTTAGTCGATTGTGGCTCTTCTTCCATATCTTCATTCTCATGTTCAAGACTCTCTTCTGGCTATTCACTAATCTCTTCTTCCACTGGTTCAATCACAAGAAGTCTCCCCTTTTTGCAACGATGCTCGTGGCTCCATGGCTCGTCATAATACTAACATAACCCCTTGGCAGATCGGTCTCGAAGCTCTTCTCTTGTCAACCTTTTTGGTGTAGGAGCTTGGCTGATAGTAGGGAGGGCTGAGGGATTCGATATTTCTGGTTAGGGAGTGACCCTAGTCCTCCGGGCTTCGTGGTTCAATCGCTCCTCCTGAAGTCGTGCGAAAGAGATGGCTGCCATAAGCGTGTATGATTGTCGCGCTTTAACTTCTCCCCGGATCTCTGGCTTCAAGCCCTCAATAAATGTCCCCAATAACTATTTTTCAGACCAATCATGAGTTTGATTAGATAACCTTTCAAACCTGGTTTGATACTCCTGGATGGTGGAGGTTTGTCGGATCTTTGCTAGTTGTCCATCGATGTTCTCATAATCGATTGGTCCAAAACGGATCAGTAGTCCTTCTTTGAATTGTCACCATGAGAGGACTCCATGAGTGTGTTCAAACTAATCAAACCATTGTATGGCATCCCCTTCAAGATGTATAGCTGTAATTTCTACCATAGATGCATCTGTGGTTTTGTGGTACCGAAAATATCACTCCGCGCGCGAGATCCAACCAATCGGGTCTCCTTCTTCCCATCTAGGGAAGTCCACCCTCATGCGTGGATAGTGAGGATCGGTCATAGAGCCTCCCCTCTCCTAGAGGTCATCTCTTTGATTAGAGCTCTCTCCTTGATGTGATTTCTTTAGGCTCGGTGGTCGACCCAAACTAGGTTCGACAAAGAGAGTCCGAATCTTCTCCTCCATTCGTGTCTCGAAGGCTTCGAATTTAGCATCAATTGCCTCCTCGGATGCCATAGCATATGTCTCCAAATCTGTAATATTAAGATCTCTTTTTTTCTGTCGGGTTAAAAGCATGTATTGGTTGAGAGAAGTGGTGGTTGAAAGGGTTGGTGGATTGGTGAATATAGGCTATGGTTTAGGCTTGTTTTGTGGCTATTTTGGGTGCAGTTTGGGGCTACAGTTTGATGGAGTTTTTGGGCTGTGATGGTAGTCGATGAAGGTTAGGGTAGAGAGTTTTAGATCTATGGTAGATTACAGCAAAGATTTGACAAAAATTAGTGGCAATTGCTGCCTATATGCACTGTCTCGTAAGAGCAGAATTATCATCGAAGAAATAACAGTTTCTCGATGAAATTTCCAGCGAAAACTCAGGGGTTTGAGGAGGGGGTTTGACGGTAGAATCTTAGTTTAGATAGCAACAAGGATAACAAATTGGATCAAGAAATTTCAACAGTAAAGCAGTAAAGAAATTGGTGCAAGTTACGATAACAGAATTCTCGTCGAAAAATTTCAACAGTTTGCGACGAGAGATTGCAGCAACACATGAATTTTTTTTTTATGAATTCTACAATAGATCAATCATGGATGGGAGCCAAGATGATCTATGAGGTGCATAAAAAATTTTGTTCAAAAAGGATAACAATTAGATTGGTTAAAGGCAGCAACACGCGGCTGAAATTTTTTACAACGATCCTTCGTTCACAAAGATGGTAACTTTTGCGACACAAGGAATTCGCAGGCAAGGGATTGATAGAAAAACTTCTTTTTGATATTTTAGATGAAAAATTATAGCAGCAAAAGGTATTGGTGGTAGAAAAATACCAGATCTCTGATGCAATTGGAGGTGGCGATTGTAGATTCAATTGATCTACGTCAAGAGATGACGGTGGAGATGACGACGTCAAGAGCAATTGTGGGAATTGCTTGGCCGATGGTGGGCGGTAGGGATGGCAGCAAAAGCAGCAAGATCACTGCTCTGATACCAGATGATAGAACCCCAGAGGAATTCTATGGAGATTGATCTTTGAGGGGGATCAACCCTTGGAACGCTATAGGGGTTCCACCCTCCAAGTAGCCTAGTGGCTGCAATTCTAGATTGATCTTTCTGATTCTAAAGAGGTGGAGGCTACAATCTTATATAGAGCTCCAAACCCTAGCCCTAGGGGCTACTTCCTAAGTGAACTACCCAATTTTCCCTCAACCTTAGTGGGCCGGCCCAGTAACAAGGGGGGGCAACGGCTAAGAAGCCCAAAGACCCAAATATAAACCCTAGCCTCTCTTCTTTATAGGATAGAGGTGGCTAGGTGGGGTTTATTACACTCTCATAGAGTTTTTATTAGATGCTACATGGTTGAGTAGGACCCAACCCTGCTAGGGTCCTATCAGATACCCTTTATTCACTAGCCTTACTTTATAGGCCTCTACCTTTCAATTTACTCCGATCTTCTTCTTGAAGATCCATTTGTAGCCAATGGGTACGATACACTCAGGTGCATCAACTAGGTTCCAAACCTTGTTAGAATACATGGAATCCATCTCTGAATTCATGGCTTCTTGCCACTTCCCGGAGTTTATATTCGTAATAACCTCCTCGTAGGTTTGAGGATCAATGTCCTCAACATCATCTCCTCATGTATGTCCCACATATCTCTCAGAAGGGGACTTACGTAAAGTCAGAACTTGTGTATTTGGTATTTGAACAAAGTTTGGTTATGGAATGGTGCTTGGCCTAGGTTCTGCAACCTCGCTAAACTTTATCACGCTCCCATTGTCTCGACCAAGAATATGTTCATTCTCAAGGAATACTACTCTCTTGGCTACAAAGACTTTTGGATCCTTATGGTGATAGATTTAATACTCATAAGCTTCCTTTGGGTATCTTATGAATTTATACCGTTTCATCTTGGATTTCAATTTGTTAAGGTTATGTCTTTTAACGTAAGCAGGACAATCCCAAATCTTAATATCCTTAAGATCAGGCTTATTCTCTTTCTATATCTCATATGGAGTAGATATCACTGATTTAGTAGGAATTCTATTCTGGAGGTAAGCTATGGTCTATAGGTCGTATCCCCAAAATGAGATGGGTAGGTCGACGAAACTCATTATGGACTGCATCATGTCTAACAGTTGCAATTCCTCCTTTCGGATACACCATTGAGCTGGGGTATATTAGGAGATGTCTACTGGAATAGAATCACATAGTCCTTGAGGAACTAGGTAAACCTTGTACTCAAGTATTCATCTCATCGATTTGATCGAAGAGTCTTAATACTTTTTCTAGTTTGGTTCTCGACTTCATTCTTATACTCCCTAAATTTCTTAAAGGCCTTGGACTTGTACTTCATCAAGTATACATGTCCATACATCGAGAAATTATTAGTAAAATTAATAAAGTAAGAGTAACCACCTGTAGCATGAGTTGACATGGGACCACATACATCACTATGTATGAGTTCCAACAACTCAGTGGCTCTCTCTTTAGTTCCACTAAATAGAGAGTTGGTCAGTTTTCTTTAAAGGCAATGTTCGCAATTCGTATATAACTTATAGGCGAATGGATCTAGGTGTCCATCCTTTAGCAACTTTTAAATCCTTCTTTCATGGATGTGAGTTAGCCTATAATGCCACATATATGCATTATTCACCTCATCTCGTTTCCTCTTAGACTCACTTACACTTATGATTTGTGGAGCTGTATCTAGCATAAACAAACCATTATGTAATGTTCATCTCGTGATGATCTTGTCATCTAATAATATTAAACAACCATTATTCTCAAAAACTAATTTATATCCACTAACTATCAAACATGAAATGAAAATAATATTTTTGATAATAAAAGGAATAAAATAGCATGCATCTAATACAAAAATAGCTCCACCAAGTAGATGTAGGGTGATCTCACCAACAATCACTATAGCAAATTTTGCTCCATTACCCATCTTGAGGTCCATCTCGCCTCTCGCCAATCTTCTAGGTCTTGCCAGAACTTGTAACGAATTACAGATGTGAGAAGCATTGTCGATATCTAATACCCATATGTTATCATAAGATTCTAACAAATGGAGACTAATCATGAATGTACCTAAAATTTCTCTAAGCTTTAGTTTCACTCTCTATAAGGTATTCTTTATAGTTCCTTTTTTAGTGTCCATCTTTGCCATAGTGGAAGCACTGGTCTTTATCCTTTACTGGGTCCTTCTTAATAACCTTTACTTGGTTTACCCTTGCTCTTGCCCTTCTTAAGGGACTTCTCTACCTTCCTTTTCTTTCTAGTCTCATCAGCATAGAGAACTAGCTTCTCTTTTTTTATGGTGCTCTCAGCCTCGCTCATTTGAGGAGCTCAGGGACAGTCATCTCAAGTTTGTTTATATTAAAATTCATTATGAATTGAGAAAAGAAATTTGGTAGGGACTAAAGTACAAGGTCTACACATAAGTTATCCTCTAGGATCATTCCTAGACATATGAGTTTCTCTATCCACTCAATCATTTTAAGGATATGGATTTGAACCGATGTCCCCTCAGTCATCTTGGCATGGAAGAGACTCTTCGATATCTCATTTCATTGAGTTCTTCTCTACTCTTCAAATAGTTTTTGAAGATGTAGGAGTATGGATCTGGCATCCATATTTTTATATTTTCTATATAACTTAAAAGTTATAGAGGCTAACATATAACATTGAGTGAGAGTGGAGTATGTTGAATCTCGGATTTTGATGATGAAGTCAACTGATAGGTTATTTAATCTAATCCATATTATTGAGATAAGTGTACAGGATTAACTACGATAGCATGAAGACATAAAGCAAATTACTAGAGTCAAGTACATTGGAAGTTCGAGAGTCCGCTGGAAGTCTAAAGGATCATCGAAAGTACTGCCGGAACCAACCGAGAATGAATCGAGGACTTACAGAAGGTTTCAAAAGTTCGCCAGAAGATCGTCGGAGATTCGTGGAGCTCACCGAGAAGGTTCGAAAGCTTGTCAAAGATTCGTCAAACTCGCCATACAGTTTGGGAGCCTACTAGGAGTCCACCGGAAGAAATTAGAGGGTGTGTCGGAAGTCCACCGGAAGTTTATCAGAAAGCTCATCGGAAGAAGACTCAACGTTACCGATTGTTAATTTGCTTAGAATTATATTTTAATTTTATAGTTAACACATAATTAGGGTAAGGATTAGGTGATAATCTTGATTAACCCTAGTAGGGGCCAACTAGGCCTTATGTGGACTGAATTGGACCGAATTCAAGACCCATTCAATAGTACTGGACTAGGTCTGGCGGTGGCACCACTAGACTAGAGTGGTGGCACCGCCCCGAGAACTGTTTCCCAAGTGATCTGGGCGGTGGTACTACCCCAAGTCAGTAGTGGTATTGTTGACAGTTATTACTTGCCAGTGGTGGTATCGCTTGACAAGCGATGGTACCGCCAGTCCATAGAACCCGAGGACTCTGTCAGGTAGTAGTACCGCCAGACTATGTGGTAGTGTCACCCAGTAGACTAACGAAACAGGGTCAACTAGTGGTGGTACGGCCAGTGCCAAGCGATGGTACTGCTAGTACCCAAAAATCTGGGATGTGGCTCTTTTTGGCTTCATTTTTTAAGTCAATTAAGTCTATAAATACCCTTATCTTCTCAACTAGTAAAGCACATTTTGAGAAGTGAAAAAACTAAGTCAAAGCTTTAGAAAAATTATGTTTGATAGCTTTAGTGTTCACCTCCCAATTTTGTTTTGTCAAAATTCTATAAGAGTGTGAACCACTTGTAAAAGTTATAAGAGGGTGTTACGATCCTCTATTTTTTGAATTGTTAAATAATGTTTATAGAGTTATTTAGTTCGTAGGGAGTCATATAGTGATTTATTTAATATTTATTTATAAGAGTCCAAGTCTTGGAGGACTCTAGGTGGAACTCTATAAATAGGGTTGTATTTGTTCATTTGCAGCAAGTAATAAAATATTATGCAGTCTTTTGACTAAACCTAAGGAGGCTGATCCCCTCGAAGTGATCAAGGAGGCCGATCCTCTCGAAGTAGTCAAGGAGGCCCATCCCCTCGAAGCGATCATTTATCCCTTTTCCCTCACTTTTTCACTTCTCCTCCACTTTTTCATTTCTTTCATAATAAAACCCTAAATGGTCTTATCATTTGGTATCGAGCAGCGATCCTCGATGATTTCATTACAATCGCTTCAACCGCATCACCTTGCCGCAGCCATCATCATCAAAAAAAAAAAAAAAAAAAAGAAAGAAAGAAAGCGCAGAGAACAAGCAATCTACTGGCCGGTGGCCACGCAGAACACGACCAAGCATCCCCACCGCCACTGCTTCAATCGGCCACCGCCACTACTTCAATCGGCCACCGCCACTGCTTCAACCGATGGCCACGCATCTGGACCACCGCCCCTGCTCTCTGGTTGGCAACCACCACTGCCCTTGCCTTTCCCCCAACGATCTCTCCCGTGCTCTTTCCCCCCGCTACTCCCTGCTTCTTGGCCGGGACAATTGCCATCGCTGCCCTCTTGGCCAACAACTGTCACCGCCACTGCTCCTTGGCCACGACACCCTCAGCCCCTACTTCAACCGCTCACCACTGCTGCTTCAACCGGCGGCCTCGCATTTGGACCGCTGCTACTCCCCTAGGCCACGCAATCCCCTGCTGCCCCTGCTCTCTGGCCAGCAACCACCGCTGCCCCTGCTCTTTCCCTCTCGCGACCATCGATGTCGTAGCCACCGACCTCAACAGCAACAATCGATAATTCTGGGCCAACAACCACCGTTGCCCCTACTCTTTCCCTCCTGTGACCATCGCTGTCGCAGCAACCGACCTCGGCAGCAACAATCGCTAATTCCGGGCTGCACACCTCCGCCATTGCTCTCTGACCCACAACCCTATTCGTCTCAACCGCAACCACTGCCACCGTTGCTCCACAGCTAGCGAACCACTTGACCTTGTCACTCCCTCGGCAACTCTGTCTCTAGCCACCTACGTCGCCATTGCTTTCGACCACAATGTTGCTGCCTTCTTCCCACGCACATTGTTGCTTCCCCTCCTCGCAGTGACTCCCCACAGCATTGCTGCCATCCAGCACCAGCACCCTTCCCCCTCGCTGCCTCCCCTTGGGTCGCAGTCGCAATCGACGTCTGCTGCAACCATCGCAGCCGCACCCCAATGCTGCCTTCCAACCACCCCTGCTCTGCATCCTGTGCTGCAAAATGCTGTCGCTTCCCCTCCTCGCAGTGACTCCCCGCTGCCACCCAGCCCCCGGTGCCCTTCCCCCTCGTTGCCTCCCTTCGGTCATAACCGCCGCCATTTCATCTCCTCATTGCTGGCGGCATAGACAGCAACCGTCGTAGCCATGTCCGCAACAATCGTTATAACCGCAGCCACCATAATCATGATCGTTTCCTTCCCTCTTCGCTACCGGCATTGATAGCAACCATTACAGCCGCATCCCATCGCTGCCTCCCTCTTGCTTTGCATCTTGTCGCAGCCATCGGTTACCACTAGATTACACCAATGTCATTGCCTTCCATCCTGTGGTGCTCTCACCCCACACAGCAACAGAAACAGGGAATGGCTACCGACAACTCAATTAAGGCCCAAATTGAAGCATTGGAAATCAGAATTGAGAATCGGCTACAGGAGACTCTTAATGAATTCAAAAGAAGCCTACTAGAGAACTTTAGCAAGTTTCAACAAGATGGACAATTTGATAAAATACGTTAGACTTCTATAGTGTTAGAATATCAGGATAGATTCGAACGATAGTCAAATCAAGTCATAGATTGGTTTGAACAATAGCTAGTAGACACCTTTATTGAAGGGCTTAATCCAGAAATCAGATGTGAAGTTAAGGCTCGATAGCCCCCCCACTCGATAGCTGCAATTTCATTTGCATGTCTATATGAGGAAAAAATCAACCGGAAAAATTGTCGAAACAGAAGCGACCACAAACAAATGATCAGTGAGCCACCAACCCCATCTATTCCCAACCAAAACTTTAACACCCGAGAAGAGCTCAAGGAAAGATCAATAAATAGTTTATGTTGGCATTGTGATGAAAAGTGGAGTAAGGAACACAGATGTAAACAAGGGCAACTTCTAGTGATTGAACCAATTAGGGAGGATCCGGAAGCTAACAAAGTTGACTTCGATCATGAAGTTGAAGGAATTTGGGAACATCAACCTATTACAGTTCTGATTAATACCGGTAGCACTAACGATTTCATGGACAGTAAGATTGCTGACCGATTGACCTACCATATTGAAGACTATGACAAATTAGAAGTAAAGGTCACTGATAGACTAACTTTAACTTGTTATAGCAAATGTTTAAAGATAAAGCTGATTATATAGGGCCAAAAGCTACTTTGGAGGATTTCTTTTGCTACCCTTAGAAGACTTTGAAGTGATGATCCTAAAAGGAAAAAGAAGAAGTAAAGCCACAACTGCTACTAACCATCGGATGAAGAGATTCTCCAGAAGACTACAATAACTACTATACTAAAAGGCCAACCTGTTGCTCACACTATCAAAAGGTGGAGGTCATACGTACTTGATCAACGCGTTGTGATGCACCGCAGATACCTTGTGCTAAAAGAGAAGCTCCCCAAATTTGATGACTCAGCCTTGAGGACAAGGCTGATTTGAAGGAGGTAGAACTGTTACGATCCTTTATTTTCTGAATTGTTAAATAATGTTTATGAAGTTATTTAGTTTGTAGAGAGTCATATAGCGATTTATTTAATATTTATTTATAAAAGTCCAAGTCTTGGAGGACTCTAGGTGGAACTCTATAAATAGGGTTGTATTTGTTCATTTGCAACAGGCAATGAAATATTATTCATCTTTTGACTAAACCCAAGGAGGTGATTCCTCGAAGTGATCAAGGAGGCCGATCCTTGAAGTGATCAAGGAGGCCAATCCCCTCGAAGCAATCATTTATCCCCTTTTCCCCCACTTTTTTCGTTTCTCCTCTACTTCTTTTGTTTCTTCCATGATAAAACCCTAAGATGTCCTATCAGAGGGGTGCTTGGTCCTTCCCCTTCAAGAAGATTTGCTAGTGGAAGTTGGGAGCCTCATCGAAGGAGGCTTCGGAAGTAGATGTAGGTCATTTGACCGAACCACTATACATCGCTGCGTACTACTTTGGATATGTGAGTTAGAGTCATTCTATTACACGTCCACCTATATTTAATGGGTTGGATTACATTGGAAGACTCATATGAAGATTTTTTTGATTTTTATAGATTTTGAACTTTGTAATATCATTGAAAATGGATTTCAAAAATCTTCTCTTCCGATGAACGAATGGAATGAATCGGAGAAGAAGGTTTTTGCTCTAAATGCAAATGCTATGAATGTCTTATTTTGTGCACTTGATAAAAATGAGTTTAATCATGTTTCAATTTATGAATCGGCTTTTGACATTTGGTGTACTCTTAAAATCACTCATGAAGGCACTAGTCGAGTGAAAGAGTCCAAAATCAATCTCTTGGTGCATTCTTACGAATTGTTTCGGATGAAACTAAGTGAGTCCATCGGAGACATGTACACCTGTTTTACGGATATCGTCAATAGACTCAAAGCCCTTGGTAAAGGTTTTTCTAATTTTGAACTTATAACAAAAATTTTAAGATCCCTTCCAAAGAGTTGGGATTTAAAAGTTACGGCGATTCAAGAGGCCATGGATCTTAAAACTTTTCCTTTCGAAGAACTCATTGGGTCTTTAATGACCTACGAAATGACATGTCAAGCTCAAGATGAGCTAGAGAACCCTCTTTCAAAGAACAGGAAGGATATGACATTGAGAACACAAGAAGACCACTTGAAGGAATCTTCAAGTGATGAGGACCTTGATAATGAACTTGCACTCTTAACTCAGAAATTCAAAAAATTTATAAGAAGGAATAAATTTAAAAGCGACACTAAAAATAAACTTGAACAAAAAAAAGATCAAGTCATATGTTATGAATGCAAGAAGCTGGGGCACTTCAAAAGTGAATGCCCCCAAGCTAAGAAGAAGCTACCAAAGAAGAAGAAAACTATAAAGGCGACATGGGATGACTCAAGTAGCTCCGAAGACGAAGAAGCAAGCAACAAAGAGGATGACAACTTTGCACTAATGGCTTTAGGAGATGAGGTATGTGAGTTACTTAATGAAGATTTATCTTTTGACGAACTTTAAATTGCTTTTCATGAATTATTTGATGAGTGTAGAACTATTAGTAAAAATTTCAATTTATTAAAAAAGGAGCATGCTTTATTACTAGATAAACTTGAAAGTCTTGAATATGATACTCCTTCTTTACCCCCATGCTCTAAGTGTGAATACTTAGAGGCAATCAAAAATGAAAACTTGCTACTTAAAAAGATCCTAAACAAGTTTAAGGTCAGTAGCAAGGGCTTGGACATGATCTTTGCAAACAAGGGCCACGTCGGAAATAGAAGTGGAATTGGATTTATGAGAGGATCTCACCGAAATCCTACCACTATTATTAAAGGACCTACACTACATTTCATCTCACTCAAAGTGCAACTTTTGTTGTAAACCTGGACATGTTGCTTACAAATGTCCGTACAAGAAACTTTGCCCACATAGGATAATATGAGTTCCTAAAGGAACGATAAGAAACTCAATGAGCAATAACAAGTTTAGTAGATCAATTTTTGAGGCACCCAAGTTCTAATGGGTATCTAAAAACTATCTACTTTTGTAGACACATTCACCCATGCAAGCTAGGAGCGAGTAGTAATACAATTCATGATCGTTATCAAGCTCACTAGCTCGAGTAAATAAAAGATCCTTGAGTGTTACACATTGTTTGGTTATGCACCATAACTTTCATTAAGTCTCTTGAAAATTGATTTCGGTAAAAACATTTATGTCACCTTACAATTTGAAATCCTTTGTTTTGAAACAATGTGATACTAGGTTTATCATATATCTTCTTGAACATCACTATAGTCCCTTCTCTACTCAAAATCTATAAATTGACTCAATTGAGAGAATCCCATATATAATTTTAATGATGGATATAGAATTGATAAATTTCTCAAAATAATTCATGACTCTTGGAATCACAATTTATAACTTGTTTGAAAACACTTGATTCTCCCAATGCATGAATCATGTTCTCTATTGATAATCGATAATTACTATTGTAATATATTCTCCTTAAAATATCTTTCGGATATAATCTTAGCTTTGAATCGTGTTTGATGATCCCTTACTTATCTTGAAATAATATATGATGAGTAATGCAATGGATTGATATTTCATAACTTAAAAATTCCTTTATTTGATATTAACATCTCAAATGTTTAACTTAAGATGATGTGATGAAGACATCTTTTGATTGAGTTTTGCCTTCTTCATGATTTTACAAATTGATCATTGATACACAAGTCCTTGTAACCTTTGCAAATTTTCTTTCATTTATCATTTGAAATTTCCTATATTTATGTTATCATCCTCTCTTGATCCACTTGATGAGAAAATCTTTCGATGTCTCTTGATTACAACATTTTTTATTAGTCATTATGCTTAATTTTTTTTACATGTGATTAGAAGTAATACAATGACGTCAAATATATGATGATCAAATTAGACATCTATAAGATGAATGATAAATAAGAAATAACAAAGAAAATTGATAAAAAAAAATAAGGTGTTGCAGCCACCCCCCAACGCCAATGCCTAAGTCAAGGTGCCAGCAGTGGCACCGCCAGGGCTGGCGTTAGCACCACCTGAGCATTCTGTTTCGAGATGGTGGCACCACTCAATTGGCAGTGGCACCGCCCGAGAGCCCCCTTATATAAAGGGGAGTTAGGGTCGGCGATGGAACCGCCCCCAACTCTTGATGCTGCTCCCAGAATCACTTCCCACCCTCTCTAAACTTCATCTTCTCCTTCAAGAAGACTATGAGAGGCTTCCATCTTGGATCAAGGCCTCTATTTCTCAAGAAATCTCATCTAAGGTAACATTTGACACTCCCTCTTTGATTTTTATTCATGGCTGTTTCCTTAAAATTTCCTTGTTCTATCATCATGCTTAGATAAATAGCTCCTAGGAGATCAACTAGGGACAAAGAGAAGAGGAGAGAAGGAGATTCACATGACCCATCCCTCTTTAGCTCTAATGACATAGCCCTTAAATACCCTAGTTTTGAAGCAAGAACCATGCACAAGAGAAAACATATTGATTTAGGTGAACTAGGAAACCTAGAACCCATTAGTGTTAAATCTCGAATTTTGATGATGAAACTAATTGATTGTGATTTGTAGTCTAACTGCGTTTTGAGTTACGTAGGTCTACTATCGATCAGGATTAGACAGTTGACGCTAGAAGAATTGACGTTGTGCCGGAGGTGATCACGTCTGGATATTGGATGTCGAGCCGGAGGTTCGATCGACAATCGGTGGAAGGCTTCGTACGTCGGGCATTGGGCCTAGAAGAGCGTATTGCACCAAGGATATCAGGGTTGCAGAGGTCAACCGCCGATTGGGCAACGAACCGCAAAAGATGACGATGTGCTGAAGGATCGGATGAAGCACCGACCAATGACGTGCCTAGCAACTGAATGTCAATTCGCGTTGTAATAACTGTCTAGATCGAAGTAGAGTGTTTGTTTGTTTGTGTGCAGGATTAACTACGATGAAGATAAAGACGTAAAGTGAAACAAAGTGCTGGAAGACAAGTGTGATGGATGGTTGGGAGTTCAAGAGTTCGACGGAAGTCCGAAGATTCGTTGGGAATGTTGCCGGAATTGGCCGAGAACGAGTAGGGAGCTTGCCGAAGGGTTTTTGAAAGTTCACCGAAAGGTTTGTCGGAAGTTCGCAAAGCTTTCCAAGAAAGATCGGAGCTTGCCAATGAAGCTCATTGGAACTCTCCAAGATCATCGTGAAGTCCGGGAGCTTGCTGGGAGTCCGTAGAATGGTTTCCAAGGGTTCGTTAGAAGACTACCGGAAGTTCACCGAAAGCTCGTCAAAAGAAGTCTTATCTTGTGGACTTTGAAATAGCTTAAAAAATATCTTTAAAATTCATAGTTAGCACATAATTTAGTTTAGGATTAGGTGTCACGCCCCTCCCGAAATCATCGCATTCAGGAGGTGTGATCCTGTCTCAAAGTCCATAACTTTAAAATTTATCACGATCCAATCCCAGGATCCAAATAATTATTTGAGGATACAGAGAAACATTCAAATATCATTCATATACATAACACCTGTGCAATTATAATCATATATCACATTACACAAACCTTTATAAGGACCCAAATCAACTCAACAAAATATCAACCTCACTTATAATTCCATAAGCATAAGAATTTACATAGTCAAAACTCCAACCATTTACCATAAATTCATATCATCATACCCTGAACTCAACATTCCAAAATTCCAACCATGCGAGATCTTTAAAAGCTTTTACATAATACATCAATTCAGATTCATCGACAACATTTCATTACATACAAAACATACTTATACAACAATAACATCACAACCCACAAAGTCTTGCCACAATCTGAATAGCTTTTCACTATCTCAGCCCAATTATAACATTTAGCGAGTGACAAGCTAACCTGAAAAAGAGTTATATAGCAACAAAGTGAGCTACAAAGCTCAGCAAGTGGGAAAATATATCCAGAACAAGGAATGATAGTTTCAAACAAACTTGGTATCAAAATACAAGACAGAAATACAAGAATTCAAAGGTATCAGCTTGTTAGATACAAAATCACAAATGTCAGCAAGTGACTAACATATCCATAAGGAAGGAGAATAGCTTTCAATAAGCTTGATATCAAAATGCAAGGCCAGATACAAGGAAACATATATATCATCATATCAGAATCACGAATGTCCTCTTTATTTAAACTTATTTAATTCATAACTAATGGAGTAAAGAATAATTAGAGCATATCAGATGATGATAATGGTAATTTGGAGCATATCAAATGACATACAGGACATTACGAAACATATCAATGGTGCATAGGAGATCTCTCAAAACATATCAGAATAACAAACAAGTAATAGAAGTTCAAATGTTATATCTGATCATTCATTTTCTTATCATCCAAAGCACACATATAAACACAAACAATGCTTTGGATATCATATCAAAACATAGAGGGTGCAGTGGGATCTCAAACAGAATATGGTCCATTCAAAGCATGGACCCAGACAGAAATCAGAGCATCGCGAGCTCTAAGCATATATCCTTTACCATTTCTGGCAAAGGTCCAAATAATCCATTTACCATTTCTGGCAAAGGTCCAAATAATCCCACAGCTACCAGAGTATAAAAGGACAGGTGAGCAATAAAAGTGGCACATCGGAAGCATATGCGGATCAATAAAACATACATGTGCCTTTATGAGTCGATACGATGCAGACATAATCTTTCACAATTGCATTCAAACTTGAAAGAAAATAGAAG
This sequence comes from Musa beccarii, assembly GCA_024322285.1. Classification (NCBI taxonomy): domain Eukaryota; kingdom Viridiplantae; phylum Streptophyta; class Magnoliopsida; order Zingiberales; family Musaceae; genus Musa; species Musa beccarii. Next base: position 26,873,118 of record CM044394.1, read on the forward strand.
CAAGAGCATACAAGGATTCAAAGCAATAATATCAAGCTCAGTCAAAGAAAGGATTATAGCCGAAATCAATTTTTCAAAGGAATAAACAAGAATAGGCAGAATCAACCAAAGCTCAATTGTTGGCAGAATTTGAGGGTCACATTATATGAATTGTTCGGATAACCAATTATGCTCCAAATCACTCAAGAAGGATGTCATTAGAAATCTGAAGCAGTCTACTTTCAGATAAAATAAGTTTCATACAAATAGAAGTTTCAACCAAAGAGTTACAAATGATTCGGTAACCATGAGTCAAGAAACGAAATCTCTATTTTCAGAAACGATAGGATCGAATTCAACAGAATTATGGGCCGTCATTTGAACTCCAAACTTTTCAATCTAGGTATAAAAAGAAAGATCAATAAGTCTAGTTTCCAATAAAGTAAGTTTCACATAAATCAGAGTTTCCAATAGAGACTTATAGGCAGTTTAGTATCAAAAGGTCAGAACTTATAGTCTCTGTTTTATAGATTCCATAGAGTTGATTCAATTTAATATTTGGATAGGTAAATTTACTCCAAATCATACAAATAAGCTGTCCAAAGAAAGGTCTGCAAGTCTATATTCAGATCAAATAAGTTTTGCCTAAATTGGAAATCTGTACAGGGATTTATATCTGAAACAAAGTAGAAAGGTCAGAATTTTGATAATTTTCCAGATTCAAGCATTTACATTCCAAACAATAAAGATATCAGATTTCAAGACTAGAACAATTCAAATTTCTCATATTCAAGGAAAAAGCAAAGATTAGGATTGCAATAGAAAGGAGTGGAACACTTGCCTTTCGAATATTCTGATCCAACGAAATTATAAGCCCAAATCCTTCTACCTTTCCTCAATCTCCTCTCCCTATGCCATATTGTTCACGTATCTTCTTTCTTCCTCAGCTGCATCTCATGCAGAACGTAGGAGGGCGCAGTCATCTGCTTTCCCTTCCTCTTTTTCTCAACCACAATTTCTTTGTAGTCACAACCAGTAGCTGCAGTCCCAGCTCCTGACCATAGCCATAGCCACACCACGGCCCCTTCCACTTTGTGCTATTTTCGCTCCTTCTCTCTCACCATAGCATCCTCATCCTCCCTTGCTCCTATTTCTCTCTTTCTCCTCTTCCTTCCTCTTCTTCTTTTCCAGCCAGTAGTTGCCCACAAACCGCAGCCACAACCTCTTCTTCCTCTCCACCTCTTCTTCTCTTTCGTGCACTTGCCACAACCATAGCTCTGACCTTCCTTCCCTCCTCATCTCTTCTTCTCTTCTCTCCTTCTTCCCCTTCACTTCTTCTCTTCTTCCTCTCTTTCCCTTCTCCTTCACCGACGCCTTTGACACCTCCTCTATTTCCTCATGCAGGAAAGCAGGGGTGCAACAACCCCAGCCATGTAGCTACCACACCACAACCACGGTATGACCCTCTTCCCTCTATTCTTCTTCTTCCCTATTTTCTCCACAGCACAGCCCCCTTTCCTCTTCCCTCCTTCTTCCTCTCTTCTTTCCTAATAGTAGCTACATGAGCCACAGTATGACCTCTTTCCTTCCTCTTCTTCTTCCCTCTTTTCTCCCACTTTTTCTCTTCTTCTCTCCTTCTTTTCTTCTCTCCTAAGCTGCAGCCCAAGCTGCAGCCTTCTTCCTCTTTCCTCTCTTCTCCTTTTTCCTCTTCTTCTCCTCTTCTTCCTTTCTCCTCCCTGCTACCACAACTATTCTCCTCTATTTCCTTCTGCGGGAAACAGAGGTGTGCGCTGCCCTAGCTGCAGCCACCTCCTTCCTCTCTTCTTCCTCTCCTTCTTCTCTTCTCTTCTTCTTCTCTTTCTCTTCTTCTTCTTTTCTTCCTCTTTTTCCCTTCTCCATCGACGCACAGCACCTCCTCTGTTTCCTCATGGTGTGCACGAGAAAAGAGGCGGTGGGATAACCATCGCTATTTTTCCTTTCTTTTTTAATGCAACTTAGTAGTTTTATCCCTAAAATTTTAATATTTACAAATAGATTCTCAAATCATATAAATAGATTTTTCAGTATCGTTTGGGCTTATCTATAGAATTTAAAATGGATAGTAACTTTGCTATTAAACTCTTATACGAAAATTTAGAAACGAGGAATACGAGAGATGTTACATTAGGTGTTAATCCTATAAACCAAATTTGGGCTAATTCGGACTTCATTTGGACCTGTTTCGGCTGAGTTTTCGGCTGAAACCACTATGCTGAAAATAACCTGGGTGGTACTAAATTTGGGCTAATTCGGACTTCATTTAGACCTATTTCGGCTGAGTTTTCAGTCGAAACCACTATGCTGAAAATGACCTGGGCGGTAGCACCGTCCAGAGGCCGAGTGATGTTACATTAGAAACGAGGAATACGAGAGATGTTACATTAGGTGTTAATCCTATAAACTAAATTTGGGCTAATTCGGACTTCATTTGGACCTGTTTCGGTTGAGTTTTCAGTTGAAACTACAATGCTGAAAATAACCTGAGCGGTACTAAATTTGGGCTAATTCGGACTTCATTTGGACCTGTTTCGGTTGAGTTTTCGGCCGAAACCACTATGCTGAAAATGACCTGGGGTGGTAGTACTGCCCAACGCCTGTGTGCAGCGGTGGTAGTATCACGCTTTGGCGGTGGCACCGCCAAGATCTTTGCCAAAGACCGGGAAATTCAAAATGGTTCAAATTTTGGCTCCAAGTTTGGGGTCCAAATTTGAATCACTTTGAGGCTTATAAATATCCCACTCATTCAGAGTTTAGGGGGTGTCTAGAACTAAGAAAAAGAAGGGAGAAACTCTCTTGAAAGTGTGTCAAATCTTCCCTCTAAGTTTTAGAAGTGTTCTAGTCCAAGAGAGGGGTGAAAGGCTTTGTAAGGGTTATCTCCTAAGCCCGTCAAAAGGAGAGGTGCTGTGAGGGAGTTCATCCTCGCCCGTTAGAAGGAGGATAGCTAGTAGAAAGTCGATGGCCTCAAGCAAGAGGAATCGGGAGTGGATGTATGACCGAATCACTATAAAAATTTGGTTTGCATTTACGTTCTTGCTATTTACTTTTCTGTAAACCATCTTCATTTGCTGCCTTACTTACTCAACTTCCTCTTCATCTTCTTACTTATGCTTTAAAGTTAAAATACAATCTTTCCGGGTTCAAACGAAACATTGCATTCATTCGTACGAAGTTTCCGAACTTGTTTTAATCGCTGAAAAATCTATCGTTCTTTACCGCTGCACTAATTCACCCCCCCCCCTCTTAGTGTCGCTCAATCCCTTACAATTGGTATCAGAGCCACGTTATTTCTCATTCGGATTTACACCCATGAGAAATGGCTCTAAACGGTTTTCAAGAGGGCTTTTCGGTTTTTCATCCACCGTTCTTTAACGGTTCGGACTACACAAATTGAAAAACTCGAATGATAGTTTTCTTGATTTCTCTCAATTTAAACTTATGGAACATCATTGAAAATGGATTTCAACTTCCCTCTAAACCGACGAACGATTGGTCGAACTTAAAGAAAAAATCATTTTCTTTGAATGCAAAGGCAATGAATGTCTTATTTTGCGCTTTGGACAAGAATGAGTTCAATCAAATTTCTATGTGCGAAACGGCTTTTGACATTTGGCGAACACTTGAAATCATACATGAGGGAACTAGTAGTAGAGTAAAAGACTCGAAAGTAAACCTCTTATTGCATGATTTTGAGCTCTTCCAAAAAACACCAAGTGAATCTATTGACGACATGTACACCCGGTTCACGGATGTCGTCAATAGTCTAAGAGCTCTTGGTAAATCTTTTTCGGATTTTGAACTCATAAGCAAGATCTTAAGATCCCTTCAAAAAAGGTGGGATCCTAAAGTAACCGCAATACAAGAAGTTAGAAATCTAAATGACCTTCCGATTGAAGAACTAATTGGCTCACTAATGACATATGAAATGAGCCTCCTAGAACATCTTGAACATGATGAACATATGAACCACCTTCTAAAGAACAAGAAGGTTTTGGAACTCCGAACTATAAAATGCCACTTGAGTGATGACTCAAGTGATGAGGACAATGAAGAGGACATTGAACTTTTAATGAATCTTAATAAGTTCATTAAACAAAAATCTAAAATAAACAATGAACTTGAACGGAGGATGAGGCCAAAGAAGAAGAAGGCTTGCAAAGAAAAATCAAGTAAAGAAGAGGCGAAATGGGCTTTGACGGTTTTCGACAATGAGGTAAGAAACTCATCCAAGTTGCTTTTACCTTATTTTGAAATTACATTATGATTTTCATGAATGCTTAACTTAGTTAGTAGTTTTTTTTATGTTTTTGGAAATTAAAACAAATTGTTTTAAAAAATTATGCTATGTTTTTCCTTCTAGCATTCTTGAAAAATTATAAAAATGATCATGAAAAACTATATTGTTAAAGTTTCATGCATGTTATGATTCAAAACTTTGAATGATTATGAATGATGATTGCTTAGTTTATGATTTCCATATCGTATTTTGATGCATGGTTTAACACAAAAGTTAATTAGCATGATTATGTTTAATAGGGTTAATCCATGATTGTGTACTTTGGTTTTCATGTAATGAGGATTTGAAGTAATGTTAATTTAAAAATATCTATCTTGGATTAATGTGTCTTAATCCTTTTTATGATGAAGTTTTTAAATGATGCATGTCTTCATGAAATCAATTGCAAAACTAAAAGACCTAATCCACAAATTTTTCAAATGAAAGAAATGTGGTTTTGATGTTGCCTTGTATTATATTTGGACTTGATGATTTTCATGATAAAAATTATTTTTTTAATTTTTAAAATGATTTTAGTAAAATTTTGAGCATTGATCATCTTATTATAACAAATGAAAGAAAGAATTAAAATGATTTTGATGATGCATTATGAAAACATGCTTAATGATGGTATCATACTTGATGACTTGAAATCTCATATTTTGAAATAATATATTCATAATGAATCCATGAATCTTGATGATTTTACATTGCTTTTGATTTCAAACAAGATGCATGATTTTTGACACAAAATTAATAGCATGTTTCAAGATAATGCTTGCACACCAAATATGATTAAAAGATAGAAGCAAGCATATTGATAATTTCATTTTTACGTGAAAATTTGAACATGCATATATATAAGATCAACCACATAAAATAAAACACGAAAGTTAAAAATATTTTAATCATGATATTTTATTATTGATGTGTTTGGTCTTAACGGTCTTTATCACAAAACTTACGTCTTACTTTGAAAAGTTGATACATGCTCACATGTAATCAATTTATGTTGCTCTTATTAAAATTTTCAAATGAAAGATTTTGATGTATTTGATCTTAATGGGTTTAATGACAAACTTGTATTTTGAATTTATACAATAATGGGTTCCATATAAATGTTTGAACATACATTATAAAATCATCATTGAAATGAAAATATTAAAAGTTTGTTATCATGCTTAATGACTTTGTGATATCATATCTTGATGACAAACTCATGTTTTGGTCTTAAATTTGCTACTCATCTTTTGAAACATGAGCACACTTGTTTGAAACAAAATGAAACACATTATCATGATAAATTGAATCTCATAATATGTTATATTTTTATCTTGATGAATTTTATGATGAAGTTTGTCTTTCGATATTGATTGTTGATATTTCTATTTTATTTGACATTAAAAGACAAAGACATACTTATATGAAATAAATCATAAAATGGAAATGTATGTTTCTTGAAATCTTTCTATCTCTAAAGTTTTCGATTTTTGATGAAAGACAAGTGATAAATTCATTTATGATATTTTGTAAATCACTTGAATTATGAATGAGATTTTGATGATACGGTAATGACTTTATTCATGTTATGAATCTCAAAAATGATAATTTGATTATGAGTCTTGAGTTGATGAATTGAACTTGAATGATTTTTCTTTTAATGATTCTTGAATCTTTTGGAATTATGACTTATTAAGACGTATTTAATGCTTGAATCAAGTTCTAAAAGATTTCATTTTGCTATAAAGAAATTTTATTAAAATCACGATCTTGACAACTATAACTTGAAGTTCTTTATAAATCAAGATCGTTTACCATGCTCCTTCCGTTTTATCAAAAGAAAATTCTTTAAATGAAATGTAACTTGTCTTTTGATTTCTCGGAATTCAATACTTGAATTTTTATGAATTCGTGTCTTGATTCTTATGAAATGTGATCTTGGTAAAAATTCTTATGTATGAATCAAGATCTTGTGTTTGATCTCCTAAGACTTTCACTTGTTATTTCCTAAAAAGGAGACTTGTCAAAATGATTCATGAACCTTTTGATTTATGACTTTTGGATTCATGACTCGAGATCGAAGATTGAAACATTATATGCTAAAACTGATTTTTTTTTTATTGTTTCAATACTTCCTTGAATGCCTTATGTGATGATTGAAAATTTGATGAAAAAGAAATGTGCTTAATATTTGAATCATTGATTTATTCTTTTATCATGGCTTAAAAATGAATGAAAAAAAATATGTTAGCACTTATAATCATGACTTGATCCTTGATATTGATATGCTTTTATATATCATGATTCTTGGTTGTATGACATTTATCTTGATATTTGATACTTGAAATTCTTATGTATGAATCAAGTTACTCTTTGTGCTATATCTTTTCAAATGAATCATGAGCCTTGATATCATATATTTCATGATATAGAAATGATAAGATTTCTTTGCCTTACATGCCTTGTGTGATGATTGAAAATTAAATTTGCCTTATGATGAATCATCGAATTATGACTTGATCTATGAGAACCTTTTTTTATGTATCATGATTCTTGATTGTATACCCTTTATCATGAATTAGAACTTGATGCTAAAGAAAATATTTGTGAATCATGATTTTGATTTCTCAGAACTATATGCTTAGAATTTGTTTTAAAATCATGATCTTGATCTTGCTAAAATGAAAAGTTATGAATCATGAATGATATCTTTTGGTTTTGATCCTTGTTGAATTTACATATTGATATCCTTCATGACATGATTTCTTTACATTGTTATCTTATTTGCATCATGTGATGATTGAATAATTGATGTATATTTTTATTGATGCAAATTTATAATTGATATGAAAAATAGCTTGTATAATGATTGAAACAGTCCTCCCTTCCTTTTGATAAAGACAAAGGGGGAGAAAACTTGCTACCTTACAATTTCACAAGAAGTTAAGGATTGCTATCTCAAAGGGTGCAAATACTGCTATCTTGACTATCTCAAAAGAAGCAAAATGCAAAACTTCAAAAATTTGAAATGTTACACTTGCCATGCATTTATGTTTGTATGTTTTAATGAAAAGTTAGCATTTATATTTAAAGCGATTATATATAATTGCTAGCTCATTGCAAACAAAAAGTTGATAGCATGCAAAGGTGAAACTTAGTTACAAAAGAGAATAATTGAAAGGAAGCTAACTTGCGTGTCGCAAAGTATGTTAGCTTGCTTATCATTATTGATTGCTTGCTTATCATCTTTTTCTCTTATATCATGATTTTTGACTCCCTTGAATTCATGACTTAATATGCTAAAAATTCATGTTGAAAATTTGTTATTTTGTCATGATCAAAACATTGACTATTTGTACTCCACTTTTTGACAAAACAAAGGGGGAGAAGATTTATTGCTAGCTTATGTATCGCAAAAAAAAAATTTGCTAGCTAGAACATACAAAGGAAGCAATCAAAGTGCAAACTTGCACAAGAAGCAAGTGTTCATTTGCTATGCTTGGACATCTTTAAAAAAAAAAAAATTTGCCATGATGTATGTTGAATATCTTGGTTGATAGCTAGTATGAGTGTAAATTTACATATCCTTGAAAACTAACTATGATGCAACTTCTCCTTTTTGTTGATGACATAGGGGGAGAAGTAGATTGATGACTTCATGCATTGTATTGAATATTTTATATATTTGCAAGATGGTTTAAATGTATTCTAATAATATTGTGATGAATGTTGCTTGGATTTGGGATAATCCAAGTGTTCTATCAATGACATATTGATAGGAGGAGTATGGTTAAACTCCGGGGAGTTATGATTAACTCCGTTAGTCATCAATTAGTTGTTATCATCAAAAAGGGGGAGATTGTTGAATCTCAAATTTTGATGATGAAACTAATTGATTATGATTTATGGTCTAACTACGTTTTGAGTTACGTAGGTCTACTATCGATCAGGATTAGACAGTTGTTGCTGGAGGAATTGACGTTGTGCCGGAGGTGATCACGTCTAGATATTGGATGTCGAGCCGGAGGTTCGGTCGACAATCGGTGGAAGGCTTCGTACGTCGGGCATCGGGCCTAGAAGAGCGTGTTACGCCAAGGATATCGGGGTTGCGGAGGTCAACCGCCGATTGAGCAACGGACCACAAAAGAGGATGATGTCCCGAAGGATCGGACGAAGTGCCGACCAATGACGTGCCGGGCAACTGAATGTCAATTCACATTGTAATAACTGTATAGATCGAAGTAGAGTGTTTTTTTGTTTGTGTGTAGGATTAACTATGATGAAGATATAGACGTAAAGTGAAACAAAGTGCCAGAAGACAAGTGTGATGGATGGTTGAGAGTTTAAGAGTTCGACGGAAGTCTGAGGATTCGTTGGGAGTGTTGTTGGAACTGGCCGAGAACGAGTAGGGAGCTTGCCGAAGGGTTTTCGGAAGTTCGCCGAAAGGTTTGTCGGAAGTTCACGGAGCTTGCTAAGAAAGATCGGAGCTTGCCAATGAAGCTCATTTGAACTCGCCAAGATCATCGTGAAGTCCGGGAGCTTGCCGAGAGTCCATAGAATGGTTTCTGAAGGTTCGTCGGAAGATCGCCGGAAGTTCACCGAAAGCTCGCCGAAAGAAGTCTTATCTTGTGGACTTTGAAATAGCTTAAAAAATATCTTTAAAATTCGTAGTTAGCATATAATTTGGTTTAGGATTAGGTGTTAATCCTATAAACCAAATTTGGGCCAATTCGGACTTCATTTGGACCTGTTTCGATCGAGTTTTTGGCCGAAACCACTATGCTGAAAATGACCTGGGCGGTAGCACCGCCCAGAGGCCGAGTGCTGGGCGTTAGTACCACCCAGCGCCTATGTGCAGTGGCGGTAGTACCGCTGCCTTGGGCGGTGGCACCGCCCAGTACTGCCAGCACCGGGAAATTCAAAATGGTTTAAATTTTGGCTCCTAATTTGGGGTCTAAATTTGAATCACTTTGAGGCCTATAAATACCCCACTCATTCAGAGTTTAGGGGGTGTCTAGAACTAAGAAAAAGAAGGGGAAAACTCTCTTGAAATTATGTCAAATCTTCCCTCTAAGTTTTAGAAGTGTTCTAGTCCGAGAGAGGGGTGAAAGGCTTTGTAAGGGTTATCTCCTAAGCCCGTCAAAAGGAGAGGTGCCGTGAGGGAGTTCATCCTCGCCCGTTGGAAGGATGATAGCTAGTGGAAAGCCGATGGCCTCAAGCAAGAGGAATCGGGAGTGGATGTAGGTCGGATGATCGAACCACTATAAAAATCTGGTTTGTATTTACGTTCTTGCTATTTACTTTTCTACAAACCATCTTCATTTATCACAATTATGATAAATGTCTTATATGTTTTAAATTGCAGGATTAACTACGATAGCATGAAGATATAAAGCAAATTACCGGAGTCAAGTATGTTGGAAGTTCGAGAGTCTGTCAGAAGTTTGAAGGATCATCAGACGTGCTGCTGGAACCAATCGAGAATGAATCGGGGACTTACCGAAGGTTTCGGAAGTTCGCCAGAAGATCGTCGGAGGTTCGCGGAGCTCACCGAGAAGATTTGGAAGTTTGCCAAAGATTCATCAAACTCGCCATATAGTCTGGGAGCCTGTTGGGAGTCCGTCGGAAGAAATCCAAGGGTGTGTCGGAAGTTCACTGGAAGTTCATCGGAAAACTCGCCAAAAGAAGACTCGACATTACCGGTTGTTAATGTACTTAGAATTATGTTTTAATATTATAGTTAGCACATAATTAGGGTAAGGATTATGTGATAATCCTGATTAACCCTAGTAGGGGTCAACTGGGCCTTATGTGGACTGAATTGGGCTGGATTCAAGGCCCATTCAGCAGTGCTAGACTAGGTTTGGTGGTGGCACCACTAGACTGGGGCGGTGGTACTACCTCGGGAACTATTTCCCAGGTGGTGTCTGTGGTGGTACCGCCCTAGGTCAGCAATGATACTACTGATAATTATTACTTACCAACGGTGTTACCGCCTAACAAGCGATGGTACTGTCAATCCACAGAGTTCGAGGACTCTATTAGACGATAGTATCGCCAGACTAGGTGGTGGTACTACCCAGTACACTAATGGAACAGGGTCAACTGACAGTGGTATCACTAATGCCAGATGATGGTACAGCTAGTACCTAGAAATCCAAGATGTGACTCTTTTTTGCTTCATTTTGAAACCAATTGAGTCTATAAATACCCATGTCTTCTCAACTGGTAAAGCACCTTTTGAGAAGTGAAAAAATTAAGACAAAGCTTTAGAAAAATTATGTTTGATAGCTTGAGTGTTCACCTCCCGCTTTTTCTTTGTCAAAATTCTGTAAGAGTGTGAACTACTTGTAAAAGTTGTAAGAGGAGTGCTTGGTCCTTCCCCTTCAAGAAGATTTGATAGTAGAAGTTGGAAGCCTCATCGGAGGAGGCTTCGAAAGTGGACGTAGGTCATTTGACCGAACCACTATACATCACTGCATACTACTTTGGATGTGTGAGTTTTAATTTCTATATTTTGTCTTTACTTAGCTGTAAATCTTTTAATCTCCTTCTCACTACTCTCATCGCATTCACTCGAATCACTTTGCTCAAGTCTCTTTTGTCGAACCAAAATTTCTAAATGAACAACTCTTTTTGAAATCATTTTAAATTTACGAGTTTTATCCGCAGTACTAATTCCCCCCCCCCACCCCCCTCTTAGTGCTGCTCAGATCCTAACAGAGTCATCTATGTATTTCACGTAGCGAGTGATCTCATCCTCGCTTGCCCCTTCGTCAGGTGTAGCCATCACTGTATCAATGACGTACGCAATTTTCTCCACCATAAGAATAATTCTTAGGTTACGAAGCCAATATATATAATTTAGACCAATGAGGTAGTTGACATCAAGTATGCTACATAAAAGATTCGAAAGCGATATTTTTCTAAAAATAAAGATGCAATAGAAATAAATAACATATAAATTTTGTAAATAATAAGTAATTAAGATAAGGACCTTTATCTTAATATACTCTCACTATTTTCTGAATTCATGAAGTGAAGCACATTAGCATCAAAAATTTTATAAAGAAGGATTCAACATGGCATTCTTATAAAAGTTCATACGATGGTAGTTAAATAATTAAATTGTAAAAGCTCTAGACTTAGAGATTAGCATTAGAATAAAGTCTGAAGAGAGTATTACAAATACTTAATAGCTTAATCTTCATGACATTAACTCTATGCATATGTCATGTTTCAAATGATATGAAAATCATGAAAACCATTTAATTATCCTAATAAAGGTAGAGGGAGCATAAAATTGATTTCACTACATCATTGAATGACAATCAAGGAGTATCAAAATATTACGATCAAAGGATAAAAATGAGAGTTCCATTCAAAAATATGATATCATAATGTCATTCAAAATCTGAAAACAAGTTGAGACTATAAAAACCGAAGTTGAAAAATTTTGGAAAGGAAACATACAACATTATATGTATTGGGACAATCTCATATGAAATTTCAAAGGTGTGCCAAAATAGTATAGAGGTTTACAAGAGTCAAAAGATTCATTACAACAACTATTCCTCAGGTTGAATTTCAAGGTGCCTATATAAGTGATCTAGCTTTCGGTTCATCTGTCATACTTCACTCAAAATTTTAGCTTGCTACGATTTGATTTGATTTATCTCTATCATGGTCAGATCTTTAGAAGATGAAGCAGGAGCTAGTTCTGATGGTGCTACACCAAAAGGACTAGGAGGAGGAGATTCAGTACCTCTAAAAATTGGTATTTTAGGTTCTTCTACTAGAGGGGGAGCTGGATCAATTCTTCTAGGTTGCCTAATCCATATTCTGTTTCTAAACATGCACTTTAGTCTCTTAAGTAGATTTCTGTTAATGGTGTTGAATCTATCCACTTTTATTACCTCTTCATCCGGTGGTATTCCAATATTATATGCATGTAGCATTCTAGTGATTAACCCCCCAAATAGTAACATTAAGTCTTTAGAAACTATTTCCAATATATTTTGCCAGATCAGGTATCCAAAATAATTATTTTGCCTGGTCATTATCCAGTACATGGTACCTAACTCCATTTGACTAATTTCATCATGATGATACTGTTTAGGAATTAGGATACTTAGGATGTCGTGATGAAGAATTTTAGAACTGAATGGTAATAAGTGCTCACAGCTTTTAGGGACTATGGTTAGGTTAGGATTTCCAAAAACGGTCCCTAAAGCCTTAGAGTAGGTTACTTCAATTGCATCCATATCCCATTGTCCTCTAAATTAGCAACCCCTATCTTTTTCAGAGATTCCAATTAGGTCACATATTGTGATATCCATAAATAAAATTTAGTTTCCTAAAAGGTAGGTTGACATGTTATCATCATCATCTAAGTTCAAATTAGCGTAAAACAACCTAACTAATCTAGGATAAATTGGTTTGTTGATTTGTAGGATGGGCAAGATATCTAAATCGGTAAACCACCTAATGGGTTTTAGGTTTCCTAGTTTACCTAAATCAATATGTTTTCCCTTATGTATGGTTCTTGCTTCAAAACTAGGGTACTTAAGGGCTATTTCATTAGAGCTAAAGAGGGATGGGTCATGTGAATCTCCTCTCTCCTCTTCTCTTTGTCCCTAGTTGATCTCCTAGGAGCTATTTATCTAAGCATGATGATAGAACAAAAAAATTTGAAGGAAATAGCCATGAATAGAAATCAAAGAGGGAGTGTCAAATGTTACCTTTGATGAGGTTTCTTGAGAAATAGAGGCCTTGATCCAAGATGGAAGCCACTTTTGGTCTTCTTGAAAGAGAAGATAAAGTTTAGAGAGGGTGGAAAGTGATTTTGGGAGCAGCGTCAAGAGTTGGGGGCTGTTCCATCGTCGGCCCTAACTCCCCTTTATATAAGAGGGCTCTCGGGCGGTGCCACTACCAACTGAGTGGTGCCACCACCTCGAAACAGAATGCCCAGGTGGTGCTAACGCCAGCCCTGGCGGTGCCACAGTTGGCACCTTGACTTAGGCATTTTTTTGGGGGGAGGGAGGGGGGCGGCTGCAACACCTTGTTTTTGATCAATTTGCTTTATTATTTTTTATTTATCATTTGATCATCATATATTTGATGTCATTGTATTACTTCCAATCACATGTAAAAATAAATTAAGCACAATGACTAATAAAAAATGTTGTAATCAAGAGACATCGAAAGATTTTCTCATCAAGTGGATCGAGAGAGGATGATAACATAAATATAGGAAATTTCAAACGATAAATGAAAAAAAAAATTTGTGAAGGTTACAAGGACTTGTGTATCAACGATCAATTTGTAAAATCATGAAGAAGGCAAAACTCAATCAAAAGATGTCTTTATCACATTATCTTAAGTTAAACATTCGAGATGTTAATATCAAATGAAGGAATTTTTAAGTTGTGAAATATTGATCCATTACATTACTCATCATATTTTATTTCAAGATAAGTAAGGGATCGTCAAATATGATTCAAAGCTAAGATTATATCCGAAAGATATTTTAAGGAGAATATATTATAATCGTAATTATCGATTATCAACAAAGAACATGATTTATGCATTGGGAGAATCAAGTGTTTTCAAACAAGTTATGAATTGTGATTTCAAGAGTCATGAATTATTTTGAGGGATTTATCAACTCTATATCCATCATTAAAATTATATATGGGATTCTCTCAATTGAGTCAATTTATAGATTTTGAGTAGAGAAGGGACTATAGTGATGTTCAAGAAGATTTATGAAAAACCTAGTATCACATTGTTTCAAAACAAAGGATTTCAAATTGTAAGGTGACATAAATGTTTTTACCGAAATAAATTTTCAAGAGACTTAATGAAAGTTATGGTGCATAACCAAACAATGTATAACACTCAAGGATCTTTTATTTACCCGAGCTAGTGAGCTTGATAACGATCATGAATTGTATTACTACTCGCTCCTAGCTTGCGTGGGTGAATGTGTCTATAAAAGTGGATGAATTTTAGGTACCCATTTGAACTTGGGTGCCTAAAAAATTGACCTACTAAACTTGTCATTGCTTATTGAGTTCCTTATCATTTCTTTAGGAACCCATATTATCCTATGGGCTAAGTTTCTTATACGGACATTTGTAAGCAACATGTCCGGGTTTGTAACAAAAGTTACACTTTGAGTGAGATGAAACATGTAGTGTAGATCCTTTAATAAAAGTGGTAGGATTTCGGTGAGATCCTCTCACAAATCTAATTCCACTTCTATTTCCGACGTGGCCTTTGTTTGCAAGGATCATGTCCAAGCCCTTGCTACCAACCTTAAACTTGTTTAGGGTCTCTTTAAGTAGCAAGTTTTTATTTTTGATTGCCTCTAAGTGTTCACACTTAGAGCATGGGGTTAAAGAAGGAGTATCATATTCAAGACTTTCAAATTTATCTAGTAATAAAGCATGCTCCTTTTTCAATAAATTAAAATTTTTACTAATAGTTCTACACTCATCAAATAATTCATGAAAGGCAATTGAAAGTTCATCGAAAGATAAATCTTCATTAAGTAACTCACATACCTCATCTCCTAAAGCCATTAGTACAAAGTTGGCCTCCTCTTTGTTGCTTGCTTTTTTATCTTCGGAGCCACTTGAGTCATCTCACGTAGCCTTTACAGCTTTCTTCCTCTTTGGTAGCTTCTTTTTAGCTTGGGGGCATTCACTTTTGAAGTGCCCCAGCTTCTTACATTCATAACATATGACTTGATCATTTTTTTTATTCAAGTTTATTTTTAGTGTTGCTTTTAAATTTATTCCTTCTTATAAATTTTTTGAATTTCTGAGTTAATAGTGTAAGTTCATCATCAAGGTCCTCATCACTTGAAGATTCCTTCAAGTAGTCTTCTTATATTCTTAATGTCATATCGTTTCTATTCTTCGGAAGAGGGTTCTTTAGCTCATCTTGAGCTTGATATGTCATTTCGTAGGTCATTAAAGACCCAATGAGTTCTTCGAAAGGAAAAGTTTTAAAATCCTTCGCCTCTTGAATGACCGTAACTTTTAAATCCCAACTCTTTGGAAGGGATCTTCAAATTTTTGTTACAAGTTCAAAATTAGAAAAACCTTTACCAAGGGCTTTGAGTCTATTGACGACATCCGTGAAATGGGTGTACATGTCTCCGATGGACTCACTTGGTTTCATCCGAAACAATTCGTAAGAATGCACAAAGAGATTGATTTTGCACTCTTTCACTCGACTAGTGCCTTCATGAGTGATTTCAAAAGTACGCCAAATGTCAAAAGCCGATTCACAAATTGAAACATGATTAAACTCATTTTTATCAAGTGCACAAAATAAGGCATTCATAGCATTTGTATTTAGAGTGAAAACCTTCTTCTCTGATTCATTCCATTCATTCATCGAAAGAGAAGACTTTTGAAATTCATTTTCAATGATATTCCAAAGTTCGAAATCTATGGAAATAAAAAAATCTTCATACAAGTCTTCTAATAAATATAATCCGGCCCATTAAACATAGGCTGACGTGTACTGGAATGACCCTCTTGCATGCCGGAATAAGCCATCTCTCTTGGGTTTTAAACCAAATGAGAGTGACCAAGCTCTGATACTAATTGTTAGGATCTAAGCAGCACTTGGGGGGGGGCGGCGGTGAATTAGTGCAGTGAATAAAACCCGTAAATTTAAAATAATTTAGGAAAGAGTTGTTCATTCAGAAATTTCGATCCAACAAAAGAGACTTGAGCAATGTGATTCGAGTGAATGTGATGAGAGTAGTGAGAAGAAGATCGAAAGATTTACAACTAAGTAAAGACAAAATGCAGAAATTAAAACTCATACATCCAAAGTAGTACGCAGCGATATATAGTGGTTCGGTCAAATGACCTACGTCCACTTCCGAAGCCTCCTCCGATGAGGCTCCCAACTTTCACTATCAAATCTTTTTGAAGGGGAATGACCAAGCACCCCTCTGATAAGACATCTTAGGGTTTTATCGTGGAAGAAATGAAAGAAGTGGAGGAGAAGTGAAAAAGTAGGGGAAAAGGGGATAAATGATTGCTTCGAGGGGATCGACCTCCTTGATCACTTCGAGGGGATCGGCCTCCTT
Organism: Musa beccarii; assembly: GCA_024322285.1. NCBI lineage: Eukaryota > Viridiplantae > Streptophyta > Magnoliopsida > Zingiberales > Musaceae > Musa > Musa beccarii. The sequence goes on from CM044394.1 coordinate 26,889,524, forward strand.
GATCACTTCGAAGGGATCAGCCTCCTTGGGTTTAGTCAAAAGATTGAATAATATTTTATTGCCTATTGCAGATGAACAAATACAACCTTATTTATAGAGTTCCACCTAGAGTCCTCCAAGACTTAGACTTTTATAAATAAATATTAAATAAATCACTATATGACTCCCTACGAACTAAATAACTCCATAAACATTATTTAATAATTCAAAAAATAAAGGATCGTAATAGTTCTACCTCCTTTAAATCAGCCTTATCCTAAAGGCTGAGAGTCATCAAATTCGGGGAGCTTCTCTTTTAGCACAAGGTATCTGCGATGCATCACAACGCATTGATCAAGTACGTATGACCTCCACCTTTTGATAGTGTGAGCAACAGGTCGACCTTTTAGTATAGTAGTCATTGTAGTCTTCTGGAGAACCCTCTTCATTCGATGGCTAGTAGCAGCTGTGGCTTTACTTCTTCTTCCCTTTAAGATCATCACTTCGAAGTCTTCTAGGGTAGCAAAAAGAAATCCTCTAATAGTTTTTGGCCCCGTATAATCAGCTTTATCTTTGAACATTTGCTATCACAAGTTAAAGTTCATCTATCAATGACCTTTACTTCTAATTTGTCATAGTCTTTAATATGGTAGGTTAATCAGTCAGCAACCTTGCTGTCCATGATATCATTAGTACTACTGGTATCAATCAGAACTGTAACAGGTTGATGTTCCCAAATTCCTTCAACTTCATGATCGGAGTCAACTTTGTCAGCTTCCGGATCCTCCCTAATTGGTTCAATCACTAGAAGTTGCCATTATTTATATCTGTGTTCCTTACTCCACTTTTCATCACAATGCCAATACAAACTATTTATTGATCTTTCCTTGAGCTCTTCTTGGGTGTTAAAGTTTTGGTTGGGAATAGATAGGGTTGGTGGCTCGTTGATCATTTGTTTGTTGTCGCTTCTATTTTGATGATTTTTTTGGTTGATTTTTTAGTGCAGGGCTATCGAGCTTTAACTTCACATCTGATTTCTGGATTAAGCCCTTCAATAAATGTGTCTACTAGTTATCGTTCAAACCAATATGTGGCTTGATTTGACCATCGTTCGAATCTGCTCTAATATTCTAACACTGTAGAAGTCTGACGTATTTTATCAAATTATCCATCTTATTGAAACTTACTAAAGTTCTCTAGTAGGCTTCTTTTGAATTCATTAAGGGTCTCCTATAGCCGATTCTCAATTTGATTTCCAATACTTCAATTTGGGCTTTAACTGAGTTATCGGTAGCCATTCCCTATTTCTGTTGTTGTGTGGGGTGAGAGCACCATAGGATGGAAGGCGACGGTGATGACATTGGTGTAATATGGTGGCAACTGATGGCTCTGACAAGATGCAAAGTAAGAGGGAGGTAGCGATGGGATGCAGTTGCAATGGTTGCTGTTAATGCCGGTAGTGAGGAGGGAAGTAAATGATCGCGATTGTGGCGGTTGCAGCTGTGACGGTTGCTGTGGACATGGCTACGACAGTTGCTATTTATGCCACTAGCAAAGAGCAGATGAAATGGCGACGGCTGCGACTGAAGGGAGGCAGCGAGGAGCGCCGGGGGCTGGGTGGCAGCGATGCCATGTGGAGTCACCACAAGGAGGGGAATCGGCAGCGTTCTGTAGCATAGGATGCAAAGCAGGGATGGTTGGAAGGCAGCGCTAGGGTGCGGCTACGACGGTTGCAACGGACGTCGATTGCGGCTGCAACGATTGTGGCGGACATTGATTGCAGCTGCGACCCAAGGGGAGGCAGCGAGGGGGAAGGGCACTGGTGCTGGATGGCAACGTTGCTGTGGGGAGTCACCATGAGGAGGGGAAGCGGTAGTGTGCATGGGAAGAAGGCAGCAGCATTGTGGTTAAAAGCAACGGCGACGTAGGTGGATGGAGACAGAGTTGCCGAGGGAGCGATAAGGTCAAGTGGTCCGCTAGCCGTGGAGCAACAGTGGCAATGGTCACGATCGAGATGGACAGGGTTGTGGGTCAGAGAGCAATGGCGGAGGTGTGCAGCTTGGAATTAGCGATTGTTGCTGCCGAGGTCGGTGGCTGCAACAGCGATGGTCGCGGGAGGAAAAGAGCAGGGGTAGCGGTGGTTGCCGGCCGGAGAGCAAGGGCAGCAGGGGAGTGCGTGGCCCAGGGGAATAGCGGTGGTCCAGATGCAAGGCCACTAGTTGAAGCAGCAGTGGCAGGCGGTTGAAGTAGGGGCTAAGGGCATCGTGGCCGAGGAGCAGTGGCAGCGACGGTTGCTAGCCGAGAGGACAACGACGACGATTGTCACGGCCAAGAAGCAGGGGAGTAGTGGGGGGAAAGGGCAGGGGAGAGATCGTTGGGGGAAAGGCAGGGGCAGTGGTGGTTGACGACCAGAGAGCAAGGGCGGCGTTCCAGATGCATGGCTGCCGGTTGTAGATCACTGTGTTCTGCTACCCTTTCTTTCTTTCTTCCTTTTAATCTCCTTTTTTTTCTTTTTTTTTGGATGATGATGGCTGCGGCAAGGTGATGCGAAGTTGAAGTGATTGCAATGAAATCACCGATGATCGCTGCTCTGATACCAAATGAGAAGACCCTTTAGGGTTTTATTGTGGAAGAAATGAAAGAAGTGGAGGAGAAGCATAAAAAGTGGGGGAAAGCGGATAAATGATCGCTTCGAGGGGATCAGCCTTCTTGATCGCTTCGAGGGGATCAGCCTCCTTGATCACTTCATTGCCTGCTGCTGCAAATGAATAAATATAACCCTATTTATAGAGTTCCACTTAGAGTCCTCCAGGACTTGGACTTTTATAAATAAATATTAAATAAATCACTATATAACTCCCTATGAACTAAATAACTCCATAAATATTATTTAATAATTTAGAAAATAAAGGATCGTAACACCCTCTTACAACTTTTATAAGTGGTTCACACTCTTATAGAATTTTGACAAAAAAAAGTGGGAGGTGAACACTAAAGCTATCAAACATAATTTTTCTAAAGCTTTGTCTCAAAATATGTTTTACTAGCTAAGAAGACAAGGATATTTATAGACTTAATTGGCTTAAAAAATGGAGCCAAAAAAAGTCACATTCTGGATTTCTAAGTACTAGTAGTACCACCGCCAGTTGACTCTGTTCTGTTAGTATACTAGGTGGTACCATCACCCAGTCTGGCGGTACCACTACCTGACAAAGTCCTCGGGCTCTATGGACTGGCAGTACCATCGCCTGTCAAGCGATACCACCATTGGTAGGTAATAAGTGCCAGCGGTACCACTACCGACCTGGGGTAGTACCACCGCCTAGACCACCTGGGAAATAGTTCCCGGGGCGGTGCCACCGCCCCAGTCTGGTGGTGCCACCATCAAACCTGGTCCAGCACTGTTGAATGGGTCTTGAATTCGGCCTAATTCAGTCCACATAAGGCCTAGTTGGCCCCTACTAGGATTAATCAAGATTATCACCTAATCCTTACCCTAATTATATGCTAACTATAAAATTAAAACATAATTCTAAGAAAATTAACAACTGGCAATGTCGAGTCTTCTTCCAATGAGCTTTCCGGTGAATTTCCGATAGACTTCCGACACACCCTCTAATTTCTTCCGGTTGACTTCCAATAGGCTCCCAAACTGTATGGTGCGTTTGATAAATCTTTAGCAAGCTTCCGAATCTTCTTGGTGAGCTCCGCGAATCTTCTTGGTGAGCTCCGCGAATCTCTGACGATTCCGACGAACGTTTGAAACCTTCGGTAAGTCCTCGATTCATTCTCGGTTGGTTCCGGCAGTACTTCCGATGATCCTTCGGACGGACTCTCGAACTTTCAACGTACTTGACTCTGATAATTTGCTTTATGTCTTCATGCTATCGTTGTTAATCCTGCACACTTATCTCAATAATATGGATTAGATTAAATAGTCTATCAATTGACTTCATCATCAAAATTTGAGATTCAACAGACTCCACTCTCACTTAGTGTTTATATGTTGGCCTCTATAACTTTTAAGTTATAAAGAAAACATAAAAATATGGATGCCAGATCTATACTCCTATGTCTTCAAAAACTATTTAAAGAGTAGAGAAGAACTCAATGATATGACATATCAAAGAGTCTCTTCCACGCCAAGATAACTGAGGGGACACCGGTTCAAATCTATATCCTTAAAATGATTGAGTGGATAGAGAAACTCATAGGCCTAGGAATGATCCTAGAGGATAACCTGTGTGTGAACCTTGTACTTCAGTCCCTACCAAATTCCAAATTCCTTTTCTCAATTCATAATAAATTTTAATATGAACAAACTTGAGATGACTCTCCCTGAGCTCCTCAATTAAGGGAGGCTGAGAGCACCATAAAAAAAGAGAAGCTAGTTCTCTATGCTGATGAGACTAGAAAGAAAAGGAAAGCAGAGAAGTCCCTTAAGAAGGGCAAGGGCAAGGGTAAACCAAGTAAAGTAAAGGTTATTAAGAAGGACCCAGTAAAGGACAAAGGCCAGTGCTTCCACTACGATAAAGATGGTGCTAGTTATAGGTGCCCTACAAGCCAATCACATGAGTGATAGCACCTGTAACACACTGCGTCAATCTCTTTGCTTATAATTTTTAGCATTATCTAGATGTATTGTGATGTCCTTGGATCTGTGCAATGGGAATTGGATCGTGATGAGATTACGATAATGAGACCGATTCATCTTTAAACACAGACCCTAAATTATCCTGGTCATAGGTTACTCGAGAAGGACATTGAGATAATCAGATAGACTGGTGTACTATATACCCGTTCATATGATAGAGGTAGCTGGTCTCATAGCTATTCGTGTGGGGACACTAAGGGTATAGTGCAGGTGCTCATTGGAGAATGAGTTCACTGATTGATCCGCCTATGGAATGCTGGATGGTTATTGATACCTCACGTCAGACAACGATTCTGTAGTTCCAGTAGTGTATCTGGTCTTTAGACTTGAGACACCAAGGATGTCCTGTATGAGTACTCCACTCTTTGATACCAGACTTATAGGTTTGGAAAGTTCCATATCTAGTACAGCCAGTCATTGGGAGTGGTAGCCAACCTTACGAGGGCTATTGAGTGTCAATAGAGGATCATCCGCTCTCGGTATCATGAGAGAAATATCCCATGTGTTCTTACTCGAACAAATCCTTGGCCAAGGTTATTCGGATTGAGAGAGAAAGGGTTCTCCGGGAGAATCCGACAAGAGCAAGACTCGAGGAGAGACCGTATGGGCCTGATAGCGCCATACATGGTATAGGGTCTCTGGGATATTAGATGGATGAGAGATTATAGATATATGGTAACTGAGGACAGATAGGTCCAAAGGATTGGATTCCCCTGTATCGTCTGGGGGCCGCGGCGTAGTGGCCTGGTACGTCCGTAGTCGATGAGTTGGGTGAATTATTATAGAGATAATAATTCACTATGTCAGAAGGAGTTCTGATAAGTATAACTCATGGTCGACTCGATATTGGGCCTAGAGGGTCACACACATATGGTAGGTGTTGTGACCAGTAGAGGTTCGGATATGAGATATCCGCTGAACCCCCTATCTTATTGGATATCCATTAAGCCCCTGAATTATTGGATCCTAAGATGAGATCCAATAATTGCTAATAAGAGATTATTGGGTAGAAACCTACTAATCCAAGAGGCTTGGGTGATTAGATGGAGATCCAATATCCAATAGGGCAAAAAGATCCATTAGGGTTTTAAGGGGGCCTCTATAAATAGGAGAGGACTAAAGCTCTATAGGCTGAGGGTTTTTGGTAGCCACCTCCTATTCACCTCTCCCCAGAGAGAGAGGTGTATCGTTGCAATCCTTACCGTGTGGATACCGCTAGAGAGGAGGACACTTGACCTCCTTCATCCTCTCCCACAGATCTGTAGGAATTCAGGGATATACGATCTCCCTAGGTATCTTTCTTTTACACATACAGTTTTCGCGGATTTGTTTTGACGCACCGATCTTCGCACAACGATGAAAACTTTCTATGAAAAATCTGGGGTTTTCTTTTCTATTCTTCCGCTGCGTATGTGATGTCGCTCCTCTTCTGGATTTTCTAACAGATGGACACTGGAAAAGGAACTATAAAGAGTACCTTGCAGAGAGGGCGAAACTGAAGCTTGGAGAAATTTTAGGTACATTCATGATTAGTCTCCATTTGTTAGAATCTTATGATAACATATGGGTATTAGATACCGATAGTGCATATCACATTTGTAATTTATTATAGGTTCTGGCAAGACCTAGGAGATTGGCGAGAGGCGAGATGGACCTCAAGATGGGCAATGGAGCAAAAGTTGCTACAGTGGTTGTTAGCGAGATCACCCTACATCTACTTGGTGGAGCTATTATTGTATTAGATACATGCTATTTTGTTTCTATTATTATCAAAAATATTATTTTCATTTCATGTTTGATAGTTAGTGGATATAAATTAGTTTTTGAGAATAATGATTGTTTAATATTATTAGATGATAAGATCATCACGAGATGAACATTGCATAATGGTTTATTTATGCTAGACACAGCTCTACAAATCATAAGTGTAAGTGAATCTAAGAGGAAATGAGATGAGGTGAATAATGCATATCTGTGGCATTATAAGCTAAGTCACATCTATGAGAGAAGGATTTAAAAGTTGCTGAAGGATGGATACCTAGATCCATTCGACTATAAGTTATATACGAATTACGAACATTGCCTTTATAGAAAACTGACCCTCTATTTAGTGGAACTAAAGAGAGAGTCATCGAGTTGTTGGAACTCATACATAGTGATGTATGTGGTCCCATGTCAACTCATGCTATAGGTGGTTACTTCTACTTTATTACTTTTACTAATAATTTCTCGATGATGTACATGTATACTTGATGAAGTACAAGTCCAAGGCCATTAAGAAATTTAGGAAGTATAAGAATGAAGTCAAGAATCAGACTAGAAAAAGTATTAAGACTCTTCGATCTAATCGAGGAGGTGAATACTTAAGTACAGGGTTCACCTAGTTCCTCAAGGACCATGGGATTCTATTCCAATAGACATCTCCTTATATACCCCAGCTTAATAGTGTATCCGAAAAGAGGAATTACAACTGTTAGACATGATGCAGTCTATAATGAGTTTCGCCGACCTACCCATCTCATTTTGGGGATACAACCTATAGATCGTAGCTTACCTCTAGAATAGAATTCCAACTAATCGGTGGTATCTACTCCATATGAGATATAGAAAGGGAATAAGCCTGATCTTAAGGATATTAAGATTTGGGGTTGCCTTGCCTACGTTAAAAGACATAACCTTGACAAGTTGGAATCCAGGATGAAACGGTACAAATTTATAAGATACCCAAAGGAAACTTATGGGTATTAAATCTATCACCCTGAGGATCGAAAAGTCTTTATTGCTAAGAGAGTAGTGTTCCTTGAGAATGAATACATTCTTGGTTAAGACAATGGGAGTGTGATAAAGTTGAATGAGGTTGGAGAACCTAGGCCAAGCACCATTCCATAACCAAACTCTGTTCAAATAGCAAACACACAAGTTTTGACTTTACGTAGGTCCCCTCCTGAGAGATATGTGGGACATATCCGAGGAGATAATATTGAGGACATTGATCCTCAGACCTACGAGGAGGTTATTACGAATATAAACTCTGGGAAGTGGCAAGAAGCCATGAATTCAAAGATGGATTCCATGTATTCCAACAAGGTTTGGAACCTAGTTAATGCACTTGAGTGTATTGTACCCATTTGCTGTAAATGGATCTTCAAGAAGAAGATCGGGGTAGATTGAAAGGTAGAGGCCTATAAAGTAAGGCTAGTGAATAAAGGGTATCATCAAAAGTAAGGTGTTGAATATGATAAAACCTTCTCACCTGTAGTCATGCTAAAATCCATCTGAATTCTATTGGCTATTGCAGCACACTATAATTATAAGATCTAGTAGATGGATACGAAAACCACATTCCTTAATGACAACCTCGATGAGGAGATATATATGATACAAGCTAAGGGATTCATGTCTAAAGATAGTCCAGATAAGGTGTGCAGATTGCTTAGGTCCATCTATGGACTGAAACAATCTTCTTGAAGTTAGAACATAAGATTTAATGAGGCGATCAGACCTTATGATTTCATTTAGAACGAAGATGAGCCTTACGTGTACAGGAAGGTAAGTGGGAGTGCTATCACCTATTTGGTACTGTATGTGGATGACATCCTAATCATTGGGAATTATGTAGGAATGCTCTCTATAGTAAAGGGTTGGCTATCTAGATACTTCTCTATGAAGGACTTAAGGGAAGCATCTTACATATTGGTGATTCGAATATATAAAGATAGATCCAAGAAGATACTTGGCTTGTCCTAGTCTAGGTACATAGATACCATTGTTAAATGGTTTGGCATAAAAAATTCCAAAAGATGTCTCATATTGATGAGATATGAGATATCACTTTCTAGGAGTATGTCACCAAAGACTCCTAAAAAAGGGCAGACATGGATAGGATATCCTATATCTCAGTGATGGGGTCTATCATATATGCTATGCTATGCACCAAGCCTGATATAGGACATACTCTGAGTGTCATGAGTAGGTATCAAGCGGATCTAGGTATGGAGCACTAGAAAGTAATAAAGTATATCCTTAAGTACTTGAGAAGGCCTAAGGATCTTTTATTGGTAAATGGAGGAAGTAACCTCAAGGTTGAGGGCTACATGGACTTGAGCTTCTAGTTTGATATCGATGATAGCAAATCTAATTTAGGATATGTGTTCACCCTGAATGGAGTAGTGTGCTGGAAGAGTTTCTAGAAAGACACTACTACTGACTCGACCACAGAGGCAGAGTACATTACTGTGGTAGAGGTAACGAAGGAGGGAGTTTGGATAAAGAAATTCATCACAGATCTAGGAGTCATACTAGGTAGTAAGGAGTCAATTCTCTTATATTGTGATAATAATGAGATGATTGATCAAGCGAAGGAACCCAAGTCTCATTAGAAGTCGAAGCTCGTTCTGAGGAGGTTCTACCTGATAAGAGAGATTATCGTTTGAAAATATGTAGTAGTGGAATGAGATTCATCCGAAGATAACATCGTAGATCCACTGAAGAAGTCATTATCTTATATTATTATTGAGTGTCATAGGGGTCTTATGGAGATCAGACACGTAGGTGATTGGCTTTAGGTCAAGTGAGAGATTATTAGTCAGTTGCCCTATAAGGCAATCATATGAGTGATGACACGTGTGACACAATATGTACTTTTTTATTTTTATTATTATTTAATATTTTATCACTTTATCTTATATGTTGCATATATTGTGATGTCCATGGATCCATGCAATATGAATCGGATCGTGATGAGATCACGATAATGAGATCGATTCACCTTTAACTATAGATCCTAAATAATCCTAGCCATAAGATTCTCGAGAGAGACATCAAGATAACCAAACAGACTAGTGTGCTGTATACCCATCCATATGATGGAGGTAGCTGGTCTCATAATTGCTCGTGTGTGGACACTAAGGATACAATGTAGGTGCTCATTAAAAAATAAGTTCATTGATTGATCCGTTAATAAAATGCTGGATAGTTGATGATACTTTATTGTTAAACAGTAATTCCACAATCCTAATAGTATATTTAGTCCTTAGACTTGAGATATCAAGGATGTCCTATATGAGTACTCCACTCTTCGATACTGAACTTATAGGTTTGGAAGTTTTATATCTAGTATAGTCGGTTATCGAAAGTGGCAACTAATCTTACGAGAGCTATTGAGCATCGATAGAGGATCATCCACTCTTAGTGTTATGAGAAAAATATCCCATGTATTCTTACTCAGACAAATCCTTGGCCAAGGTCAATCGGCTTGAGAGAAAAAGTGTTCTCCGGGAGAATCTTATTAGAGCAAGACTCAAGAAGAAACCGTATGGGCCTGATAGCACTATGTTTGGTATACGATATCTGAGATATTAGATAGATGAGGGATTATAGGTGCATGGTAAGTGAGGATAGATAACTGCAAAAATTGGATTCCTCTATATCGTATAGGGACTGTGGTATAGCAACCTAGTACGTCCATAGTCGATGAGTCGAGTGAATTATTATAGAGATAATAATTCACTAAGCCAAAAGGTATTCTAACAAATATGACTCATGGTCAGCTCAATATTAGGCATAGAGGGTCGCACACATATGGTAGGTGTTGCGACAAGTAAAGGTTTAGAAATGAGATATCCGTCGGAGCCCCTATCTTATTGGATATCCATTAAACCCTTGAATTATTAGATCCTATAGATGAGATCTAATAAGAGCTAATATGATATTATTAGGTAGAGATCTACTAATCTAAGAGGCTTGGGTAATTAGATAGAGATCTAATACCTAATAGGGTAGGATCCATTAAGGTTAAGTTAGCAGGAGGTCTCTATAAATAGGAGAAAAATAAAGGCTCATAGGCTAAGGATTTTTAGCTTCTACCTCCTATTCTACTCCTCTCCTCTTTAGCCAGTAGCCCCTATTTGGGGCATGTGGACAACAAGAAGGGCTGACCCTTTCTTGATTATATAATACACGTAATAAGGAGATTTAAGTAGTGATTTGAGGAGCATCGTCGTAGCCCTTGTCATGTGGATCACTGCTAGAGAGGAGGGCACTTGAACTCCTTAATCCAATCCCATAAATCTGTAGAAATTCAGAGATATATGATCTCCCTAAGTAATTATCTTATGTGTAGTTTTTGGGTTTCGTGAGTTTTTGCACATCAACTTTTGTATGACGATAAGAAACCTTTTTTTATGAAAAATCTATTATTTTTGTTTTTGTTCTTCTGTTATGCATGTGACGTCACCCCAAATTTCTTAACACCTATAACTAGTAGAGATTAGCTATCTTTATCATATGGATAGGTATATAATACACAAATCTGTTCGGTTATCCCGATATCCTTCTCGAATAACTTATGACCAAGATTATTTAGGATTTGTATTTAAAGGTGAATTGGTCTTATTATCATGATCTTATCATAATCTGAATTCCTATTGCATAGATCTACGAACATCACAATATATGCAATAGGCAACATAAAGTGAGAAAAATGTCAATAAATAATAAGCAAAGAGAGTGCGTAGTGTGTCACACGTCCCATCACATATAATTGGCTTGCAAGACATCTATGACTAGCAATATCTCATTGACCTAAAGCCAATCACCTATATGTCTGATCTCCATCAGATCTTTGTGATGCTCAAAGATAATATAAGACAATGGCTTTGTTAGTTGATTTACGATGTTATCTTCGGATGGAACTTTTTCTACTACTATATCTCCTTGGGCCATAATCTCTCTGATTAGGTGGAACCTCCTTAAAACGTGCTTAGACCTCTGATGAGACTTAGGTTCCTTTGCTTGAGAAATCGCCTCGTTGTTGTCACAATATCAGGGAATCAGCCCCTTGTTGCCTGACACGATTCCTATATTTGTAATGAACTTCTTTATCCCAACTCCCTCCTTTGCTGCCTCTATGGCAATAATGTACTCTACCTCTATAGTCGAGTCAACAATAGTATCTTGCTTAGAACTCTTCTAGCATACTGCTCCTCCATTTAGGGTGAATACATACCCTGAATTAGACTTGCTATCATCGTTATCGGACTAAAAACTTAAGTCCGTGTAGCTCTTAACATTGAGGCTACTTCCACCATATACTAGTAAAAATCTTTAGTCCTTCTCAAGTACTTAAGGATACACTTTACTATCTTCTAGTATTCCAAACCTAAATCCATTTGATATCTGCTCGTAATGCTCAGAGCATGCGTTATATCAGGCTTGGTACATAGTATAACATACATGATAGATCCTATTATTAAGGCATAGAGTATCTTATTTGTGTGTCTTTTCTTTAGGAGTCTTTGGGGACATACTCCTAGAAAGTAATATTCCATGTCTCATCAATATGAGACCTCTCTTGAAATTTTTTATGTCAAATCTTTGGACAATAGCGTCTATATATATAGACTGGGACAAGCCAAGCATCCTTTAAGACATCCTTGGTATCTCAAGTCTAAGGACCAAATACATCATAAGGACGATGAAAGCACTATCTAACAAAAAGGTATCATCAACTATCCAATGTTCCATGAACTGATCAATTAGTGAACTCATTCTCCAACAAGTATCTGCATTGTATTTCTAGTGTCCCCACATGAGCAACTATGAGACTAATCACCTCCATCATACAGACAAGTATGTAGTGCACCAATCTGTTAAATTATCTCAATGTCCTTCTCAAGTAACTTATAATTAGGATTATTTAGAGTCTATGTTTAAAGGTGAATCAGTCTCAATATCGTGAACTCATCATGATTTGATTTCCATTACATAGATCCATAGACATCACAATATATGTAATAGATAACATAAAGTGAGAAAAAATACTAATAAATAATAAACAAAGAGAGTGCGTAGTGTGCCACACGTGTCATCATTCGTGTGATTTGCTTGTAGGGCACCTATGGCAGCATCTTCCTTAGGGTGTGTGATGACATGAGGGTGGCGCCATCTCGTGACCTCTTCTACTCGTGCTTCCGACTGAGTCGGGGAGTCGAGCATATACTACCAATTCCCCCATGTGAGAATTATGATAAGTGGAGTGGCCTCCTATAGCTAGGGGTGGAAGAGTCGCTACTTCATTGTCAGTAGAAGCTAAGACTAGGGCTTCCCAATTGTTTGGATAGCATACACCATAAATAACATGTTGCCTCCTCTATCCTTGGGTGAAGCCGAGGCCTTAGAGAAGACATAGGGTTCTTCTTATCTAGGGTTGTGGAATGTCAAGAGAAAGTCTGTTCGATGGAAGCCACTCCTCCTCCAGCCCCATCTGGTATAATCATTTTTTTTCTTTTTCTAGCCCTTTCTCACTTATTTCTAACCCTTGCTCTATGGTCCTTTGGCAGGTGTGAATCTTTGGGAGCTGAAGAGGCATTACCTCTCTACTCCCCTTTCTGGGCCCAATGAGGACCAGTTAGTGAGTGAGTGACTATCGTGGGCTCAGGGTTCCTCTCATGGCCCTTCTATCAAGGGCCTTGGAGGCTCCAAGGATTGCACTAACCAATTCGGGGGTGGGGACCCGTAATCCCTTACAAGGATTCTAGCTTCCTCGGGGTCCTAGGGTGAGCACGATGCTATAGGCCTAGCCCCCGAAGAGGCATCGAGGGGCCCTTGTTGAGCCCCTAAAGCTTCCTCGGAGGAGTCACTACTCGTAGTGGCAAAAGTGGCTCCATCTCCTATCTTTCTAGTGGGGCCCTCGGTTGGGGGTCCTAATCCTACCATCATCACTCCTCTAAGGTCACTATTTGGGCCAACCCTGGAGCCATCTGAAGAGGCCACCTTCGGGCAGCCAACATCATCACTTTAGCCCCACTATGCTCCATTACCTGGGGCTAGGACTCTACATATGGAGCTATCCATTATGGAGGGCCCTAACCAGCAACTATCTCCGATGGGGGAGGGTCCTCACATGGCTTCTTCAGGCCCATCTTTGGGTCTACTTATGGCGACACCACCATGTGAGGGGGCGACTGAGGAGCCCTCCACCCCTAGGGGAATGGCACCATTAAGAGTATGTTGGTCATCCCCCTACCTCCGTCTGCTAATGCTGCTAGTCATAGGTGCCCTGCAAGCTAATTACATGAATGATGGCATGTGTGACTCAACATGCACTCTTTTTTTTATTATTATTTGATATTTTATCACTTTATCTTGCATGTTGCATATATTATGATATCCATGGATCTGTGCAATAGGAATCGAATTGTGATAAGATCATGATAATGAGATCGATTTAAATTTAAACATAGACCCTAAATAATCCTGGCCATAGGTTACTCGAGAAGGACATCGAGATAACCAGATAGACTTATGTGCTGTATACCTATCCATATAATAGAGGCAGCTAGTCTCATAGCTGCTCGTGTAGTGAGACCAAGGATACAGTGCTGGTGCTCATTAGAGAATGAGTTCACTTATTGATCCACTCACAGAATGCTGGATGGTTGATGATACCTTATTGTCAGACAGCGATTCCATAGTCTTAGAAGTGTATCTGGTCCTTAGACTTGAGACACCAAAGATGTCTTGTATGAGTACTCCACTCTTTGATACCGAACGTATAGGTTTGAAAGTTTCAAATCTAGTACAATTGATAACCAGGAGTGACAGTTAACCTTATGAGGGCTATTGAGGGTCGATAGAGGATCATTCAATCTTAGTATTATGAGAGGAATATCCTATATATTCTTGCTCAAACAAATCCTTGGCCAAGGTCATTCAAATTGAGAGAAAGAGTTCATCGTGAGAATTCGATTAAAGCAAGACTCGAGGAGAGACTGTATAGGCCTGACAGCACCATGCTCTATATAGGATCTCTAGGATATTAGATGGATGAGGGACCATAAGTACATGATACCTAAAGACAGATAGGCCCACAGGATTGGATTCCCTTGTATCATCCGGGGGCTACGGCGTAGTGGCCTAGTACATCCATAATCGATGAGTCGAGTGAATTATTATCGAGATAATAATTCACTGAACTAGAATGAGTTCTGACAAGTATGACTCATGGCCAACTCAATATTGGGCCTAGAGAGTCACACACATATGATAGGTGTTGCAATGAGTAGACGTTCAGATATAAGATATTCATCGAAGCCCATATCTTATTAGATATCCATTAAGCCTCTGAATTATTAGTTCCTATAGATGAGATCCAATAAGAGCTAATAAGAGATTATTGGGTAGAGACCCACTAATCTAAGAGGCTTGGGTAATTGGATGGAGATCTAATTCCCAATATGGCAGGATCCATTAGGGTTAAATTAATAGGGAACCTCTATACATAGGAGGGAACCAAAGGCCCATAGGCTTGGGATATTTGGCAGCCACCTCCTAATCTCCTCCCCTTCTCCTGCTCAATCAGTAGCCCTAGTTTGGGGTATGTGGACAGCAAGAAGGGTCGACCCCTTCTTGATTGCGTGGTGTACGCAATAAGGAGATTTGAGCAGCGATTTGAGGAGCATCGTCACAGCCCCTATCGTGTGAATTACCGCTAGAAAAGATCAATCAGTGAACTCATTCCCCAATGAGCACCTGCACTGTACTCTTAGTATCCCTACACGAGTAGCTATGAGACCAGCCACCTCCATCATATGGATGGGTATACAGCACACCTGTCTATCCGGTTATCTCGATATCCTTCTCGAGTAACCTGTGACCAGGATAATTTAGGGTCTATATTTAAAAGTGAATCGGTCTCATTATCGTGATCTCATTACGATCCAATTCCCATTGTACAGATCCAAGGACATTACAATATATGCAACACGCAAGATAAAGTGATAAAATACCTAATAATACACAAAGAGAAAAAGTGCATATCAAGTCACAAGTGTCATCACTCATGTGATTGGCTTGTACGGCACATATGACTAGCAATCTCCCACTTGATCTAAAGCCAATCACCAATATGTCTGATCCCCATCAGACCTCTGTGATGCTCAAAGATAATCTGAGTCAATGGCTTTATCAGTGGATTTATAATGTTATCTTCGGATGGAACTCTTTCCATTACTACATCTTTTTGAGCCACGATCTCTCTAATAAGCTAGAACCTCCTCAGAAAACTTCTGATGAGACCCGGATTCCTTTATTTGAGTAATCGCCCTATTGTTGTCACAATATAAGGGAATCAGCTCCTCGCTTCTTGGGACGACTCCTAGATCAGTGGTGAACTTCTTCATCCAGACTCCCTCCTTTGCTGCCTCTGCTACAGCAATGTATTCCACCTCTGTGGTCGAGTCAGCAATAGTGTCTTGCTTGGAAATTTTTCAGTATATTGCTCCTCCATTCAGGGTGAACACATACGCTGAATTAGACTTGCTAACATCGACATCGGATTGGAAGCTCGAGTCCGTGTAGCTCTCAATCCTGAGGCTACTACCTCCATATACTAGTAAAAGATCCTTAGTTCTACTCAAGTACTTAAGGATACATTTTTACTGCTTTCCAATCTCCAAGCCTAGATCTGCATGATATCTGCTCGTGACACTTAGAACAGGCGTTATATCAGGCCTGGTACATAGCATAGCATACATGATAGATCCTATCGCTTAGGCATATGGTATCGTATCCATGTGTGCCCTTTCTTCAGGAGTCTTTAGGGACATACTCCTAGAAAGTGATATTCCATGTCTCATTGGTATAAGACATCTCTTGAAATTTTCCATGACAAATCTTTTGACAATGGTATCTATGTACCTGGACTGGGACAAACCAAGCATCCTCTTGGATCTATCTCTATAGATCTGTATCCCCAATATGCAGGATGCTTCCCCTAAGTCCTTCATGGAGAAGTGCCTAGATAATCAAGTCTTTACTATGGAAAGCATTCCTACATCATTCCCAATGATCAGAATGTCATCCACATAAAATACCAAAAAGGTGATAGTACTCCCACTTACTTTCCTGTATACACAAGGCTCATCTTCATTCTTAACGAAGTCATAAGATCTGATCGCCTCATCAAATCTTATATTCCAACTTTGGGAAGCTTGCTTCAATCCCTAAATGGACCTAAGCAACCTGCACACCTTATCTGGGTTATTCCTGGACACGAATCCCTCAGGCTATATCATATACACCTCCTCCTCGAGGTTGCCATTGAGGAATAAAGTTTTGACGTCCATCTGCCAGATCTCATAATCATAGTATGCTGCAATAGCCAATAGAATTCGAATGGATTTTAGTATGGCTATATGTGAGAAAGTTTCGTCATAGTTAACACCTTGCCTCTGATGATACCCCTTAGCCACTAGCCTTGCTTTACAGGTCTCTATCTTTTCATCTACTCAAATCTTCTTTTTGAAGATCCACTTACAGCCATTGGGTATAATACCCTTGGGTACATAAACTAGGTTCCAAACTTTGTTGGAGTACATGGAATCTATTTATGAATTCATGGCTTCTTGCTATTTTCTGGAGTCTATGCTCATAATAGCCTCCTCATAGGTCTGAGGATCAATATCCTCAATATCCTCTCCTCTGATATGTCCCACATATCTCTCAGGAGGATGTGATACTCTATTGGACCTACGTAAAGTTGGAACTTGTGTGTTTGGTATCTGAATAGATTCTAGCTGTGGAATGGTGCTTGAGCTAGGTTCTCCAACCTCGCTCAACTCTATTGTGCTCCCACTGTCTCCACCAAGAATGTGTTCCTTCTCAAGGAACACTGCTCTCTTGGCTACAAAGACCTTTTGGTCTTCAGGGTGATAGAAATAATACCTACAAGTTTCCTTGGGGTATCCCACAAACTTGCACCGTGCCATCCTGGATTTTAACTTATCGAGGTTGTGTCTATTGACGTGAGTAGGGCAGCCCCAAATCTTAACAACCTTAATATTGGGCTTCTTCTCAATCTATATCTTATATGGAGTAGACATCACCTACTTAGTTGGAATTCTGTTCAGAAGGTAAGCTGCGGTCTCTAGGGCATATCTCTAGAATGAGATGGGTAGGTCAGCGAAATACATCATGAAACTTACCATGTCTAATAGTGTGTGATTCCTCCTTTCTGATACACCATTAAGCTGTGATGTATAAGGTGTCCATTGAGATAAAATCCCATAGTCTTTGAGGAACTGGGTGAATTCTGTACTCAAGTACTCACCTCCTCGATATGATCGAAGGGTTTTAATACTCTTTCCTATCTAGTTCTCCACTTCATTTTTATATTCCCTAAATTTCTCAAAAGCCTCAGAGTTGTACTTCATCAAGTACACACGTTCGTATTTTGAGAAATCATCAGTGAAAGTAATGAAGGAGTAACCACCTATGGCATGAGTCGACATAGAACCGCATACATCACTATGTATGAGTTCCAGTAACTCGGTGGCTCTATCTCCGGTTCCACTAAATGAAGAGTTGGTCATCTTTCCCCGAAGGCAAGGTTCAAGTCACATATAACTCATAGTCAAATGGATCTAGATATTCATTCTTCAGCAACTTTTGAATCCTTCCCTCATGGATGTGACCTAGCCTACAATGTCACATATATGCATTGTTCATATTTTCTCGTTTCCTCTTAGACTCACACTCATGATATGTAGAGCTATATCTAGCATAAATAAACCATTATGCAATGTTCTTCTCATGATGATCTCATCATCTAATATTATTGAACAACCATTGTTCTCAAAAACTAATTTATATCCACTAACTATCAAACATGAAATTGAAATAATATTTTTAATAATAGAAAGAACATAATAGCATGCATCTAATGTAATAATAGCTCCACTAGGCAGATGTAAAGTGACCTTGCCAATAGCCACTATAGTAACCTTTGCTCCAATACCCATCTTAAGGTCCATCTCGCATTTATTTAATCTCCTAGGTTCTGTCAGAACCTGTAACGAATTATAGATATGATAAGCACTCCCGGCATCCAATACCCATGTGTTATCATAAGATTCTAACAAATGGAGACTGATCATGAATGTACCTGAAGCTTCTCCAAGTTTCTGTTTTGCCCTCTCTGCAAGGTACTCTTTACAGTTCCTCTTCCAGTATCCATCTTTGTCGCAGTGGATGCACTAGTCTTTGTCCTTTGTTGGGTCTTTCTTGGCAACCTTTGCCTTACACATTTTGCCCTTGCCCTTGCCCTTGCCCTTGTTAAGAGTCTTCTCAGCCTTCCTTTTCTTTCTAGTCTCACCAGCATAGAGAATCGGCTTCTCTTTCTTGATAGTGCTCTCTGCTTCTCTTAATATATTGAGGAGCTCTGGGAGGGTCACCTCAAGTTTGATTATATTAAAATTTATTATGAACTGAGAAAAGGAATCTGATAGGGACTGAAGCACAAGATCCACACACAGGTTATCCTCTATGATCATTCCTAGACCTGTGAGTTTCTCGATCTTCTCAATCATCTTAAGGACATGGTTCTGAACCGGTGTCCCCTCAGTCATCCTAGCACGGAAAAGACTCTTTGATAACTCATATCGTTGAGTTCTTCCCTGTTCCTCAAATAGTTTACGAAGATGCAGGAGTATGGAATTAGCATCCATATTTTCATACTGTCTCTGTAACTCAGTAGCCATAAAGGCCAACATATAACACTGAGCAAGAGTGGAATCATCTATATACTTCACATAACGAGTGATCTCATCCTCGCTTGCCCCTTCGTCGGGCGTAGGGATCACTGTATTAAGGACATACGTGATTTTCTCCATCGTGAGAATGATTCTCAGATTGCGAAGCCAATCCGTATAATTTGGACCAGTGAGGTGGTTGGCATCAAGTATGCCATGTAAAGGATTTGAAAGTGATATTTTTCTAAAATTAAAGATGTAGCAGAAATAAATAACATGCAGACTTTGTAAAAATTAAACAATTAAGAGGACTTCTATCTTAATGCATTCCTACTAATTTTTTGTGAGACATACAACACCCTCCGGTATGTGAATCAGAGACCCCGGCGAATCTCTAGTGAGGATCGGGATCCAATCGACATCTTAATATAATCTTGAGGGACTCGACCAATCCCGTTAAGCCCGTAAAGGTAGGCAACTCTTGCCAATCACAACTCCTTGTGATTCACATCCTGTTCGGCCTCCAACCCATCATGGCCTCGAGGGACTCGACCAACCATAATGTTTAGTTAAGTCATCACCATCATTACAAAATGAGTCTAATTCGGTGATATACTCTCAAGGGACTCGACCAAGCATACAATGTCCTCAGGTCATCGATGACATCTCCATGTCGAAGATAAGATAGCGAAATGCAATATAGGTGAGTCTCGAGGGACTCGACCAACTCAACCTACACCGGGAATTGGTTCCTACCTATAACGATGGAAGGTCACATGGGTCAATCTAATTGCCTCACGTTTACCGACTTAATATTATTAATAGAGGAGATTTTTTATTTGGTCTCCTAACATAATGTGTCACACACATACATATTTAATATATATATCTACATCGCATGCAAATATATATACATATCTAGTAGGTGTATAACCAATTACACATCACATGAGCAATCGCACCAGATGATCATAGACCACATCCTAATATGATCAGGCCTGAGCCAGTGGGCCCAATCACTCACATCAAGATCTATGTGTGCTTCGGTGCATCTCCAAAGCACAATATACGCAGTTTAAGAATCGATCTTCATACGAACAACGGCTCTGATACCACTGTTGGGAAATCCTTCAGGGGAGCGACATCACTTGCATAGCGGAAGAATAGAAAACAAAACCTTAGATTTTCCATAGAAAGTTTTCGTCATCGTGCGAAGATCGGTGCGTTAAAACAAATTCGTGAAAAATTACATATGTAAAATAAAATATATAGGGAGATCGTATATCCCTGAATCCCTATAGATTTGTAAGAGAGGATGAAGGAGGTCAAACGTCCTCCTTTCTAGCGGTATCCATATGGCAGGGACTGTGACGATGCATCTCTCTAGGGAGAGGAGAATAGAAGGTGGCTACCAAAAGAAACCCTCACCCTATAGAGCTTTGGTTCCCTTCTATTTATAGAGGCCCCTTGTAAACCCTAATGGATCTTGCCCTGTTGGGTATTGGATCTCTATCCAATTACCCAAGCCTCTTGGATTAGTGGGTCTCTACCCAATAATCTCTTATTAACAATTATTGAATCTCATCTTAGGATCCAATAATTCAGGGGCTTATTGGATATCCAATAAGATAGAGAGTTCAGCAGATATCTCATATCCGAATCTCTACTCGTCGCAACACCTACCATATGTGTCTGACCTTCTAGGCCCAATATCGAGCTGGCCGTGAGTCATACTTATCAGAACTCTTTCGACTTAGTGAATTATTATCTCTACAATAATTCACCCAACTCATCGGCTACGGACGTGCCAGGCCACACTACGGCTGGCGACCCCCTAGATGATCTGAGGGAATCAATCCTTTGTACCTATCTCGTCTCTCGTTACCATATATCTATAGTCCCTCATCCATCTAATATCCCAAAGACCCTATACCGGGCATGCTATTGTCAGGCCCATACGTTCCCTCCTCGAGTCTTACTCTTATCGGATTCTCCCAGAGAACTCTTTCTCTCTCAATCTGAATAACCTTGGCCAAGGATTTATTCGAGCAAGAATACATGAGATATTCCTCTCATGATACCGAGAGCGGATGATCCTCTATTGACACTCAATAGCCCTCGTAAGGTTGGCTATCACTCCCAATAACCGATTGTACTAGATCTGAAAATTTCCAAACCTATAAGTTCGGTATCAAAGAGTGGAGTTCTCATATAGGATATCCTTGGTGTCTCAAGTCTAAGGACCAGATACACTACTGGGATTACGGAATTGCTATCTAACGTGAGGTATCAATAACCATCTAGCATTTTATATGTGGATCAATCAGTGAACTCATTCCGCATGATGAGCACCTGCCTTTGTACCCTTAGTGTCCCCACATGAGTAGCTATGAGACCAGCCACCTCCATCATATGGATGGGTATATAGAACACCAGTCTATCTGGTTATCTCGGTGTACTTCTTGAGTAACCTGTGACCAGGATAATTTAAGGTCTGTGTTTAAAGGTGAATCGGTCTCATTATCATGATCTCATCACGATCCGATTCTCATTGCACAGATCCAAGGACATCACAATATATGCAACATGCAAGATAAAGTGATAAAATGCCTAATAATATGTAAAAAGAAAAAGTGCATATCAAGTCACAAGTGCCATCACTTATGTGATTGGCTTGTAGGGCACATATGATTAGCAATCTCCCACTTGACCTAAAGCCAATCACTAATATGTCTAATCCCCATCAGACCTTTATGATGCTCAAAGATAATCTAAGTCAATGGCTTTGTCAGTGGATCTACAATATTATCTTTGGATGGAACTCTTTTCATTGCTACATCTTTTCGGGCCACAATCTCTCTAATAAACTAGAACCTCCTCAGAACACTTCTGATGAGACCTGGGTTTCCTTATTTGAGTAATCACCTTGTTGTTATTGCAATATAAGGGAATCGGCTCCTCGTTGCTTGAGACGACTCCTAGATCTGTGATGAACTTCTTCATCCAGACTCCCTGCTTTGCTGCCTCTGCCATAGCAATGTATTCCGCCTCTGTGGTCGAGTCAGCATAGTGTCTTGCTTGTAACTCTTTCAGCATACTGCTTCTCCATTCAGGGTGAACACATACCTTGAATTAGACTTGCTATCATCGACATCAGATTGGAAGCTCGAGTTCATGTAGCTCTCAACCCTGAGGCTACTACCTCCATATACCAGTAAAAGATCCTTAGTCCTTCTCAAGTACTTAAGGATACATTTTACTAGTTTCTAGTGTTTCAAGCCTGGATTTGCCTGATATCTGCCTGTGACACTTAGAGCATTCGCTATATCAGACCTGGTACATAGCATAGTATACATGATAGATCCTATCGCTGAGGTATATGGTATCATATCTATGTGTGCCCTTTCTTCAGGAGTCTTTGTGGATATACTCCTAGAAAGTGATATTCCATGTCTTATTGGTATGAGACCTCTCTTGGAATTTTCCATGCCAAACCTTTTGACAATGGTGTGTATGTACCTGGACTAGGACAAACCAAGCATCCTCTTGGATCTATCTTTATAGATCTGTATCCCTAATATGCAGGATGCTTCCCTTAAGTCCTTCATTGAGAAGTGCCTAGATAACCACATCTTTACTATGAAGAGCATTCCTATATCATTCCCAATGATCAGGATGTCATCCACATATAATACCAAAAAGGTGATAGTGCTCCCACTTACTTTCCTATACACACAAGGCTCATCTTCATTCTTAACGAAGTCATAAGATCTGATCGCCTCATCAAATCATATATTCCAACTTCGGAAAGCTTGCTTCAGTCCATAAATGCACCTAAGCAACCTACACATCTTATCTGGGTTATTCCTGGACACGAATCCCTCAGGCTATATCATATACATCTCCTCGAGGTTGCCATTGAGGAATGCAGCTTTGACGTCCATCTGCCAGATCTCATAATCATAGTGTGCTACAATAGCCAATAGAATTCGAATGGATTTTAGCATGGCTACAGGTGAGAAAGTTTCGTTATGGTCAATACCTTACCTCTGACGATACCCCTTAGCCACTAGCCTTACTTCATAGGTCTCGACCTTTCCATCTACTCCAATCTTCTTTTTGAAGATCCACTTGCAGCCAATGGGTATAATACTCTCGGGTGCATCAACTAGGTTCCAAAACTTATTGGAGTACATGGAATCTATTTTTGAATTCATGGCTTCTTGTCATTTCCCAGAGTCTATGCTCATAATAGCCTCCTCATAGGTCTGAGGATCAATATCCTCAACATCATCTCCTCTGATATGCCCCACATATCTCTCAGGAGGATGAGATACTCTATTGGACCTACGTAAAGTTGGAACTTGTGTGTTTGGTATATGAAAAGATTCTAGCTGTGGAATGGTGCTTGAGCTAGGTTCTCCAACCTCGCTCAACTCTATCGTGCTCCCACTGTCTTCACTAAGAATGTGTTCCTTCTTAAGGAACACTGCTCTCTTGGCTACAAAGACCTTTTGGTCTTCAGGGTGATAGAAATAATACTCACAAGTTTCCTTGGAGTATCCCACGAACATGCACCATTCTGCCCTGGATTCTAACTTGTTGGGGTTGTGTCTGTTGACGTGGGCAGGGTAGCCCCAATTATTAACAACCTTAAGATTGGGCTTCTTTCCATTCTATATCTCATATGGAGTAGACATTAGCTACTTAGTTGGAATTCTATTCAGAAGGTAAGCTGTGGTCTCTAGGGCATATCCCAAGAATGAGATAGGTAGGTCGGCGAAACACATCATGGAACGCACCATATCTAATAGTGTGCGATTCCTCCTTTCTGATACACCATTAAGTTGTGATGTATAAGGAAGTGTTCATTGGGATAAAATCCCATAGTCTTTGAGGAACTGGGTGAACTCTGTACTCACCTCGATATGATTGAACAGTTTTAATATTTTTTCCTATTTGGTTCTCCACTTCATTTTTATATTCCTTGAATTTCTCAAAAGCCTCAGACTTGTACTTCATCAAGTACACATGTCCATATCTTGAGGAATCATCAGTGAAAGTAATGAAGTAGGAGTAACCACCTATGGCATGAGTCGATATGGGACCGCATACATTACTATGTATGAGTTCCAGTAACTCAGTGGCTCTCTTTCCAGTTATGCTAAATGGAGAGTTGGTCATCTTTCACCGAAGGCAAGGTTCACAAGTCACATATGACTCATAGTCAAATGGATCTAGATATCCATTCTTCAGTAATTTTTGAATTCTTCCCTCATGGATGTGACCTAGCCTACAATGCCATAGATATGCATTGTTCACATCTTCTCGTTTTCTCTTAGACTCACACTCATGATATATGGAGCTGTATCTAGCATAAATAAATCAATATGTAATGTTCCTCTCGTGATGATCTCATCATCTAATATTATTGAACAACCATTGTTATCAAAAACTAATTTATATCCACTAACTGTTAAACATGAAATGGAAATAATATTTTTGATAATAGAAGGAACATAATAGTATGCATCTAATGCAACAATAGCTCCACTATGCAGATGTAAAGTGACCTGGCCAATAGGCACTGCAGTAACCTTTGCCCTATTGCCCATCTTAAGGTCCATCTCACCTCTGTTCAATCTCTTAGGTCCTGCCAGAACCTACAATGAATTACAGATATGATAAGTACTCCCGATATCCAATACCCATGTGTTATCATAAGATTCTAACAAATGGAGACCAATCATGAATGTACCTGAAGCTTCTCCAAGCTTTTGGTTCGCCCTCTCTATAAGGTACTCTTTGCTGTTCCTCTTCTAGTGCCCATCTTTGCCACAGTGGATGCATTGGCCTTTGTCCTTTGTCGGGTCTTTCTTAGCAACCTTTGCCTTACCCATTTTGCCTTTGCCCTTATTAAGAGTCTTCTCAGCCTTCCTTTTCTTTCTGGTCTCACTAGCATAGAGAACCGACTTCTCTTTCTTGATGGTGCTCTCTGCTTCTCTCAACATATTGAGGAGCTCTGGGAGGGTCATCTCAAGTTTATTCATATTAAAATTCATTATGAAGCGAGAAAGGAATCAGTAGGGTGAAGCACAAGATCCACACACAGGTTATCCTCTATGACCATTCCTAGACCTGTGAGTTTCTCGATCCACTCAATCATCTTAAGGATATGGTTCTGAACCGGTGTCTCCTCAGTCATCCTGGCACGGAAAAGACTCTTCGATATCTCCTATCGCTGAGTTCTTCCTTGTTCCTTCAACAGTTTACGGAGATGCAAGAGTATGGAATTAGCATCCATATTTTCATGTTGTCTCTATAACTCAAAAGTCATAGAGGCCAACATATAACACTGAGCAAGAGTGGAATCATTTATGTACTTCACATAACGAGTGATCTCATCCTCGCTTGCCCCTTCGTCGGGTGTAGGGATCACTATATCAAGGACATACGCGATTTTCTCCACCGTGAGAACGATTCTCAGATTGCAAAGCTAATCCGTATAATTTGGACCAGTGAGGCAGTTGGCATCAAGTATGCCATGTAAAGGATTTGAAAGTGATATTTTTTTTGAAATTAAAGATGTAGCAAAAATAAATGACATGCAGACTTAACAAAAATTAAACAATTAAGAGAAGGACTTCTATCTTAATGCATTCCTACTAATTTTTCACGAGACACACAACACCCTCCAGTATGTGAATCGAAGACCCCCGACAGATCTCTAGTGAGGATCGGGATCCAATCAACGTCTTAACGTAACCTCGAGGGACTCGACCAATCACGTTAAGCCTGTAAAGGTAGGCAACTCTTGCCAATCACAACTCCTTATGATTCCCATCCTGTTCGACCTCTGAACCATTATGACCTTGAGGGACTCGACCAACCATGATGTTCAGTTAAGTTATCACCATCATTACAAGATGTGTCTGATTCGATGATATACACTTAAGGGACTCGACCAAGCATACCATGTCCACAGGTCACCGGTGACATCGCTATGTCATAGATAAGATAGCGAAACACGATATAGGTGAGTCTCAAGGGACTCGACCAACTCAACCTACACCGGAAATCGATTCCTACCTATAACGATGGAAGGCCATGTGGGTCAATCTAATTGTCTCACGTTGACCGACTTAATATTATTAGTAGAGGAAATTTTTTATTTAATCCCCTAACATAATGTATCACACACATACATATTTAATATATATATCTATATCGCATACAAATATATATACATATCTAGTAGGTGTATAACCAATCACACATCATATGAGTAATCACACCAGATGATCATGGACCACATCCTAATATGATCAGGCCCGAGCCAGTAGGCCCAATCACTCACATCATGATCTATGTGTGCTTCGGCGCATCTCCATACCCTGTGATCGTACATCTCACTTTGTCGGATCCATCGGCATCTTAATGCATCTCCATACGTCGGATCGTCCGTCTCGACCTCGTGGGTCTTGCTACCGTGGTGCCTCCTCATGTAATTACAACATAATTACAGGCACACATGCCCGACAATAAATGAGAAAAAATAGAGGCTCGCAAACCCCCGGCGGATCTCTAGTGGGGATCAGGATCCAATCGACGTGTCAACGTAACCTCGAGGGACTCGACTAATCACGTTAAGCTCGTAAAGGTAGGCAACTCTTGCCAATCACAACTCCTTGTGATTCCTATCCTATTCGGCCTCCGAACTACTATGGCCTCGAGGGACTCGACCAACCATAATGTTCGGTTAAGTCATCACCATCATTACTAGATGAGTCTGATTCGGTGATATACTCTCGAGGGACTCGACCAAGCATACCATATCCTCAAGTCACCAATAACATCTCTATGTCGTAGATAAGATAGCGAGACGCGATATAGGTGAGTCTCGAGGGACTCGACCAACTCAACCTACACCGGAAATTGGTTCCTAGCTATAACGATGGAAGGCCACGTGGGTCAATCTAATTGCTTCACGTTTACCGACTTAATATTATTAATGGAGAGGATTTTTGATTTGGTCTCCTAACATAATGTGTCATACACATACGTATTATATCTACATCGCGTGCAAATATATATATATATATATATATCTAGTAGGTGTATATCTAATCATATCTAGTAGGTGTATATCTAATCACACATCGCATAAGCAATCACACCAGATAATCATGGACCATATCCTAATGTGATCAAGCCCGAGCTAGTGGGCCCAATCACTCACATCAAGATCTATGTGTATTTCGGCGCATCTCTATACCTTGTGATCGTCCATCTCGCTTCGTCGGATTCGTTGGTATCTTAACGCATCTCCATGCGTCGGATCGTCCGTTTCGACCTCGTGAGTCACGCTACCGCTGCGCCTCCTCATGTAATTACAATATAATTACAGGCACGCAGGCCCGACAATAAATGAGAAAAGAATAGAGGCTCGCAGGCCCCAATAATAATAATCATATGTACACACATCACATCACAGGTTCATGATTATCTATCCACATCATACATCACACGTATATGTTATTTTATAGGACTACTAGATAAAAAATTATATTAATTAAACTATTTAATTAATATATTTTTTTTCTGAAATTAGGGACATAGAGAGAATTTTCTAAATTCCCAAGGGTATTTTGGTCATTCGGCCAAAAGGACAAAATTGGCATTTTCTAAATTATTAGGGGTATTTTGGTAATTTTATCAAAAGAGATAAAAATCGAAATTTCTAAAATTCTGAGGGGCAAAACCATCTTTTGCCCGAAAACCCTAACTCCTCTCCCTCTCTCGATGCGTTGCAGCTTGGCCGCCGCCACCAAGGTAGCAGCGGCCTCTACGCGTGGGGAGGGTGGCAATGCAGCACCTGTCGTGCCTGCGGGAGGCACCGTCGCTGCCCCACGGGTGCAGCGCCTGTCGGCAATGCCGACCCCTGTGGGTAGACCGCTGGCATAGGTAGCCTGCTTGTTGCCTGCTTGAGGCCCACAGCCCGTCGGCCGGTTGTGGCCTGCACGCAGGCCGCCGGCCACTGGTTGCTGCCTGTGTTGGCAAGAAGGCTGCAAGCAGCCTTATGACCACTGCACGAGCGCAGCAAGGGCAGTAATAGTTGCTACCCTTCCTCGCCTTTTTGTGCCAACAATTTTAGCGTCAAAAGCAAATCCAAAGCACAATACACATAGTTTAAGAACCGATCTTCGCACGAACAACCTGGCTCTGATACCACTATTGAAAAATCCTTCAGGGGAGCGACATCACATGCGCA
The DNA here is from genome assembly GCA_024322285.1 of Musa beccarii. NCBI lineage: Eukaryota > Viridiplantae > Streptophyta > Magnoliopsida > Zingiberales > Musaceae > Musa > Musa beccarii. The sequence continues at coordinate 26,917,956 of CM044394.1, forward strand.
GCGGAAGAATAGAAAACAAAACCCTAGATTTATCGTAGAAAGTTTCCATCGTCATGCGAAGATCGGTGCGTCAAAATAAATCCATGAAAAACTACATGTGTAAAAGAAAATACTTAGGGAGATTGTATATCCTTGAATCCTTGCAGATCTGTAGGAGAGAATGAAGAAGGTCAAGTGTCCTCCTCTCTAACGGTATCCACACGGCAGGGACTGCGATGATGCACCTCTCTAGGGAGAGGAGAATAGAAGGTGGCTACCAAAAGAAACCCTCGGCCTATAGAGCTTTGGTTCCCTCCTATTTATAGAGGCCCCTTATAAACCCTAATGGATCTTGCCTTGTTGGGTATTGGATCTCCATCCAATTACCCAAGCCTCTTGGATTAGTGGGTCTCTACCCAATAATCTCTTATTAATAATTATTGGATCTCATCTTAAGATCCAATAATTCAGGGGCTTATTGGATATCCAATAAGATAGGGGGTTCAGCGGATATCTCATATCCGAACCTCTACTCGTCGCAATACATACCATATGTGTGTAACCCTCTAAGCCCAATATCGAGCTGTCCATGGTCATACTTGTCAAAACTCTTTCTGACTTAGTGAATTATTATCTCTATAATAATTCATCCAACTCATCGACTACGAATGTACCAGGCCACTGTGTCGCAGCCCCCAGATGATACAGAGGAATCTAATTCTTTAGACTTATCTATCCTCAATTACCATATATCTATAGTCCATCATCCATCTAATATCCCCGAGACCCTATACCGAGCATGGTACTATCAGGCCCATACGTTCCCTCCTCGTGTCTTTCTCTTGTCGGATTCTCCTAGAGAACTCTTTCTCTCTCAATCCGAATAACCTTGGCTAAGGATTTATTCAAGCAAGAATACATGGAATATTTCTCTCATGATACCGAGAGCAGATGATCCTCTATTGACACTCAATAGCCCTCGTAAGGTTAGCTACCACTCCCAATAACTGGTTGTACTAGATCTGAAAATTTCCAAACCTATAAGTCCGGTATCAAAGAGTAGAGTACTCATACATGACATCCTTGGTGTCTCAAGTCTAAGGACCAGATACATTACTGGGATTACGGAATCACTGTCTGACGTGAGGTATCAATAATCGTCCAACATTTTATATGCGGATCAATCAGTGAACTCATTCTTCAATGAGCACCTGTACTGTACCCTTAGTGTCCCCATACAAGTAGCTATGAGACCAGCCACCTCCATCATATGGATGGGTATACAACACACCAGTCTATCCGGTTATCTCGATGTCCTTCTCGAGTAACCTGTGACCAAGATAATTTAGGGTCTGTGTTTAAAGGTGAATCGGTCTCATTATCGTGATCTCATCATGATCCGATTCCCATTATACAGATCCAAGGATATCACAAAATATGCAACACACAAGATAAAGTGATAAAATTGCTAATAATATGCAAAGAAAAAAAGTGCATATAAAGTCACAAGTGTCATCACTCATGTGATTGGCTTGCAGGGCACATATGACTAGCAGGTACTGCCCTAGGGCAGAGTGCTTGGGCGGTGGCACCGTTGACTGGACGATGGTACCGCCCAGTACACTGACCATGTCAGTGTGTCAGGCGATGGTACCGCCAGACTAAGCAGTGGTACCACCCAGTGTCAGAGTCAGAATGCTAGTGGTACCGCTAATGATATACGGTGGTACCGTCAGTACCCAAAAAAATTGGGATGGAAAGTTTTTTGGCTTCAAGTTTAAATCAAATTAGAGCCTTTAAAAACCCCTCCCATCCTTGGTTAGAGCACACAAGCACAGAGATCTTGAAAGGAACAAAATGTTATACAAAACCTTCTAAAATCCCTCATCTAGCTTTCATTCATTTTCAGCTTCAAGAGAGGAGTGAGTGAGTGCTTGTAAGAGTTACCTTCTAAGCCCATCAAAAGGAAAGTACTGTAAGGGATTTAGTCCTCGCCCATTGGAAGGAGGATAGCTAGTGGAAAAGTCGGTGGCCTCAAGAGAAGAGGAATCAGGAGTGGACGTAGGTCGTATGATCGAACCACTATAAAAATTCTAGTTTGCATTTCTATTATTGTTATTTACACTTCTGTAAACCATCTTCGCTTTGCATCTTCTATTTCTCCATCTTACAAACAGATTCAAGTTTAAAGCATCATTCCTTTCAGGATTCAAACGAAACATTACTTTTAATCATATGAAGTTTTCGAAACTTGTTTAAATCGTCAAAATTTTTTGTTATTAACCGCTGCACTAATTCACCCCCCCCCCCCTCTTAATGCTGCTCTAGATCCCAACAACTTCTACTAATTAGCTACTTCTGCATACCCTACGTCTTAGGAAATATTTTCCTACTAATCTTCTACTAATCAAATTGGAACTTTTCAATGTGGTCACCACCATCCACTAGTTACATTGATTTTGTCATCTCTAATTCTTTGGTTGTTTGTTTGGTATTAGCAATTGCTCACCCGATCTTACCTCTTAAAAGCATTGGGAAACCCATAAGTAAAGATAAGCTTTGGAGTAATCCATTGTCCAATAGCTTATTTGAGAGGTCTGAGAGATTCTTCACCATGGAAATGATATCTAACATGGATAGTTGATTGTATTTTTGAGTCCATCACTAAGTTTCAACTATCATTCCACCTTATATCCTTAAGGAAAGGGCTTTAGTAACTAAGTTGTTGACATATCAATATATTCTTCACGAGCATCTATATCAACAAACCCTTACCCAGTATTATGGCCTTCTAACTCTAGCTTCATTGTTGTTGGATGTGCATGGTCTTTCCGCCATGATTTCTTCATCACTTGCATAACTAAAAGTATATATGTGTCATTCAAGCTCTCTTTGGACATGCCATCATGCATAGAGAGTCACTACCCATCAAAAAGAGAGTTCAAGAATGACATGAGTATTGCTTTCACCTCCTACAAAAACTCTATCCAAAAATGACTTAAAAATCATCAATATGAATATCGACTCTCTTCAGTGTTGTCGCTCCAATCTTCAATATGAATATCGACTCTCTTCATCGATATGAAAATAGGCTTTACCTTTGAATTGATTGCCTTCATGTAGCATGAACTATTTATCAACATCAATCTGAGTCACTTTGCCTCTTAATGTGCAGTTCCTTTGTCCACTAATGTACGAATCGCCTTTCCATTCAATTTGATGTCTATGAATATTATAAATGCATAGCTCTCATGCAAAGTCCTAGAGATAAGTTGTTACTACTCGATTGCAACTTGCTCCAGTTAGAAGATTTTGCCTTCACTAGGCTCTTCTCCTTTGGTTGGAAAGAAGTAAGGTTACTGAGCATCTCTTTTCATTATAGCATTCCATCATTGGATACTTTCCACTCCACAAATGACATTTGCTAGATTTAGACATGTTCCTTTCGGATCTATGCCCCATCGAAGTACCTTTCTTTTTTGAGTCCTTCTAAATGAAAGCTTTTAAAGATCATTTCTCTAATGAATTCTTATTCTTTATCATCTCTAAAGAGAAATTTGTGAGCTGTTCTGCCTCAACAATTGCACTTGCTGATAGTAGATAAGATTTTCTCCAACTATATGAGGAAATCTCTCTAGCTGTTGAGGGAAATCCTCCCTAATCTCTCTAGTTGTTGAGGGAAATCCTCCCTCTTAACTTGTATAAATAGATCTCCTATTGTATTGATCAAGATATACTTGTACAATTACTTTTCATCTTATCATGGTATCAGAGCCCTTGCATTAAGCAAGAGTTTTTTTCTTTCCGCTGTCCAGCGACAGCGTCGATACTCCTGGCCGCCTCCTCTCCTCGCTGCTGCGGCAAGACATCCTCTCGCTCCTCCACCTCCTCCTCCGGTGCCTCTTGTCGATCCGGGCCTCCACCAAGTAGAGGAACGCCTTGCCCATCGCAGCGGACACGAAGATCCGCCCGCGCGTCGTGTTGAACGACCGATCTCCGTATCCAATCGTCGTCACCGACAGGTACACGACGTTCATCCAATCGAGATTCTCCAGCAGGCGGAGCACCACCGTCCCCACCCTGATAGAGAGCAGGACGGCCCCAACCGCCAGCCCTACCTTCGTGCGGATTCGCATCCGCCGCATCTGTGAGATCGCCACCCAGCGACCGCAGACCTTCGTGCGGATCCGCATCCGCTGCATCTGCGAGATCGCCACCCAGCGACCGCAGCAAGCCCTCGGCGGCGTCGTCCACTATCGCTGCTAGCCCCTTTTCTCGGCAGAAGCAGAGCACTCTCTGCCTCGACAGCCACAGATAGCCTCGCCAACACCGCCCCAGCAGCTTCCACCAGCAGGTGAGGGGGCAGCGTAGGCAGGCGGCTGTCCAGCATCCGGAGGATCCGCGGCCTCCTTCCCCTTCTCCACCGCTGCTGCTACTAGTGACCATTGACGCTGTCGCTTCTTCAAACCGCCGCAGCGAGCGTGCGGTGTGACGCAAACAGGACAGCGCCACTGATCTCCGCCTCGGCGCTCTCTTCTGACGAGAACGCTCTCTCCCGTCGAACTCCACCGAACGGTGCGATCTGCATCGGTTGAGTCTTCGACGCATCGTATCATCAAATAGCTTCATCATCTACTTCCAATACTCCAGTCATTGTCCCTGCAGGGAACAATAGCAATTCTCAACCTCCAAGCCTTATCACTATCAATGCTGCGGCACTCATTCCCTTCAAGTTATCCAAAAGCGGAAATTATGCATCTTGGCGTGCCCAATTTTCTAATCTTCTATTTGGATATGACCTTATAGGTTACATCGACGGCTCTCTCCATTGTCCGCCTGCAGTGCTCAATAGCCCAGGAGGATCTAGTCCAATACCAAATCCAGCTCATAAACTGTGGTTACGTCAAGATCGTCTCATCCTCCAAGCCATTCAAGCCTCTGTCGCTGGGTCCGTCGCCCCACTAATATCTTCATGTACGGTTGCTGCAAAAGCATGGTCCAAGTTGCAGACGACATTGGCAAATCGCTCGCGTACTCACATGCTCGGACTCTTATCCAATCTGATGAAAGTGAACCAAGAGGGAAGTACTATTGCTGATTACTTACAAAATATCAAAGTGATCATCGATGACTTAACTTTGATAGGTCATTCCCTCAGTGAAGAAGAAGTCCTCGTTCATACACTTAATGGCCTAGGGGATGAATACAAAGAATTGGCAGTCGCAATTCGAGCACGTGACTCTCCAATATCATTTGAAGAACTTTATGACAAGTTGATCGACTACGAGACATATTTGAAGCGCGACGATAGGCTGCCCGGACCAACTATCACAGCTCAAGTCAGTCATAAATCCAAGAGGAAGAGCAACCAATACAATAAGCACGTCAATCACGGTCCGACAAAGCTACCTCCTGACCCTATGGGATCCACACCAAACCCTTCTCATCCACATTATCAACACTTTCATCCTCATCGTCAAGGTGATATCCCCTATAATCATCAACACTTGCGTCCTGACCTCAGCGGCCATCGCCGAATCATGCATCGGTTGTGTGATAAGATCGGACACTCCGCGAAAAGTCTGTCGCTCTCGACCTCGACTTCCTGCTCCAACACAGTGGCCTCAAGCCAATCTCACAACTACTCCGACGACTAGTCAACCCAATTGGATTGTGGACTCTGGTGCATCACATCACATCACATCACCTCCGATCTTCAGAACTTGTCTGTCCACAACAACTATGGCGACGATGAGGATGTCATCATCGGTGATGGTAAAGGACTCCCTATCACTCATACTGGTTCTACAATGCTTAATTCACTCACCACAACATTCACACTTGATAATGTTTTGTGTGCACCCCACATCAAAAAAAACCTTATTTCTGTCTCTCAATTCTGTAAGCAAAATAATACATCCATTGAATTTTTTCCTGACTCCTTTCTTGTCAAGGATTTGGGCACGGGGGCATCCTTAGTCCAAGGCCAGAACAAAGACAATATTTATGAGTGGCCATCCGCTTCGCAAACAACCCACCCACCCCACTGTTCACTCCTCAGTTGCTGCTCCAGTTGATGTGTGGCATCGACGTCTTGGTCATCCCTCGTCTCTTATTCAGCAAAAGTTACTTTCCTATTATTCACTTCCTACCTCTACTAGCAACATTTTAACTTATTGTGATGCTTGTCGTAGCAATAAAAGTCATAGACTACCTTTTGGCACATCTTCTATATCTTGTTCTAAACCTTTTGAAATTATTTATACTGATGTTTGGGGTCCTGCCCCAACTCTTTCTTTTGACAAGTTTCGTTTTTATGTTATTTTTGTTGACTATTTCACTAAGTACACATGGTTATATCCCCTCCATCATAAATCTGAAGTTTCAACTGTCTTTACCAACTTTAGAAAGTTGGTCGAGAATTTCTTTCAGTCTTCCATTAAAACAGTTTACTCGGATGGCGGAGGTGAATATCAAGCCCTCGCATCCTGTCTTGCAGCTTGTGGTATACAACACCTCAAGTCACCTCCTCATACTCCCCAATTAGTTGGTTCTGCTGAGCGCAAACATCAACATATAGTTGGCCCTGAGCTCACACTTCTACATCAAGCCTCGTTGCCATCACCTTTTGGAAGCTGACCTTCAAACCATTGTCTATCTCATTAATCGTATGCTCACTCTAGTCTTACAATACAAGTCACCATTTGAGAAACTATTCCACAAGCCTCCAAACTTTCACAAACTCAAGGTCTTTGGTTGTCTATGTTATCCGTGGCTACGTCCTTATGCCTCTCATAAACTTACACCACGATCTAAGCCCTGCATTTTTATTGGATACTCTCTTGAATATAATGCTTTTCGATGCTACGAGCCACAATCCCAAAAAGTCTTTCTGTCACGTCACGTTATTTTTGTGGAGTCTTCTTTTCCTTTTCAAAATCTGAGTACTCTACCATGCAAGCTACTCGACAAACACACATCACTAGAGCATCTCCTCAACCCCGTCACATGAACCTCCCACAACACCATCCAATCCTAACCCTCCTGCTCAGTACACTCCTCCTGTTCAACACCTCCTCCCTACCCCTCCAATCCCTTCTTCATAAGTTTCTCCTATTAATGAAACAATACCCTCAGCTACATCATCAGGTGCTATTGAAGTCCAGCAGACTAGTCCACTTGATCTCGCTGACTCACCACCGACTATGCCAACAACCCAACCTACTACTTCCGTAGCTCCTAGCCATCATATGATAACATGCTCCAAAAGTGGTATTGTTAAACCACGTCAAGTTCTTGATCTATATGCCATCACAAACTCTTCTCTTGAAGCTAGTGAACCCACCACAATTAATCAAGCGCAAAAATCTCCACACTGGCGTAAAGCCATGTGTGAAGAATATGATGCTCTTCTTCATAACTCTACATGGACCCTAGTTCCTTCTTCTCACATACAAAACATCATCGGGTGTAAATGGGTCTTTCGAATTAAGTGGAACCCAAATGGATCTATTGCTCGATATAAAGCACGTCTAGTTGCCAAAGGGTTTCATCAACGACCTGGTGTTGACTTCACAGAGACATTCAGCCCAGTTATCAAACCAACAACAATACAGCTTATCTTGAGCTTGGCTATCTCAAAAGGCTGGCATATACGACAATTGGATGTTAACAATGCCTTTTTACAGGGGACTCTAACTGAAGATGTCTTCATGCAGCAACCCCCTGGCTTTGTGCATCCACAATATCCAAGGCATGTCTGCAAGCTACAAAAGGCTATTTATGGACTTCGTCAAGCTCCAAGAGCCTGGTATAATGAACTTGGCACATTTTTAACATCCATGGGTTTTATCAACTCCAAGTCTGATACCTCGTTATTCTTACGACAACAAAATAGAACCACAATATATCTTCTCGTATATGTGGACGATATTATTGTTACAGGCAATGATCCCTTGGAGATTCGGACATTCCTAAAGCAATTGGCTGATCGATTCTCCCTCAAAGATCTTGGCACCTTAAGTTACTTTCTGGGAGTTGAAGCAACATTTACATCTTCAGGTCTCCTCCTATCACAAAGAAAGTATATTCAAGATCTATTATCCAAAACAAACATGCAGGATGCAAAGGAGGTTACAACTCCCCTCTCTACGAATGAATCACTCAAATTATGTGATGGAAGCCCTGCTTCGGACGCTACTCAATACCGACAAGTACTTGGCTCCTTACAGTACTTAGCTCTCACCCGTCCAGATATCTCATTTGCAGTCAATAAATTGTCCCAGTTCATGCACCAGCCATCTACTATGCATTGGTCTGCAGTCAAACGAATTTTACGGTATCTTAAAGGGACCCTTCATCATGGCCTCTTTCTCCGCAAATATGCCTCACTTAATCTCCATGCCTTTGTTGATGCTGACTGGGTGGGCAACTGTGATGATAGAACTTCTACGTCAGGGTATATTATCTTCCTTGGAGCTAATCCTATCAGTTGGAGTTCTAAGAAGCAAAAGACAGTCGCACGGTCTACAACTGAAGCTGAGTACAGTGCCATCACTACTGCTACTACTGAAATCAATTGGGTCACAAATCTCCTTAAAGAACTCAACGTCAACTCTACCCTTCCTCCTACAATATATTGTGATAATATTGGAGCTACCTACTTATGTGCCAATCCAGTGTTCCACTCACGCACGAAACACATCGCCATTGACTTCCACTTCATGCGAGATCAAGTTGTCAGAAATCAACTACGTGTCTCTCATGTACATACGGCTGATCAACTTGCAGATCCACTCACGAAGCCTCTTGCCCGTAAATTATTTTCATTACATCGATCCAAGATTGGCATCCTTGACAGGAGTACCATCTTGCGGGGGCATGATAGTAGATAAGATTTTCTCCAACTATATGAGGAAATCTCTCTATTTGTTGAGGGAAATCCTCCCTAATCTCTCTAGTTGTTGAGGGAAATCCTCCCTCTTAACCTGTATAAATAGATCTCCTATTGTATTGATCAAGATATACTTGTACAATTACTTTTCATCTTATCACTTGCTAGTTCATGGTGCAACTCCTATAGAGCCCAAAGTTTTAAACTATCGATAAAGCAATAAAGTTTATATTTCTTAGACATCTTTTGAATATCTAACATTGTTATAGAAAATTATTTTATATAATCCTATATTATAGAAGCATGACAAAGTTGCCACGACTTCCATCATGAGACATGAACTAAGTTCACAATTCTCTCTTTAATGTATCGCAAGTGTTGATGTTGTAGCGATCTTATTATATTTCTTTCCAACATATTCAGTACCATAGTTTTGCATTACTAATAAGATGCATATTCGCTTTATGTAAGCGTATAGATATAGGGTAGTTTCATTCTATTCTAAGTAGAAGTTATTGGCTCTAACTCTAAAACCAGAGAGTCTGGAGTGAGCGATTCATAAAGGGGAGTTCAGGCATTGTCAGCAAACAGAAACGGACACTAGGTTGGCTCTCCCAAGTTGCGCTAGCAACCTTACTTCTTATACTATATCTTTAAGTCAGAATTAGCTTTATGTTATACTTTGAGTTTAATGATGCCGTAACTATACATATAGAATTGTTCGTGAAATATAAGTATAGTATGGAAAGTGTAATATAATTGTCTTCCTTACTAATCAGTTATTTTATCGTAGATTCGAGTTGGTAAGTGATCGAGGTCTGAAATGCGCTCTTTGCTGTTTTTCATAGGTAATTTCCTTCGTAGCATACGGATAGCCTCATCTCTTTTTGGTGCATAGGGAGCTTTGCCTTCTTAATCTTTCTTTTTCGATGTCAGGGCAGGAATCCTTCGATGCTCTCTAGCCGGTAGTAGGTAAACTTATTGATGTAGTTGCTTTTGTAGAACTCTTGTACTTTCCTCTTTCTTCTTTAGATGTATTTGGATTATGCTACTTTATGACTAGCTTTAAGTATTAGAAGAGAAAGGAAATAGAAGAGAAGGAGGCGATCCCATTACCAGAGCTCGTGTAAGAAGATCCCATGCAGTTAGTTGCCTCGAAAGGAATGGAATTGGAATGGAGTCCCTCTCATGTGAAGCAATTGCTTTAACCTAGCATTTGATTACATTGAAGACTCTCAAGACTGGGGAACTACAAGAACTCCATAAGCGCACAAACAAGCAAGAACAAGCTAACGAGCTGCTTGGGGTAACCACATCATCCATCACGTCAACAGTGAGGAAGTAGTGTTATGTAACTATATGACATGAGTTTAGCAAAACATTATCTTCTTTTTTCTTCCTAAGCGCTAACACGAGTTTTGAAGCAACACTGATTATTTACCTAAATTCTATAAGTGGTGTACAGCACTCAATTCCTTAGAATCATTCCAGTGCGCGGGGTGCGTTAGTTAGGTTTGGAAGAAAGTAAGCAGTCAACAGTCAGTCTATTAAAGGGGTGAGTCAAGTCAGTAGTCAACAATCTTGCTAGGAAAATAAGCAGATAGAGATGCAAAACCGAACAAGTCAACTGCATAAATAAGTTGTTTAAGAAGCAAGCAAGAGATTAAGCAGTGCGAACGGGTGTTGGCGATGAGAATAGGGCTGTTCAAGTGTTATTATATTAAGAAGCCTCATCTCCTCTCTTTGTTCAAGCAAAAGAAGGATCAGAAGCTAGAAGATATTGCGTAGCTCTCTCAGTAAGGGAGTGAGTTTAGTTTGAACAAACCATTTCTGATGTTTATGGAACAAGCAAATCAACAAGTGCAAGTGCACGATTACCAGAAGCCTTTTTATCGAGTTGAGTTCACCGAACAAGCAAGAACAACAGGTAGATCCCCATCAGCTGAAATGATAGTTTTCGTCTTGTTTTGTTCACAAGTTAGTAGCAAGTCATTCTGTTCTTTCTTGTTAAGGTCTTACCAGAGAGAGAATCCGCATGAGAGTCGAATATTGCAGAAAGCACGGATCAAGATGCTTACCCTGATATTGCCTTCTTGCCCTTAACCTTAATTATGTCTTTCTTCAGTGCTAATGAGCAACAGATGAAGCAGTTTGAGGAAAGTATACAAGTGTTGGGTTCAGCCCATATGTGGGCTTGGACTGGATAATTAAGCTTTCGAGCCTAAATTAGTAATTAAAAAAAAGAAAACAAAAAGGAGACGTGTGCTATTGAGGGATGTGAACAGTGAACGTGCAGCGAAAGAAAATAGTGACGACACTGAGAGAAAGAAGAGAGAGAAAGAGAAGAAAGAAAACTAGGATATTGAACTTTCTGCTTAACGATCAGTGGCCAAACTATTGGGAAATCCAGGGGGTGACATCTCATGCGCAGCGGAAGAACAGAAAAACAAAAATCTTGGATTTCCATGAAAGGTTCCATTGTCATGCGAAGATCGGTGCGTCAAAAATAAATCCGCAAAAATTATGTGTAAAAAGAACGATACCTAGGGAGATCGTATATCCCTAAATCCCTACAGATCTATAGGACTGGATGAAGAAGGTCAAGCATCCTCCTCTCTAGCGGTATTCACATGGCAGGGACTACAATGATGCTCCTCTCTTAGAGAGAGGAGAATAGAAGGTGGCAACAAAAGAATCCCCCAGCCTATGGGCCTATGATTCTCTCCTATTTATAGAGGTCCCCTATCAATCCTAATGAATCCAGCCATATTGGGTATTCGATCTTTATCCAATTACCCAAGCCTCTTGGATTAGTGGGTCTCTACCCAATAATCTATTATTAGCTCTTATTGTATCTTATCTTAGGATCTAATAATTCAGGGGCTTATTGGATATCCAATAAGATAGGGGCTCCGGCGGATATCTCATATCCGAACCTCTACTCGTCGCAACACCTATCATATGTGTGTGACCCTCTATGCCCAATATCGAGCTGGCTGTGAGTCATACTTGGAGAGAGGAGAATAGAAGGTGGCTACCAAAAGAATCCCCCAGCCTATGGGCCTATGATTCCCTCCTATTTATAGAGGTCCCCTATCAACCCTAATGAATCCAGCCATATTGGGTATTGGATCTCTATCCAATTACCCAAGCCTCTTGGATTAGTGGGTCTCTACCCAAAAATCTATTATTAGCTCTTATTGTATCTTATCTTAGGATCCAATAATTCAGGGGCTTATTGGATATCCAATAAGATAGGGGCTCCGGTGGATATCTCATATCCGAACCTCTACTCGTCGCAACACCTATCATATGTGTGTGACCCTCTATGCTCAATATCGAGCTGGCTGTGAGTCATACTTGTCAGAACTCTTTCTGACTTAGTGAATTATTATCTCTATAATAATTTACTCGACTCATCGACTGCGGACGTACTAGGCCACTATGTCATAGTCCCCAAATGATACAAGGGAATCCAATTCTTTGGACCTATCTGTCCTCAGTTACCATGTATCTATAGTCCCTCATCCATCTAATATCTCAGATACCCTATACCATGCATGGTACTGTCAGGCCCATACGGTCTCTTCTCGAGTCTCACTCTAATCAGATTCTCCCGGAGAACTCTTTCTCTCTCAATCTGAATAACCTTGGCCAAGGATTTGTTCAAGCAAGAATACATGGGATATTTCTCTCATAATACTGAGAGCGGATGATCCTCTATTGACACTCAATAGCCTTCGTAAGATTGGCTACCAGTCCCAATAACCGATTGTACTAGATCTGGAACTTCCAAACCTATAAGTCTGGTATCAAAGAGTGGAGTACTCATACATGACGTCCTTGGTGTCTCAAGTCTAAGAACCAGATACACTATTGGGACTACAAAATCGCTGTCTGACGTGAGGTATCAATAATCATCCAACATTTCATAAGCGGATCAATCAGTGAACTCATTCTCTAATGAGCACATGTATTGTATCCTTAGTGTCTCCATACGAGTAGCTATGAGACCAGCCACCTCCATCATATGGACGGGTATATGGCACACCAGTCTATCCGGTTATCTCGATGTCCCTCTCAAGTAACCTATGACTGGGATTATTTAGGGTTTGTGTTTAATGATGAATTGGTCTCATTATCCTGATCTCATCACGATCCGATTCTCATTGCACAGATCCAAGAACATAACAATATATGCAACATGTAAGATAAAATAATAAAATACATAATAATAAAAAGTAAAAGAAAGAGTGCATATCATGTTACAAGTGTCATCACTCATGTGATTGGCTTGCAAGGTACTTATAACTAGCAATCTCCCACTTGACCTAAAGCCAATCACCTACATGTCTGATCCCCATCAGACCTCTATGACGCTTAAAGACAATATGAGTCAATGACTTTGTAAGTGGATCTGCAATGTTATCTTCGGATGGAACTCTTTCCACTACTATATCTCTTCGGGCGACAATCACTCTTATCAAGTGGAACCTCTTTAGAACATGCTTTGACTTTTGATGAGACTTAGGTTCCTTCGCTTGAGCAATTACCCCATTGTTGTCATAATATAAGGGAATTAGCTCCTCGCTGCTCGGCACAGCCTCTAGATCTGTGATGAACTTCTTCATCCAGACTCTCTCCTTTGCTGCCTCTACCGCAGTAATGTATTCCGCCTCTGTGGTCGAGTCAGCAGTAGTATCTTACTTAGAACTCTTCCAGCATACTGCTCCTCCATTCAGGGTGAACACATACCCTTAATTAGACTTGCTATCATCGACATCGGACTGGAAGCTTGAGTCCGTGTAGCCCTCAACCCTGAGACTATTGCCTCCATATAGCAGTAAAAGATCCTTAGGCCTTCTCAAGTACTTAAGGATACATTTTACTACTTTCTAGTGCTCCAAGCTTAGATCTGCTTAATACTTGCTCGTGATACTCAGAGCATGTATTATATCAGGCCTGGTACATAGCATAACATACATGATAGATCATATCGCTGAGGCATATGGTATCCTATCCATGTGTGCCCTTTCTTCATGAGTCTTTAGGGACATACTCCTAGAAAGTGATATTCCATGTCTTATTGGTATGAGACCTCTCTTAGAATTTTTTATGCCAAACCTTTTGATAATGATGTCTATGTACCTGGACTATGACAAGCCAAGCATCCTCTTGAATCTATCTCTATAGATCCGTATCTCCAATACGTAGAATGCTTCCCCTAAGTCTTTCATGGAGAAGTGTCTAGATAGCCAAGCCTTTACTATGGAGAGTATTCCATGATTATTTTTGAAGCTAAATGTTTTATCGATACAATTCTTGCAAAACTAAAGGATCTTTGAAATCAATGTTTTTTTATCACTATACTAATTCAACCACCCCCCCCCCACCCCCCTTAGTGTCAAACTTGATCCTAACAGATGATAGCAAGTCTAATTCAAGATATATATTCACCATAAATGGAGGAATAGTATGCTAGAAGTATTCCAAGTAAGATACTATTAAATAACTTGACCATGGAGGCGGAGTATGTTACTATAGCAAAGGCAGAAAAGGAGGGCATTTGGATGAAGCAGTTCATCACAGATCTGAGAATCGTGTTGAGTAGTAAGGAGCCGATTCCCTTATATTGTGATAACTGTGGGGTGATTTCTCAAATGAGGAAACCTAGGTCTCATCAGAAGTGTTCTAAGGAGGTCCTAGCTTATTAGAGAGATCGTGACTTAAAGAGATGTAGTAGTGGAAAGAGTTCCATCTAAAAATAACATCGTAGACCCATTGACGAAGCTATTGTCTCAGATTATCTTTGAGCATCATAGAGGTCTAATAGAAATTAGACATGTATGTGATTAGCTTTAGGTCAAGTGGGAGATTGTTAGTTATAGGTACCCTACAAGCTAATCACGTGAGTGATGACATCTGTAACACGCTGCATCAATCTCTTTGCTTATGATTACTGATTTTTTTTTACATTATTTAGATGTATATTATGATGCTCTTGGATCTATGCAATGAGAATCAAATCATGATGAGATCACGATAATGAGACCGATTTACCTTTAAATACAAACCCTAAATAATCCTGGTCATAGGTTACTCAAGAGAGACATCGAGATAATCGGACAGACTGGTATATTGTATACCTGTCCATATGATAGAGGTGGCTGGTCTCATAGCTACTCATGTAGGGACACTACAGATATAGTGTAGGTGCTTATTGGAGAATGAGTTTACTGATTGATCCACTTATGGAATGCTAGATGGTTAATGATACATATTGTCAGACAACGATTTTGTAGTCCTAGTAGTGTATATAGTCCTTAGACTTGAGACATCAAGGTTGTCCTGTATGAGTACTCCACTCTTTAATACTGGACTTATAGGCTTAGAAGTTTCAGATCTAGTACAGCTAGTTATTTGGAGTGACAACCAACCTTACGAGGGCTATTGAGTGTTAATAGAGGATCATTCACTCTCGGTATCATGAGAGGAATATCCCATGTATTCTTGCTCAGGCAAATCCCTAGCTAGGGTCATTCGAATTGAGAGAGAAAAAGTTCTCCGGGAGAATCCGTTTAGAGTGAGACTTGAGTGGAAACTATATGGGTCTTACAGCACCATGTTTGATATATGGTCTTTAGGATATTAGATGGATGATGGACTATATGTATATGGTAACTAAGGACAGATAGGTCCAAAGGATTAGATTCCCTTGTATCATCTGGGGATTGCAGTGTAGTGGCCTAATATGTCTGTAGTCGATGAGTCAAGTGAATTATTATAAAGATAATAATTCACTTAGTCAGAAGGAGTTCTGACAAGTATGACTCATGGCTAGCTTAATATTGAGCCTAGAGGATCACAGACATATGGTAAGTGTTACGACATGTAGATGTTCGGATATGAAATATCCGTCAGGGCTCCTATCTTAATGGATATCCAAGAAGCCCTTGAATTATTTGATCCCATAGATGAGATCCAATAAGAGTTAATAAGAGATTATTGGGTAGAGACACATTAATCTAATAAGCTTGGGTAATTGGATAGAGATCCAGTACCCAATAGGGCAGGATCCATTAGGGTTGACAAGGGGCCTCTATAAATAGGAGGGAACTAAAGGTCTATAGGCTAGAGCTTCCTAATGGTCAACTCATATTCTCCTCTCCCTAGTGAGGAGCATCTTCATTGCCCTTAACTTGTGGATCACTGCTAGAGAAGAGGACGATTGATCTCCTTTATCCTTCCCATGGATCTATAGGAATTCAGGGATATACAATCTCTCTAGGTACTATCTTTCTTATATACATAATTTTTGGATTCACAGATTTTTACATATCGATCTTCACATGACGATGAAATATTTTCATGAAAATCTAGGATTTTATTTTGTTTTTATGTTCTTTTGCTATGCATGTGATATCGACCCTAGATTTCCCAATATGGTATTTATAGACCCTAAGTGGCTTCAAAATTTGGAGCCAAAATTCAAACACCCTAAAATTTCAGGGTACTAGTGGTACCACCACCTGTACTGGGCGGTACCATTGCCCAATACATTCTGACACTAGGCAGTACCACTGTGTGACATAATCTCAAAGATTGTCTTGGAGACTGAGCCATCGACGGTTCCATCGCTTGTTCTGACGGTGCCACCGCTTGACCCACCTATTGGGTTATTATTTGGGTCTTTCACTTGGCCCAACACAGCCCAAACTTGGGCCCAATTGGTCCCTAATTAAGTTAGCCCAATTCTAACCCAATTACACTTTAAACTTACTTTGATCTAGACAATTATTATAAAGCATGAATCAATTTGTTGTCTTGTATGTCATTGGTCTATTGGCGCTTCGTTTGATTCTTCGACGCATCGTTCTCTCTTGTAGCCTATTGCCCAATTGGTAATTGTCCTCCATAACTTCGATCTTCTTAGCATAATTTTGCTCTTCTTGGCCTGATGCCCGAACTCATCGTCCGAAGCCATCTGCCGATACATCAATCGATCCTTCAGCTCGACGTCCAATCTTTTGACATGTTCGCCTCTAGCCCAACTTCTGATTCCTCCTGTTTTAATTGTTTCTTCCTAATTAAAGCTTCCTATATCGCTCAAAATATAGATTAGATCTTAAACACTATCAATTAATTTTATTATCAAAATTTAAGATTCAATACTCCGATCTCCTTAGCGTAATGTCTACTCTTCTTGGCTCGATGCCGAACTCATGGCACAAAGCCTTCTACCAATACGTCGACTGACCCTCCAGCTCGATGTTCAATCTTTTGATATGTTCCACTTCAACCCAATATTAATTCTTCCTACTTTAATTATCTCTCCATGATCGAAGCTAGTCCTGCATTACTCAAAATATAGATTAGCTTATAAACTTTATCAATTGGTTTCATCATCAAAATATGAGATTCAATAGAATTTTATCGACCAACCCATCTCTTTTTGGGGATATAACCTAGAGTCTGCAACTTACCTTCTAAATAGAGTTTCATCTAAAGTGGTAGTGTCTACACCATATGAGATATAGAAAAGAAAGAAGCTTGACCTTAAAGTTGTTAAAATTTAGGGTTGCCCTGCTCATGTTAGAAGATACAATCCCAAAAAGTTAGAATCAAGGATAAAGCGATGCAAATTTGTGGAATACCCCAAGGAGACTTATGAGTATTATTTCTATTATTTGAGGACCAAAAGGTCTTTGTTGCTAAGAGGGCAATGTTCCTTCAGAAGGAACACATTTTTTATGAAAATAATAGAAACATGATAGAGTTGAGTGATGTTAGAGAGCCTAGCTTAAGTACTATTTCGCAAGACGAGTTTGTTTAGGTACCTAGCACACAAGTTTTGACTTTCCGTAGGTCTAGTAGATTGTCCAGCCCTCTTGAGAGATATGTAAGACATATTAAAGGTGATAATATTGAGGATATTAATCCTTAGACCTACGAGGAGGCTATTACGTGCATAAACTCTAGGAAGTGGTAAGAGGCCATGAATTCCGAGATGGATTCTATGTACTCTAATAAGGTTTGGAACCTAATTGATGCACCTAAGGGCATTGTACCCATTGGTTGCAAGTGGATCTTTAAGAAGAATATCAGAGTAGATGGAAAAGTAGAGACCTATAAGGCGAGGCTAGTGGCTATGTTATGTTTTCTTAAGTAAAGTATATCATTAATTACTTGAGAAGGACTAAAGATCTTTTACTAGTATACGAATGAGGTGGCCTCAAGGTTGAGGGCTACATAGACTCGAGTTTCTAGTTTGATGTTGATGATAGCAAGTCGAACTCAATATATGTGTTCATCCTGAATGGAGCAATAAGTTGGAAGAGTTCTAAGGAAGATACTATTGTTGACTTGACCACTAAGGCAGAGTATATTGCTATGATAAAAACAATAAAAGAGGTAGTCTAGATGAAGAAGTTTATCATAAATTTAGGAGTCGTATTAAGCAATGAGAAGTCGATTACCTTATATTGTAACAACAATAAAACGATTACTCAAGCGAAGGAACCTAAGTCTCATCAGAAGTCCAAGCACGTTCTGAGGAGGTTCCACTTGATCAAAAAGATCATAACCCGTGGTGATGTAGTAGTGAAAAGAATTTTATTTAAAGATAACATTATAGATCTACTTACAAATCCATTGTCTTAGATTGTTTTTACATGTCATTGGGACCCGATAGGGATCAAACATGTGGGTGATTTGCTTTAGGTCACGTGGGAGATTACTAATTATAGTTACCCTACAAGCCAATCATGTGAGTGATGGCATGTGTGATACACTACATAATTTTTTTATTAATATTTATTATGATATTGTCTCACTTTATATTGGATGATGAATATATTGTGATATCTTTGGATCTGTGCAATAAGAATTAGATTATGATGAGATCATAATAATGAGACCAATCCTCCTTTAAATATAAATCCTAAATATTTTCGATCATAGGTTACTTAAGAGAGATATCGAGATAATTGGATAAACAGTTATACTATATACCTATCCATTTGATGAAGATAGTTAGTCTCATAGTTGCCCATATAGGGACACTAGGGATATAGTGTAGATGCTCATTAGAGAATGAGTTCATTTAATGATTTACTTGTGGAATGCTAGATAGTTAACTATACCTCATTGTTAGACAGTGATTCTGTAATCCTAATTATATATTTGATCCTTAGACTTAAGACATTAATAATGTCTTATCTAAGTACTTCATTATTTGATACTAGACTTATAGGTATAAAAGTTTTGAATCTAATACAAATGGTCATTGGGAATGATAACCAACCTTACGGAGGTAATTAAGTGCCAATCGAGAATCATCTAATCTCAGTATCATAAGAAGAATATCTGATATGTTCTCACTTAAGCAAATCCTTAGTTAGGGTCAATCGGATTGTGATAAATCTAATAAGCGTGAGATTTGGATTGAGAGAGAAGTTCTTCGAAAGAATCTAATTAGAATGAGGCTCAAATAAATTTCATATGGGCCTGACAGTACTATGCCCGATATACGATCCCTAGGATATTAAATGAATGAGAAGCTATAGATATACGGTAACCTAGTACGTCTATGAAGTTTATAATATTATTACTTCCTTCGAGTTTAAGAAAAATATTATTGATTAGTATATATATTTAAAGGTCAATGATAATAAGTTTATTATATTAGTTATATATATATATATATGATATTTTACTTACCAATTGTGATATTAGTATGTTATATGAAAATAACATATTTCTCACCAAGAATTCTAAGATGGTTAATATAAATAATATAGTTTATATTACTAGTATTGAGATATTCAAGGATAGATATTAAAGATTACTAAAATTATCTTATAAATGATATATTGACCGAGACTTAGAGAGATTTAGTATACTGCTTTGCTCAGCTAATGATACATTTATTACTGGAGGTAAAAGATTCAGTCAAAGCTAGTGTCCTAAGAATGACTTAAAAAAGAATTAAATTAACTATATTTTTTATCCATGCATAGTTGAAAGTTTATTATATGCTTAATCTTGTATAAGACCGGTATTAGTTTTATAATTGGAATATTGTGCAGATACTAAAGTAACCCAGGAAAGGAATATTGTAAAGCTATAAAAAATTAATGAGATATCTACATAAGATGAAAGATTACATATTCACATATGAGAGATCACATAAGCTTAAAGTGATGAGATATTCAGATGCTATTTTATAAATTGTCTTAATAATAAGAAGTCCACTTCAAGATTTATATTCATGTTAGCTGAAGGAAATTTTTTTAGAAAAGTGTAATGTAATCGCTTATTTCATCATCAACAATGAAAGCTAAATTTATGACATGCTTTAAAGCTACAAATTAGGCTTTATGACTATAAAATTTTATCTCAAAACTTAGTATGGTCGACTCAATTGCCAAGCCACTTAAGATATTTTCTGTTAACACTACATCAGTTTTTTTTCTTGATAAGTACTTTAGTGGTTTTAAGTATATCAAGATAAAATATTTAGTGGTTAGAGAAAGAATCTAGAAACAACAACTATCAATTAAGAGCCTCGGCACCACCTTAATGATTATTGATCCATTAACTAAGGCTTTATACTCTAAAGTATTTAAAAAATATATTCTTAGAATTGAGCTTGTAGCTAAGCCATAAATATGGTGATGGATGTTTAGGAAGATGCTATATTGATATTTTTTTTACTTAATTAAGATTATTTATTTTTGTTATCTAACTTATATTTATATTTATACATATTATAGTTGAATGTGATAACAGGATTATTTTGACAAGACAAATTACATTGGTCATAATGGATTACATTATGAAAGGTTCATAATGTTGTGATACATAGAAGGGAGTATGACATTGATGATATATAACCACTATGACTCGCATTAATAGTTGGACTTAATGTATTATTATTATACTTATTAAATTTATTAGCTTATTTTAAAATTTATGGCTATATATAAAATACTTTTCAAAATTTTTAGAATCCAATTATGTAAAATTATTTTCAAATAAAATTTTATTTTATTTATTTTAATTTTAATTTTAAAATTTTTACATATTATTAATTAATGGGTGAAGTGGGAGAATGTTAGATAATGTAGCTCTATCTAATTAGGTAAGATATATTATAAATTTGATTAGATTCTAATAATGGTTATCGATTAATAGAAAAGAAGTCTAATTATAATAGGATTTCTTGGGAGATGACTTTAACGGAAAAGATTATCTTAATTACTATCCTAGACCTTTTGCTCTCGCTTATAAAAAGATAGGATCACATAAGGATAATACAATTAGTCATTAAAATTATAGACCTATTCTCAATCTCCTTTAGTCTCTAATCCATCATAATGATTTTATGAAAGATAAGTACATAGGAGAATGCGAGTCTAGTTTTTTTTACAAATCGACATCAATGTGATTTTCAAATCCGACGATGATATGTTTGTAGATCAAATAAATGCTTTATGAATGATATCGAAAGGTACACATTATAAATCTGATTTATCATTATTTAATTTTAATTTCTAATATTAAAATTTTTTACATAATAGTAGCATAGTCATGATTTTTGTACTTGTATATAAAACCTTACATTTGTTGCTTTCGAACTTAATATTTTGAAATGCATTCATATTTGGAGACATGGTATTTTTTTTTTAATCCCACTATAGCTTATTGAAGTATCTTTAATTTATTGGACTAACATTTTAGTTCATTATTTGACTAGTTAGTGATTCATATAAGATTTGGGTTGGAGGATCTATCGATCTGATACCATCTCTTGGATGAAAGTTTTAACGAAGGAGTTGTCTTTTCTATAATGAACACAACTTAGAAAGGAGAATTAATATACTCTTACTATGAATTTAAATTTAAAGTACCTAAAATTAGAAACTAAAGCAAAGATTTTTCGAGCTATAATTGCTTAGAAGTTCTTTCATGGCAAGCGTGGACAAATCATTACAGAATGCTTGCTGTCAATTCCCTTTTCTTTCCTTCTTAATCTCTCAATCGACAACACCCCTTTTAGGTGCTGCAAAAGACATTTGTCTTATTGTAGTTGTTGTTTTGTCTTTGGATATCGAGATTGAGATGAAGTTACTGGTTGACGTTGAACTCTACTATAGATTTCTACCACAAGTTGAATAGAGTATCTCTTAGCAAAATCGATTGTTGCAAGCTTTGGTGCCATTATGTTGAGTTTTCTGCTATTAAGACCTCCTCCTGAGGCTATGATATAAAGTTAGGAAAACATCGAGGAAATTGACTTGCTAGAAGGGTCGAAGGTGAGGGCCTTAAACTCTCCTAGAGGCTCATATCAAGAAGAAGGCAGATCGAAGGTGATGTTGCTGCTCGTTGTCTTTTGCTTCTCCTTTTCTTCTCTTCCTCTTTTTAATCTCTCCCTCTCCTGCTCTCGATTAAGGAGAAGCATGGCTGCTCTTGTTGTGATGGAGAGAAGAGGAGTTGGGGAAGTCGCTGGTTCTACCTAGACACATACAACTTGAGGAAGGCTATGATTCTTTGATCTCCTCATGGATAGAAGAGGGGCTGCGATCTCCTTACGTTATAGGCTATGATTGAAAGAATCAAAGTGATCGAGACTCCTTAGAGACTAGATGATGAGGTAATTCCTAGGTGCGTAAAGAATTACTCGCACACAAGGAGGTGTGCGTCTCCTGGATGCGTAGCTTTGTTCTAACCAGCCATTTTTTCTTGAGGCCCGAGTCCTACTTGAATTAGAATTTAATCAAGTGGTGTGCTGATACGAAGCTAACATGGATAAGTCGCCTTTTGCTTCTATTGTTGGGAATGGTGCTTTAGCAATTGACATTTGACTTGGTTTAGTGAGCCATATCCTGCTTTAATGGCTGAGATTGGTTTTGATCTAGACCCAGCAAGAGCGTCTTTGATCAGTTAGAGAACTTGACATAAGCATAGGAATGGGTGTGCATGACACACTCGTGTTGGTTTTGATTCAATAGTATATTGGGTATGCAACCATCGTATTTTATGAATATTTAGAATCTTTAATAATTGCTATATAATGCGAAATGACAATAGAATTATTGTTTCTGTGAACTGTATGACCAAATTTTATTTCAGATGTTTGTGAACATCGTACGTAGTGGAATTACTTTATATCACGTGAAACACACGCGTAAAAGAAGAAGACAACGCCAACTCCTGCAGGAAGCAATACCATCTCTCTCTCTCGTGATGCTTATGGTTTGTGTGCCTCAAGTGCCTGAGTCGTCATTGAAGACGGTTGGTTCCGGTGACCCTTGCTTATTGCTGCTCCTAGTCGGAACTGGTTGCCCACGGTTGTAGCTGGTTTCAGCTGGATTGGTAAAGTGTACTTGACTCCACTCTGCAATACGGCGGCTTCGAAAGCAGTGTCTGCCGTCTTGAACACAAGAAAACTGTGATTGTCCGCTCTGTTGCAGAGTCCATCCGCTGTTGCCGCTGCTCGTCATCTTCTTCCTGGGTGAATCCTCGTGATACGGCATGCTGTTCCCCTCCACCAGGGGATTCTGGGCCAGCCAGCCTTGCGCAGAAGACAACGGACAGAGGCGGTCATAGCAAGCTGCCGTTTCGGTTTGCATCACCGGCCCTGTCACATTAGACTTGCTGGTGTTAGCCACAATTGATACTAGAAGGTCGTCAATTTCGTATCTTGCGTAGTGTGGCTCGGCGGCGCTCAAGGGCAGCAGTGATTGCTGCGCAGGCTTGGGGTCGTGTTCGTATCCTGCTTGCTGCCCCAGCGGCGTCGCAGCGAGAGGTGCACCTGCGAAACCGCCAGCCTCCGCCATGATCATGGTGTCACTGCTGGGATTAACACCATGCGTTGTGCCGGCATAGGCTTCCTCGCTCTGCCACCCCGAGCTCAGTTCGTATTGATGTGTAGGCTGCCGCCCGATGCTGAAGATGCCCCTTCCCGACGGCTTGAAGTGGCACAGGATCACCTCCTTGTCCCCACGCGTATGGGCCAAATGGCCGGAAAGCCTGTACTCGTACATGACCCACTTGGTGCCCGTGGTCCTCTTCTTGTTGCTTTGGCCATCGATCACATCTACGAAGAACTTGAAACCCATACGAGTCCCGATGACGCGACCCTCCTCGTCGGTGACACTCTTCCGTTCGATGCTCGCTCTCCAGTGGCCAAACCCGCCGACGGTGCGGCTCAGCCTGCCGTTGGAAGCGTTGGACCGCTTCATCCTGGTGAAGTAGTAGAACTCGCCCTTCTCCGCAGCGTACTCGAACTCGTAGCTCAGCCGCCATGGCTCTCGAGCATAGACGTCTGCTTCGGGGATGAGGTCGAGAGGCACGGGAGCGTCATTGGCCTTCTTGTGAAGGTACTCCACGATCAATATGCGATCCGTTGGTGTGAACTTGTACCCTACGGAAGGCTCTTCGTAGATTGCTTCCGCCATTAACATACCTTGTGTTTACTTCTCTCCAAGCCCGTGAAGGGAACTTAAGAGGGCACAATAGTATATATAGGAACTCTTTACTTTGTCTGATTCGGAATAGGAAACCATGATATCCGATTTGGAATCTGAGAAAGGGGTCGTTAATTTTGACTGGGTTTCCTAATTCGAATTAGGAAACACAGTCATGAAATCGGATATTGTGTCGACGGAGGCCGCGTTGCCGCAGGCGATGTTGACCGAGGTGTTTGCTGGCAGGCGGCTCGGCGCTGCAGTGCCAGGGTGCTGGTCGCCGGGGAGGATTCTCCGATGTTGGGCGGACGGCGGACAGCAGCCCAGCTTTTGGGCGAGATGGCCGAGTGCAAGCGGCGGCAGACAGTGACGGGCGACAGCGGTACAGCGTCGCTGACGCGGGAGCGAGGTCGCCGGCCGCGGAGATGACGCCGTGGAAATAGCCGGTAGTCGGCCTTATGAAATTTCTTCTGCGCGATTGGCCGAGTTGACCAACCCAAATTTTGACTTTGAATTTGACGGCAATCTTAATCCTATTTTGTTTGACTGATTTACTTGATTGAAGTGATAATTGGACTCAATTTGGATGACACAATTCGTTAGGACCAATTCGGTATACCAATTCTGAGCTGCCCAATCAATTATTGCTCATTGACCCAATTTAGTGTATTATATAGAATAAAAAAATAAATTATAGATATTTTTTTATAATTTTCTTGTATGATATGTGGCATATAGTTTTCTTACAGCATACAATAGTACTGCATGAGAAGTCATACAAATATTATTTTAAAAAAAATACGACAGCAAGAAAGTGTCAGAAGTTGAAAGTTGGTATGATTTTGCAGCACTATTTAAAAAACATGGAATTTAAACTATTGTAATAATGTGCCATGGGAAAAATTGTATGAAGGTTGTTTTATGAAAAAGCGTGATAATGAAAAAAATATTCGAAAGTGGAAAGTTTATGATATTTTACTGTGTCATTAAAAAACACAAAGTTCTAGCATAACACAATGATACAATATTGAAGTCATATAATGTTGTTTTAGAAACAAACGTGACTATGAAAAATATTATCGGAAGTAAAAAAATCGTACGATTTTCATGCACCATTAAAAAATATTAATTTTTAACTTAAAAAACAATGCAACACTATAAAAGTTGCATAAACGCTATTTCATTAGTTAAACAGAATAGTGATAAAATTTAAAGGATTTAAAAGTTCGTGCGAAATTTGTCACATTGTTTCAAAAACAAAAAAAAAATTGTCTTAACATAATAATGAGGTACCAGAAAAGTTGTATGATCATTTTTTGTGGCACCAGAGAAGTTATACGAATATTGTTTCACAAAAAAAAAATCACAAAGCCAAAAAAAATAACCGACAGCTGAAGGTTCACGTGATTTCGGTGTGCCATTTCAAAAATACAAGACTTCAAATTAACAAAATAATGACCCTAGAAAATTCATGTAAACTTTATCTTGGAAAATAAATGATAATAAAAAAATTATCAAAAGTGGAATTTTTGCATGCTTTTATCACACTTTTTTAAAATTATAAAATTTTGACCCAATACAACAATGTGACACTACAAAAATCATATAAATATTGTTTCATTGAAGAAAAAGTCCAAACACCATTTTTGCAAAATAAAAAATGTGACAATGATATAATTAATCAAAAGTGAAAATTTTGCATGGTCTCGCCACATCATTTAAAAAATGAAAATTTTTTACTTAACATAGTAACGCGACCAAGAGAACTCTTTGAACAAAATTTCATTGAATAATATGTTAGCAAAAATATTTGTAAAGTGGGAATCATGTACCATTTTGTCACATTATTTACCACCAATCCACAGAGCCTGAGGACTCTGTTAGGTGATAGTACCACCAGACTAGATGGTGGTACCGCCCAATACACTGATGGAACATGGTCAATTGGCAGTGGTACCACCAATGCAGGCGATAGTACCGCTAGTACCTAGAAATCTAGGATGTGACTCTTTTTTGCTTTATTTTTGAAGCTAATTGAGTCTATAAATACTCTTGTCTTCTCAACTAGTAAAGCACCTTTTGAGAAGTGAAAAAACTAACACAAAGCTTTAGAAAAATTATGTTCGATAGCTTGAGTGTTCACCTCCTACTTTTTCTTTGTCAAAATTCTGTAAAAATGTGAACCACTTGTAAAAGCTGTAAGAGGGGTGCTTGGTCCTTCCCCTTCAAGAAGATTTGATAGTAGAAGTTGGAAGCCTCATCGGAGGAGGCTTCGAAAGTGGACGTAGGTCATTTGACCGAACCACTATACATCATTGCGTACTACTTTGGATGTGTGAGTTTTAATTTCTGTATTTTGTCTTTACTTAGTTGTAAATCTTTTGATCTCATTCTCACTACTCTCATCGCATTCACTCGAATCACTTTGTTCAAGTCTCTTTTGTCGGACCAAAATTTTTAAACGAACAACTCTTTTCGAAATCATTTTAAATTTACGGGTTTTATCTGCAACACTAATTCACCCCCACCCCCCTCTTAGTGCTGCTCAGATCCTAATAGAGTCATCTATATACTTCACATAGCGAGTGATCTCATCCTCACTTGCCCTTTCGTCGGCATAGCCATCACTGTATCAAGGACGTATGCGATTTTCTCCACCATAAGAATAATTCTTAGGTTACGGAGCCAATATATATAATTTAGACCAATGAGGTAGTTGACATCAAGTATGCTATATAAAAGATTCGAAAGCGATATTTTTCTAAAAATAAAGATGCAATGAAATAAATAACATACAAATTTCATAAAAATAAGTAATTAAGATAAGGACCTTTATCTTAATATACTCCCACTATTTTCTCACGAACCACACAACTCCCTTCGGTATGTGAATCGAAGACCCCTAATGGTTTTTTAGTGGGGATCGAGATCCAATCAACGTCTTAACATAATCTTGAGGGACTCGACCAATCACGTTAAGCCCGTAAAGGTAGGCAACTCTTGCCAATCATAATTCTTTATGATTCTCATCCTATTCGCCCTTCAAACCACCATAACCTCGAGGGACTCGATCAACTATATTATTTAATTAAGTCATCATCGTCATTATAAGATGAATCTGATTCAACGATATGCCCTCGAGGGATTCGACCAAGCATACTATATCCTCAAGTTACCGGTGACATCTCTATGTTATAGGCAAGATATTGAATCGTGATATAAGTGAGCCTCGAGGGACTCGACTAACTCAACCTATATTGGGAATCAATTCTTACCTATAACAATGGAAGACCATGGTCAATCTAATTGCCTCACATTTACTTACTTAATATTATCGAGAGAGGAGATTTTGATTTGGTCTCCTATGATGTGTTCTCCTATGAGGAGATTTTGATCTCCTATGAGGAGATTTTGATGTGGAGATTTTGATCTCCTATTTGGTCTCCTATGAGGAGATTTTGATGTGGTCTCCTATGATTTGGTCTCCTATGAGGAGATTTTGATTTCCTATTTGGTCTCCTATGAGGAGATTTTGATGTGGTCTCCTATGATTTGGTCTATTATGATGTGTCATACATATATATATTTAATATATATATACATCGTATACAAATATATATATATATATATCTAGTAGGTATATAAGTAATCATGCATCACATGAGCAATCACACTAGATGATCATGAACCACATCATAATATGATCAAGCTCGAGCTAGTGGGCCCCTTAGATTAGCCAAGTCGAGAGCAACAATTGTTATTGTTTCTAAGGGGCAACAACAATTACTGCCCTTTCTTCTTCTTTTATGCCAAAATATTTGACATCAAAAACCCTTTGTAAAACACCTCATAATAGAGAAAAAGTTGTAACATAGATGTGTAATCTATGACAAAAAAAATCACAACAATCACGTAAAATAATTCTATGCAATTGAACATAACACACATAGTTTAAAACTAATTTTTTGCATAAGCAACCTGACTCTAATACTATTGTTGAGAAATCTGGGGTGATATCATATGCACGGTAGAAGAACAAAAACAAAAATTATAGATTTCCTGTAGAAAAAGGTTTCTTATCATCGTGCAAAATTTGGTATGCAAAAACCTATGAAACCAAAAAACTGCACATAAGATAATTATCTAGGAAGATCATATATCCCTAAATTCCTATAGATCTATTAGATTGGATGAAGGAATTCAAGCGCCCTCCTTTCTAGCAATGATCTACATAGCAAGGGCTATGACCAACTCAACCTACATCATAACTTCATCCAATCCCATAGATCTGTAGGAATTCAGGGATATATAATCTCCCTCGGTAATAATCTTATGCATAGTTTTTTGGTTTTGTGAGTTTTTACGTATCAACTTTTGCACGATGATAAGAAACCTTTTTTCTATGGAAAATTTATGATTTTTGTTTCTTTTCTTCTATTGCGCATATGATGTCACCCCAGATTTCCTAACACTTATCATATCTGTAATTCTTTACGGATTCTGGCAAGGCCTAGGAGATTGGCAAGAGGTGAGATCGACCTGAAGATGGGCAATGGAGCAAGAGTTGCTGTTATTGTTATCGGTGAGGTCACTTTACATCTGTTTGATGAAGCTACTATTGCATTAGATGCATATTATTTCCTCTATTATCAAAAGTGTTATTTTTATTTCATGTTTGACATTGAATGGTTATAAAGTGGTTTTTTAAAATAATGATTGTTTAATGTTATTGGATGATAAGATCATCACTAAAGGAACATTGCATAATGACTTATTTATGCTAGATATTGCTTCACATATTATGAATATAAGTGTATCCAAGAGGAAACAAGATGAGGTGAACAGTGTATACCTATGGTATTGTAGGCTAGGTCATATCCATGAGGGAAGGATTCAAAAGTTACTGAATGATGAATACCTAGAACTATTTGACTGAGTCATATACGACTTGCGAACCATACCTTCATGGAAAGATAACCAACTCTTCATTTAGTGAAACTAGAGAGAGAGCCACTAAGTTGCTAAAACTCATACATAGTAATGTATGTGATCTTATGTCAACTCAGGCCATAGGTGGTTACTCCTACTCCTCCATTTCATGTTTGACATTGAATAGTTATAAAGTAATTTTTTAGAATAATAATTATTTAATATTATTGGATGATAAGATCATCACTAGAGAAATATTGTATAATAGCTTATTTATGCTAGATATTGCTTCACATATTATGAATATAAGTGTGTCCAAGAGAAAACGAGATGAGGTGAACAATGCATACCTATGGTATTATAGGCTAGGTCATATCCATGAGGGAAAGATTCAAAAGTTACTGAAGGATGAATACCTAGAACTATTTGACTATGAGTCATATACGACTTGCGAACCATATCTTCATAAAAAGATAACCAACTCTTCGTTTAGTGGAACTAGAGAGAGAGCCACTGAGTTGCTAGAACTCATACATAGTGATGTATGTGATCTCATGTCAACTCAGGCTATAGGTGGTTACTCCCACTCCATTTCATGTTTGACATTGAATGATTATAAAGTGATTTTTTTAGAAAAATAATTATTTAATATTATTGGATGATAAGATCATCACTAGAGGAACAGTGCATAATGGCTTATTTATGCTAGATATTGCTTCACACATTATAAATATAAGTGTGTCCAAGTGAAAACGAGATGAGGTGAACAATGCATACCTATGGTATTGCAGGCTAGGTCATATCTATGAGGAAAGAATTCAAAAGTTATTGAATGATGAATACCTAGATCTATTTGACTATGAGTCATATGCGACTTGCGAACCGTACCTTCATGGAAAGATGACAAACTCTTCATTTAGTGGAACTAGAGAGAGCCACTAAGTTGCTAGAATCATACATAGTGATGTATATAATCTCATGTCAACTAAGGCCATAGGTGGTTACTCCTACTTCATTACTTTTACTAATGATTTTTCCAAGTATGGACTTGTGTACTTGATAAAGTATAAGTCTGAAAACTTTAAGAAATTTAGGGAATATAAGAATGAAGTAGAGAATTAGATTGGAAAGAGTATCAAAACTCTTCAATCAAATCGAGAAGGTGAGTATTTGAGTACAAAGTTCACCCAATTCCTTAAGGACCATGAGATTCTGTCTCAATGGACACCTCCTTATACACTCTAACTTAATGATGTATCCAAAAGAAAGAATCACACACTATTAGACATGGTGGGTCTATGATAAGTTTTGCTGACCTACCCGTCTCATTCTGGGAATACGCTATAGAGTCCACAACTTACCTTCTGAACAGAGTTCTAGCTAAGTCGGTAGTACCTATACCATATGAGATATGGAAAGGGAAGAAGCTCAATCTTAATATTGTTAAGATTTAGAGTTGTCCTACCTACGTTCAAAGATACAACTCCAACATGTTGGAATCTAGGATGGAACGATACAAGTTCGTGGGATAACCCAAGGAAACTTGTGGGTATTATTTCTATCATCCCGAGAGCTAAAACGTCTTTATAGCTAAGAGAGTAGTATTCCTTAAGAAGAAATATATTTTTTGTGAAGATAATAGGAGCATGATAGAGTTGAGCAAGGTTGGAGAACCTAACTTAAGCACAATTCTACAGCTAGAGTCTATTTAGGTACCTAGCACACAAGTTTTGATTTTACGTAGGTTCGAAAGAGATATATAAGACATATCAATAAAGAAAATATTGAAGATATTAATCCTTAGACCTACGAAGATGCTATTATGAGTATAAACTCTGGGAAGTGACAAGAAGCCATAAATTCAAAGATAAATTCCATATACTTTAATAAGGTTTGGAACCTAGTTGATGCACCCAAGAATCTTGTACCCATTGATTGCAAGTGGATCTTCAAAAAGAAGATCGGAGTAGATGGATAAGTAGAGACCTATAAAGCAAGACTAGTGGCTAAGGGGTATCATCAAAAGCAAAGTATTGACTATTACGAAACCTTCTCACCCGTAGCCATGCTAAAATCTATCCGAATTCTGTTAGCTATTACAGCACACTATGATTATAAGATCTGGCAGATGGATATAAAAATCATATTTCTCAACGGTAATCTTGAGAAGGAGGTATATATGATACAAGTTAAGGAATTCTTAGATTCATGCATAGTTAAGATGATTCACTTATATATCATCTACCACTATGCATTATTGCCTCCCATCTTGTATAACAATGTTGGTTTTGCCATGATGCCCTATCATAATAATTTGATATTTGCTCAACCCACTCTAACACCACTTTGTCATGTCCATAGTTAGGAATGCCTAAGATATGTGATACCATAATAATACTTGTTTATAAGGGTAAGCCTAGACTTTAACCTCATCTAATCCATAAAAGATTTACACAGTGAAAAAAAGGTTAAAAAAATAAATGTACGGGTAATACGCTATCATCGTGCATGAAAAGAGTAAGACAATTAGATCGAAAGTACTATAAAACAAGCAACTTTTATTAGGTATAAAAAGCTCTAAAAATTGAGCAAAACAAGTGCACATAAAGGGGTTCCCAAGGGCAGATGTAGGCCTAATATTCACTTAGCACTATTGTCAAGCAAAAAGTTGGTATGCTAAATATATTGCACTACCCCTTAGATATATACTCGAGATCTCATCTATCAAAATGCTACCCAAGGGATTCTAAAGTGCTGAAATGATTGAGATTTTACACTATAAGATTGTCAATCAAAAATTAACTCATGACACCTGAGAACATGATTGTTTTAGCTTATTTTTTCATTCATGTGATGCCACACAATCAGAAATATTTTTGAGTTTTATACGATAGAAACACAAAGTAAGAACACTAACAACAAACCAAACTAGGGCATGGATGTAAATTCGATGCCATACACGATGTCCATAAGAAAACACTTAAAAATATCAAAAATAATGAAAAACAAGAGCAAAAAAATATCATGGACGAGCGTCGAATATTTTGATTGCATTACTCTATCACAATACTATGTTGAGATCCATCCCTATCAGATGATCATTCTTGTTAATGCTTTGTCTTGATAAGCTGATGTTGCACTATCAATATTTTTATATTTTTTTTTTCTAATAGTATGAGATGCTAAACTTTTCAATCTTTTAACAAAATTTCTTACTCTCATATTTTTAGTAAAATAGCATCAGTATGATTTCTCTAGTGCAATATTTATTATGTTAAGTTAAATTTTGTATTTTTTTGAAATAATGCGATTAGTTCATACCAAATTTCTGATTATGACAAATCTTATCACTGTAATGGTTTTTTTTATCAAAACATGTTTAGACAATTTATGCAGTATAACATTGTTCTCTTGAGAGACAATTTTATACTTTTGAAATAGTGTGACAAAATGGTGCATGATTCCCACTTTACAAATATTTTTGCTAACATATTATTCAGTGAAATTTTGTTCAAAGAGTTCTCTTGGTCGCGTTACCATGTTACGTAAAAAATTTTCATTTTTTAAATGATGTGGCGAGACCATGCAAAATTTTCACTTTCGATTAATTATATCATTGTCGCATTTGTTATTTTGCAAAAATGGTGTTTGGACTTTTTCTTCAATGAAACAATATTTATATGACTTTTGTAGTGTCACACTGTTGTATTGGGTCAAAATTTTATAATTTTAAAAAAGTGTGATAAAAGCATGCAAAAATTCCCCTTTTGATAATTTTTTTATTATCATTTATTTTCCAAGATAAAGTTTACATGAATTTTCTAGGGTCATTATTTTGTTAATTTGAAGTCTTGTATTTTTGAAATGGCACACCGAAATCACGTGAACCTTCAGCTGTCGGTTATTTTTTTTGGCTTTGTGATTTTTTTTTTTGTGAAACAATATTCGTATAACTTCTCTGGTGCCACAAAAAATGATCATACAACTTTTCTGGTACCTCATTATTATGTTAAGACAATTTTTTTTTTGTTTTTGAAACAATGTGACAAATTTCGCACGAACTTTTAAATCCTTTAAATTTTATCACTATTCTGTTTAACTAATGAAATAGCGTTTATGCAACTTTTATAGTGTTGCATTGTTTTTTAAGTTAAAAATTAATATTTTTTAATGGTGCATGAAAATCGTACGATTTTTTTTTACTTCCGATAATATTTTTCATAGTCACGTTTGTTTCTAAAACAACATTATATGACTTCAATATTGTATCATTGTGTTATGCTAGAACTTTGTGTTTTTTAATGACACAATAAAATATCATAAACTTTCCACTTTCGAATATTTTTTTCATTATCACGCTTTTTCATAAAACAACCTTCATACAATTTTTCCCATGGCACATTATTACAATAGTTTAAATTCCATGTTTTTTAAATAGTGCTGCAAAATCATACCAACTTTCAACTTCTGACACTTTCTTGCTGTCGTATTTTTTTTAAAATAATATTTGTATGACTTCTCATGCAGTACTATTGTATGCTGTAAGAAAACTATATGCCACATATCATACAAGAAAATTATAAAAAAATATCTATAATTTATTTTTTTATTCTATATAATACACTAAATTAGGTCAATGAGCAATAATTGATTGGGCAGCTCAGAATTGGTATACCGAATTGGTCCTAACGAATTGTGTCATCCAAATTGAGTCCAATTATCACTTCAATCAAGTAAATCAGTCAAACAAAATAGGATTAAGATTGCCGTCAAATTCAAAGTCAAAATTTGGGTTGGTCAACTCGGCCAATCGCGCAGAAGAAATTTCATAAGGCCGACTACCGGCTATTTCCACGGCGTCATCTCCGCGGCCGGCGACCTCGCTCCCGCGTCAGCGACGCTGTACCGCTGTCGCCCGTCACTGTCTGCCGCCGCTTGCACTCGGCCATCTCGCCCAAAAGCTGGGCTGCTGTCCGCCGTCCGCCCAACATCGGAGAATCCTCCCCGGCGACCAGCACCCTGGCACTGCAGCGCCGAGCCGCCTGCCAGCAAACACCTCGGTCAACATCGCCTGCGGCAACGCGGCCTCCGTCGACACAATATCCGATTTCATGACTGTGTTTCCTAATTCGAATTAGGAAACCCAGTCAAATTAACGACCCCTTTCTCAGATTCCAAATCGGATATCATGGTTTCCTATTCCGAATCAGACAAAGTAAAGAGTTCCTATATATACTATTGTGCCCTCTTAAGTTCCCTTCACGGGCTTGAGAGAAGTAAACACAAGGTATGTTAATGGCGGAAGCAATCTACGAAGAGCCTTCCGTAGGGTACAAGTTCACACCAACGGATCGCATATTGATCGTGGAGTACCTTCACAAGAAGGCCAATGACGCTCCCGTGCCTCTCGACCTCATCCCCGAAGCAGACGTCTATGCTCGAGAGCCATGGCGGCTGAGCTACGAGTTCGAGTACGCTGCGGAGAAGGGCGAGTTCTACTACTTCACCAGGATGAAGCGGTCCAACGCTTCCAACGGCAGGCTGAGCCGCACCGTCGGCGGGTTTGGCCACTGGAGAGCGAGCATCGAACGGAAGAGTGTCACCGACGAGGAGGGTCGCGTCATCGGGACTCGTATGGGTTTCAAGTTCTTCGTAGATGTGATCGATGGCCAAAGCAACAAGAAGAGGACCACGGGCACCAAGTGGGTCATGTACGAGTACAGGCTTTCCGGCCATTTGGCCCATACGCGTGGGGACAAGGAGGTGATCCTGTGCCACTTCAAGCCGTCGGGAAGGGGCATCTTCAGCATCGGGCGGCAGCCTACACATCAATACGAAC
Source organism: Musa beccarii (assembly GCA_024322285.1). Classification (NCBI taxonomy): domain Eukaryota; kingdom Viridiplantae; phylum Streptophyta; class Magnoliopsida; order Zingiberales; family Musaceae; genus Musa; species Musa beccarii. The sequence goes on from CM044394.1 coordinate 26,953,066, forward strand.
TGAGCTCGGGGTGGCAGAGCGAGGAAGCCTATGCCGGCACAACGCATGGTGTTAATCCCAGCAGTGACACCATGATCATGGCGGAGGCTGGCGGTTTCGCAGGTGCACCTCTCGCTGCGACGCCGCTGGGGCAGCAAGCAGGATACGAACACGACCCCAAGCCTGCGCAGCAATCACTGCTGCCCTTGAGCGCCGCCGAGCCACACTACGCAAGATACGAAATTGACGACCTTCTAGTATCAATTGTGGCTAACACCAGCAAGTCTAATGTGACAGGGCCGGTGATGCAAACCGAAACGGCAGCTTGCTATGACCGCCGCTGTCCGTTGTCTTCTGCGCAAGGCTGGCTGGCCCAGAATTCCCTGGTGGAGGGGAACAGCACGCCGTATCACGAGGATTCACCCAGGAAGAAGATGACGAGCAGCGGCAACAGCGGATGGACTCTGCAACAGAGCGGACTATCACAGTTTTCTTGTGTTCAAGACGGCAGACACTGCTTTCGAAGCCGCCGTATTGCAGAATGGAGTCAAGTACACTTTACCAATCCAGCTGAAACCAGCTACAACCGTGGGCAACCAGTTCCGACTAGGAGCAGCAATAAGCAAGGGTCACCGGAACCAACCGTCTTCAATGACGACTCAGGCACTTGAGGCACACAAACCATATGCATCACGAGAGAGAGAGATGGTATTGCTTCCTGCAGGAGTTGGCGTTGTCTTCTTCTTTTACGCGCGTGTTTCACGTGATATAAAGTAATTCCACTACGTACGATGTTCACAAACATCTGAAATAAAATTTGGTCATACAGTTCACAGAAACAATAATTCTATTGTCATTTCGCATTATATAGCAATTATTAAAGATTCTAAATATTCATAAAATACGATGGTTGCATACCCAATATACTATTGAATCAAAACCCACACGAGTGTGTCATACACACCCATTCCTATGCTTATGTCAAGTTCTCTAACTGATCAAAGACGCTCTTGCTGGGTCTAGATCAAAACCAATCTCAGCCATTAAAGCAGGATATGGCTCACTAAACCAAGTCAAATGGCAATTGCTAAAGCACCATTCCCAACAATAGAAGCAAAAGGCCACTTATCCATGTTAGCTTCGTATCAGCACACCACTTGATTAAATTCTAATTCAAGTAGGACTCGGGCCTCAAGAAAAAATGGCTGGTTAGAACAAAGCTACGCATCCAGGAGACGCACACCTCCTTGTGTGCGAGTAATTCTTTACGCACCTAGGAATTACCTCATCATCTAGTCTCTAAGGAGTCTCGATCACTTTGATTCTTTCAATCATAGCCTATAACGTAAGGAGATCGCAGCCCCTCTTCTATCCATGAGGAGATCAAAGAATCATAGCCTTCCTCAAGTTGTATGTGTCTAGGTAGAACCAGCGACTTCCCCAACTCCTCTTCTCTCCATCACAACAAGAGCAGCCATGCTTCTCCTTAATCGAGAGCAGGAGAGGGAGAGATTAAAAAGAGGAAGAGAAGAAAAGGAGAAGCAAAAGACAACGACCAGCAACATCACCTTCGATCTGCCTTCTTCTTGAGATGAGCCTCTAGGAGAGTTAAGGCCCTCACCTTCGACCCTTCTAGCAAGTCAATTTCCTCGATGTTTTCCTAACTTTATATCATAGCCTCAGGAGGAGGTCTTAATAGCAGAAAACTCAACATAATGGCACCAAAGCTTGCAACAATCGATTTTGCTAAGAGATACTCTATTCAACTTGTGGTAGAAATCCATAGTAGAGTTCAACGTCAACCAGTAACTTCATCTCAATCTCGATATCCAAAGACAAAACAACAACTACAATAAGACAAATGTCTTTTGCAGCACCTAAAAGGGGTGTTGTCGATTGAGAGATTAAGAAGGAAAGAAAAGGGAATTGACAGCAAGCATTCTGTAATGATTTGTCCACGCTTGCCATGAAAGAACTTCTAAGCAATTATCGCTCTAAAAATCTTTGCTTTAGTTTCTAATTTTAGGTACTTTAAATTTAAATTCATAGTAAGAGTATATTAATTCTCCTTTCTAAGTTGTGTTCATTATAGAAAAGACACAATTCCTTCGTTAAAACTTTCATCCATGGTATCAGATCGATAGATCCTTGAACCCAAATTTCATATGAATCACTAACTAATCAAATAATGAACTAAAATGTTAGTACAATAAATTAAAGATACTTCAATAAGCTATAGTGGGATTAAAAAAAAATACTATGTCTCCAAATATGAATGCATTTCAAAATATTAAGTTCGAAAGCAACAAATGTAAGGTTTTATATATAAGTATAAAAATTATGATTATGCTACTATTATGTAAAAAATTTTAATATTAGAAATTAAAATCAAATAATGATAAATCAGATTTATGATGTGTACCTTTCGATATTATTCACAAAGTATTTATTTGATCTACAAACATATCATCGTCGGATCTGAAAATCATATTGATGTCGATTTGTAAAAAAAACTAGACTCGCATTCTCCTATGTACTTATTTTTCATAAAATCATTATGATGGATTAGAGACTAAAGGAGATTGAGAATTGGTCTATAATTTCAATGACTAATTGTATTATCCTTATGTGATCCTATCTTTTTATAAGCGAGAGCAAAAGGTCTAGGATAGTAATTAAGATAATCTTTTCCGTTAAAGTCATCTCCCAAGAAATCCTAGTATAATTGGACTTCTTTTCTATTAATCGATAACCATCATTAGAATCTAATCAAATTTATAATATATCTTACCTAATTAGATAGAGCTACATTATCTAACATTCTCCCACTTCACCCATTAATTAATAATATATAAAAATTTTAAAATTAAAATTAAAATAATTAAAATAAAATTTTATTTAAAAATAACTTTACATAATTGGATTCTAAAAATTTTGAAAAGTATTTTATATATAGTCATAAATTTTAAAATAAGCTAATAAATTTAATAAGTACAATAATAATACATTAAGTCCAACTATTAATGCGAGTCATAGTGGTTATATATCATCAATGTCATACTCCCTTCTATGTATCATAACATTATGAACCTTTCGTAATATAATCCATTATGACCAATGTAATTTGTCTTGTCAAGATAATCATGTTATCACATTCAACTATAATATGTATAAATATAAATATAAGTTAGATAACAAAAATAAATAACCTTAATTAAGTAAAAAAAATATCAATAATAGCATCTTCCTAAACATCCATCACCATATTTATGGCTTGGTTACATGCTCTATTCTAAGAATATATTCTTTAAATACTTTAGAGTATAAAGCTATAGTTAATGGATTAATAATCATTAAGGTGGTGCTGAGGCTCTCAATTGATACTTATTGTTTCTAGATTCTTTCTCTAACCACCAAATATTTTATCTTGATATACTTAAACCACTAAAGTACTAATCATTCTTAGAAGAAAAAAAAACTGATGTAGTGTTAACAGAAAATATCTTAAGTGGCTTGGCAATTGAGTTGACTATACTAAATTTTAAGATAAAATTTTGTAGTCATAGAGCCTAATTTGTAGCCTTAAAAGCATGTCATAAATTTAGCTTCCATTGTTAATGATGAAATAAGTGATTACATTACACTTTTCTAAAAAAGATTTCTTCAGCTAACATAAATATAAATCCTGAAGTAGACTTCTTATTATCAAGGCAATTTGTAAAATAATATTTGAATATCTCATCACTTTAAGCTTATCTGATCTCTCATATGTGAATATGTAATCTTTCATCCTATATAGATATCTTATTATTTTTTTATAGCTTTATAATATTCCTTTCCTGGGTTACTTTAGTATCTACACAACATTCCAATTACAAAACTAATACCGATCTTATACAAGATTAAGCATATAATAGACTTTCAACTATGCGTGGATAAAAAATATAGTTAATTTAATTCTTTTTTAAGTCATTCTTACGATACTAGTTTTGACTGAATCTTTTACCTCTAGTAATAAATGTATCATTAGCTGAGTAAGGCAGTATACTAAATCTCTCTAAGTCTCGGTCAATATATCTTTTATAAGATAATTTTAGTAATCTTTAATATCTATCCTTGAATATCTCAATACTAGTAACATAAACTATATTATTTATATCAACCTTCTTAGAATTCTTGGTGAAAAATATCTTATTTTCATGTAATATACTAATATCATAATTGGTAAGTAAAATATCATATATATGTATAACTAATATAATAAACTTATTCTCATTGACCTTTAGATATATATAGTAATCAATAATATTTTTCTTAAATTCGAAGGAAGTAATAATATTATAAACTTCATAGACGTACTAGGTTACCGTATATCTATAGTCTCTCATTCATCTAGTATCCAAAGGATCGTATATCGGGCATAGTGCTGTCAAGCCCATATAAAATTTATTTGAGTCTCACTCTAATTAGATTCTTTTGAAGAACTCCTCTCTCAGTCCAAATCTCACGCTTATTAGATTCATCACAATCCGATTGACCCTAACTAAGGATTTGCCTAAGTGAGAACATATGAGATATTCTTCTTATGATACTAAGATTAGATGATTCTTGATTGGCACTTAATTACCTCCGTAAGATTGGTTGTCATTCCCAATGACCATTTGTACTAGATTCAAAATTTTTATACCTATAAGTCTAGTATCAAATAATGAAGTACTTAGATAAGACATTATTAATGTCTTAAGTCTAAGGATCAGATATATAATTGGGATTATGAAATCACTGTCTAACAATGAGGTATAGTTAATCATCTAGCATTCCACAAGTAAATCATTAAATAAACTCATTCTCTAATGAGCATCTACACTATATCCCTAGTGTCCCCATATGGGCAACCATGAGACTAATTATCTTCATCAAATGGACAAGTATATAGTATAACTATTTATCCAGTTATCTCGATATCTCTCTTAAGTAACCTATGATCAGAAATATTTATGATCTATGTTTAAAGGAGGATTAGTCTCATTATTATGATCTCATCATAATCTAATTCTTATTGCACAGGTCCAAAGATATTATAATATATTCATCATCCAATATAAAGTGAGAAAATATCATAATAAATATTAATAAAAAAAATTATGTAGTGTATCACACATGCCATCACTCACATGATTGGCTTGTAGGGCAACTATAACTAGTAATCTCCCACTTGACCTAAAGTCAATCACCCATATGTTTGATCCCTATCTGACACGCGAAAATAATATAAGACAATGGCTTTGTAAGTAGATCTTTAATGTTATCTTCAAATAGAACTCTTTTTACTACTACATCACCATGGGTTATGATCTCTCTGATCAAGTAGAACCTCCTCAGAACGTGGTTGGACTTCTGATGAGACTTGGGTTCCTTCGCTTGAGTAATCATTTCATTATTGTTACAATATAAGGTAATCGACTTCTCGTTGCTTGATACGACTCCCAAATTTATGATGAACTTCTTCATCTAGACTACCTCTTTTATTGTTTCTATCGTAGCAATATACTCTGCCTTAGTGGTCAAGTCAGCGGTAGTATCTTCCTTTGAACTCTTCCAACTTACTGCTCCTCCATTCAGGATGAACACATATATTGAGTTCGACTTGCTATCATCAACATCAAACTAGAAACTCAAGTCTATGCAGCCCTCAACCTTAAGGCCACCTCATTCATATACTAGTAAAAGATCTTTAGTCCTTCTTAAGTAATTAATGATACACTTTACTTAAGGAAATATAGCATAGTCACTAGCCTCGCCTTATAGGTCTCTACTTTTCCATCTACTCTGATATTCTTCTTAAAAATCCACTTACAACCAATGGGTACAATGCCCTTAGGTGCATCAACTAGGTTCCAAACCTTATTAGAGTATATAGAATCCATCTCGGAATTCATGGCCTCTTACCACTTCCTAGAGTTTATGTACGTAATAGCCTCTTCGTAGGTATAAGGATTGGTATCCTCAATATCATCACCTTTAATATGTCACATATCTCTCAAGAGGGTTGGATAATCTATCAGACCTACGAAAAGTCAAAACTTGTGTGCTAGGTACCTAAACAAACTTGTCCTGTGAAATAGTGCTTGAGTTAGGTTCTCTAACATCACTCAACTCTATCATGTTTCTATTGTTTTCATCAAAAATATGTTCCTTCTGAAGGAACATTGCCCTCTTTGTAACAAAGACCTTTTGGTCCTCAAATGATAGAAATAATACTCATAAGTCTTCTTGGGGTATTCTATAAATTTGCATCGCTTTATCCTTGATTCTAACTTTTTGGGATTGTATCTTCTAACATGAGCAAGGCAACCCTAAATCTTAACAACTTTAAGGTCAAGCTTCTTTCTTTTCTATATCTCATATGGTGTAGACACTACCACTTTAGATGAAACTCTATTTAGAAGGTAAGCTGCAGACTCTAGGTTGTATCCCCAAAAAGAGATGGGTTGGTCGGCGAAATTCTATTAAATCTCATATTTTGATGATGAAACCAATTGATAAAGTTTATGAGCTAATCTGTATTTTGAGTGATGCAGGACTAGCTTCGATCATGGAGAGATAATTAAAGTAGGAAGAATCAATGTTTGGTCGGAGTGGAATATATCAAAAGATTAGACATCAAGCCAGAGGGTCGGTTAACGTATTGGCAGAAGGCTTTGTGCCATGAGTTCAGGCATCAGGCCAAGAAGAGCAGACATTATGCTAAGGAGATCAGAGTGTTGAATCTTAAATTTTGATAATGAAATTAATTGATAGTGTTTAAGATCTAATCTACATTTTGAGCGATATAGAAAGCTTTGATTAGGAAGAAACAATTAAAGCGGGAGGAATCAGAAGTTGGGCTGGAGGCGAACATGTCAAAAGATTGGACGTCGAGCCGAAGGATCGGTCGACGTATCGGCAGAAGGCTTCGAACGATGAGTTCAGGCATCAGGCCAAGAAGAGCAAAATTGTGCTAAGGAGATCAAAGTTGTGGAGGACAATTGCCAATTGGGCAATAGGCTGCAAGAGAGGACGATGCGCCGAAGAATCAAATGAAGCGCCAATGGACCAATAACATACGAGACAATAAATTGATTCATGCTTTGTAATAATTGTCTAGATCGAAGTAAGTTTAAAGTGTAATTAGGTTGGAATTGGACCAACTCAATTAGGGACCAATTGGGCCCAAGTTTAGGCTATGTTGGGCTAAGTGAAAGGCCCAAATAATGACCCAACAGGTGGGTCAGGCGATGGTACCGTCAGAACAAGCGATGGAACCGCCGGTGGCTTAGTCTCCAAGACAATCTATGAGATTGTGTCACGCAGTGGTACCGCCTAGTGTCAGAGTGTATTGGGTAGTGGTACCGCCCAGTATAGGTGGTGGTACCACTAGTACCCAGAAATTTTGGAGTGCTTGAATTTTGGCTCCAAGTTTTTAAGCCACTTGGGGTCTATAAATACCATATTGGGAAATCTACGGTCGATATCACAAGCGTAGTAAAAGAACATAAAAAAATAAAATCCTAGATTTTCATAAAAATGTTTCATCATCATGTGAAGATCGATGTGTAAAAATCTGTGAATCCAAAAATTATGTATATAAGAAAGATAATACCTAGAGAGATCATATATCCTTAAATTCCTATAGATCCATGGGAAGGATGAAAGAGATCAAGTGTCATCTTCTCTAGCGGTGATCCATAAGGTAGGGGCAACGAAGATGCTCCTCACTAGGGAGAGGAGAATATGAGATGACCATTAGGAAGCTCTAGCCTATGGACTTTTAGTTCCCTCCTATTTATAGAGGTCCCTTGTCAACCCTAATGGATCCTGCCCTATTGGGTACTGGATCTCTATTCAATTACCCAAGCTTATTAGATTAATATGTTTCTACCCAATAATCTCTTATTAACTCTTATTGGATCTCATCTATGGGATCAAATAATTCAGGGGCTTCTTGGATATCCATTAAGATAGGGGCTCTGACGGATATCTCATATCCGAACCTCTACTTGTCGCAACACTTACCATATGTCTGTGACCCTCTAGGCCCAATATTAAGCTAGCCGTGAGTTATACCTGTCAGAACTCCTTCTAACTAAGTGAATTATTATCTCTATAATAATTCACTTGACTTATTGACTACGGATATATTAGGCCACTACACTGCAATCCCCATATGATACAGGGGAATCCAATCCTTTGGGCCTATCTATCCTCAGTTATCATGTACCTATAGTCCCTCATCCATCTAATATCCCAAAGACCATATATCAAACATGGTGCTATAAGGCCCATGTAGTTTTCACTCGAGTCTCGCTCTAAATGGATTCTCCCGGAGAACTTTTTCTCTCTCAATCCAAATGACCCTAGCTAGGGATTTGCTTGAGCAAGAATACATGGGATATTTCTATCATGATACTAAGAGTGGATGATCCTCTATTAACACTCAATAGCCCTTATAAAGTTAGCTGTCACTCCCAATAATCGGCTGTATTAGATCTGGAACTTTTAAGCCTATAAGTCTAGTATTAAAGAGTGGAGTCCTCATATAGGACATCCTTGATGTCTCAAGTCTAAGGACCATATACACTACTAGGACTACGAAATCTTTGTCTGACAATATATATCATTAACCATCCAGCATTCCGTAAGTAGATTAATCAGTAAACTCATTCTCCAATGAACACCTGCACTGTATCCTTAGTGTCCCTACATGAGTAGCTATGAGACAAGCTACTTCTATCATATGGACAGGTATACAATACACCAGTCTATCTGATTATCTCAATGTCCCTCTTGAGTAACCTATGATCGAGATTATTTAGAGTTTGTATTTAAAGGTAAATCGGTCTCATTATCATGATTTCATCATGATCCGATTCCCATTGCATAGATCCAAGGGCATCATAATATACATCTAAATAATGTAAAAAAAAATTAGTAATCATAAGCAAAGAGATTGATGCAGCGTGTTACAGGTGCCATCACTCATGTGATTAGCTTGTAGGGCACCTATAACTAACAATCTCCCACTTGACCTAAAGTCAATCACATACGTGTCTAATCTTTATTAGACCTCTATGATGCTCAAAGACAATCTGAGATAATAGCTTCATCAATGGTTCTACGATGTTATTTTCGAATGGAACTCTTTCCACTACTACATCTCTTCGAGTCACAATCTCTTTAATAAGTTAGAACCTCCTCAGAACACTTCTGACGAGACCTAGGTTTCCTCATTTGAGAAATCACCCAATAGTTATCACAATATAAGGGAATCAGCTCCTCACTACTCGACACGATTCCCATATCTGTGATGAACTACTTCATCCAAACACCCTCTTTTGCTGCCTTTGCCATAGTAATGTACTCTGCCTTCGTGGTCGAGTTAGTAGTAATATCTTACTTGGAACACTTTTAGCATACTATTCCTCCATTTATGGTGAATATATATCTTGAATTAGACTTGCTATCATCTATTAGGATCAAGTTTGACACTAGGGGGGTGGGATGAATTATTGTAGCGATAAAAAACATCGATTTCGAAAATCCTTTAATTTTGTAAGAATTGTATCAATAAAACGTTTAGCTTCAAAAATAATCATAGAAGAGTAGAGAGGAAGTAGAGCAGTTTGCAATTAAGTAAAAGAGTAAAGAAGATAAACAATAAAGTATAAAAAAGGAAAGAACACACCGATTTATAGTGGTTTGGTCATTCGACCTACGTCCAGTCTCAATACCTCCTACGTTGAGGTCACTGGCTTCCATTATTGATCTTTCTTTAATGTGCAAAGATCAATCACCCCTTTACAAATCTTTTTATAAGTTGCTCACACTCTTTATATAAGTTTCTAAGTTTAGAAGTGGTGGAGGTGGACTCTCAAAGTTACAAGCAACGATTTTACTATAATCTTAGTTCTTTTGTTTACTTTTCTATGTCTCATAAATAGAGAAGTGTGGAGCATTTATAGACCTCAATTGGCTTCAAAAATAGAGCCAGAAAAGGTCTTATCCTAGATTTTTAAGGTACTAGCGATACCACTGCCTGTCCCTGATGGTACCATCGCTTGTGGTCTTTGACAATGGGTGGTACCATCACCCAGTTTGGCGATACTACCACCAAATAGAGTCTTGGCTACTGAACTTGGGCGATACCACCACCTGGCAGTTAATAACTGCTAGCGGTACCACATGGGAGACTAAGCCTTGGGTAGTTCCACCGCCTAGTTCTAGCAGCACCACCGTCGAACATAGTTCAGCATACTATTTGGGCCAACAATTTGGCCCAAATCAGTCTAGATTCGGGCCCAATTGGGCCCTAACTGAGTTAATGAGATTACCTCTCAATCCTAACTTAAATTAGACTCTAACTATGACAATTAAGACATCTACTAAAGCGATTAAGTCTGGTAAGTCAAAAGTTCTTCTGACGAGCTTCCGATGGACTTTCGACAGACTCTCGGTGATCTTCCAACAGACTCCCAACAAGCTCTTGAACTCTCGACGATTTTCTCAACAATCTCCGACGAGCTTCTTTGGTGAGCTCCAATCTTCTCGGCGAGCTCCGATGAACTCCCGATGAACTTCTTGACAAACTCTCTTCGTACATTTCGGTGAGCTCCTGACAAACTTCTCGGCAAATTCTAGCTGCCATATTAAAATCCATTCGAATTCTGTTGGCAATTGTAGCACACTATAATTATGAGATCTCGTAGATAGATATAAAAATCGCATTCCTCAATGGAAACCTCAAGGAGGAGGTGTATATGATATAACTTAAAGGATTCATGTCCAAAGACAGTCCAAATAAATTATGTAAGTTGCTTAAGTATATCTATGGACTAAAGCAAACTTCTCAAAGTTAGAACATAAGATTTGATGAGATGATCAGATCTTATGACTTCATTAAGAACGAAGATGAGCCTTGTATGTATAGAAAATTAAGTGAGAATACTATCACCTTCTTGGTATTATATGGATGATATCCTAATCATTGGGAATGATGTAGGAATGCTCTCCACAATTAAGGCTTGGCTATCTAGAGACTTCTCCATGAAGGACTTAGCGAAAGTATTCTATATATTGGGGATTCGGATCTATAGAGATAGATCCAAGAGGATGCTTGGCTTGTCCTAGTCCAGATATATGGACGCTATTGTCAAAAAGTTTGGCATGAAAAATTTCAAAAGAAGTCTCATACCGATGAGACATGAAATATCACTTTCCAGGAGTATGTCCCCAAAGACTCCTAAAGAAAAGGTAGATATGAATAGAATACCCTATGCCTTGGCGATAGGATCTATCATGTATGCTATGCTATATATCAGGCCTGATATAGCGCATGCTCTTAGTGTCATAAGCAGATATTAAGCGGATCCATGCTTGGAGCACTAGAAAGTAATAAAATATATCCTTAATTACTTAAGAAGGACTAAAGATATTTTACTAGTATATGAAAGAGGTAGTCTCCAGGTTGAGAGCTATATAGACTCGAGTTTCCAATCCGATGTCGATAATAGCAAATCTAATTCAGGGTATGTGTTTACCCTGAATGGAGGAGTAGTGTGTTGGAAGAGTTCTAAGCAAGATACTTCTGCTGACTTGACCACAGAGGCATAGTACATTACTGTGGTTGAGGTAGCAAAGGAGGGAGTTTAGATGAAGAAGTTCATCACAGATCTAAGAGTCATGCTGGGCAGCGAGAAGTCGATTCTCTTATATTGCGACAACAACAAGGCGATTGCTCAAACAAAGAAACCCAAGTCTCATTAGAAGTCCAAGCACATTCTCAGGAGGTTCTACATAATCAAAGAGTTCGTGGCTCAAGGAGATGTAGTGATGAAAAAAGTTCCATCCGAAGATTACATCACAGATCCATTAACGAAGTCATTGTCTTAAATTATCTTTGAGCATCATAGAGGTTTGATGGGGATCAAACACATAGATGATTAGCTTTAGCTCAAGTGAGAGATTGCTAATCATATGTGTCTTGCAAGCCAATCATGTAAGTGATGGCACATGTGACATAATATGTACTCTTTTTTTATTATTTATTTAGTATTTTTTCTTTCTCACTTTATGTTGTCTATTGTTGTTAGGATCGAGTCCAACACTAAAAGGAGGGGGTGTGTATGGGGGGAAGAATACATCGATTTATAGTGGTTCGATCATCTGATCTACGTCCACTCTCGATTCCTCCTTCGTTAAGATCACCGGCTTTCACTATCAGTCTTCCTTTAATCAGGCGAAGGCTAACTACCCTTACAAACTCTTTCTTTTATAAGTCTTCCCACATACACCTCTCTTAGAAAGTAACTTTAAGAACTAGGAGGAGGGATTTCTATACTTAGAATCACAGAGTTTTCCCTTTATTTTCTTTCTAAATTCTTATTGTCCTAAGCAAGAATAGCTAGGGTATTTATAGACCCCAAGTGACTTCAAATCTTAGAGCTAAAATTCAAACACCCCAAAATTTCGGGGTACTAGCGATACCATCGCTAGTGCTAGGCGGTACCACTACCTGACATAGTTTTGAATATTGTGTCTTAAAGACTGAGCCACCAGCGATTCCATCGCCTGTTCTAGCGATGCCATTACCTGAGGCACTGTTTGGGCCTTTCACTTGGCCCAGCACAGCCCAAACTTGAGCCTAGTTGGCCCCTAATTGAGTTAGCTCAATTCCAACTCAATTATACCTTAATCTTACCTCGATCTAGATAATTATTACAAAGCTTAATCAATTTGTCCATCATGTCATTGGTCCATCGACGCTTCATCCGATTCTTTGGTGCATCGTCATCTCTTGTAGCCTATTGCCTAATCGACAACTGTCTTTCGTAACCCAGATCTTCTTAGCACAATTTCGCTCTTCTTGGCCCGATGTCCGAATCTATCATCCGAAGCCTTCTATCGATACGTCGACCGATCCTTCGGTTTGACGTCTAATCTTCTGATATGTTCTCCTCCAGCTCAATGTCGATTTTGGTTGCTTCAATTATCTAATCATGATCGAAGGTAATTCTATATCACTCAAAATGTAGTTAGATCACAAACATTATCAATTGGTTTTATCATCAAAATTTGAGATTTAACAATCTCTCCCTTTTTGATGATGACAACCACTTGATGACAGAGTTTAGACAAACTCTTGGAATTTAAACAAACTCCCCCTATCAATATGCTATATTGATAGAACCTTTGGATTTCCAAAAATCGAAGCAACATGTCATCAAAAAATCATACATAATCATAATTTCAATTTAACATTCAATGCATGAAATTATCATTATACTTCTCCTTTGTCATCAATAAAAAGGAGAAGTGACATCTAGCAAGTGTTTGAAGATATGGAAATTTTACAACATTCAAGCTAGTAATCACTTTACAACATACAAGCATAGTAAGTTTTAAAGATATGCAAGATTGCAAATTTTCTTCTTGAGATAGACACTTTTTGCTTCTCTTTACAATGTTCGTGCTAGCAAATTTTATTTCTTCTCTTTTGAGAAGTGCAAGCAAGTTTTGCCTTTCTTTACAAACTAGCAATTTTACTTTCTTTAGTTATGTAGGCTAGCAAACTTTGCGATACACTAGCTAGTAATTTTTTCTCTCTTATGATGCACAAGTTAGCAAACTATCTCCCTCTTTGTCTTTGTCGAAAAGAAGGAAAGAGTACAAAGTTATAAATATTTTTCCTTTACTTCAAATTTCAAATTATGACAAGTGATATATCAAAAGTTTACATCAATATTTCAATTATCAAGTCATGTATACAAAGGAGTATTGAAACATAGAAAAAAAATCAATTTAAGCATATAATGTTTCAATCATCAAAGTCAAGTCATGAATACCAATGCTAGCATATTTTTTTCTCCTTTTTATCATTAAATAAAAAAATAAAAAGAGAGGGGAAGAATTTAAGAATAGAAATATTTCAACCATCATATAAATGAATGAAAATTCAAGTCATAAATCCAAAAGTCTATGAATCATTTTGACAAATCTCCTTTTTAGTAAATAATAAGAGGAAATCTTAGAAGATCAAAGAACAAAAAGAATCATAAGTATTAAGTATCGAGAAATAAAGATTATGATTCACAAATATACTCTTTAGCAAAAAAAAAACATAAAAGGATCTCAATTTGTGCGTAAGAAATCTCAATTCACCATAATTCATAAAAATAAGTTATGATTCCAAGGTATCAAGAGAAGAGTCAAGAATCATTTAAAATATCTCATTCGAATTTAATTCATCAATTTTAAGCTCTTCATCAAAATTACTTTCATAAATTCATAACATGAAAAAAGTTATCATCACATCATCAAAATCTATTTCATAATTCAAGAGATTCACAAAGGATAGTCTATATGGATTTTAATCTGTTATTTAAAAATCAAAAAGTAAAATTTTTAAGAAAAAATATATTCTTCTTTTAGTTTCAATTAAAGACATGTCTTAGTCTTTTATGCTAGATTCATATATTATCATATAAATCCAAAAAATAAGTTTCAAGAGAAATCATTAAGATCAATAGTATAACATATAATAACATATCTTCAAACAAAAGATTTGATTTATTATTTTAATTTCTTTTTATATGTTTCATTTTATATGATTGATCTCATATTAGTATGCCTTTCTTTTTTATGTCAAATAAAAATAAGCTTTAACGTTTAAGATTAAAAAATAGATTTCATCATAAAAATCATCAAGACCAAAAATATAACATATTGTTTCAAAACATAAAGTTCATGTCATTATTACTTCATATCCTCATGCATAATATAAAATCATTAAGTATGACACCATAACGTTTAATATTATATCATCAAAATTATCAAGCATGATTTCATAAAGCATGTTTTAAAATTATTTTAATTCTAATAATCTTTGTTTTATTATTATTAGATGTAACAAGACATGAATTTAACTCTTTAAGTAATAGTCATGCTCAAAAAAATTTTAATTTTCAAAATCGCTAGAAAGAAAAGCATAAATTTTTTTTTATTTCTTATAAACTAAATTAAGCAACTCATGAAGGGAATTGGTTGAGTTGCTTACCTTGTTGTCGAAAGTCACCAAAGCACAATTCATCATTTCGCCTTCAGATGTACTTGATTCTTCTTCGAGTACTTTCTTCTTCTTTGGTTATTTTTTTCTTTTTAAATTTATTTTTCTTCTTAGTTTCTTGTTTTATGAATTTTTTAAATTTTATAGTCAAAAGTTTAAAGTTGTCATCCTCATCATCATCATCACTCAAGTGGTATTATATTATTCGAAGTCTCAAATCCTTCTTGTTCTTTGGAAGGTGGTTCTCAAGTTCGTCATGTCCTATAAGTGTCATTTCATAGGTCATCAAAGACCCGATGAGTTATTCTAATGAAATATTATTTAAGTGTTTTGTCTCTTGAATAATGGTTACTTTCAGATCCCAACTTTTTGGAAGAGATCTTAAAATCTTGTTTACAAGTTCAAAATTAGAAAATCTTTACCAAGACTTTTTAAATTATTGATGACATCTGTAAAACAGGTGTACATGTCACCAACAGTTTCGCTTGATGCTATTCAAAAAAGTTTTAAATCATGTATTAAAAGATTTTTTTTTAAGTCTTTAACTCTACTAGTGTTTTCGTGTGTGATTTCAAGTGTATACCAAATGTCATAAGCTGTTTCACAAATAAAAATCTGATTAAACTCGTTTTTTATCCAAGGCACAAAACAAGGTATTCATAGCCTTTGCATTTAAAGAAAATAATTTTTTCTCAAAAATGTTCCATTCATTCATGGGTTTGGAGGGTGTTTGAAAACTATTTTCAATTATATTCCATAAATCCAAATCTAAAAAAAAAGAAAACTCTCATTCGAGTTTTCCAATAAGTGTAGTCCATCCCATTGAACATAGGAGGACGAACGATAAAAAAAACTCTCTTGAAAGCTGAAAAGAGTCATTTCTCTTAGGTGTTAATCTAAACGAGAAATATCGAAGCTCTGATACCAATTATTAGGATCGAGTCCAACACTAAGAGGGCGGGAGGGAGGTGAATTAGTACAGTGGTAAATCGTTTAACTTTGTTTCGAAAACCCGGTTCGAATAATAAAAAATCGTTTCGATTGAAAGCGTATCAAAAATGCTTTCAACTTGAGAGTGATTGTAAGAACTTAATGAAGGTAGTAAGCAAGCAAAGTGATTTTGTAATATAAATAAAGGTAGAATAGAAAATGCACAGTAAGGTAAAGAACATAGATTTATAGTGGTTCGTTCATCCGACCTATGTCTACTCCCGATTTCTCCTTCGTTGAGGTTATTGGCTTTCACTATTAGTCTTCTTTCAGCTGGGCAAAGACTAACTACCCTTACAAACTTTTTCTTTTACAAGTCTTCTCTCACACACCTCTCTTAAAAAGTAACTTTAAGAACTAGGAGGAGGGATTTCTACACTTAGAATCATAGAGTTTTCCCTTTGTTTTCTTTCTCAATTCTTGTTATCTTAAGCAAGAATAGCTAGGGTATTTATAGACCCTAAGTAGCTTCAAATCTTGGAGCTAAAATTCAAACATCTCAAAATTTTGAGGTATTGGCGGTACCACCGCCAATGCTAGGCGGTACCACCGCCTAGGCTTTCTGACATTGGGCAGTACCACTACCTAATCTAGTAGTACCATCACCTGATATAGTCTCAAAGACAATGTCTTGAAGATTAAGCCACTAGTGGTTCCACCGCTTGTTCTAATAGTGCTATCACTTGAGGCACTGTTTGGGCCTTTCACTTAGCCCAACACAGCGCAAACTTGGGCCCATTTGGCCCCTATTTGAGTTGGTCCAATTCTAACTCAATTACACCTTAATCCTACTTCGATCTAGATAATTATTACAAAGCTTTCGATTTATCTGGTATGTCATTGGTCCATTAGCGTTTCATCTGATTCTTCAGCACATCGTTCTTTCTTGCGGCCTATTGCCCAATTGGCAATTGTCTTTCGCAACCTCGATCTCCTTAGTGCAGTTCCACTCTTCTTAGCCCAATACCCGAACCCACCATCCGAAGCCTTCTACCGATACGTCGATCGATCCTTCGATTTGACATCCAATCTTTTGACATGTTCTCCTCTGACCCAACATCGATTCTTCCTACTTCAATTGTCTAATCCTGATCGAAGGAAGTCTAGCGTCACTTGAAACACAATTAGATCATAAACACTTATCAATTGGTTTCATCATAAAAATTCGAGATTCAATAATTGAATGTATTGTGATGTTCACGAATCTATGCAATGAGAATCAGATTATGATGAGATCACGATAATGAGACCGATTTGCCTTTAAACACAAACCCTAAATAATCTCAATTATGAGTTACTCAAGAGGAACATCGAGATAACTAGACAGACTAGTGTACTATATACCTGTTCATATGATGGAGGTGGTTGGTTTCATAGCTACTCATGTGGGGATATTAGGAATATAATGTAAGTGCTCGTTGGATAATGAGTTCATTAATTGACTCATTTACAGAATGCTGGATGGTTGATAATGATGGGTGAAATAAAAAGGAAAGACAACAAACAATAACTTTTATATATGAACAAATACTAGCAGGCTATAACACATAGCGGAATTAAACAGAAATCACAATCAAATAGAACACCAAGATTTACGTCGAAAACCCCTTCAACGTGAAGGGTAAAAACCACGGGGCAAACCAGAGAAAATCCACTATAGAAATAATGAATGTACAATTCTTGAATCTCTTGCCTAAAACCCAAGCAACAATCACAAGAGAATAACTGGGATACAAGGATCACGTCACTGTGCACAATATCCAAAACCTCCTCAAGCAATCATAGAAGAATTCACTGAAGATCTAATCTAACCTAAGATGAGAAACTGTTTGGATGAGTGAGAACAATTTCTGTGTTTTCCTTGTCTTCTTCCCTTTCTTTTTCTCTTGTTTTTCTGCCCTTTTCTCCTCTCTTTGAATCCCTAATGTCACTGCGAAGATTCTGCCCTTTTGTGCGATCTTAATCTCCTAATTTCGTAGCCACCATTAGCCCTTATATATAATTAGGTTT
Source organism: Musa beccarii (assembly GCA_024322285.1). Lineage (NCBI taxonomy): Eukaryota > Viridiplantae > Streptophyta > Magnoliopsida > Zingiberales > Musaceae > Musa > Musa beccarii. Next base: position 26,971,145 of record CM044394.1, read on the forward strand.
AGGTTAGGGTTTAGGGTTAACAAGAGGGCTATGGGCTGCTAAAGCCCATATGGGCTGAACTGGGCTCTCAGCCCAACAACCTCCCCCATCAGCCCATAAGGGAGGTTGTCCCATGACTCCTTAGTGTAAATCCATGTCGATCAACTATTGACACATCTCCTGTCTCTCTTTTGGTAAGGTCTTTGTCAACATGTCTGCTCCATTATCATCTGTATGAATTTTTTTAAGTTGCAACTGCTTCTCTTCAAGTACATTTCAAATCCAGTGATATCTGACATCTATATGCTTTGACTTGGAATAAAAAACTGGGTTCTTACATAAATGGATGACACTCTGGTTTGTCACAATACACCACATAGTTTTCTGTTTCAACCCCAATTCTTGTAAGAATTCTTTCATCCATAACATTTCTTTGCAAACCTCTCAGTAGCGATGAATATATTCTACCTCTGTGGTGGAGAGAGCAATACACCTTTGCAACTGGATTGCCATGACACAGCTCCCCCGCAAAAGTAAGTACAAAACATGATGTGGATTTTCTTGTATCAATATCTCTAGCCATATCTGCATCTGTGTAACCCGTTAGCACAGGTGGTCCACCTCCAAAGCTTAAACAAACCTTAGAGCTTCCTCTGAGATATCTCAAGATCCATTTCACTGCTGCCCAATGCTCTTTGCCTGGATTTACAAGAAATCTGCTAGTAACACCCACTACATATGCGATGTCTGGCCTCGTACATACCATTGCATACATTAAACTTCCAACTGTTGAAGCATAAGGAACCTTTTGCATTTTCTCCTTCTCTTCATCACTTGACGGACTCTGTTCTGAGCACAACTTGAAGTGACCTAAAAGAGGAGAACCAACTGGCTTTGCATTGCTCATACTGAATCTTTCTAATACCTTCTTGATGTATTTCTCCTATAACAACCAAATCTTCTTGTTTTTCCTGTCATGAGAAATCTGCATGCCTAGTATTTGCTTTACTGGCCCCATGTCCTTCATTGTAAAGGACTCACTCAGTTCCTTCTTCAACCTGTCAATTGTATGCATATCTTTCCCAAGGATAAGCATATCATCAACATAAAGTAAGAGAATAATAAAATCCTCACCAAACCGTTTGATGTACACACAATGATCTAAAGCCGTTCTTTTGTATTCATTTTTAATCATAAATGAATCAAACTTTCTATACCACTGTCTTGGAGCTTGCTTCAATCCATATAAACTCTTTCTTAACTTGCAGATAAAATTTTCTTTACCTTTGACTTTGAAACCTTCTAGTTGCTCCATATAAATTTCCTCCTCTAAATCACCATGAAGGAAAGTTGTCTTCACATCTAACTGCTCCACCTCCAAGTCTTGGCAAGCAGCAATACCTAGAGCAACACGAATAGAAGATATTTTAACAACAGGAGAAAAAATTTCTTCAAAGTTAATACCTTTCTTTTGACCAAAGCCTTTCATAACCAATCTGGTATTGTACTTTGGTCGAGAATAATATTCTTGAGTCTTCAACCTGAAAACTCACTTGTTCTTTAAGGCCTTCATTCCCTATGGAAGTTGCACCAAATCATATGTATAATTTTTCTGTAGAGCATCCATCTCTTCCTGCATAGCAACTAGCCACATTTTTTTCTGCTCACTTTCAACTGCTTCCTGGTAACTCTCTGGTTCATCTGCATCAGTAAGCATCACATACTCATCTGCAGAGTATCTTCTGAAAGGCTAACGTTGTCTTGAAGATCTTCTCAATTGAGGTTCTGCAGGAAGCTGCTCCTAAACTTCTTCTTACTCAATATGTCCTATAGGCAGATTAACATCTGGCTCTGCGCCATCTTCCTACACATCTTCCCTATCACCTTGATATACTGGAGGAATAACTGGGTCACAATCTGCTAATCCTTCTGTAGAAGTCTTGGCTGGTGCCTCCTTCTTCAAATCCTTAAGGGTTTGATCCTCAAAGAAGACCACATCTCTGCTTCTAAGCACCTTCTGCTTTTCTGGATCCCAAAGCTTGTAACCAAATTATTCATGTGAGTAGCCAAGAAAAATATATTCTTTTGTCTTACCATCCAGCTTGGACCTTTCATTGTCTGGAATATGTGCAAATGCACGACAACCAAACACTCTCAAATGCTTATAAGAAACATCTTTTCCCAACCAAACATGCTCTGCAACATCAGCATCTAGGGCTGTACAGGGTGATAAGTTGATCACATCAACTGCAGTCCTCAAAGCCTCATCCCAAAACCTTTTGGGTAGTTTTGCCTGTGAAAGCAAACATCTGATCTTTTCCATGATGGTGCGGTTCATCCTCTCTGCAATTGCATTATGCTGAGGTGTACTAGGAGCTGTCATCTCATGCTGAATGCCATGTAACCTACAATAATCATCAAACAATCCTGTATACTCACCACCATTATCTGATCTTATGCATTTCAGTTATCTTTCTGTCTCCCTTTCAACTCTGGTATGAAACTCTTTGAAAACACCAATAACTTGATCCTTGGTCTTCAAAGCATATGCCCAAACTTTCCTGGAAAAGTCATCTATAAAAGTAACAAAGTAAAGTGTACCACTGATACCAGGAACATTAGTAAAACTACTAGGAGTTTTTATCCTCAAAGGACCACATACATCTGTATAAACACGGTCCAAGGCATGTATTTTTCTAGATAAAGTAGGACTAGCAAATGAAATTCTATGTTGTTTACCAGCTAAACAATCAATACAAGGGTTCAAACGTATACCTCTGAGGTCAGGCAATATCTCTCTCTTGGAAAGAGCTTGCAATCCTTTCTCGCTCATGTGTCTTAATTGCCTATGCCACAACTCCATGCTGAAGTCTTTCTCTATGGCATTTAACTATTCACCATAAGCTTTGGCCTGCAACCTGTACAAAGTATGACATTTCTTTCCACTAGCTATAACAAGAGAACCCTTACTGAATTTTCATTGCCCTTTGTGAAACCTACTATCATAGTCTTCATCATCTAGTCTTCCAACTGAAATTAGATTCAGTCTCAAGTCAACCACATACCTCACATCCTTAAGTACCAACTTGCATCTAAGGTTGGTCTTTATGTGGATGTCACCCATGCCAATGATGTCTGCTGCGCCATGGTTGCCCATCTTGACAACACCAAAATTTCTAGACCTGTACGTAGCAAAGAACTCCCTCTGTGGTGTAGCATGATAAGAAGCTCCTGTGTCAATTATCCACTCGAGATCTCGACACACACAAGAAAAATATCATCGAAGGAGACAAAATCAAATAATCACCAACCTGCACTATAGCCGTGGTATTCTCTTTTGACTCTGTAGACTCCACTTCTTTTCCCTTTTTCTTGCTCTTCTTAGGATGCTTACACTGATTCTTATAATGTCCTTTCTCATCACAGTTATAGCAAATAATATATTTCCTTAATCTTGACTTGCTTCTATCTATGCGTAAACTGCTTCTATCTTTAGACCTTGACCTTCCTCTGTTCTTTAAGATAAGTGCCTATGAATCAATCTGAGATACTGTTGAGTTCTTTCTTCTCAACTCCTTATTCAACAAACTACTTGTTACTTGACTCATGGTAACAATACCATCCGTGCAGAATTCATCGAGGAAACCACCGGTGTCTCCCAATTTTCGGCAATGAATCGAGAAGTAATAATACCTGCAACTCATCATCAAGAGATATTTTCATAGAAGATAACTGGTTAGTAATACTCTGTATTTCATTCAAATGCTCAGCAATAGAAGCACCCTCTTTATATTTTAGGTTCACAAGTTTTCTGATCAAAAAAGCTTTGTTGCCAGTTGTTTTTCTTTCATAGAGACCTTCCAACTTTTTCCAAAGAAAATATGCAGAACTTTCGGTAGAAACATAGTGAAAGACACTATCATCGAGCCACTATCGAATGAATCTAACCATTTTTTGATCTAATCTCTTCCACTCATTATCTGTCATAGTTATGGGTTTTTCACTATCTTCTTGCAAAGGTCCATACAAATCTTTGCAATACAAGAGATCTTCCATTCTTGGTTTCCATATCATCCAATTATTTCCGTTCAAACTAATCATGCGAGAAACATTACCAGCCTCCATGTTCAAACACAAAAATTAAATCACCAAAACCTTGCTCTGATACCAGTTGATAGGTAAAACAAAAAGAATAGGCAACAAACAATAACTTTTGTATATGAACAAATACTAGCAGGTTGTAACACACAGCAGAATTAAACAGAAATCACAATCAAATATAATACCAAGATTTACGTGGAAAACCCCTTCAACGTGAAGGGTAAAAATCACGGGACAAACCAGAGAAAATCCACTATAGAAATAATGAATATATAATTCTCGAATCTCTTGCCCAAAACCCAAGCAACAATCATAAGAGAATAACTAGGATACAATGATCACGTCACTGTGCACAATATCCAAAACCTCCTCAAGCAATCACAGAAGAATTCACTGAAGATCTGATCTAACCTAAGATGAGAAACTGTTTGGATGAGTGAGAACAATTTTTGTGTTTTCCTTGTCTTCTTCCCTTTCTTTTTTCTCTTATTTTTCTACCCTTTTCTCCTCTCTTTGAATCTCTAATGTCGCTGTGAAGATTCTGCCCTTTTCTGCGATCTTAATCTTCTAATTTCATAGCCATCATTAGCCCCTATATATAATTAGGTTTAGGTTAGGGTTTAGGGTTAACAAGAGAGCTATGGACTACTAAAGCCCATATGGGCTGAACTGGGCTCTCAGCCCAACAGATAATATCTCATTATCAAATAGTGATTCCGTTGTGTATCTAGTCCTTAAACTTGAGATACCAAGGATGTCCTGTATGAGTACTCCACTCTTTGATATTGGACTTATAGGTTTGGAAGTTTCAGATCTAGCATAGTTGGTCATTGTGAGTGGCAGCCAATATTACGAGGATAATTAAGTATCAATAGATGATCATCCGCCCTTGGTATCATGAGAGCAATATCATATGTGTTCTTACTCAAGTAAATCCTTAGCCAAGGTCATTCAGATTGAGAGAGAGAGTTCTTTGGGAAAATTCGATTAGAGTGAGACTCGAGTAGAAATCATATGGGTTTGACAGTACTATGCTCGATATATGATTTTTAGGATATTAGATAGATAAAAGATTATAAATACATGATAACAAAAGATAAATAAATCTAAAGGATTAGATTCTTCTATATTATTTAAGAATTATGAGGCATAATATATTTATATTCCATGAGTTGAATTATCATAAAGATAATATATGTTGACATTCCTCCTATATCGAATGGTAGTTTTTTTATACATAAGTTTAGATTACTAACATAAGTTTACACGTTATAACATAAGTTTTTTTTTACCAACACATAGTTTGTAACCCAGTTTAGATTCAGTATATTTTTTTTTTCAAAAAAATCAACGCTCGCCAATGACCCACATGATAGGCTGCTGGTATTTATTTATTTTAAATTTTATAAAATTTGTCTATTAATTATATTTTATTTATCTGTTTGTTTATCATTTTCGGTTGGTGGTCAGCTTGGGTTCCGATTGTACCTTTGTTTATTTTTTATTTTTAGTTTTTTAAGACGGAGTTCGCAAAGTTATGATGGAACTTGACCACCCTGTCAGGAGGTCAAAGTTTGGAGCTGCGTTTCGGGTCAACAAAACGCAGCGCACCACGTGACGCACGGAAGGTGCTATATCGTTTCCATAGAAGAATTCTGGTATTTATTTATTTATTTATTATTATTATTATTATTATTTCTTATGGTAAGCAGCGTTTCCAGTCCCGAAATCAACGGAGTGCCTTGAGGATGCGTCCGGACTCGGGAACCTTTGCCCACCGTCCGCGCAGCAGTTGCGTGTTTCCAAAGCAAACGTCTGACCCAACACTGACCGTTCCACCGACCCATCTATGTCGGTCACAACAGCTAAGAAGGAATTCCATCTCAGCCGTTGCTTCTTTCTTTTATTCTCTGATCTAGATCGTTGGTTGCCTCACCGCAACGCTATAAATGACCGGCTCCCTGCCCTCATTTGCCACCGTTGTATTGGTTGTTGCCATGCGTCGTTAGCATCTGCGGTGTTGTGGATCGTCAGCCATCCGTCGGTCGTTGATTTCGTTTTCGGATTGGATGATCTGTTTCCGATAGGTGGTGCATCCATATCCTCAGCCATCCCTTGATCGTTGATTTCGTTTACGAATTGGATCATATGTTCTCGGCACTTGAAACTGATCTGCGGGGTGTATCAGAAGCCTTCTGTTCATGTGGTTTTCGTTTTCCGGGTCTTCGACATTGATCTTGAACGAATCGGGTGATCTATTTTCAATCTCTGCGGATCGGAAACGTTTGATATCTGTTGTTTCCGTTTTCTGAACGAATTGGATGATCTATTTTTTTCCCAAAGGAATATGGCGAGGCTAGGAGTTCCGATTAGTGGAATCCGACTAGTGGATTATTCTTTAACCGCTCTTTTTTTTTTGTGATCTATCAGAGGGCTTGACAATTTTGCCGGATTAAGGTTATTTTTGCTTCTAGTTCTGTGAAGGATTAGATCATCAGAAATTGCGAGTGCTATGATACGAAATTCTTGGCCTTCTTTTGCGATAGATTTTATATGTACTTTCGAAGCGGTAGGTGAGCCTGAAGTGTTTGTGTGTGTATTATCCTAATGGAACCCCCGCGGAGTCTGTGATGCAGTTTGTGAAGGTTGCTCTGGTATGCGTTGCACGATTAAATATTTTTTCCATTAGATAGTGTTCTATTTTCAGGGGTTTACTTACTGTAATGAATTCTGCTTATTATCATCGATGCAGGTTTTCCGAAATGATCTGAACAAGGGATATGTCCTGTTTGTTCTGGTTTAGTTGGTCTTCGTTACTTTCAACTTTTATTTGTTGCATTTATGTCCACAAGTTGGTTATGTTTGTTTATTTTTATTTTTTGTGTGCAAGGGAAATCTTCTGGATATGATATTTGAAAGAGAGATGTGAGTGTTTTGCTACCTTGGTATGATTTGGTTTGAAATTTGCGGTAACCGTATCAACTTGTGTCCTGTTTGTTCTGGTTTAGTTGGCCTTCGTTACTTTCAACTTTTATTTGTTGCATTTATGTTCACAAGTTGGTTATGTTTGTTTGTTTTATTTTTGTGCAAGGGAAAGCTTCTGGATATGATATTTGAAAGAAGATGCGAGTGTTTTGCTACCTTGCTATGATGTTTGGTTTGAAATATGCGCTAACCGTAGCAGCATCATTGGTCTTTTGGATACTCTAGTTGGATTTAGACGGGTCTCAGAGAAGAGTTCCATCAACTTCTCATTTTTTGAGGTTGCCTGTTAATTGTTGATTATTTTTCGTGTCCTCCTCCTCTCGTCGGCATCTTGTTACATTTTACATATATTTGCTTTTGAAGTCGGTCTATCTCTTTGTTTTCTGAATGTTATATTCCTAGTGTTTTTGTGGGCAGTTGCAGAAGCATCATCGTTAGGGCATGATTCTATTAAATAGAGATGGTAACTCACCTTTGTTGGATTGTTTATGGTATGAGACCTAGGTTTTACATTTTTGATAAGGCTAGTTTCTGTGGTAGATTCTATATGTATCATCGACCCGGTTGGTGGGGCTGTGGTGTGTTTGTGGTTATTATCTGTATGGAGCCCACACGCAGCTGTGACCAGTTTGTTAAGGATGCTCTGGTTTTCGTTGAATGATTAAAATAGGTTCTCCGTTAGATAGCGTTATTAAAGGGGTTTCATTGTTGTGACATATGATGGATCCAGGGCTTCCGAAATTATCTGAACAGTGGATGTGTCCGGTTTGTGCTGGTTTAGTCAGCCCTTGTTATTTTCAAATATTAATTCTTGCCCTTACGTGCACAAGTTGGTCATTTGATACGGTTCTCATCAAAGTATGGTTGTTTGTTTTTATATGTTATCTGCTAGGGGAAGCTGATGGACATCTAGTTCTGCTTGGGCATGGGACATTTCTTTGAAAGTGAGATGTGAGTGTTCTGCTACCTTCCTATGGTATTTGGTTTCGATATGTTCTTACTCTATGGTATTTGGTTTCGATATGTTCTTACTCTATCATCATTCATGGAAGAGGTTCCTTTCACTTTTCATTGCCTATTTAATTGTTGTTTATTGTCTGTCTACTTATTCCATCGGCATGCATGGTACATTTTATAAATTTGCACTTCTGAAGTCAGTCTTTCTCTTTGTTTTCTGAATGTTCTATTTGTAGGGTTTTTGTGTGCAGTTGCAGAAGCATCAGTATCAGCATTAGCCATAAGCCTGGTTATTAGGATTAGGACCTTCCTTGGATAGCATTTGGTATGAGACATAGGTTTTGCCTGTTTTAAGAGGCTCGTTTAGATTTAGGTGTGAAATTTATGCATGTTTGTGATATTAAGTTTTCATCCAATTGTTAATTGTTCTTGTTGTTGTGAGTTTTTAGCAGTTATTTGCTTAAGTCTTATTAGAAGGTCATACAAACTTCTCATTTGTCTCTTCTTGGATTCTTTGTCAGATTTCTATTTTGCAGCTTAATTATCTTTTTGTTTAAACTGCCTCTGGTCATCTGATATTTGGTTTCAGTTAGCTTGTAGATGTTTTTTTAGTATGACATTTAATCATTTTTTGCTTTGAGTAAATAACTTTAAATTGATTTTCTGATTAAACAGTGCCTAGTTGTCTACTGTCTTGGTGTGATTGGAACTTGTCCATCTAAGATTAGCTGCTAGGTCATGAACACATAACAGGCACCTGGGCAGGAGCATTTATGATTAGTGTATGAGTTTTCACATTAATTTGATGCTTCTAGAAAATTGTATTTTTTTTTTGTTATTTTCTTGTCTGTTTGGCCTTTACTTTGACTGGCTCATGTTCTATTGTTTTTTATTGTTAGGTTTCTTAGTTGAGTATTCATTTGTTTTGTAATATGCAATTTCTACTTTATCTCTTATTAGTTGGCATTTTTTAAGTTCTCTGTTCAATTTATATAGTTTTTTGTTCCATGTAAACTTTTTTGTCCTTGTGTGTTTCTAGTGTAACTTTTGACAGGTGTCTTTTATGTTGCCCTATAATGCTGATGTGGTCTCATATGAGAGATTATTTTACCTTAAACTATTCATTATGTTGTTTGTTTGCAGGATTTAATTGGGTATATGGAGGGTTATTTTGTTTGCCTCTTTGATTTATTACATCCAGTTGTATTCTTGGCTCCTATTTCCAGATGAAATTTGGATTTTCTGTCCTGGTTTTCTACAATTAGTTATGACTGTTGGTAGCAGTATTTTATTTTGGAGTTAATACATCTCTAAATTGGGTTAATTACATCCTTTGGTGTTCTTGGCTGGTTGTATTAGAGGAAGTCAGCTAATTTTGTTGAATAACTTGAATTCTGTAGTCATTGTTTCCATTAGCCTCATTGCTGTTCATTTATTTCCAAAATGCAGTCCAACAGTGCAAATTTATTACTTTTGAAAGGTCAAATTATTTTCACCGACTTTTTGATCCTTTGGCTCATAAAAGTTCTCTTCTGGGTTTCTCTTCCTCTTAATTAACTTCCATTTCTCTTTTGAATCATGTTTCCTTTATCTTGTGTGGAAGTTAGGACATGGTAATCTTGTACAGGTACTTGTGCTATTAAGATGTCTTTGTTGGTGATCTTGGGTTATGATAATGTACTTGATTGCTATATTGATTTCTGAATCAATTCAATAGCACAAGTGATGGCTTCGAAAACAAGTGGGTTTTAAGATGCATTGTTACTTTTTTCTTGTATCAAGTTGGAGGGGGAGGTACAGGCATGCTGTGTTCTCTTGTTTTTCCTTGAAATTCATTTCATATTGCTGATTTTTATTAGCAGTGGTAAGTTATCTTCTCAGGCTGATGTACTTTTTGCTGCTCATTTTATGTGTTGTTCGTCTACTTGAAGCCTGTTTTGGGAGCTGGGTTCCAATTGCTGATTGAATATATTTCCTTTATGAAGATTCTGCAACCATATCTGATACAAACAAGTTTTCAAGGTTGTTGTTTTGGTTTGCATGATGAAGAGAATAGAAGTTCTACCTGGTCATATAATTTCCGTCAGCTTCTTGTCCTGCTGGAGGGAGATGTCTTTTGGAATGGGCCCAAAAAATCTCTTTGTTTGCATGTTGTTTTTGATAGTATGTGTAGACAATATACTTAGTTCTAACGTGATCAACATTAGGTCTTTAGGAGTTTACTTTCTTAGTATGGATCAAAATGATTGTAGCTGAGATTCTTTATTATGAGAACTTAAGAATTTTGTTGACAATTAACCTTCAAAGATGGTTAAGTTACGACTTGCAGCTCCACTCTTTTACTTCAATCATTGATCTTCTGGCTTTGTTGTAGTGATCTTTTTTTTATTAGTTACTGGTCATCGCATGTTGCATGTGTTGGTGGATATTTTCTTCTGATGGGTTTTGACTTGTCATTTGATGAATCCAGTGATGGAGTTGGATGTCTCTTTAGTTCTCCCGGCATGCTTTTTTTTGTCTGGGTAGATAAAAAATTTTGCTTACTCCTCTTTTGGTGTATATTTTGGTTTTAATAACCAGATAATGTCAAGTACTACTGCTGTTTCCTGTGTTTGAAGTATTATAGGCTTATATGGCTTTGAATGAGTATGTAAGTTCATAATTTCTTTGCTTATATGTGTTGTATTTCAAATGTGTTTGGGAAAAAAAAGAATTGAGCAGCATATTTATATGATTTTGAGGGCGAAGTGTATCTTTTCTCTTATATCAACAGAATCAACAATTTTGGTTGGTTCTTTTATTCCAGTATTCTGAATTTAGACTTGAATGAGTTCTATGATGAAGCAAAGCTGTATGATGCCAGGAACCTAGATTGCAAAATGTTTATAAACTAACTATTGATTTCTTCATTGTATTGTAGTCATTGTTTTCTTCATTGGATTGCAGACATGAAAAGATTGACTTCCTTTTGCAATGTTAATTATTAATTTCTTCATTGTAGTTGGAATGTCTACATAAAGCCTAGCATAATCAATGTTAATGGAAATTCATGGGAAATACCCATGATTAAGTAGATTGAAAAGCTTGGAACTGACTTTTGAGTTGATCCGCTAGTCCCCATTGCTGATGCCCATGATGTTGGCAAGTTTTGATTTTGTAGTATTTTCCTGTACGTACATGTTTATATGATTCAAAGAACTGTGGAAGGTTATTTTTGTTGAAAGGGGTGTGCTCGGATTGTGAGATTAGGACATTGAAAAGGTTGGAAAATGACTTCTGAGTTGATTCGCTCGTGTCTGTTGCTGTTGCCCATGATGTTCTGCAATTCATTGTTGGAACATCTATGGAAAGCCTAGCATGATTAAATAGAAATTCATGGGAAAGACTTTATTGGCTTTAACTGGTTTTCCCAGGATTAAGATTAGATTGAAAAGCTTGGAACTGACATTTGAATTGATCCGCTAGTACCTGTTGCTGTTGCCCATGATGTTTGCAAGTTTTGGCTGGATTTTGTTCTATTTTCCTGTGTACATGTTTATATGGTTCAAAAAAACTCTAGAAGGTTGTTTGGTTGAAAGGGGGCGGTGTGTTTGGTTGAAAGGGGTGTGCTTGGATTGTGAGATTAGGGCATTGAAAAGGTTGGAAAATGACTTCTGAGTTGATTCGCTCGTGTCTGTTGCTGTTGCCCATGATGTTCTGCAATTCATTGTTGGAACATCTACGGAAAGCCTAGATTAAATAGAAATTCATGGGAAAGACTTTATTGGCTTTAACTGGTTTTCCCAGGATTAAGATTAGATTGAAAAGCTTGGAACTGACATTTGAATTGATCCGCTAGTACCTGTTGCTGTTGCCCATGATGTTTGCAAGTTTTGGCTGGATTTTGTTCTATTTTCCTATGTACATGTTTATATGGTTCAAAAAAACTCTAGAAGGTTGTTTGGTTGAAAGGGGGCGGTGTGTTTGGATTGAGATTAGCAAATTGAAAAGATTGGAAAAAGACTTGATTGAGATTAGGACATTGAGAAGGTTGGAAAATGATTTTTGAGTTGATTCACTAGGCTCAGTTATTACCAGTGATGTTCTGCAATTCATGGATGGATTTTGTTTTATTTTCCTGTTCCTACATATCTGTATGTTCCGAAGAACTTCGGAAGTTCTGTGTTTGGTTGTAAACATGGTTCCTACGTATCTTTGATGAGGCATGTCTGCCATGTTCATGTAGTTTTGTTTGCTCAAAACTTGCTTTTTTGTGACTTGCAATTGTATGACCCTTTTTTTGATATTGTTATACTTCCATGCTTTACGTCAAGGTATGCACATGAAATCAGAATGCACCGCCCAGATGCAGGCGATGCGTACGGTCCGACAGATACAGACGCGGACCGCCCGCCATCGGTCGGTATGAATTTTTTTATTTTTAAATAAAAATTAATTTTTAATACTCAGCGGCGTCGCCGAAGGCTCGGCGACGCGTCGTCGAGCTTTCGAGCGACGTCGCCGAGGCTCGGCGACGTCGCGAAGCCTCGCGACGTCGAGGCTATTTTTTAATAGATTTTTTACTTTTCGGACGACGTCGCCTCGGGAGCGACGTCACCGTTGATATCTCGGCGACGTTGCCGAGTGCGACGTCGCCGAGGGAAAGAAAAAATATATATCTATTTATATATATATAATATTTATAATTATAAATATATATATATCGAATGGTACGTCGGAACGTACCATTCGCACGCTGCATCGCATCGCACCGTACCAGAGAAACGTCGAAACTCCGGTACGGTACGGTAATGCATACCCTGCTTTACATTATGTATTTTAGTTGGCATCTATTTGTATTCTTGGATTTTCATGACTAAATGACTGTTCATCACCAGAATCTTAATCAGTTTTCTTGGTTGGTGAGGTGTTTATGAATCTTAATTTTGTTTATTAGGAATTTAGCAGTATCTAATTTTGGTTGTGTTTATTTATTGAATTGTGAATTTTTGTATTACATTACTGTTTCATGATTATCTTCTATATTGTTTGCCGATATTTCAAAACTATTCCAGTAGTCTAGTATTCTTTTTTAAGTAATTTGCTTGGTTTAGATAGTAGGCTCAGTTGGAAAATGATAAGTGGAAGGTGTTCATAATTGTCTTCAGGTAACAATAAAATATTATTTAGCAAAAAAATATAACTATTGGGAAATAAGCATATGATTGTTTGCAAGCATGCTTGGAAACATGTGTGAAGACAAATTTTGAATCTTGAAGAATATGGGAAAAGGGTTATATAGCTAGCTATCTTGAAATTAAAGGGCATGTGTTTATCATTTTTGATGTCTACACATAAATCAAAGTTGCTTAACGGTTCTTGGGTGAACGGGTACTTGTCCCTTGTGAATTTGCTTGGATTGTGCATGCAGATGTTATGATACTTGTGAGACTTTTTACTTGGTGTTATGATACTTGTGAGACTTTTTACTTGGTGTTGCATCTTTGAATTATTTTAGAGCTTATTCAGTATGGTGTCAATTCCTGTTCAATTATGTTTTTTTTTAATTATTACATTTCCAATGCTTTTACTACTAATTTACTGTGTTGAATGTATTTCCTGTTCAATCATGTTTGGTATTTTCTTTGACTACATTTTCCAAGCTCATCTTCTTTGTCAATTTATTTAGCTACTATGCAATTTGGTTATTAGAAATTTGATTTTGTTGTTCATATGGGCTGTAGCATATTTTGCAATTAGTATGGTTTATCAAACAGATGGGTTTGTTGTTTAGAATTTAAAATTAAATACAAAAACAAACAAGAATAGAAGTAAGACTGGTAAATTGGACATTGCAATATTGTTGTTTTCCAATAACTACTATCATTGTGATTTGTAGTTGCATCTGATGTTTTTTATGTTCAGAAGTTCATTGCTGGATAGGTATTCTCCAGGGAGGTTGATCAACTTGTCTTTTTGTCAACATTTGTTGATTGCATTGGACTTCTACTTTACTGCTTGATTGTTTTATCTAATTCTATTTATGTATTCACATTCTTCTTTTTTTCTTTTTTCCCTAATTGTGTCTTTATTTTTTCTGGTGGTTGATAAATTTTCTATTGTTAATCTTAACATCTATAATGGTATTCAATTGGCAAATATGTTGGGCATGTGATAGTTGTTGGCTTGATAATCATGGGCATTTTTCCATGTGATAGCTGTTAGCTTTGTGGTCATCTAGGTTCATGTTGTGAGAAGTCTGCTTCTTGTTTTGCTGTTATGTTGTGACATTGTAGTTCCATAACCAGGTGCAGTCTGGTTTTGCATATATAAGAGATATGATAACATCTATCTCGACTCTCTCCAGATATATTATAAAGCCTGGTGACTTATACATCTGCTGTGTTATTTTCTACATAATACACCTGGTCTCTTTATGTATTCATTTGTTGTCTTTAAGATTTTCTGAACATTGATCTCCTCCTTGAATTTTTATTGTGTGGCATCCAGTAGCTTTTTTATTTCTGAAATTTTGGGGTGTCTTAGCTTCTGAACCTTAATTTTGGGTTTCTAATGTGATCTATGATCATGGGGGTTTTTATGCATAGTAATTAGATCATCAAAATGTCTGTTTTTGTTGGAATTTTCTGTGATATACCGATAATGAAAATGGAACATTCTTTGTTGTTCTAATGAGCTCATTACATCAATTGTTATTTTTCACTTGGCTATTGAAGAGCCTATAGTTTTTCTGTCCTGGTTTTGGTGTTTTGGTTTTGGTTAATTTTTCAGAATTTCTTTATTTTTCTCTTTAAAATAGATTTTTGTTTTATATCTCCCTAAATCCTGTATCAGATTATTTGTTGTTACTTTAAGGACATTGCATTGGGTGGTACAAATTATTTTGTGCTTCATCTTTGTGAACCATTGGTATCAGAATTTCTCTGTTGGTCTCTCTCTTTATTCAGCTTTTGCTTTTCTTTTCTTTGAAACACATGCCTGTTTCTCTTGTTCAAGAAGCTAGGATGGAGCTAACAGTGAATGCAGTAAACCTTTGGTTGGTGATCTCGGGCAATAATGGTATGTAATTTTGACAGTCTGTTAATATTCATCAATTGGGTCACTCGGAAAACTGGGTTTTCATTTCTATTATATTTTGTAGTTGCAGCAATCTGTAAGTCATATTTTGGTTTCTGAAATTTTGGGATGTCTTAGTTTTAGTTTCTGAACCTTGATTATGGGGTTTTAATGCCGTCTATCATGATGAGCATGGGGGTTTTTATATACTAAGTAGGTCATCAAAATGTCTGATTGTAGTAATAGATCATAAAAATGTCTGTGTTTGTCAGAATTTTCTGTGATGTAATGATAATGAAAGTGGTACATTCTTCATTGTTCTGGTGAGTTCATTTACATCCATTCTTCTTCTTCACTTGACTGTCAAAGAACCTATAGTTTAATTTTCACAATATCCTTATTTTTTTCTTTGAAATGGATTTTAGTTGTATATTGCCCTCAGTTCTATATCACATTTTTTGTTGTTTATTGGGTGGTACAAATCATGTTGCACTTCATTGTTGTGAACCATTGGTACTAAATCTCTCTGCTCCTCTCTTTCCACTTATTCAGCTTTTGCTTGTTTCTTTTTCTAAACATGTGCTCGATTCTCTTTTATGCTTTATGTATTGTTCAGAACTTAGGACGAGGCTAACAGTGAATGCAGTAAACCTTTGGTTGGTGATCTTGAATAATAATGGTATGTAATTTTCACTTGTTTCTATGGTTTGTTAAATATTAATTAATTGGGTCATTTGGCAAACAGGTTTTTGATTTCTGTAATATTTTGAAGCGGCAGCATTCTGTTAGTCATGTTTAAGTCTAGGGATGTTGAGATGTACTCTATATAAGAAGTTTTTTTTGGCATTATTTCTGAATTTTTTTCTTATTCCTATATGCAACTATATCATGTTACTTCTGTTGGTTTTGTATCTTGATTATGTTATGAACTATTTTATTGTGGTTAAAGTGATTGCCATGGTGGTGTAAGCATAGTTCATCTTACCGGTCCATACCGGTATATCGACCAGTTGTCAGTATGGTATGTATCGAGCTATATCGAGTGTACCGACACATGGTACTACGAATTGAAATTTTGTATCATACTGGAGTTTCGATACTTTTTCGGTACGGTACGGTATACCGAACAGTATATTTCGATATATCGTTCAGTATATGTATACATATATAATTATAAATATTATATATATAAATATTATATATATATTCCTTCTTCTCGGACGACGTTCGCCTCGATGACGTCGCTTCTCGGGTGACATTGCCGACACGACGTCGCATATTAAAAAAAAAAAAGTGACGTCGCACGTGCGACGTCGCCTCGGGAGACATTGCCTCCCTCATTAGGCAACGTCGCTCGAGCCTCGGCGGCGTCGCCCGAGAAGGGAGGCGACGTCACATATTAAAAAAAACAAAAAAAACTTTCTATTAAAACATAAAAAAAATGATACCGAGCGGTAGCAGGTGGTCTGTGTACTGGTATTTTGTCGGATCGATACGTACCGCCCGTACCGGGCGGTATCATTCGGTATTGCAGACCATGTATGGCACATGGGATATATTGATATACTACCCATATTGGTCCCCTGTCGGACTAGTACATATCGCTTATACCAGTATGTCGTGGTACAGCGAACCTTGAGTGTAAATTAATAATTTGTTTGTTTAAGGTTTTCTGTTTGGCATTTGTATTGTCTCAAAAGCTGCTTCCTCTCGAGTATTTTCAAGAAAAAAGAAACCATGCCCAGTTAACATTTTGTAGGCAGCATTATAATGCATGTTAAGGAACACCATCATGATAATTACAAGCTTCTCTGAGAGCATCTTTAGGAAAAACTTGGATTTTGTTCTTTACTGGTAGGGCATATGAATGATACTGGTGTTTTGAGTTTGAGACTTAAATAAGCCTACTTGTATTTATTGTTGCTAATTAACTTATTCTAGGGGCTGTTCTGGTTATGTAAGCCACATATTAATATGAGCAAATACATCAGAATTTCTAAATTGGATACTGGTGAACCTACATGGTACATGGATACAGAATGGCATATTCATGTTATTGTCTATCCATGGTACATGGATACAGAATGGCGTATTCATGTTATTGTCTACATGAATATGCCATTCTGTAGTACATGGATACAGAATGGCGTATTCATGTTATTGTCTATCTTATAGCTTGAGGATGAATCAGCCATAAGTGTTCTTTTTTCGGTATTGTGGAAAAGAAGTTCTAGGAGTCCCCACAGAAAATTAAATGTTTCAGTGTCATCAATGTTATACAAACTCCCTATACAAAATTCATGTAAAAACTTCACTGGTGAAGAACCTCATCGGTTGTTTACATTGATTTATTCAAGGTTGTGGAAGGCATTAACAAATTTTTTGTAGTTGAAAATTTTGACATCTTTCAATGATCTTATTTTATTTCTTTTCTTGTGGCTGTATCTCGTTCATGTCTGTTCCTGTTGTGTGTGTATGATTCAAAGAATTTAGATTCGTGTGGTGCATCAATATGTTGGATCTATTGAAGCATCAATATTATTTGAGGTATGGCATCAAAATTTGGATCCTTTATTTGGGTGTCAATCAGAACTATTTATGGAATGAATGTGGTTTTATAGGCTTGATCCTTGGTTTTTGTTGAGGTTTGAAAATACATGAGGCGAAGTTCTATTGTAAATGTTGTTTATCAACAACCTAAAAGTATTTTTGAAGGTAGCATGCCTTCAGTTGGGATCTGTGTTTTGTCTTCTTAGAACTCTGACATGTATATTCCTTTTATAATAGACATCAAAGAAATTTTTATTTTTTTATCTGTTGTTCGTTGCAATTTTTACTAGAATGTTTTTTGATTGTGATGTCAAATGAGTGCTCTTAAGTGATTTAAAGGTAGCACAGCTGTGATGTTATTTTGTCTATGTAGAACACTGCTTTAGTAGTACAAGTATTTAGATGTTATTTTAAGCGTGATGTGGCCTTGTTTGGGGAACTACCTTTTTATGTTGTGTATTATGTGTACCAAGGTTTGCAATACTGAATGATATCGCCCGGTATGGGCGGTATATATCGGTTTGACAGAATACTAGTACATGGATTGTTCGCTATCATTGGTACTGTCGATTGAGGTGTTTGAAGGCGTTATCGTCGACGGTGATCGAGGGCGGAGAAAGAAGAGAGAAGGGGAAGAATGAAATGGGGAAAAAAAGAAAATCTGGATATTGCCGCTCTCCTCCTGTCTGTCGGCGGTGACTTCTCTTCCCCGACATTGACGTCGAGGCGACGTCGCTTTTTTTTTTTAATTTTTTAATATGCGATGTTGTCTCGCATATAATATTTATATAATTATAAATATTATATATATATACCGAATGGTATATCGAAATATACCGTTTGGTATATGGTATCAGCAAACCTCGAAACTCTTGTACGGTACGAAATTTCAATCCTTGGTGTGTATGATTCAAAGAATTTAGATTCGTGTGGTGCATCAATATGTTGGATCTATTGAAGAAGATCAATATTATTTGAGTTATGACTTCAAAATTTGGATCCTTTATTTCGTTGTCAAGCAGAGTTATTTATGAACTGAATGTGGTCTTATAGGCTTGATCCTTGGTTTTGGTTGAGGTTTAAAATACATGAGGCGAAGTTCTATTGTAAATGTTATTTACCAACAGCCTTCAGTTGGGATCTGTTTTTTGTCTTCTTAGAAGAACTCTGACGTGTATATTCCTTTTATATTAGACATCAAAGATTTTATTTTTTATCTGTTGTTAGGTGTAATTTTTGCTAGGATGTTTTTTGATTATGATGTCAAATGAGTGCTCTTAAGTGATTTAAAGGTAGCACAGTTGTGATGTTATTTTGTCTATGTAGAACACTGTATTAGTGATAGTACAAGTATTTACATGTTATTTTAAGTGCTATGTAGCCTCGTTTGGGTAAGTAGCTTTTTATGTTATGTATTGTGTGTACGATTTAAAGAATTTAGATTCATGTGGTGCATCAATATGTTGGATCTTTTGAAACAAGATCAATATTATTTGAGGTATGACTTCAAAATTTGGATCCTTTATTTGGTTGTCAAGCAGAGTTATTTATGAACTGAATGTGGTCTTATAGGCTTGTTGAGGTTTGAAATACATGAGGCGAAATAAATGTTGTTTATCAACAACCTAAACGTATTTTTGAAGGTAGCATGTCTTCAGTTGGGATCTGTTTGTCTTCTTAGAACTCTGACATGTACATTCCTTTTATATTAGATAGACATCAAAGAAATTTTTTAATTATTATCTGTTGTTAGTTGTAATTTTTACAAGGATGTTTTTTAGATTGTGATGCCAAATGAGTGCTCTTAAGTGATTTAAAAGTAGCACAGTTGTGATTTTATTTTGTCTATGTAGAACACTGTTTTAGTGATAGTACAAGTATTTTAGATGTCCTTTTGAGCACTATATGTAGCCTTGTTTGGGGAAAGTACCTTTTTATGTCGTCTATTGTGTGTACGATTCAAAGAATTTTGATTTGTGTGGTGCATCAGTATGTTTGATCTATTGAAGCAAGATCAATATTATTTGAGGTATGACTTCAAAATTTGGATCCTTTATTTGGTTGTGAAGCAGAGTTATTTATGGACTGAATTTAGATTCGTGTGGTGTATCAATATGTTGGATCTATTTGAAGCTAGATCAATATTATTTGAGGTATGGCTTCAAAATTTGGATCCTTTATTTGGTTGTGAAACAGAGTTATTTATGGACTGAATGTGGTATTATAGGCGTGATCCTTGGTTTTGGTTGAGATTTGAAATATGTGAGGCGAAGATCCATTGCAAATGTTGTTTATCAACAACCTAAAAGTATTTTTGAAGGTAGCATGCCTTCGGTTGGGATCTTTTTTTTTTTTCCTCTTTGTAAAAGTATTTTTGAAGGTAGTATTTTTTTCCTAATAGACATCAGAGAAATTTTTATTTTTAATCTGTTGTTAGTTGTAATTTTTACTAGGATGTTTTTTGATTGTGATGTCAAATGAGTGCTCTTAAGTGATTTAAAGGTAGCACTGTTGTGATGTTATTTTGTCTATGTTGAACACTGTTTTAGTGATCATACAAGTATTTAGACATTATTTTAAGCGCTATGTAGCCTTGTTTGGGTAACAACCTTTTTATGTCGTGTTTTGTGTATGCCCTATACTGTTTATATGTTTGTGTACTTGATGGGAGTACCAAAACAATGGGCATTACACATTACAAGTCCTCTTCCCTTTCCTTTTATTTGCATCAGACTTTAGATGTTTAGTTGTTTTGTGATTATATGTGAAAGACATGAAAATGTCTTGGTTGTTGCATTTGGTAATGGTTACTTATGCTAGATTTATATTCGACTACATAGATTAGCAATAACTTTATATGTTATATATTTAGCAATAACTTATGTCTAGTGAATTCATCATGGAAATTTGATATTGCTCAGAAATTGTGATTGTTATGTTTTCTGAATATTTGTCATGTACCTTATATGTTATATTTATGCAACTTTTGATCCCTTTTCATCCTTTGTTTCTGATTTGTATCCATTCCATGCTAAATTGACAAACTGTCACAATGTTGTATATGGTTTAGGCCCACATTGGTAACCCCTAAACCATATTGGTGGGGAAGGATGTGGGCGGGGCATCACACATAGAGGTCTGAGGCCTTGCAGTGGGAACATGGGGTGAGGGCGACAGACAGGGGAAGGTTAGAATTACAACAATTAGGGTTTCTATTTGGGTAAAACGAAAACAAGGGGTATCTTCAGGAGACAGACTTTTTAAGAGAAACATCCTAAATAAAACAATGATATATCTTGACCTTTTAAAATTTATTACTTAATTTTTCACTGTGTGGAGTCATAAGCATTCTAATCTTATGATTTAGTTAATTCTTACTGAAATTCATGTTTTTGGTGCCCCACTAAATTTTCTATTTGAACTTCTAACGTATTGTCGCCATGTTTTGAGTTAATCGGGCAGCTTTTTAAGCATTCTAATTTTTTGTTATTACCAATGTGTGCATATTGGTGTAAAATTTCTAGATCGTATCTTTTGTTTGGCACTTAAGGGTAGTGATGGGGAGATGTGATCGATAATACAAGCAGGTGGAAACTTGCATCTACTTAGTGTTGGAGGATATTACCAAATATTATCTACTACTGTTTTTAACTAAGCAGTAATCCAAATATTTATTTATTTTTTTGACTAAGCAGAACTTAGAGCAATGAACATGATTTTGCTTCATGTGTTGTCATACAATTTGCTGTGATTGCCTTTCTGTTGGAATAAAATGATGCCAGCTTTGATGGGTTTTGTCCTTGTTTTTGGAATTGTTGCCCGTTTTACGCGAAACAGACAACTTAGACACAATGTTATATTGGTTCTCTATGAATTTTATGTTACTTTTGCATCTAGTTACTTTTTGGTTTTTGGATCAAAAAAAGAGGGACTAAGCAGTAAACAGTTGTACCATTAGGCCTTCACATCATGAATACAGACAAATGATCTTATTCATGCTACATCTTTTGATAACAATCAATCCAAGTTCCATGTTTTAAGGAATAGTACTGCACTATTTCTGGTATTGACATGTATATGTTTAAGAGCTGGTATGTAAGATCTGCATTGGTTCATGGGATAAAAGCACCAACTTGCTGTTCTTTTATTTGTTTTGTGTTTATTGGTGTCCCTAATTCATTTTAGTTTCTTATGGCTTTTTTTTTGGACCGGAAGACCACAAAACAATATATCAATTGACCATGAGGCCCTTATTAATAATTGACAAATGATCTTATTCATGCCACATCTCTTGGTTGCAACCAAACCGGGTTCCATGTTTAAGGAATAGTACTCCGCTTTTTTTGGCATCAACATGAATATGTTTATGAGCTCATATGCAAGAGCCTGTTTGGTTTGTGGAATAAAAGCACCAACTTCTTGTTACTCTTATGCAAGAGCCATGGGATAGAAGCACCACCTTGTTGTTTCAGCTGTTTTGTGTTTCCTAATATTACTAAACTACTTAGTTGATTTTTTTTTCTTTCGCGTTGTTAGGGTTCTCTGGTATCATTGACTGAGATGTGGTCTGTCATGAACTACATCCTTTAGTAAGTTTCATTATTGTTATAAAATTCTATCTTTTATGGTCCTAGAAGGTCGGGCAGAGAACTATGTCAATAATGATAGCTGCAAGAAAGGGTTTAGTGTTTGCAAATATTTAAAACATTTGTTGTGAAAGTAAAGCTAAGATCTGGGCTGTTGGTTATCATTGTGTTTGAATCATTAATTATAAAAGGAAAGCTGAATTTGGGTTTCTTAGTTTGTTTAGTTGATTCTTGGTCTGCTCAGGATGAGTTCTAGTTTCTTCAGTTGATTCTAGTCTACTCAGGATGAGTTCTAGTTTCTTCTGCCGGTTCTTATTCTGCACAAGAGTAGTATATGATGTATAGTATATGTCAGATTGTTGGGAATCCCTGACATGATAGTTGGTTCATCAATTTCATACATGAAATGGTTCTGGATTTTGGATCCTCATTTTGTCAGTGTCATGAACAAGCTCTGGTTATTCTAATTGATTAGGTTTTAATATGCTGTACTCAAGGGAACCATACTCTTAGCTAGAATATGAGCATTTGCAATTGAAAAATGTACTTATTGTGATTGGTCAAAAATGGTTTTAATGTGCTATACTCCTCTGGAAAGGAACCATACTCAACTAGAATATGGGCATTTGCAATTGAAGAATGTAATTTGTTGTAGTTGGTCGAAGGCTTTCTTATAATAACATGCAGTTAGTAGGATTGGCTCCGTGTGGGATGTTAATTAACAGTACTTTTGAATTTGAAGAATGCAATGGATGTGGCTGACTGAAGAGTTTTGTTATGCTAATGCAAAGTTTGTAAAATTTGTTTGTGTTTAGGAGGAAAGCCAATTATCATTCTTTTTGCAGCCTCAAAAGAGTTTGAGGCGAAATAGAACACTTCGCCTACAGCCTTGGTTTCATTATTATTCCATTTCCTTGGTTGGCAACATGAGCATTGGTATTGGTAGGGGATCATGTGAATGTGAAGCTTGTTATATTGGATTGAAGCTGCTAATAACTGGATTGATGGTTCTTTTTCTGGTTGATTGGTTGACTGATCATCCCAATGGCACTGGAATAGTTGATTCAATATGTTGTCTAGTCATTGAGTTATTAGTTGGGACTGACTGTTGAATAATGCTGCAGCACGATGCTGATTATAGTTTATAGTTGACTGGCCATCATATAATGGCACAGGAACAGTTCTTTGGTGAAGATGTGGAACAACGGTGCAGGTTTTATGTTGTCATAAGGTTCAGTTTGACAGGTTGGTTGCTAATCAACCACCCTACCATGTGTTTTTGTTCTTATTTCAATGTTTTTTTATATTAAGTTTGGTTTGACATCGTTTTTGCTAATGGCAAATATTTAAAACATTTGTTGTGAAAGCAAAGCTAAGATCTGGGCTGTTGGGTATCATTGTGTTTGAATCATTAATTATAAAAGGAAAGCTGAATTTGGGTTTCTTAGTTTGTTTAGTCGATTCTTGGTCTGCTCAGGATGAGTTCTAGTTTCTTCAGTTGATTCTTAGTCTACTCAAGATGAGTTCTAGTTTCTTCTGCCGGTTCTTATTCTGCACAAGAGGAGTATATGATGTATATTGATTCTTAGTGTACTGAGGATGAGTTCTAGTTTCTTCTGCCGGTTCTTATTCTGCACAAGAGTAGTATATGATGTATAGTATGTCAGATTATTGGGAATCCCTGACATGATAGTCGGTTCATCAATTTCATACATGAAATGGTTCTGGATTTTGGATCCTCATTTTGTCAGTGTCATGAACAAGCTCTGGTTATTCTAATTGATTAGGTTTTAATGTGCTGATACTCAAGGGAACCATATAAAAATAGCTAGAATATGAGCATTTGCGATTGAAAAATGTACTTGTTGTGATTGGTCAAAAATGGTTTTAATGTGCTGATACTCTTCTGGAAAGGAACCATACTCAGCTAGAATATGGGCATTTGCAATTGAAGAATGTAATTTGTTGTAGTTGGTCGAATAGGCTTTCTTATAATAACATGCAGTTAGTAGGATTGGCTCCATGTGGGATGCTAATTAACAGTACTTTTGAATTTGAAGAATGCAATGGTTGTGGCTGACTGAAGAGTTTTGTTATGCTAATGCAAAGTTTGTAAAATTTGTTTGTGTTTAGGAGGAGGAAAGCCAATTAATCATTCTTTTTGCAGCCTCAAAAGAGTTTGTCATGTTGGGCTTTTGAAGTTGATCTTGTGATTGCTTGATAACCATCAGTATCTTGCAGTATGAATTAGCTTATGTATAATGTTCAGATAGATGGTGCAGGTTTTATTATGTAAAGAAATAGAACACTTCGCCTACAGCCTTGGTTTCATTATTATTCTATTTCCATTTCCTTGGTTGGCAACATGAGCATTGGTATTGGTAGGGGATCATGTGAATGTGAAGCTTGTTATGACTGGATTGAAGCTGCTAATAACTGGATTGAAGCTTGGGTTGAAGCTGCTAATAACTGGATTGATGGTTCTTTGTTTGGTTGATTGGTCTGATCATCCCAATGGCACTGGAATAGTTGATTCAATATGTTGTCTAGTCATTGAGGTATTAGTTGGGACTGACTGTTGAATAATGCTGCAGCACGATGCCAATTATAGTTTATAGTTTTGACTGGCCATCATATAATGCCACTGGAACAGTTTGTTGGTGAAGATGTGGAACAACGGTGCAGGTTTTAGGTTGTCATAAGGTTAGTTTGACAGGGCTTTGCTAATCAACCAACCCTACCATGTGTTTTTGTTCTTATTTCAATGTTTTTTTTATAATAAGTTTGGTTTGACATCGTTTTGCTAATGGCAGATGATGATTATAGTTTGTCTCAGTTAAGATTCAGTTTGAGGGTTTTGCATTAAGACCACCCCTACCATGTTATATTTCTTGGTTCTTATTTCAATGGTTTTCTACGTTAGGTTTGGTATGACAGATTGGAATGACAGTGAACAAATGTGTAATTGTATGTACCTTTGCACTTATGCCTTATAGTTTTGTTTGTTGCCTTTTGTCGGTTTGAAGTTTTTCTGCATTTATTTTATGTTTCAGCAGTGTTGGATGGTTTTGTCTAGATTGTTTGTTGTGTAATAATGTGTGCGTAGTTTTTTTTTTCATATAAATACAAATTTTGTGGAATTTGCTAGTTTTTATTTTTATGGAACATTTGTCCTTGAATATTTTTGTCATTTTGTTGATTTTGTTGTATTAGGTTTATTTTAATATATTATTTTTCTTTGGTTTCTGTATGCTTTTGTTGTAGATACGAGATGACCCAAACTAAGTCTTTCCAATGTGTCTTCTAGGATGGTTATGATAGTGTAACATTAGTTGGTTGCTCGTTGCTGGTTGCTTAACGTTGATTGTTTGTAAGTTATTTTGTAGTGTCACTGCCATCACAGGATATTAATTTTATGTTTCAGCACCGTTACAAATGCTTTAATTTGGAGTGGATACTTTTGGCATGTGTATTTGTCGTGTAATAATTTTGAAACTTTTCTCTTCACAATGCTTGTCTAAATGAAACTTTTGTTTAAGAGGGGGTGGGCATTGCTGTAGATAATGCATGCGAGTGGACGATCGTAATGTGCTGCTTGTGAACGTGGATGCTTGGACGTGGTTTCTGTTTTGTTAAAATTTGGGATTATCGTTGGTTGTTTCTGCGTTTGTTTAGACATAACTTTTAGATTTGTTGCTTTACACTGCCATTGCTAGTCTCAAGCTTGGATGAGAATACGTCGACGGAGCAAACTCGAGGAATAATATTCGAGGTTTCGTGTACATTGTATAATTTATTTTCAAAATCGATTTTTTTTTCAAATTAGAACATTTTTTTAGGGTAATATTTCTATAGATGTGTTTGAACTTCTAGCAAGTCTTAGGCCTTTTTTTTTTTTAATAGTAGATGAGTATTTTGTGTGTCATTCAAAAGATTAAAACTCCTTGGTTTTGGATCATTTGATTGTCATCAATCGAGTTTTGTTTGAACTATAATATATATATTTTTTAAAAATAACTTTTATTTTGATGGCATCATTAATTAAATTACATCAATTATATTAAATAAAATATTTCTTGATAAGATTTATAATTATATAAAAGTTTTGCTACAATGTACACTATGTTAGTAAGATGACATCGATTTTGAAATCTTACATTGTAATGTTAGTGAGATTTTTCAAATAGGATTTCAAAATTGATGTCAGTTGGATTTTAAAATTGATTTTTCAAAATTGATGTCAGGAAGATTTATAATGTTAGAGATTAGATTTGTGTTATAGGTTTGGGCATCATGTTAGTAGGATTTGATATTGTGTTAGATGATTGGATGTCATAAGAAAGTTGACATACTGATAGAATGATTGATATACTGAAGGTTCAGAAGATCAAATGACACACGATCAGCATACAACATACAAATATGTGGTTTATTTATTAATGCTAAATTTATGGTTAATTTATTAAAATCTTAATCGAGATCATTTGTGATCAATTTAAATTGGTAACTTATCAAAAATGATGCTAACTTGTCAAAAAGTCATTGGGCTTGAAATTAGATCAAAGTAAGCGTGATAGAATGCCAAGCTATAGGCATAGGTGATGGCATTGTTGAGTCTAAGTGATTGTTTCATTAAAGTTAATCAATAAGCTTTGTTTATGCTTGTCATGCTTTCTCGTGGTGGTATCGCCTTTGGCGATGGTCGTATTGCTTAGGGCGGTTGCAGTGCCACCCAAAATTCAAATTTTATGATAGTTTTATTGGAGTCCACAATTACTACGTGTCCACAGTTATGATGTTGTATCACCCGGTGTTAGCGGTAGTATCGCTTGTACCTTAGAATTTTGAGGATTTAAATTGTCTTCATTCTATAAATTGCTAATATCGGTGTTAGCGGTAGTTATGGTGATGTCGCCCGGTGTTAGTGGTAGTATCGCTTGTACTTTAGAATTTTGTCTTTTGGGATTTATTGCTAATCGTTGTCTTATAAGCTAATTATGTGAGTAATGATATGTGTGATATGTATTTTTTTTATTTATTATTTATTTAATATTATTTTTATTTTATATTATGATGTTTATGGATTTATGTAATGGAATTGGATCGTAATGAGATCATAATAAGATCGATTCATCTTTAAATATAGACCTAAATATTAGTTATAAATGCACTTGTAACACGTATCAATCTTTTTGCTTACGATTATTAGTATTTTGTTATATTATCTAGATATATATATTATGATATTCTTAAAATTATAATATATTGATTATAGGAATCGAATCGGATCACGATAATAAGATCGATTCACTTTTAAACCTTAAATAATTTTGGTTATAGGTTACTCGAGAGGAATATTGCGATAATCGAATAGATTGATGTGTTATATTTGTCTATATAATGAAGGTGGTTGATCTTATAATTACTTGTATGAGGATACTAAGAGTATAATATAGGTGCTCATTAGGGAATGAGTTTACTGATTGATATGATTATGAAATGCTGAATGATTATTAATACATGTTAGACAATGATTTCGTAGTTTTGGACTTTGAGACATTAAAGATGTCTTGAATGAGTATTTCATTTTTTGATATTGGATTTATAGGTTTAAAAAGTTTTAGATTTGGTATAGTCGATTTTCAGGAATGGTAATCAATCTTACGAAGGTATTGAGTGTTAATAGAGGATCATCCACTTTTGGTATTATGAGAAAAATATTTTGTATTTTTGCTTAAATATATTCTTAGGATCATTCGGATTTAGAGAGAGTTCTCCGGGAGAATTCGATTTGAGCAAGACTCGATTGGAAATCGTATGGGCTTGACAATATCATGCCTGATATATGGTCTCTAGGATATTAGGGACTGAGAGTAGATATGTTTAAAAGATTGGATTCCCTTATATCGTTTAGGGACTGTGGCGTAATGGCCTAGTACGTCTGTAATCGATGAGTCGAGTGAATTATTATGGAGTTAATAATTCAATAACTTACGACCAACTCGATATTGGGCTTAGATGGTTACACATATGGAATATTTGTTGAAGCTTCTATCTTATTGGATAAGCCTATAGATGAGATCCAATAAGAATTAGATCCAATAAATACTCAATTATTGGGTAGAGACTCATTAATCTAAGAGGCTTGGGTAATTGGATGGAGATTCAATACCCAATATGGTAGGATCCATTAAGGGTTTATAGAGGGTTTCTATAAAATATGAGGAATCAAAGGTCCATTAGGGTTTTTAGGGTTTTTTGGTAGTCACCTCATATTCTCCTCTCCCTAAAGAGGAGCATCTTCGTAGTCCCTATTGTGAATCATCGTTAGAGAGGACGTTTGACCTCCTTCATTTTCCTCATGGAGGAATATACGATCTATGGAGATTCAATACCCAATATTGTGAATTATCTTTTGCATATGTAGTTTTCTGATTCGTAGAATTTTTTACATCATCGATCTTTGTACAACGACGAAGCTTTTTTGTAAAAATTTAGAATGTTTTATTTTTTGTTCTTTTGCTATGTATGTGATGTCGCTTCTTGGATTTTCCAACGGTGATATCAAAGTTAGGTTTTTTGTATGAAGATCGAATTTTTAACTATGTGTGTTGTGATTTAAAATAATTTTTATCGTTAAAATTGTTGATGCAAAAGTCGAGAGAGGGCAATAACTATTGCTGCCCTCGTAGGTTGGCAATGGCCAAAGGTTGCTTGCAGCCTCTCGGCCTAGTCGCCTTGTGGGCAGAGGCTGCCGGAGGTTGGCGGGTGGTGGTCGTTTCCTGTAGTGGCAACATTGCTTGCATGTGTGCAGGGAGCTCGTAGGCAGGGCCGTAGCAAGCGAGCTGTCATGGACTTAGTTGGTTTTGCCTGAGTCGTGTTAGTTCGCAAAGGTCAGCCTTCCCGAAAAGCCTCTTATGATTCCTGAAGACTTGCAAAAAAGAAGACGAGATAGAGAAAGCGCTTCACACGGGATCCACAAGCTACCTTTTTAGCAAACGCTTTAGAGCCAATGCAAATTCCAATCATATACATCATAAGCTCAGAACGGTTGCACAACAAAGGTATAAAATTGGTCCACTACAGATCGAAATCTAGTACAAGTGTCTACATGACACCATCATTACGTACAAGCTTGAAACGGCCACCAAACTTTTAAATGGGGCTAATAGCTTTGGGTCAACCCTTTACATTTTTTGCAAAGTTAGAACAAACCGAAAAGACATGGACATGCATTTACATTGAAACAAGCCATTTACAATTTGTTCGTGACATTCTCCCTCACTTATTCCTTCGACATCCTCGTCGAAGTCGTTGTTGACGCTACAACTCCTTGCCTTTGTTAGATCTTCAATCTTCTGCTCCTACTGCGATGCACCCCTTCTCTCAATTGTTCTCTGTTTGTTGTGGAGTCGTCGAACTTTTAATTCGTCATGCTGCTTCAACGCGCCAATGACTCTGACTCTGGTGTGGGGTTGGCAAAGTTGTGCTGATCTTGCGGATTCATCTGATGAAGGAAAAGATCATCTTTAATATGCGCCAGTCTTCAAATTATTCTTATCTCTTAAACCGATTCTTTCGGATTCATATAGATGCTTGTTGAAGCTTTAACAAGCATCGCCTCGCAACCTTTAAAGTTTTTAAGTCCTTCCTCCACAAAATTTTCCCATTGAATCTTCTTCCACCTAATTGTCTCGTCCAAGTAGGTTTGCATCACTTTCACTTTTGATTGCCATTCAGTTGGAAAATGAAGCGGATAATCTACTCAGTAGCATTGATCACCATTGATGAGGACTTGACAATTGTTCTCTTCCATTAGTCTCTTCGAAGAGTTTTCAAATCTGTGTAGAGCTCCTCTGTTGAATAAGAGAGCTTATTCTCTTGAGAGTTGGAGAAGGCAAAGGTTATTTGACTTCGCTCGCCTCCTCGAGGTTGTACTTCGTGCGTCAAGCTGGTTACTAAGACTTTGCCTCTTAGTTAGCTATTAGGCTACGCCTGCTCTTAGTCAGCTCACACTTTCGAAGCACTTGAAGTGTTTGTAATTTTTGCGTTGAGTCAGCTATTGTGATTCACCTTCTCAATGTCATTGAACTTCTGAAATGCAAGAAGTTATCACTCCAATTTGGAGCAAGTCTTTGATAGATTTGGTCGCTTCTAGGATTGTATCGCCTTCTCCATCATTTTTGTCGCCTACTCCTCTAAGTAGTAAAGGTACAACATCGTGTACTGCCTGCTTCGTTCCTTGCTTTTACACTCTTGCATCGACCTGAAGTCCTTCACTTACGACAATCTCGATGAGAAGTCTATTGACATCGGTCTTATGAAGTTCTCAGCCTTGTCATGGTACATGGAGTTTGCCAATGCATTTTCCTTCTCTACGGCCCATATCGCGACCAAGCCCTCTCCCTCTATGAGAGCAAGGGATTGATGACTCTCCGGAAATCCCGCCTCTGTAGTACATGACACTACAATGCCTATGACACTACTATCCATTTTCTCGCATCTGCGTCCCTTCTTCACGATCGATAGATCTGTCTTTACGGCACTACGACACTCCTTTGAGTCTAACCGATGCTTGGTTTTGGGTAGCTAAGTCCCTTTAGACTCGTCATTGTTTCCTCGTCCTTTTTCGACCACCTAC
Source organism: Musa beccarii (assembly GCA_024322285.1). Taxonomy (NCBI): domain Eukaryota; kingdom Viridiplantae; phylum Streptophyta; class Magnoliopsida; order Zingiberales; family Musaceae; genus Musa; species Musa beccarii. The sequence goes on from CM044394.1 coordinate 27,002,000, forward strand.
TTCAACACCTCTGTGTTCTCTGAGTAGTTCCTTTTAGTTGATGGAAAGACAGACTACAACTCCCATATATGGCCTCCGTCATCATGTTGCAGGGCTTGCACCGCTTCTATTCTCCTTAGCTTCATTTGTCGTAACGTTCGCTTACTCGACCTTGTCCCCTGACTTGCCGGGCTCCTTTAAGCGAATGTGAGCTCTGAAGCAGTCCAACTCTTCAATCGCTCCGATCATAACTCTGTATGATCTAGTCCCCCCATGGGACTCACTGGTACCTGCATTTGAATTTCTTCCTCGATAATGCATAACCCCCAGAAGTTGATGCCTAGGGCTTCCATTCAATGCAGTATTCGATACACGCACGGAAGACCCGCCTCTGCGGTTCTATGGCATTTACTGCTTGAATTCATAGCTCTTCTTGCCATCGTGTTGTTCACCAAAGTGGAGTTCCCAATCGCGCTCCCGATCATACCTTTGTATGATCCAATCCCCTCATGGGACTCATTGTGTGTGTCATATTGTCACGAATCATTCTATCATGATTCGCTGCAACATGTCATCTCTTGGTGATATCTCCTTGCATTCTGATCCTTGTGGTATGAACTCGAATTGCGATCTCTCCATGTGTGGACTCTGCCAACACATCGCAGGGCCTTTGCCACCTTCGATTCTGTTCTCTCCTTTGGCAATCGACCTTCGTCCACCCGTCCTCGGGTCACACTCGGACGAAGCCTAGCTCTAGGATAGTCCATCGCCTAGCAGCTCCTCTGAAGTCCTTTGATTTCGTTGAAATTGGTGCACCATTGTTTGGATCCTGGACTTATGCCCCTAGCACAATCTTCGCTGCGTATCGCTTCTTATGGCAACGCGAATAGCAATATTATGACATATTCTACAAGAGTACCTGCCTCTGCATCCTTTTGCCCCGTGCCAAGGCCTTCTAACAGCAATTTCGTCTTGCTCCGTCAAATGCTTTATCGAGATCAAGTGTATGTGCCTCGAAGCTCCCTTCGTCTTTGGCACCATGCAAAATGATTTTGCTCCATCAGAATAAAGAACCCATAGAATGACATGATCATATTCTTATCTCTGCAAGAGTCTATGCCCTTGACCTCTGTCTAAGGAAAGCTCCAAGCCTTCGCTCCATGTTTTATCTTCTATGCCAACTCTCTTCATGCGGCTTGGGTACACCACCAAGTTACTCCTAAGTTGCTCCACTTCTCGATTTGCATTGCGTTAATGGTAGTTTTCACGCTCACCATTCCACGGGTCAGCCCTTTGCTGAGTTCAAACTCCTTATCGGCTCCAAGTGTGCCTTCACTTTGTGTTGCCTTGGGTTACTCCCCCACTTGATCTCGCTGTGTCCATCAATGCATTACCACTTGCAAGATCATGCAATGACTCCTCGTCGCTCGCTCGATCCATCGAGCTTTATATTGAGGTACTCCTCAATCGGTGTAGTTCATTGCACATGATTCTCCCTCTGGAGAATCGGGATTTATTCCTTTTGGATATCTATCCCGTTGGAGTAACTTCTCTCTTCATGTCCTTTCCTCTGAAAGGTTTGGAGACCACCATCCCCTTGGACCACTCCGCCTTTCTTGAACAAACCATGCACTGTTCTGCCTCCGCAAACACACCTGCTATATTGTGACTCTTCGCCAATACAACTCCTACTGCACCCCTTTAGGTCTAGCAACATGTTGAACTTGCTACACACTTCAGCCTCTTAAGAAAATATCCTGCATATGCCAAAGAGAAAGTTTCAATGCTTCATGGCGCCGACCTTCGATCGCCTTAGGATGGCCACGGACAGTCCATCGTCCGCATGTAAGCCCTTGCATGAGTATCGAATTTCTTGAGTTTGCAACTCCCCTCACCTCTGTGAGCTTTGCACAACTCATTCGATCATTGAACAACCCCCTCCACCTTGCACGGTCTCATCCTTTGCCAAGCACCCCGCTTCCTCGAGCACTGTCAAGTTTGGGTGCCAACGTCGAGCCACTGCTCGAACTCAACCATCCTAACCTTTGTGCACTACGCAATTCTTCTCAGCTTGTTTGTCCTCGTGGTGCCTCTTTGCGCGAAGGGTTGGCCATTCTTCTGAATGTCATTCTTTGATACCCACTCCTCCGAGCGACTCTTTCTCTTACAACTCCATGTCCGTTTCCCAAACGGTCGCGCATATTGGTTGCCCTCAATGCAGCCCCGCTAGGTCCCCCACGTTTGCATGCCAAGTGGGCTTGTCCCGCTCTGATACCATCTGTCATGGATTGTCCTCTAGAGTTAGGCTTCGTCTGAGTGTGACCCGAGGGCGAGTGGACGAGGTCGATTGTCAAAAGAGCGAACAGAATCGAAGGTGGCAGAGGCCCTGCGATGTGTTGGTAGAGTCCACACATAGAGAGATCGTAGTTCGAGTTCATACCATAAGGATCAGAATGCAAGGAGATGTCACCAGGAGGTGACATGATGCAGCGGATCGTGGTGGAATGGTTTGTGGCAATGCAACACACACAGGTATGATCTAGTCCTATGGGGGGATTAGATCATGCAGAGGTATGATCGGGAGCATGATTAGGAGCTCCATTTCGGTGAACAACACGACGACAAGAAGAGTTATGGATTCAAGTAGTGAATGCCATGCTATCGCAGAGGCGGGTCTTCCATGCGTGCATCGAATGCTGCATTGAATGGAAGCCTTGGGCATCAGCTTATGAGGGTTATGCACTATCGAGGAAGAAGTTCAGATGTAGGTACCAGTGAGTCCCATGGGGGGACTCACATTCGCTTAAGGGAGCTTGATAAGTCAGAGGACAAGGCCGAGTAAGCGAACGTTGCGACCAATGAGGCTAAGGAGAACAGAAGCGGTGCAAGCCCTGCAACATGATGGCGGAGGCCATACATGAGTGGGGGAGAATGTCACGCCAAGAGCCCCAGAGGGGGTAGGCAGGGTGAATTCTCAAGGATGTCACGGTGATCACCCCAGAGGGGGTATCACGTTGAGCATCCCAGGTGGGGGTGCGCCCCAGAGGGGATAGGTAGTCGTGCACCCCAAAGGGGGTGCGCCCCAAGAGGGGGTAGGCAAGGTACATTTAGTCCCACATTGGTAAGGAAAGAGGAGGTCTTGAGCCTTACAAGCGTTGGCGCTGCACACCCGGCCAACCGGTTTAGTGGGGTGAGGCCCACCTTGAGTCTAGTGTGCTTAGAGCCCATTGTGCCGGGTGCGGTCTCCTACCCCCATTAGGGGGGATCCTCTCCCGCAATCTCGTGCCAGTGCTGTCCAGGTCACTAACGTCCTCCTCATGTGTGTGGTTCCGCTACGCACTCTACTAAGCCGATTTTGTTGGGAGAGGGTAATTGCCATGTGACAAGTGGTATCAGAGCAACGGCCTTCACCAATCACCCCAGAGGGGGTGTCCATGTCGAGCGCCCTAGAGGGGGTAGGCAGGGTGGCCAGTCCGTGACGTGGACGTCATGAGATTGGGTGGGGGAGAATGTCACGCCAAGCACCCCAGAGGGGGTAGTAGGCAAGGTGAATTCTCAAGGATGCCACAGTGATCACCCCAGAGGGGGTATCACGCTGAGCACCCCAGGTGGGGGTGCGCCCCAGTGGGGGTAGGCAGTCGTGCACCCCAAACGGGGTGCGCCCCAAGAGGGGGTAGGTAAGGTGTATTTAGTTCCACATTGGTAAGGAAAGGGGAGGTCTTGAGCCTTATAAGCGTTGGCGCTGCACACCCGACAAGCCGGTTTGGTGGGGTGACATTAAGGCCCACCTTGAGTCTAGTGTGCTTGGAGCCCATTGTGCTGGGTGCGGTGCCCCTGCTCCCATCAGGGGGGATCCTCTCCCGCAATCCCGCGCCTGTGCTGCCTGTGGGTCACTAACGTCCTCCTCATGTGTGTGGTTTCGCTGCGCACTCTGCTAAGCTGGTTTTGTTGGGAGAGGGTAATGGCTACGTGACAGGGCGGCGCCCACTTGCAGGCAACGCTCGCAAGGACGTTGGGTTCGCGAGCGAGCTCCCCTACAGGCTCTACACGCTCACGGGGTGTGGAGGGCAGCACCCCCGACGGTGGCTAGCTCGCAAGGGGCAAATCCTGTGGGTGGTGCTCGCTTGCAGGCAGCCTACCCGCATGGGCGAGGATAGCAGTGCCCATAGGGGCGATCGCCGTCGCTTGCGGGCAATGGTTTTCTACATTAGATTTGGTACCACAGATTGGAATCATAGTGAACCAATGTGTCAATGTACCTTTGCACTTATATGCCTTATAATACTTTTGTCAGCCTTTTGTCAGTTTAAAGTTTTTCTGTATATTTTATGTTTCGGTAGGGATGGTTTTGTCTAGATTGTTAGTTGCTTAATAACGTGTGATCATAGTTTTTTTTTTCATATAAATACAAATTTAGTGGAACTTGCTAGTTTTTTCTTTTTGTGGAACATTAGTCCTTGAATATTTTTGTTGTCATTTTGTTGATTTTGTTGTATTAGGTGTATTTTAATATATTATTTTTCTTTGGTTTCTGTATGCTTTTGTTGTAGATACGAGATGACCCAAACTACATCTTTCCAATGTGTCTTCTAGGATGGTTATGATAGTGTAACGTTGGTTGGTTATTGGTTGCTGGTTGCTTAACGTTGATTGTTTGTAATGTTTCAGCACCATTGCAAATGCTTCAATTTGGAGTGGATACTTTTGTCAAGTGCATTTGTCGTGTAATAATTTTGAAACTTCTGTGTCTTCAAAATGCTTGGCTAAATGAATAAGAGGGGGTGGGCATTGCTGTAGATAATGCATGCGAGTGGACGATCGTAATGTGCTGCTTGTGAACGTGGTTTCTGTTGTGTTAAAATTTGGGATTATCGTTGGTTGCTTCTGTGTTTGTTTAGACATAATTTTTAGGTTTGTTGCTTAACACTGCCATTGCCAGTCCCAAGCCTGGATGAGAAAACGTGGAGGGAGCAATTGCTGATCGGTACCTTTGTCTGTTGTAAATAATCCAAGTGCATTTGTTGAATGCTCTGCGAGTATCACTGAGTGCATTGCCCAACGTGCCCTTGGGAGCAACTCCTAGGACTTGAATTACTTGAGGAATAATATTTCTATTTCTATTTGAGGTTTCTGTGTAGTGTACATTGTATAATTTCTTTCCAAAATCGATTTTTTTTCAAATTAGAACATTTTTTTAGTGTAATATTTCTATAGATGTATTTGAACTTCTAAGTTTAGAGTAGAGTGTTTTGTGAGAGTGTCATTCAAAAGATTAAATCTCTTTGGTTTTGGATCGTTTGATTGTCATCAATCGAGCTTTGCTTGAAGTATAAGATGTATATATATATATATATATATATATATATATATATATATATATATATATATATAAATAACATTAAATAAAATATTTCTTGATAAGATTTATAATGATATAAAAGTTTATGATCATGATATTAGTTATAAGCTTCTCCCCTACTATTCATCAACAAAAGAAATAGAGTATACAAATGATCTAAATGGTCTTCAAAAGTCATAAATCTTTGGATACCGTTGATCCCCTTTGTCCTTAGCAAAAACGATGATACATAAATGATACAAAAATTTTAAATTTAAATTCATTTTATGATAGGTCATTTTTGTGAGTTTCTAAATGTGACATCCACTTTCTAAGATGCTCAGTGAGTAGATCAAAAGATTCAACAAATACTCGACAGACTCAATAATTGCATAAATGATACAAAAATTTCAAATTTAATTTCATTTTATGATAGGTCATTTTTGTGAGTTTCTAAATGTGACATCCACTTTCTAAAATGCTCAGTGAGTAGATCAAAAGTATCAACAAATACTTTAAAGACTCAGTAATTGCAGGTAAGATATCAATAAAACAAACGTAGGCACTCAAGCAAGATAACTAAAGCACTCAAATGACATGAATGAGTAGATCATCTATATTTTTAAAAATCATTAGAATACTTCTTCCCTTCATCATTAGCCAAAAAAAGGATGATAAATTTGTTGAATATAGGGTTTTGATAATGAAGTTAATTAATGAGTTTATTAGACTAATATATTTTTGAGATAAGTGACGTAGGAAATATTTCGATCATGGATTTAGATCATCAAAATATTAACTATCGAGTAGGAGAGCTACACGTTGTATTGAAAAATTATTGTGTCAAAAATTAGATGTCGAGCCAAGGATTGATCGATATGTTAGAGATCAGATTTTTGTGCTATAGGTTTTGGGCATCATATCAGTAGGATTTGATATTGCGTCAAAAGATTGGATGATATGGAAAAGTTGACATGCTGATGGAATAGGTGATATGTTAAAAGAGAGAGTGATATGTTGAAGGTTCAGAAGATTGAATGAAATACGATAAGCATATAACATACAAATATGTGGTTGATTTATTAATGTCAAATTTATGGCTAATTTATTATCACTTTCGATCAATTTGAACTGGTATTAGGTTAAAACGATGCTAACTTGTCAAAAGTCATTGGGCTTAAAATGAGATCAAAGTGAGCCTGTTATAATGCCAAGCTATAGGCATGGGTGATGGCATTACCAAGCCTAAGTGATAGTATCGCTAAAGTTAGTCAATAAGCATTGTTTATGCTTGTCATGCTTTCTTGTAGTGGTACCGCTTATGACGATGGTTGTATTGTTTGCGGCAGTTGTAGTACTACCTAAAATTCAAATTTTACGAGTTTTGCTAGAGTCCACAATTGTGACATCAAAAGTTATGATGGTGGTATTGCTCGGTGTTAGCGGTAGTATCGCTTGTACCTTAGAATTTTGAGGATTTAAATTTTGATCATAGCTTTCTCCACTTTCGTCCATATCTAACTTAGTGGATGTACTCATTAGTGTATTGATAGCCTTTAAACCATCCATATTAAATCGTTTTAGCAATTCTAATATATATTTGGTTTAATTAAGAAAAATATCATCACTAAGTTGTTTGATTTGTAAACCTAAGAAGAATGTAAGTTCACCCATTAAGCTCATTTCGAACTCTTGGCTCATACTTTTAACAAATGATTCGCATAAGGACTCATTTGTGGAACCAAAAATAATATCGTAAATATAAATTTAAACAAAAAAAAATTATTTTTAAATTTTTTAATAAATAATGTAGTATCGGCCTTGCCTTTAGAAAAATTATTTTGGATAAGAAAGGAACTAAGTCTCTCATACTAAGCCCTTAGGGCTTGTTTTAATTCATAGAGAGCCTTAGTTAACTTAAACATATGATTAGGAAAAAGAGAGTTATCAAATCCGGGTGGTTGTTTAACATAAACTTCTTTAGAAATCAAGCCATTTAAAAAAGCACTTTTGATATCCATTTGAAATAACTTAAAATTATTACTACAAGCACAGTCAAGGAGCATCCTTATGACTTCTAATCTTGTCATAGGAGCAAAGGTTTCTTCATAATCGATATATTCTTCTTGGTTGAAACCTTTAGCCACTAATCTATCCTTGTTTCTAACGATATTAAATTCATCTTGCTTGTTTCTAAAGACTCATTTAGTACCAATCACTAAATGGTCACTAGGTCTAGGAACAAGCTTTCGTACCTCATTTCTCTCAAATTGATTCAATTCTTTTTGCATTGCGATAACCCATGAATCATCTTTCAAGGTATCGTTAATGCATTTAGGTTCAATTTGAGAAAGAAAAGCGGCGTTGGCATAAATTTTTTTAAAAGAATAATGAATTTGAACACATTTTGATGTGTCTTCTATGATTAGCTCTTTAGGATAAGCATCTACATACTTCCATTCTTTAGGTAAGGATGTTTCGGAAGAAGATGCAGTTACTAGTGAGAGGAGAGGTTTCATTCAAATTCAAAGCATCAAAATCAAGATCATTATCAAAATCGTTTTTCTTAAATTTGAAAACTTCATTAAAAATAACGTGAATAGATTCTTCTATAACCAAAGTTCTTTTATTAAAAACACGAAAGACTTTAGAAATAGAAGAATAACCAAGAAAAATGCCTTCATCGAATTTTGCATCAAACTTTCCTAAGGTTTATTTTTCATTTAAGATATAGTATTTACAACTAAAAATTTTAAAATATGAAATGTTGGGTTTTTTGTTATTCCACAATTCATAAGGAGTTTTGGAAAGTAATGGTCTTACTAGAACCCTATCATGATATAGCATGTCGTATTAATGGCTTTGGCCCAAAAATATTTAGGTAGGCTATGTTCGTTCAATATGGTTCTTGCCATTTCTTGTAAGTTCCTATTCTTTCTTTCTACTACTTTATTTTATTGAGGATTTTTCGGAGTAGAGAAATTGTGGTTGTATCTATTTAATTCATAAAAGTTTTGAAAATCATGGTTTTAAAATTCACCATCGTGATCACTATAAATTGATGAAATCATAAAGTTTTTCTCGTTTTGAACAAGTTTACACAACTTCGAAAAACACTTAAAGCAATCACTTTTGTGTTCTAAGAAGTATGTCCAAGTGTATCTACTATATCGTCTATAATTACAAAGGCGTATGTGCTATCTCCTAGGCTTGTTATATCAATAGGTCTAAACAAATCCATATGGATCAATTGCATGGTCTAGAGGTGCTTATTTGATTCTTTGATTTGAAGTTATCTTTTATTTATTTTCTTAGTTTACATGCATCACACACTTTGTCTTTAATAAACTTAATGTTAGGAATATCTCTTACAAGTTCTCTTGATGAGATTTGAGAGATTAGTTTCATGCTAGCATGATCTAATCTCCTATGCCAAAGCTAAGCATCATCGTTTAAAATCGAAAAGCACATTTTATTACAAAGATCATCAATGTTAATTGTATACACATTATTTTATTTTAGGACAATCATAGATGTGTTTTTGTGTTATTTTTTAATAATGCAAGCATTGGATTTAAATCTAATGATGTATCTTTTATCATAGAATTGACTAATTCTTAAAAGATTATGCTTTAACCATCTACTAACAACACATCTTCAATCAAAAGTTTGATTTGTTACCTATGGTTCATTTGCCAATGATTTTACCCTTGTTGTCTCCGAAGGTGACATACCTTTCATCTTGGCTCACTAGTGAGTTTAGAGAATTGAGTTGGATCTCTAGTTATATGCCTTGAGCATCCACTATCAAGGTACCATCTCTTGCTCCTAGCTTGTGATGGTAAATATGTCTAGAAAAAAAGTGATTTTTTAGGTACTCATTTGACCTTGGGTGCCTAAAAAATCAATCTATTCAACTTATCATTTTGCATAGAGTTCTTTACGGTTCCTTTAGGAACTCAAATTAATTTATGTGGACTATATTTCTTAAATGGATATTTATAAGCAAAATGTCCGAGTTTGTAACAAAAGTTGCATTTGGTGCAAGGTTATACATGCAAGGTAGGGCCTTTAACAAAAATGGTTAGCTTTTGGTAAGAGCCACTAACAAAACCGATTCCATCTCTTCTATGAACGTGACCCTTATTGGCAAGGATCATGTTCAAAGACTTGCTACTAATTTTAAACTTTTCTAGAGTTTCATTAAGTAACAAGTTTTCCTTCTTAAGTGCCTCTAAGAGTTCACACTTGGCATATGGAGGCAATGAAGTATTGTTATGCTTAAGTTTTTCAAATTAACTATTTAAAACCTTTTTAAAAAAATTATACTTTTTGCTAATAAATCATGAAAAGCATTTAAAAGTTCTTCGAAAGATAAATTTGCATCTAATGAACTACTTATCTCATCTTCGATTGCCATTAGCGCGTAGTTAGCGATCTCCTTGTTGCTTTGTTCTTCGTCTTTGGAAGCGCTCGAATTATCCCACGTTGCTTTGAGCGCCTTCCTCTTCTTTAGTTATTTCTTCTTCACTTGGAGACATTCACTTTTGAAGTGTCTCGGCTTCTTGTATTCATAGAATATAATTTGTTATTTCTTGAGTTTAATTTTTTTTTAGTATCATTTTTAGATTTGTTTCTTCTTATGAATTTTTTGAACTTTCTTGTTAAGAGTGCCAAGTCATCATCATTTGTTCTCATCACTTGAAGTTTCTTTCAAGTTATCTTCATGAGTTCTTAGTGCCATATCCTTCCTATTCTTTGGAAGGTTATTCTTAAACTCTTTATGAGCATTGCAAGTCATCTCATAGGTCATTAAAGACCCGATAAGTTCTTCAAGTAGGATATTATTCAAATCCTTGATCTCTTGAATGACCATTACTTTATGGTCCCAACTCTTTGGAAGGGGTCTTAATATTTTATTAACAAGTTCAAAGTTAGAAAAACTTTTACCAAGACCTTAAGACCATTGACGACATCCATAAACCAGGTATACATGTCTCCAATGGTTTCACTTGGTTTCATCCGAAACAATTCAAAACTATGAACTAAAATATTTATTTTAGACTCCTTTACTCTACTAGTGCCTTCGTGTGTGATTTCGAGTGTGTGCTAAATATCAAAAGGCATTTCGCAAATAGACACTCTATTAAATTTATTTTTATCTAAAGCGCAAAACAAGTCATTCATAGCCTTGGCATATAGAGAGAAAGTCTTCTTCTCCAACTCATTTTAATCGTTCATTGGAAGAGAAGAATTTTGAAAATCATTTTCGATAATGTTTCATAACTCAAAATCCATAGAAATAAAAAGATTCTCATCCTAGTTTTTCAATACGTGTAAACCGTCCCATTAAACATGGGTGGACGTGTGATTGGATGACCATCTAGATTATCGGCAAATGCTATTTCTCTTGGGTTTCAAACCAAAATGAGAATGACCTCACTTTGATACCAATTGTTAGGATCAAGAATGGTACTAAGAGGGGGAATGAATTAGTGCTGTGGTTAAAAACGTTGATTTATGAGATTTCGAAAAACTTTATATGTTGAAAATATTTCATTAAATAAAAATGATATCGATCATGCTTAAACTTAAAGAGACTTGTAAGTGAATAATGGTAGTAATGAAAAGTATGGAATCAAAATTGTAAGGGCAAAATAGAAAATAATAGAATAGGGTCTAGCAACTTAGTTGGGCCTTGAATCCAGCCCAAACCAGTTCAATTACAGGCCCAGTTAACCCCTAACAGGGTTAATGGGATTAACACTCAAACCTAACCCTAATTACGTGCTAACTATGATAGTTCAGATATGTACTAAAGTAAAATAAAATTTGGCAAATCAAGGTTTTCTTCCGATGAGCTTTCGGCGGACTTCTGACGAACTCTCGGACATCTTCCAGTGGACTCCTAGCAAGCTCCTGGACTTCACGATCTATTTGGGGAGTTCTGACAAGCTTCTTTGGCAAGCTCCGATCTTTCTCAACGAGCTCCATGAATTTCTGACAAACTTTTTGGTGAACTTCTAACGAACCCTTCAGCATGTTCTCGGTGCATTCTTGGGCAATTCTGGTAGCACTCCTGATGAATATTCGAACTCCCGATGAACTCTCAAACTCCTAACGAATTGATCGAACTTGACTCCGACACTTTGTTTTGCTTTATGCCTTTATCGCAGTTAATCCTATACACTTTTCTTAATATATAGATTAGATTAAATAATTTACCAATTGATTTCATCATCAAAATCCGAGATTCAATACTAGCAAGCTCCTGTACTTCATAAAGATCTACTTTGCGAGTTCCAACGAGTTTCTTTGGCAAGCTCCGATCTTCTTGGCGAGCTCCGACGAACTTCCGATAATCTTCTCGGTGAACTTTCGATGTTCACTTCAGCAAGTTCCCGACGAACTCTTGGCAAATTCTGGCAACACTCCCGATGAACTTTTGGACTCCCGACGAACTCTCGGACTCTCGGTGAATCGTTCGATCTTGACTTCGGTACTTCGTTTTGCTTTATGCCTTCATCGCTATCTTAGTTAATCCTACACGCTTTTCTCAACATATAGATTAGATCAATAATTAATCAATTGATTTTATCATCAAAATTCGAGATTTAACATCTTTCGTGCTAGGATGACTAAAGAGACCAGTTTAGAACCATATCCTTAAGATGATTGAATGGATAGAGAAGCTCATGGGTTTAGGAATGGTCCTAGAGAATAACTTGTGTGTAGATCTTATGCTTTAGTTCTTACCAGATTCCTTTTCTCTATTTATTATGAATTTTAATATAAACAAGCTTAAGATGACTCTTCCTGAGCTCCTCAATATATTGAGGGAGGTTGAGAGCACCATCAAGAAAGAGAAGCCGATTCTTGTTAGGATCGAGTCAGCACTAAGAGGGGGGTAAGTTAGTACGTGCGTTAAAAATATCAACGTCTATAAATCGAACAACTTTCGGCTTTATAAAACTCGTATCAGAAAGCGTTTAACTTTGAAAATGATCGTAAGAGTATTATAAGCAAGTAAGGCAGTATACAATATGACTAAATAGCAAAGAGGAGAAGTAAGAGAGTGCATACCAAATTTATAGTGGTTCGGTCATTGTAACCTACGTCCACTTTCAATTCCTCCTCTGTCGAGGTTATCGACTTCCACTATTGATCTTTCTTCAATGGGTAAAGATCAACTACCCATTTTACAGATCTTTTCTCCTTTTAACAGGTTCAGGAGGTAACCTTTTATAATTTGCTTACTCCTCCTTAAATAGATTTCTAAACTATAATAAAAGGAGATGAACTCTCAAAGGATTACAATAGTGTTTCTCTTAGATCTCAAATTTTTTTATTCACTTTTTTGTGCTTCATAAGCAGAAAAGTGTGGGGTATTTATAGGTTTCAATTGGCTTCAAAAATGAAATAAAAAAGGTCTCATTCTGGGTTTCCGAGATACTAGCGGTATCACCGCCTGTGCTGGGCAGTACCACTGTCAGTACTCTCTAACACTAGGCAGTACCATCGCCCAGTCTGATGGTACTACCACTTGATAGAGTCTCAGATATTGGACTCTGGCGGTACCATCACTTGCCTACGTGGTACTACTGCTTGGCAGCTTTAACTACCGATGGTACCACCGCCCAGACCTCTTGGGTGACTGAGCCCTGGACGATTCCACCGCCTAGTCCTAATGGTGCCACCACCAGCCACTCCCAATTCCTCCTTCATCGAGGCCACCGATTTTCACTTAGTAGTCTCTCTTTAATGGGCGAAGACTAACTACCCTTACAACCTTTTTTATAGGTTTAAGAGAACAACCTTTACAAGCATTCACTCCTCTCTAAACAAAATTCTAAACTTAGAACTAGAGGAGGGGATCTCTCAAGTGATTTCCATAGCGTTTTTACACTTTTAAGTTCTTTGTGCTTATATATGCTAACCAGGGATGAGAAGGGGTATTTATAGGCTCCAAATAGATTTAAATTTAGAGCCAAAAGTGATCTTATCCTCGGCCTTCCGGGTGCTAGTGATACCACCGCTAGTGCTTATTGAATCTCTGATTTTGATGATGAAACTAATTGATAGTGTTTTATTGTCTAACTCGGTTTTGAGTGACGTACGTCTACTCGATCGTGATTAGACAATTGACACAGGATGAATCAACGTTGCACTAGAAGAGATCATTTCAGTATATTGGACGTCGTGTCGGAGGTCCGGTCGACAATCGGCAAAGGGCTTCGGACATCGGGCATCAAGTCAATAAGAGTGGTGTTGCACCAAGGAGATCGGGGTTGCGAAGGTCAATCACCGATTGGGCAACAGGCCACAAGAGAGGATGATGCACCAAAGAATTGGATGAAGCGTCGACCAATGACGTGCCAGGCAACAAGAGGTTGATTCGTGTAACTAACTAGATCGAAGTAGAGTTAAGGTTTATGTGTGCAGGATTAACTATGATAACGATGAAGATATAAAATGAAGCAAAGTGCCAGAGTCAAGTACATGGATTCATTAGGAGTTCGAGAGTCCGTCGAAAGTCTGAAGGATCATTGGAAGTGTTGTCAGAACCAACCGAGAATGAATCGGGGACTTGCCGAAGGTTTCGGAAGTTCATTGGAAAGATCATCGGAGGTTCGCAGAGCTCACCGAGAAGGTTCGAAAGCTTACCTAAAATTTGTCGAACTCGCCATAAAGTCCAAGAGCTTGCCGGGAGTCCGCAGAATGGTGTCCGAGGGTTCATCGGAAGTTTGCTAGAAGCTTGCCGAAAGAAGTCTTGACTTTTGGAACTTTGTATTAGCTTAGAAAATATCTTTAATTTTGTAGTTAGTACATAATTAGGGTTAGGATTAAGTGTTAACCCTATAACCCTAGTAGAGGCCATTTGGGCCTAGTATTGGACTGGTTTAGGTCGGGTTTAAGGCCCAACCAAGAGTGCTGGACCTGTCTGGCGGTGGCACTACCTAGGCCTAGCTCCCTAGGTTATACTGGGCGGTGGTACTGCCTAGACTAGGCGGTGATACTGCCTAGTGACAGAATACTTGGGTGGTGGTACCGCCCAGTACACTAACTATGTTAGTGTGTTAGGCGGTGGTACCACCAGACTGGCGATAGTATTGCTAGTGTCAGGGTCAAACTAGCGATGGTATCGCCAATAACAAGTGGTGGTACCACCAGTACTCAGTAAACCCAGGATGGAAAGGTTTTTGGCTCTAAGTTTGAATCAGATTGGAGCCTATAAAAATCCCTCCCATCCCTAGGTTGAACATACAAGCACACTGAACCAAAAAGTAGGAAAACTCTGTTAAAATCCTTTCTTTTCTCTAGTCTTCACTTATATTCAAGAGAGGAGTGCGTTAGTGCTTGTAAGGGTTACCTCCTAAGCCCGTCAAAAGGAGAGAGCATTGTAAAAGGGAGTTGGTCTTCGCCCGTTGGAAGGAAGACAACTAGTTGAAAAGCCGGTGGCCTCAAGAGAAGAGGAATCAAGAATGGACGTAGGTCGGATGACCGAACCACTATAAAAATTGGTTTGCATTTACTTATTATCATTTACATTACTGCAAACCATTTCATGTTACTCCAATCATCCGGCTTCTTCTTTATCCTCTTACAATCACTCTCAAGCTTAAGTATTTCTGATACACTTTTCAATAAAATATTTTTTTATCGTACGAAGGTTTCAAAAATATTTCTTTAATCGTTAAAATTTATCGTTCTTAACCGTTGCACTAATTCACTCCCCCTCTTAGTGCCACTCAAATCCCAACAATTAGTATAAGAGTCATATTATTTCTCTTTCGGATTCACACTCGCGAGAAGTGGCTTTTCACGATTTTCAAGAGGGTTTTTTGATTGTTCGTCCTCCATTCTTTAACGGATTGGACTACACATTTTGGAAAACTCGAATAAGAGTTTTCTTGATTTTTTTAGTTTTAAACTTATGGAATGCTATTGAAAATGACTTTCAACTTACCTCTAAACCGACGAACGAATGGTCGGATTTAGAGAAAAAATCTTTTTCATTAAATATAAAGGCAATGAATGCCTTATTTTGTGCTCTAGATAAAACTGAGTTTAATTAGATTTCTACGTGTGAAATGACTTTCAATATTTGGCACACACTTGAAGTCACACACGAAGGAATGAGTAGAGTCAAAGGCTCGAAAGTTCACATTTTGATGCATGATTTTAAGCTTTTTCAAATGAAACCAAGCGAGACTATCAGCGACATATACACCTGTTTCATGGATGTCATCAATAGTTTAAAAAGTCTTGGTAAATATTTTTTGAGTTTTGTTCTCATTAACAAGATTTTAAGATCCCTTTCAAAGAGTTGGCATCCAAAAATAACGGCTATTCAAGAGTCTAAAGACTTGAATGTTTATTCACTTGAAGAACTAATTGGGTCTTTAATGACCTATGAAATGACTCTTGAATTTGATGAACATGAATACCACCTTCCAAAGAACAGAAAGGATTTGACACTTCAAACAATAGAATGTCACTTGAGTGATGGCTCAAGTGATGAGGACAATATTAAGAACTTTAAACTTTTGATAGTAAAATTTAAAAAATTCATTAAACAAGAATTAAAGAACACAAATGAAAAGAACACCAACTCTTGCTATGAATGCAAGAAACCGGAATACTCAAAAGACGAGTGCACAAAAATGAAGAAGAGGAAAGCGTGAAAAAAAAATGAAGACGCAAACTACACTTTGACAATTTTTGACTATAAGGTAAGCAACTCAACCAAAGCCCCTTTGTTTAATGAAATTACTTGAAATTTTTCATGAGTGCTTAATTTAGGTTGTAGAAAATAAAAAAATAAATATCTTTTTGCAAAACTATATCATGTTTTTCTTTCTCATGTTTTTGAAAATTAAAAAGATACTTGTATGATAAAGAAACAAAATATTACATGATAATGTTTGTACACCTAAGATTAATCCATGATTGTATATCTTGTTGATTTTGGCTTTTATGCTTAATGATATTATGGTAATGCAATTAGGATTTGAAGTGATGTTGATTTGAAACTCTATGTTTTGGATTAACGTGTTTTTAGTCTAATCATTTTCATGACAAATTAAGATGATGTTTTCATGACAAATTAAGATGACGTAATGCATGTACACCTATAAAGATAAATTCTATGTATGCTTTTCGTATCGGTTTTTGATTTTAAACATGATACATATCTATGTATGAAATTTCTTAAAAGTCTTTTGATGATAGATGTTTATATCATGCATATAATTTAAAAACTTCTATCTTGGATTAATAAGTCTTAATCATTTTTATGATGAAATTTTTAGAAGATGCATGTCTTCATGAAATCAATTGCAAAACTAAAAGACCTAACCCACATTGCTATCAACAAATTTTTGAATGAAAGAAACATGACTTTGATAATGATTTTGAATTTAACTTGATGCTTGGCTCTCGTATGAAAGATTTGAATATTTCTATGCGAGACCAAATTGCATAAACTGAAACACATAAAAAGGAGGGATGTTTTTTTTTTGAAAATTGATGAATATCTCGATATTAAAAGGATGTTATTATGCTTGAATGTTGTGGAATCATGCTTGATGATTTATTTTACGAAATTTGCCTTTTCGCTCTTGAATGTCAATACTTGTTTTTATTAAAGGCAAAGGTTTGATTATAAAATGAAACACATTATCATAAATTGAATCTTATGTTTTGAAATAATGTGTTATATTTTGTCTTGATGATTTTAATGATGAAGTTTGTCTTTTGGGTTTGAATGTTGTTACCTCTATTTGACTTGGCATATAAACTCAAATGCATGCTTAGACCAAATGAATTACTAAAAAAGAAAAAGCTTTTCCTACCTTATTGAGATTAAAGAATTTTTTTTTATTTTTTTTAATCTCGTGTATGATTTTAATGATTCGTAAAATTGAATGAGTTAAAAATGACGAATATCTTAACAATGAAAGCTTGCATAATGTTTGATGAATTCACATTTTAAAGCTATACATGATGAATCATATGCCTTGGACCAATATATTTTTGGTCTAAATCATTTTTATGATGTTTTTGCCTTTACGTCTTGAACGTTCATGCTTGTTTCTATTTGACATAAACAGACAAAGGTATGTTTATACGAAATCAATGTAAATCACTAAAAGAGAAATGCATGTTTCTTGAACATCTCCCTTTCTATAAAGTTTCTAATTTTTCAATAAAAGGTAAGTAATAAATTCATTTATGATATCCCGTTTATCACTTGAATTATGAATGAGAATTTGATGACGTGTTAAAGAATCCATTTAAATGAATCTTGTTCATCTTGATTTTTCTTGAGCTTTGATGACTTAGAAATGACATGATCACTTTGACTTGCATGCCTTATGTGGTGATTTAAAATTAATTTACTTTATTATGAATCATTGAATTATAATCTTGATACCTCCTTAAAGGGAATATTTATGAACCATGATAGATATCTTTTGATCCTTATTGATTTTTCATATTGATATTTTTCATGACATGATATGATTGAATCATTGATTTATTCTTTTTATCATGGCAAAAAAATACATGTAAAGAAAATATACTAGCATTGATATCCATGACTTGAATATGATTGAAACATTGCATGCTTAAATCTATTTTTCTTCTATGTTTCAATGCTACTTTGTATGCTTCGTGACTTGTTGATTGAATATTTTATATATCTACATAATATTTTTGATAATATGATTTTGATACATGTTTCTTGGATTTGGTATAATCCAAGTGTTCTATCAAATGACATATTGATAAGGGGGAGTTTGGTTAAACTTCAAGAGTTAAGGTTAACTCCGTCATCAATTAGTTATCATCATAAAAAAGGGAGAGATTGTTGAATCTCAGATTTTGATGATAAAACTAATTGATAGTGTTTTATTGTCTAATTACATTTTGAGTGATGCAGATCTACTCGATCAAGATTAGACAGTTGACATAGGATGAATCAGTGTTGCACTAGAAGAGATCATGTCAGTATATTGGACGTCGTGCCGGAGGTTCAATCGACAATCGATAGAAGGCTTTGGACATCGGGTATCGGGCCAAGAAGAGTGGTGTTGAGCCAAGGAGATCGGGGTTGCAGAGGTCAACCGCCGATTAGGCAACAGGCTGTAAGAGAGGACGATGCGTCGAAGAACTAGATGAAGCGCCGACCAATGATGTGCCAAGCAACAGGAGGTTCATTCATATAATTGACTAGATCGAAGTGGAGTTAAGGTTTATATGTGCAGGATTTACTACAATAATGATGAAGACATAAAGTGAAGCAAAATGCCAAAGTCAAGTACGATGGATTTGTTGGGAGTTCGAGAGTCCACTGGAAGTTCGAAGGATCATCGAAAGTGCTGCCGGAACTGACCGAGAATGAATCGTGGACTTGCTGAAGGTTTCAGATGTTCATCGAAAAGATCGTCAGAGGTTTGTGGAGCTCACCGAGAAGGTTTAGAAGCTTGCCAAAGATTCATCAAACTCGTCATGAAGTCCAGGAGCTTATTGGGAGCCCGTAGAATGGTGTCCGAGAGTTCATCGAAAGACCACCGAAAGTTCGTCAGAAGCTCGCAAAAAGAAGTCTTGACTTTTTAAACTTTATATTAGCTTAGGAAATATCTTTAATTTCATAATTAGTATATAATTAGGGTTAGGATTAAGTGTTAATCCTATAACCTTGGTATGGGCCATTTGGGCTCGGTATTGGACTGGTTTAGGCCGGATTTAAGGCCCAACCAGGAGTGCTGGACCTGTCTGGCAGTGGCACCGCTTAGGCCCAGCTCCCTAAGTTATACTGGGCAGTGGCACCACCTAGTGATAGAATACCTGGGTGGTGGTACCGCTTAGTACACTGACCATGTCAGTGTGTCAAGCGGTGCTACCACCAAACTGACGATGGTACCGTCAGTGTCAGGGTCAAACTAGCGATGGTACCACCAGTAACAGGCAGTGGTACTACTAGTATCCGGTAAACCCGAGATGGGAAGGTTTTTGGCTCCAAGTTTGAATCAAATTGGAGCCTATAAAAATCTCTCTCATCCCTGGGTTGAACATACAAGCACACCGAACCAAAAAGTAGGAAAACTCTATTAAAATCCTTTCTCTCCTCTAGTTTTTACTTGTATTCAAGGGAAGAGTATGTTAGTGCTTATAAGGGTTACCTCCTAAACCTATCAAAAGGAGAGAGCACTGTAAAAAGGAGTTGGTTTTTGCCCATTAGAAGGAAGACAACTAGTTGAAAAGCCGGTGGCCTCAAGAGAAGAGGAATCGGGAGTGGACGTAGGTCGGATGACCGAACCACTATAAAAATTAGTTTACGTTTACTTATTATCATTTACATTACTACAAACCATTTCACTTTACTATAATCATCCAGCTTCTTCTTTATTCTCTTACAATCATTCTCAAGCTCAAGTATTTCTAATACGCTTTTCAACGAAATATCTTTTTATCATATGAAGGTTCTGAAAGGATTTCTTTAATCACCAAAATTTATCGTTCTTAAACGCTGCACTAATTCACCCCCCTCTTTGTGTTGCTCAGATCCTAACAGTACTGGGCGATACCATCGCCTAGGCTTTCTGACATTGGGCGGTACCACTGCCTAGTCTAGCGGTACCATCGCCTGACACTGTCTCGAAGATTGTGTCTTGGAGACGGAGCCACTAGTGGTTCCACTGCCTTTTCTGGTGATGCCACCACTTGTTCTGGCAATGCCACTGCCTGACCCACGTCTTGGGTCACTGTTTGGGCCTTTCACTTAGCCCAACATAGCCCAAACTTGGGCCTAATTAGCTCTTAATTAAGTTTGCTCAATTCTAACCCAATTAGAAATAAACCTACTTCGATCTAGATAATTATTACAAAGCTTAATCGAATGTTGTCCAGCATATCATTGGTTCATCCGTGCTTTGTCTGATTCTTTGGTTTATCGTCCTCTCTTGCAGCCTATTGCCCAATCGGCCAACTCCGATCTCCTTGGCACAATTTCGCTCTCATTAGCCCGATACCTGAACTCATCATCCGAAGCCTTCTACCAATACGTCGACCGATCCTTTAGTTCGACGTCTAATCTTTTGACATATTCTCCTCCGGTCCAACATCTGATTCTTGCTACTTCAATTGTCTATTCCTGATCGAAGGTAGTCTTGAATTACTCAAAACGTAGTTAGATCACAAATACTATCAATTGGTTTCATCATTAAAATCTGAGATTCAACATTCTCCCTCTTTTTGATGATGACAACCAATTGATGATGGAGTTTAGACAAACTCCCCCTATCAATATTGCCATATTGATAGATCTTTAAATTAAAAAAAATCATACAATAATTAAAATGTTTAATACATCATACAATGTATGAAATCATCATCATACTTTCCCCTCTTTGTCATCAACAAATTGGAGAAATACATCTATCTAATTTTTGAGATGTGCAAGTTTTATATCATTCAAGCTAGCAATCATTTTACAACATGGAATCTAATAAGTTCTTTCTTCTCTAGCAATTATTACTTTTCTTTTTGAGATATGCAAGTTTGCAAATTTACTTCTTGAGATAGACAAGCTTTTACTTTTCTTGAGATAGTAACCTTTTGCTTCTCCTTATGATATTCCAAGCTAGCAGCTTTTGTTTCTTCTCTTTTGAGAAGTGTAAGCAAGTTTTGCTTTTACAAGCTAGCAAATTTTTGAGAAAGTGAAGTAAAATTTTTGTCTCTCTTAAGATAGCAACTTTTTGCTTCTCGATGTTCAAGCTAACAAGTTTGCTTCTTCTTTTGTAAGCTAGCAGTTTGTTTGCTTTGCGATACACAAGATCTTCTCCCCCTTTATCATTGTCAAAAGGAAGGAAAAAATACAATGGTAAAAATAATATTTTCATCACGACAAAAATTAATAACAAAGATAAATCAATGATTCAATCATATGAGGTATGTAAACTATACATACAAAGGAATCATGTCAAAGATATTATGAAAAGTCAACAAAGATCAATTCGTAAATACCAAAATAAGTCATTCATTTTATCAAATCTCCTCTTTTAGTAAACAATGAAAAGAAACCTTAGGAGATCAAAGATCATGAAAAAAACCATAAGTATTAAGTATCCAGAAATAAACACCATGATTCATAAATATTCTCTTTAGCAAAAAGAAACTTAAAAGATCTATAAGAAATCTCAATTCACCATGATTCATAAAAATAAGTCATGATTCTGAAAGATCAAGAGAAGAGTCATGAATCATTTAATAAAAAATCTCATTCAAATTCAATTCGTCAACTCCAAGCTCATCATCAAAATTACTTTCATAGATTCATAACATGAATAAAACTCATCATCACATCATCAAAATCTCTTTCATAATTCAAGAGATTCACAAAGGATAGTCTATATGGATTCATTAATCTTTTATTAAAAAATAAAAAAGCTTTAGTTATAGTAAATATTTTTAAAGAAAAATGCATTCTTCTTTTAGTTTCAATTGAAGACATGTCTTAGTCTTTTATGCTAGATTCATGCATCATCATATAAATTCAAAAAGCAAGTTTTAAGAGAAATCAATAAGATCAATAGTATAACACATAACAATATATCTTCAAACAAAAGATTCGATTTATCATTTTAATTTCTTTTTATGTGTTTCATTTTATGTGATTGATCTCATATAAGCATGTCTTTGTTTTTTATATCAAATAAAAATAAGCGTCAATGTTTAAGATCGAAAAATAAATTTCATCATAAAAATCATCAAGACAAAAAATATAACGTATTATTTCAAAACATAAGAGTTCATGTCATCATTACTTCATATCCTCATGCATAATATATAATCATCAAGCATGGCACCATAACTTTTAACATTACATCATCAAAATTATCAAGCATGATTTCATAAAATATTTTTAAAATTATTTTAATTTCAATAATCTTTCTTTTATTGTTGTTCGATGTAACAAGATATTTTCTTTATTAAATGAATTTAACTCTTTATGCAATAGTCATGCTAAAAAAATTTTAATTTCCAAAATCACTAGAAAGAAAAGCATGATATATTTTATAATTTTTTTATTTCTCATAAACTAAATCAAGCAACTCATGAAAAGCATCAAGTGATTTTATAGTAAAGTAAAGGAGATTTAGTTGAGTCACTTACCTTATCGTTGTGACCTATCAAGGCGTAGTTCGCATCTTCATCTTCAGATATACTCGATTTGTCCTTGAGTTCTTTCTTCTTCTTTGGCACCTTCCTTTTTTTAAGTTTATTTTTATTCTTAATTTTAAGTTTTATGAATTTTTT
Source organism: Musa beccarii (assembly GCA_024322285.1). Classification (NCBI taxonomy): domain Eukaryota; kingdom Viridiplantae; phylum Streptophyta; class Magnoliopsida; order Zingiberales; family Musaceae; genus Musa; species Musa beccarii. The sequence continues at coordinate 27,024,639 of CM044394.1, forward strand.
AAATTTTATAGTGATAAATTCAAGATAATCATCATCATCACTTGAGTTATCACTCAAATGGTCTTCTTCCGTTCTAAGTGCAATTACCTTCCTATTCTTTGGAAGATTGTTCTCATGTTCAACAAGTGCCAAATGAGTCATTTTATAGGTCATCAATGACTCGATAAGTTCTTCAAGTGAAAAGTCATTTAGGTCTTTTGTCTCTTGTATTACGGTTACTTTCGCATCCCAACTTTTTGGAATGGATCTTAATATTTTGTTAACAAGATCAAAATTTAAAAAATATTTATCAGAACTTTTTAAACTATTGACGACATCCATAAAACAGGTGTACATGTCACCAATAGTTTCACTTAGTTTCATTCAAAACAATTCAAATTCATGTATCAAAAGATTTATTTTTGAGTCTTTGACTCTACTAGTGCCTTCATATATGACTTCAAGAATCTTTGACTCTTGTACAGTTTTGCAAATAGAAATATGATTAAATTTATTTTTGACCAAAGTACAAAATAAGGAATTTATAGCCTTCGTATTTAATGAAAAGGTCTTCTTCTCTAAATCATTCCAATCATTCATTGGCTTGAAAGACTTTTTAAAATCATTTTTGATAATGTTCCATAAATTTATATCCCAAGAAAGTAAGAAAATTCTTATTCGAGTTTTTTAATATATGTAGTCCGACCTATTGGACATGAGAGGATGAACGATAGAATGACCCTCTTGAAAGCTGAAAAGAGCCATTTTTCTTTGGGTATTAATCCAAATGATAAATACTATAGCTCTGATACTAATTATTAGAATCAATACGTGGGGTTACCTGAACACAGACTTCTGACATATATATACAGCTCTCACAGTCCCTGAGCTTAGTCTCAGCTCTGCTTGCTTCACTGAGAACAGAGATGGGTGTGTTGAGTCCAGCCCATAGGTGGGCTTGGACTAAATAATTGGGCCTGAGCCCAAATAAGTTAATTAAATAGAAGCCAAGGGTTTCTTTTTAAAAGGAGTGTAGTTGAGGAAAGAGAATAGCAGTGAAGCAGCGTGCAGCATGCGGCGGTGCAGTGAGAGAAAGGAAAGAGAGAGAGAAAGATGAAAGAAGAAAACTAGGATTTTGAGTTTTCTGCTTGACGATCGGTGGCCAAACTTCATCGGTTTTGGCCCATATTTAACGTGGAGAATCCTTGCAGTAAACTCTACAATCCTAACAGTATCGATCTGTGGTTTATCCTTTCTAAGGTGCTTTCCTGATATACCTATTTTAGTGAGATCTAAAGTTTTTCTTAGATGAGATCCATCTATACGATGATGATGCACTATTGTTGAACCAAGATATTTGATCTTGATGTTATTACGATCCTCTTAATATTTTAGAGAAGACATATTATAAACCTGTTATCATTATTGGTGATAGTGGAAGTTTGAAGTAGACTACGGTCCCGTGGTTTTTCCCACATTGGGTTTTCCACGTTAAAAATTTGGTCTCACTTGTGTTTGATCAGTTGTTCTATTATTTATATTATTCTGGTTAATATTTGCTTATAATATCAAGTTGGTATTTTTGATGAGGAACCCATTTTGATACATAAAGAGGGAAAAGAATTATTCTGCATTAACAGGTTTTTCCCAACAAGTGGTATCAGAGCAGCAGGTTATTATTTACTACTAATTTTTCTTGTGTGATTGAAATGGAAGAGTCTGATGGTATGATTAAATTGAACTCATCAAATTATTCCACTTGGAGGCATATGATGAAAGATTTGCTCTATTGCAAAGATTTGTATAAGCCCATTAAAGTGAAAGAAAAACCCTCTACTATGGAAGAGGAGGAATGAGAGGTCCAACACAAGAAGCTATTGCTTATATTAGAAGATGGATGGATATAAATCTGCATGAGCATATTTCTGATGAAACCAGAGCTAATATTGTTTGGCAAAGGCTAGAAAATCTGTTTGTGAAAAAGACAGTGGGAAATAGAATTTCTCTCCTTAGAAGGCTTGTTAATTTAAAGTATAAAGATGGTGGTAATATTGTCGAGCATATAAGCCTATTTCAAAGTCTTGCAAACAAGTTGGTTGCTATGAAAATGAATATAAATCATGAAATACAGGGATTGCTACTTCTCAGCTCTTTACCAGAAAGTTGGGAAACGTATGTGGTGACAATTTGTAACTCCATGTCAGAGGGGACTCTAACTATAGACATGTTTAAAGATAGTTTACTGAATGAAGATGCCAGAAGGAAAGAATAGGGAGAATCTTCTTCTGGTGCACTTGTTACTGAAAAGCAGGAAAGACGTAGAAGAAGTCACAGTAGAAATCCACATGGTTACAGAGGAAGATCCAAGTCTAGAAGAGATATCAGGTGTTTCCACTGCAATAAGCCAGGTCATATGAAGAAAGATTGTAGATTTTGGAAGCGAGAACAGAATGAAAGGAAGAAAAATGAAGAGGAGACCAATACAGTTGCTGCTGAAGGTGATATCATTACTGTTTGTGATGATGGATGTGTTAGTCTTGCAGCTCAGGACAGCAACTAGATAATTGACTCTGGTGCTTCATTCTATGTTACTTCTCATGATGATTTATTCAGATTCTACACTATTGGTGATTTTGGCAATGTTAGAATGGGAAATAATGGTACATCCAAGATTATGGGTATTGAAGATATTTACTTAGAGACCAGTACTGGGAGCAAATTGATACTCAAAGATGTCAGACATGTTCCAGATATTCGTCTAAATTTGATATCTACAGGCAGACTTGATGATGAGGGATTTACATATTATTTTGGTGAAAGCAAATGGAAGCTCACTAAAGGTTCTCTAGTTGTGGCGAGAGGAAAGAAGTTGAACTCTTTTTATATTATGGAAGCTAAGCTATACAAAGGAGAGATTAATGCAATTCAAAAGGGTAAAAGCATAGATCTTTGGCATAAGAGGCTTGGTCATATCAGCGAGAAGGGACTTCAAACTCTTGCTAAAAAATAGTTCTTACCAGAGTTGCAAGGTACATCTCTTAAATCTTGTGATCATTGCTTAGTAGGAAAAATACATAGAGTTGCATTTCATACTTATCCGCCATCTAGAAGATCAAATATTATTGATTTAGTTCATACTGATGTCTGTACTATGCAAACTAGAACTCTTGGAGGTGCTCTTTATTTTGTTACTTTTATCGATGATCATTCTAGAAAAGTTTGGGCTTTTGCTTTGAAATCTAAAGACCAGGTACTCAATGTCTTCAATGAATTTCATGTCAGTGTTGAAAGAGAAACTAGCAGAAAACTAAAGAGTGTTCGAGCAGATAATGGTGGCGAGTATAAGGGTCCTTTTGAGAATTATTGTAAGTTTCATGGTATCAGGCTTGAGAAAACAGTTCCAAAAACTCCTCAGCAAAACGGTGTGGCAGAAAGGATGAACAGAACCATTGAAAAAAAGGATTAGGTGTATGCTTTCTCACGCCAAGTTATCTAAGTCATTTTGGGGGGAGGCTATGAGAACTACAATTGACCAGATAAATCTTTCTTCATCAGTTCCTCTGAAAGGTGATGTTCTAGAGAGAGTATGGAAAGGGAAAGATGTATCTTATGATCATTTGAGAGTCTTTGGGTGTAAAGCATTTGTACATATTCCCAAAGATGAGAGATCCAAACTTGATAATAAGGTAAAGGCATGTATTTTCTTAGGATATGGTCATGAAGAGTTTGGGTATAGATTATGGGATCCAGTGAACAAGAAGATTGTTAGAAGCAGGGATGTTGTTTTTCTTGAAGACCAATTGTTTGATAATGGTGATAATTTTGAGAAGCCAGAAACCTCTGTTTATATTCCTTGGAGTTTGGGTTCAGTTCCTCCACCTATAGTTCATGATGATCATGGGGGAGATGATGAAGAAGAATGTGGTGAGAATGTTAGTGATGATACTCCTACAGTTGATGAAGTTGAACCAACTGAGCAAGCACCTCCACTACCAGTTGAGATTCTATCTAGAAGATCCACAAGAGAGTGACAACTATCTACAAGATATCCTTCACATGAGTATGTTATGCTTACTGATGGGGGAGAGCCAGAAACTTACCAGGAAGCTATTCTACATAAGCACAAGAATGAGTGGGTTAAAGCCATGCAAGAAGAGATAAAATCCTTGCTTAAGAACCACACCTATAACTTGGTAAAGTTGCCTAAGGAGAAGCTTGAAGCTTGTAGGTAAAGAGCGGGCTTAGTACAACCACCATATGAGCTGGAGGGGGAGAATTGTTGAGTCCAGCCCATAGGTGGGCTTGGACCAGATAATTGGGCCTGAGCCCAAATCAGTTAATTAAATAGAAGCCAAGGGTTTCTTTTTAAAAGGAGTGCAGTTGAGGAAACAGAACAGCAGTGAAGAAGCGTGCAGCATGCAGCGGCGCAGTGAGAGAAAGGAAAGAGAGAGAGAGAAAGAGGAAAGAAGAAAACTAGGATTTTGAGTTTTCTGCTTGACGATCGGTGGCCAAACTTCATCGGTTTTGGCCCAAATTTGACATGGAGAATCCTTGCAGTAAACTCTACAATCCTAACGGTACCGATCTGTGGTTTATCCTTTCTAAGGTGCTTTCTTGATATACCTATTTTGATGAGATCTAAAGCTTTTCTTAGATGAGATCCATCTATATGATGATGATGCACTATTGTTGAGCCAAGATATCTGATCTTGATGTTATTATGATCCTCTTATTATTTTAGAGAAGGCATATTGTAAACCTGTTATCATTATTGGTGATAGTAAAAGTTTGAAGTGGACTACGGTCCCGTGGTTTTTCCCACATTGGGTTTTCTACGTTAAAAATTCGACCTCACTTGTGTTTGATCAATTGTTCTGTTATTTATATTATTTTGGTTAATATTTGCTTATAATATCAAGTTGGTATTTTTGATGAGGAACCCATTTTGATACACAAAGAGGGAAAAAAATTATTCCGCATTAACAGGTTTTTTCCAACAACTAAGGAGGGGGAGGGGGGGGTGTTTGGTGAATTAGTGCAACGATAAAAAATTTATTTACATCGATTTTGAAAATTTTTCAGTTTTATAAGAATTGTATCAGTAAGGCATTTATCTTCAAAAACAATCATAGAAGGAAGAAGGGCAGTAAAGGTAGTGTGTAACAAAAGTAATCAGTAAGAAGGAAAGTGCACAACAAGGAAATTACACATCGATTTATAGTGGTTTAGTCATCCAACCTACATCCCCTCTTGATTCCTCTTTCGTCGAGGCCACCGGCTTTCACTTAGTAGTCTTCCTTTAATGGGCAAAGACTAACGTCCCTTACAAACCCTCTTCTCCTTTTCATAGGTTTAGGAGAACAACCTTTATAAGTATTAGGATCAAGAACGACACTAAGAGGAGGGGGGGGGATGAATTAGTGCAATAGTTAAAAACGTTGATTTATGTGATTTCAAAAAACTTCATACATTGAAAATATTTCGTTCAATAAAAATGATATCGATCATGCTTAAACTTAAAGAGACTCGTAAGTGAATAATGGTAGTAATGAAAAATATGGAATCGAAATTGTAAGGAGCAAAATAGAAAAATAGAAACACACTGGATTTTTATAGTGGTTTGGTCATTCGACCTATGTCCACTCTCGATTCCTCCTTCATCAAGGTCACCGACTTCCACTATTGATCTTTCTTTAAGGGCAAAGATCAATCACCGCTTACAGTACTCTTTACAAGTTGCTCACTCTCCTTATACAAGCTTCTAACACTTAGACTCAGAGGAGGTGAACTCAATGTTTATAATCAATTTCACTATAGTTTCATTTCTTTTTGTTCACTTCTCTGTATTCAGTAAGCTGAGAAGTAAGGGATATTTATAGACCTTAATTGGCTTTAAAATAGAGTTAAGAAAGGTCTTATCTTAGATTTTTGGGGTACTGGTGGTACCACCGCTAGTGGGCTCTAACACTGGGTGGTACCACTGCCTAGTCTAGTGGTACTACCGCTAGATAGAGTCTTAGCTATTGGAATTAGGTAGTACTACTGCCTAGTCTGGCGGTATCACCGCTTGACAATTAATAACTGCCTGACGGTACCATCGCCTAAACACCTGGGAGATTGAGCCCTTGGAGGTTCCACCACCAGACAGTGTTTAGCAACACTGTTTGGGCCATGTGTCCTACCCATACTAGTCCAATTATGAGCCCAATTGGCTCCTAAAAGAGTTAATGAGATTACCTCCCAAACCTAACCCTAATTACGTGCTAACTACGATATTTAAGACATATATTAAAGAAAACAAGTCTGGTAAAGCTAGGTTTCTTCCGGTGAGCTTTCGGCGATCTTCCAGTGGACTTCTGATGAACTCTCAGCAATCTTCCAGCGGACTCCTAGCAAGCTCCTGGACTTCATGACGATCTACTTGGTGAGTTCTGACAAGCTTCTTTGGTGAGCTTCGATCTTCTTGGCGAGCTCCGATGAACTTTTGACGAACTTCTCGGCGAACTTTCGACGTTCACTTTGCAATGTTCCCGACAAACTCTTGGCAAATTTCGACAATACTCCTGATGAACTTTTGGACTCCTAACGAACTCTTGGATTTCCAACGAATCATTCGATCTTGACTCCAGCACTTTGTTTTGCTTTATGCCTTTATCACTATCATAGTTAATCTTACATACTTTTCTCAACATATGGATTAGATCAAATAACATATCAATTGATTTCATTATCAAAATATGAGATTCAATAATCTCTCTCTTTTTTATGATGACAACTAATTGATGATAGAGTTAACCTTAACTCCCCCTATCTATATGCTATACTTGAGAAAAGACACACTTGAATTTAAAGCCTTTGAATTCAAGCACCAATCGATAAGTTTTATGCATTTCAACTTATCAATATGCACAACATGATACTGAGCATGATTCTTCATCTCAAATACGATATCACATATTTATCACAAAACCAAAGTGATGTCAAAGTATGATAATTATTTTCAAGTCCAATATCAAATGATGATAGACAATCATCATTCCAAAGTATGATACCAACTTTAAATATGAAGTTTAGCATGATTCAAACTTCAAGTTTGATACCAAATGATAATTCATCATATCGAAGCACGATATCAATTTCAAGTAGCATATTAAGCATGATAAGTTCGATACCAAATCAAAATAATAGACATTCATCATTTTGATACCAAATCAAATATGATAATGAGCATGATTTGAAGTATGAAACTTTTTCAAGTATCCATGCTATATTTCAAGAATTTATGATGTGTTTCAAGCATTCATGATATATTCAAGCATTTACAATGCATTTATGATACATACAGTACATTTTATGCTTTTACGATACAAACGATACATTTTAGGCATTTACGATACAAAGCATATTTCAAGCATTTCGATACATTTTGATATATTTCAAGTATTTACGATGCATTTGATGATACCAATCACATTTTAAGCATTCATAATACTAAGCATGATACAAAGCATATTTTCATCAATTTGCCACTTTAGGAGAGCAATTTGCCACTTTCTCCTCCTTTGTCATCAATAAAAAAGAAATGGGAAATCGTTTTATGCAAGAAAAATTTTAGATCTTGCAATAGGATTCTTCTTGAAAGGAAGAAGGAAGAAGGAAAAGTCTATGAATAGTCCAGTTAACAAGAATAATCAAGATATTAAAAGTCCATGAATAATATAAGGAAAACAATCCGTTCGAGCTATTGAAAATTTATTTTATCAAGAGCTAAAGAACTCATACGTAGAAAGAAAGAAATTTACAATAAGAGCTAAAGATATGAATGAAATCTGTATTTTGATCAAATAAAATTCGTGAAGTAGAAGGAAAAGTCCATTCATCAAGAAGCATCGTGCAATCAAAATTCCATGAATAGTAGAAAGAAAAGGAATCATTCAAGCTATCAAAAATTTATCAAACTTCTATTTTTCATCAAGATCTCATAACATAAAAATGTGAATAAAGAGAAGAGATTCAAGAGTTAAGTGTATCATTTCATATAAAATCCGGAAATAGCATTTCTATAAAATTCATGAATGTCGCTTTCTATAAAAATCCATTCATATTGCAAAAATTCACGCAAGAATCAAATATCAATGAAATCTATAAACAATATTTCAATCAAATGACACTTTCATCAAATAACATCCATGAATAAAATTCATGAACTCTATTTTTATCAAATAAAATCCATTCATAATTATGACTAAAATTTGCATAAGCATGAAATCCGTGAGTAAAAATTCATGAATGAGGGTAGGGTTATAAGAGTATCAAAAGTCATCAAGGGTATCATGAAACTTCATGAAAATAAACTTGATACCGAGATAAGAGAAAGATAATATGAAATAAATTCGATAAAAATTTTCAATTATGATAAATCAAAAAAGTTCAAAAAAATATATATGAAACTCAAGCATTCGGATAATTTAACATGCCTAATTCTCTTCGAATGAAATCAAATTATTCTTCATTTAATGATTTTGTAAAAATATCAGCTAATTGATGTTTCGTATCAATAAATTCTAAGATTATATCATGATTATTGACATGATCTCATATAAAGTGATGCCTAATGTTAATATGTTTAGTTTTAGAGTGTTGAATAAGATTTTTAGTCAAACATATTGCACATGTATTATCACATTTTATGAAAATATTCTTTAAGTGAAATTTGTAATCTTTTAGTATATTTTTTATCGATACAACTTGTGTACAACATGCACTTGCTACAATATATTCGACTTCAACTGTAGATAGTGCAAGCTGTTGAATCTCAAATTTCGATGATGAAACTAATTGATCATGTTTTGGTTATCTAACTATGTTCTGAGTCACATAGGTCTACTAACGATCAGGTTTAGACAATTGATGCAGGAAGAATCAACATTACGCTGGAGGAAATCACGTCAGGAGATTGGACGTCGAGCCGGAGATTCGATCGACGATTGGTAGAAGGCTTCTGACAAAGAAATCAGGCATCGGGCCAAGAAGAGTGGAGTTATGCCAAGGAGATCGAGGCTGTTGATTGGGCAACAAGCCGCAAGAGAGGACGATACGCCAAAGAACCAGATGAAGCGCCGATGGACTAATGACGTGCCAGAAAATAGAATGCCTAATTTTGCTTTGTAATTATCTAGATTAGAGTAGGATTAGATTAATTGGGTTATAATTGAGCCAACCTAGTTTGGGGCTAGTTGGGCCCGTATCCGGATAGGTTTGGGCCGGACTCAAGGCCCAACCAAGTAGTTGTATCCTATCTGACGGTGGTATCGCTAGACTGATGAAACCGCCCAAGGTACAATTTCCTAGGTGGTTTGGGTGGTGGTACTACCCAGTACATTGATAGATCAATGTGCCTAGGTGGTGGTACCACTCAAACTAGGTGGTGGTATCACCCGATGGCAGAAAGCTTGGGCGGTGGTACCACCCAACACTAGTAGTGATACCGCTAGTACCCGAAAAATCTGAGATGGGAAAGTTTTTGGCTCTAAGTTTGAATCCACTTAAAGCTTATAAATATCCCTCTCATCCTTAGGTAGAACACACAAGCACAGAGAATTTGAAAGAAAGAAAACACTATAAAAACTGCTTTAAAACATCCCTCCTCTAGCTTAGATAGATTTCAGTTTAAAGAGAGGAGTGTGCTTGTAAGGGTTCTCTCTTAAACCCGTGAAAAAGAGAAGTGAGTTGTAAGGGTAGTTTGATCTTCGCCCAGTTCAACGAAGATCATTAGTAAAAGCCGATGGCCTCAAGTGAAGAGGAATTAAGAGTGGGCGTAGGTCAATCGAGGGAACCACTATAAAATTACTACGTTCTTCTCTTGGTGCATAAATTTTATTTGCTGCATTTAATTCTTTACTTTACTATAATCATTCTATATTCCCTTCTCTACTCTCTTACATATTCACTCGAATCAATCTCTTTACTAAAATCATTTTCATCGGATGAAATTTTTTTAATGCATAAAGTTTTTTAAAATCGCTTCAAATTATCGATTTTTATTTGCTACAGTAATTCACCCGTCTTAGTGCCACTCTTGATTCTAACAGTTGGTATCAGAAACTGGTATTTCTTGTTTGGATTTACACCTAAGAGAAATGACTCTTTTCGAATTTCAAGATGATTTTTCAATCATTCATCCTCCCTTCTTTAAGGGGGCGAACTACACTTATTGAAAAACTCGAATGAGAGTTTTCTTACTTTCTATAAATTTGAATTTATGGAACATCATCGAAAATGAATTTCAGACACATTCTAAACCTAGAAATGAAAGGAAGAATTTTGAGAAAAAATCTTTTTTTTAAATACAAAGGCTATGAATGCCTTATTTTGTGCCTTAGATAAAATCGAATTTAATCATATTTTTACGTGTGAAATGACTTTCGATATTTGACACACACTAGAAATCACACACGAAGGCACTAGTAAAGTTAAGGATTCTAAGATAAACATTTTGATATATGATTTTGAGCTTTTTTGAATGGAACCAAGCAAGACTATCGGTGACATGTATACCTGTTTCACGGATGTCATTAATAGTTTGAAAAGTTTTGATAAATCTTTTTCTAATGTTGAACTTGTAAACAAGATTTTAAGATCCCTTCGAAAAAGGTGGGATATAAAAGTAACCGCTATATAAGAAGCTAAAGATGTAAATGACCTTCCTATTGAAGAACTCATTGGCTCATTGATAATGTATGAAATGAGCTTTTTGGAACTTGATGAACACATGAACCACCTTCCAAAGAACAGGAAGGATTTGACACTTCAAACAAAAGAATGCCACCTGAGTAATACTCAAGTTATGAGAACAATATTGAGGACCTTGAACTTTTGACATTAAAATTTAAAAAGTTTATAAAACAAGAATTAAAAAACACAAATGAACCTACAAAGAACACCAACTCTTGCTATGAACACAAGAAGTCAAAGAGCTCTAAAGATGAGTACACAAAAGTGAAGAAGAAGAAAGCGCACAAAGAAGAATCAAGTGCATCCGAAGGCAAAATGACAAATTGGGCTTTGACGGCTTTCGACAATAAGGTAAGCAACTCACCCGAATTGTTTTTTCATTGTTATAAAGTTACTTGATCTTTTCATGAGTTGTTAATTTAGTTAGTAGGAAATAAAAAAAAATTATTTTCAAAAATTATACCATGCTTTTCTTTCTAGTGTTTTTTGAGAATTTAAATTATACTTACATGATTTGTGATAATGATTGTACACCTAACAAGATTAACTCCATGAATATTGATCTTGATAATTTCCATATCGTTTTGTCATAATGCATGATTTTGATATAAAAACTTTGTCATGCTTACATGCAATCATGCTTGATAATAAAAATATTAAATATCTTGATGATTTCGACTTTTAAACTTGATGCACATCTATGTATGTTATGAATGTCTTAAAAGTATTTTGATGACTTGTCAATAGATGTTTGCATCATACTTATGATTTGAAATCTTCTATCTTGGATTAATGGGTCTTAATCATTTTAATGACAATGTGTCACATTTTTTTAAAATGAAACCTGTTTTTCAATTTTAAACTTGACACATTTTTTTTTTACAAAATGGAATTAAGCATGCTTACATGTAATCATTCTACGTTGCTCTTAGTAAAATTCCCAAATGAAAACTTTTGATGATAACTTCAGATTTATATGATGATACATGACTTTTAAACGAAAAATTTGAACATACCTTATGAAATCATCTTTGATAATGATGAAATAAAAAGATTAAAAGGTTGTTATCATGCTTAATGATTGTATGTTATCATGCATGAGGATTTGAAGCAATAATAATTGAATTCCTATGTTTTGGAATAATATGTTTTTGGTCTTGATGGTTTTGATGAAATTTTATATTTCGAATTTATATGATGATGACTTTCATATGTAAAACTTGAGCTCACTTACATGAAACATATAACTTAAAATGAAACACATTATCATGATAAATCAAATTTTTGTTGGAAGATGCCGAAAGCTTAATGTGTTATATCTTTCTACTTGATGGTTTTTATGATGAAGTTTATCTTTCACTCTTGAACATTGATACTTATTTCTATTAAAGACAAAGGCATGCTTATATGAAATAAATCATAAAAAGGAAATGCATGTCTCTTGAAATTTCTCTATTTCTAAAGTTTTTGATTTTTCGATAAAAGACAAATGGTGAATCCATGTATATCATGTTTTGTGAATCTTTTGAATTATGAATGAGATTTTGATGATGTGTTAAAGAATCAATTTATATGAATCTATGAAAATAATTTGGTAATGAGGTTGGAGTTGACGAATTGATTAGAATGAGATTTTTCAAAATGATTCATGACTTCTATTTTGATTTCTCGGACATATGACTTGAAATCAAAATCTTTTCCTTTATGATTGCTTCTTCTTACCACTTAGGAAAATAATCCAAATCATGATCTCAATATCTTGATAATTGATTTTCTTAATATGATCTTGATATCTTGATATTTGGAATTTGTTTTTATGAAATCCTGATGAGAATTCTTATGCACGAATCAAGTTGCTCTCTTTGCTATTTATAACCTCATGAATTTTGATCTTGATTAAAAGAATATTTATGAACCATAAATGATATCTTTTGGTATTCACGAATTGATTCTTGTTGATTTTTTATATTGATATCTTTCATGACATGATTTCTTTGCATTTATGGCTTGCATGCCTTATATGATGATTGAATTATTGATCTATTCTTTTTATCAAGACTTGAAAATAGATGTAAAATTTTGTATTCTTTCCTCCCTTCTTTTTGACAAAGACAAAGGGGGAGAAAAGTGTGCTAGCTTATGTATCGCAAAAGTTGCTAGCTTGCAAAGAAGAAAGAACTTGTTATCATGAACATTACCAACAATTGCAACCTTGCAATCTAAAGAAAAGCAAAAAGTTGCTATCACAAAATAAGTAAAAAGTGCAAACTTGCATATCTCATGAAGCAAGTGAAAAATTGCTATACTTGCATGAATTTTAAACTTAATATAATTGAATGTTGTAAATCTTGCTAGTATGATAATAAAAAATTTACATATCTTTTAAACTAGCTAGATGCAACTTCTCCTATTTGTTGATGACAAAGGAGGAGAAATAGATTGATGACCTCATGCATTGTAATGATTGTTTATTTTGAAATATTGCATGATATTTTCTTGATGATATGCTATATGGATTTTTTGAAATCCAAGGATTTTATCAATATGACATATTGATAGGGGGAGTTTAGTTAAACTCCGGGAGTTAAGATTAACTCCGTCATCAATTAGTTGTCATCATAAAAAAGGAAAAGATTATTGAATCTCAGATTTTGATGATGAAACTAATTGATCGTGTTTTAGTTATCTAACTATGTTTTGAGTCACGCAAGTCTACTATCGATTAAGATTAGACAATTGATCGTATTTTTGTATGATCTAGCTAGGCCCATACTTGAATAGGTTTCGGCCAGACTCAAGGCCCAACCAAGTAGTTGTACCCTATCCGACGGTGGCATTGCCAGACTGGGGCGGTGGAACCACCCAAGGTATAGTTTCCCAAGTGGTCTGGTAGTGGTACCGCCCAGGGTCAATGTACCTGGGCGATAGTACCGCCTAGTACACTGACGGATCAGTATGCCCAGGTGATGGTACCGCCCAAACTAGGTGGTGGTACCGCCTAGTGGCAGAAAGCTTGGGCGGTGATATCGCTAGTACCCAAAAAATCCAGGATGGGAAGGTTTTTGGCTCTAAGTTTGAATCCACTTGAAGCCTATAAATACCCCTCTCATCCCTAGGTAGAACACACAAGCACAGAGAATTTGAAAGAAAGAAAATGCTGTAAAAACCACTTCAAAACATCCATTCTCTAGCTTAAATAGATTTTAGCTTAATGGGAGGAGTGTGCTTGTAAGGGTTCTTTCCTAAACCCGTGAAAATGAGAAGTGAGCTATAAGGGTAGTTTGATATTCGCTTGGTTCAAAGAAGATCGTTAGTGAATATCGGTGGCCTCAAGTGAAGAGGAATTGGGAGTGGACATAGATCAATCGATCGAACCACTATAAAATTGCTGCGTTCATCTCTTGGTGCATAAATTTTATTTGCTGCATTTAATTCTTTACTTCACTGTAATCATTCTATCTTCCCTTCTCTACTCTCTTATGTATTCACTCGAATCAATCTCTTTCCCAATATCATTTTCAACGGATAAAATTTTCTTAACACACAAAGTTTTTCGAAATCGCTTCAAATTATCGATTTTTATCCGCTGAACTAATTCACCCCCCACTCTTAGTGCCGCTCTTAATCCTAAAATAACTAAAATTTGTTTCTTGGAAGACCAAGAGATAAGTGCATGACCTAAAAATTTACATGTTCCTGATGTGTTTTTCTATCTATTCTACATCCAGCAAAATCAGCATTAGTATAAGCAACTAGTTCAAAAATTTTCAAATTTTGGATACCATAAACCTAGATTAGGGGTTCCTTTAAGATATCTAAGAATTCTTTTAACAGTTTTAAAATATGATAACTTATGATTAGATTGAAATCTAGCATAAAGTCATATACTAAATATAATGTCTGGTCTAGTAAACTACCTATCATACACTTATAAGATTTTTTATCATAGCTTTCTCCACTTTTGTCCATACTAACTTAGTGGATGTACTCAATGGTGTATTAATAGCCTTTGAACCATTCATATTAATCCATTTTAGCAATTCTAATGCATATTTGGTTTAATTAAAAAAAATACCATCACTAAATTATTTGATTTGTAAGCCTAAGAAGAATGTAAGTTCACCCATTAAGCTCATTTTGAACTCTTGACTCATACTTTTGGCAAATGATTCACATAAGGACTCATTTGTGGAACCAAAAATAATATCGTCAACATAAATTTGAATAAAAAAAATATTTTTAAAATTTTTAATAAACAATGTAGTATCAACCTTACTTTTAAAGAAATTATTTTGGATAAGAAAGGAATTAAGTCTCTCATACCAAGCTCTTGGGGCTTGTTTTAATCTATAGAGAGCCTTAGTTAACTTAAACACATGATTAGGAAAAAGAGAGTTTTCAAATCCAGATGGTTGTTCAACATAAACTTCTTCGAAGATCAAGCCATTTAAAAAAATACTTTTGACATCCATTTAAAATAACTTAAAATTATTACTATAAGCATAGGCAAGGAGCATTCTTATGGCTTTTAATCTTACCACAGGAGTGAATATTTTTTCATAATCGATACCTTCTTCTTGGTTAAAACTTTTGGCCATTCATCTAGCCTTATTTCTAACCGTGATACTAAATTCATCTTGCTTATTTCCAAAGACTCATTTAGTATCAATCACTAAATAGTCACTAGGTCTAGGAATAAGCTTACACACCTCATTTCTCTTAAATTGATTCAACTCTTCTTGCATTACGATAACACATGAATCATCTTTCAAGGCCTCGTCAATGTATTTAGGTTCAACTTGAGAAAGAAAAGCAATGTTGGCACAAAAGTTTTTAAAAGAAAAATAAGTTTGAATACCTTTTGATGTGTCTCCTACTAGTCATATGTGCCATGCAAGCCAATCACATGAGTGATGATACTTATGACTTAATATGCACTCTTTCTTTTTGTTTATTATTAGGCATTTTATCACTTTATCTTGTGTGTTACATATATTGTGATATCCTTGGATATATGCAATGGGAATCGGACCGTGATGAAATCACGATAATGAGGCCAATTCACCTTTAAACATAGACCCTAAATAATCCCGGTCATAGGTTACTCGAAAGGGACATCAAGATAACCGGATAGACTAGTATGCTATATATCTATCCATATGATGGAAGTAGCTGGTCTCATAGCTACTCGTGTAGAGATATTAATGATACAGTACAGGTGCTCATTGGAGAATGAGTTTACTGATTGATCCGCTTACAGAATGCTGGATGGTTATTGATACCTCACGTTAGACAGTGATTCCGTAGTCTGAGTAGTGTATCTGGTCCTTAGACTTGAGATACCAAGGATATCCTGTATGAGTAATCCACTCTTTGATATCAGACTTATAGGTTTGGAAGTTCCAGATCTAGTACAGCCGGTTATTAGGAGTGGTAGCCAACCTTACGAGGGCTATTGAGTGTCAATAGAGGATCATCCGCTCTTGGTATCATGAGAGGAATATCCCATATATTCTTGCTTGAACAAATCCTTGGCCAAGGTTATTCGGATTGAGAGAGAAAGAATTCTCCGGGAGAATCCGATAAGAGCGAGACTCGATGAGAGACCACATGGGCCTGACAACACTATGCCTGGTATAGGGTCTCTAGGATATTAGATGGATAAGGGACTATAGATATATGGTAACTGAGGATAGATAGGTACAAAGAATTGGACTCCCTTGTATCATCTAGGGACTGCGGTGTAGTGGCCTAGTATGTCCGCAATCGATGAGTCAGGTGAATTATTATGGAGATAATAATTCACTAAGTTAAAAGAAGTTTTGACAAGTATGACTCATGGCCATCTCGATATTAGGCCTAGAGGGTCACACACATATGGTAGGTGTTGCGACGAGTAGAGGTTCGGATCTGAGATATCCGCTGGAGCTCATATCTTATTGGATATCCAATAAGCCCATGAATTATTGGATCCTAAAATGAGATCCAATAAAAGCTAATAAAAGTTTATTGGGCAAAGACCCATTAATCTAAGAGGCTTGGGTAATTGGATAGAGATCCAATACCCAATAGGGCAGGATCCATTAGGGTTTATAGGGGGCCTCTATAAATAGGAGGGAATTGAAGGCCCATAGGCTGGGGCTCTCTCAGTAGCCACTTTCTATTCTCCTCTGCCCAAGAGAGGAGTATCGTCGCAATCCCTGCCATGTAGATATTGCTAGAGAGGAGGACGCTTGACCTTCTTCATCCTCTCTTACAGATCTGTAGGGATTCAGGGATATATAATCTCTCTAAGTATCTTTCTTTTACACATGTAATTTTCAAGGATTTATTTTTGAAATGCATCATTATTCGTACGATGATGGAACCTTTCATGGAGATATAAGGTTTTTGTTTTATGTTCTTCCGTTGCACCCCCTTGGATTTCCCAATAGTGGTATCAGAGCCAGGTTATTCATGTGAAGATCGGATCTTAAACTGCATGTATTGTGATTTAGAATAGCTTTTATTGTTAAAATTGTTTGTAAAAAGTGGTGAGGAAGGGCAGCAACTGTTGCTACCCTTGCTGCATTCACACAATAGTTGCAAGGCTGCTTGCAGCCTTGCAGCCTTGCTGCGTGCAATGGCAGCGACGACGATTGTGAGCAAGGGGCCCGCATGTTGGCTGCAGGCGGTAGATGGCCGGCAGCCCACCTGCAGTAGCAGCCCCTGCAGGTTGCCTACCCACATGGGCAGGGAGCGCCTGTGGGCACTACGCCCATGGGGAAGCGGCGCCGCCCGCGAGCAAACCACTCACGAGTAGACCACCCGTGGGTGAGCCGCCCGCAAGGGTTGTGCTCACGGGCGGCAAGGCCGCCTGAGGAGGCGGCACCACCCGCGGGTGAGCCGCTTGCCTACGGACATTGCCCTGCAAGGGTGGCAGCCTACGAGCGCAACGCTCGTAGGCAGAAGTGCCCGCAGGGTTGGTGTGCGCCCGCTGTGGTGGCATCGCCTGCAGAGGCGACTACCGCCATGGGCACAAAGCCACTAGGGGCACCCGCCTAGGGCGAGCAACCTGTAGTGGTGCCCGCTGTGGCATGCACCCGCATGGGCGATGCCAACGGGGGTGGCGGTCGCCCGCAAGGGCGATGCCAATGGGGGGTGGCGGTCGCCCGCAAGGGGCAGCGCTTGCGGGCATGGGCGCTGCCGCGTGCCCCCCCTCCCCTCCCCACGCGCATAGCCGTCGTCGGTAGGGTGGCGGTGGCGATGACCACAATGCAGGTAGTGAGAGAATTAGGGCTTTTTAGATAAAAGATAGTTTTGCCCCTCGAAATTTTTGAAATTCTAATTTTATACTTTCTGGCCGAATGACCAAAATACTCTTTAAAATTTAAAAAATTTCCTGTATATCCCTATTTTTAGAAAAATATTAGTTAATTAAAATATTTTAATTCACTGTTATTTTTTATCTAGTAGTCCTATATAATAACATATACATATGATGTATGATGTGGACAGATGGTCATGGACCATGTGATGTGATGTGTGTACATGTGATTATTATTATTGGGGCCTGCGAGCCTCTATTTTTCTTATTTATTATCGGGGCTGCGTGCTTGTAATTTATTATAATTATATGAGGAGGTGCAGCGGGAGCGTGGAAGCGATAGCGGGACCCATGAGGCCGAGATGGATGATTCGACGCATGGAGATGCGTTGAGATGTCGATGAAACCGTCAAAGCGAGATGGACGATCACAAGGCATGGAGATGCGTTGATGCACACATAGATCTTGATGTGAGTGATTGGGCCCACTAGCTCGGGACTAATCACATTAGGATGTGGTCTATGATCATCTGGTATGATTGCTCATATGATATGTGATTGATTATACACCTACTAGATATGTATATATATTTGCATATGATGTAGATATATATATTAAATATGTATGTCTGTGACACATTATGTTAGGAGACCAAATCAAAAATCTCCTTTATTAATAATATTAAGTTGGTAAACGTGAGATAATTAGATTGACCCACGTGGCCTTCCATCGTTATACATAGGAACCGATTCTCGATGTAGGTTGAGTTGATCGAGTCCCTCGAGACTCACCTATATCACATTTCACTATTTTATCTACGATATAGAAATGTCACCGGTGACTTAAGGATATGGTATGCTTGGTCGAGTCCCTCAAGAGTATATCATCGAATCAGACTCATCTTGTAATGATGGTGATGACTTAACTGAACATCATGGTTGGTCGAGTCGTTCGAGGCCATGGTAGTTCGGAGGCCGAATAGGATGGGAATCACATAGAGTTGTAATTGGCAAGAGTTGTCTACCTCTACGGGCTTAACGTGATTGGTCGAGTCCTTCAAGATTACGTTAAGACGCCGATTGGATCCTGATCCCCACTAGAGATCCGTCGAGGGCCTCCGATTTATATATCAGAGGGTGTTGTGTGTCTCACAAAAAATTAATGGGAATACATTAAGATAGAAGTCATTATCTTAACTATTTAATTTTTGTAAAGTTTGCATGTTATTTGTTTCTGCTACATCTTTAATTTCAGAAAAATATCGCTTTCAAATCCTTTACATAGCATACTTAATGCCAACCGCCTTACTAGTCCAAATTATACGGATTGGTTTTGTTATCTAAGAATTATTCTCACGGTGGAGAAAATCACGTATATCCTTGATACAGTGATCCCCACGCCTGATGAAGGGGCAAGCGAGGATGAGATCACTCGTTATGTAAAGTACATAGATGATTTCACTCTTGCTTAGTGTTATATGTTGGCCTCTATGACTACTGAGTTATAGAGACAGCATGAAAATATGGATGCTAATTCCATACTCCTGCATCTCCACAAACTGTTTGAGGAACAGGAAGAACTCAGCGATATGACATATCAAAGAGTCTTTTCCGTGTTAGGATGACTGAGAGGACACCAGTTCAGAACCATTTCCTTAAGATGATTGAGTGGATTGAGAAACTCACAGGTCTAGGAATGGTCCTAGAGGATAACCTGTGTGTGGATCTTGTGCTTCAGTCCCTACTAGATTTTTTTTCTCAGTTCATAATGAATTTTAATATGAACAAACTTGAGGTGACTCTCCCAGAGCTCCTCAATATGTTAAGAGAAGCAGAGAGCACCATCAAGAAAAAGAAGCCAGTTCTCTATGCTGGTGAGACTTGAAAGAAAAGGAAGGCTAAGAAGACCCTTAAGAAGGGCAAGGGCAAGGGCAAAATAGGTAAGGCAAAGGTTGCCAAGAAAGACCCAACAAAAGACAAAGGCCAATGCTTCCACTATGGCAAAGATAGGTACTAGAAGAGGAACTACAAAGAGTACCTTGCAGAGAGCATGAAATAAAAGCTTGGAGAAGCTTCAGGTACATTCATGATTAGTCTCCATTTGTCAGAATCTTATGATAACATATGGGTATTGGATACCAGGAGTACTTATCATATTTGCAATTCATTGCAGGTTTTGGCAGAACCTAGGAGATTGAAGAGAGGCAAGATGGACCTTAAGATGGGTAATGGAGCAAAGGTTGCTACAGTGGCTATTGGAAAGGTCACTTTACAACTACCTAGTGGAGCTATTATTGTATTAGATGCATGTTATTATATTCCTTCTATTATCAAAAATATTATATCTATTTCATATTTAACAATTAGTGGATATAAATTAGTTTTTGAGAACAATGGTTGTTCAATAGCATTAGATGATGAGATCATTATGAGAGGAATATTGCATAATGATTTATTTATGTTAGATACAGCTCTACACATCATGAGTGTAAGTGAGTCTAAGAGGAAATGAGAACAGGTGAATAATGTATATCTGTGACATTGTAGACTAGGTTACATCCATGAGGGAAGGATTCAAAAGTTGCTAAAGAATGGATATCTAGATTCATTTGACTATGAGTCATATGCGACTTGCGAACCTTGCCTTCGGGGAAAGATAACCAACTCTCCATTTAGTAGAACTAGAGAGAGAGATACTGAGTTACTGGAACTCATACATAGTGATGTATGTGGTCCCATGTCGACTCATGTCATAGGTGGTTACTCATACTTCATTACTTTCACTAATGATTTCTCAAGATACGAACATGTGTACTTATTGAAGTATAAGTTGAGGGTTTTGAGAAATTCAAGGAATAAAAGAATGAAATAGAGAATCATACTAGAAAGAGTATTAAATCCCTTTGATCAAATCAATGAGGTGAGTACTTGAGTACAGAGTTCACCCTATTTCTCAAAGACCATGAGATTTTATCCCAGTGGACACCTCCTTATACACAGCAGCTTAATGGTATATTGAAAGGTGGAATCTCACACTATTAGACATGGTGCGTTCCATAATGAGTTTCACTGATCTACCCATCTCATTCTGGGGATATGCTCTAGAGACCGCAGCTTACCTTCTGAGCAGAATTCCAACTGAGTCAGTAGTGTCTATTCCATATGAAATATGGAATGGGAAGAAGCTCGATCTTAAGGTTATTAAGATTTGAGGATGCCCTGCCCACGTCAAGAGATACAACCCTGACAAGTTGGAATATAGGACGGAACGGTGCAAGTTTATGGGATACCCTAAGGAAACTTATGGGTATTATTTCTATCGCCCTAAGGACCAAAAGGTCTTTGTAACCAAGAGAGCCGTGTTCCTTGGGAAGGAACACATTCTTGGTGGAGACAGTGGGAGCATGATAGAGTTGAGCTAGGTTCTCCAACCTAGCTCAAGCACCATTCCACAGCCAGAATCTGTTTAGGTACCTAGCACACAAGTTCCAACTGTACGTAGGTCCAATAGAGTATCCCATCCTCTTGAGAGATATGTGAGATATATTAGAGGAGAGGATATTGAGGATATTGATCCTTAGACCTACGAGGAGGCTATTATGAGCATAGACTCCAAAAAATGATAAGAAGTCATGAATTCAGAAATGGATTCCATGTACTCCAACAAGGTTTGGAACCTGGTTGTTGCACCCGAGGGTATTGTACCCATTGGCTGCAAGTGGATCTTCAAGAAGAAGATTGGAGTAGATAGAAAGGTAGAGACCTATAAAGCAAGGCTAGTGGCTAAGGGGTATCGTCAAAAGCAATGTATTGACTATGATGAAACTTTCTCACCCGTAGCCATGCTAAAATCCATTCGAATTCTATTAGCTATTGCAGCACACTATGATTATGAGATCTGGTAGATAGACATCAAAATCACATTCTTCGATGGCAACCTCAAGGAGGAGGTGTATATGATACAGCCTGAGGGATTCATGTCTAGGGATAACCCAAACAAAGTGTGCAGGTTACTTAGGTCCATCTATGGATTGAAGCAAGCTTTCTGAAGTTGGAACATAAGATTTGATGAGGCGATCAGATCTTATGACTTCGTTAAGAACGAAGATGAGCCTTGTGTGTACAAGAAGGTAAGTGGGAGCACTATCATCGTTTTTGTACTGTTTGTGGATGATATTCTGATCATTGGGAATGATATAGGAATGCTCTCCATAGTAAAGGCTTGGCTATCTAGGCACTTGTAATATCCCTCATTTTCAGAATTTATGTAAGGATCTATGTGTATAATTTGAGGACCTATTTGTAAATATTAAAATTTCAGGGATAAAACTATTAAGTTGCATTAAAAAAAAGGAAAAATAGCGATGGTTATCCCACCGCCTCTTTCCTCGTGCACACCTCTGTTCCTTGCATGAGGAAAACAGAGAAGGTGAGTCGAAGGGGAGAAGGGGAGGAAAAGGAAAGAAGAGAAGAAGAAGGGGAGAAGAGGAGAGGGGGCTGTGTTGTGGAGAAGAAGGGAAAAGGAAGAGAAGAAGAGGAAGAAGAAGATGGAGGAAGAAGGGCTGCAGCTGTGGCTGTGGGTGTGGCAGCTGCGGCTGGGGTTGCTACACCCCTGTTTCCTACATGAGGAAACAGAGGAGGTGCTGTGCGTCTGTGGAGAACGGAAAAAGAGGAAGAAGAAAAGAAGCGAAGGGGAAGGAGGGGAGAAGAAGAGATGAGGAGGGAAGGAAGGCTATGGCTGCGGTTGTGGTAGCTGTGGCTGAGAAAGAAGAAGAGGAGGAGAGGAAGAAGGGGCTGTGGCTGTTGCAGTGGTAGTTGCAGCTGGGAAAGAAGAGGAAGGAAGAAGAAGAAGGAGAGGGAGAAGAGAGGAAAGAAGAAGAAGAGAGGAAAGAGGGTTATGGTTGTGGCGTGATTGTGGCAAACTGCATTGGGAAAGAAGAAGAGGGAAGAAGAAGAAGAGAAAGAGGAGAGGAAGAGGAATGGGGGAAGAAGAAGAGACTGTGGCTGCGGCTGTGGCAGCTGCGGCCGGGAAGGAAGAAGATGAAGGAAGAGGAGAAAGAGAGGAAGAGGAGCAAGGGAGGAAGAAGAGGCTATGGCTGAGAGAGGAGCGGCTGCGGCCGAGGCTGCAGCTATGACTGCGACAGCTGTGGTTGGGAAAAAGAGAAAGGGAAAGCAGGTAACTGTGCCCCCTACATTCTGCACGAGCTGCAGCTAAGGAGGAAGAAAGAAGATAGGTGAAGAATACAGCATAGGGAGAGGAGATGGAGGAAAGGTAGAAGGATTTGGGCTTACAATTTCGTTGGATCGAAATATTCGAAAGGCAAGTGTTCCACTCCTTTCTACTACAATCCTAATCTTTGCATTTTCCTTGAATATGAGAAATTTGAACTGTTCTAGCCTTGATCTGATATCTTTATTGTTTGGAATGTAATTGCTTGAATATGGAAAATTATCAAAATTCTGACCCTTTTACTTTGTTTCAGCTATAAATCCCTGTACAGATTTCCAATTTAGGCAAAACTTATTTGATCTGAATATAGACTTGTAGACCTTTCTTTGGACAGCTTATTTGTATGATTTAGAGTAAATTTGCCTATCCAAACATCAAATTGAATCAACTCTACGGAATCTGTAAAATAGAGACTATAAGTTCTGACCTTTTGATACTAAACTGCCTATAAGTCTCTATTGGAAACTCTGATTTATGTGAAACTTACTTTGTTGGAAACTAGACTTATTGTTCTTTCTTTTGATACCTAGATTGAAAAGTTTGGAGTTCAAATGACTGCCCAGAATTCTGTTGAATTCGATCCTATCGTTTCTGAAAATAGAGATTTCGTTTCTTGACTCTTGGTTACCGAATTATTTGTAACTCTTTGATTGAAACTCCTATTTGTATGAAACTTATTTTATCTGAAAGTAGACTGCTTCAGCTTTCCAATAACATCTTTCTTGAGTGATTTGGAGTATAATTGGTTATCCGAACAATTCATGTAATGTGGCTCTCAAATTCTGTCAACAATTGAGCTTTGGTTGATTCTGCCTATTCTTGTTTATTCCTTTGAAAAATTGATTTCGGCTATAATCCTTTCTTTGACTGAGCTTGATATTATTGTTTTGAATCCTTGTATGCTCTTGCTTTTATTTTCTTTCAAGTTTGAATGTAATTGTGAAAGATTATGTCTGCATCGTATCGACTCATAAAGGCACATGTACGTTTTATTGATCCGCATGTGCTTCCGATGTGCCACTTTTATTGCTCACATGTCCTTTTGTACTATGGTAGCTGTGGGATTATTTGGACCTTTGCCAAAAATGGTAAAGGGATTATTTGGACCTTTGTCAGAAATAGAAAAGGGTATATGCTTAGAGCCCACGATGCTCTGATTTCTGTCTAGGTCCATGCTCTGAATGGACCATATTCTGTTTGAGATCCCATTGCCACCTTCTATGTTTTTTTGATATGATACCACTCAGTCACATGATTTTGCCTATTCATGTTTCATCTGCCTATTCATGTTTTATCTCTTTGGAAATTGAATCCAGCTAGAATTCTTTCTTTGATTGAGCTTTATATTGTTGCTTCAAATCCTTGTATACTCTTGCTTTTATTTTCCTTTCAAATCTGACTGAATTTGTGAAAGATTATGTTTGTATCATATTGTTTCTTAAAGGCGCATGCACGTTTTATTGTTCCGTATGTACTTCCGATATGTGTCAATTTATTGTTCACACCTATCCTTTTGTACTCTGGTGACTGTGGGATTGTCTGGACCTTTGCCAGAAATGGTAAAGGGATTATTTGGACCTTTGCCAAAAATGGTAAAGGGATTATTTGGACCTTTGCCAGAAATGGTAAAGGATATATGCTTAGAGCCTGCGATGCTCTGTCGGCCCCCTCTGGCTTCATCCAGACGTGGATGTATGACTCTCCCAGACGTGGGAGATTCTGTTTGAGATCCCACTGCACCCTTTGTGTTTTTTATATGATATCCAAAGCATTGTTTGTGTTTATATGTGCGCTTTGGATGATAAGAAAATGAATGATCAGATATGACATTTGAACTTCTGTTACTTATTTGTTATTCTGATATGCTTTGAGAGATCTCCTATGCACCATTGATATGCTCCGTAATGTCCTATGTATCATTTAATAAGCTCTGAAATACTATTTACGTCATTTGATATGCTCCAATTACTCTCTACTCCATTTGTTACGAATCAAATATGGTTTGAATAAAATGACATCTATGATTTTGTATCTAATGAGCTGATACCTATGAATTCTGGTATTTCTATCTTGTATTTTGATACCAAGTTTGTTTGAAACTATCATTCCTTGTTCTGGATATGTTTTCCCACTTGCTGAGCTTTGTAGCTCACTCCGTTGTTATATAACCCTTTTTCAGGTTAGCATATCACTCACTGAGATGTTTAAATTGAGCTAAGGTAGTGGAAAGCTATTCAGATTGTGGCAAGCCTTTGTGGGTTGTTATGTTATTGTTGTATAAGTATGTTTTGTATGTAATGAAATGTTGTTGATGAATCTGAATTGATGTGTTATGTAAAAGCTTTTAAAGACCTCACATGGTTGGAATTTTGGAAATATTGAGTTCAGGTTATGATGATATGAATTTATGGTAAATGGTTGGAGCTTTGATTGTATAAATTCTTATGCTTATGGAATTATAAGTGAGGTTGATATTTTGTTAAGTTGGTTTGGGTTCTTATAAAGGTTCGTGTAATGTGATGTATATTAGGATCGAGCGGCACTAAGAGGGGGTGAATTAGTGCAGCGGATAAAACGATGGATTTTTCAGCGATTTAAAACAAGCTTTGGAAACTTCGTACGATGAAAGCAACGTTTCGTTTGAAATCGATTTTTGCGTTTTAACTTTAAAGCATGCATACAAAGATAAAAAGGAAGTGGAGTAAGTAAAGTAAAGGCTTGCAGCAAAGTAAAACAGAAATTTAAACACTCACACAATCAAGACGCAGCAATGTATAGTGGTTCGGTTAAAGTGACCTACATCCACTTTCGAAGCCTTCTCCGATGAGGCTCCCAACTTCCACTAGCAAATCCTTTTGTAGGGGAAGGATCAAATACCCCTCTTACAACCCTTTACAAGTGGTTCACACTCTTACTAGATTTCACAAGAAGAAGGAAATGAGGTGAACACTTAAGCAAATGAAGAACAAGACTTTCCCAAGACTTATTTTCAAAATCTAGCTCTCAAAGGGTTTATTTTCAGCTGAGAAAAGGGGAGGGGGGTATTTATAGATCCAAAGTGGATTCAAATTTGGGCTCCAAATTTGAAATCAAATTAGAGTTCCGGTTCAAGGCGGTGTCGAGGCGGTGCCCATCACCTGTCGTCGGTCTGGCCCGACACACTGTGGGCGATACCACCGCCTCAAACCAAGCGGTGCTCTCTGGCTGGCTACAGATGGCGAGCTACGAGAGCTGGGCTACAGTAGCCAAGCGATGCTACCGCCCAAAGACACAAGTTCTTTGGCGGTGCCATCGCCAAAGATGCATGCACATAGCATGCATACACGTAGCAGCACGCATGCTGCTGGCGGTGCCACCGCCCAGCATGCATGCACGTAGCCCAACATGCATGCATGCACACATGCTGCTGGGCACATTGGCTGTTGGGCTCCATCGCCCAGCACAAATCTATATTTGGTTTGGGCCGAAAACTTGGCCCAAACCGGTTTTGAACAAGGGCCAATGGGCCCATACTTTGGTTAAAGCATTAACCCCTAATCTAACCCAAATTGATGTGCTAACTATGAAATTAAAGACATTCCTAAGCTATTTACAAATTATGCAAGTCAAGTCTTCTTCCGGTGAACTTCCGGCGGTCTTCCGACGATCCCTCGGAAACCATCCTGCGGACTCTCAGCAACCTCTCGGACTCCACGATAATTTTGGTGAGTTCCCCCGAGCTTCTTTGGTAAGCTCCGATCTTTCTTGGCAAGCTCCGCAAACTTCCGATGAATATTCGGACTTCCGTCAAACTCTCGAACTCCCAACGATCCATTGCACTTGACTTCGGCCCTTGGTTTCGCTTTACGTCTTCATCCCTTTCGTAGTTACTCCTGCAAAAATAAACACCAAACACTCTACTTCGATCTAGACAGTTATTACAACGTAAATTGACATTCAGTTGCCCGGCACATCATTGGTCGGCGCTTCGTCCGATCCTTTGGCACATCGCCCTCTCTAGCGGCTTGTTGCCCAATCGACGGTTGACCTTTGCAACCCCAATATTCATGGCGCAACTCTGCACTTCTTGGCTCGATGCCCGATGTACGAAGCCTCCTACTGATAGTCGACCGAACCTCTGGCTCGACATCCAATATCCTGACGTGATTACTTCCGACGCAACGTCAATTCCTCCAGTATCAACTGTCTAATCCTGATCGATAGTAGACCTGCGTAACTCAACACGCAGTTAAACAACAAAACACACTCAATTAGTTTCATCATCAAAATCTGAGATTCAACAATCTCCCCCTTTTTGATGATGACAACTAATTGATAACTGACAGAGTTATCCATAACTCCTCGGAGTTTAACACAAACTCCCCCTATCAATATGCCATTGATAGAACACTTGGATTATCCCAAATCCAAGCAACATTTATCACAATGTTATGAGAATTTACAAACATCATTACATTGCATGAAGTCATCAATCTACTTCTCCCCCTATGTCATCAACAAAAAGGAGAAGTAGCATTATAGCTAGTTTTCAGGGATATATAAATTTGACAACACACTAGCTATTAATCACATTATACAACATTTAGGCATTACAAGTCTATCATAATAGGCAAGATAACACTATTCGTGATGATAGCAAGTTTTTCTATGTTCCTTTGAGAAGTACAAGCAAATTGTATTCAAATATGTATATTTTCTTGACTTCTTTTGTAATATGCATGCAATTTTGTAATTTCTTTCTTCTCTTTTGAGAAGAGCAAGCTTGCAAGTTTTGCTTTCTTTGTATGCTAGGACTTTTGCATTCATTTGTAATATGCAATCTAGCAAAAGCCTTCTCCCCCTTTATCAATATCAAAAAGAAAGGGAGCATTAAAACTACAAATAATCTTGCATGAGATTCAACAATAATTTGTAACAAGGATGCAAGTAATTTTGTTGAAAAAAAAAAGTGAAGTTGAGCAAGATTTTTGCCTTTCTTGAGATAGCAACATTTTACTATTCAATGTTTAAGCTAGCAAATTTTTTCTTTTGATACACAAGTTAACAATTTTTCTCCCCCTTTATCAATATCGAAAAGAAGGGAGGAACCAATGAAAAATTTGCATCAATCAATATATCAATCATCACATGATGCATACAAGATGGTATTGAAACATGAGAAATCATGTCATGAAGGATATCAATATGTAAATTCAACAAGAATCAAAACCAAAAGATATCATCCATGATTCATAACTTTTCATTTTAGCAAGATCTAGATTCATATTTATCAATTTTTAATTCAAGATAAATGTCATACAACCAAGAATCATGATATATAAAAGCATATCAATATTAAGGATCAAATCATGATTACAAGTGCTAACATATTTTCTTTTCATTCATTTTTAAGCCATGATAAAAGAATGAATCAATGATTCAAATATTAAGCACATTTCTTTTTCATCAAATTTTCAATCATCACATAAGGCATTCAAGGAAGTATTGAAACAATAAAAAATCAATTTTAGCATATAATGTTTCAATCTTCAATCTTGAGTCATGAATCCAAAAGTCATAAATCAAAAGGTTCACGAATCATTTTGACAAGTCTCCTTTTTAGGAAATAACAAGTGGAAGTCTTAGGAGATCAAACACAAGATCTTGATTCATACATAAGAATTTTTACCAAGATCACATTTCATAAGAATCAAGACACAAATTCATAAAAATTCAAGTATTGAATTCCGAGAAATCAAAAGACAAGTTACATTTCATTTAAGGAATTTTCTTTTGATAAAATGGAAGGAGCATGATAAACGATCTTGATTTATAAAGAGCTTCAAGTTATAGTTGTCAAGATCATGATTTCAATAAAATTTCTTTATAGCAAAATGAAATCTTTTGTGACTTGATTCAAGCATTAAATATGTCTTAACAAGTCATAATTCCAAAAAATTCAAGAATCATAAAAAAAATCATTCAAGCTCAATTCATCAACTCAAGACTCATAATCAAATTATTATTTTTGAGATTCATAACATGAATAAAGTCATTACCGTATCATCAAAATCTCATTCGTAATTCTAGTGATTTACAAAATATCATAAATGAATTTATCACTTGTCTTTCATCAAAAATCAAAAACTTTAGAGATGGAAAGATTTCAAGAAACATGCATTAATATTTCATATGAGCATGCCTTTGTCCTTTCGATGTCGAATAAAAAATAAGCATAAATATTCAATACATAAAGGCTAAATCTCATAACACAAATTATCAAGCATATTCATTTGGAAGGTTCTCCTTTTCAGTAAGTAAAAAGGAATTATAGGAGAACAAAATGAATTAAGCGAGATAGAGTATGATTCATATTTAAAATGTATCTTATGTCATAAATACAAATCAAGCATTTTTAAATCTAAAATCATCCTAAAAAATCACATTCAATAAATTTATACATAATAAGCATAAATTTATTGAAGAATCGAAAAGATAGAGGATTGTATTTCGTTCTTGTAAATTTCTATTCATATGATTAGCTTCTTATAAGCATGCCTTTGCCTTAAAACATGTCAACATTCAAGATGGAAAGGTAAATTTCTAGTGATCATTAAGTCAAATCACATTAAGTATATGGTATTTTCTAAAGGATTTGATTCAAAAAGATTCATGTGGATTCATCAAAATCAAAAGCCAAACTTTATCATAAAAATTGTCAAGGAAAAAATATAACATATTATTCCAAGACATGAGATTCAATTTATCATGATAATATATTTTATGTTTCAAAAAATGAGTATCAAATTTTAAAACTGAAACATGAGTTTGTCATCAAGATATAATGTCTTTAAATACTCATGATATCATAAGATCATTAAGCATGACAACCAACTATCATTATCAATGATGATTACATAAGGTATGTCCAATTATTTATATGAAAGTCATCATTGTATTACTTTGAAATACAAGTTGTCATTTGGCCCATTAAGATCAAAAGCATTATACGTAAGCATCATGATAGCGCAATTTCTTATTTTTTTATGTGTTCCATTTCAAGTGATTTGATATTCATATGAGTACTCATGTTTTTCATATAGGTCCAAAGAGCAAGTTTCAAGAGAAATCATTAAGACGGAAAACATGAAGCACATTTTTTAAAAATATTCATCATGTTTATTTTCATGAGATTCACAAGACTCATAACATGAATTCATTCATCTCAATAAAAAATATTTTCATTTTAAGCAATTTGATGTGAGCATATTCAAAAAATTTTATGAAAACATGTATCAAAATAAAACACAAGCTTAGTCATAAAATCGTCAAGACCAAATACATAAAAATGATAGCACACTTTCAATTTTTATGTTAAAAGGCCATGTTCAAATTTTTGACAAAATCATGCATCTATTTATAAATTTGAAAAAGAAGTTTCATCATCATAATATGACACTTTAAAAGCTCATGCATGATATAAAATCGTCAAGCATCATGAAAAGCAATTAAAAACATCAAGATACACATGTATGGATTAATTCTAGGCAATATCACAAATCATGCAAATATCATTCATAATTTTTACTTTTCAAAAATCCTAGAAAGAAAAAACATAAAATGAAATTTTATTTCCTACTAACTAAGTTAAGCACTCAAGAAAAAAAAAACATCATGTAATTTCATAACAACTCAAGGGAGTTAAGTTACTTACCTCATTATCGAAAACCGTCAAAGCCCATTTCACCTCATCTTTACTTGATTCTTCTTTGCAAGTCTTCTTCTTCTTCTTTGGCATAATCCTCCGTTCAAGTTCATTGTTCATTTTAGATTTTTATTTAATGAACTTGTTAACATTCATTGTTATGTGTTCAATGTCCTCATTGTCCTCATCACTTGAGTCATCACTCAAGTGGCATTCATTTGTCCGATGTTCAAAAACGTTCTTGTTCTTTAGAAGGTGGTTCAAATGTTCATCATATTCATGATATTCTAAACGTTCCAAGAAACTCATTTCATAGGTCTTTAAAGACCCAATAAGTTCATCAATAGGATAGTTATTTAGATATTTTGTTTCTTGTATTGTAGTTATTATCGGATCCCATCTTTTTGGAAGAGATCTTAAAATCTTATTTACGAGTTCAAAATCTGAAAAACATTTATCAAGAGCTTTTAGACTATTGATGACATCCGAGAAACGGGAGAATATGTCATTGATAGTCTCACTTGGTGCCATTCGGAAAATCTTAAAATCATGCATCAAAATATTAACTTTCGAGTCTTTGACTCTACTCGTTCCTTCGTGCATGATTTCAAGAGTTCACTAAATATCGAAAGTCGTTTCGCACATTGAAATCCTATTGAACTCGTTCTTATCTAAAGCGCAAAATAAGACATTCATAGCCTTTGCATTTAAAGAAAAAGACCTTTTCTCCAAATCCGACCATTCGTTCGTCGGTTTAGAGGAAGGTTGAAAGCCATTTTTGATAATGTTCCACAAATCCAAATTCATTGAAAGCATGAAAACTCTCATTCGAGTTTTCCAATATGTGTTGTCCGAACCGTTAAAGACCGGTGGACGAAAAATCGAAAAGCCCTCTTGAAAAGCATTTAGAGCCATTTCTCACGGGTGTAAATCCGAAAGAGAAAGAACGTGGCTCTGATACCAATTATTAGGGATCGAGCGGCACTAAGAGGGGGGGGGGTGAATTAGTGCAGCGGATAAAACGATGGATTTTTTAGCGATTTAAAACAAGCTTTGGAAACTTCGTACGATGAAAGCAACGTTTCGTTTGAAATCGATTTTTGCGTTTTAACTTTAAAGCATGCGTACAAAGATAAAAAGGAAGTGGAGCAAGTAAAGTAAAGGCTTGCAGCAAAGTAAAACAAAAATTTAAACACTCACACAATCAAGACGCAGCGATGTATAGTGGTTCGGTTAAAGTGACCTATATCCACTTCCGAAGCCTTCTCCGATGAGGCTCCCAACTTCCACTAGCAAATCCTTTTGTAGGGGAAGGACCAAATACTCCTCTTACAACCCTTTACAAGTGGTTCACACTCTTACTAGATTTCACAAGAAGAAGGAAATGAGGTAAACACTTAAGCAAATGAACAACAAGACTTTCCCAAGACTTATTTTCAAAATCTAGCTCTCAAAGGGTTTATTTTCAGCTGAGAAAAGAGGGGGTATTTATAGATCCAAAGTGGATTCAAATTTGGGCTCCAAATTTGAAATCAAATTGAAGTTCTGAGTTAAGCGGTGTCGATCTGTTGGATCGACACACGAGGCTGTACCACCGCCTTGACCTAAGCGGTGCTACCTGGCTACTGGCTACGATGGCAGAAACTCGAGAGCAGGCGGTGCTACCGCCCAACACACAAGTTCTGTGGCGGTGCCACGCGCCAAAGATGCATACACGTAGCAAAGACGCATCTTGTGGCGGTAAGCACGCCAAAGATGCATACATGTAGCCCAGCATGCATGCATGTATGCACACATGCTGCTGGGCATATTGGCTGCTGGGCTCCACAGCCCAGCATAAATCTACATTTGGTTTGGGTCGAAAACTTGACCCAAACCGGTTCCGAACAAGGGCCAATGGGCCCATACTTGGGTTAAAGGATTAATCCCTAATCCTAACCCAAATTGATGTGCTAACTACGAAATTAAAGACATTCCTAAGCTATTTACAAAGTCCGCAAGTCAAGTCTTCTTCCGGCGAACTTCCGGCGGTCTTCCGACGATCCCTCGGAAACCATCCTACGGACTCCCGGTAACCTCTCAGACTCCACGATAATTTTGGTGAGTTCCCCCGAGCTTCTTTGGCAAGCTCCGATCTTTCTTGGCAAGCTCCGCGAACTTCCGATGAATATTCGGACTTCCGTCAAACTCTCGAACTCCCAACGATCCATTGCACTTGACTTTGGCCCTTGGTTTTGCTTTACGTCTTCATCCCTTTCATAGTTACTCCTGCACAAACAAATACTAAACACTCTACTTCGATCTAGACAGTTATTACAACGCGAATTGACATTCAGTTGCCCGGCACATCATTGGTCGGCGCTTCGTCCGATCCTTCGGCACATCGCCCTCTCTAGCGGCTTGTTGCCCAATCGACGGTTGACCTCTGCAACCCCAATATTCATGGCGCAACTCCGCACTTCTTGGCCCGATGCCCGACGTACGAAGCCTCCTGTCGATAGTCGACTGAACCTCCGGCTCGACATCCAATATCCTGACGTGATTACTTCCGACGTAACGTCAATTCCTCCAGCATCAACTGTCTAATCCTGATCGATAGTAGACCTGCGTAACTCAACACACAGTTAAACAACAAAACACACTCAATTAGTTTCATCATCAAAATCCGAGATTCAACAATGTATGTGATTATAACTGCATAGGTATTATGTATATGAATGATATTTGAATGTTTCTCTGTATCCTCAAATAATTGTTTGGATCCTGGGATTGGTTTGTTACTAAAATTTTAAGGTTATGGATTTTAAGACAGGGTCACTCTATCCTGGAATATGATAATTTCAGGAGGGGCGTGACAGCACTTCTCCATGAAGGACTTAGGGGAAGCATCTTACGTATTGGGGATACGGATCTATAGAGATAGATCCAAGATGATGCTTGGCTTGTCCCAGTCTAGGTACATAGACACCATTATCACAAGGTTTGGCATGAAAAATTCCAAGAGAGGTCTCATACCAATGAGACATGGAATATCACTTTCTAGGAGTATGTCCCTAAAAACTCTTGAAGAAAGGGTACACATGTATATGATACCATATGCCTCAGTGATAGGATCTATCATGTATACTATGCTATGTACCAAGCCTGATATAGCACATGCTCTGAGTGTCACGAGCAGGTAACAGACAAATCTAGGCTTGTAGCACTAGAAAGCAGTAAAATGCATCCTTAAGTACTTAAGGACTAAGGATCTCTTACTGGTATATGGAGGAAGTTGCCTTAGGGTTGAGGGCTACACGGACTCGAGCTTATAGTCCGATGTCGATGATAGCAAGTCTAATTCAGGTATGTGTTCACCCTGAATGGAGGAGTAATATGCTGGAAGAGTTTCAAGCAAGACACTACTACTGACTCGACTATAGAGGCAGAATACATTACTATGGTAAAGGCGACAAAGGAGGGAGTCTGGATAAAGAAGTTTATCACAGATTTAGGAGTCGTGTCAAGCAGCGAGGAGCCGATTCCCTCATATTGTGACAGCAATGGGGCGATTACTCAAATAAGAGAACCTAGGTCTCATCAGAAGTGTTCTGAGGAGGTTCCAACTAATTAGAGAGATCATGACCCGAAAAGATATAGTAGTGGAAAGAGTTTCATTCGAAGATATAATTACAGATTCACTGACCAAGCCATTATCTCAAGATATCTTTGAGCGTCACAAAGGCCTGATGGGGATCAAATACGTAGGTGATTGACTTTAGGTCAAGTGGGAGATTGCTAGTCATATGTGCCCTATAAGCCAATCACATGAGTGATGACATTTGTGACTTGATATGCACTCTTTCTTTTTGCTTATTACTAGATATTTTATTACTTTATCTTACGTGTTGCATATATTATGATGTCCTTGGATCTATGCAATGGGAATCGGATCGTAATGAGATCACGATAATGAGACTAATTCACCTTTAAACATAGACCCTAAATGATTCCGATCATAGGTTACTTGAAAGGGACATCGAGATAACCGGATAGACTGGTGTGCTGTATACCTGTCCATATAATGGAGGTGGCTAGTCTTATAGCTACTCATGTGGAGATACTAAGGATACAGTACAGGTGTTCATTGGAGAATGAGTTCACTGATTGATCCATTTACGGAATGCTAGATGGTTATTGATACCTCATGTCATACAATGATTCCGTAGTCCTAGTAGTGTATTTGGTTCTTAGACTTGAGACACCAAGGATGTCCTGTATAAGTGCTCCACTCTTTGATACCAGACTTATAGGTTTGAAAGTTTTAGATCTAGTATAGCCGATTATTAGGAGTGGTAGCCAACCTTACGAGGGCTATTGAGTGTCAATAGAGGATCATCCGCTCTTGGTATCATGAGAGGAATATCCCATGTATTCTTATTCGAATAAATCCTTGGCCAAGGTTATTCGGATTGAGAGAGAAAGAGTTCTCCGAGAGAATCCAATAAGAGTGAGACTCGAGGAGAGACCATATGGGCCTGACAGCACCATGCCCGGTATAGGATCTTTGGGATATTAGATGGATAAGGGACTATTGATACATGGTAATTGAGGACAGATAGGTCTAAAGGATTGGATTCCCCTGTATCATTTGGGGACTACGACGTAGTAGCCTTGTACGTCCGTAGTTGATGAGTCGGATGAATTATTTTGGAGATAATTCACTAACTCAAAAGGAGTTCTGACAAGTATGACTCACGACCAGCTTGATATTGGGCCTAGAGGGTCATACACATATGTTAGGTGTTGCGATGAGTAGAGGTTCGGATATGAGATATCCACTGGAGCCCCTATCTTATTGGATATCCAATACGCGCATGAATTATTGGATCCTAAGATGAGATCCAATAAGAGCTAATAAAAGATTATTGGGTAGAGACCTATTCATCTAAGAGGCTTGGGTAATTGGATAGAGATCTAATACCCAATAGGGCAAGATCCATTAGGATTTACAGGGGGCCTCTATAAATAGGCGGGAATTGAAGGTCCATAGGCTGGGGCTCTCTCAGTAGCCACCTTCTATTTTCCTCTGCCCAAGAGAGGAGCAACGTCGTAGTCCTTACCGTGCGAATACCGCTAGAGAGGAAGACGCTTGACCTTCTTCACCCTCTCCTATAAATCTGTAGGGATTTAGGGATATATGATCTCCCTAGGTATCTTTCTTTTATATATGTAGTTTTCACGGATTTATTTTTGAAATGCACTGATCTTCACATGACGATGGAACTTTTCATGGAAATCTAAGGTTTTTATTTTATGCTCTTCCGCTATGCATGAGATGTCACCCCCCTTGGATTTCCCAACATCTCCTATTATTAGCTCCTTAGGATGAGCATCTACATACTTTCATTCCTTAGGTAAAGATATTTTTGAAGAAGATGCATCTAAGTTGCTAGTTGGAGGAGAGGTTTCATTCGAATTCAAAGTATCAAAATCAATATCATCATCAAAATCACTTTTTTTAAATTCAAAAACTTCATTGAAGACAACATGAATAGATTTTTCTATAACCAAAGTTCTTTTATTAAAAACACGAAAGGCTTTAGAAATAGAAGAATAATAAAAAAATGCCTTCATCGGATTTTGCATCAAACTTTCCTAAGGCATCTTTTTCATTTAAGATATAGCATTTACAATCAAAAATTTTAAAATATGAAACATTAGATTTTTTATTATTCTATAATTTATAAGGAGTTTTGAAAAATAATGGTCTTACTAGAACCCTATTCATGACATAGCATGCCATATTAACGGCTTCGGTCCAAAAATATTTACGTAGGCTATGTTCGTTCAACATGGTTCTTGCCATTTCTTGTAAGCTCCTATTCTTTCCTTCTACTACTTCATTTTGTTGAGGTTTTCTTAGAGTAGAGAAATTGTGGTTGTGTCTATTTAATTCACAAAAGTTTTAAAAATTATAATTTTGAAATTCATCATAGTGATCACTACAAATCGATGAAATCATAAAGCCTTTTTCATTTTGAACAAGTTTACAAAACTTCAAAAAACACTTAAAGCAATCACTTTTGTGTGCCAAGAAGTATATCCAAGTGTATATACTATAATCGTCTATAATTACAAAGGTGTATTTGCTACCTCCTAGACTTGTTATATCAATTGGTCCAAACAAATCCATATGGATCAATTGCAATGGTCTAGAGGTGCTTATTTGATTCTTTTATTTGAAGCTATATTTTATTTGTTTTCTTAGTTGATATGCATCACATACATTATCTTTGACAAACTAACATAACCTAATCTCCTATGCTAAAGCCAAGCATCATCGTTTAAAACTAAAATGCACATTTCATTACAAAGATCATCAATGTCAATAGTGTATACATTATTTTGTTTTAGGGCAATCATAGATGTGTTTTTGTGTGGTTTTTCAATAATATAAGCATTCGATTCAAATCTAATGATATATCCTTTTTCACAGAATTGACTAATGCTCAAAAGATTATGCTTTAAGCGATCTACTAACAATATATCTTTAATTAAAAAGTTTAATTTGTTACCTATAATTCCTTTGCTAATGATTTTACCTTTGTTGTTATCTCCGAACGTGACATATCCTTCGTCTTGGCTAGTGAGCTTAAAAAATTAAGTTGGAACTCTGGTCATATGCCTTGAGTATCTACTATCAAGGTATCATCTCTTGCTCTTAGCTTGTGATGGTAAACATGTCTACAAAAAAGAGTGATTTTTAGGTACCCATTTGACCTTGGGTGCCTCAAAAATCGATCTACTCAACTTATCATTTTGCATAGAGTTCTTTACGGTTCCTTTAGGAACTCAAATTAATTTGTGTGAACTATATTTCTTAAATGGACATTTATGAGCAAAATATCCGAGTTTGTAACAAAAGTTACATTTGGTGTGGGCTGATACATGCAAGGTAGGGCCGTTA
Source organism: Musa beccarii (assembly GCA_024322285.1). Lineage (NCBI taxonomy): Eukaryota > Viridiplantae > Streptophyta > Magnoliopsida > Zingiberales > Musaceae > Musa > Musa beccarii. Next base: position 27,062,520 of record CM044394.1, read on the forward strand.
ACAAAGATGGTTAGCTTTTAGTGAGAACCACTCACAAAATCAATTCCATCTCTTCTATGAACGTGACCTTTATTGGCAAGGATCATGTTCAAGGACTTGCTACCAATTTTAAATTTTTCTAGAGTTTTATTGAGTAGCAAGTTTTTCTTCTTAAGTGTCTCTAAGTGTTTACACTTGGTGCATAGAGGCAATGAAGCATTGTCATGCTTAAGTTTTTCAAATTCAAAGAATTATACTTTTTTTGCTAATTAATCTACATTCATTGAATAAATCATGAAAAGCACTCAAAAGTTCTTTGAAAGAAAAATTTGCATCTAATGAACTACTTACCTAATCTCCGATTGCCATTAGCGCATAGTTAGCGATCTCCTTATTGCTTTGCTCTTCGTCATCGGAAGCGCTCGATTCATCCCATGTTGTTTTGAGCGTCTTCTTCCTCTTTAGTCATTCCTTTTTCACTTGGGGACAATCAGTATCCCATCTTCTTACATTCGTAGCATATAACTTGTTCTTTCTTGAGTTTAATTTTATTTTTAGTGTTATTTTTAGATTTATTTCTTCTTATGATTTTTTGAACTTTCTTGTTAATTATACCAAGTCATCATCATTATCCTCATCACTTGAACTTTTTTTCAAGTGGTCTTCATGAGTTCTTAGTGCTATATCCTTCCTATTCTTTGGAAGGTTGTTCTCAAGCTCTTCATGAGCATTACAAGTCATCTCATAGGTCATTAAAGATCCGATAAGTTCTTTAAGTGGAAAATTATTCAAATCCTTGGCCTCTTGAATCGTCGTTACTTTAGGGTCCCAACTCTTTGGAAGGGATCTTAATATTTTATTAACAAGTTTAAAGTTAGAAATTTTTTTACTAAGAGTCTTTAGACCATTGACGATATCCGTAAACTAGGTGTACATGTCTCCAATGGTCTCACTTGATTTCATCCGAAACAATTCATAACTATAAACTAAAAGATTTATTTTAGACTATTTAACTCTACTAGTGCCTTCACATGTAATTTCAAGAGTGTGCTAAATATCAAAAGTCATTTCACAAATAGACACTCGATTGAATTCATTTTTATCTAAAGTGCAAAATAAGGCATTCATAACCTTAGAATTTAGAGAGAAAGTCTTCTTCTCCAACTCATTCCAATTGTTCATTGGAAGAGAAGACTTTTGAAAACTATTTTTGATAATTTTTCATAACTCAAAATCCATAGAAATCAAAAATATTCTCACGTAGTTTTCCAATACGTGTAATCTGTCTCATTAAATATGGGCAGACGTATGATTGAATGACCCTCTAGATTGCTAGCAAATGTTATCTCTCTTGGGTTTCAAGCCAAAATGAGAGTGACCTCTTTCTGATACTAATTGTTAGGATCAAGAACGACAGTAAGGAGGCAGGGGGGGTGAATTAGTGTAGCGGTTAAAAATATTGATTTATGCGATTTTAAAAAACTTACGTTGAAAATATTTCATTCAATAAAAACGATATCGATCGTGCTTAAACTTAAAGAGACTCGTAAGTGAATAATGGCAGTAATGAAAGTATGGAATCGAAATTGTAAGGAGCAAAATAGAAAAGAACATAACACATCAGATTTTTATAATGGCTCGGTCGTCTGACCTACTTCCACTACCGATTCCTCCTTCGTCGGGGTCACCGACTTACGTTATTAATCTTTCTTCAAGAGCAAAGATCAAGCACCCCTTATGTACTCTTTACAAGCTGCTCACTCTCCTTATATAAGCTTCCAACACTTAGACTCGGAGGAGGTGAACTAACAATGTTTACAATCAATTTCACTATAGTCTTAATTCTTTTTATTCACTTCTCTGAACTCTCGGACTCCCAACGAATCATTCGATCTTGACTTTGGCTCTTCATTTTGCTTTATGCCTTTATCGCTATCGTAGGTAATCCTACACACTTTTCTCAACATATAAATTAGATAAAAGAACTTATCAATTGATTTCATCATGAAAATTTGAGATTCAATAACAAACACTCACTCCTCTCTAAATAGAATTCTAAATATAGAACTAGAGGAGTGGATCTCACAAGTTATTTCTATAGTGTTTTCACACTTTTAAGTTCTCTGTGCTTGTGTATGGTTACTAGGGATGAGAGGATTATTTATAGGCTCCAAATAGATTTAAACTTAGAGCTAAAACTGATCTTATCCTAGGTCTTTTGGGTACTAACAGTTCTATCACCAGTGTTGGGAGGTACCATCGCTTAGGATTTCTAAGACTAAGCGGTATCATCACTTGACACTAGGTGGTACCTCCACCTAGTTTAGTTGGCAAATCCAGGGGGTGACATCTCATGCATAGCAGAAGAACAGAAAATAAAAATCCTAGATTTTCATGAAATGTTCCATTGTCGTGCGAAGATCGATATGTCAAAAACAAATCCACAAATCCGAAAACAACATGTATCGAAAGAAAGTACTTAGGGAGATCGTATATCCCTGAATTCCTACAGATCTATGGGGAAGGATGAAGGAGGTCAAGCATCCTTCTCTCTAGCGGTATCTACACAATAGGGACTACAACGATGCTCCTCTCTTGGGGAGAGGAGAACAGGAGGTGGCTACCAAAAAAAACCCTAACCTATGGACCTTTGGTTCCCTCTTATTTATAGAGGCCCTTTGTAAACCCTAATGGATCCTGCCCTATTGGGTATTGGATCTCCATCCAATTACCCAAGCCTCTTAGATTAATGGGTCTCTACTCAAAAATCTAGCTCTTATTGGATCTCATCCATAGGATCCAATAATATAGGGGCTTATTGAATATCCAATAAGATAGGAGCTCCGACGGATATCTCATATCCGAACCTTTACTCGTCACAACACCTACTATTTATGTATGACTCTCTAGGCCTAATATCGAGTTGGCCGTGAGTCATATCTATCAGAACTCCTTTGAACTTAGTGAATTATTATCTCCATAATAATTCACTCGACTCATCGATCGCGGACGTACTAGGCCACTCTGTTGCAGTCCCCAGACGATATAGGAAAATCAATCCTTTGGACCTATCTGCCCTTAGTTACCATGTACATATAGTCCCTCATCCATATAATATCCCATAGACCGTATAATAGGTATGGTGCTGTCAGGCCCATATAGTTTCCAATCGAGTCTTGCTCTAATCGAATTCTCCCAGAGAACTCTTTCTCTCTCAATCCGAATGACCCTAGCTAGGGATTTGCTTGAGCAAGGACACATGAGATATTTCTCTCATGATATCGAGAGTTGATAATCCTCTATTGACACTCAATAGCCCTCGTAAGGTTGGCTGCCACTGCCAATAACTAGTTGTACTAGATTTGAAACTTCCAAACCTATAAGTCCGGTATCAAAGAGTGGAGTACTTATACAAGACTTCCTTAGTATCTCAAGTCTAAGGATCAGATATACTACTGGGACTATGGAATCACTGTCTGATGTGAGGTATCAATAACCATCCAGCATTCTATAAGCGGATTAATTAGTGAACTCATTCTCCAATCAGCATTCTATACCCTTAGTGTCCCCACACTTGTAGCTATGAGACCAGCCACCTCCATCATATGGACGGGTATACAACACGCCAGTCTATCTGGTTATCTCGATGTTTCTCTTGAGTAACCTATGACTAGGATTATTTAGGGTCTATGTTTAAAGGTGAATCGGTCTCATTATCATGATCTCATCACGATCCAATTCCCATTGCACAGATCCAAGAACATCACAATATACATCTAGATAATGTGAGAAAATACCAATAAGCAAAAAGATTGATGTAGCATGTTATAGGTGCCATCACTCATGTGATTGGTTTATAGGGCACCTATAACAAGCAGTTTAGTGGTACCACCACCTAACACAGTCTCAAAGATTGTGTCTTAGAGACTAAACCATCGGTGGTTCCACCACTTATTCTGGTAGTGCCACCGCTTAGCTCACCTCTTGGGTTACTATTTGGGTATTTCACTTAGCCCAACACAGCCCAAACTTGGGCCCAATTAGCCCCTAATTGAGTTGGCCCAATTTCAACCCAATTAGACCTAAAACCTACTTTGATCTAAATAATTATTACAAAGCTAAATTGAATGTCGTTTGGCATGTCATTGGTTCATCCAGCGCTTCGTTCGATTCTTCAACGCATCATCTTCTCTTACAGCTTATTACCCAATCGGCCAACTCTAATCTCCTTAGCACAATTCTGCTCTGTTGGAAAATCCGGGGGGCAACATCATATATGCAGCAGAAGAACAAAAAAATAAAATCCTAGATTTCCACGGAAAGGTTTCATCATTGTTTGAAGATAGATGCATAAAAACAAATCTGTAAAATCAAAAACTACGTATGTAGGAAAGATAATACCTAGGGAGATCATATATCCCTAAATTTTTATAAATCCATAGGGAGGATGAAGGAGGTCAAGCGTCCTTCTCTCTAGCGGTGATCCACATGGTAGGGGCTACGAAGATGCTCCTCTCTTGGGAGAGGAGAATAGGTGGTGGCTACTAAGAAAACCCTACTCTATGGGCCTTTGGTTCCCTCCTATTTATAGAGAACCCCTGTCAACCCTAATGAATCTTACCCTATTGGGTATTAGATCTCCATCTAATTACCCAAGCCTCTTATGTTGATGGGTCTCTACCCAATAATCTCTTATTAGCTCTCATTGGATCTTATCCATAGGATCCAATAATTCAGGGGATATACTACTAGGACCAGATATACTACTGGGACTACGAAATCATTGTCTAACGTAAGGTATCAATAACTATCCAGCATTCCGTAAGAGAATCAATTAGTGAACTCATTATCCAATGAGCACCTGCATTGTACCTTTAGTGTCCCCACACGAGTAGCTATGAGACCAACACCTCCACCATATGGACGGGGATATAGCACACCATTCTAACCGGTTATCTCAATGTCTCTCGAGTAACCTATGACCAGGAATATTTAGGGTCTTTATTTAAAGGTGAATCGATCTCATTATTGTGATCTCAACATGATCTGATTCCCATTGCACAGATCCAAGGACATTAGAATATACATCCAAATAATGTGAGAAAATATCAATAATTATAAGCAAAGAGATTAACGCAGCATGTTACAAGTGTCATCATTCACGTGATTGGTTTATAGGGCATCTATAACTAGCAACCTCCCACTTGACCTAAAGCCAATCACCTACGTGTCTGATCTCCATCAGACCTCTGTCATCTTCAAAGACAATCTGAGTCAATGGCTTTGTCAGTAGATCCACAATATTATCTTCGAATGGAAATCTTTTCACTGCTATATCTCTTCGAGCCACGATCTCTCTAATAAGTTGAAACCTCCTTAGAGTACTTCTGATGAGACCTGGGTTCCCTTATTTAAGTAATCGCCTTGTAGTTATTACAATATATGAGAATCAGCCCTTCGCTGCTTGGCATGACTCTCAGATCTATGATGAACTGCTTCATCCAAAGTTCCTCCTTTGTTGCCTCTACCGTAGTAATGTACTCCACTTTTATGGTCAAGTCAGCATTAGTATTTTGCTTAGAACTCTTCCAGCATACTACTCCTTTATTTAGGGTGAACACATATCCTGAATTAGACTTGCCATCATCGATATTGGACTGGAAACTCGAGTCCATATAGCACTCAACCCTGAGGCTACTTTCTCTAAATACCAGTAAAAGATCCTTAGTCCTTCTCAAGTACTTAAGGATACACTTTACTGCTTTCTAGTACTCCAAGCTTGGATCCGCCTGATACTTGTTCATGACACTCAGAGCATACGATATATCAGGCCTAGTACATAGTATAGCATACTTGATAGACCCTATCGCTGAGTCATAGGATATTATATTCATGTGTGCCCTTTCTTTAGGAGTCTCTAGGGACATACTCCTCGAAAGTGATACCCTATGTCTCATCAGTATAGGATATCTCTTGGAATTTTTTATGTTAAACCTTTTGACAATGGTGTCTATGTACCTGGACTGGGACAAGCCAAGTATCCTCTTGGATCTATCTCTATAGATCTGAATCCCTAGTATATATGATGCTTTCCTTAAGTCCTTCATGGAGAAGTGTCTAGATAGTCAAGCCTTTACCGTGGAGAGCATTCCTACATCATTCCCATTGATTAGGATGTCATCCACATACAATACCAAAAAGGTGATAGTACTATCACTTACCTTCCTATACATATAAGACTCATCTTGATTCTTAACGAAGTCATCAGAACTGATCTCTCATCAAATCTTATGTTTAAACTTTAGAAAGCTTAATTTAGTCCATAGATGGACCTAAGTAACCTACACACCTTATCTGGACTGTCCTTAGACATAAATTCCTCAAGTTGTATCATATATACCTCCTCCTCGAGGTTGCCATTGAGGAATAATTTTTATGTTCATCTACTAGATTTCATAATCAAGGTGTGCTATAATAGCCAATAGAATTTGGATAGATTTTAGTATGGCTATGGGTGAGAAGGTTTCGTCATAGTCAACACCTTGGCCTTGACGAGACCCCTAAGCCACTAGCCTTGCTTTATAGGTCTCTACATTTCCATCTACCCTGATCTTCTTCTTGAAGATCCACTTGTAGCCAATGGGTACGACACCCTTGGGTGCATCAACTAGGTTCCAACCCTTGTTGAAGTACATAGAATCCATCTTTGAATTCATGGCTTCTCGCTACTTCCTGAAGTCTATACTTATAATAGCCTCCTCGTAGGTCTAAGGATCAATATCCTCAACATTCTCTCCTCTGATATGTCCCACATATCTCTCAAGAGGATGGGATACTCTATCGAACCTACGTAAAGTCAGAACTTATGTGCTAGGTACCTGAACAGACTTTGGCTGTGGAATGGTGCTTGAGCTAGGTTCTCCAACCTCACTTAACTCTATCACACTCTCACTATCTCCACCAAGAATGTGTTTCTTCTCAAGGAACACTACTCTCTTGGCTATAAAGACCTTTTAGTCCTTGGGATGATAGAAATAATACCCACAAGTTACCTTAGGGTATCCCACGAACTTGCACCATTCCATTCTAGATTCCAACTTGTGGGGCTTGTGTCTCTTAACGTGGGCAAGACAGCCTCAAATCTTAATAACCTTAAGATCAGGCTTTCCTTTCCATATCTTATATAGTGTAGACATTACCGACTTAGTTAGAACTCTATTCAGAAGGTAAGCTGTGGACTCTAGGGCGTATCCCCAGAATGAGACGGGTAGTTTGGTGAAACTCATCAAGGACTACACCATGTCTAATAGTGTACAATTCCTCCTTTTAGATATACCATTGAGCTAGGGTGTATAAGGATATGTTTATTAGGACAGAATCCCATGGTCCTTGAGGAATTAGGTGAACTCTATACTCAAGTACTCACCTCGATCTGATTGAAGAGTCTTGATACTCTTTCCAGTCTGAACCTCTACTTCATTCTCATACTCTCTGAATTTCTCAAGGCTTCGGACTTGTACTTCATCAAATACACATGTCCGTACCTAGAGAAATCGTAGTGAAAATAATGAAGTAAGAATAACCATCACTGGCCTGAGTTGACATGGGATCACATGTATCACTATGTATAAGTTCCAACAACACAGTGGCTCTCTCTCCAGTTCCACTAAATAGAGAGTTGATCATCTTTCCACGAAGGCAAGGTTCATAAGTCACATATAACTCATAGTCAAATGGATCTAGGTATCCATCTGTTAGCAACTTTGGATCCTTCCCTCATATATATAACTGAGCCTACAATGTCATAGGTATACATTGTTCACCTCATCTCATTTCCTCTTGGACATACTTATATTCATGATATATGAAGTAGTGTCTAGTATAATCAAACTATTATGCAATGTTCCTCTCGTGATGATCTGATCATTCTTAATAATTGAACAATTATTATTTTTAAAAATCACTTTATAACCATTTAATGTCAAACATGAAATGAAAATAACATTTTGATAATAGAGGGATAAAATAACATACATCTAATGCAATAGTAACTCCACCAAGCAAATGTAGGGTGACCTTGCCAATAGCAATAGCAGCAACTCTTGCTCCATTGCTCATCTTTAGGTCCATCTTGTCTCTTATCAATCTCCTAGGTCTTGCCAGAATCTGTAATGAATTATAGATATAATAAACACTATCGGTATCCAATACCCATGTATTATCTTATGAATCTGACAAATAGAGACTAATCATGAATGCATATATGAAGCTTCTCTAAGCTTCTGTTTTGTCTTCTCTGTAATGTACTCTATGTAATTCCTCTTTTAATGTCCGTCTTTGTCGTAGTGGAATCACTAGTTTTTATCCTTTATTGGGTCCTTCGTAGCAACCTTTGCTTTACCCGATCTACCCTTGGCCTTGCCCTACTTAAGGGACTTATCTATCTTCCTTTTCTTTCTAGCCTCACCAGCATATAGAACTGTAAAAAGGAATCTAATAGGGACTGAAGCATAAGATACACACACAGGTTATCCTCTAGGACCATTCCTAGACCTGTGAGTTTCTTTATCCACTCAATTATCTTAAGGCTATAGTTCTAAATTGGTGTCCTCTCAATTATCCTAGCATGGAAGAGATTCTTCGATATCTTCTATTATTGAGTTCTTCCCTATTCCTCAAACAATTTGCAGAGATGTAGGAGTATGAATTTGATATCTATATTTTTATGTTGTCTTTATAAGCCAGGAGTCATGGAGCCTAACATGTAACTCTGAGTAAGAGTGGAGTTATCTGTGTGCTTCATGTAGTGAGCGATCTCATCCTTGCTTACCCCTTCCTTGAGTATAGACATCACTATATCAAGGACATATACGATTTTCTCTATCATGAGAATGATTCTCAGGTTACGGAGCCAATTTGCATAATTTGGACCAATGAGGCGGTTGGCATCAAGTAGGCCACATGGAGAGTCTAATAGCGACATATTCTATAAAATAAAGATGTAGCAAAAATAAATAATATGCAGATTTTATAGAAATATAAACAATCAACATAAGGACTTCTATCTTGGCGTGCTCCTACTATTTTTCTAGCGAGTCAAGAGATACCCTTAGCATGTGAAATAGTAGTCTCTGGCAAACTTCTAGTAGGGATCGAGATCTAATCAGTATCTTAGTGTAACCTCGAGTGACTCGACCAATCATACTGAGCCCAAAAGATAGGCAACTCTTGCCGATCATAACTCCTTGTGATTCCTGTCTTGTTCGACCTCTGAACCACCATGGCCTCGAGGGACTCGACCAAGCATACAATATCCTCAGGTCATCAGTGACATCTCTATGTCATAGATAAGATAGCGAATCGTGATATAGGTGAGTCTCGAGAGACTCGACCAACTCAACCTACACCGAGAATCTATTTCTACCTATAATGATGGAAGGCCACGTGGGTCAATCGAATTGTCTCATATTTACCAACTTGATATTATTGAGAGAGAGGATTTTTTAATTTGGTCTCCTAATATGACGTGTCACACACATACATATTTAATATATATCTACATCGCATGCATATATATATATCTAGTAGGTATATAACTAATCATACATCACATGAGTAATCATACCAGATGTTCATGAACTACATCCTAACACAATCAAGCCCAAGCCAGTGGGCCCAATCACTTACATCAAGATCTATATGTGCAGTGGTGCATCTCCATGCCCTGTGATTGTTCATCTCATTCTCATCGGTTCCATCGACATCTCGAAGCATCTCGATGCATCGCAATCGTCCGTCTTGACCTCGTGGTTCCTGCTATCGCTTCCATGCTCCTGCTGTGCCTCCTCGTGTAATTACAATATAATTACAAGCACGCAAGCCTAATAATCAATGAGAAAAATAGAGACTTGCAAACCCTAATAATTATAATTACATGTACACACACATCATACGGTCCATGATCATCCATCCACATCATATATCACATGTACACATCATCATCATGTAGGACTACTAGATAAATAATAATAGTTAATTAAATCTTTTAATTAACTAATAATTTTTTGAAATCAGGGATATGTAGGGAATCTTTAAAATTATGAAAGGTATTTTGGTCATTCGGTCAAAAGGGACAAAATTAAAATTTCTAAAATTTCAAGGGGTAAAATTATCTTTCGATCAAAAAAACCCTAATCCTTCCCTGCTTTGCTACATTGTGGTTGCCACCACCCTACCTGTGGTGGCCACTACCCATCAGCGGCGTCACCGCAGCAAGCGCTTTTGCTCACAAGCGGTGCTTTCGCAGCCGACAAGCACAACGCCTATAGGCATTGCCCTTGTAGGGGCAGCATCCACAATGGGCCGACGCCCCCTTTGTGGTCGAGCTACCACAAGCGGCGTTGCCCCCCACGGGCACTAGTGCCGCACTCCCTTGTGGGCAGGTCGCCCGTAGGGTGGCTCGCCTATAGGGCTAGCGCTCGTAGGCACCGCCCCTTGCAAGCAGCTTGTAGCCTCTACCTTGGCGGGCACCGCCCGCCCCTTGTAGGCTGGCCATCTGCGCAGGCAGCCTATAGGCACTACCTGCTTGTGGCCTGTAGCCCGTTAGTGTTGGCCAAGGCTGTAAGCAGCCTTTGGCCGTTCTACAAGGGCAGCAACTCGTTCATCGAGGGTAACAACAGTTGCTGCCCCTTTCTTGCTATTGCGTCGATAATTTTGATGTCAAAAGTTATTCTATATCACAACACACGTAGTTTAAAATCCGATCTTCGCACGAACAAGCTGGCTCTTATACCACTATTGGGAAATCCAAGGAGCGACATTACATGCATAGCGGAAGAATAAAAAAAATAAAATCCTATATTTTTATAAAAAGGTTTCATTGTCGTGCAAAGATCGGTGCATAAAAATAAATCTACAAAATTGAAAAATACGTATGTAGGAAAGATAATACCTAGGGAGATCGTATATCCCTAAATTTTTATAGATCCATGGGGAGGATGAAGGAGGTCAAGCGTCCTCTTCTCTAGCGATGATCCACATGGCAGGGGCTGCGAAGATGCTCTTCTCTGGGAAGAGGAGAATAGGAGGTGGCCACCAGGAAAACCCTAGCCTATGGGCCTTTGGTTCTCTCCTATTTATAGAGGCCCCTTGTCAACCCTATTGGATCCTACCCTATTAGATATTGGATCTCCATCTAATTACCCAAGTCTCTTAGATTAATGGGTCTCTATCTAATAATCTCTTATTAGCTCTCATTAGATCTCATCCATGGGATCTAATAATTCAAAGGCTTATTGGATATCCAATAAAAGAGGGGCTCCAACGAATATCTCACATCCGAACCTCTACTCTTTGTAATACCTATTATATGTATGTGACCCTCTAGGCCCAATATCGAGTTGACCGTAAGTCATAACTATTAGAACTCCTTCTGACTCAGTGAATTATTATCTCTATAATAATTTACTCAATTTATCGACTACGGACGTACTAGGCCACTATGCCGCAGTCCCTAGACGATACCAGAGAATGCAATCCTTTGGACTTATCTATCTTTAGTTACCATGTACCTATAGTCTCTCATCCATCTAATATCCAAAGACTATATATCGGGCATAGTGCTGTCAGGCCCATACGGTTTCCACTCGAGTCTCGCTCTAATCAGATTCTCCTGGAGAACTCTTTCTCTCTCAATCCGAATGACTCTAGCTAGGGATTTGCCGAGCAAGAACACATGGGATATTTCTCTCATGATACCGAGAGTAGATATCCTCTATTGACACTCAATTACTTTCATAAGGTTGGCTACAATTCTTAAGAACTGGTTGTACAAGATCTAGAACTTTCCAAACCTATAAGTCTAGCGTCAAAGAATATAGTACTCATATAAGACATCTTTAGTATCTCAAGTCTAAGAATTAGATACACTATTGGGACTACAGAATTACTATCTGACGTGAGGTATCAATAACCATCTAGCATTCCGTAAGCGGATCAATCAGTGACCTCATTCTCCAATGAGCACTTGCACTATACCCTTAGTGTCCCCACAGGAGTAGCTATGAGACTAGCCACCTCTATCATTTGGATAGGTATACAGCACACCAGTCTGTCCGGTTATCTCAATGTCCCTCTCGAGTAACCTATGATTGGGATTATTTAGGGTTTGTATTTAAAGGTAAATCAATCTCATTATCGTGATCTCATCATGATCTAATTTTTATTTCATAGATCCAAGGATATCATAATATATATCTAGATAATGTGAGAAAATATCAATAATTATAAGCAATGAGATTAACGTAGTATGTTATAGATGCCATCACTCATGTGATTGGCTTATAGGGCACCTATAATTAGCACGCTCTTCTTAGCCTGATGCCTGAGCTCATCGTCCAAACCTTCTACTAATATGTCGATCGATCTTTTGGCTCGACGTCCAATCTTCTGACATATTCTCCGGCCCAACGTTTGATTTTTCCTGCTTCAATTGCCTATTCCTAATCGAAGGTAGTCCTGCATCACTCAAAATACAATTAGATCACAAATACCATCAATTGGTTTCATCATCAAAATTTGAGATTCAACACTAACTATAACACTTAAGGCATTAACTAAGCAATCTTTGTCCGGTATGTCAATTGTTCTTCTGGTAAAATCCTAACAAACTTCTGGCGACCTTTCGGTGGACTTCTGGTAGACTTTTGGCGATCTTCTAATGATGTAGTTAACCTTAACTCCCCTTATCTATATGCCATACTTGAGAGAAGACAAACTTGAATTCAAAAGGAATCACAACCTTTAAATTTAAGCTTTAACCAATTTTGATAAAAAAAATTTATACATTGTGCATCATAATAGTTTCAAGTTATCAAGGTGTGACATGCACAATTTCATGTATGATAGATACTAAAAACTAATCAACTTGGCATGATTTACATGATACTAAAGCAATCATCACTTCATGCTTGATACCAAAATTTATCATTTCAAATATTCATTTTTAATCATGATACCAAACGTTCATCATTTAAGCATGATATCAAACATTTATCATTTAAGCATGATACTAAACATTCATCATGATACCAAACATTCATCATTTCTCCCCCTTTGTCATCAACAAAAAGGAGATGTGCAAGCACTTTGATACTATTATACCAAACATTCGACATGCAAGATAGTTTTACATAATTTTATGCAAGCAAGCAAAAATGGAGTTAAGCAAAAAATTACAACATCTGTTTCTTTCAATAAGCAAGCTAGTAAAATCTCTGTAAGATAACAACTTTTACTTTAGATGTGTAAGCTAGCACAACTTTTGTTAGTACTTCTCTTTTGCTTTGAAATAGACAAGCTAACAAGGATGAAATTCAGCAAAAATTTCTGCAAGATTGAAACTTTTGCTCACTAGTACTTTTCTTTAGATGTGCAAAGTTCTTCTTGAGATGTACAAGCACTTTTTGGTATTTTTTGTCATATGAAAAAAAAGAAGATGAAGAAGGAGAAGGGAGGAATTCATTCATTAAGCTATAATAACCAAAAATCCATGAATTAACCTTCTACTTTCGTAAATAGAGAGCTAAATGATTCATCTCATAAAAGATCAAGATGTGTATATTAAAGGTTCATTAATCAAATCCCTATTTTTGTAAATAGAAAGAAGAAAGTTTCATAGAAAATGATCATTGCACAAAAATCAAGTATGCCAAAATCCATAAATAAAAACTCTTCTTTTGTAAGTATTGGGGAGTTATAGGAAAAGATCATCAAATGATGGAACAAGTATATCAAAAATCCATGAATAAGATTACAAGACGATGATAGGAAATGATCTCGATGAAAACTCAATTTTTGAAAAATCAAAAAATCTGAAAAGTGTATAAGAGAAACTTATGCATTTAGAAGATTTAGCATGCCTAATTCTCTTCTAACAAAATCAAATTGTTCCTCATTTAAAGATTTTATAAAAATATTAGCTAATTGATGTTTTGTATCAATAAATTCTAAGGATATATCGTGGTTATTAACATGATCTCTTATAAAATGATGCATAATATCAATATGTTTAATTCTAGAGTGTTGATTAAGATTTTTTGTTAAACATATTGTACTAGTGTTATCACATTTTATAGGGATATTTTTTAAGTGAATTTCATAATCTTCTAATATGTTTTTCATCCATATAACTTATGCACAATATGCACCTCAGCTTCAACTGTAGATAGTATAATCGAATTTTATTTCTTGAAAGACCAACAGACAAGTGTATGACCTAAGAATTGACATATTTCATATGTGCTTTTTCTATCTATTCTACATCCAGCAAAATCAGCATAAGCAGTTAATTCAAAGTTCTTTGATTTTAGATACTATAATCCTAGATTAGAAGTTTCTTTTATGTATCTAAAGATTCTTTTAACAACTTTAAAGTGAGATAGCTTAGGATTAGATTGAAATTGAGCATAAAGTCCAACACTAAATATAATGTCTGGTTTAGTTGTGATGAGGTATAGTAAACTACCTATCATACCCCTATAAGTTTTTTGATCAAAGTTTTCTCCATTATCATCCATATCTAACTTAGTGGAAACGCTCAGTGATGTATTGATAGCCTTTGAACTATCCATATTAAATCATTTTAATACATCTAATATATATTTAGTTTGACTAAGAAAGATTCCATAACTTAGTTGTTTTATTTATAAACCTAAAAAAAGGTTAATTCACCCATTAAACTTATTTCAAACTTTTGACTCATACTTTTGACAAAAGATTCACATAAAGACTCATTCATAGAACCAAAAACATTATCATCAATATAAATTTGAATAATAAAATATTATTTTTAAAATTTTTAATAAATATTGTAGTATCGACATTGCCTTTTGTGAAATTATTTTGAATAAGAAAAGAACTAAGTTTCTCATACCAAGCCCTTGGGGTTTGTTTCAATCCACAGTAAGCCTTAGATAATTTAAATACATGATTAGGAAAAAGAGTATTCTCAAATCTGGGTGGTTGTTCAACGCAAACTACTTCAAAAATATAGCCATTTAGAAAAGTACTTTTAACATCCATTTAAAATAACTTAAAATTATTATAATTAGCATAGACAAGGAGCATCCTTATAGCTACTAATCTTGCCACATAAGTGAATGTTTCTTCATAATTGATACCTTCTTCTTGGTTGAAACCTTTGGCCACTAGTCTAGCCTTATTTCTAACCATGATACCAAGTTTATCTTATTTGTTTCTAAAGACTAATTTAGTATATATTGCTATATGGTCACTTGGTATAGGAACAAGCTTTCACACCTCATTCCCATCAAATTAATTTAATTCTTCTTGCATTGCAATAACCCATGAATCAGTTTTTAGGACTTTGTTAATGTATTTTGGTTCAATTTGAGATATAAAGGCAACATTAGTATAAAAATTTTTAAATGAAGAGTGAGTTTGAATAACTTTTGATGTATCTCCTATAATTAACTCCTTAGGATAAGCATCTATATACTTCTATTCCTTAGGTAAGAATACTTTGGAAGAAGATGCACCTAAGTTGCTAGGGGGAGGAAAGGTTTCATTCAAATTTAAAATATCAAAATCAAGATCATCATCAAAATTATTTTTCTTAAATTCAAAAAGGCTCATTAAAAACAACATGAATAGATTCTTATATAACCAAAGTTCTCTTGTTAAAGACCTGAAATGCTTTGGAAATAGAGGAATAACTAAGAAAAATACCTTTATCGGATTTTGCATTAAATTTTCCTAAGGCATCTTTTTCGTTTAAAACAAAATATTTACAATCAAAAACTTTAAAATATGACACATTAGGTCTTCTGTTGTTCCATAATTCATATGGAGTTTTGAAAAGTAATGGTTTTATTAAAACCCTATTTATGACATAACATACCGTGTTAACGGTTTCGACTCAAAAAATTTAGGTATGCTATGTTCGTTTAACATAGTTCTTGTCATTTCTTATAAGCTCTTATTTTTTTCCTTAACTACTCCATTTTGTTGTGGGTTTCTTGGAGTAGGAAAATTGTTGTTGTACCCATTAAACTCACAAAAATTTTGAAAATCATAGTTTTGAAACTCACCATCATGATCACTATGAGTAGACAAAATCATAAAGCCTTTTTCATTTTGAACAATTTTACAAAATTTTAAAAACTATTTAAAATAATCATTTTTGTGTACCAAGAAGTATGTCCAAGTATATCTACTATGAGCATCAATAATTACAAAGGTGTATTTGCTACCTCCTAGGCTTGTTGTATCAATTGGTCCAAATAAATCCATATGGATCAATTATTATGGTCTAGAGGTACTTATTTGATTCTTTGATTTGAAACTATTTTTTATTTATTTTTCTAGTTGACATGCATCACAAACTTTGTCTTTGACAAACTTGATGCTAGGTATTTCTCTTACAAGTTCTCTAGTTGAAATTTGAGAGATTAGTTTCATTCTAGCATGACCTAATCTCCTACACCAAAGCCAAGTGTCATCATTTAAAGTCGAAAAGGTGAGAAGGTTTCATTATAGTCAACTCGTTGCCTTTAACGATACCCCTTAGGCACTAGCCTTGTTTTATAAGTCTCTACCTTTTCATCTACTTCGACAGATCTCTAGTAGGGATCGGGATCCAATCGACGTCTTAACGTAACCTCGAGGGACTCAACCAATTACGCTAAGTCCGAAAAGGTAGCCAACTCTTATCGATCATAAATCTTTGTGATTCTCGTCCTGTTCGGCCTCCGAACCATCATGGCCTCAAGGGACTTGATCAATCATGATGTTTGGTTAAGTTATCACCATTGTTATAAGATTAGTCTGATTTGATGATATGCCCTTGAGGGACTCGACCAAGAATACTATATCCTTAGGTCACTAGTGACATATCTATGTCATAGGCAAGAACTCAAATCACAATACAAGTGAGCCTCGAGGGACTTGACCAACTAAACCTACGTCAAGAATCAATTTCTCCCTATAATGATGGAAGGTCATGTGGGTCAATTTAATTGCCTCACGCTTACCGACTTAATATTATCGAGAGAGGAGATTTTGATTTGGTCTCGTAATATAAAGTGTCACATACATACATATTTAATATATATCTACATCACATGCAAATATATATACATATATAGTAAGTGTATAAGCAATCAAACTTCATATTAGCAATCATATAAGATGATCATAGACCACAACCTAATGTGATCAAGCCCGAGCTAATGGATCTAAATACTCACATCACAATCTATGTGTGCATCGACGCATCTCCATGCTATATGATCATCCATCTCATCTTTGTCGATTCCCGTCGGTATTTAACACATCTCCATGAGTCACGATCATCCATCTCGAACTCATGGATCCCGCTGTCATCTCATGCTCCCGTCGTGCCTCCTCGTATGATTACAACATAATCATAAGCACATAGGTCTGCCAATAAATAATAAAAATGGAGGCTCATAGGCTCAATAATAATAATAATCATATCACATGGTCTATGATCATCCGTCCATATCATACATCATATATACATATCATCATATATGACTACTAGATAATAATAATTAATTAATTAAACTATTTAACTAATTATTTTATAGTATTTTGGGAGGTGCCCAACAAAGCAAATAGTCTCTTATGTAGCTAGGAAAACTTAGCCACTTGGGACTCCCTTGTGGTCAAGAATCCTAGGCCACCTTGTGTGGCTAAAAACCCTAGCCACCAAGGAGTCCTTTGTAGCTAGGAAACCCTAGCTGTAGGGCAACCTTGGGCAGTCGATCGAGGATAGCCATGCTGCTCTCGGTCTACTACATGTGGCCAGGCCGAGAGCTTTATTCAGAGCTCTCGATTAAGGCTGCAAGCAGCCTTTGGCCATCCTATAAGGCAGTAATTATTGTTGCCCTTTTTGCCACTTTTGCAACAATTTTGACATCAAAAGTCTTTTTTGAAACATATTTTAATAGAGAAAAAGAGTATAATCTAGATCTATAAGCTACAATAAAAATCACAGCATTCATGTAAAAACAATCCAACTCGATTGAAGACAACACACGTAATTTAAAAATTAATATTTTGCACGAGCAACCTAGCTCTGATACTACTGTTGGGAAATCTAGGGTAACATCACATGCACAGTGAAAGAATATAAAATAAAAATCTTTGATTTTTAAAGAAAATAATTTCTTATCGTCACATGAAGATTGCATATCCACAAAAACCCGCCAAACCAAAAACCGTGCATATTAAGGGTTATGTTACATAGAGAGATTGTATATCCCTAAAATCTTATAGATCTGTGAGAGAGGATTAAGGAAATCAACTGTCCTCCTCTTTAGTGGTGATCCACATGATGGGGGTTGCGAAGGCGCTCGCTCCTTAAATTGCTACACAAATCTCCTTTTCACACACACCATAGGATCAAAAAGGGGTTGACCCTTCTTCTTATCCACATGCCCCCAAACAGAGACTGATGGCTGAGGAGGAGAATGGGAGAGGAGAATAGAAGGTGGCAGCCAAAAGGGGTCTAGCCAATGGCCCTTTGGTTCCCTTCTATTTATGAAGGTCCAACCCTAATAAATTATACCATATTGAATACTAGATCTTAATTTAATTACTCAAACCTTTTAGATTAGTAAATCTCTACTCAATAATATCTCATTTGGCTCTTATTGGATCTCATCCATAAGATCTAATAATTTAGGGGCTTACTAGATATCCAATAAGATAGGTGTTCATTCTCTTATCACGATATCCGTAATCTGCTATTCTTTCTTTCTTCTTATTAAATGCTTACATTGTGCTGTTTCAATGTTATCAGCTTATTAACCTGAATATCTGATGTTCAAAAAAGAAAGAGACAGTAAAAAAAAAGCGAGAGAGAAAATCTCAAAGAAAAAAGAGAGAAGATCAAATATCCGAATCTCTAATTGTTGCAACACCTACCATATGTATGTGACTATTTAGGCCCGTATGTTCAAAGTGATAGGAGATGTAAGAGATGCATGATGATCGAGCTTGCCAAGATGTAAGTTATACAGATACTTATTTGGTGTGGAACAAAACTCCTTCTAACTTAATGAATTATTATCTCTATAATAATTCACTTAACTCATCGACTACGAAGGTACTAAGCCACTATGTCGTAGTCCCAACTCAAAAGTAAAAATCGAGAAAACTATATCGAAAGTGGAGTGAATCAAATCTTGAGTGAAACACGTGAGAGAGTGTTGGTGAGGCTATTCTAACTTTGTTTTTCAAAGGTTGAACATGTTAAAGAAAAAAAGTTCTTCATGAAGTTCTGGCATCAATGAGATGTGAGAATCAAACCTAATGCAAAGTAGAAAGACAACCAACTTTTAATGCAACAACAATTTGAATTGAATGTTAATCCTTACCAAATAGGAAGATTACTCCCTAATTAATGAAAACTATACATATATTAAGGATATGTTACATATGTGGAGAGAGAATCGTATATCCCTAAAATCCTATAGATGAATGTCCAAATAAGAGAGTTATGATTATAAAAGATGGGAATTTAGAATGTGAGAGAGGATTAAGGAAATCAATACCTTGCCTCCTCTTTAGTAGTGGTGATCCACATGATGGGGTTGTTGGAGACGCATGGCGCTGATCTCAAATTAAGACAACAACAAATCTCCTTTTCACGGACACCATAAAATCAAAAAGGGGTCGACCCTTCTTCTTGTAGGGAGAGAAACCTCGCATGCCTCAAACAAGGAACTTGAGTGAAAGAAAATGAGTGTTTATGCCAAAATGAGTGATGTGATGAGAAGGAGAATGAGAGAGGAGAATAGAAGGTGACAACCAAAAGGGGTCTAGCCAATGGTCCTTTGGTTCCCTTTTATTTATAGAGGTCCAACCCTAATAAATCATACCATATTGGATACTATATCTTAATTTAATTACCCAAACCTTTTAGATTAGTTAATCTCTACTCAATAATATCTCATTTGGCTCTTATTGGATCTCATCCATAAGATCCAATAATTCAGGGGCTTACTAGATATCCAATAAGATAGGTATTCTAATGAATATCTCATATCCGAACCTCTAATTGTTGCAACATCTACCATATGTGTGTGACCCTTTAGACCCAATATCGAGTTGGCTGTGAGTTATACCTGTCAGAACTCCTTCTAACTTAATAAATTATTATCTCCATAATAATTCACTCGACTCATCGACTACAGATATACTAGGCCACTGTCATAGTCCCTAAACGAAAACCGAAAACTATGCATATTAAGGGATATGTTTCCTAGAGAGATCGTATATCCCTAAAATCCTATAGATCTATAGGAGAGGATTAAGGAAATCAACTATCCTCCTCTTTAGTGGTGATCTATATGATGAGAGCTACGACGACGCTCGCTCCTCAAATTGCTACACAAATCTCCTTTTCACGCACACCATAGGATCCAAAGGAGTCGACCATTCTTCTTGTCCACACGCCCCCAAACAAGGACTGATGGCTGAGGAGGAGAATGGGAGAGGAGAATAGAAGGTGGTAGCCAAAACGAGTCTAGCCAATGGCCCTTTGATTCTCTTCTATTTATAGAGGTCTAACCCTAATAAATCATACCATATTAGATACCAGGTCTTAATTTAATTACCCAAACCTTTTAGATTAGTAAATCTCTGCTCAATAATATCTCATTTAGCTCTTATTGGATCTCATCCATAAGATCCAATAATTCATGGGCTTGTTAGATATCCAATAAGATAGGTGTTCCAACAAATATCTCATATCCGAACATCTAATTGTTGCAATATCTGCCATATGTGTATGACCCTTTAGGCCCAATATCGAGCTGGTCATGAGTTATACCTATCAGAACTTCTTCTAACTTAATGAATTATCATCTCTATAATAATTCACTTGACTCATCGACTACGGACATACTAGGCCACTATGTCATAGTCTCTAAATGATACAGGAGAATTCAATCCATTGGACCTATCTGTCCTAAGTTGTAAGGTCCATACGGTTTTTACTCAAGTCTTGCTCAAATCAGATTCTCTCAAAGAATTATTTCTCTTTCAATCTGAATGAACATACAGAATATTCATGTTATGGCACCGAGAGCGGATAATTCTCTATTGACACTCAATTGTCCTCGAAAGGTTAGCTGCTACTCTCAATGACCGATTATGTTAAATTTGAAACTTTCAAACTTATAAGTCTTAATATCAAAGAGTAAAGTACTAATATAGGACATTCTTGGTATCTCAAGTCTAAGGACCAAACACACAATTGATACAACGAAATCGTTGTATAACAATGAGGTATCACCAACCATCTAGCATTCCGTGAGCATATTAATCAATGAATTTATTCTCTAATGAGCACCTGCACTATATCCATAGTGCCCTCACATGAGCAACTATTAGACCAACCACCTCCATCATATGAATATGTATACAATACACTAGTCTCTCCGGTGATCTCAATATCTCTCTTGAGTAACCTATGATCGGAATTATTTATGATCTATATTTAAAGGTGAATTGATCTCATTATCATGATCTCATCACGATCCAATTCTCATTGCATAAATCCATAGACATTATAATATAAGCAAAAGGTAATATAAAGAAAAAAAAATCAAATAAATGATAAACAAAAAGAGTGCATATCATGTCACACATGCCAACACTCACGTGATTAGCTTGTAGGGCAATGACTAGCAATTTATAGATCCCAAAAGGCTTCAAGAATGAAGCCAAAAAAATTTAAATCCTCAAAATTCTAAGGTACAAGCAATACTACTACTAATACCGGGCGATACCACCATCATAACTTTTAACATCACAATTGTGAACTCTAGCAAAACTATTATCGTAAAATTTGAATTTTGGGTGGTACTACAACCACCCTAAGCAATATAACCATCGCCATAGGCAGTACCACTGTCAGAAAGTGTGACAAGCATAAATAATGCTTATTGACTAACTTTAGCGATACTATCACTTAGGCTTGGCAATGCCATCACCCATGCCTATAGCTTGGCATTCTAATAGGCTCACTTTGATCTAATTTCAAGCCCAATGATTTTTTGACAAGTTAGCATCGTTTTAACCTAATACCAATTCAAACTGATCAAAAATGATCTCGATTAAGATTTTAATAAATTATCCATAAATCTGATACATTAATAAATCAACCACATATTTATATGTTGTATGCTTATGGTATTTCATTCGATCTTCTGAACCTTCAGCACATCACTCTTTCCTTTAACATATCATTCATTACATCAACATGTCAACTTTCTTACGACATTCAATCTTTTGATGCAATATCAAATCCTACTGACATGATGCTCAAACCTATCTCATATCTAATAAGAGAGGTGTTCCAATGGATATCTAATATCCAAACCTTTAATTATCGCAACATCTATCATATATGTGTAACCCTTTAGGCCCAATATCGAGCTGACCATGAGTCATACCTATCAAAACTCCTTCTGACTTAATAAATTATGATCTCCATAATAATTCACTTGACGCATCAACTATGGATGTACTAGTCCACGATGTCGTAGTCCCTAAATGATACAGGGGAATTCAATCCATTAGACCTATCTGTCCTTAATTATTGTATATCTATAATCTCGATCATATTCCAGACATGGTGTTGTAAGGTCCATATAGTTTTTACTCGAGTCTTGCTCAAATCGGATTCTCTCAAAGAATTCTTTCTATCTCAATTTGAATGAACATATAGAATATTCCTCTTATGGCATCGAGAGCGGATAATCCTCTATTGACACTCAATTGCCCTCGTAAGGTTAACTACTACTCCCAATGACCAATTGTGTTAAATTTAAAACTTTCAAACTTATAAGTCTTAATATCAAAGAGTAAAGTACTCATACAGGACATTCTTGATGTCTCAAGTCTAAGGACCAGACACACAACTGAGATGACGGAATCACTGTATAACAATGAGGTATCACCAACCATCTAACATTCCGTGAGCATATTAATCAATGAACTTATTCTCCAATGAGCACCTGCATTGTATCCCACATGAGCAACTATCAGACCAGCCGCCTCCATCATATGAATGTGTATATAATACACTAGTCTCTCCGGTGATCTCGATGTCTCTCTCGAGTAACCTATGACTAGGATTATTTAGTGTTAGGAAATCCAAGGATGACTCACATGCATAGCGGAAGAACAAAAAATAAAACATCCTAGATTTTCATGAAAAGGCTTCGTCGTCGTATGAAGATCAGTGCATAAAAACTCGTGAATAAAAAAACTGCATATGTAAGTGGACATTGCCTACTGCGGGCTCCATATGCACATGCGGGCAGTGCTGCCGCTATGAGCAAACGACCACCACCAGCCAGCCGCCGTCGGCCTCTGCCTTTGAACATGGCCAACCTACGAGGGCAGCAACAGTTGCTACCCTCTCTCGACTTTTGCGTTAACAATTTTGATAATAAAAGTTATTCTAAATCATAACACATATAGTTTAAAATCCGATCTTCGTACGAACAACCTAGCTCTGATACTACTATTGGAAAATCCAAGGGCAACATCACATACACAGTGGAAGAACAAAAAATAAATCATCTTAGATTTTCACAAAAAGGCTTCATCGTCTTACGAAAATTGGTACGTAAAATCCATGAATCGAAAAACTACGTATTGAAAAATATAATATCTAGGGAGATCATATATCCTTGAATCCCTATAGATCCATGGGGGGGATGAAAGAGGCCAAGCGTCATCCTCTCTAGCGATGATCCACACGGTAGAGACTACGAAGATACTCCTCTTTAGGAAGAGGAGAATAGGAGGCGGTTACTAAAAACCCTAGCCTATGGACCTTTGGTTTCCTCTTATTTATAGAGACCCTCTGTAAACCCTAATGGATCATGTCCTATTAGGTATTGGATCTCAATCCAATTACCCAAGCCTCTTAGATTAATGGGTCTCTACCCAATAATCTAGCTCTTATTGGATCTCATCTATATGATCTAATAATTTAGGGACTTATTGGACATCCAATAAGATAGGGGCTTCGACGGATATCTCATATCCGAATCTCTACTCATCACAATACCTACCATATGTGTATGACCCTCTAGACCCAATATCGAGCTGGTCGTGAGTCATACCTGTCAGAACTCTTTCTGACTCAATAAATTATTATCTTCATAATAATTCACTCGACTCATTGATTGCAGATGTACTAGGTCACTACGCCGCAATCCCCAAACGATATAAGGGAATCCAATCCTTTGGATCTATCTGTCCTTAATTACTGTGTACCTATAGTCCCTCATCCATCTAATATCCCAGAGACCTTATATCAGGCATAGTGCTGTCAGGCCCATACGATTTCCAATCGAGTCTCGCTCTAATTGGATTCTCCCAAAGAACTCTTTCTCTCTAAATCCGAATGACCCTAGCTAGGGATTTGCTTGAGCAATAATGCATATAATATTTCTCTCATAATACCGAGAGTAGATGATCATCTATTGATATCAATTGCTTTCGTAAGGTTGGCTATCATTCCCGAGAATCGACTATACCAGATTTGAAACTTTCCAAACCTGTAAGTCCGGTGTCAAAGAATGGAATACCCATACAAGACATCTTTGGTGTCTCAAGTCTAAGAACCAGATACACTATTGGGACTACGAAATCACTGTCTGAAAATAGGTATTAATAACCATCCAGCATTCCGTAAGTGTATCAATCAGTGAACTCATTCTCAAATGAGCACCTGCATTGTACCCTTAGTATCTCCACACAAGTAGCTATGAGACCTGCCACCTCCATCATATGGATAAGTATACAGCACACCAGTTTGTTCAGTTATCTCGATGTCTCTTTCAAGTAACCTATGACTAGGATTATTTAGGGTTTGTGTTTAAAGATGAATCGGTCTCATTATCGTGATCTCATCACGATTTGATTCCCATTGCACAGATCCAAGAACATCACAATATATATATCTAGATAATGTGACAAAATGCTAGTAATCGTAAGCAAAGAGATTAATGCAGCGTGTTACAGGTGCTATCACTCATGTGATTAGCTTGGAGGGCACCTATAACTAGCAATCTCCCACTTAACCTAAAAGCCAATCACCTACATGCCTGATCCCCATCAGACCTCTATAATGCTCAAAGACAATATGAGACAAAGGCTTTGTCAGTGGATCAATAATGTTATCTTCGGATGGAACTCTTTCTACTGCTATATCTCTTTGGGTCATGATCTCCTTAATAAGTTGGAACCTCCTCAGAACACTTTTGATGAGACCTGAGTTCCCTCATTTGAGTAATCGCCCCATAGTTATCGCAATATAAGAGAATTTGCTTCTCACTACTAGGCATGACTCCTAGATCTATGATGAACTATTTCATCCAGACTCCTTCTTTTGTTGCCTTTACCATAGTAATGTACTCTGCCTCTATGGTCGAGTCAGCAATAATATCTTGCTTGGAACTCTTCTAGTATACTACTCCATTCAGGGTGAATACATACCTTGAATTAGACTTGTCATCATCGATATCGGATTGGAAGCTCGAGTCCATGTAGCCCTTAACCCTAAGACTACTTTCTTTATATACTAGTAAAAGATCCTTAGTCCTTCTCAAATACTTAAGGATACACTTTACTGCTTTTCGGTACTCTAAGTCTGGATCCGTCTGATACTTGCTCATGACACTCAAAGCATACACTATATCAGGCCTAGTACATAGCATAGCATACATGATAGACTCTATCGCTGAGGCATAGGGTACCTTATCCATGTCTGTCCTTTCTTTAGGAGTGTTTGGAGATATACTCCTAGAAAGTGATAGCCTTTATCTCATCGACATGAGACCTCTTTTAGAATTTTTTTTATCAAACATTTTGATAATGGTATCTATGTACTTGGACTGGGATAAGCCAAGCATCCTCTTGGATCTATCTCTATAAATCTGAATCCCCAATATATAGGATACTTTTCTTAAGTCCTTTATGGAGAAGTATCTAGATAGCCAAGTATTTATTGTGGAGAGCACTCTTACATCATTCCCAATGATTAGGATATCATCCACATATAACACCAAGAAGGTGATAGTACTCCCACTTACCTTCCTGTATATACAAGACTCATCTTCGTTCTTAACGAAGTCATAGGATCTGATCCCTCATTATATCTTGTTCCAACTTTAAGAAGAAACTTGCTTCAGTCCATAGATGGACCTAAAGCAACCTACACACTTTATCTGGACTGTCCTTAGACATAAATTCCTCAGGTTGTATCATATACACCTCCTCGAGATTGCTGTTGAGGAACGTAATTTTTATATCTATCTATCAGATCTCATAATCAAGGTGTGCTATAATAGCTAATAAAATTCGGATAGATTTTAGCATGGCTATGGGTGAGAATGTTTTATCATAGTTAACACCTTGGCTTTGACGAGACCCCTTAGCCACTAGCTTTACTTTGTAGGTCTATATCTTTCCATCTACCCTGATCTTCTTCTTAAAGATCCACTTGTAGTCAATGGGTACGATACCCTTAGGTGCATCAACTAGGTTCCAAACCTTGTTGGAGTACATGGAATCCATCTTTGAATTCATGGTTTCTCGCCACTTCCTAAAGTCTATACTCGTAATAGCCTCATCATTAGTCTGAGAATCAATATCCTTAACATCCTCTCCTCTAATATATCCCACATATCTCTCAGGAGGATGAGATACTCTATCGAACCTACGTAAATTCGGAACTTGTGTACTAGGTACCTGAAGAGACTCTAGATATGAAATGGTGCTTGAGCTAGGTTCTCCAACCTCGCTTAACTTTATCACGCTCCCACTATCTCTACCAAAAATGTATTCCTTCTCAAGGAACACTACTCTCTTGGCTACAAAAACCTTTTGATCCTTGGGGTGATAGAAATAATACTCACAAGTTTCCTTGGGGTATCCCACAAACTTGCACCATTCTGTCTTGGATTCCAACTTGTCGGGCTTGTGCCTCTTAACATAGGTAGGACAATCCCAAATCTTAACAACTTTAAGATCGGGCTTCCCTTTCAGAAGGTAGACATTATCGACTTAGTTAGACACTATCGACTTAGTTAGACACTATCGACTTAGTTAGAATTCTATTCGGAAGGTAAGCTACGGACTCTAGGGCGCATCCCCAGAATGAAACGGGTAGGTCGGTGAAACTTATCAAAGACTGCATCATATATAACAGTGTGTGATTCCTCCTTTCAGATACTCCATTGAGCTAGGGTATATAAGGAGGTGTCCATTGAGATATAATCTCAAAGTCTTTAAGGAATTGGGTGAACTATGTACTCAAGTACTCACCTCCTCAATCTGATCGAAGAGTCTTGATACTCTTTCCAGTCTGAACCTCTACTTCATTCTTATACTCCCTAAATTTCTCGAAGGCTTCGGATATGTACTTCATCAAGTACACATGTCCGTACATAGAGAAATCGTTAGTAAAAATAATGAAGTAGGAATAACCACCAATGGCCTGAGTTGACATGGGACCACATACATCACTATGTATGAGTTCCAACAACTCAGTGGCTCTCTCTCTCCAGCTCTACTAAATGGAGAGTTGGTCATCTTTCCACGAAGGCAAGGTTCGCAAGTCGCATATTCATAATCAAATGGATCTAAGTATCCATCTGTTAGCAATTTTTTAATCCTTCCTTCATGGATATGACCTAGCCTTCTTGGACACACTTATATTCATGATATGTTGAGTAGTATATAGCATAATCAAATCATTATGCAATGTTCCTCTTGTGATGATCTCATCATCCTTAATAATTGAACAACTATTGTTCTCAAAAACTACTTTATAACAATTTAATGTCAAATATGAAATGGAAATAATATTTTTCATAATAGAGGGACAAAATAACATGTATCTAATGTAATAGTAACTCCAACAAGTAGATGTAGGGTGACCTCGCCAATAGCAACAGCAACAACTCTTGCTTCATTGCCCATCTTGAGGTCCATCTTGCCTCAATATCATTGTTCACCTCATCTTGTTTCTTTTTTGACACACTTACATTCATGATATGTAGAGTAGTGTATAGCATAATCAAACCATTATGCAATGTTCCTCTCGTGATGATCTCATCATCCTTAATAATTGAACAACTATTGTTCTCAAAAACTACTTTATAACCATTTAATGTAATAATAACTCCAACAAGCAGATGTAGGATGACCTCGCCAACAGCAACAATAGTAACTCTTCCTTCATTGCCTATCTTAAGGTTCATCTTACCTCTTATCAATCTTCTAGGTCTTGCCAGAATCTACAAAGAATTGCAGATATGATAAACACTATCAGTATCTAATACCCATGTATTATCATATGAGTTTGATAAATAGAGAATAATCATCAATGCATATCTTAAGCTTCTCTGAGCTTTTGTTTCACCTTCTTTGCAATGTTCTCTATGTAGTTCCTCTTCCAATGCCCGTCTTTCCCGTAGTGGAAGCATTGGCTTTTATCCTTTACCGGGTCCTTCATAGCAACCTTTGTTTTACCCAATTTGCCCTTGCCCTTGCCCGTCTTAAGGGACTTCTCTGTCTTCCTTTTCTTTCTAGTCCTACAAGTATAAAGAATTATAAAAAGGAATCTAGTAGAGATTAAAACACAAGATCCACACATAGGTTATCCTCGAGACCATTGCTAGACTTATGAGTTTCTCTATCCAATCATCTTAAGGACACGATTCTGAACCAATGCCCTCTCAGTCATCCTATTGTGGAAGAAACTCTTCGATATCTCATATTGTTGAATTCTTTCTTATTCCTCAAACAATTTATGGAGATACAGGAGTATGGATCTGACATCCATCTTTTCATATTGTCTCTATAACTCATGAGTCATGGTGCCTAACATGTAACATTGAACAAGAGTGGAGTCATTTGTATACTTCATGTAGCGAGTGATCTCATTCTCACTTACCCCTTCCTTGGGCGTAGGCATCACTATATCAAGGATATATGCAATTTTCTTCATCATGAGAACGATTCTCAAGTTGTGAAGCCAATTTGTATAATTTGAACCAATGAGGCGGTTGGCATCAAGTATGTCACATAGAAAGTCTAATAGCGATATTTTCTAAAATAAAGATGTAGCAGAAACAAATAATATACAGATTTTACATAAATAAATAATTAAGATATGAACTTCTATCTTGATGTGCTCTCACTATTTTTCTAGCGAGCCACATGACACTCTCAACACATGAAACGAAAGTCTCCGACAGACTTCTAGCGGGGATTGAGATCCAATCGGCATCTTAGTGTAACCTCGAGGGACTTAACCAATCACACTAAGCCCAAAAAGCAGGCAACTCTTACCGATCACAACTCTTTATGATTCTCATCCTGTTCAGCCTCCGAACCACCATAGCCTCGAGGGACTCGACCAACCATGATGTTCAGTTAAGTCATCATCATCGTTACAAGATGAGTTTGATTTGATGATATACCCTCAAGGGACTCGACCAAGAATACCATGTCCTTAGGTCACCGGTGACATCTCTATATTATAGATAAGATATCAAATCATGATATAGGTGAGTCTCAAGGGACTCGACCAACTCAACCTACACCGGGAATCGATTCCTACCTATAACGATGGAAGGCCACGTGGGTCAATTTAATTGTCTCACATTTACCAACTTAATATTATTGATAGAGGAGATTTTAATTCGGTCTCCTAATATGATGTGTCACACACATACATATTTAACATATATCTACATCTTATGCAAATATATATATCTAGTAGGTGTATAACCAATCACACATCACATGAGCAATAACACTAGATGATCATGGACCATATCCTAATGTTATCAAGCCTGAGCTAGTGGGCTCAATCACTCATATCAAGATCTATGTGTGCATCGACGTATCTCCATGCCCTGTGATCGTTCATCTTGTCCGCGTCGGTTCCGTCGGCATCTCAATGCATCTCCATGCATCGCGATCGTCCATCTCGACCTCGTGGGTCTCGCTCCACACTCTTGTTGTATCTCATCGTGTAATTACAATATAATTATAGGCACATAGGCTTGATAATAAACGAGAAAAATAGAAACTCGCAGGCCCCAATATTTAATAATAATCACATATATACACACATTACACGGTCCATGATCATCCGTCCACATCATACATCACATGTACACATCTTCATCATGTAGGACTATTAGATAAATAATAATAGTTAATTAAATCTTTTAATTAACTAATATTTTTCTGAAATCAGGGATATAAAAAAAATTTTGAATTATGAAGGGTATTTTGGTCATTCGATCAGAAGGGACACAAATTGAAATTTCTAAAATTCTGAGGGGCAGAACTATCATTCGATTGAAACCCTAATCCTTCCCTTCCCTGCCTGCATTGCAGTGCGATTTTTGCCACCTTGCGAGCGACAACCGTTGGGGGGGGGGAGAGGTGATGCTACCACCCTTGCACGCTTGCGGCTCGCCTGTGGGTAGCGCCGCCACAGCATGCGAGCACAACACCCATGGGTGGTGCCGCCCTCACAGGGCAACCATTCATCCCTGCCCATGGGTGACGACGGTCGCCCCTACAAGCGCTGCTGCCCTCACCCATGCGGGCAAGCTACTTGCAAGCGGGCGCTGCCCACAAGTTTTGCCCCTTTCGAGCTAACCGCCGTGGGTGGTGCTACCCCCCACACGGGTGCAAAGCCCATAGGGGGGCTCGCCCACGAGCCCAGCATCCTTGTAGGCACCGCCTATAAGTGGGCGTCGCCCGCTTGCTGCGGCCCTGCCTGCGGGCTCCCTGTGCACATGCAAGCAGTGCTACCGTTATGGGAAATGACCACCACACGCCAGCCTCCAACGGCCTCTGCCCACAAGGTGGCTAAGCCGAGAGGCTGCAAGCAGCCTTTGGCCATTGCCAACCTGCGAGGGCAGCAACAATTGCTGCCCTCTCTCGACTTTTGCATTAACAATTTTAACGATAAAAGCTATTCTAAATCACAACACATGCAGTTTAAAATTTGATCTTCGTACAAACAACCTAACTCTGATACCACTATTGGGAATATATCGTAAAAGCGTAAAATATATTATATGTATCGTAAATGTATCGTAAATGCTTAAATATATCATGAATACTTAAAACGCATCATAAATGCTTAAAATGTAGCATGGACGCTTAAAAAAATTTCATACTTAAAATCATGCTCATTATCATACTTGATTTGGTATCAAAATGGTAAATGTCTATCATTTTGATTTTGTACCAAACTTATTATGCTTAGCATGCTACTTGAAATTGATATCGTGCTTCAATATGATAAATTATCATTTGGTATCAAACTTAAAGTTTGAATCATGCTAAATTTCATATTTGAAGTTGGTATCATGATTGTCTATCATCATTTGATATTGAATATGAAAATGTTATCATACTTTGACATCATTTTGGTTTTGAGATAAATATGTGATATCGTATTTTGAGATGAAGAATCATACTTAGTGTCATATTGTGTATATTGATAAGTTAAAATGCATGAAACTTATTGATTAGTTCTTCAATTAAAAGGCTTTGAATTCAAGTGTGACTTTTCTCAAGTATGGCATATAGATAGGAGAGTTAAGGTTAACTCCATCATCAATTGGCTATCATCAACAAAAAAAGGGAAGATTGTTGAATCTCGAATTTTGATGATGAAATTAATTGATTAATTATTGATCTAATCTATATATTTAGAAAAGCGTGCAGGATTAACTATGATATCAATAAAGACATAAAGCAAAATGAAGTGCCAGAGTTAAGATCAAATGATTCGTCGGGAGTCCGAGAGTTCATTAGGAGTTCAAAAGTCCATCGGGAGTGTTGCCGGAATTTATCAAGAGTTCGTTAGGAACTTACCGAAGTGAACCTCGAAAGTTCACCGGAGCTCGTTGAGAAGATCGGAGCTCGCTAAAGAAGCTCGTCAAAACTCGCCAAGTAGATCATTGTGAAGTCCAGGAGCTTACCGGTAGTCCGTTGGAATATTGCCAAGAGTTCGTCAAAAGTCCACCAAAAGATCATCGGAAGCTCACCGAAAGCATAATGTCATAGTTAGCATGTAATTTGGGTTAGGTTTGGGAGATAATCCCACTAACTCTATTAGGGGCCAACTGGCTCATAATTGGATTGATTTGGGTCAGACTCATAGCCTAAAGAGTGTTGTTGAACCCTGTATGGCGGTGGCACCGCCTAGGGCTTAGTGTCCTAGGTGTCTAGTGATGGTATCGCCTGGCAGTTAACCACCACCCAATTCTAGTAGCTAGGACTCTATCTAGTGATAGTACCGTTAGACTAGGCGATGGTACTGCCTAGTGTCAGAGCCCACTGGTGGTGGTACCGCTAGTAACTCAAAAATCTGGGATGAGACTTTTTTTGCTCCATTTTTGAAGCCAATTGATGCTTATAAATACCCCTTACTTCTTAGCTTGCTGAACACAGAGAAATGAATAAAAAGAATTGAGACTATAGTCAAATTGATTGTAAACATTGTGAGTTCACCTCCTCCGAGTCTAAGTGCTAGAAGCTTGTATAAAGAGAGTGAGCAGCTTGTAAAAAGTACTGTAAGGAGTGATTGATCTTTGCCCTTGAAGAAGGAATAGGGAGTGGACGTGGGTCGGACAAACGAACTACTATAAAAATCCAGTATATTTTGTTTTTTTCTATTTTGCTCGTTAGAATTTCGATTCCATACTTTTCATTACTACTATTATTCACTTATGAGTCTCTTTAAGTTTAAGCACGATCGATATCATTTTTATTGAACAAAATATTTTCAACGCATGAAGTTTTTCAAAATCGCATAAATCAATGTTTTTAACTGCTGTACTAATTCAACCCCCCCCCCTCTTAGTGTCGTTCTTGATCCTAACAGAAGAGACTCTTTGGTATCTCATATCGTTGAGTTCTCTCATGTTCCTCAAACAATTTATGGAGATGCAACAGAATAGATTTGGTATCCATTGTTTCATGTTGTCTCTATAACTCGAGAGTCATCTATGTACTTCACGTAGTGAGTGATCTCATCCTCACTTGCCCATTCATTGGGCGTAGGCATCATTGTGTCAAGGACATACATAATTTTCTCCATTGTAAAAACGATTCCCAAGTCTTAAAGCCAATCAATATAATTTGGACCAGTGAGGCGGTTTACATCAAGTATACCACATAAATGATTTGAAAAAGATATATTTTTTAAATAAATATAAATTAGAAATAAATAACATATAGATTTTTAAAAAATAAACAATTTAGATATAATCTTCTATCTTAATCCACTCCCATTATTTTTTCGCAAATCACACAACTCTCTCTGGTATGTGAATCAAAGACCCTAAGTGAATCTCCAGTGGACCAATTGACATCTTAACGTAACCTCGAGGGACTCGACCAATTATGCTAAGCCTAAAAAGGTAGCCAACTCTTATCGATCACAAATCTTTATGATTCTTGTCCTGTTCGACCTCCGAACCATCATGGCCTCAAGGGACTTGATTAATCATGAAATTTGTTAAGTCATCACCATTGTTATAAGATGAGTTTGATTCAACAATATGCCCTCAAGGGACTCGACCAAGCATAACACGTCCTTAGGTCACTAGTGACATCTCTATATCATAGGCAAGAACTCGAATCGTAATATACATGAGCCTCGAGGGACTCGACCAACACAACCTACGTCAAGAATCAATTTCTCCCTATAACGATGGAAGGCCATGTGGGTCAATCTAATTATCTTACGCTTACTGACTTAATATTATCGAGAGAGAGGATTTTGATTTGGTCAAATAATATGACGTGTCACACATATACATATTTGAATATATAAATCTACATCACATGCAAATATATATACATATATAGTAGGTGTATAAGCAATCACACTTCACATTAGTAATCATACTAGATGATTATGGACCACAACTTAATGTGATCAAGCCTAAGCCAATGGATTGAAACACTCACGTCACGATCTATGTATGCATTAACGCATCTTCATGCTATGTGATCGTCCATCTCGTCTTTGTCGGTTCCGTCGGCATTCAACATATCTCCATGAGTCACGATCGTCCATCTCGCCCTCATGGATCCCATTGTCATCTCATGCTCCAGTTGCGCCTCCTCGTATGATTACAACATAATCATAGGCATGTAGGTCCGATAATAAACAAGAAAAAATAAAAGCTCACAAGCCCCAATAATAATAATAATCACATCACATGGTCCATGATCATCCGTCCATATCACACATCACATATACACATCATTATGTAGAACTACTCATTAATTAAATAAATTATTTACTAATTATTTTGTAGTATTTTGGGAGGTGCCCAACAAGACAGATAGTCTCTTATGTGGCTAGGAAACCTTAGCCACTAGGGACTCCCTTATGGTCAAGAATCCTAGGCCACCTTGTGTAGCTAGGAAACCTTAGCCACCAAGGAGTCTTTTGTAACTAGAAAACCTTGGTAATTGTGAACTCTAGCAAAACTCGTAAAATTTAAATTTTGGGTGGTACTATAACCGCCCTAAGCGATACGACCATCGCCATATGCGGTACCACCGTTAGAAAGCGTGATAAGCATAAACAATGCTTATTGACTAACTTTAGCATACTATCACTTAGGTTTGGCAACGTCATCACCCATGCCTATAGCTTGGCATTATAACAGGCTTTCAAGCCCAATAACTTTTGATAGGTTAGCATCATTTTAACCTAAGACCAGTTCAAATTGATTGAAAATGATAATAAATTAGCCATAAATTTGACATTAATAAATCATCCACATATTTGTATGTTGAATGCTTATCGCATTCGATCTTCTGAACCTTCAGCACATCACTCTTTCCTTTAACATATCACTCATTCCATCAGCATGTCAACTTTCTCATGACATCCAATCCTTTGACACAATATCAAATCCTACTAACATGATGCCCAAACCTATAGCACAAAAATCTGATCTCTAACATGTCGATCAGTCCTCAGCTCGACATCTAATTTTTGATACGATAATTTTTCAATACAACTTGTAGCTCTCCTACTCGATAGTTAATATTTTGATGATCAGAATCCATGATCAAAATATTTCCTACGTCACTTATTTCAAAAATATATTAGTCCAATAAACTCATTAATTAACTTCATTATCAAAACCCTATATTCAATAAATTTATCATACTTCTTTTGGCTAATGATGAAGGGAAAAAAGTATTCTAATGATTTTTAACGTAGTCATCCTACTCAGTCATGTCATTTGAGTTTTAGTTATCTTGTGCCTACGTATGTTTTATTGATATCTTACATGCAATTATTGAGTCTTTCAAGTATTTGTTGATACTTTTGATCTACTCACTGAGCATTTTAGAAAGTGGATGTCACATTTAGAAACTCACAAAAATGACCTATCATAAAATGAAATTAAATTTAAAATTTTTGTATCATTTATGCAATTATTGAGTCTTTCGAGTATTTGTTGAATCTTTTGATCTACTCACTGAGCATTTTAGAAAGTGGATGCCACATTTAAAAACTCACAAAAAATGACCTATCATAAAATGAAATTAAATTTAAAATTTTTGTATCATCATTTTTGCTAAGGACAAAGGGGGAACAGTATCTAAAGATTTATGACTCGCATTGTCTCTCTCATGAATCTTTTTGTGTTATAATTTATGTTAGATTTTCTGACATCTTACTCATGACTTCTTAGGTTTCACTTTATGACTTACAACGCTCATGGCTTATAATCTATAATTGCTTAAAAATAGTGATGTTTAGTGACATGATTTTTTATATTTTTAAACCTTCTGTTTAATATGACTTTTGAAGACCATTTAGATCATTTGTATACTCTATTTCTTTTGTTGATAAATAGTAGGAGAGAAGCTATAACTAATATCATGATCATAAACTTTTATATCATTATAAATCTTATCCAAAAATATTTTATTTAATATAGTTGATGTAATTTGATTAATGATGCCATCAAAATAAATGTTATTTTTTTAAAAAAATAGACATCTTATAGTTCAAACAAAACTCGAATGATGACAATCAAACGATCCAAAACCATTAATCTTTTGAATGACACTCACAAAACACTCATCTACTATTAAAAAAAAAGCCTAAGACTTGCTAATCTAAACTTAGAAGTTCAAATACATCTATAGAAATATTACCCTAAAAAATGTTCTAATTTGAAAAAAAATTCGATTTTGGAAAAAAATTATACAATGCACACTACACAGAAACCTCAAATAGAAATAGAAATATTATTCCTCAAGTAATTCAAAGTCCTAGAAGTTGCTCCCAAGGGCACGTTGGGCAATGCACTCATGTAGTGATACTCCCACAGCATTCAATAAATGCACTTGGATTATTTACAAGGTACCGGTCAGCTATTGCTCTCCCTCCACGTTTTCTCATCCAGGCTTGAGATTGGCAATGGCAGTGTTAAGCAACAAACCTAAAAATTATGTCTAAACAAACACAGAAGCAACCAACGATAATCCCAAATTTTAACACAACAGAAACCACGTTCACAAGCAGCACATTACGATCGTCCACTCGCATGCATTATCTGCAGCAATGCCCACCCCCTCTTCTTCATTTAGACAAGCATTGTGAAGACACAGAAGTTTCAAAATTATTACACGACAAATGCACTTGACAAAAGTATCCACTCCAAATTGAAGCATTTGTAACGGTGCTGAAACATAAAATTAATGTCCTGTGATGGCAGTGACACTACAAAATAATTTACAAACAATCAACGTTAAGCAACCAGCAACCATTAACCAACAACTAACCGACGTTACACTATCATAACCATCCTAGAAGACACATTGGAAAGACTTAGTTTGGGTCATCTCGTATCTACAACAAAAGCATACAAAAACCAAAGAAAAATAATATGTTAAAATACACCTAATACAACAAAATCATCAAAATGACAAAAAAATATTCAAGGACTAATGTTCCATAAAAAGAAAAAACAAGCAAATTCCACAAAATTTGTATTTATATGAAAAAAAAACTACGATCACACATTATTACGCAACAAACAATCTAGACAAAACCATCCAACACTGCTGAAACATAAAATAAATGGAGAAAAACTTCAAACCGACAAAAGGGAACAGACAAAACTATAAGGCATATAAGTGCAAAGGTACATACAATGACACATTTGTTCACTGTCATTCCAATCTGTCATACCAAACCTAATGTAGAAAACCATTAAAATAAGAACAAAGAAATATAACATGGTAGGGGTGGTCTATTAGCAAAACCCTCAAACTGAATCTTAACTGAGACAAACTATAATCATCATCTGCCATTAGCAAAACGATGTCAAACCAAACTTATTATAAAAAAAACATTGAAATAAGAACAAAAACACATGGTAGGGTTGGTTGATTAGCAAAGCCCTGTCAAACTAACCTTATGACAACCTAAAACCTGCACCGTTGTTCCACATCTTCACCAACGAACTGTTCCAGTGGCATTATATGATGGCCAGTCAAAACTATAAACTATAATCGGCATCGTGCTGCAGCATTATTCAACAGTCAGTCCCAACTAATACCTCAATGACTAGACAACATATTGAATCAACTATTCCAGTGCCATTGGGATGATCAGTCCAATCAACCAAACAAAGAACCATCAATCCAGTTATTAGCAGCTTCAATCCAGTTATAACAAGCTTCACATTCACATGATCCCCTACCAATACCAATGTTCATGTTGCCAACCAAGCAAGGAAATGGAAATAGAATAATAATGAAACCAAGGCTGTAGGCGAAGTGTTCTATTTCTTTACATAATAAAACCTGCACCATCTATCTGAACCTTATACAAAGCTAATTCATACTGCAAGATACTGATGGTTATCAAGCAATCACAAGATCAACTTCAAAAGCCCAACATGACAAACTCTTTTGAGGCTGCAAAAAGAATGATTAATTGGCTTTCCTCCTCCTAAACACAAACAAATTTTACAAACTTTGCATTAGCATAACAAAACTCTTCAGTCAGCTACAACCATTGCATTCTTCAAATTCAAAAGTACTGTTAATTAGCATCCCACATGGAGCCAATCCTACTAACTGCATGTTATTATAAGAAAGCCTATTCGACCAACTACAACAAATGACATTCTTCAATTGCAAATGCCCATATTCTAGCCTAGCTGAGTATGGTTCCTTTCCAGAAGAGTATCAGCACATTAAAACCATTTTTGACCAATCACAACAAGTACATTTTTCAATTGCAAATGCTCATATTCTAGCTAAGAGAGTATGGTTCCCTTGAGTATCAGCACATTAAAACCTAATCAATTAGAATAACCAGAGCTTGTTCATGACACTGACAAAATGAGGATCCAAAATCCAGAACCATTTCATGTATGAAATTGATGAACCAACTATCATGTCAGGGATTCCCAATAATCTGACATACTATACATCATATACTACTCTTGTGCAGAATAAGAACCGGCAGAAGAAACTAGAACTCATCCTGAGTACACTAAGAATCAATATACATCATATACTCCTCTTGTGCAGAATAAGAACCGGCAGAAGAAACTAGAACTCATCCTGAGTAGACTAAGAATCAACTGAAGAAACTAGAACTCATCCTGAGCAGACCAAGAATCGACTAAACAAACTAAGAAACCCAAATTCAGCTTTCCTTTTATAATTAATGATTCAAACACAATGATACCCAACAGCCCAGATCTTAGCTATGCTTTCACAACAAATGTTTTAAATATTTGCAAACACTAAACCCTTTCTGGCAGCTATCATTGACATAGATCTCTACCTGACCTTCTAGGTCCATAAAAACTAGAATTTTATAATAATAATGAAACCAATGTATGCAATACACGATTGGTACCGTCAGACGTGGTACGATCTTTGTCCGACAAGATACCGCACGCGAATCGCCGCTATCGGGTCTGTCACGAATAATGGTCGCTTCGACACTCGCAACAACTTCATTCAACGTTCTGTTCGTCACTTGCCCATGCATGTACATATCCTTGGCAACCTGTTTTGCTATGTTTTGGTGTGTTTTCCCTGTAAAAATGCAAGAAACAATAGCTCGTGGCGCTGCAGAACAATCACTCACTGCATCTGCCCAAAAACCCCGAAAACAGTTCCGTTTTTGTGTGCCGCGGGCTGATTTCTGCAGCCCGCAGCCACCCCAATTTTGTCAGCCATCTCAGCACCCAGGAACCCCCCCGGTGGCACATGGCTAGATGGGTCTTCAGTATAGTATCGGGCGTTGAACACTTTCACAAGTTTTCACGTCAACTTGACGGAAACTTGCCTTCACGCCCAGCACTTGGGGAGTAGTTGTTTGCGAACTTGCAGCTGCTCATTCACCCTTCTAAAGTCCTTGTTTTTCTCCTCTCTTTCTTTGCTTTCCTGCACTCCAAGTGCTCGCTCAATTGCTTGTAAAGCTTCCCTCTTCGCGAGACTCGAGACTTGTCCGCTGCTCGTTTTCAAAACTAATCAACTTCTCTTTTTACAGGTCCTACGGGACCTGCATGAGGTTGCAGTTCGACTGACCCTTTGCGGACGCATATGTCGCAAGGGCACCTCAAGACTTAGGTAATCCAAGCTAAGTCTGATCGAAGTGAGCGCAAAGGTGATTCTTGACTTAGGCAACTCCAGCTAAGTCCATGTTTGCCGCAAGGGTGCCTCACCATTTAGGCAATTCCAACTAAGTGTCTGACATTGTGGTATCAGAGCAGGCAAGCAATTTGAACAAGTAGCAAAGAAACTTCGCAATCTTGCCATGGCGAAATATCGTGGCGAATCGAGCAAGACGGGGCAAGCCGGATTGTTGCCCAAAGCAACCGTAGGTGGGCTGCATGTGCAAACTCGCTCAGTCACTGCTGGAGTCACTCAAGAGGAGCGGGGCAGCGAACATGATGAGCGAGAAGTTGACTACTCGCCGCCAGCGGAGGAGGTGCAATTTGGAGCACCAACCAGGAAAAAGAGCCATCGAGAGAGGATCATAGCGGCGGAAACTCGCTTGGATGTTCTTGAAGCGAGCTTGGACGAACTCTACCAAGGCTAAAATAGGCTTCTTGGCATAGAAAGCTCGCAAGAAGAAGCTGAATCCCGGATCGACAAGGTTGAAGCCCTTGTCGACCGACTAACGGATGACACCAAGGACTCCATGCAATATTTACAAGAGATGGCGACGGAACTCACTTCCAGAGTGGCAGTGCTCACAAGGGCGTTGAATGCGGGAGGAAGCAACACCCGTGTTGAGCCGACACAAAGCTTCAGAGCGCCCGACCCACATTGCTATGGGGGTGCTAGAGATGCTAAGGAGCTTGAGAATTTCCTGTTTGATATGGATAAATACTTCCGATCCACGAGGCCGGACTCTGAGGACACCAAAGTTTTGATAGTGACCATGTATCCGAACGGAGATGTAAAGCTTTGGTAGAGAACCCGTTGGGAAGAGATTCAATAAGGTCGGTGTTGAGTGGACACATGGAACGACTTGAAGCGTGAGTTGAGAACTCAATTCCTGCCCGAGAACCCTGAGTTCATAGCAAGGAGGAAGTTGAGACAACTCCACCAAACGATTTCCATTCGGGACTATGTGAAGTAATTTTCTGTACTGATGCTGGACATTTAAGATATGTCTGAAAAAGATAAGCTGTTCAACTTTCTTGACGGCCTGAAGCCATGGGCTCAACTGGAACTTCATCGACGGAATGTCACTGATGTGATTGGAGCAATTGCAGCCGTAGAAAGGCTCACCAACTTTGTTTCTTCAGAGGACCCGAGGAAGAAGAAACAATTGTTAGGAAATCGCCATCCAAAACATCCTCCTGGGAAGGAACCTGGGGGCGAACAAAGGAAGAAGAGTTTCCAAAAGGGGCCGAACTTAAACGGCAAGGCCTCAAGACCTGGTAGATGCTTCTTGTACGAAGGGCCACATAGGGTGTGGGAGTGCCCACAAAAGCAGGCACTCAATGCCTTGTCGACTTCCATCAATCCCCCCAAGACAGACAAGGGCAAGGCAGTTGCTCTTAGTTCGAGTAGCTCTGAATTGGGTAGCGATGATGAGAAGTCACAAGGACCCTGAATGGGTGCGATGCGTTTGTTGAATGCATTATGGGGTCAAGTGGGGGAGAACATGAAGCCGAAGCAACAAAAAACAGGAAGCAGTGAGCTAATGTATGTGAACATCAGACTCAACGGCCAAACCACCCGAGCAATGGTGGACACGGGTGC
This sequence comes from Musa beccarii, assembly GCA_024322285.1. Classification (NCBI taxonomy): domain Eukaryota; kingdom Viridiplantae; phylum Streptophyta; class Magnoliopsida; order Zingiberales; family Musaceae; genus Musa; species Musa beccarii. The sequence goes on from CM044394.1 coordinate 27,103,899, forward strand.
TACTCACAACTTCATTGCCAACCAAGAAGCAAAGCGACTGGGACTAATCTTGGAGAAGAACCCAAGTCCGATGAAGGCGGTCAACTCGGAGGCCAAGCGGATCTCCGGGCTAGCAAAGATGAGTCTCCATCAAGATCGGATCATGGAGCGGGTGCACAAACATGATGGCGGTGCCATTGGATAACTTCCAAGTGATTCTTGGAATGGAGTTCATGCACGCAGCAAAGTTGGTACCGATGTCGTTCCTAAACTCCATATGTCTGATGGGAGGTGACAACCCCTGTGTGGTTTTCGTCTCTTGGAGAGGAACCCAGGATCCCCAACAACTATCGGTGTTGCAATTGAAGAAAGGTGTACGCAAAGGAGAGTTAACCTTTGTGGCTGCGATGAAGCTAGCTAGAACCACTTGACAGGGAGGCCATTAAAGAACCTGCTATAGTGGCAAACATTCTGAAGGAGTTCACAGATGTTATGCCACCTGAGTTGCCGAAAACTCTGCCACCATGCAGAGGCATGGATCATCTTATTAAGCTGGAGCCGGGAGTGAAGCCTCTAGTGAGACCACCATACCGCATGCTCCCTCCTGAGTTGGCAGAGCTCAGAAAGCAGTTAGATGAACTGCTAAGCGGTGGTCTCATCCGCAGTTCCAAAGCACCATTCGGAGCTCCAGTTCTCTTCCAGAAGAAATAAGATGAGAGTCTCCGACTATGCGTCGATTATCGAGCCCTTAACAAGGTGACCGTGAAGAACAAATATCCCATCCCGCTCATTACGGACTTGTTCGACCAACTAGGCAAAGCAAAGTATTTCTCCAAACTCGACCTTCGATCGGGGTATTGGCAGGTGCGTATTGCTGAAGGTGATGAAGCAAAGACTACCTGTGTAATCAGGTATGGAGCGTTTGAGTTCTTAGTGATGCCTTTCGGCTTAACCAACGCTCCAGCCACATTTTGCACTCTTATGAACCAGCTATTCAAGGAGTATTTGGACAAGTTTGTGGTCATCTACTTGGATGATATCATCGTCTACAACCGAACACTTGAGGAGCATATTGAGCACCTTCGAACAATCTTCAAAGTTCTCAAGGAGAATACTTTGTTCGTGAAAAGAGAGAAGTGTTATTTTGCTCAGACGGAGATCTTATTCTTGGGGCATCGAATCGGCAATGGTTCCATTTGAATGGACAAGTCAAAGGTGCAAGCTGTGGCAGAATGGAGTACTCCAAGGAAGGTGTCAGAGCTGAGATCCTTCCTTGGTTTTATGAACTACTAACGGTGCTTCATAATGGGGTATTCGAAGCGCGCCGCTCTACTGATGGAGTTGCTGAAAAAGGAGCAGCCTTGGAGATGGTTCGACAAATGCGAAGTGGCATTCCAAGACCTAAAGGCTGCCATTTTGAAAGAACCTGTGCTCAAATTGCCAAATTATGGGAAGCCCTTCGAAGTCTATACAGATGCTTCAGACTTCGCTATTGGGGGAGTCCACATGCAGGAGGGCCACCTAGTGGCCTACGAAAGCCGCAAGCTCAACGAGACCGAGCGATGGTATCCAATGCACGAGAAGGAGATGACAGCGGTGATCCACTGTTTACGGGTGTGGCGACACTACCTTCTCGGATCGCGATTTGTACTGAGGATAGACAACATCACTTTGAGTTACTTTCAGACTCAAAAGAAGCTCTCTCCAAAGCAAGCACGATGGCAGGACTTCCTAACGGAATTTGATATGATAACAGAGTACAAGCCCGGAAAAGCAAATGTCATAGCCGATGCATTGAGTCAGAAGGTAGAACGAGTGAATGCTATGCAATTGGAGGGCAGAGGCCAAGCAAGTCAGTTGTACTCCAACTTCCTTTCTCGGATCAAGGATAGACTGTACAGTGATCCTCAGGCAGTAACCTTGATGCAACTAATCCAAGAAGGCAAGGCACGACGATTTTGGGTCCAGGAGGGACTCATCTACACAAAAAAAACAGAGTTTATGTCTCTCGAGTGGACAATTTGAGGCGTGAACTCTTGAAGGAGTGTCATGATTCCCTTTGGGCAGGACACCCGGGCATTCACCAAGCATTGGCTCTCGTGGAGAGGGCCTTCTATTGGCCAAAGATGGGGACGGATGTGGAGGAATATGTTCGAACGTACCTAACTTGTCAACAAGATAAGGTGGAGTAGTGGAAGCCGATGGAACTTTTAGAGCCGTTGCCTGTACCAGAAAGGCCGTGGGAGAGCATTTCTCTGGACTTCATATCAAGCTTGCCGACAGTAGGGGGACTCGAATCGATACTTGTGGTGGTCGACCGATTTTCAAAGTATGCAACCTTCATTGTTGCACCCCTACACTGTTCAGCAGAGGAAGCGACGAAGCTAATAATGAAGAATGTGGTGAAGTATTGGGGAGTCCCGCACAATATCATAAGTGATCGAGATGCTCAGTTTCTAGGACGATTCTGGACCGAGCTATTCAAATTGTTGGGGTCGAAGCTATACTTCTCCACAAGCCTCCACCCCCAAACGGATGGCCAAACTGAGAGAATAAACTCGCTCCTAGAGCAATATCTTCGGCACTACATGAGTGCCAACCAATGAGATTGGGTGAAGCTGTTGGACATAGCCCAATTCTTCTACAACCTGCAGCAGAGCTCTGCGTCCAACAAGAGCCCCTTTGAGATCATCATAGGACAACAGCCATCGACTTCTCATACTTTGGCTATTGGATATACAAGGAGTAGTCCGTCTGCATATCATTTGGCAAAAGAATGGGCATCGAAATGTAGATATTGCGCGGGCCTACTTGGAGAAGGCAGCCAGAAAGATGAAAAAGTGGGCAAACTTGGGAAGGCGACCCCAGGAATACAAAGTCGGCGATTTGGTATTGGTGAAGCTCCAACTAGCATCACTCCAATTCTTTAGAAACAAGGTGCACAAAGGATTGGTACGCAAGTATGATGGCCCCTTCCCAATTATCAGTAGGGTGGACAACATCTCCTAGAAGTTGCAGCTGCCGACGTGGCTCAAGATTCATATTGTTTTCCATGCTAGCAACTTGAAAGTCTACCACTCCGATCCGCAAGATGCTTCTCGAGACATTTCAACTCGACAACCTCACACCAGAGCCTCTTACGAGAAGCGAGTTGCGACCATTTTAGCAGATCGCAAAACAAAGCTACCCAATGGAGCTGAACATATCAAATACTTGGTGAAGTGGCGGAAGCTTCCTAGAACCGAAGCTAGTTGGGAGCCAGAAGATGCCCTCCGACATGAAGAAGCAACCATCAAAGCTTACCAGCAAACATTGACGAGGGCACCGACAGTTTAAGTGGGGGAGAATGTCACGAACGGTCGTCGCACACTCGCAGCAACTTCGTTCAACGTTCCGTTCGTCGCTTGCCCATGCATGTACATATCCTTGGTAGCCTGTTTTGCCATATTTTGGTGTGTTTTCCTTGTAAAAATGTAAGAAACAATAGCTCGCAGTGCTGCAGAACAATCGTTCGCTGCATCTGCCCAAAAACCCCCAAAATAGCTCCGTTTTTATGTGCCGCGGGCTGATTTCTGCAGCTCGCAATGCTGCAGAATAATCGTTCACTGTATCTGCCCAAAAAACCCCCAAAACAGCTCCATTTTTGTGTACCGCGGATTGATTTCTGCAGCCCGCAGTCACCCCAATTTTGTCAGCCATCTCAGCACCCAGGAACCCCCTAGGTGGCACATGGCTGGATGGGTCTTCGGTATAGTATTGGGCGTTGAACGCTTTCACAAGTTTGCACGTCAACTTGATGGAAACTTGCCTTTGCGCCTGGCACTCGGGGAGTAGTTGTTTGCAGTCTTGTAGTTGCTCATTCACCCTTCTAAAGTCCTTGCTTTCCTGCACTCCAAGTGCTCGCTCAATTGCTTGTAAAGCTTCCCTCTTCGCGAGACGTCGGGACTTGTCCACCGCTCATTTTCAAAACTAATCAACTTCTCTTTTTACAGGTCCTACGGGACCTGCATAAGGTTGCAGTTCGACTGACCCTTTGCAGACACATATGTCGCAAGGGCGCCTCAAGACTTAAGCAATCCAAGTTAAGTCTGATCGAAGTGGGCGCAAAGGTGATTCTTGACTTAGGCAACTCCAGCTAAGTTCGTATTTACCGCAAGGGTGCCTCACCACTTAGACAATTTCAGCTAAGTGTCTAAAAAGTCGACATGATTTTTTTATTTTTTTAATAAAAAAAATCATTTTTTCCATTTTTAAGAAGGAAGGCGACATGCCCGTGTGGCAACGTCGCCTCGGCGACATTGACCAAGATGAAAGGCGATGCTCCCGAGGCGACGTCGCACGGGCGACATCTTTTTTCCAATTTTTTAATAAAATTTTTTTTTTACTTTTCGAGCGACGTCACCCGAGATGGGAGGCGACATTGCCCGTTGACATCTCGGGCGACGTCGTCGAGGGAAATATATATATATATATATATATATATATATATAATATTTAATAAATATTATTTATAATTATAAATATATATATCGAACGGTATGCCAAAACGTACCATTCGGTACACGGTACCGTACCGGAGAAGTGTCGAAACTCCGGTACGATACGGTAGTGTAAACCTTGAATGAAACTACTAAAGAATGTTTTAGTTCATGACAGACCACATCTCAGTCAATGATACCAGAAAGAAAAAAAAAATCAACTAAGTAGTTTAGTAATATTAGGAAACACAAAACGACTGAAACGACAAGGTGGTGCTTTTATCCTATGGCTCTTGCATAAGAGTAACAAGAAGTTGGTGCTTTTATTCCACAAACAAAAAAGGCTCTTGCATATGAGCTCGTAAACATAAGAGTAACAAGAAAGCGGAGTACCATTCCTTAAACATGGAACCTGGTTTGGTTGCAACCAAGAGATGTGGTACAAATAAGATCATTTGTCAATTATTAATAAGGGCCTCATGGTCAATTGATATATTGTTTAGTGGTCTTCCGGTCCAAAAAAAAGCCATAAGAAACTAAATAGTAGCCACAAAAATGAATTAGTGACAACAAACAACACAAAACAACTAAAAGAACAGCAAGTTGGTGCTTTTATCCCATGAACCAATGCAGATCTTACATACCAGCTCTTAAACATATACATGTCAATACCAGAAATTGTGCAGTGCTATTCCTTAAACATGGAACTTGGATTGAATGTTATCAAAAGATGTAGCATGAATAAGATCATTTGTCTGTAATTCGTGATGAAGGCCTAATGGTACAACTGTTTACTGCTTAGTCCCTCTTTTTTTGATCCAAAAACCAAAAAGTAACTAGATGCAAAAGCATAGAGAACCAATATAACATTGTGTCTAAGTTGTCTGTTTCGCGTAAAACAGGTAACAATTCCAAAAACAAGGACAAACCCATCAAAGCTGGCATCATTTTATTCCAACAGAAAGGCAAGTAGAGATCACAGCAAATTGTATGACCAACACATGAAGCAAAATCACATTCATTGCTCTAAGTTCTGCTTAGTAAAAAAAAATAAATATTTGGATTATCTGCTTAGTTAAAAACAGTAGTAGATAATATCTGGTAATATCCTCCATGTAATTGAACACTAAGTAGATGCAAGTTTCCACCTGCTTCTTGTATTATCGATCACATCTCCCCATCACTACCCTTAAGTGCCAAACAAAAGATACGAAATAGAAATTTTACAAAGAGATTTTTTGGGCCCATTCCAAAAGACATCTCCCTCCAGCAGGACAAGAAGCTGACGGAAATTATATGACCAGGTAGAACTTCTATTCTCTTCATCATGCAAACCAAAACAACAACCTTGAAAACTTGTTTGTATCAGATATGGTTGCAGAATCTTCATAAAGGAAATATATTCAATCAGCAATTGGGTCTCTACAAGAAGATTACTTGACGAAAATTGGACACCTTTGTTTACAGTGTGAAGGCTCCATGCTTGTAACATAATCAAAACCTCAATGCCCAGCTTTCTTAATGTGAAACCCAGCTCCCAAAACAAGCTTCAGGTAGACGAACAACACAAAATGAGCAGCAAAAAGTACATCAGCCTGAAAAGATACCTTACCACTTCTAATAAAAATCAGCAATATGAAATGAATTTCCAAGGAAAAACAAGAGAACACAGCATGCCTGTACCTCCCTCCAACTTGATACAAGAAAAAAGGAACAATGCATCTTAAAACCCACTTGTTTTCGAAGCCATCACTTGTGCTATTGAATTGATTCAGAAATCAATACAACAATCAAGTACAATTATTATAACCCAAGATCACCAACAAAGACACCTTAATAGCACAAGTACCTGTACAAGATTACCGTGTCCTAACTTCCACACAAGATAAAGGAAACATTATTCAAAAGAGAAATGGAAGTTAATTAAGAGGAAGAGAAACCCAGCAGAGAACTTTTATGAGCCGAAGGATCAAAAAGTCGGTGAAAATAATTTGACCTTTCATAAGTAATAACTTTGCACTGTTGGACTGCATTTTGGCAATAAATGAACAGCAATGAGGCTAATGGAAACAATGACTACAGAATTCAAGTTATTCAACAAAATTAGCTTACTTCCTCTAATACAACCAGCCAAGAACACCAAAGGATGTAATTAACCCAATTTAGAGATGTATTAACTCCAAAATAAAATCCTGCTACCAAACGTCATAACTAATTGTAGAAAACCAGGACAGAAAATCCAAATTTCATCTGGAAATAGCAGCCAAGAATACAACTGGATGTAATAAACCAAATACCCAAACAAAATAACCCTCCATATACCCAATTTAAATCCTGCAAACAAACAACATAGTGAATTGTTGAAGGTAAAATAATCTCTCATATGAGGCTACATCAGCATTATAGGGCAACATAAAAGACACCTGTCAAAAGTTACACTAGAAACACACAAGGACAAAAAAGTTTACATGGAACAAAAAACTATAAATTGAACAGAGAACTTAAAAAATGCCAACTAATAAGAGATAAAGTAGAAATTGCATATTACAAAAAAAATGAATACTCAACTAAGAAACCTAACAATAAAAGACAATAGAACATGAGCCAATCAAAGTAAAAAAGGCCAAACAGACAAGAAAATAACAACAAAAAAAAAACAATTTTCTAGAAGCATCAAATAAATGTGACAACTCATATACTAATCATAAATGCTCCTGGCTAGGTGCATGTTATGTGTTCATGACCTAGCACTGTTTAATCAGAAAATCAATTTAAAGTTATTTACTCAAAGCAAAAAATGATTAAATGTCATACTAAAAAAACATCTACAAGCTAACTGAAACCAAATATCAGATGACCAGAGGCAGTTTAAACAAAAAGATAATGAAGCTGCAAAGTAGAAATCTGACAAAGAATCCAAGAAGAGACAAATGAGAAGTTTGTATGACCTTCTAATAAGACTTGCCAAGCAAGTAACTGCTAAAAATTCACATCAACAAGAACAATTAACAATTGGATGAAAACTTAATATCACAAACATGCATAAATTGCACACCTAAATCTAAACGAGCCTTTTAAAACAGGCAAAACCTATGTCTCATACCAAATGCTATCCCAGGAAGGTCCTAATCCTAATAACCAGGCTTATGGCTAATGCTGATACTGATGCTTCTGCAACTGCACACAAAAACCCTACAAATAGAACATTCAGAAAACAAAGAGAAAGACTAACTTCAAAAGTGCAAAGTTATAAAATGTACCAAGCATGCCGATGGAATAAGTAGTCAGTCAATAATCAACAACTAAATATCCAATGAAAAGTGAAAGGAACCTCTCCCATGAATGATGATAGAGTAAGAACATAGCGAAACCAAATATCATAGAGTAAGAACATATCGAAACCAAATACCGTAGGAAGGTAGCAGAACACTCACATCTCACTTTCAAAAAAATGTCCCATGCCCATGCAAAACTAGATGTCCATCAGCTTCCCCTAGCAGACAACAAATAAAAACAAACAACCATACTTTGATGAGAACCGTATCAAATGACCAACTTGTGCACGTAAGGGCAACAATTAATATTTGAAAGTAACAAAGGCTGACTAAACCAGCACAAACCGGATACATCCACTGTTCATAATTTCGGAAGCCCTGGATCCATCATAAGAAGCGACGTATGTCACAACAATGAAACCCCTTTAATAACGCTATCTAACGGAGAACCTATTTTAATCATTCAACGAAAACCAGAGCATCCTTAACAAACTGCATCACAGCTGCAGTGTGGGCTCCATACAGATAATAACCACAAACACACCACAGCCCCACCAACCGCGTTGATGATACATATAGAATCTGCCACAGAAACTAGCCTTATCAAAAATGTAAAACCTAGGTCTCATACCATAAACAATCCAACAAAGGTGAGTTACCATCTCTATTTAGTAGAATCATGCCGCAACGATTATGCATCTGCAACTGCCCACAAAAACACTAGGAATAGAACATTCAGAAAACAAAGAGATAGACCAACTTCAAAAGCAAATATATATAAAATGTAACATGATGCCGACGGAAGGAGGATGACAGGAAAAATAATCAACAATTTAACAGGTAACCTCAAAAAATGAGAAGTTGATGGAACTCTTCCCTGTGACCCGTCTAAATCCAGTTATAGTATCCAAAAGACAGCAATGATGCTGACACGGTTAGCGCATATTTCAAACCAAACATCATAGCAAGGTAGCAAAACACTCGCATCTCTCTTATAAATATCATATCCAGAAGCTTTCCCTTGCACAAAAATAAAAACAAACAAACATAACCAACTTGTGGACATAAATGCAACAAATAAAAGTTGAAAGTAACGAAGGCCAACTAAACCAGAACAAACAGGACACATCCCTTGTTCAAGATCCGCAGCGATTGAAAATAGATCACCCGATTCGTTCAAGATCAATGTCTAAGACCCGGAAAACGAAAACCACATGAACAAAAGGCTTCTAATACACCCCGCATGGAAAGTAGATCAGTTTCAAGTGCCGAGAACATACGATCCAATTCGTAAACGAAATCAACGATCAAGGGATGGCTGAGGATTTGGATGCACCACCTATCGGAAACAGACCATCCAATCCGAAAACGAAATCAACGACCGACGGATGGCTGACGATCCACAACACCGCAGATGCTAACGACGCATGCCAACAACCAATACAACGGTGGCAAGTGAGGGCAGGGAGCCGGTCGTTTATAGCGTTGCGGTGAGGCAGCCAACGATCTAGATCAGAGAATAAAAGAAAGAAGCAACGGCTGAGATGGAATTCCTTCTTAGCTGTTGTGACCGACAAGGATGGGTCGGTGGAACGGTCTGTGTTGGGTCAGACGTTTGCTTTGAAACACGCAACTGCCTGCGCGGAAGGTGGCCGAAGGTTCGCGAGTCCGAACGCATCCTCGTGGCACTCCGTTGATTTCGTGACCGGAAACGCAGCTTACCATCAGAAATAATAATAATAATAATAATAATAATAAATAAATAAATAAATAAATACCAGTGCGCTGCGTTTTGTTAACCCGAAACGCAGCTCCAAACTTTGACCTCCTGTCGACCTGGTCAAGTTTCATCATAACTTTGCGAACTCCGCCTTAAAAAAACTAAAAATAAAAAATAAACAAAGGGTACAATCGGAACCCAAGTTGACCACCGACCAAAAATGGTAGACGAACAGGTAAATAGAGTTTAATTAAATGACAAATTTCATGGAGTTTAAAATAAATAAATACCAGCAGCGTGGATCATTGACGAGCGTTGATTTTTCTGAAAAGGAAAATATACTAAATCTAAACTGGGTTACAAACTGTGTGTTGATAAAAAGAAACTTATGTTATATCGTATATTATACCATTCGATATACCAGGAATGTCAACAAAAATTAATTAATCAAAATTCTTTGAGAGAGCCTTTAACAAAATATATAAAATACATAGGATGAAAAAAATCTCATTTGATATAAATATTGGATAGAGTCACTTTTATCATCATCAAGAGTCTTTGAAGTATCACGTGGGCCTTCACCATAATGATGAACATCCAACCTTGAAGACAAAGATTATCACTGAAGAACAAAATCATATCTTGCTAAGAAAAGAGATTGAGGTCAATGAGTTATCTGTTTCAATTGAAAAATCATAATTTACCTTAAAGGGATTAGCAGCTATCTTGTTTCTCTAGAGATCCTGAGATAGTGAAGCAACCTACCAATTATCATTAGCAAAGAATAGAACGCAAAAAACCAAAGAGGAAGGTTTGGTCGAGCAATTATGATGTTTGGTATTATTTTTATTATTTCAAAGGAATTAAAAACCAGTAGTAATGATGTAACAAAGTTTGACGGTGCAAGATTTATAAGATCAGTACCTTCTTCCGACCAAGCTCCTTGGTGTCATGTATCAAACCATTTGAAGTAGTAAGAGAGCATAAAATGAAGTAGGTCCCAAAACGATAAAAGCATGAAAGATATGATGGAAAGCATCAGAATCCATATTACAAAGGAAATAATGATCAATTTGATTTTGAAAATGTTTAAAAGTCATAAAGAGATTGGGAGACAATGCCAAAAAAAATTTCTTTTCTAACTTTAGGGGCCATTTTAAGTTGCTAAATCATCTCTTAGACTAGTTATTTTTCCTAGGTTCAATCTTTTGTTTAAACATATATAGACGAAGTGCTTCTAGAAGGGCTAACAGTCTAGTTTCATTCATTATCATTAGGCACTTAAGAGTTAGATAGTGTTGTTCTTATCCATTAGCGAGCGATGGAACTAGATGAAGGACATAGATTGTATTTTCACCCGAGTCAGTATAGTACAAATGACACATATCAATTCAATGGATAATCAAAATGTGATCCATCTTGTACTTGACGATTTATGTAAGGAGGGACTTATTAAGTGATACACCTACTAGATTATATGACCTTATCAAATTATGTAAGATATATTAGATATAATTAGATTTTGATGATGGTTATTGGTCAATAGAAAAGAAGTCCAATTATGATAGTATTCCTTAGGAGATGTCTTTGATAGAAGAAACTTTTATAATTATTTATCTTAGACTCTTTGCTCTTGTCTATAAATAGACAAGACCTTCTAAGGACATAATGTTAGAAAATTTGGGTGACATCACATGTGCAGTAGAAGAACAAAAAATAAAAATTTTAGATTTCCATAAAAAAAGTTCTTATCGTCATGCGAAGATTGGTGAGCAAAAACCAACAAAATTGAAAAACTATGCATATAAGAAAGACGCGTTACCTAGGGAGATCATATACCTCTGAAATTTTGTAGAGCTGTGAGAGAGGATGAAGGATGTCAAGTGTTCTCATCTCTAGTAGTGATCCACATGGCAGGGGCTGTGAAGATGCTCCTCAAATCGCTGCACAAATCTCCTCACTGCATACACCACGCAATCAAGAAGGGGCCGGCCCTTCTTAATATCGACATATCCTAAATAGGGGCTACTGGTTGAGAGAAGAGAGAGAGAGAGGAGAATATGAGGTAGTAGCCTATGGCTCTTTGGTTCCCTCCTATTTATAGAGATCCCCTATCAACTTAACCCTAATAGATCATGTCCTATTAGATACTAGATCTTCATTCAACTACCTAATCCTTTTAAATTAGTGGATCTCTACCCAATAATCTCTCATAGGCTCTTATTGGATATTATCCATAGGATTCAATAATTCAGGGGCTTATTGGATATCCAATAATATAGGGGCTCCAGCGGATATCTCATATTCGAACCTCTACTCATCGTATCACCTACCAAATGTATGTAACCCTCTAGGCCCAATATTAAGTTGGTCGTGAGTAATACATGTCAAAACTCCTTCTGGTTTAGTGAATTGTTATCTCCATAATAATTCGACTCATGGAATACGGATGTACTATGCCACTACGTCATAGTCCCTAGATAATATAGGAGAATCCAATCCTTTGGACCTATTTATCCCTAGTTACCATGTATCTAAAGTCCATAATCTATATAATATCCTAGAGACCGTAAACCGGGCATAGTGCTGTTAGACCCATACGGTTTCTACTCGAGTCTCACTCTAATCGGATTCTCCCGGAGAACTCTTTCTCTCTTAATTCGAATGACTTTGGCCAAAGATTTGCTTGAGCAAGAACACATATGATATTCCTCTCATGAGACCAAGAGCGGATGATCATCTATGATACTCAATTATCCTCGTAAGGTTGGCTGCCACTTCCGATGACCAGTTGTATTAGATCTAAAACTTCTAAACCTATAAGTCTAGTATCAAAGAGTGGAGTACTCATGCAGGACATCGTTGGTGTCTCAAGTTTAAGGACCAGATACACTACTAGGATAACGGAATCACTATTTGATAATGACGTATCATTAACTATCCAACATTCCGTAAGTGGATCAATTAATGAACTCATTCTCCAATGAGCACTTGCATTGTATCCTTGGTGTCCCCACTATTGGGAAATCCATAGGGGGTGACATCTCATGTGCAGCGGAAGAACAGAAAAATAAAACCTTGGATTTCCACGAAATGTTCCATCATCATGCGAAGATCAGTGCGTCAAAAACAAATTCGTAAAAACTACATGTGTAAAAGAAAGTACCTAGGGAGATCGTATATCCCTAAATCCCTGCAGATCTATAGGAGAGGATGAAGAAGGTCAAGTGTCATCCTCTCTAATGGTATCCACATAGTAGGGACTACAACAATACTCCTCTCTTGGGAGAGGAGAATAGAAGGTGGCCATAAAAAAGAACCCCCAGCCTATGAAGCTTTGGTTCTCTCCTATTTATAGAGGCCCTCTATAAACCCTAATGGATCTTGCCCTGTTGGGTATTGGATCTCCATCCAATTACCCAAGCCTCTTGGATTAATGGGTCTCTACCCAATAATCTCTTATTAGCAATTATTGGATCTCATCTTAGGATCCAATAATTCAGGGGCTTAATGGATATCCAATAAGATAGGGGCTTCAGCGGATATCTCATATCCGAACCTCTATTCATCGCAACACCTACCATATGTGTGTGACCCTCTAGGCCTAATATCAAGCTGGCCGTGAGTCATACTTTCAGAACTCCTTCTGATTTAGTGAATTATTATCTCTATAATAATTCACCCAACTCATCGATTGCGGACGTACTAGGCCACTACAACGTAGCCCCCAGACGACAAAGGGGAATCTAATCCTTTGGACCTATCTGTCCTCAATTACTATGTATCTATAGTCCCTCATCCAACTAATATCCTAGAGACCCCATATCGGGCATGGTGCTATCAGACCCATACGGTCTCTCCTCAAGTCTTGCTCTTGTTGGATTCTCCCGGAGAACTCTTTCTCCCGCAATCCGAATAACCTTGGCCAAAGATTTGTTTGAGCAAGAATACATGAGATATTCCTCTCATGATACCAAGAGCGGATGATCCTCTATTGACACTCAAGAGCCCTCGTAAGGTTAGTTACCACACCTAATAATCGGTTGTATTAGATTTGGAACTTTCTAAACCTATAAGTTCGGTATCAAAGAGTGAAGTACTCATACATGACATCCTTGGTGTCTCAATTTTAATGACCAGATACACTATTGGGACTACGGAATTGCTATCTGACATGAGGTAACAATAACCATCCAGCATTTCGTAGGCGGATCAATAAGTAAACTCATTCCCCAATGAGCACTTGCACTGTACTCTTAGTGTCCCCACATGAGTAGCTATGAGACCAACCACCTCCATCATATGAATGGGTATATAATACACTAGTCTATCCGATTGTCTCGATGTCCCTCTCGAATAACCTATGGCTAGGATTATTTTAGGGCCTGTGTTTAAAGGTGAATCGATCTCATTATCGTGATCTCATCACGATCCGATTCCCATTGCACAGATCCAAGGACATCATAATATATGCAACACGTAAGATAAAGTGATAAAATACGTAATAATAAGTAAAGAGAAAGAGTGTATATCAAGTCACAAGTGCCATCACTCATGTGATTGGCTTGTAGGGCACATATGACTAGCAATCTCCCACTTGACCTAAAGTCAATCACCAACATGTCTGATCTCCATCAGACCTCTGTGACGCTCAAAGATAATTTGAGTCAATGGCTTTGTCAATGGATTTGCAATGTTATCTTCGGATGGAACTCCTTCCACTACTACATCTCTTCAGGCCACGATCTCTCTGATAAGTTAGAACCTCCTCAAAACACTTCTGATGAGACCTAGGTTCCCTTATTGGAGTAATCACCCTATATTTATCGTAATATAAGGGAATCAGCTCCTCGTTGCTCGACATGATTCCCAAATCTGTGATGAACTTCTTCATCCAGACTCCCTCCTTTGTTGCCTCTGCTATAGTAATTTATTCCGCCTCTGTGGTCGAGTCAGTAGTAGTATCTTGCTTGGAACTCTTCCAGCATACTGCTCCTCCATTCAGGGTGAACACATATCCTGAATTAGACTTGCTATCATCGATATCGGATTGGAAGCTAGAGTCCGTGTAGCCCTCAACCTTGAGGCTACTTCCTTCATATACCAGTAAAAGATCCTTAGTCATTCTAAAGTACTTAAGGATACTTTTTACTGCTTTCCAGTGCTCCAAGCTTGGATTTGCCTAATACTTGCTCGTGATACTCAAAGCATATGCTATATCAGGCCTGGTACATAGCATAGCATACATGATAGATTCTATTGCTGGGGCATATGGTATCCTATCCATGTGTGCCCTTTCTTCAGGAGTCTTTGGGGATATACTCCTAGAAAGTGGTATTCCATGTCTTATTGGTATGAGACCTATCTTTGAATTTTTCATGCCAAACCTTTTGACAATGGTGTTTATGTATCTTGATTGTGACAAGCCTAGCATCCTCTTAGATCTATATCTATAGATCCGTATCTCCAATATGTAGGATGCTTCCCCCAAGTCCTTCAGGGAGAAGTGCCTAGATAGCCAAACTTTTACTGTAGAGAGTATTCTTACATCATTCCCAATGATCAGGATGTCATCCACATATAATACCAAAATGGTAATAGTGCTCCCACTTACCTTCCTGTACACACAAGGCTCATCTTCGTTCTTAACGAAATCATA
Organism: Musa beccarii; assembly: GCA_024322285.1. Classification (NCBI taxonomy): domain Eukaryota; kingdom Viridiplantae; phylum Streptophyta; class Magnoliopsida; order Zingiberales; family Musaceae; genus Musa; species Musa beccarii. The sequence goes on from CM044394.1 coordinate 27,119,010, forward strand.
AGATCTGATCGCCTCATCAAATCTTATGTTCCAACTTCAGGAAGCTTGCTTTAGTTCATAGATGGACCTAAGCAACCTGCACACATTATCTGGGTTATCCCTAGACACGAATCCCTTAGGCTGTATCATATATACCTCTTTCCTTGAGGTTACCATTGAGGAATATAGTTTTAACGTCCATCTGTCAGATCTCATAATCATAGTATGCTGTAATAGCCAATAGAATTCGAATGGATTTTAGCATGGTTATGGGTGAGAAAGTTTCGTCATAGTCAATACCTTGCCTTTGACGATATCCCTCAGCCACTAGCCTTGCTTTATAGGTCTCTACCTTTCCATCTACTCCAATCTTCTTTTTGAAGATCCACTTGCAGCCAATGGGTACAATACCCTCGGGTGGAACAACCAGGTTCCAAACCTTGTTGGAGTACATAGAATCCATTTCTGAATTCATGGCTTCTTGCCATTTCTAGAAGTTTATGCTCATAATAGCCTCATCGTAGGTTGAGGATCCTCAATATCCTCTCTTATGATATGTCCCACATATCTCTCAGGAGGATGAGATACTCTACCAGACCTACATAAAGTTGAAACTTGTGTGCTAGATATCTGAACAGATTCTAGCTATGGAATGGTGCTTAATCTAGGTTCTCTAACCTCGCTCAACTCTATCATGCTCCCACTGTCTCCACTAAGGATGTGTTCCTTCTCAAAGAGCACTACTCTATTGGCTACAAAGACCTTTTGGTCCTCAGGGTGATAGAAATAATACCCACAAGTTTCCTTGGGGTATCCCACGAACATTCACCATTCTATCTTAGATTCCAACTTATTAGGGTTGTGTTTCTTGACATGGGCAGGGTAGCCTCAAATCTTAACAACCTTAAGATCGAGCTTCTTTCCATTCCATATCTCATATGGAGTAGATACTACTGACTTAGTTGGAATTCTGTTCAGAATGTAAGCTGCGGTCTCTAGGGCATATCCCCAGAATGAGATAGGTAGGTCGACGAAACTTATCATGGAAAGCACCATGTCTAACAGTGTGCGATTCCTCCTTTTTTGATACACCATTAAGCTGCGGTGTATAAGGAGGTGTCCATTGAGATAAAATCCTATGGTCTTTGAGGAACTAGGTTCAATTTGTACTTAAGTATTCACCTCCTCAATCTGATTAAAGGGTTTTAATACTGTTTCCAATCTAATTCTCCACTTTATTCTTATATTCCCTAAATTTCTTAAAAGTCTCAGACTTGTACTTCATCAAGTACACATGTCCGTATCTTGAGAAATCATCATTGAAAGTAATGAAGAAGGAGTAACCACCTATGGCATGAGTCGACATGGGACCACATACATCACTATGTATGAGTTCTAGTAATTCAATGGCTCTCTCTCCAATTCCTCTAAATGGAGAGTTGGTCATCTTTCGACGAAGGCAAGGTTCATAAGTCGCATATGACTCATAGTCAAATGGATCTAGACATCCATTCTTCAGCAACTTTTGAATCCTTCCCTCATGGATGTGACCTAGCCTACAATACCACAGATATGTTTTGTTTACCTCTTCTCGTTTCCTCGTAGACTTATACTCATGACGTGTGGAGTTGTATCTAGCATAAATAAACCATTATGCAATGTTCCTCTCGAGATGATCTCATCATCTAATATTATTGAATAACCATTGTTCTTAAAAACTAATTTATATCCACTAACTATTAAACATGAAATAGAAATAATATTTTTAATAATAGAAGGAACATAATAACATGCATCTAATGCAATAATAGCTCCACTAGGCAGATGTAAGGTGACCTTGCCAATAGCAACTACAACAACCTTTGCTCCATTGTCCATCTTAAGATCCATCTCGTCTCTCTTCAATCTCCTAGGTCCTCCTGAACCTACAACGAATTACAGATATGATAAGCACACCTGGTATCAAATACCCATGTGTTATCATAAGATTCTGACAAATGGAGACTGGTCATGAATGTACTTGAAGCTTTTCCAAGCTTCTGTTTCACCCTCTCTGTAAGGTACTCTTTACAGTTCCTCTTTCAGTGCCCATCTTTGCCACAGTGAAAGCATTGGCCTTTGTCTTTTGTTGGGTCTTTCTTGGCAACTTTTGCCTTACCCATTTTGCCCTTGCCCTTCTTAAGGGACTTCTCAGTCTTCCTTTTCTTTCTGGTCTCACTAGCATATAGAACTGCTTCTCTTTGTTGATGGTGCTCTCTACTTCTCTCAATATATTGAGGAGCTCTAGGAGGGTCACATCAAGCTTGTTCATATTAAAATTTATTATAAACTGAGAAAAAGAATCTGTTAGGGACTGAAGAACAAGATCCACATACAGGTTATCCTCTAGGACCATTCCTAGACCTGTGAATTTCTCGATCCACTCAATCATCTTAAGGACATGGTTCTGAACCGGTGTCCTCTCATCATCCTGGCACGGAAAAGACTCTTTAATATCTCATATTGCTAAGTTCATCCCTGTTCCTCAAATAGTTTACGAAGATGTAGGAGTATGGAATTAGCATCCATATTTTCATATTGCCTCTGTAACTCAGTAGTCATAGAGGCCAACATATAACACTGTGTAAGAGTGGAATCATCTATGTACTTAACATAACGAGTGATCTCATCCTCGTTTGCCTCTTCGTCGGGCGTAGGGATCATTGTATCAAGGATGTACGTGATTTTCTCCGCTGTGAGAATGATTCTTAGATTACGAAGCCAATCCATATAATTTGGACCAGTGAGGCGGTTGGCACCAAGTATGCCACGTAAAGGATTTAAAAGTGATATTTTTCTGAAAATAAAGATGTAGCAAAAATAAATAACATGTAGACTTTACAAAAATTAAACAATTAAGATAAGGACTTATATCTTAATGTTCTCCCATTAATTTTTTGTGAGACACACAACACCCTCCAGTATATGAATCGGAGACCCTCGGCGGATCTCTAATGGGGATCAGGATCCAATTAGCGTCTTAACGTAACCTCGAGGGACTCGACCAATTACGTTAAGCCCGTAAAGGTAGGCAACTCTTGTCAATCATAACTCCTTATGATTTTCGTCCTATTCGGCCTTCGAACCACCAAGGCCTCGAGGGACTCGACTAACCATAATATTTAGTTAAGTCATCACCATCATTACAAGATGAGTCTGATTCAATGATATACTCTCGAGGGACTCGACCAAGCATACCACGTCCTCAAGTCACCGGTGACATCTCTATGTCATAGATAAGATAGCGAAATGCGATATAAGTGAGTCTCGAGGGACTCATCCAACTCAACCTACACCGGGAATCGGTTCCTACCTATAACGATGGTAGGCCACGTGGGTCAATCTAATTACCTCATGTTTACCAACTTAATATTATTAATAGAGGAGATTTTGATTTGGTCTCCTAACATAATGTGTCATACACATGCATATTTAATATATATATCTACATCACATACAAATATATATATATATTTAGTAGGTATATAATCAATTACGCATCACATGAGCAATCATACCAAATGATCATGGACCACATCCTAATGTGATCAGGCCCAAGCTAGTGGGCTCAATCACTCACATCAAGATCTATGTGTGCAACGGCGCATCTCCATGCCCTATGATCGTCCATCTTGCTTTGTCGGTTCCGTCGGCATGTCAACGCATCTCAAAACATCGAATCATTCGTCTCGGCCTCGTGGGTCCTTCTATCGTTTCCATGCTCTCACTATGCCTCTTCATGTAATTACAACATAATTATAGGCACACAAGCCCAACAATAAACGAGAAAAATATAGGCTCGCAGGTCCAATAATAATAATCACATGTACACACATCACATCACACGGTCCATGATCATCTATCCACATCATACATCGCATGTATATGCTATTATATAGGACTACTAGATAAATAATAATAGTTAATTAAATATTTTAATTAACTAATATTTTTTTTGAAATCAGGGATATAAAGGAAATTTTTTAAATTTTGAAGGGTATTTTGGTCATTCGACCAAAAGGATAAAATTAGAATGTTTAAAATTGTGAGGAGTATTTTGGTAATTTTGTTAAAAGGGATAAAAACTGAAATTTTTAAAATTTTGAGGGGCAAAGTAATCTTTTGTCCAAAAAACCCTAATCCCTCCTCTACAGCCATGTGGCTACGGTCGCAGCCACCCTATCGTCGACGGCCATCTACGTGGGGTGCCACGTGGGAATGGGGTGCCTCCCGTGCCTACGTAGGCAACCTGTAGGCGCTTCCTACCTGGCGGCCAATACCAGCCACCGGCGGCCCCTACTCGCATAGCCATGGCTACAAGTAGCCTTTGGCTGTTCTACGAGCGCAGCACGGGCAGCAACAGTTACTGCCCTTCCTCACCACTTTTAAGCCAATGATTTTGATGACAAAATTATTCTAAATCACAACACACGTAATTTAAGATCCGATATTCGCACGAACAGCTTAGCTCTGATACCACTATTGGGAAATCCACAGGGGGCGACATCTCATGCGTAGTGGAAGAATAGAAAAATAAAACCTTGGATTTCTATGAAAGGTTCCATCATCGTGCGAAGATCGATGCATCAAAAATAAATCCGTGAAAATTACATGTGTAAAAGAAAGTACCTAGGGAGATCGTATATCCCTGAATCCCTACAGATCTGTAGGAGAGGATAAAGGAGATCAAGCGTCCTCCTCTCCAACGGTGTCCATATGGCAGAGACTTTAACGATGCTCCTCTCTTGGGGGAGGAGAATAGAAGGTGGCCACCAAAAAGAATCCCTAGCCTTTGGAGCTTTGGTTCCCTACTCTTTATAGAGACCCTTTGTAAACCCTAATGGATCTTGCCCTGTTGGGTATTGGATTTCCATCCAATTACCCAAGCCTCTTGGATTAGTGGGTCTCTATACAATAATATCTTATTAGCAATTATTGGATTTCATCTTAGGATCTAATAATTCAGGGGCTTAATGGATATCCAATAAGATAGGGGCTCCAATGGATGTCTCATATCCGAACCTCTACTTGTCGCAACACCTACCATATGTGTGTGACCCTCTAGGCCCAATATCGAGCTGGCTATGAGTGATACTTGTCAGAACTCCTTCTAACTTAGTGAATTATTATCTTTATAATAATTCACCTAACTCATCGACTGCGGATGCACTAGACCACTGCGCCACAACCCGCAGACGATACAGGGGAATCTAACCCTTTGGACCTATCGATCTTTAGTTACCATGTATCGATAGTCTCTCATCCAACTAATATCCTAAAGACCCTATATAGGGTATGGTGTTGTCAGGCCCATACGGTCTCTCCTCGAGTCTTGCTCTTGTCGGATTCTCTCGGAGAACTCTTTCTCTCTCAATCCGAACAACCTTAGCCAAGGATTTGTTCGAGCAAGAATACATAAGATATTCTTCTCATGATACCGAGAGCAGATGATCATCTATTGACACTCAATAGCCATCGTAAGGTTGGCTACTACTCCCAATAATTGGCTATACTAGATCTGGAACTCTCCAAACCTATAAGGCTGGTATCAAAGAGTGGAGTACTCATATAGGATATCCTTGATATCTCAAGTCTAAGGATCAGATATACTACTGGGACTACGAAATCGTTGTCTGACGTGAGGTATCAATAACCATCCAACATTTTGTAGGTGGATTAATCAGTGAACTCATTCCCTAATGAGCACCTACACTGTACCCTTAGTGTCCCCACACGAGTAGCTATGAGACCAGCCACCTTCAAGTAACCTATCCGGTTATCTCGATGTCCCTCTCAAGTAACCTATGACCAGGATTATTTTAGGGTTTGTGTTTAAAGGTGAATCGGTCTCATTATCGTGATCTCATCATGATCCGATTCCCATTGCACAGATCCAAGGACATCACAATATATATACAACACGCAAGATAAAGTGATAAAATGCCTAATAATAAGCAAAGAGAAAGAGTGCATATCAAGTCACAAGTGCCATCACTCATGTGATTAGCTTGCAGGGCACATATGACTAGCACCCACATGGGTAGCTATGAGACTAGCCGCCTCCATCATATGGACGGATATATAGTACACCAGTCTTTCTGGTTATCTTAATGTTCCTCTTGAGTAACCTATAATCAAAATTATTTAAGGTCTGTGTTTAAAAGCAAATCAGTCTCATTATCATGATCTCATCATAATCCAATTTTCATTGCATAGATCCATGGACATCATAATACATGCAACTGTTGAATCTCAGATTTTAATGATGAAACCAATTGATAAGTGTTTATGATCTAACCATATTTTAAGTGACCTAGGACTACCTTCGATCAGAATTAGACAATTGAAGTAGGAAGAATCGATGTTAGACTAGAGGAGAACATGTTAGAAGATTGGATGTTGAATCGAAGGATCGGTTAGCGTATCGACATAAGGCTTCGGATGATGGGTTCGGGCATCGGGTCAAGAAGTACGAAATTACGCTAAGGAATCGGGGTTATGAAAGATAATTGCCAATTGGGCAATAGGCCGCAAGAGATGATGATGCACCAAAGAATCAGATGAAGCGCCGATGGACTAATAACATGCCGAACAAATCGATTAAGCTTTGTAATAATTATTTAGATAGAAGTAGGATTAAGGTATAATTGAGTTCTGTAATTGGACCAATTCAATTAGGGGCCAAATAGGCCCAAGTTTGGGTTATGTTGGGCCAAGTGAAAAGCCTAAATAGTAACCCAAATAGTGCCTCAAGCGGTGGTACTGTTAGTGCTAGTCATATGTGCCCTGCAAGCTAATCACATGAGTGATGACACTTGTGACTTGATATGCACTCTTTCTCATTGCTTATTATTAGGCATTTTATTACTTTATCTTATGTGTTACATATATTATGATGTCCTTAGATCCGTGAAATGGGAATCGGATCGTGATGAGATCACAATAATGAGATCGATTCACCTTTAAACACAGACCCTAAATAATCCTAGTCATAGGTTACTCATGAGGGACATTGAGACAACTGGATAGGCTGGTGTACTGTATACCCATCTATATGATAGAGGTGGCTGGTCTCATGGCAACTTGTATTGGGACACTAAGGGTACAATGCAGGTACTCATTGGGGAATGAGTTCACTGATTGGTCCACCTACGGAATGCTGGATGGTTATTGATACCTCACGTCAGACAACGATTCCGTAATCCCAGTAGTGTATTTGGTCCTTAGACTTGAGACACCAAGGATATCCTATATGAGTACTCCACTCTTTGATACCGGACTTATAGGTTTGAAAAGCTTCAAATCTTATACAACTAGTTATTGGGAGTGGTAGCCAACCTTACGAGAGCTATTGAGTGTCAATAGAAGATCATCCGCTCTCGATATCATAAGAGGAATATCTCATATATTCTTGCTCGAACAAATCCTTGGCCAAGGTTATTCGGATTAAGAGAGAAAGAGTTCTCTGGGAGAATCCGACAAGAGCAAGACTCGAGGAGAGATCGTATGGGCCTGACAGCACCATGCCTGATATAGAGTCTCTGGGATATTAGATGGATGAGGGACTATAGATACATGGTAACTAAGGACAGATAGGTCCAAAGAATTGGATTCCCCTGTATCGTCGAGGGACTGCGGCGTAGCGGCCTAGTACATCCGCAGTCGATGAGTTGGGTGAATTATTATAGAGATAATAATTCACTAAGTCAGAAGAAGTTCTGGCAAGTATGACTCATGGCTAGCTTGATATTGGGCCTAGAAGGTCACACACATATGGTAGGTGTTGCGACGAGTAGAGGTTCGGATATGAGATATCTACTAGAGCCCCTATCTTATTGGATATCCATTAAGCCCTTGAATTATTGGATCCTAAGATGAGATATAATAATTGCTATCAAGAGATTATTGGGTAGAGACCCACTAATCCAAGAGGCTTGGGTAATTAGATGGAGATCCAATACCCAACAAGGCAAGATCCATTAGGGTTTACAGGGGGCCTTTATAAATAAGAGGGAACCAAAGCTCTATAGGCTGGAGGGTTTTTTTTGTAACCACCTTCTATTCTCCTCTCCCAAGAGAGGTGTATCGTCGTAGTCCTTGCCATGTGGATACCGCTAGAGAGGAGGACGCTTGACCTCCTTCATCCTCTCCTACAAATCTGTAAGGATTTAGGGATATACGATCTCCCTAGGTATTTTTTTTATACATGCAGTTTTCACAGATTTATTTTTGATGCACCGATCTTCGCACGACAACGAAACCTTTCTATGGAAAATTTGTGATTTTGTTTTTATTCTTTCGCTGTGCATGTGATGTCACCCCATAGGATTTCCCAACAGCTAGAATAGGTGGTGGAACCACTAGTGTCTCTGTCTTCATGACAGTCTTTGAGATTATGTCAGGTGGTGGTATAGCCAGACTGAATAGTGGTACTATCCAGTGTTAGAAAGCTTAGGTGATGGTACTACTAGTACCTTGAAATTTCAAGGTGTTTGAATTTTGGCTCCAAGATTTGAAGCCACTTAAGGTCTATAAATACCCTAGCTATTCTTGCTTAGGACAACAAGAATTGAGAAAAAAAACAAAGGAAAAACTCTATGATTCTAAGTGTAGAAATCCCTCCTCCTAGTTTTTAAAGTTACTTTCTAAGAGAGGTGTGTGAGGGAAGACTTATAAAAGAAAAAGTTTGTAAGGGTAGTTAGTCTTCGCCCGATTGAAAGAAGACTAATAGTGAAAGCCAGTGAACTAAACAAAGGAGGAATTAGGAGTGGACGTAAGTCGGATGACTAAACCACTATAAATCGATATGTTCTTTACCTTGTTGTGCATTTTCTGTTCTACCTTTATTTATATTACAAAATCACTTTGCTTGCTTACTACCTTCATTAAGTTCTTATAATCACTCTCAAATTTAAAGCATTTCTGATATGCTTTCAATCAAAATGATTTTTCATTATACAAATTGGGTATTCCGAAACGAAGTTAAACGATTTACCACTACACTAATTCAACTCTCCCCCGTCTTAATGCTGGACTCGATCCTAGTAATTGGTATCAGAGCCTTGATATTTCTCGTTTGGATTAACACCCAAGAGAAATCACTCTTTTTGGCTTTCAATAGGATTTTTCTATCGTTCATCCTCCCATGTTCAATACGACAGACTACACTTATTGGAAAACTCAAATGAGAGTTTTCTTATTTTCTTTAGATTTGAATTTATAGAACATCATTAAAAATGATTTTCAAACACCCTCTAAACCTATGAATGAATGGAACAATTTTGAGAAAAAATTATTTTCTTTAAATGTAAAGGCTATGAATGTCTTATTTTGTGCCTTGGACAAAAACAAGTTTAATCGAATTTTTATTTGTGAAACAGCTTATAACATTTGGTAGACACTTGAAATCACACACAAAGGCACTAGTAGAGTCAAAGACTCGAAAATAAATCTTTTAATGCACGATTTTGAACTTTTTCGAATGGCACTAAGCAAAAATATTGGTGACATGTACACACGTTTTACGGATGTCATCAAAAGTTTAAAAAGTCTTGGTAAAGGTTTTTCTAATTTTAAACTTGTAAACAAGATTTTAAGATTCCTTCCAAAAAGTTAGAATTTGAAAGTAACCACTATTCAAGAGGCAAAAGACTTAAATAATTTTTTATTGGAAGAACTCATCGGATCTTTGATGACTTATGAAATGACACTTATGAGACATGATGAACTTAAGAACCACCTTCCAAAGAATAGGAAGGATTTTGGACTTCGAACAATAGAATACCACTTGAGTGATGACTCAAGTGATGATGTTGATGATGATAACCTTAAACTTTTGACTATAAAATTTAAAAATTCATAAAACAAGAAACTAAGAAGAAAAATGAATTTAAAAAGAAGAAGATACTAAAGAAGAAGAAAGTATTCGAAGAAGAATCAAGGATATCCAAAGGTGAAATGACAAATTGTGTTTTGATAGCTTTCAACAATTAGGTATGCAACTCAACCAATTCCCTTTTACTTTATTATGAAATTATTTGATATTTTTCATGAATTGCTTAATTTAGTTTGTAAGAAATAAAAAAAATTCATGCTTTTCTTTCTAGCGATTTTGAAAATTAATTTTTTTTTGGCATGACTATTACTTAAAGAGTTAAATTCATGTCTTGTTATATCTAATAACAATAAAACAAAGATTATTAGAATTAAAATAATTTTAAAACATGCTTTATGAAATCATGCTTGATAATTTTGATGATGTAATGTTAAATGTTATGGTATCATGTTTAATGACTTTACATTATGATGAAGTAATGATGACATGAACTCTTATGTTTTGAAATAATATGTTATATTTTTTGTATTGATGATTTTTATGATAAAATCTAATTTTTGGTCTTAAATGTTGACGCTTGTTTTTGTTTAATATAAAAGACATAAAATGTTGACGCTTGTTTAATATAAAAGACATAAAAGACATGCTAATATGAGATCAATCACATAAAATGAGACATATAAAAAGGAATTAAAATGATAAATCGAATCCTTTGTTTGAAGATATGTTATTATGTGTTATATTTCTCTTGAAACTTATTTTTCGGATTTATACGATAATACATGAATCTAGCATAAAAGACTAAGACATGTCTTCAATTAAAACTAAAAGAAGAATATATATTTTTTTAAAAATTTTGCTTTTCGATTTTTGAATAAAAGATTAATGAATCTATCTAGACTATCCTTTGTGAATCTCTTGAATTGTGATAGAGATTTTGATGATGTGATGATAACTTTTATTCATGTTATGAATCTATGAAAGTAATTTTGATGAAGAGCTTGGAATTGACAAATTAAATTTGAATGAGATATTTTAAATGATTCTTGACTCTTCTCTTGATATCTCGGAATCATGACTTATTTTTATGAATCATGGTGAATTGAGATTTTTTACGCACAAATTGAGATCTTTTAAGTTTCTTTTTGCCAAGAGAATATTTTGAATCATGATCTTTATTTCTCGATACTTAATACTTATGGTTCTTTTTGTTCTTTGATCTCCTAAGATTTCCTCTTGTTATTTGCTAAAAAGGAGATTTATCAAAATGATTCATGGACTTTTGGATTTATGAATTTTGAATTCATGACTTGAATTTTTATTCATTTATATGATGGTTGAAATATTTCTACCCTTGAATTCTTCCCCTCTCCTTTCATTTTTTTATTTAATGACAAAAAGGGGAAAGAAAATATGCTAGCATTGGTATTCATGACTTGACTTTGATGATTGAAACATTGTATGCTTAAATTGATTTTTCTTCTATGTTTCAATACTCCTTTGTATATATGACTTGATGATTGAAATATTGATGTAAACTTTTGATATATCACTTGTCATGATTTGAAAATTGATGTAAAGGAAAAATATAACTTTGTATTCTTTCCTTCTTTTTGACAAAGATAAAGGGGGAGATAGTTTGCTAACTTATGCATCATAAGAAAGAAAAAATTGCTAGCTAGTGTATCACAAAATTTACTAGCCTACAGAACTCAAGAAAGTAAAATTGTTAGCTTACAAAGAAAGGCAAAATTTGCTTGCACTTCTCAAAAGAGAAGAAATAAAATTTGCTAGCACGAACATCATAAAAAGAAGCAAAAAGTGTCTATCTCAAGAAAAAAATTTGCAATCTTGTACATCTTTAAAACTTGCTATGCTTGTATGTTGTAAAGTGATTGTTAACTTGAATGTTGTAAAATTTGCATATCTTCAAATACTTGTTAGATGCCACTTCTCCTATTGTTGATGTTAAAGGGGGAGAAGTATGATAATGTTGAATTGCAATTATGATTATGCATGTTTTTTAATGACATGTTGCTTGGATTTTTTGAAATCCAAAAGTTCTATCAATATAGCATATTGATAGGGGGAGTTTGTTTAAACTCTGGGAGTTTGTCTAAACTCCATCATCAATTGGTTATCATCGTCAAAAAGAAGAAGATTATTAAATCTCATATTTTAATGATGAAACCAATTGATAATGTTTGTGATCTAACTGTGTTTTGAGTGACTCAGGATTACCTTCGATTAGAATTAGACAATTGAAGCAGGAAGAATCGACGTTAGGCCAGAGGAGAACATATCAGAAGATTAGACGATGAGTCGAATGATCGGTCGACATATCGACAGAAGGCTTCGGACGATGGGTTTGGGCATCAGGCCAAGAAGAGCGAAATTGCGCTAAGGAGATCGAGGTTATGAAAAACAACTGTCGATTGAGTAATAGGCCCCAAGAGAGGATGATGCATCGAATAATCGGATGAAGCGTCGATGGACTAATGACATGCCGGATAAAACGATTAAGCTTTATAATAATTATCTATATTGAAGTAAGATTAAGGTGTAATTGAGATGGAATTGTACTAACTCAATTAGGGGTCAACTGGGCCCAAGTTTGGGCTGTGTTGGGCCAAGTGAAATGCACAAACAATGCCTCAAGTGTTGGCATCACCAAAACAGGTGGTGGAACCACTGGTGGCTCAGTCTTCAAGACATAGTCTTCGAGACTATGTCAGGTGGTGGTACTGCTTAACACTAGCGATGATACTGCTAATACCCCAAAATTTCAGGGTATTTTAATTTTAGCTCCAAGATTTGAAGCCACTTGGGGTCTATAAATGCCCTAGTTATTCTTGCTTAGGACAACAAGAATTAAGAAAGAAAACAAAGGGAAAACTCTGTGATTCTTAGTGTAGAAATCTACTTCAATGGATCTATAGCGAGGATCGGGATCCAATCAACATCTTAACGTAACCTCGAGAGACTCGACCAATTACGTTAAGCCCGAAAAGGTAGCTAACTCTTGTCGATCATAAATCTTTATGATTCTCGTCCTGTTCAGCCTCCGAACCATCATGGCCTCAAGGGACTCGATCAATCATGATGTTTGGTTAAATTATCACCATTATTATAAGACGAGTCTGATTCGATAATATTCCCTTGAGGGACTCGACCAAGTATACAATGTCCTTAGGTCATTAGTGGCATCTTTGTTATAGGCAAGAACTCAAATCGCAATATATGTGAGCCTCGAGGGACTTGATCAACTCAACCTATGTCAAGAATCAATTTCTCCCTATAATGATGGAAGGTCATGTGGGTCAATCTAATTGCCTCACGTTTACTGACTTAATATTATCGAGAAAGGAGATTTTGATTCGGTCTCATAATATAATGTCACACACATATATTTAATATATATCTACATTACACGCAAATATATATACATATATAGTAGGCGTATAAGCAATCACACTTCATATTAGCAATCACACTAAATGATCATGGACCTCAACCTAATATGATCAAGCCCGAACTAGCAGACCCAAACACTCACATCACGATCTATGTGTACATCGATGCATCTCTATACTATGTGATCGTCCATCTCATCTTCGTCGGTTCCGTCAGCATTCAACACATCTCTATAAGTCACGATAATCCATCTCAACCTCATGGATCCCGTTGTCACCTTACACTCCCATTACGCCTCCTCATATGATTACAACATAATCACAGGCATGTAGGTCTGACAATAAACAAAAAAAATGAAGGCTCATAGGCTCCAATAATAATAATAATAATCATATCACATGGTCCATGATCATCCGTCCATATCACACATCACATGTACACATCATCATGTAGGACTATTAGATTATAATAATTAATTAATTAAACTATTTAACTAATTATTTTGTAATATTTTAGGAGGTGCCTAGCAAAGCAGATAGTCTCTTATGTGGCTAGGAAACCTTAGCAACTAGGGACTCCCTTGTGGTCAGGAATCCTAAGCTACCTTATGTAGCTAGGAAACCCTAGCCACCAAAGAGTCCTTTATAGCTAGGAAACCCTAGTTGTAAGGCAGCCTTAGGTAGTCGATCGAGGGTAGCCATGTTGCTCTCGGTCTACTACAGATGGCCAGGCCAAGAACTCCTTTGAGAGCTCTCGATTAAGGCTGCAAGTAGCCTTGGCCATCCTATAAGGTAGCAATTATTGTTGTCCTTTTTGCCATTTTTGCATCAACAATTTTGACATCAAAAACCCTCTTTGAAACACCTTTTAATAGAGAAAAATAGTGCAATCTAGATTTATAAACTACAACAAAAATCGTAGCATTCATGCAAAAATAATTCTACTCGATTGAATATAACATATGTAATTTAAAAATTAATCTTTTGCATGAGCAACCTAGCTCTAATACCACTGTTAGGAAATCTAGGATAACATCACATGCATAGTGAAATAATAGAAAACAAAAATCTTAGATTTTCATAAAAAATAATTTCTTATTGTCACGTGAAGATCGTATATCCGTAAAAACTCGTAAAACTGAAAATCATACATATTAAGGGATATGTTACCTAGAGAGATCATATATCCCTAAAATCCTACAAATCTATGTGAGAGTATTAAGGAAATCAACTGTCCTCCTCTTTAGTGGTGATCCATACGATGGGGGCTGCGAAGGCGCTCGCTCCTCAAATCATTATACAAATATCTTTTCAAGCACACCACATTATCAAAAAGGGGTCGACCCTTCTTGTTGCCCATATGCCCCAAACAGGGACTGATGGTTGAGGAGGAGAAGGGGAGCAGAGAATAGAAGGTGATAGTCAAAAGGGATCTAGCCAATGGCCCATTGGTTTTCTTCTATTTATAGAGGTTCAATCCTAATAAATCCTACCATATTGGATACTGGATCTTAATTTAATTACCCAAATCTCTTATATTAGTAAATCTCTACTCGATAATATATTAGTAAATCTCTTATTGAATCTCATCCATAAGATCCAATAATTCAAGGGCTTACTAGATATCCAATAAGATAGATGTTCCATTGGATATCTTATATCTGAATCTCTAATTATCACAACACCTATCATATATATGTGACCCTTTAGGCCCAATATTGAGCTAGCCGTGAGTCATATTTATCAGAATTCCTTCTAACTTAATAAATTATTATCTCCATAATAATTCACTCGACTCATCGACTACGGACGTACTAGGCCACTATGTCGTAGTCCCTAAACGATATAAGAGAATTCAATCTATTGGACCTACTTGTCCTCAGTTATCATATATCTATAATCTCTCATCTATTTAGTATCTCAAAGACTATATACCAGATATGGTTTTATAATGTCCATACGATTTTTGCTAGTCATATGTGCCCTGCAAGCCAATCACATGAGTAATGGCACTTGTGACTTAATATGCACTCTTTCTTTTGCTTATTATTATTAGGCATTCTATCACTTTATCTTATGTGTTGCATATATTGTGATATCCTTGGATCTGTGTAATGGGAATCGAATCATGATGAGATCATGATAATGAGGCTAATTCACCTTTAACCATAGACCCTAAATAATTCTGGTCATAGGTTACTCGAAAGGGACATCGAGATAACCAGATAGACTAGTGTGCTGTATACCTATCCATATGATGGAGGTGGTTGGTCTCATAGCTACTCGTGTGGAGACACTAAGGATATAATACAGGTGCTCATTGGAGAATGAGTTCACTGATTGATTTGCTTATGGAATGTTAGATGGGTATTGATACCTTATGTCAAACAGTGATTCCGTAGTCCTAATAGTGTATTTGGTCCTTAGACTTGAGACACCAAGGATGTCTTGTATGAGTACTCCACTATTTGATACCAGACTTATAGGTTTGAAAGTTCCAGATCTAGTACAGTCGGTTATTGGGAGTGGTAGTCAATCTTACGAGGGCTATTGAGTGTCAATAGAGGATCATCCGCTCTCGGTATCATGAGAGGAATATCCCTTGTATTCTTGCTCAAACAAATCCTTAGCTAAGGTTATTCGAATTGAGAGAGAAAGAGTTCTCTGAGAGAATCTGATTAAAGTGAGACTCGAGGAGAGACCATATGAGCCTAACAACACCATGCCCAGTATAGGATCTTTGGGATATTAGATGGATGAGGGACTATCGGTACATGGTAATTAAGAACAAATAGGTCCAAAGGATTGGATTCCCTTGTATCATCTAGGGACTGTGGCGTAGTAGTCTAGTACATCCACAATCGATAAGTCGAGTAAATTATTATAGAGATAATAATTCACTAAGTCAGAAGGAGTTTTGACAGGTATGACTCACAGCTAGCTCGATATTAGGCCTAGAGGGTAACACACATATGGTAGGTGTCGCGATGAGTAGAGGTTCGGATATGAGATATCCGTCGGAGCCCCTAACTTATTGGATATCCGTTAAGCCCATGAATTATTAGATCCTAAGATGAGATCCAATAAGAGCTAATAAGATATTATTGGGTAGAGACCCACTAATCCAAGAGGCTTGGGTAATTGGATGGAGATCTAATACACAATAGGGCAAGATCCATTAGGGTTTATAAGGGGCCTCTATAAATAGGAGGGAACCAAAGGTCCATAGGTTGAGGGTTTTTTTAGTAGCCATCTTTCTCCTCTCCCCAAGAGAGGAGCATCGTTGCAGTCCCTGTCGTGTGGATTATTGCTAGAGAGGAGGACATTTGAACTCATTCATCCAATCCTATAGATCTGTAGGGATTCATGGATATACGATATCCCTAGGTACTTTCTTTTTACACATATAGTTTTTGGATTTACGAATTTGTTTTTTGACGAATCGATCTTCGCACGACGACGGAACCTTTCATGGAAATCCCAGGAGTTTTATTTTCTGTTCTTCTGCTGCGCATAAGATGTCGCCCCCTTGGATTTCCTAATAGTTTTTACTTGAGTCTCACTGAAATCGGATTCTCTCAGAAAATTCTTTCTCTCTCAATCTGAATGAACATATAGAATATTCCTCTCATGACACCGAGAGTGGATAATCCTCTATTGACACTCAATTACCCTCGTAAGGTTAGCTGCTACACCCAATGATCGATTGTGTTAAATTTGAAACTTTTAAACTTATAAGTCTTAATATCAAAGAGTAAAGTACTTATATAGGACATTCTTGATGTCTCAAGTCTAAGGACCAGACACACAATTGAGATAACAAAATCACTGTATAACAATGAGGTATCACCAACCATCCAACATTCCTTGAGCATATTAATCAATGAACTCATTCTCTAATGAGCACCTGCACTATATCCATAGTGCCCCCACACGAGCAGCTATTAGATCAGCCGCCTCCATCATATGAATGTGTATATAATACACTAGTCTCTCCGGTGATCTCGATGTCTCTCTCGAGTAACCTATAACCGGGATTATTTAGTGTTGGGAAATATAGGGGTGACATCACATGCTCAACAGAAGAAAAAAAAATAAAACATCCTAGATTTTCACGAAAAGGCTTCGTCATCGTATGAAGATCGATGCATAAAAATCTGTGAATCAAAAAACTATGTATGTAAAAAGATAATACCTAAGGAGATCGTATATCCTTGAATTCTTGTAGATCCATGGGGAGGATGAAGGAGGTCAAGCATCCTCCTCTCTAGTAGTGATCCACACGATAGGAATGCTAGTTATGTTAGAAAATTTGTAGTGACATCATATGCGTAGCGGAAGAACAGAAATAAAAATCATAGATTTCCTACAGAAAAAGAGGTTCTTATCGTCATGCAAAAGTTGGTGCGTAAAAACCCATGAAATTGAAAAAACTATATGTAAGAAAATTACCTAGGGAGATCATATATCCCTGAATTTCGACAAATCTTTAGGACTGGATGTAGGAGTTCAAATGTCCTCCTCTCTAGCAATAATCCACATGGTTGGGGCTGCAATGATGCTCCTCAAATCACTGCCCAAATCTACTCGTTGTGCACACTACACGATCAAGAAGGGGCCGGCCCTTCTTGCTATCCACATGCCCCCAAACTAGGGTTGCTAGTTGAGGAGGAGAAGGGGAGGAGAATAGGAGATGGCTGCCAAAAAATCCTAGCCTATGGGCCTTTAGATCCCTCCTATTTATAGAGGTCTCCTATTAACTTAACCCTAATAGATCTTGCCCTGTTGGGTATTAGATCTCCATCCAATTACCCAAGCCTCTTAGATTAGTGCGCCTCTACCCAATAATCTTTTATTAGCTCTTATTGGATCTCATCTTAGGATCCAATAATTTAGGGGCTTAACGAATATCCAATAAGATAGGAGCTTCGATGGATATCTCATATCCGAATCTCTACTTGTCGTGACACCTACCATATGTGTGTGATCCTCTAGGCCCAATATCGAGCTGGTCGTGAGTCATACTTATCAGAACTCCTTCTGGCTCAGTGAATTATTATCTTCATAATAATTCACTCGACTCATTGATTGCAGACGTACTAGGCCACTACGTTGCATTCCCTAAACGATACAGGTGAATCCAATCCTTTGAACCTATTTATCCTCAGTTACTATGTACCTATAGTCCCTCATCCATATAATATCCCAGAGACCCTATACCGGGTATGGTGCTGCCAGACCTATACGGTCTCTCCTCGAGTCTCGCTCTAATCGGATTCTCATGGAGAACTCTTTCTTTCTCAATCCAAATAATCTTAGCTAAGGATTTGTTTGAGCAAGAAC
Source organism: Musa beccarii (assembly GCA_024322285.1). Lineage (NCBI taxonomy): Eukaryota > Viridiplantae > Streptophyta > Magnoliopsida > Zingiberales > Musaceae > Musa > Musa beccarii. Next base: position 27,137,619 of record CM044394.1, read on the forward strand.
ATATGAGATATTTCTCTCATGATACCGAGAGCGGATGATCCTCTATTGATACTCAATAGCCCTCATAAGGTTGACTACCACTCCTAATGACCAGTTGTACTAGATCTAGAGCTTCTAAACCTATAAGTCTGGAATTAAAGAGTAGAGTACTCATAAAAGACATCCTTAGTTTCTCAAGTCTAAGAACCAGATACACTACTAGGATTATAGAATCGTTGTCTGGCAATAAAGTATCATCAACCATCCAATATTCCATGAGCGGATCAATCAGTGAATTCATTCTCCAATGAGCACTCGTACTATATCCTTAGTGTCCCCACACAAGCAACTATGAGACCAGCCGCCTTCATCATATGGACGGGTATACAGTACATCATTCAGTCCAGTTATCTCGATGTCCTTTTTGAGTAACCTATGAACAGGATTATTTAGGATCTATATTTAAAGATAAATGGGTCTCATTATTGTGATCTCAACACGATCCGACTCCCATTGCACAGATCTATGGATATCACAATATATGCAACAAGCAAGATAAAGTGATAAAATGCTAAATAATAATAAGCAAAAAGAGTGCATATGAAGTCACACATGCCATCACTCACGTGATTGGCTTATAGGGCACTTATGACTAGCAATCTTCCACTTGACCTAAAACTAATCACCTATATGTTTGATCCCCATCAGATCCCTTTGACGCTCAAAGACAATATGAGAAAACGACTTTGTCAATGGATCTGTAATGTTATCTTCGGATAGAACTCTTTCTACTATTACATCTTTTCGGGCGATAATCTCTCTTATCAAGTGGAACCTTCGCAGAATGTGCTTTGACTTTTGATGAGACCTGGGTTCCATCACTTGAGTAATCATTCCGTTGTTGTCATAATATAAGGGAATCAGCTCCTTGTTGCTCACCACGACTCCAAGATCTATGATGAATTTCTTCATCCAGACTCCCTCCTTTGCTGTCTCTATCGTAGCAATGTACTTTACCTCTATGGTCGAGTCAACAGCAGTGTCTTGCTTGGAACTATTTCAGCACACTGCTCCTCCATTCAAGGTGAACACATATCCTGAATTAAACTTGCTATCATCAACATCAGACTAGAAGCTCGAGTCTGTGTAGCCCTTAACCTTGAGACTACTACCTCCATATATTAGTAAAAGATCCTTAGTCCTTCTCAAGTACTTAAGTATACACTTTACTACTTTCTAGTGTTTCAAGCTTAGATCTGCCTGATACCTACTCGTGACACTCAGAGTATGCGCTATATCAAGCCTGGTACATAGCATAGCATACACAATAGACCCTATCATAGAGGCATATGGTATCCTATCCATGTCTGCATTTTCTTCAGAAGTCTTTGGGGACATACTCCTAGAAAGTGATATTCTATGTCTCATTGGTATAAGACATCTCTTGGAATTTTTCATGCCAAACCTTTTGACAATGGTGTCTATGTATGTACCTAGACTAGGACAAGCCAAGCATCCTCTTGGATCTATCTCTATAGATCCAAATCCCTAACATGCAAGATACTTCCCCTAAGTCCTTCATGGAGAAGTGTTTAGATAGCCAAACCTTTACTATGGAGAGCATTCCTACATTATTCCTAATGATCAAGATGTCTTCCACAAACAGCACCAAAAAGGTGATAGCACTTCCATTTACCTTCATATATATACAAGGCTCATCTTTGTTCTTAACAAAGTCATAAGATCTAATCGCCTCATCAAATCTTATGTTCCAACTTCAGGAAGCTTGTTTCAATCCATAGATAGACCTAAGCAACCTGTATACCTTATCTGGACTATCCCTGGATATGAATCCCTTAAGCTGTATCATATACACCTCCTCCTCGAGATTGCCATTAAGGAATGCAGTTTTGACGTCCATCTGTCAGATCTTATAATCATAGTGTGCTGCAATAGCCAATAGAATTCGAATGGATTTTAGCATAGCTAGGGTGAGAAGGTTTCGTCATAGTCAATACCCTGCTTTTGATGATACCTCTTAGCTATTAGCCTTACATTATAGGTCTCTACCTTTTCATCTACTCTAATCTTCTTTTTGAAGATCCATTTGTAGCCAATGGGTACAATACCCTCAAGTGCATCAACCAGGTTCCAAACCTTATTGGAGTACATGGAATCAATATATGAATTCATAGCTTTTTGTCACTTCCCAACATCTATACTCATAATAGCCCCTCGTAGGTCTGAGGATCAATATCCTCAATATCCTCTCTTCTGATATGTCCCACATATCTCTCAGGAGGATGAGATACTCTATCGGAGCTATGGAAAGTCGAAACTTGTGTGCGAGGTGCCTGAACAAACTCTGGCTGTAGGATGGTGCTTGAGATAGGTTCTCCAATCTCGCTCAACTCTATTATGCTCTCATTGTCTCCACCAAAAATGTGTTCCTTCTTAAAATGCTAGTCATATGTCCCCTGTAAGCCAATCACATGAGTGATGGCACTTGTGACTTGATATGCACTTTTTCTCTTTGCTTATTATTAGGCGTTTTATCACTTTATCTTACGTGTTGCATATATTGTGATGTCCTTGGATCTGTGCAATGGGAATCGGATCGTGATGAGATCATGATAATGAGACCGATTCACCTTTAAATACAGATCCTGAATTATCCTGATCATAGGTTACTCGAGAAGGACATCGAGATAACCGGATAGACTAGTGTGCTGTATACCCGTCCATATGATGGAGGTAGCTGGTCTCATAGCTACTCGTGTGGGGACACTGAGGGTACAGTGCAGGTGCTCATTGGGGAATGAGTTCATTGATTGATCCGCCTACAGAATGCTGGATGGTTATTGATACCTCACATCAGACAGGGATTCCGTAGTCCCAATAGTGTATCTGGTCCTTAGACTTGAGATACCAAGGATGTCCTGTATGAGTACTCCACTCTTTTATATCAGACTTATAGGTTTGGAAAGTTCCAAATCTAGTACAGCGGGTTATTGGGAGTGGTAGCCAACCTTACGAGGATTATTGAATGTCAATAGAGGATCATCCGCTCTCGGTATCATGAGAGGAATATATCATGTGTTCTTGCTCGAACAAATCCTTGGCTAAGGTTATTCGGATTGAGAGAGAAAGAGTTCTCCGGGAGAATCCGACAAGAGCAAGACTCGAGGAGAGACCGTATGGGCCTGACAGCACCATGCCCGGTATAGGGTCTTTGGGATATTGGATGGATGATGGATTAAAGATACATGGTAACTGAGGATAGATAGGTCCAAAGGATTGGATTCCCTTGTATCGTCTGGGGGTCATGGCATAGTGACCTGGTACGTCCGCAGTCGATGAGTTGGGTGAATTATTATAGAGATAATAATTCACTAAGTCAGAAGGAGTTCTGACAAGTATGACTCACGGCCAGCTCGATATTGGGCCTAGAGGGTCACACACATATGGTAGATGTTGCGACGAGTAGAGGTTCGAATATGAGATATCCGCTGAACCCCCTATCTCATTGGATATCCATTAAGCCCCTGAAATATTGGATCCTGAGATGAGATCCAATAATTGCTAATAAGAGATTATTGGGTAGAGACCCACTAATCCAAGAGGCTTGGGTAATTGGATGGAGATCCAATACCCAATAGGGCAAGAGATCCATTAAGGTTTTCAAGGGGCCTCTATAAATAAGAGGGAACCAAAGCTCTATAGGTTGGGGGTTTCTTTTGGTAGCCACCTCCTATTCTCCTCTCCCCAAAGAGAGAGGTGCATCGTTGCAATCCCTACCGTGTGGATACCGCTAGAGAGGAGGACTCTTGACCTCCTTCATTTTCTCCCATAGATCTACAGGAATTCAGGGATATACGATCTCTCTAGGTATCTTCTTTTACACGTGCAGTTTTGCGGATTTGTTTTTGACCCACCGATCTTCGCACGATGATGAAAACTTTCTACGAAAAATCTGGGGTTTTGTTTTCTGTTCTTCCGCTGCGCATGTGATGTCGCTCCCCTGAAAGATTTCCTAATAGTGGTATCAGAGCCAGGTTGTTCGTGCGAAGATCGAATCATAAACTGCATGTGTTGTGTTTTGGATCTGCTTTTGACGCCAAAATTGTTGGTGCAAAAGGGCCAGGAAGGGCAGCAACTGTTGTAGCCATTGTTGTGTTCGTGCAGCGGCCGTAGGGGCACCGACGGGCTGTCGACAGGGCAGCACCGACACATGCCTACGGATAAAGACACTGTGAGCATGCATCGCGGGGACATGCGAAGCGGCGGCGCTATCTTGGCGTGGCGAAGGCCATGAAGCGCTGCGTCCGTAGGGCAGCGGCGGCGTTGCTCGCATGGACGGTAGGCACAGCCACCCCGGTGCCCTCCCCGCGCGCAGGGGCCGTCGTCGGCAAGGTGGCGGCGACTACAGCCGCAACGCAGGCAGCTAGGGGTGAGGAGTTAGGGTTTTAGGGCAAAAGATGATTTTGCCCCTTGAAATTTTAGAAATTCTAAATTTTGTCCCTTTTGATAGAATTACCAAAATACCCCTCAAAATTTTATAAATTCTAAATTCTACCTCTTTTGACAAAATTACCAAAATACTCTTTTGGCCGAATTATCGAAATACCCTTGGGAATTCAAAATTTTCTTTTATGTCCCTGATTTTAGAAAATTAAATATGTTAATTAAATAATTTAATTAACTATTATTTTTGTCTAGTAGTCCTATAAAATAACATATACATGTGATGTATGATGTGGACAGATGATCATGGACCTAAGATATGATGTGTGTATATGTGATTATTATTATTGGGACCTGCGAGCCTCTATTCTTTTCTCATTTTTTGTCGGGCCTGCGTGCCTGTAATTATGTTGTAATTACATGAGGAGGCGCAGCGGTAGCGTGACTCATGAGGTCGAGACGGACGATCCGACGCATGGAGATGTGTTGAGATGCCGACGGATCCGACGAAGCGAGATTGACGATCACAAGACATAGAGATGCACCGAAGTACACATAGATCTTGATGTGAGTGATTGGGCCCACTGGCTCGGGCCTGATCACATTAGGATGTGGTCCATGATCATCTGGTGTGATTGCTCATGTGATATGTGATTAGATATACACCTACTAGATATGTATATATATATATTTGCATGTGATGTAGATATATATATTAAATACGTATGTGTGTAACACATTGTGTTAGGAGACCAAATCAAAAATCCTCTCCATTAATAATATTAAGTCGATAAATATGAGGCAATTAGATTGACCCATGTGGCCTTCCATCGTTATAGCTAGGAACCGATTCTCGGTGTAGGTTAAGTTGGTCGAGTCCCTCGAGACTCACCTATATCACGTTTTGCTATCTTATCTACGACATATAGATGTCACCGGTGACCTGAGGACATGATATACTTGGTCGAGTCCCTCGAGAGTATATCACCGAATCAGACTCATCTTGTAACGATGGTGATGACTTAACCGAATATCATGGTTGGTCGAGTCCCTCGAGGCCATGGTGGTTCGGAGGCCGAACAGGATAGGAATCACAAGGAGTTGTGATTGGCAAGAGTTGCCTACCTTTATGGGCTTAACGTGATTGGTCGAGTCCCTCGAGGTTACGTTAAGACGTCGATTGGATCCCGATCCCCACTAGAGATCCGCTGGGGGGGGCTCCAATTCACATAACGAAGGGTGTTGTATGTTTAGCAAAAAATTAGTAGGAGTACATTAAGATAGAAGTCATTATCTTAACTGTTTAATTTTTACAAAGTCTGCATGTTATTTATTTCTACTACATCTTTAATTTCAGAAAATGTCACATTCAAATCCTTTACGTGGCATACTTGATACCAACCACCTCCCTGGTCCAAATTATACGGATTGGCTTCGCAATCTGAGAATCATTCTCACAGCGGAGAAAATCGCATATGTCCTTGATACAGTGATCCCTACGCCCAATGAAGGGGCAAGTGAGGATGAGATCGCTCGTTATGTGAAGTACTTAGATGATTCCACTCTTGCTCAGTGATATATGTTAGTCTCTATGACTACTAAGATATAGAGACAGCATGAAAATATGGATGCTAATTCCATACTCCTGCATCTCCATAAACTGTTTGAGGAACTAGGAAGAACTCAACGATATGAGATATCAAAGAGTCTTTTCCGTGCCAGGATGACTGAGGAGACATCGGTTCAGAACCATGCCCTTAAGATGATTGAGTGGATCGAGAAACTCACAGGTCTAGGAATAGTCCTAGAGGATAACCTGTGTGTGGATCTTGTGCTTCAGTCCCTACCAGATTCCTTTTCTCAGTTTATAATAAATTTTAATATGAACAAACTTGAGGTGACCCTCCTAGAGCTCCTCGATATATTGAGAGAAGCAGAGAGCACCATCAAGAAAGAGAAGTCAGTTCTCTATGCTGGTGAGACCAGAAAGAAAAGGAAGGCTGAGAAGACCCTTAAGAAGGGTAAGGGTAAGGGCAAAATGGGTAAGGCAAAGGTTGCCAAGAAAAACCCAACAAAGGACAAAGGCCAGTGCTTCCACTACGGCAAAGATGGGCACTAGAAGAGGAACTACAAAGAGTACCTTATAGAGAGGGCGAAACAGAAGCTTGCAAAAGCTTCAGGTACATTCATGATCAGTCTCCATTTGTTAGAATCTTTTGATAACACATGGGTATTGGATACCGGGAGTGCTTATCATATTTGTAATTCGTTATAGGTTCTGGCAGGACCTAGGAGATTGAATAAAGGCGAGATGGAACTTAAGATGGGCAATGGAGCAAAGGTTGCTGCTGTGGCTGTTGGCAAGGTCACCTTATATCTGCATGGTGGAGCTATTATTATATTAGATGCATGCTATTATGTTCCTTCTATTATCAAAAATATTATTTTCATTTCGTGTTTGACAATTATTGGATATAAATTAGTTTTTGAGAACAATGGTTGTTCAATAATATTAGATGATCAAATCATCACGAGAGGAACATTGCATAATGGTTTATTTATGCTAGATACAGCTCCACATATCATGAGTGCAAGTGAGTCTAAGAGGAAACGAGAAGAGATGAACAATACATATCTTTGACATTGTAGGCTAGGTCACATCCACGAGGGAAGGATTTAAAAGTTGCTAAAACATGGATATCTAGATCCATTTGACTATGAGTTATATGCGACATGTGAACCTTGCCTTCAGGGAAAGATGACTAACTCTTCATTTAGTGGAATTGGAGAGAGAGCCACTGAGTTACTAGAACTCATACATAGTGATGTATGCAGTCCCATGTCGACTCATGCCATAGGTGGTTACTCCTACTTCATTACTTTCACTGATGATTTCTCAAGATACGGACATGTGTACTTGATTAAGTACAAGTCTGAAGCTTTTGAGAAATTTAGGGAATATAAAAATGAAGTGAAAAACCAAATAAGAAAGAGTATTAAAACCCTTCGATCAGATCGAGGAGGTGAATACTTGAGTACAGAGTTCACCCAGTTCCTCAAAGACTATGGGATCTTATCCCAATGGACACCTCCTTATACACCATAGCTTAATGGTGTATCAGAAAGGAGGAATCACACACTGTTAGACATGTGTTTCGTCAGACAGCGATTCCGTAGTCCTAGTAGCGTATCTGGTCCTTAGACTTGAGACACCAAGGATGTCCTGTATGAGTACTCCACTCTTTGATACCGGACTTATAGGTTTGGAAAATTTCAGATCTAGTACAATCGGTTATTGGGAGTGGTAGCCAATCTTACGAGGGCTATTGAATGTCAATTGAGGATCATCCGCTCTCGGTATCATGAGAGGAATATCCCATGTGTTCTTACTCGAACAAATCCTTGGTCAAGGTTATTCGGATTGAGAGAGAAAGAGTTCTCCGAGAGAATCCGACAAGAGCAAGGCTCGAGGAGAGACCGTATGGGCCTGACAACACCATGCCCGGTATATGGTCTCTGGGATATTGGATGGATGAGAGACTATAGATATATGGTAACTAAGGACAGATAGGTCCAAAGGATTGGATTCCCCTGTATCGTCTAGTGGCCGCGGCATAGTGGCTTGGTACGTCCGCAGTCGATGAGTTGGGTGAATTATTATAGAGATAATAATTCACTAAGTCAGAAGGAGTTCTGACAAGTATGACTCATGGCCAGCTCGATATTGGGCCTAGAGGGTCACACACATATGGTAGGTGTTGCGACGAGTAGAGGTTTGGATATGAGATATCCGCTGAACCCCCTATCTCATTGGATATCCATTAAGCCCATGAATTATTGGATCCTTAGATGAGATCCAATAATTGCTAATAAGAGATTATTAGGTAGAGACCCACTAATCCAAGAGGCTTGAGTAATTGGATGGAGATCCAATACCCAATAGGGCAAAAGATCCATTAGGGTTTTCAGGGGGCCTCTATAAATAGGAGGGAACCAAAGCTCTATAGGCTGAGGGTTTCTTTTAGTAGCCACCTCTTGTTCTCCTCTCCCTAGAGAGAGAGGTGCATCATTGCAATCCCTGTCATGTGGATACCGCTAGAAAGGAGGACGCTTGACCTCTTTCATCCTCTCCCACAGATCTGTAGGAATTCAAAGATATACGATCTCCCTAGGTATCTTCTTTTACACATGCAGTTTTGTAGATTTATTTTTGATGCACCGATCTTCGCATGACGCGAAAACTTTCTATAGGAAATCTGGGGTTTTGTTTTCTGTTCTTCTGTTGCGCATGTAATGTCGCTCCCCTAAAGGATTTGCCAACATAAAAAACACTGCTCTCTTGGCTACCAAGACCTTTTGGTCCTCAAGATGATAAAAATAATACCCACAAGTTTCCTCGGGGTATCCCATGAACTTGTACCATTCTGTCTTGGATTCCAACTTGTCGGAGTTGTGTCTCTTGATGTAGGCAGAGTACCATAAATCTTAACAACCTTAAGATCGGGCTTCTTCCCTTTTCATATCTCAAATAGAGTAGACACCACCGACTTAGTTAGAATTTTATTCAAAAGGTAAGCTACGGTCTCTAGGGCATATCCCCAGAATTTGACTAGTGGGTCGACGAAACTCATCATAGATCGCACCATATCTAATAGTGTGCAATTCCTCCTTTCTGATACACCATTGAGTTGTGGTGTATAAGGAGGTGTCCACTAGGACAGAATCCCATAGTCTTTGAGGAACTAGGTGAACTCAATACTCAAGTACTCACCTCCTTGATCTGATCGAAGGGTTTTGACACTCTTTCCAATCTAGTTCTCCACTTTATTCTTAATTTCTCGAAGGCCTCGGATTTGTACTTCATCAAGTACACATATTCGTATCTTGAGAAATCGTCAGAAAAGTAATAAAATAGGAGTAACCACCTATGGCATGAGTTGACATGGGATTACATACATCACTAAGTACGAGTTCCAACAACTCAGTGGTTCTCTCTCTAGTTCCACTAAATGGAGAGTTAGTCATCTTTCTACGAAGGTAAGGTTCGCAAGTCGCATATGACTCATAGTCGAATGGATCAAGATATTCATCATTTATTAACTTTTAAATCCTTCCCTTATGGATGCGACTACAATACCATAAATATGCACTATTCACTTCTTCTCGTTTTCCTCTTAGACTTATTTACACTCATGATGTGTGAGCTGTCTAGTATAAATAAACCATTATGCAATATTCATCTCATGATCTCATCATCTAATGATATTGAACAACCATTGTTCTTAAAAATTAATTTATATCCACTAACTGTTAAACATGAAATAGAAACAATGAGAAGGAACATAATAGCATACATTTAATGCAATAATAGCTCTATCAAGCAGATATAGGATGACCTCGCCAACAACCACTGTAGCAATTTTTGCTTCATTGCCCATCTTGAGGTTCATCTCGCCTCTCTTCAATCTCCTAGGTCTTGCCAGAACCTGCAATGAATTGTAGGTGTGATAACCACTCCCGTTATCCAATACCCATGTGTTATCATAAGATTCTGACAAATGGAGACTGGTCATGAATATACTTGAAGCTTCTCCAAACTTCTATTTTTCCCTCTCTGTAAGGTATTCTTTGCAGTTCCTCTTCCAGTGTTCATCTTTGCTATAGTGGAAGCACTAGCCTTGATCCTTTGTTGGATCTTTCCTGGCAACCTTTACTTTATCTGGTTTACTTTTGCCCATGCCCTTCTTAAGGGACTTCTTAGCCTTCCTTTTTTTCTGGTCTCACAAGCATAGAGAACTGGTTTCTCTTTCTTGATGGTGCTCTTTGATTCTCTCAACATATTGAGAAGCTTTGGGAAGGTCACCTCAAGTTTGTTCTTATTGAAATTCATTATGAACTAAGAAAAGAAATCTGATAGGGACTGAAGCAAAAGATCCATACACACAGGTTATCCTCTAGGACCATTCCTAGACATGTAAATTTCTCTATCCACTCAATCATCTTAAAGATATGGTTCTGAACTGGTGTCCCCTTAATCATTCTAACACGGAAGAGACTCTTCGATATCTCATATCATTGAGTTCTTCCCTATTCCTCAAATAATTTACGGAGATGCAGGAGTATAGAATTGGCATCCATATTTTCATATTATCTCTGTAACTCAGGAGCTATAGAGGCCAACATATAAACACTGAGCAAGAGTGTAATTATCTATGTACTTCACATAGCGAGCAATCTCATCCTCGCTTGCCCCTTCATCGGGTGTAGGTATCACTGTATCAAGGACGTACATGATTTTTTCTACGATGAGAACGATTCTCAGATTGCGAAACCAATCCATATAATTTGGACCAATGAGGTGGTTGGCATCAAGTATGTCACGTAAAGGATTTAAAAGCGATATTTTTCTGAAATTAAAGATGTAGCAGAAATAAATAACATGCAGACTTTGCAAAAATTAAACAATTAAGATAAGGACTTCTATCTTAATGTACTCCCACTAATTTTTTTGTGAGACACATAGCTTCCTCCGATATATGAATCGGAGACTCCTGAAGGATCTCTAGTGGGGATCGGGATCCAATCGACATCTTAACGTAACCTTGAGGGACTCGACCAATCACGATAAGCCTATAAAGGTAGGCAACTCTTGTCAATCATAACTCCTTGTGATTGCCTTCCTGTTCAGCCTCCGAACCACTATGGCCTCGAGGGATTCAACCAACCATGATATTCGGTTAAGTAATCACCATCATTATAAGATGAGTCAGATTTGAAGATATACTCTCGAGGGACTCGACCAAGCATACCATGCCCTCAGGTCACCGGTGACATCTCTATGTCGTAGATAAGATAGCGAATTATGATATAGGTGAGTCTCGATGGACTCGACCAACTCAACCTATATTGGGAATCGGTTCCTACCTATAACGATGGAAGGCCACGTGAGTCAATCTAATTACCTCACGTTTACCGACTTAATATTATTAATAGAGAGGACTTTTGATTCGGTCTCCTAATATGATATGTCACACACATACATATTTAATATATATCTACATCGTATGCAAATATAAATATATATATATATCTAGTATGTGTATAATTAATCACACATCACATAAGTAATTACACCAGATGATCATGGACCTCATCCTAATATGATCATGTTAGGGATCGAGCGGCACTAAGAGGGGGGGTGAATTAGCGCAGCGGTAAAGAACGATAGATTTTCAGCGATTAAGATAAGTTTCGAAAACTTTATACGATGAAAGCAATGTTTCGTTTGAAACCAATTCGATTGAGTTTTAACTTTAAAGCATACATAAGAAGATGAAGAGGAAGTTGAGTAAGTAAGGCAACAAATGAAGGTGGTTTGCAGCAAAGTAAGTTGCAAGAAAGTAAATGCAAACCGATTTATAGTGGTTCGGTCATGCAACCTACGTCCACTCCCGATTCCTCTTTACTTGAGGCCACCGACTTCTCCACTAGCTATCCTCCTTCCAACGGGTGAGGATGAACTCTCTTATAACACCTCTCCTTTTGACGGGCTTAGGAGATAACCCTTACAAAGCCTTTCACCCCTCTCTTGGACTAGAACACTCTTAAAACTTAAAGGGAAGATTTGACATACTTTCAAGAGAGTTTCCCCCTTCTTTTTCTAAGTTCTAGACACCCTTTCATCCATGAATGAGAGGGGTATTTACAGGCCTCAAAGTGACTCAAATTTGGAGCCCAAACTTGGAGCCAAAATTTGAACCATTTTGAATTTTCCGATGCTGGCAGTACTGGGCGGTGCCATCGCCCATCCAGCGGTGCTACCACTGGTGCCCGCGGGTGCTAGGCGGTGCTACCGCCTGAGCCAGGCAGTGCCACCGCCTAGCTCTCGGCCACTGGGCGGTACTACTGCCCAGGTCATTTCAACACAGAAGTTTCAGTCGAAAACTCGGCCGAAACCGATCCAAATGAAGTCCGAATTGGTCCAAATTTGGTTTATAGGATTAACATGCTAACTATGAATTTTAAAGATATTTTTTAAGCTATTACAAAGTCCACAAGATAAGACTTCTTTCGGCGAGCTTTCGGCGAACTTCCGGCGGTCTTCCGACGAACCCTCGGAAACCATTTCGCGGACTCCCAGCAAGCTCCCGGACTTCACGATGATCTTGGCGAGTTCCACCGAGCTTCTTTGGCAAGCTCCGATCTTTCTTGGCAAGCTCTGCGAACTTCCGACGAACCTTCCGACAAACTTCCGAAAACCCTTTGGCAAGCTCCCTACTCGTTCTCGGTTGGTTCCGGCAACACTTCCAACGAATCTTCGGACTTCCATCGAACTCTCAAACTCCCAACGATCCATCCCACTTGTCTTCCAGTACTTTGTTTCGCTTTACGTCTTCATCATCATCGTAGTTAATCCTGCACACATAAACCAAACTCTACTTCGATCTAGACAATTATTATAACGCGAATTGATATTCAGTTGCCTAGCACGTCATTGGCTTATCGACGCTTCGTCCGATTCTTTGGCACATCATCCTCTCTAGCGATCCATTGCCCAATCGGCGGTTGACCTCCGTAACCCCGATATCCTTGGCGCAACACACTCTTCTAGGCCCGATGCTCGACATACGAAGCCCTCCATCGATTGTCGACCGAACCTCCAGCTCGACATCCAATATCTAGATGTGATCACCTCCGGCACAACATCAATTCCTCCAGCGTCAACTGTCTGACCCTAATCGATAGTGGACCTGTGTAACTCAAAACGCAATTAAACAATAAACCACAATCAATTAGTTTCATCATCAAAATCTGAGATTCAACAGATCAAGCCCGAGCCAATGGGCTCAATCACTCTCATCAAGATCTATATGTGCTACGGTGCATCTCCATACCCTGTGATCATCCATCTCATCCTTGTCGATTCCGTTGGTATTTCAATACATCTCCTTGCGTTACGATCATCTGTTTCGTTATCGCTTCCATGCTCTCGCCGCACCTCCTCATGTAATTATAACTTAATTACAAGCATACAGGCCTGACAAAAATGAGAAAAAAAATTGAAGGCTCGTACGTCCTAATAATAATAATAATAGTCACATGTACACACATATCACATGGTTCATGATCATCCATCCACATTATACATCATATGTACATGTCATCATCATGTAGGACTATTAGATAATAATAATTATAATTAATTAAACTATTTAATTAATTTTGTTGCTGCACTTTGGAGTTACCCTACCATAAGGTATCCTCATATGGCAGGAAGTCCCTTATACGGCCAGGAAATCTCAACCACTGAGGACTCCCTTATGGCCAGAATCCTAGGCCATAGGGCTACCTTGCATGGCTAGGAAACCCTAGCCATTAAGGAGTCTCTTGCAGCTAGGAAACCCTAGCTGCAGGGTAGCCTTGGCCAACCAGGAGCTTGCCCCATGTAGTTAGGAGTCCTGGCCGCTAGAGCAACCCTTGTGGCCAGGAAACCCTAGCCGCCCAAGGTGCCCCTTACAACCAGGAAAACTAGCTGTAGGGGCTACTAGGCAGCAGGTTGAGAGCAGCTTTACTGCTCTCATTCCTACTGCTTGTGGCCAGACCGAGAGTAGCAAGAAAGGCTCTTGGCCAAGGCTGCAAGTAGCCTTTGGCCAATCTAAAGGGGCAGCAATAGTTGCTGCCCTTTCTTCCTCTTTTGTGCTAACATATTTAGCATCAAAAGATCTCTATAAAACACATTATAATAGAGAAAAATATGCAGCACAGATTTGATATCTATGATAAAAAATTATTGTAATTGCACAAAATGATTCTTACGTGATTAAACACAACACATGCAGTTTAAAGGCCAATCTTTTGCATGAACAACCTGGCTTTAATACCACTATTGGGAAATCTATAATAACATCATATGCACAGTGAAAGAATAGAAATAAAAATCATAGATTTCCTGTAGAAAAATAAGTTCTTATCATCGTGCAAAAGTTATGCACAAAAACCCGCAAAATCGAAAAAACTACGCATAAGAAAATTACCTAGGGAGATCATATATCCCTAAATTCCTATAGATCTTTAGGACTAGATGAAGGAGTTCAAATGTCCTTCTCTCAAGCAATAATCCATATGATAGGGGCTGCAACGACACTCCTCAAATCGCTACCCAAATCTTCTTATTGCGTGCGCTACGCGATCAAGAAGGGGCCAGCTTTGCTATCCACACACCCCCAAACTAGGACTGCTAGCTAAGGAGGAGAAGGGGAGGAGAATAGGAGGTGACTGCCAAAAAACTCTAGCCTATGGGCCTTTAGATCCCTCTTATTTATAGAGGTCCCATATTAACTTAACCCTAATAGATATTGCCCTATTGGGTATTGGATCTCCATCCAATTACCCAAACCTCTTAGATTAGTGGATCTCTACCCAATAATCTCTTATTAGCTCTTATTGGATCTCATCTTAGGATCCAATAATTCAGGGGCTTAATAGATATCCAATAAAATAGGGGCTCCAATGGATATCTCAAATCTAAATCTCTACTAGTCGCAACACCTACCATATGTATGTGATCCTCTAGGCCCAATATCGAGTTGACTGTGAGTCATACTTGTCAGAAGTCTTTCTAGCTTAGTGAATTATTATCTCCATAATAATTCACTCGACTCATCGACTATAGACGTACTAAGCCACTACGCCGTAGTCCCCAAACGATACAGGTAAATCCAATCCTTTAGACCTATCTGTCCTCAATTACCATGTACCTATAGTCCCTTATCTATCTAATATCCCAGAGACCCTATACCAGGCATGGTGCTATTAGACCTGTACAGTCTCTCCTCAAGTATCGCTCTAATCGGATTCTCCTAGAGCACTCTTTCTCTCTCAATCCGAACAACCTTAGCCAAGGATTTATTTGAGCAAGAACACATGGGATATTTCTCTCATGATACCGAGAGCGGATGATCCTCTATTGACACTCAATAACCCTCGTAAGGTTGACTACCACTCCCAATAACCGACTGTACTAGATCTGGAGCTTCCAAACCTATAAGTCCAATATCAAAGAATGGAGTACTCATACAGGACATCCTTGATGTCTCAAGTCTAGAGACCAGATACATTACTAGGACTATGGAATTGCTGTCTAACAATAAGTTATCATCAACCATCCAACATTCTATGGGCGGATCAATCGGTGAACTTATTCTCTAATTAGCACCTATACTGTAGTATCCTTAGTATTCTCACACGAGCAGCTATGAGACCAGCTGCCTCCATCATATGGACGGGTACACAGTACACCAGTTTGTCCGGTTACCTCGATATCCTTCTTGAGTAACCTATGATCGAGATTATTTAGGATCTATGTTTAAAGGTGAATTAGTCTCATTATCGTGATCTCATCACGATCCGACTCCCATTGCACAAATTCATGAACATCATAATATATGCAACATGTAAGATAAAGTGATAAAATACCAAATAATAATTAAAAAAAGAGTGCATATGAAGTCACACGTGCCATCATTCATATGATTGGGTTGTAAGGCACTTATGACTAGCAAGTTATAGGTGCCCTATGTTGGGAAATCCAAGGGGACGACATCTCATGCGCAGCGGAAGAATAGAAAACAAAACACCCTAAATTTTTTTAAAAGGTTTCGCCATCGTGCGAAGATCGGTGTGTCAAAACTAAATCCGCGAATCCAAAAACTACATGTGTAAGAAGAACGATAGCACCTAGGGAGATCGTATATCCTTGAGATTTCTGCAGATCCATGAGGGAGGATGAAGGAGGGCAAGTGTCCTCCTCTCTAACGGTATCTACACGGTAGAGACTACAATGATGCTCCTCTCTCGGGAGAGGAGAATAGAAGGTGGCTACTAAGAAAACCCCAACCTATGGGCCTTTGGTTCCCTCCTATTTATAGAGGCCCCCTGTCAACCCTAATGGATCCAGCCCTATTGAGTATTGGATCTCTATCCAATTACCCAAGCCTCTTAGATCAATGGGTCTCTACCCAATAATCTAGCTCTTATTGGATCTCATCCATGAGATCCAATAATATAGGGGCTTATTGGATATCCAATAAGATAGGGACTCCGACGGATATCTCATATCTGAACCTCTACGCGTCGCAACACCTACCCATATGTGTGTAACCCTCTAGGTCCAATATCGAGCTGGCCATGAGTCATACATATCAGAACTTCTTCTGACTCAGAGAATTATTATCTCTATAATAATTCACTTGACTCATCGACTATGGATATACTAGGCTACTACGACACAGTCCCCAAACGATACAAGGGAATCCAATCCTTTGACCTATCTACCCTCATTATCATATACCTATAGTCCCTTATCCATCTAATATCCCAGAGATCGTATATCGGGCATGGTGCTGTCATGCCCATACAGTTTCCACTCGAGTCTCGCTCTAACCGGATTCTCTCGAAAAACTCTTTTTCTCTCAATCCGAATGACCCTAGCAAGGGATTTGCTTAAACAACAACACATGGGATATTCCTCTTATGATACCGAGAATAGATGATCCTCTATTGACACTCAATAGCCCTTGTAAGGTGGGTTGTCACTCCCAATAACCGGTTGTACTAGATCTGGAACTTCAAAACCTATAAGTCCGGTATCAAAGAGTGGAGTACTCATATAGGACTTCCTTAGTGTCTCAAGTCTAAGGACCAGATACATTACTAGGACTACGAAATCGTCGTCTGACATGAGGTATCAATAACCATCCAGCATTCCGTAAATGGATTAATTAGTGAACTCATTCTCGAATGAGCACCTGCACTATACCCTTAGTGTCTCCACACGAGTAGCTATGAGATCAGCTACCTCCATCATATGGACGGGTATACAGTACACCAGTCTGTCCGATTATCTTGATATCCCTCTCGAGTAACCTATAACCGAGATTATTTAGGGTCTGTGTTTAAAGGTGAATCGAGCTCATTATCGTAATCTCATTACGATCCGATTCTCATTGCATAGATCCAAGGACACCATAATATACATCCAAATAATGTGAAAAAATGTCAATAATCATAAGCAAAGAGATTGACGCAACATGTTACAGGTGCCATCACTCATATGATTAGCTTATAGGGCACTTATAATTAACACCCTATAAGCCAATCAAATGAGTGATGACACTTGTAATACGCTACGATAATCTATTTGCTTATGATTATTGGCATTTTCTCACATTATCTAGATGTATATTGTGATGTCCTTGGATCTGTGCAATGGGAATCGAATCGTGATGAGATCACGATAATAAGAACGATTCACTTTTAACCACAAACCCTAAATAATCTTGGTCATAGGTTACTCGAGAGAGACATCGAGATAACCGGATAGACTGGTGTGTTGTATACTCATCCATATAATGGATGTGACTGGTCTCATAGCTACTCGTGCAGGGACACTAAGGATATAGTATAAGTGCTCATTGGAGAATGAGTTCACTAATTGATTTGCCTATGGAATGCTGGATGATTATTGATACCTGATATCAGACTGTGATTCTGTAGTCCCAGTAGTGTATTTGGCCCTTAGACTTGAGACATTAAAGATGCCTTGTATGAGTACTCTATTATTTGACGTCGGACTTATAGGTTTGGAAAGTTTCAGATCTAGTACAATCGATTCTCGGGAATGGTAGCCAATCTTACAAAGGCAATTGAGTGTTAATAGAGGATCATCCACTCTTGGTATCATAAGAGGAATATCGCATGTGTTCTTACTCAAGTAAATCCCTAGCCAGGGTCATTCAGATTGAGAGAGAAAGAGTTCTTCGGGAGAATCCGATTAGAGTGAGACTCGATTGGAAACCGAATGGGCCTGACAACACAATGTCCGATATATGATCTTTAGGATATTAGATGGATGAGGGATTATAGGTACATAATAAGTGATGATAGATAGGTCCAAAGGATTGGATTCCCCTGTATCGTCTAGGGACTGTGGCGTAGTGGCCTAGTACGTCTATAATCGATGAGTCAAGTGAATTATTATAGAGATAATAATTCACTAAGTTAGACGAAGTTCTAACAAGTATGACTCACGACCAGCTCGATATTGGGCCTAGAGGGTCACACACATATGGTAGGTGTTACGACGAGTAAAGGTTTGGATATGAGATATCCGCTTGATCCCCTATCTTATTGGATATATAATGAGCCCCTAAATTATTGGATTCCATAGATGAGATCTAATAAGAGCTAGATTATTAGGTAGAGACCCATTAATCTAAGAGGCTTGGGTAATTGGATGGAGATCCAATACCGAATAGGGCAAGATCCATTAGGGTTTATAGGATGCTTCTGTAAATAGGAGGAAACCAAAGGTCCATAGGCTAGGGCTTCCTGGTAGCCACCTCCTATACTCTTCTCCCTAGAGAGGAGCATTGTTGCAAGCTCTGTCGTGTGGATCACCACTAGAGAGGAGAACGCTTGACTTCCTTCATCCACCCCACGGATCTGTAGGAATTCAGGGATATACGATCTCCTTAGGTATTATCTTTTTTATATATGTAGTTTTTTTATTCGGGGATTTATTTTTACACATCGATCTTCATATGACGACGAACCTTTTCAAGAAAATCTAGGATATTTTGTTTTATTCTTCTGCTGCACATGTGATGTCGCACTTGGATTTCCCAACAAGAGACTGCGAAGATGCTCCTCTCTAGGGAGAGGAGAATAGGAGGTGGCCACCAAAAAATCCTAACCTATGGACCTTTGGTTCCCTCCTATTTATAGAGGCCCCTTATAAACCCTAATGAATTTTGCCTTGTTGGGTATTGGATCTCCATCCAATTACCCAAGTCTTTTAAATTAATGGATCTTTACCCAATAATCTAGCTCTTATTGGATCTCATATATGGGATCCAATAATTCAGGGGATTATTGGATATCCAATAATATAGGGGCTTCAGCGAATATCTCATATCCGAACCTCTACTCGACGCAACACCTACTATATGTGTGTGACCCTCTAGACCCAATATCGAGCTAGTCGTGAGTCATACCTGTCAGAACTCCTTTTGACTCAGTGAATTAATATCTCCATAATAATTCACTTAACTCATTAACTACAGACGTACTAGGCTATTACGCCGTAGTCCCCAGACAATACAAGGAAATCCAATCCTTTGGACCTATCTACCCTCAGTTACCGTGTACCTATAGTCTCTCATCCATCTAATATCCCAAAGATCGTATATCAGGCATGGTGTTGTCAGGCTCATACGGTTTCTAGTCGAGTCTCGCTCTAATCGGATTCTCTCGGAGAACTTTTTCTCTCGCAATCCGAATAACTCTGGCCAGGGATTTGCTTGAGCAAGAATATATGAGATATTCCTCTCATGATACCGAGAGTAGATAATCCAATATTGACACTCAATTATCTTCGTAAGATTGGCTACCATTCTCGAGAATCGGCTATACCAAATCTAGAACTTTCCAAACTTGTAAGCCCGACGTCAAAGAATGAAGTACTCATATAAGGCATCTTTGGTGTCTCAAGTTTAAGGATCAGATACACTACTGGAACTACAGAATCATTGTCTGATAACTGATATCAAAAACCATCCAGCATTCCATAAGCAAATCAATCGATTAACTCATTCCCCAATGAGCACCTATATTGTACCCTTAATGTCCCCATACAAGTAGCTATGAGACTAGCCACCTCCATCATATGGACAGGTATATAGCATATCAGTCTATTCAGTTATCTCAATGTCCCTCTCGAGTAACCTATGATTAGGATTATTTAGGGCCTGTGTTTAAAGGTGTATCGGTCTCATTAATGTGATCTCATCATGATCTAATTTCTATTGCACAGATCTAAGGACATTATAATATATATATATATCTAGATAATATGAGAAAATATCAGTAATCGTAAGCAAAGTGATTGATGTAGCGTGTTACAGGTGTCATCACTCATATGATTGGCTTGTAGAGCACATATAACTAGCAATCTCCCACTTAACCTAAAGCCAATCACTTACGTGTCTGATCCCCATCAGACCTTTGTGATGCTCAAAGATAATCTAAGACAGGCTTTGTTAGTGGATCTGTAATTTTATTTTCAGATAGAACGCTTTCTATTGCTATATCTCTTCAGGCCATGATCTCTTTAATAAGCTGAAACCTTCTCAGAACACTTTTGATGAGACTCGGGTTCCCTCATTTGAGTAATCACCCCATAGTTGTCGCAATATAAGGGAATTGGCTTCTTGCTGCTCGGCACGACTCCTAGATCTATAATGAACTGTTCCATCCAGACTCCCTCCCTTTGCTGCCTTTACCGCAGCAATGTACTCTGCTTTTGTGGTCGAGTCAATAGTAGTATCTTGCTTGAAACTCTTTTAGCATATTGCTCCTCCATTCAGGGCAAACACATACCCTGAATTAGACTTGTCATCATCGATATCGAACTGGAATCTTTAGTCCATGTAGCCCTTAACCCTGAGGCTACTTTCTCCACATACCAGTAAAAGATCTTTAGTCCTTCTCAAGTACTTAAGGATATACTTTATTGCTTTCTAGTACTCCAAGTTTGGATCCACCTGATACCTACTCATGACACTCAGAGTATATGCTAAATCAGGCCTGGTACATAGCATAGCATATAAGATAGACACTATCGCCGAGGCATAGGGTACCCTATCCATGTCTGCCCTTTCTTCAAGAGTGTTTGGAAACGTACACCTAGAAAGTGATAGCCTATGTCTCATCGGCATAAGACCTCTCTTGAAAATTTTCTTGTTAAACATTTTGACAATGGTATCTATGTACTTGGATTAGGACAAGCCAAGCATCCTCTTGGATCTATCTCTATAAATCTAAATCCCCAATATATAGGATACTTTTTCTAAGTCCTTCATGGAGAAGTGTCTAGATAGGTAAGTCTTTACTGTGGAGAGCACTCTTATATATGTTATAGCACATATAACACCAAGAAGGTGATAGTGCTCCCACTTACCTTCATATACACACAAGGTTCATCTTCGTTCTTAACGAAATCATAAGATCTGATCCCTCATCAAATCTTATGTTACAATTTTAGGAAGCTAGTTTTAGTCCATATATGGACCCAAGTAACCTGGACACCTTATCTGGACTGTCCTTAGATATAAATTCCTCGGGCTGTATCATATACACCTCCTTCTCGAGGTTGCCATTGAGAAACATAATTTTCTTGTCTATCTTCCAGATCTCATAATCAAGGTGTGTTACAATAGCCAATAGAATTCTAATGGATTTTAGCATGACTATATGTGAGAAGGTTTCATCATAGTCAATAACTTGGCTTTGACAAGACCCCTTAACCATTAGTCTTGCTTTATAGGTCTCTACCTTTTCATCTACCCTAATCTTCTAATAGAAGATCCACTTGCAACCAATGGGTATGATACCCATGGGTGCATCAACTAGGTTCCAAACCTTGTTGGAGTACATGGAATCCATCTTTGAATTCATGACTTCTCGCTACTTCCCGGAGTCTATACTCGTAACAGCCTCCTCGTAAGTTTGAGGATCCATATCCTTAATATCATCTCCTCTAATATGTCCCACATATCTCTTAGGAGGATGGGATACTTTATCGAACCTATGTAAAATCGAAACTTATGTGCTAAGTACCTGAATAGACTCTGGATGTGGAATGGTGCTTAAGCTAGATTCTCCAACCTCGCCTAACTCTATCACGCTCCCACTATCTCCACCAAAAAAGTATTCCTTCTCAATGAACACTATTCTCTTAGCTACAAAGACCTTTTGGTCCTTGGGTGAGAGAAATAATACCCATAAGTTTCCTTAGGGTATCCCACAAATTTGCACCATTCCGTCTTGGATTCCAACTTATCAGGCTTATGTCTCTTAACATGGGTAGCATAGCCCCAAATCTTAACAACCTTAAGATTGGGCTTCCCTTTTCATATCTCATATGGTATAAACACTATCGACTTAGTTAGAACTCTATTCAGAAGGGAAGCTACGAACTCTATGGTGTATCTCTAAAATGAAACGGATAGGTCGGTGAAACTTATCAAGGACTGCACCATGTCTAACAAGGTGTGATTCCTCCATTTGGATACACCATTGAGCTAGGCTGTATAAGGAGGTGTCCATTAGGACAGAATCCCATGGTCATTGAGGAACTGGGTAAACTCTGTACTCAAGTACTCACCTCCTCGATCTGATCAAGGAGTCTTGATACTCTTTCTAGTCTGAACCTCTACTTTATTCTCATACTTCCTGAATTTCTCGAAGGCTTCGAACTTATACTTCATCATCAAGTACACATATTTATACCTAGAGAAATCGTTAGTAAAAATAATGAAATAGAAATAACTACCGATGGCCTGAGTTGACATAAGACCACATACATCACTATATATGAGTTCCAACAATTCAGTGACTCTCTCTCCAGTTCCACTAAATGGAGAGTTGGTCATCTTTCTACGAAAACAAGGTTCGCAAGTCACATATGTCTCATAGTTAAATGGATCTAGGTATCCATATTTGTCAACAACTTTTGAATCCTTCCCTCATGGATATGACCTAGCCTACAATGCCATAAGTATATATACTATTCACCTCATCTCGTTTCCTCTTCGACACGCTTACATTCATGATATGTGGAGTAGTGTCTAGTATAATCAAACTATTATGTAATGTTCCTCTTATGATGATCGCATCATCCTTAATAATTGAATAATTATTATTCTAAAAAATTATTTTATAATTATTTAATGTCAAACATGAAATAAAAATAATATTTTTGATAATAGAGAGATAAAATAACATGCATCCAATGCAATAATAACTCCACCAAGTAGATATAGGGTGACCTCGCTAATAGCAACAGCAACAACTCTTGTTCCATTACCCATCTTGAGGTCCATCTTGCCTCTTATCAATCTCCTAGGTCTTGCTAGAATCTGCAACAAATTACATATATTATAAACACTATCGGTATCTGATACCCATGTATTATCATAGAGACTAATCATGAATGCATATCTGAAACTTCTCTAAGCTTCTATTTCACATTTTCTGCGATGTACTTTATGCAATTCCTTTTCTAGTGCCCATCTTTACCATAGTGGAAGCATTGGCTTTTGTCCTTTACCGAGTCCTTCATAGCAATCTTTGCTTAACCCGGTTTGCCCTTGCCCTTCTTAAGGGACTTCTCTGTCTTCCTTTTCTTTTTGGTCCTCCCAGTATAAATAACTATGAAATGGAATCTAGTAAGGACTGAAGCACAAGCTCCGTACACAGGTTATCCTCTAGAACCATTCCTAGACTTGTGAGTTTCTTTATCTACACAATTATCTTAAGGACACGGTTCTAAACCAATGTTCCCTCGGTCATCCTATTGTGGAAGAAACTCTTTGATATCTCATATCGTTGAATTTTTCTCTATTCCTTAAATAATTTATGGAGATGCAGGAGTATGGATCTGACATCCATCTTTTTATATTGTCTCTATAACTCGGGAGTCATGGAGCCTAACATGTAATACTGAACAAGAGGAGTCATCTATATACTTCATATAAGTGAGTGATCTTATCCTCGCTTACCCCTTCCTTGGGCGTAGGCATCATCACTATATCAAGGATATATGCGATTTTTTTCATCATGAGAACGATTCTTAAATTGTGGAGCCAATCCGTATAATTTGAAACAATGAGACGGTTGGCATCAAGTATGCCACATAGAGAGTCTAATAGCGATATTTTCTAAAATAAAGATGCAGCAGAAACAAATAACATGTAAATTTTATATAAATAAATAATCAAGATATGGACTTCTATCTTGATGTGCTCCCATTATTTTTTTAGCGAGTCACGCGACACCCTCGACACGTGAAACGAAAGTCTTTGATAGACTTCTAGTGGGGATCGAGATCCAATCGGTATTTTAGTATAACCTTAAGGGACTCAACCAATCACACTAAGCCCAAGAGGTATGCAACTCTTGTCGATCATAACTCTTTGTGATTCTCATCCTATTCGACCTTCGAACTACCATGGCCTCGAGGGACTCGACCAACCATGATGTTCGGTTAAGTCATCACCATCGTTACAAGATGAGTCTGATTCGATAATATACCCTCGAGGGGCTCGACCAAGAATATAATGTCCTTAGGTCACCGGTGACATCTCTATAGGTGAGTCTCAAGTGACTCGACCAACTCAACTTACACTGGGAATCGATTCTTACCTGTAACAATGGAAGGTCACGTGGGTCAATCTAATTGTCTCACGTTTACCGACTTAATATTATTGATAGAGGAAATTTTAATTTGATCTCCTAATATGATGTCACACATACATATTTAATATATATCAATATCGCATATATATATATAACCAATCACACATTACATGAGCAATCACACCAAATGATCATAGACCACATCCTAATGTGATCAAGCCTGAGCTAGTGGGTCCAATCACACACATCAAGATCTATGTATGCATCGACACATTTCCATGCCCTATGATCGTTTATCTCGTCCTCGTCAATTCTGTCGACATCTCGATGCATCTCCATGCGTCGCGATCGTCCGTCTCGACCTTATGAGTCCCGCTATCACTTCCACGCTCCAGTTATACTTCCTCATGTAATTACAATATAATTACAAGCACGCAGGCTCGACAATAAATAAGAAAAATAAAGGCTTACAGACCCCAATGATAATAATAATCATATGTACGTATAATTACACGATCCATGATCATCCATCTATATCATACATCACATGTACACATCATCATCATATATGACTACTAAATAAATAATAATTAATTAATTAAACCTTTTAATTAATTAATATTTTTTTAAATCAAGGATATAAAAGAAATTTTTTAAATTATAAAGGGTATTTTGATCATTCGACCAAAAGGGACACAAACTAAAATTTTTGAAATTCTGAAGGCAGAACCATCTTTCAATTGAAAACCCTAATTTTTCCCTTCCCTGCTTGCGTTGCGGTGCGACCATCGCTATCGGGGGGTGGTTGGGAGGGGGGGAGCGGCGATGCCACCGCCCTCGCACGCATGTGCCTCGCCTGCGAGCACAGCGCCCATGGGTGGCGTTGCCCCCGTAGGGTGATCGTTCATCCTCGCAAGCGGGCGATGGCGGTTGCCCTTGCGGGTGTTGCTACCCTCCACACCCCATGATTGCAGAGCTCGTAGGGGGAGCTCGCTCGTGAGCCCAGCGCCCTTGCGAGCACTGCCTGCCCTTGTGGGTAGGTTGCCTGTTGCAGCCCTGCCTACGGGCTCCCTGCCCGCATGCAAGTAGTGCTGTCGTTGTAGGCAGATGACCACCACCCACCAACCACCGGCAACCTCAACCCATAAGGTGGCTAGGCCGAGAGGCTGCAAGCAGCCTTTGGCCATGGCGAACTTATGAGGGCAACAACAATTACTACCCTCTCGACTTTTACGTCAGTAATTTTGACGATAAAAGCTATTTTAAATCACAACACGCAGTTTAAAATCCAATCTTCGTACGAACAACTTGGCTCTAATACCACTGTTGGAAAATCCAAGGGCAACATCACATACGCAACGGAAGAACAAAAAATAAAACATCCTAGATTTTTACAAAAAGGCTTCGTCGTCGTACGAAGATTGATGCGTAAAAATCCACAAATTAGAAAACTACGTATGTAAAAAGATAATACTTAAAGAGATCGTATATCCCTGAATTCCTATAGATCCATGAAGATGATGAAGGAGGTCAAGCATCCTCCTCTTTAGTAGTGATCCACACGGTAGGGACTGCGAAGATGCTCCTCTCTAAGGAGAGGAGAATAGGTGACCACCAAAAAACCACAGCCTATAGACCTTTAATTTCCTCCTATTTATAGAGACCCCTCGTAAACCCTAATGAATCCTACCCTATTGGGTATTGGATCTCCATCCAAGCATCTTAGAGTAATGAGTCTCTACCCAATAATCTAGCTTTTATTGATGCAACATGATACAAGTGAGAAAATGCCAATAATCATAAGCAAAGAGATTGATACAGCATGTTACATGTGCCATCACTCATGTGATTAGCTTGTATGACACCTATAACTAACATTTAGAGTCTATGTTTAAAGGTGAATCGATCTCATTATCGTGATTTCATCACGATCCAATTCTCATTGCATAAATCCATAGATATCACAATATAAGTAATAACCAATATAAAAGAAAAAAATTAAATAAATAATAAAAAAATACATATCATGTTACACGTATCATCACTCACATGATTAACTTGTATGATAACGATTAACAATTTATAGATTCCAAAAGGCTTCAAGAATGAAGCCAAAAAATTTAAATCCTCAAAATTCTAAGGTACAAGCGATACTACCACTAATACCGAATGATACCACCATCATAACTTTTGACGTTGCAATTATGAACTCTAGTAAAACTATTATCGTAAAATTTGAATTTTAGGTGGTACTATAACCACCCTAACTATCGCCATAGGCGATACCACCGCCAGAAAGCGTGACAAGCATAAACAATGCTTATTGACTAACTTTAGCAATACTATCACTTAGGCTTGGCAATGCCATCACCCATGCCTATAAGCTTGGCATTATAACAGGCTCACTTTAATCTAATTTCAAGCCTAATGACTTTTTGATAAGTTAGCATCATTTTAACCTAATACCAATTCAAATTGATCGAAAATGATAATAAATTAGTCATAATTTGACATTAATATATCAACCACATATTTGTATGTTGTATGCTTATCATATTTCATTCGATCTTTCATTCGATCTTCTGAACCTTTTGCACATCACTCTTTCCTTTAACATATCACCTATTCCATGAGCATGTAACTTTCTCATGACATCTAATCTTTTGACACAATATCAAATCCTACTGACATGATGCCCAAACCTACAGCACAAAAATCTGATCTCTAATATGTCGACCAATCATTGGCTCAACATCTAATTTTTAACACGATAATTTTTCAATACAACGTGTAGCTCTCCTACTCGATAGTTAACATTTTGATGATCCAAATCCATGATTGAAATATTTCCTACGTTACTTATCTTAAAAAATATTAGTCCAATAAACTTATTAATTTACTTCATTATCAAAACTCTATATTCAACAAATTTATCATACTTCTTTTGGCTAATGATGAAGGGAAGAAGTATTCTAATGATTTTTAATATAGATGATCTACTCATTCATGTCATTTGAGTACTTTAGTTATCTTACTTTAGTTATCTTGCTCGAGTGCCTACGTTTGTTTTATTGATATCTTATATACAATTACATACAATTATTGAGTCTTTCAAATATATGCTAATACTTTTGATCTACTCGTTGAGCATTTTAGAAGGTGGATGTCACGTTTAGAATCTCACAAAAATGACCTATCATAAAATGAAATTAAATTTAAAATTTTGTTTCATTTATGCAATTATTGAGCCTTTCGAGTATTTGTTGAATCTTTTGATCTACTCATTGAGCATTATAGAAAATGGATCACATTTTGAAACTCACAAAAATGACCTACCATAAAATGAAATTAAATTTGAAATTTTTGTTTCATTTATATATCATCATTTTTGCTAAGGACAAAGGGACAGTATCCAAAGATTTATGACTTACATTGTCTCTCTCATGAATCTTTTTGTGTTTATACTTTATGTTAGATTTTATGACATCTTACGCATGACTTCTTAGGTTTCATGACCAATGATGTAAATTTCTCTTTACTTATTAATTTTAATGACTTATATTTCTCAATGCTCATGGCTTATAATCTATAATTGCTTTAACATAGTGATGTTTAGTGACATGATCTTTTATATTTTTAAACCTTTTGCTTAATATGACTTTTGAAGACCATTTAGATCATTTGTATACTCTATTTCTTTTTGTGTTTATACTGTCAGATTTTATGACATCTTACGCATGACTTCTTAGGTTTCATGACTAATGATGTAAATTTCTCTTTACTTATTAATTTTAATGACTTATATTTCTCAATGCTCATGGCTTATAATCTATAATTGCTTAAAAATAGTGATGTTTAGTGACATGATCTTTTATATTTTTAAACCTTTTGCTTAATATGACTTCTGAAGGCCATTTAGATCATTTGTATACTCTATTTCTTTTTGTGTTTATACTTTATGTTAGATTTTATGACATCTTACGCATGACTTCTTAGGTTTCATGACTAATGATGTAAATTTCTCTTTACTTATTAATTTTAATGACTTATATTTCTCAATGCTCATGGCTTATAATCTATAATTGCTTAAAAATAGTGATGTTTAGTGACATGATCTTTTATATTTTTAAACCTTTTGCTTAATATGACTTTTGAAAACCATTTAGATCATTTGTATACTCTATTTCTTTTGTTGATAAATAATAGGGGAGAAGCTATAACTAATATCATGATCATAAACTTTTATATCATTATAAATCTTATCAAGAAATATTTTATTTAATATTTTTTTAAAAAAAATATATATATATATACATCTTATAGTTCAAGCAAAACTCGATTGATGACAATCAAACGATCCAAAACAAAAGAGATTTAATTTTTTGAATGACACTCACAAAACACTCATCTACTATTAAAAAAAAAGACCCAAGACTTGCTACTCTAAACTTAGAAGTTCAAATACATCTATAGAAATATTACCCTAAAAAAATGTTCTAATTTGAAAAAAAAAATTCGATTTTGAAAAGAAATTATACAATGTACACTACACAGAAACCTCAAATAGAAATATTATTCCTCAAGTAATTCAAATCCTAGATGTTGCTCCCAAGGGCACGTTGGGCAATGCACTCATGTTGTGATACTGGCAGAGCATTCAATAAATTCACCTGGATTATTTACAACAGACAGAGGTACCAATCAGCTATTGCTCCCTCCACACTTTCTCATCCAGGCTTGAGACTGGCAATGGCAGTGTTAAGCAACAAACCTAAAAATTATGTCTAAACAAACACAAGCAACCAAAGATAATCCCAAAATTTAACACAACAGAAACCACGTCCAAGCATCCACGTTCACAAGCAACACATTACGATCGTCCACTGGCATGCATTATCCACAGCACTGCCCACCCCCTCTTATTCATTTAGACAAGCATTGTGAAGACACAGAAGCTTCAAAATTATTATACGAAAAATGCACTTGACAAAAGTATCCACTCCAAATTGAAGCATTTGTAACGATGCTGAAACATAAAATTAATGTCCTGTGATAACAGTGACACTACAAAAAATAACTTACAAACAATCAACGTTAAGCAACCAGCAACCATTAACCAACAACCAACCAACGTTACACTATCATAACCATCCTAGAAGATACATTGGAGAGACTTAGTTTGGGTCATCTCGTATCTACAACAAAAGCATACAAAAATCAAAGAAAAGTAATATATTAAAATACACCTAACACAACAAAATCATCAAAATGACAAAAAAAACATTCAAGGACTAATGTTCCATAAAAAGAAAAAACTAGTAAATTCCACTAAATTTGTATTTATATGAAAAAAAAAACGATCACACATTATTACGCAACAAACAATCTTAGACTGCTGAAACATAAAATAAATGAAGAAAAACTTCAAACCGACAAAAGGCAACAGACAAAAGTATAAGGCATGTAAGTGCAAAGGTATATACAATGACACATTTGTTCACAGTCATTCCAATCTGTCATACCAAACCTAATGTAGAAAACCATTGAAATAAGAACAAAGAAATATAACATGGTAGGGGTGGTCTATTAGCAAAACTCTCAAACTAAATCTTAACTGAGACAAACTATAATCATCATCTGCCATTAGCAAAACGATGTCAAACCAAACTTAATATAAAAAAACATTGAAATAAGAACAAAAACACATGGTAGGGTTGGTTGGTTAGCAAAGCCCTGTCAAAACTGAACCTTATGACAACCTAAAACCTGCACCGTTGTTCCACATCTTCACCATCGAACTGTTCCAGTGCCACCATTATATGATGGCCAGTCAAAACTATAAACTATAATCGGCATCGTGCTGCAGCATTATTCAACAGTCAGTCCCAACTAATAACTCAATAACTAGACAACATATTGAATCAACTATTCCTGTGCCATTGGGATGATCAGTCAAACAATCAACCAAAAAAAGAACCATCAATCTAGTTACTAGCAGCTTCAACCCAATATAACAAGCTTCACATTCAAATGATCCCCTACCAATACCAACGCTCATGTTGCCAACCAAGCAAGGAAATGGAAATAGAATAATAATGAAACCAAGGCTGTAGGCAGTTTTCTATTTCTTTACATAATAAAACCTGCACCATCTATCTGAACCTTATACATAAGCTAATCCATACTGCAAGATACTGATGGTTATCAAGCAATCACAAGATCAACTTCAAAAGCCCAACATGACACTCTTTTGAGGCTGCAAAAAGAATGATATTGGCTTTCCTCCTAAACACAAACAAATTTACAAACTTTGCATTAGCATAACAAAACTCTTCAGTCAGCCGCAACCATTGCATTCTTCAAATTCAAAAGTACTGTTAATTAACATCCCACGAAGCCAATCCTACTAACTACATGTTATATAAGAAAGCCTATTCGACCAATTACAACAAATTACATTCTTCAATTGCAAATGCCTATATCAGTGATTTACAAAACGCTAGGCACCAAGGTCTAAAATCGCCCGAGGCATTAGGTGCTCGCCCAAGCACTAGCTCGAGCGAAACAAGACGCTAAAATATAAAAATATAATTAAAAATATATAATTATTTAAATAAAAATATACTATTAAATGAAGAAAATCTAAGATACAAACTCACAATGTCACATTACTAAAAATATCTCAAAAACTAAAATAATAAAATTTTACATCAAAGTCATTCATCATAATCAATATTATCATCATTTTCATCTTGTCCTTCCTCTTCATTAAAATATTTCATTCTCAATATCTTCAACAATAGCAGGAGCCTAACTTGGTGCTTTTGTACTCATTTTTCTCTTTGTCATCTGTCTTGTATATGTTTGTAATTCTCCAGCACTTGAAGCTCTTGCCACATCTTCTCATATCAATCTATCATCTTCAAATACAAGCTCGTCTTTGACATCTTGCAAGTTAGCACCCATTTCTCCCACCAACCATTCATTTGAATCATCAATATCTTATAATGAGATTGGATCAATTGTATTTCATAAATTATAACGAGCCTTCAAAGCTTGATTATATTTTATGTAAACAAGATCATATAATCGCTAATATTCCAATCGATTTCTCCTCTTTGAGTGAATCTATCATGTCATATAATTTAAAAATATATTAATATATCTATCTAAATAAATAAATTAATTGAAACAAAAATATTTATTGATTCTTACATGCTCAAAAGGCACTCCAATTTTGCTCACAACCCAAAACACTACATATCAAGCTAAGTACTTTGATAGCAAATTGCTGTAAGTTCAGGATAGAATTTCCAAATAGACTCCACCATTCAACTGCAAAATTTATATTATTATTAGCAATAATATAATAACATACTATCGATGAAATTAATTATCTCAAATTATTAATACCTGAAGACGTAGTTGTCCTGGATCGAACTGTCATTGGAATTCCAAAAAGACCTTCGGCATTTTTATACAGAGATAATTCACGAATAATCTTATCTTACACCTCGAGGCTTGGAACTAATCTTGTAACGCACTGATATAACCCTTCCAAAACTTCTGCATCAAACTTAACAGATTTAATCGTATAAAATAATTCAGGGTTCAGATAATATCCTGTTGCATATAAGGAACGATAAAGTTGATAATTTCATCTTTCGTCAATAATTACAAAAATTTTCTCATATTTTTCTTCATTTTCATTAAAAGACCTTTTAATCGTCTCCTTTGCTCTATCCATAGCCTCATAAATATATCTCATTGCAGACTTATTTTCATTATCCACCAATCGAAGGACTCGAACAAGAGGAAGGCCCATTACCTTTAATATATAAACCATATGATTCCAAAAGGATGACATTAAGATGATATCAATAGCCTTTTGTTTCTTTTGCCCATTTGCTTATCACCCATTTCTCAGAAATAAACATGTTTCTCAGATTATGCTTTTGACGATGCACACTCTGTAATGTCAAGAATGAAATAGCAAATCGGATGACACCATATCTCACTAATTCTTTGTTGTCTATGAATTCTCTTATTATATTCAAAGCCCCAGTATAATTATAAAAAAATCCAACAATAAAAATTGCTCTTTCTAAAATTTTCTTGATGTCTGAATTTTTCTAATATCCTCTAATATTAAATCAATACAATGTGCCGCACATGGAGTCCAATATAAGTATTGTCTTTTTGTTTCAAGTAATTTACCTGAGACAAAAGATAACAAAAATGATAAGACTTACGAGTTTAACATAATTGAAGATAACATAATTAAAAATTTAAAAAATTCAAAAAATACTTTTTTTGAAACATATACAGATCCATCGATCCTTTTTTAGCCTTCTTAGAAGATACAACTTCTTTTTCTTTTTTGTCAAATACTTTTTTCCCGCTTGGGTTAAATACTCAGAATTATCTTCTTCGTCTTTAAGATGTTCAACTTCATCTTCTAGTAAATTCCCGTAAGATTCATTCTTTTGTATCTTCTTTTCATTCTTATAACTCAACTCTTTTTTAAGAGGAAGACCAGCCTGACAGAGAAAGCAAGCAATGTGTTAAATTGTTCTTCCTCTTATTTCTTTATCACAAGCATCGCTTATATTTGTTTGTCTAAATTTGGACCTCCTGCTTGCCCTTATTGCTTCTATGATCTTTGAAACATATACAGATCCATCGATCCTTTTTTAGCCTTCTTAGAAGATACAACTTCTTTTCCTTTTTTGTCAAATACTTTTTTCCCGCTTAGGTTAAATACTCAGAATTATCTTCTTCGTCTTTAAGATGTTCAACTTCATCTTCTAGTAAATTCCCGTAAGATTCATTCTTTTGTATCTTCTTTTCATTCTTATAACTCAGCAACTCTTCTTTAACCTCACGTGAACACTTTTTGCAAATTGTTGTATTCTTATAATTTCCTACTAGATGTTTTGCATAAAAAATACCACTTTAATAGTCTTGTCGCAGAACATACAGGTTACTACATTAAGATCTTTTGGATCCTTTAAATAATTATACTTCCAAACAAGATCTTTTTTTGATGTCATCGTAGAATCAATTGAGTTGCTCTAAACACTTGCCATTTATCCTGAAACCTAACAATAATTTTAAATAAATAAAAATAATAATATTAAAATTTAAATAATATATTATTAATTTAATAAATAAACAAATTCTATTAACAATGTACTGTTAACAATACACTGTACTGTTAACAAATGTTAACAATACACTATTAACACTTAACAGTATTCTGTTAATAATATACTGTTAACACTTGTTAACAGTATATTGTCGGAGGCTCGAAGCAGAAGGAAAGAAGGAAGACCGAGCCTGTCGACAGCAACAGCATGTGACAACGATGGGAGCGACGAGTGACGACGACAGCAGGCGACAACTCGAGCGAGTGCAACGAGCGACAGAGACAACAGAGGCCAATCGCGAGGTTAGGATTGGGGAAAGAGGCTATTATTGATGATTTAGTTGGTTCAATAGAACTAAAATTCTAGTTCAGTCACCCG
The DNA here is from genome assembly GCA_024322285.1 of Musa beccarii. NCBI lineage: Eukaryota > Viridiplantae > Streptophyta > Magnoliopsida > Zingiberales > Musaceae > Musa > Musa beccarii. The sequence continues at coordinate 27,171,845 of CM044394.1, forward strand.
ATTTAACCCGGCGCGCCGGCGCCCGACCTGGTTGGCGGCGCCAGCGACGCTCAAGCGCGCGCTGGAAGTCAAGCGAGGTGCTCGGGCCTCACCTCGCCTCGCCTCGCTCAGGCGAGCACCTAGGCGAGCGCCCGAGCGCCTTTTTAAATCACTGGCCCATATTCTAGCTGAGTATGGTTCCTTTCCAGAAGAGTATCAGCACATTAAATCCATTTTTGACCAATCACAACAAGTACATTTTTCAATTGCAAATGCTCATATTCTAGCTAAGAGAGTATGGTTCCCTTGAGTATCTGCAAATTAAAACCTAATCAATTAGAATAACCAGAGCTTGTTCATGACAATGACAAAATGAGGATCCAAAATCCAAAACCATTTCATGTATGAAATTGATGAACCACAATCATGTCAAGGATTCCCAATAATCTGACATACTATACATCATATACTACTCTTGTGCAGAATAAGAACCAACAGAAGAAACTAGAACTCATCCTGAGTAGACTAAGAATCAACAGAAGAAACTAGAACTCATCCTGAGCAGACCAAGAATCAACTAAACAAACTAAGAAACCCAAATTCAGCTTTCCTTTTATAATTAATGATTCAAACACAATGATACCCAACAGCCCAGATCTTACTTTTGCTTTCACAACAAATGTTTTAAATATTTGCAAACACTAAACCCTTTCTTGCAGCTATCATTATTGACATAGTTCTCTATCATTATTGACATAGTTCTCTGCCCAACCTTCTAGGTCCATAAAAAATAGAATTTTATAACAATAATAAAACTACTAAAGGATGTTGCTTAATGATACCAGAGAACCCTAACACAAAAGAAAAAAAAAATCAACTAAGTAGTTTAGTAATATTAGGAAACACAAAACGATTGAAACGACAAGATGGTGCTTTTATCCCATGGCTCTTGCATAAGAGTAACAAGAAGTTCGTGCTTTTATTCCACAAACCAAAAAGGCTCTTGCAATGTGAGCTCTTAAACATATTCATGTTTGATGCCAGAAAAAGCAGAGTACTATTCCTTAAACATGGAACCTGGTTTGGTTGCAACCAAGAGATGTGGCAAGAATAAGATCATTTGTCAATTATTAATAAGGGCAGTCAATTGATATATTGTTTTGTGGTCTTCCAGTCCAAAAAAAAGCCATATGAAACTAAATAGTAGCCACAAAAATGAATTAGTGACACCAAAAAACACAAAACAACTAAAAGAACAGCAAGTTGGCGCTTTTATCCCATGAACCAATGCAGATCTTACATACCAGCTCTTAAACATATACATGTCAATACCAAAAATAGTGCAGTGCTATTCCTTTAACATGGAACTTGGATTGATTGTTATCAAAAGATGTAGCATGAATAAGATCATTTATCTGTAATTCATGATGAAGGCCTAATGGTACAACTGTTTACTGCTTAGTCCCTCTTTTTTTGATCCAAAAACAAAAAGTAACTAGATGCAAAAGTACCATAGAGAACCAATATAACATTGTGTCTAAATTGTCTGTTTCACGTAAAACAGGTAACAATTCCAAAAACAAGGACAAAACCCATCAAAGCTGGCATCTTTTTATTCCAACAGAAAGGCAAGTAGAGATCACAGCAAATTGTATGACCAACACATGAAGCAAAATCATGTTCATTGCTCTAAGTTCTGCTTAGTCAAAAAATATATATATTTGGATTATCTGCTTAGTTAAAAACAGTAGTAGATAATATATGGTAATATCCTCCATGTAATTGAACACTAAGTAGATGCAAGTTTCTACCTGCTTCTTGTATTATCGATCACATCTCCCCATCACTACCCCTAAGTGCCAAACAAAAGATACGATATAGAAATTTTACAAAGAGATTTTTTGGGCCCATTCCAAAAGACATCTCCCTCCAGCAGGACAAGAAGCTGATGGAAATTATATGACCGGGTAGAACTTCTATTCTCTTCATCATGCAAACCAAAACAACAACCTTGAAAACTTGTTTGTATCAGATATGGTTGCAGAATCTTCATAAAGGAAATATATTCAATCAGCAATTGGGTCTCTACAAGAAGATTACTTGACAAAAATTGGACTCCTTTGTTTACAGTGTGAAGGCTCCATGCTTATAACATAATCAAAACCTCAATGCCCAGCTTTCTTAACGTGAAACCCAGCTCCCAAAACAAGCTTCAGGTAGACGAACAACACAAAATGAGCAGCAAAAAGTACATCAGCCTGAGAAGATAACTTACCACTTCTAATAAAAATCAGCAATATGAAATGAATTTCAAGGAAAAACAAGAGAACACAGCATGCCTGTACCTCCCTCCAACTTGATACAAGAAAAAAGTAACAATGCATCTTAAAACCCACTTGTTTTCGAAGCCATCACTTGTGCTATTGAATTGATTCAGAAACCAATACAACAATCAAGTACAATTATCATAACCCAAGATCACCAACAAAGACACCTTAATAGCACAAGTACCTGTACAAGATTACCATGTCCCAACTTCCACACAAGATAAAGGAAACATGATTCAAAAGAGAAATGGAAGTTAATTAAGAGGAAGAGAAACCCAGCAGAGAACTTTTATGAGCCGAAGGATCAAAAAGTCAGTGAAAATAATTTGACCTTTCAAAAGTAATAACTTTGCACTGTTGGACTGCATTTTGGCAATAAATGAACAGCAATGAGGCTAATGGAAACAATGACTACAGAATTCAAGTTATTCAACAAAATTAGCTGACTTCCTCTCATACAACCAGCCAAGAACACCAAAGGATGTAATTAACCCAATTTAGAGATGTATTAACTCCAAAATAAAATCCTGCTACCAAACGTCATAACTAATTGTAGAAAACCAGGACAGAAAATCCAAATTTCATCTCGAAATAGCAGCCAAGAATACAACTGGATGTAATAAACCAAATAGGTAAACAAAATAACCCTCCATATACCCAATTTAAATCCTGCAAACAAACAACATAACAAATTGTTCAAGGTAAAATAATCTCTCATATGAGGCCACATCAGCATTATCGGGCAACATAAAAGATACCTGTCAAAAGTTACACTAGAAACACACAAGGACAAAAAAGTTTACATAGAACAAAAAACTATAAATTGAACAGAGAACTTAAAAAATGCCAACTAATAAGAGATAAAGTAGAAATTGCATATTACAAAAAAAATGAATACTCAACTAAGAAACCTAACAATAAAAAACAATAGAACATGAGCCAATCAAAGTAAAGGCCAAACAGACAAGAAAATAACAAAAAAAATACAATTTTCTAGAAGCATCAAATAAATGTGACAACTCATATACTAATCATAGATGCTCCTGGCTAGGTGCATGTTATGTGTTCATGACCTAGCAGCTAATCTTAGATGGACAAGCTCCAATCGCGCAATGACAGTAGACAACTAGGCACTGTTTAATCAGAAAATCAATTTAAAGTTATTTACTCAAAGCAAAAAATGATTAAATGTCATACTAAAAAAACATCTACAAGCTAACTGAAACCAAATATCAGATGACCAGAGGCAGTTTAAACAAAAAGATAATTAAGCTGCAAAGTAGAAATCTAACAAAGAATCCAAGAAGAGACAAATGAGAAGTTTGTATGACTTTCTAATAAGACTTGCCAAGCAAGTAACTGCTAAAAATTCACAACAACAAGAACAATTAACAATTGGATGAAAACTTAATATCACAAACATGCATAAATTGCACACCTAAATCTAAACAAGCCTTTTAAAACAGGCAAAACCTATGTCTCATACCAAATGCTATCCAAGGAAGGTCCTAATCCTAATAACCAGGCTTATGGCTAATGCTGATACTAATGCTTCTGCAACTGCACACAAAAACCCTACAAATAGAACATTCAGAAAACAAAGAGAAAGACTGACTTCAAAAGTGCAAAGTTATAAAATGTACCAAGCATGCCGATGGAATAAGTAGACAGTCAATAATCAACAACTAAATATCCAATGAAAAGTGAAAGGAACCTCTTCCATGAATGATGATAGAGTAAGAACATATCGAAACCAAATACCATAGTAAGGTAGCAGAACACTCACATCTCACTTTCAAAAAATGTCCAATGCCCATGCAAAACTAGATGTCCATCAGCTACCCCTAGCAGACAACAAATAAAAACAAACAACCATACTTTGATGAGAACCATATCAAATGACCAACTTGTGCACGTAAGGGCAACAATTAATATTTGAAAGTAACAAAGGCTGACTAAACTAGCACAAATCGGACACATCCACTGTTCAGATAATTTTGAAAGCCCTGGATCCATCATAATAAGCGACGTATTGTCACGCCAAGCGCCCAAAGGGGGTAGGCAGGATGAATTCTTAAGGATGTCATGGTGATCACCCCAGAGGGGGTATCACGCCGAGCACCTCAGGTGAGGGTGCGCCCCAGAGGGGGTAGGCAGCCGGTGCACCCCAAGAGAGGGTAGGCAAGGTGCATTTAGTCTCACATTAGTAAGAAAATGGAAAGTCTTAAGCCTTATAAGCGTTAACGCTGCACACCCTAATGGACCGGTTTTGCGGGGAGAGGATAATGACCACGTGTCAAGTGGTATCAGAGCAACCCCTGGCCTTCACCAATCACTCCAGAGGGGGTAGGCAGGGTGACCAGTCCGTGACGAGGGCGTCACGAGACTGGGTGAGGGAGAATGTCACGCTAAGCGCCCAAAGGGGATAGGCAGGGTGAATTCTCAAGGATATCATAGTGATCACCCCAGAGGGGGTATCACGCCGAGCACCCCAGGTGGGGGTGCGCCCCAGAGGGAGTAGACAGCCGTGCACCCCAAGAAGGTGCACCCTAAGAGGGGGTAGGCAAGGTGCATTTAGTCCCACATTGATAAGGAAATGGGAGATCTTGAGCCTTGTAAGCGTTGGCGCAGCACACCCCAATGGACCGATTTTGCAGGGAGAGGGTAATGGCCACGTGACAGTATGTCACAACAATGAAACCCCTTTAATACGGCTATCTAACGAAGAACCTATTTTAATCATTTAACGAAAACCAGAGCATCCTTAACAAACTACAGGGAGAGGGTAATGGCCACGTGTCAAGTGGTATCAGAGCAACCCTTAGCCTTCACCAATCACCCCAGAGAGGGTGTCCACGCCGAGCGCCCCAGAGGGGGTAGGCAGGGTGGCTAATCCGTGACTAGGACGTCACGAGATTGGGTGAGCGAGAATGTCACGCCAGCGCCCAAAGGGGATAGGCAGGGTGAATTCTCAAGGATATCATGGTGATCACCCCAGAGGGGGTATCACGCCGAGCACCCCAGGTGGGGGTAGGCAGCCGTGCACCCCAAGGGGGTGCACCCTAAGAGGGGATAGACAAGGTGCATTTAGTCCCACATTGGTAAGGAAAAGTGAGGTCTTGAGCCTTATAAGCATTGGCGCTACACACTCCAATGGACCGGTTTTGCGAGGAGAGGGTAATGGCCACGTGACAGTATGTCACAACAATGAAACCCCTTTAATAAGGCTATCTAACGGAGAACCTATTTTAATCATTTAACGAAAACCAGAGCATCCTTAACAAACTACCTCACAGCTGCAGTGTGGGCTCCATACAGATAATAACCACAAACACACCACAGCCCCAACAACCGGGTTGATGATACATATAGAATCTGCCACAGAAACTAGCCTTATCAAAAATGTAAAACCTAGGTCTCATACCATAAACAATCCAACAAAGGTGAGTTACCATCTCTATTTAATAGAATCATGCACTAACGATGATGCATCTGCAACTGCCCACAAAAACACTAGGAAAACATTCAAAAAACAAAGAGATAGACCGACTTCAAAGGCATTTTATATATAAAATGTAACATGATGCCGACGGAAGGAGGACAGGAAAAATAATCAACAATTTAACAGGCAACCTCAAAAAATGAGAAGTTGATGGAACTCTTCCCTGAGACCCGTCTAAATCCAGTTAGAGTATCCGACAGCAATGATGCTGACACGGTTAGTGCATATTTCAAACCAAACATCATAGCAAGGTAGCAAAACACTCACATCTCTCTTATAAATATCATATCCAGAAGCTTTCCCTTGCACAAAAATAAAAACAAACAAACATAACTAACTTGTGGACATAAATGCAACAAATAAAAGTTGAAAGTAACGAAGGCCAACTAAACCAGAACAAACAGGACTCAGGTTGATACGGTTCGCGCATATTTCAAACCAAACATCATAGCAAGGTAGCAAAACACTCACATCGCTCTTTCAAATATCATATCCAGAAGATTTCGCTTGCACACAAAATATAAAAATAAACAAACATAACCAACTTGTGGACATAAATGCAACAAATAAAAGTTGAAAGTAACGAAGGCCAACTAAACCAGAACAAACAGGACACATCCCTTGTTCAGATCATTTCGGAAAACCCGCATCCATGATAATAAGCAGCATTCATTACAGTAAGGAAACCCCTTAAATAGAACACTCTAATGGAAAAAATATTTAATCGTGCAACGCATACCAGAGCAACCTTCACAAACTGCATCACAGACTCCGCGGGGGTTCCATTAGGATAATACACACAGAAACACTTCCACCTCACCTACCGCTTCGAAAGTACATATAAAATCTGTCGCAAAAGAAGGCCGAGAATTTCGTATCACAGTACTCGCAATTTCTGATGATCTAATCATTCACAGAACTAGAAGCAAAAATAACCTTAATCCGGCAAACTTGGCAAGCCCTCTGATAGATCGCGAGAAAAAAAAAGAGCGGTTAAAGAATAATCCACTAGTCGGATTCCACTAATCGGAACTCCTAGCCTCGCAATATTCCTTTGGGAAAAAAAATAGATCACCCAATTCGTTCAGAAAACGAAAACAGATATCAAACGCATCCGATCCGCAGCGATTGAAAATAGATCACCCGATTCGTTCAAGATCAATGTCTAAGACCCGGAAAACGAAAACCACAAACAAAAGGCTTCTAATACACCCCGCATGGAAAGTAGATCAGTTTAAAGTGCCGAGAACATATGATCCAATTCGTAAACGAAATCACCGATCAAGGGATGGCTGAGGATTTGGATGCACCACCTATCGGAAACAGATCATCCAATCCGAAAACGAAATCAACGACCGACGGATGGCTGACGATCCACAACCTATACAACGGTAGCAAGCGAGGGCAGGGAGCCCGTCATTTATATCGTTGCGGTGAGGCAGCCAACGATCTAGATCAGAGAATAAAAGAAAGAAGCAACGGCTGAGATGGAATTCCTTCTTAGCTGTTGTGACCGACAATGATGGGTCGGTGGAACGGTCTGTGTTGGGTCAGACGTTTGCTTTGGAAACACGCAACTGCCTGCGCGGAAGGTGGGCGAAGGTTCCCGAGTCCGGACGCATCCTCAAGGCACTCCGTGGATTTCGTGACCGGAAACGCTGCTTACCATCAGAAATAATAATAATAATAATAAATAATAAATAATAAATAAATACCAGTGCACTGCGTTTTGTTAACGCGAAACGCAGCTCCAAACTTTGACTTCCTGACGGGGTGGTCAGGAGGTACAATCGGAACCCAAGCTGATCACCAACCGGAAATGATAGATAAACAGGTAAATAGAGTTTAATTAATAGACAAATTTCATGGAGTTAAAATAAATAAATACCAGCAGCCTATCTAGGCCATTGGTGAGCGTTGATTTTTCCTGAAAAGAAAAATATACTAAATCTAAACTGGGTTACAAACTGTGTTGGTAAAAAGAAACTTATGTTATAACGTGTATTATAAGGAATGTCAACAAAAATTAATTACACTTATATATATATATATATGATATAAATGAACACAAAGAAGAGCCACCAAAGTTCTTTGAGAGAGCCTTTAACAAAATATATAAAATATATAAGATGAAGAAAATCTAATTTGATATAAATATTGGATAGAGTTATTTTTATCCTCATCAAGAGTCTGAAGTATCACGTGAGCCTTCGTCATAACGACGAGTCTCCAACTTTAAAAACACAAATCATATCACTAAAGAACAAAGTCATATCTTACTAAGAGAAAAGATGAGGTCAATGAGTTATCTGTTTCAATTGAAAAATCATAATTTACCTTAGAGGGATTGGCAGCTATCTTGTCTCTTTAGAGATCCTGAGATAGTGAAGCAACCTACCAACTATTATTAGCAAAGAATAGAACGCAAAAAACCAAAACGGAAGGTTTGGTCGAGCGATTGTGATGTTTGGTATTATTTCTATTATTTCAAAGGAATTAAAAACCAGTAGTAACGATGTAACAAATTTTGGCGGTGCAAGATTTATAAGATCATACCTTCTTCATAAAGCATGAAAGATATGATGGAAAACATCAGAATCCATGGAAATAATGATCAATTTGGTTGTGAAAATATTTAAAAGTCATAAAAGATTAAGAGACAGTGCCAAAGAAACTTTTTTTTTTAACTTTATGGGCCATTTTAAGTTACTAAATCATCTCTCAAACTAGTTATTTTTCCTAGGTTCAATCTTTTGTTTAAACATATATCGACAAAGTGCTTCTAGATGGGCTAACGGTCTAGTTCCATTCATCATCATTAGGCACTTAAGAGTTAGATAGTATTATTTTCATCCATTAGCGAGCCATAGAACCAGGTGAAGGGTGGATTGTATTTTCACCTGAGTCAGTATAATACAAATGACACGTATTGATTCAATAGGTAATCAAAATGTGGTCCATCTTGTTCTTGACAATTTATGTAAGGAAGGACTTATTAAGTGATACACCTAATAGATTATATGATCTAATTGATATATTAGATATAATTAGATTTTGATGACGGTTATTGGCAATAGAAAAGAAGTCTAATTATGATAGTATTCCTTAGGAGATGTCTTTGATGAAAGAAACTCTCCTAATTATTTATCTTTTACTCTATGCTCTTATCTATAAATAGACAAGACCTTCTAAGGACTCAATATTGGAAAATCTAGGGTGACATCACATGTGCAATAGAAGAACAGAAAATAAAAATTCTAGATTTCTATAAAAAAAAAGGTTCTTATTGTCATGCGAAGATTGGTGAGCAAAAATCTACAAAACTGAAAAACTACGCATATAAGAAAGACGTGTTACCTAAGGAGATCGTATATCCCTGAAATTTCATAGAGCTATGGGAGAGGATGAAGGAGGTCAAGTGTTCACCTCTCTAGTAGTGGTCCACATGGCAAGGGCTACGAAGACGCTCCTCAAATCGCTGCACAAATCTTCTCACTACACGCATCACGTAATCGAGAAGGGGTCGGCCCTTCTTGATGTCCACACACCCCAAATAGGAGCTACTGGTTGAGAAGAAGAGAGAGAGAGAGAGGAGAATATGAGGTGGTAGCCTATGACTCTTTGGTTCCCTCCTATTTATAGAGATCCCTTATCAACTTAACCATAATGGATCTTATCCTATTGGATACTAGATCTCCATCCAACTATCCAATCCTCTTAGATTAGTAGATCTCTACCCAATAATCTCTCATAGGCTCTTATTGGATATCATCCATAGGATCCAATAATTCAGGGGTTTATTGGATATCCAATAAGATAGGGGCTCCAACGAATATCTCATATTTGAACCTCTACTTATCGTAACACCTACCAAATGTATGTGACCCTCTAGGCTCAATATTAAGCTGGTCGTGAGTAATACATGTCAGAATTCCTTTTGGCTCAGTAAATTATTATTTTCATAATAATTCGACTTATGGAATACGGATATACTATGTCACTATGTCATAGTCCCTAGATAATACAGGAGAATCCAATCCTTTGGACCTATTTATCCCTAGTTATCACATATCTATAGTCCCTAATTTATCTAATATCCTAGAGATCATATACCGGGCATAGTGTCGTTAGACCCATACGGTTTCTACTCGAGTTTCACTCTAAAAGGATTCTCCCGGAGAACTCTTTCTCTTTTAATCTGAATAACCTTAGCTAGAGATTTACTTGAGCAAGAACACATATGATATTCCTCTCATGACACTAAGAGCGGATGATCATCTATTGATACTCAATTGCCCTCGTAAGGTTGGCTTCCACTCCCGATAACCAGTTGTACTAGATCTGAAACTTCCAGACCTATAAGTCCGGTATCAAAGAGTAGAGTACTCAGACAGGACATCCTTGGTGTTTTAAGTTTAAGGACCAGATACACTACTGGGACAACAGAATCACTATTTGACATTGATGTATTATCAACTATCCAGCATTCCGTAAGTGGATCAATTAATGAACTCATTCTCCAACGAGCACTTGCATTATATCCCTAGTGTCCCTACATGAGTAGTTATGAGACTAGCTGTCTCCATCATATGGATAGGTATACACTACACCAGTCTGTCTGGTGTTCTCGATATTTCTCTTGAGTAACCTATAACCGAGATTATTTAAGGTCTGTGTTTAAAGGCATATTAGTCTCATTAGCGTGATTTCATCATAATCCGATTCTCATTGCATAAATCCGTGGACATCAAAATAGATGCAACTATTGAATCTTAAATTTTAATGATGAAACCAATTGATAAGTGTTTATGATCTAACCGCATTTTGAGTGACGTAGGACTACCTTCTATCAGGATTAAACAAATGAAGCAGGAAGAATCGACGTTGGGGTGGAGGAGAACATGTTAGAAAATTGGACGTCGAATCGAAGGATCGATTGATGTATCGACAGAAGGCTTCGGACGATGGGTTCAGATATCAAGCCAAGAAGAGTGAAATTACACCAAGGAATCGGGGTTACAAAAGATAACTGTTGATTGGGCAATAGGCCGCAAGAGAGGATGATGCACTGAAGAATCAGAAGAAGCACCGATGGACTAATGACATGCTGGATAAATCGATTAAGCTTTGTAATATTTGTCTAGATAGAAGTAGGATTAAGTGTAATTAAGTTAGAATTGGGTCAACTCAATTAGGGGCCAAATGGGCCCAAGTTTGGGTTGTGTTGGGCCAAGTGAAAGACCCAAATAATGACCCAAACAATGCCTTAAGCGGTGGCACTACTAGAACAAATGATGGAACCACTAGTGGCTCAGTCATCAAGACACAGTCTTCGAGACTATGTTAGGTGGTGGTACCGCTAGATTGGGTAGTGGTACTACCTAGTGTTAGAAAGCTTCTGCGGTGGTACCGCCAGATTGGGTAGTGGTACTGCCTAGTGTTGGAAAACTTGAGCAGTGGTACAACCAGTACCCCGAAATTTTAGGGTGTTTAAATTTTGGCTCCAAGATTTAAAGCCACTTAAGGTCCATAAATACTCTAGCTATTCTAGCTTAGGACAATAAGAATTGAGAAAAAAATAAAGGGAAAACTTTGTGATTCTAAGTGTAGAAATCCTTCCTCATAGTTCTTAAAGTTACTTTCTAAGAGAGGTGTGTGAGGGAAGACTTATAAAAGAAAGAGTTTGTAAGGGTAGTTAGTCTTCACCCAATTGAAAAAAGACTAATAGTGAAAGCCAATGACCTTAACAAAGGAGGAATCAGGAGTGGACTGTCACGTACTTAGCTAGAATTACCTAAGTGGTGAGGCACCATTGCGGCAAACACGGACTTAGCTAGAGTTACCTAAATCGAGAAGCACCCTTGCGCCCACTTCGATTAGACTTAGCTGGAATTGCCTAAGTCTTGAGGCGCCTTTGCAACATACGTATCCACAAAGGGTCAGCCGAGCTGTAACCTCATGCAGGTCCTGTAAGACCTATAAAACAGAAGTTGATTAGTTGTTGGAATGAGCGACGGGCAAGTCCCGACGTCTCGCGAAGAGAGAAGCTTTACAAGCAATTGAGCTAGCACTTGGAGTGTAGGAAAGTAGAGAAAGAAAGGAGAAAAACAAGGACTTTAGAAGGGTGAATGAGCAGCTGCAAGTCCGCAAATAACTACTCTCCAAGTGCTGGGCGCGAAGGCAAGTTTCCGTCAAGTTGACATGCAAACTTGTGAAAGTGTTCAACGTCCGACACTATACTGAAGTTATAGTGGTTTGGTCATACGACCTACATCCACTTCGGATTCCTCTTCACTTGAGGCCACTGGCTTTCTACTAGTTGTCTTCCTTCCAACGGATGAAGACAAGTCCTTTACAGTACTCTTTCCTTTTGACGAGCTTTGGAGGTAACCCTTACAAGCACTCACACACTCTTCTCTTTTTGCTGAAAACGAATGAAAGCTATAGGAGAGATTCTAAAGGGATTTTTATAGCATTTTCTTTTTTTTTAAGTTTGTGTGCTTGTATATTCAACTCAGGGCTAGGAGGGGTTTTTATAGGCTCCAATCTGATTCAAATTTGGAGCCAAAACCGTTTCTATTTGGTAGGTTTATGGCTATTTCTTTGCATCACCGCTTGTATCTTTGGCGGTACCACCACTAGTGCACTCTGTTTTTTGTCAAGATACTAGGCGGTACTACCGCTTGAGCACATTGATATGTTAGTGTCATGGGTGGTAGCCACCGCCGTGACTCAATCTAAAAGGTGAGCCTTTTCGTAAGGAAGCTCCAGTCAACCTTGATGGATGCCGCCACCTAACGGGAAGTATCTTAGGCACTATTTGGGCTTTCATTTGGCCCAACACAAACCCCAATGCATAGTTGAGCCCCTAATTGAGTTGACCTAATTACAACCCAATTAAGCTAATCCTACTCGATCTAGATAATTATTATAATGCGAATCATAATTAGTTATGCGGTATGTCCTTAGTCATCTTGTTTCGACACTTGGACACATCGTCTCTTGCAACTTATTGCCCAATTAGTAGCTTTGTAGCCCCGATCTCCTTGGCACAACTCCGCTCCTCTTGGCCCGATGCTCGATTTCTTTTGCTCAAGCCTTGTCATCGATCGTTTTGGACCTCAACCCGATGTCTAATCTCTAACGTGATTTCCTCTAACGCAACATCATTTCTTCATGCATCAATTGCCTAATCCGATCAAGAGTATACCTATGTGACTCAAACACAGTTAGATTACCAATACAAAATCAATTAATTTCATCATCAAAATATAATATTCAAAATCTCCCCTTTTGATGATGATAACTAATTATGATGGAGTTGGGCCTTAACTCCCTCAAGTTTAGCCAAACTCCTATTAATATGCCATATTGATAGGAGTTTGGATTACTAAATCGTCAAGTAGCATTTATCATTTATTATTAAAAACATCATGCAAATATAAAAATATTCAATACTGTTAGGATTTGAGCGGGACTAAGAGGGGGTGTGAATTGGGGGGTGGGGGGCTTGTGAATTATTACATAGATAAAACCCATAAATTTCGATTTGAAAATGGTTGCTGCAGAAATTTGCATACGATGAATAAGATTTAAGCAAAGTGATTCGAGAGAATGTGATTGAAAGTATAGAGAAGAAGTTCAAAAGATTTGCAGCTAAATAAAGAACAAGATGCAATAATTAAAACTCATATATTCGAGTAGCTACTCCACCTTATGTATAGTGGTTAGGCATGTCAAATGACCTATGTCCACTTTCGAAACATCCTCCAATGAGGTTCCCAACTTCCACTATCAAATCTTCTTGAAGGAGAAGGACCAAACACCCCTCTTATAAACTTTTTACAAGTGGTTCACACTCTTACAGAATTTTGACAAAGTAAAAATGTGGGAGGTGAACACTCAAGCTATCAAACTCGATTTTGCTATAGCTTAGACTCAGTTTATATCACTTCTCAAATATGCTTAACGAGTTGAGAAGACCCATATATAGACTCAATTGGCTTCAAAATGAAGCTTGGGGAAAAGAGAGTCACATCCCAGAAAGAAAGTACTATCGGTACCACTTGCTTTGTGACCCTCGGCTCTATAGCATTCAGTTGGCTACCACTTTCGACAGCAACGTTCTCGATTCGAACTTTTGGCTTTAGCGGTACCATCACCTGTTAGGTAGTACCATCGCTGATAGGTAATAACTATCAATAGTACAATCGCTGACCTGGGGCGGTGCCACCTGTTAGTTATAGGTGCCCTACAAGCCAATCATGTGAGTGAAGGCACCTGTCATCATGCTTGCTTTAGAGTTTCTTCGATCTTTCTAGCAAGTAACTCAAAGCGATGCATTTGTCCTGTGACATAAATCGCGATGAATTATAGCATTTGCTCACATTATGAATACACAAGTGGATACCATGTCATTTCCTTCATGCAATGGGAACTAGATCATGATAAGATCACGATAATGAGACCGATATACCTGGGTAGACACAAATCCTAAATCATCTCCCCAATATAGATTACTCGATGAGGACATCGAGACTTAAAAGGTTAGGCGGTGTGTCGCAAATACTCGTTCTTTCTATATGATGAAGGCGACTTGTCTCATAGTCGTTTGTGTGGGGACACTAGAGGTACAGTGCAGGTGCTCATTGGAGAATAAGTTCACTGATTGATCCGCTTACAGAATGTTATATGGTTAATGATACCTAATATCAGACAGTGATTCCATAGTCTCAGTAGTGTGTCTGGTCTTTAGACTTGAGATACTAAAGATGTCTTGTGTGAGTATTCCATTCTTTAACGCTGGACTTATAGGTTTGGAAAGCTCCAGATCTGGTACAATCGATTCTCGGGGATGGTAGCCATCCATACGAAGGCAATTGTGTGTTAATAGAGGATCATCCACTCTTGGTATTGTGAGATGAATATCCTCCATGTGCTCGCTCAAGCAAAATCCCTGGTCAAGGTCGTTTGGATTGAGAGAGGAGTTCTTTGGGAGATTCTAATTAGAGCGAGACTCGGACAGGATTCCGTATGGGCCTGACTCTACCATGCCCAATATACGATCTTTGGGATATAGATAGATGAGAGACTATAGATACATGGTAACTGAGGACATACAGGTCCGATGGATCAGATCTCTCTATATCATCTAGGGACTATGGCATAGTGGCTAGTATATCTATAGTCGATGAGTCGAGTGAATTATTATGGAGATAATAATTTACTGTATCAAAATGAGTTCTGAGTTAGAAGGAGTTCTGATGGGAGCGACTCACGGCAAGCTTGTATCGGACCAGAGGGTCACACTGTGGATGGTGGATGTTGCGATAAGTAGAGGTGCAGATATAAGATATCTACGGAGCCCCTATTTTGGATCTTATGAATAAGATCCAATTGGATAGAGATCCAATGTGAACTAGATGGAGATCTAGTGTGAATAGGATCTGTTAAGGATATATTCCAACACCTTTATAAATAGGAGGAACTCCCCGATTCATAGGCTAGAGCTCTTGGTAGTCGCCCCTCCTATTCTCCTCAGCTCCCTCTCCTCCTCCTTGGTTCCGGTAACCTCATGGTGTAGAGGAGAGGGAGATCCCATGGTGATCTCGAGGAGGCGTCCTTCGTGCATCCACTATATGGATTACTACTAGAGAGGAGTACGCTAGTGCTCCTTCATCCTCTTCATCAGATCTAAAAATTTAGGGATATATGATCTCCCCAGGTAACGCTTCTGACATGATACATGTAATTTTTTAAATTTATGATTTTTTGTGCACCAATCGTCGCACAACGTCTAAGTACATAATTATGAGAAATCTGGGCTTGTTTTGTTTTCTGCTATGCATGAGATATCGACTCCCCGTGATTTCTAATAGTGGTATCAGAGCCAGTGTTTATCCTGTGATGATTGGCTTATAAACTACATGTGTTGTGTTTGATTGTGTAGAATTATTTTACGTGTTCTTGCTGCATTTAACATGGTTTTCAGATCTGAAGAACGATCTTTTTGTGTCAAATTTGTTGACACAAAAGAAGGAGGTAAAGGCAGCAATTGTTGCTACCCGACGGATTGACTAGAGGTGGTGCGCATGACAACAGCCCCTGAACGTGCGGCGATGGCTGCAATGGTTGCGATCGTTAGTGCGCGAGGCGGTAGTTGCCTGTGCGCACAAGGCAGTAGCCGCAAGGGGTTGTGGTCATTGGTGCATGCAAGGCAGTGCTGTGCAAGGTAGCAATAGCCTAGCGGTTGCTCGCTATGCATGTAAGGCAAGCGACATGATCGCACCCATGTGGGGTCCTTGTGACGGCTCATCATCGCTATTTGATTGGCTAGCCGCCGAGCAGCGTTTATCCCGTTGCCTTGCCCTTGTGGCGGCGGGGGGAGTTGATAAGCGACCAAGGCTATTGAGTGCCTGCGTGGGCACTCCCCACCTAGGTAAGCCTCGCGGGCAAGCATCACCCTACAAGGTTTTGAGGCACTGCCGTTTGCCACCGGCCGCGACAATCGCTCTTCGAGTGTTTGCCCACTTCCCGCGTGAGGCGGTGTGGGTTGGCAACTGCCCTTGGGTAGTGAGGCGACCACCGCCCCTATGCAGACATGTTTCGCCTTGCCTAGAGGTGGCAAACTTTGTAAGCGATACTGCGGTTGCAACTTCTTGCGATCGCCCTGCATAGCGCTGACATTACGCATGAAGCTATTGAGTCGCATGGGCGGTGGCTACAAGAAACTATGGCTGTCGACTCTGTTTGGGGGAGATTTGGGCTAAAAGATAATTTTGCCCTTGTCAATTTCGAAAATTCTAGGGCATGTCTTAAAAAAATTTATGAAAATACCCCTGACATTTTTGAAAATTCCCTATATGTTCTTGATTTCAGAATTTTAGTTATTTAAAATGTTTAAGTAACTATTATTATTTATCTAGTTATCCTATATGATATGTACATGTGTTGTGTAATGTGGGAAGATGATCATGGACTTTGTGATATGTGTATGTGATTATTGGGGCCTGCAAGCCTCTATTTTTCGTTGATTATCAGGCCTGCGTGCTAGTAATTATGTTGTAATTATATAAAGAGACACAACGGAAGCTTGGAGGTGGCAGCGGGACCTTCGAGGCCGATTCAGACGATCACCACCCATGGAGATGCGTCGAGGTGCTGGTAGATCCGACAATGATAAGATGGATGATCACTAGACATATAGATGCTCCGATATGCACATAGATCCTGATGTAAAATGATTAGGCCTATTAGCTCAGGCCTAATCATATTAGGTTGAGGTCCATGATCATTTAGTATGCCTGTGTATGTAATTGCTATACACCTACTAGATAAGTATATATATATTTGCATGCGATGTAAATATATATTAAATATATATTTGCATGCGATGTAAATATATATTAAATATATATGAGTGTGACACGTCATATCACGAGATCGAACCTAAAACCCCTCCTATGATAATATTAAGTCGGAAAGCATGAGGCAATAAGATTGACCCATATGACCTTCCATCGTTATAGCTAAGAATCGATTCCCGACATAGGCTGAGTTGGTCGAGTCCCTCGAGGCTCACCTATTTTGTTTCTCGCTATCTTGTCTACGACATGAGATGTCACCGGTGACCTGAGGACATGGTATGCTTGGTCGAGTCCCTCGAGAGCATATCACCGAATCAGATTCATCTTAAAACGATGGTGATGACTTAACTGGACATCATGGATTGTCAAGTCCCTTGAGGCCATAGTGGTTCGGAGGCCGAATATGACGAGAATCACAAAGAGTTGTGATTGGCAAGAGTTGTCTACCTTTTGGGCTTAGTGTGATTGGTTGAGTCCCTCGAGGTTACACTAACCATGATGTCCCTCGAGGTTATACTAAGATGCCAATTGGAACCCGATCCCTACTAGAAGTCTGTTGGAAACTTTCGTTTTATGTGTTGAGGGTGTCGCGTGACTCTCTAGAAAATTAGTAGGAGCACGTTAAGATAGAAGTCCATATCTTGATTATTTATTTTTATGAAATCTGCATGTTATTTACTTATGCTATATCTCCTGTTTATAAAAAACATGTCACCGTCAGACCCTCTACATGGCATACTTGATGCCAACTACCTCACTGGTCCAAACTATGCAAATTGGCTCCGTAACCTGAGAATAGTTCTCACAACAAAAAAAATCGCATATGTCCTGGATACGGTCATACCCCAACCTGAGGTAGAAGCACCTCAGGAAGAGTTTGCCTAATATGCGAAGTATATAGATGATTCAACTCTCACTCAGTGTTACATGTTAGCCTCTATGACTCCTGAGTTATAGAGACAACATAAAAACATGGATGCTCGATCCATACTCCTATATCTCCATAAACAGTATGAGGAGCAAGGAAGAACTCAGAGATATGAGATATCCAAGGGTCTCTTCCGTACTAGGATGAGTGAGAGGACAACGATTCAGAACCATGTCCTGAAGATGATAGAGTGGATTAAGAAACTCATAGGTCTAGGAATGGTTCTAGATAATAACCTTGCTAGTTATATATGCCCTGTAAGCCAATCACATGAGTGATGAACTTATGACTTGATATGTAATTTTTTTTTTGCTTATTATTATTAGGTATTTTATCACTTTATCTTGCATGATGCATATATTGTGATGTCCTTGGATCTGTGCAATGGGAATTGGATCATGATGAGATCACGATAATAAGACCGATTCACCTTTAAACTTAAACTCTAAATATTTCCGGTCATAGGTTACTCAAAAGGGATATCGAGATAACTGGATAGACTGGTGTGCTGTATACCTATCCATATGATGGAGGTGGCTGGTCTCATAGCTACTCGTGTGGAGACACTAAGGATATAGTACAGGTGCTTATTGGAGAATGAGTTCACTGATTGATCCGATTACGAAATGCTGGATGGTTATTGATACCTATGTCAGACAGCGATTCCGTAGTCCCACTAGTGTATCTGGTCCTCAGATTTGAGACTCCAAGGATGTCATGTATGAGTACTCAACTCTTTGATACCGGACTTATAGGTTTGGAAGTTTTAGATCTAACCGATTATTGGGAGTGGTAGCCAACCTTATAAGGGCTATTGAGTGTCAATAGAGGATCATCCGCTCTCAGTATCATGAGAGGAATATCTCATGTATTCTTGCTCGAACAAATCCTTAGCCAAGATTATTCAGATTGAGAGAGAAAGAGTTATCGAGAAAAGAATAAGATGAGAGACTCAAGGAGAGGAGTATGGCACCAAGTGAAAATATTGGTACCATATACACTCGTTTAGGGTCTCTGGGATATTAGATGGATGAGGGACTATAGATACATGGTAACTGAGGATAGATAGGTCCAAAGGATTGGATTCCCCTGTATTGTCTAGGGACTATGTTGTAGTGGCCTAGTACGTCCGCAATCGATGAGTCGGGTGAATTATTATGGAGATAATGATTCACTAAGTCAGAAGGAGTTCTGACAAGTATAACTCATGGTCAGCTCGATATTGGGCCTAGAGGGTCACACACATATGGTAGGTGTTGCGATGAGTAGAGATTCGGATATGAGATATCTGCCGGAGCTCCTATCTTATTGGATATCTAATAAGCCCCTGAATTATTGGATCCTAAGATGAGACCCAATAAGAGCTAATAAGAGATTATTGGGTAGAGAACCATTAATCTAAGAGGCTTGGGTAATTGGATAGAGATCCAATACCTAATAGGGCAGGATCCATTAGGATTTACAGGGGGCCTTTATAAATATGAGGGAATTAAAGGCCCATAGACTAGGGTTCTCTCAATAGCCACATTCTATTCTCCTCTACCCAATAGAGGAGCATCGTCGCAGTCCCTGTTGTGTAGATACCGCTAGAGAGAAGGATGCTTGACCTTCTTTATCCTCTCCTATAGATCTACAAGGATTTAGGAATATACGATCTCCCTAGGTATATTTCGTTTACACATGCAGTTTTCATGAATTTATTTTTGAAATGCACCGATCTTCGCACGACGACGGAACCTTTTACGAAAATCTAGGGGGTTTTGTTTTTTGTTCTTCTACTGTGCATGAGATGTCGCCCCCCCTCGGATTTCTCAACAACGGTATTAGAGCCAGATTGTTTGTGTGAAGATCGGATTTTAACTGTGAGTGTTGTGTTTTGGATGCACTTTTGATTCCAAAATCGTTGACGCAAAAGCAGAAAAGGGTAGCAACTGTTGCTGCCCTTATTGCGTTCACAAGGTTACTTACGGCCTTTGGTCGCCGATGTCGGCTGCCGCAATAGCAGAGGCGCCATTTGGCCCGTAGCCGTTAGGTTGGCATAGCGACAAATGTGTTATACCATCGTAGTAGTAGCCCATGCAAGGCTGCCTGCTCGCATGGGCAGGGAGCACCTATGGGCGCTATGCTCGCGGGGAAGTGGCACCACCCGTGGGCAAGTCGCCCGCAGGGAAAATCCCCGTGGGGGGCAAGGCCGCCTAAGGAGGCGACGCTTGACCGTAGTGATGCTACTCGGACGAACGGCAAGAATTATGTCAGGCAAGACGCTGATGATGGGCAACGGATAACCCCTCATAGCGCAAGGCGCATGAGCATTAATTTCGCACCGCTGTAGAGCAATGTAAAGGAGGAATAGGATTTTTTGGGCATTTTAAATGATTCTTGACTCTTCTCTTGATATCTTGGAATCATGACTTATTTTTATGAAAAGGAGGAATAGGATTTTTTGGGCAAAAGATAGTTTTGCCCTTGGGAATTTCCAAAATTTCAATCGTATCCCTCC
Source organism: Musa beccarii (assembly GCA_024322285.1). NCBI lineage: Eukaryota > Viridiplantae > Streptophyta > Magnoliopsida > Zingiberales > Musaceae > Musa > Musa beccarii. The sequence goes on from CM044394.1 coordinate 27,192,447, forward strand.
TGGCCGAATGACCAAAATACCCTTCAGAATTTAAATTTTTTTTTATATGTTCCTGTTTTAAAAAAAAATTAGTTAATTAAATAGTTTAATTAACTATTATTATTTATCTAGTAGCCCTATATAATAACATATACGTGTGATATATGATGTGGACAGATGATCATGGACCATGTGATGTGATGTGTGTACATGTGATTATTATTATTGGGGTTGTGAGCCTCTAATTTTCTCATTTATTGTTGGGCCTGCATGCTTGTAATTTATTGTAATTATATGAGGAAGCGTAGTGGGAGCGTGGAAGCGATAGTGGGACCCACGAGGTCGAGATAGATGATCCGATGCATGGAGATGCGTTGAGATGCCGACGGAACTGATGAAGCAAGATAGACAATCACAGGGCTTGGAGATGCGCCGATGCATACATAGATCTTGATGTGAGTGATTGGGCCCACTAGCTCAGGCTTGATCACATTAGGATGTGGTCCATGATCATCTGGTGTGATTGCTCATGTGATGTGTGATTGATTATACACCTACTAGATATGTATATATATTTATATGCGATGTAGATATATATATATATATTAAATATGTATGTATGTGACACATTATGTTAGGAGACCAAATCAAAAATCCTCTATATTAATAATATTAAGTCGATAAACGTGAGGCAATTAAATTGACCCACGTGGCGTTCCATTGTTATAGGTAGGAACTGATTTTTGGTGTAGGTTGAGTTGATCGAGTCCCTCAAGAATATATCATCAAATCAGACTCATCTTGTAATGATGGTGATGACTTAATTGAACATTATGTTGGTCGAGTCCCTCGAGGCAATGGTGGTTCAGAGCCCGAATAGGACAGGAATCATAAGGAGTTGTGATTGGGAAGAGTTGCCTACCTTTACGGGCTTAACATGATTGATTGAGTCACTCGAGGTTACGTTAAGACGCCGATTGGATCCCGATCCCCACTAGAGATCCGTCGGAGGTCTCCGATTCACATACCGGAGAGTGTTATGTGTCTCACAAAAAATTAGTAGGAATACATTAAGATAGAAGTCCTTATCTTAACTGTTTAATTTTTGCAAAGTCTGTATGTTATTTATATCTGCTACATCTTTAATTTCAGAAAAATATTATTTTTAAATCCTTTACGTAGCATACTTGATGCCAACCGCCTCACTGGTCCAAATTATATGGATTGACTTCACAATTTGAGAATCGTTCTCATGATGGAGAAAATAATGTACGTCTTTGATACAATGATCCCTACGCCTGACGAAGGGGCAAGCGAGGATGAGATCGCCTGTTATGTAAAGTACATAGATGATTTCACTCATGCTCAGTGTTATATGTTGGCCTCTATGACTACTGAGTTATAGAGACAGCATAAAAATATGGATGCTAATTTCATACTCCTGCATCTCCGCATACTGTTTGAGGAGCAGGGAAGAACTCAGCGATATGAGATATCAAAGAGTCTTTTTCGTGCTAGGATGACTGAGGGGACACCGGTTTAGAACCATGTCCTTAAGATGATTGAATGGATCGAGAAACTCACAGGTCTAGGAATGGTCCTAGAGAATAACCTGTATGTGGATCTTGTGCTTCAGTCCCTATCAGATTCCTTTTCTCAGTTTATAATGAATTTTAATATGAACAAGCTTGAGGTGACCCTCCTAGAGCTCCTCAATATGTTGAGAGAAGCAGAAGCACCATTAAGAAAGAGAAGCCAGTTTTCTATGCTAGTGAGACCAGAAAGAAAATGAAGGTTGAGAAGTCCCTTAAGAAGGGCAAGGGCAAGGGCAAAATGGGTAAGGCAAAGGTTGCCAAGAAAGACCCAACAAAGGACAAAGGACAGTGCTTCTACTGCGACAAAGATGGCATTAGAAGAGGAACTACAAAGAGTATATTGCAGAGAGGGCGAAATAGAAGCTTAGAGAAGCTTTAGGTACATTCATGATTAGTCTTCATTTGTCGGAAACTTATGATAACACATGGGTATTGGATACTGAGAGTGCTTATCATATTTGCAATTCATTGTAGGTTCTGGCAGGACTTAGGAGATTGAAGATAGGCAAGATGGACCTTAAGATGGGCAATGGAGCAAAGATTACTGCAGTGGCTGTTGGCAAGGTCACTTTACATTGGTCTGGTGGATCTATTATTGCATTAGATGCATGCTATTATGTTTTTTCTATTATCAAAAATATTATTTCCATTTTATGTTTGACAGTTAGTGGATATAAATTAGTTTTTGAGAACAATAGTTGTTCAATAGTATTAGATGATGAGATCATCATGAGAGGAACATTATATAATGGTTTATTTATACTAGATACAGCTCCACACATCATGAGTGTAAGTGAGTTTAAGAGAAAATGAGAAAAGGTGAACAATGTATATCTGTGGCATTATAGGCTAGGTCACATCCATGAGGGAAGGATTCAAAAGTTGCTGAAGAATGGATATCTAGATCCATTCGACTATGAGTCATATACGACTTGCGAACCTTGCCTTCGGGGAAAGATGACTAACTCTCCATTTAATAGAATTAGAGAGAGAGCTATTGAGTTATTGAAACTCATACATAGTGATGCATGTGGTCCCATGTCAACTCATGCCATAGGTGGTTACTCTTACTTTATTACTTTCACTGATGATTTCTCAAGATACGGACATATGTACTTGATAAAGTACAAGTCTGAGGCTTTTGAGAAATTCAGGGAATATAAGAATGAAGTGGAGACCCAGACTGGAAAGAGTATTAAAACCCTTCGATCAGATCGAGGAGGTGAGTACTTGAGTACAGAGTTCACCTAGTTCCTCAAAGACCATAGGATTTTATCCCAATGGACACCTCCTTATACACCATAGCTTAATGGTGTATCAGAAAGGAGGAATCACATACTGTTAGACATGGTGTATTCTATGATGAGTTTCCCTGACCTACCCATCTCATTCTAGGGATATGCCCTAGAGACCGTAGCTCATCTTCTGAACAGAATTCTAACTAAGTCAGTAGTGTCTACTCCATATGAGATATGGAATGAGAAGAAGCCCAATATTAAGGTTGTTAGGATTTGGGGTTGCCCTGCCCACATCAAGAGACAACTCCGATAAGTTAAAATCTAGGATGGAATGGTGCAAGTTCGTGGAATACCCCAAGGAAACTTGTGGGTATTATTTCTATCACCCTGAGGACCAAAAGGTCTTTGTAGCCAAGAGAGCAGTGTTCCTTGAGAAGGAACACATTCTTGGTGGGGATAGTGGGAGTATGATAGAGATGAGCGAGGTTGGAGAACCTAGCTCAAGCACCATTCCATAGCCATATTCTATTCAGGTACCTAGCACATAAGTTTCAACTTTACATAAGTCTGGTAGAGTATCCCATCCTCTTGAGAGATATGTGGGACATATCAGAAGAGAGAATGTTGAGAATATTGATCCTCAGACCTACGAGGAGGCTATTATGGGCATAGACTCTGGGAAATGACAAGAAGCCATGAATTTAGAAATGGATTTCATTTACTCCAACAAGGTTTGGAACCTAGTTGTTGCACCCGAGAGTATTATACCCATTGGCTACAAATGGATCTTCAAAAAGAAGATTGGAGTAGATGGAAAGGTAGAGACATATAAAGCAAGGCTAGTGGCTAAGGGGTATCGTCAAAGGCAAGGTATTGACTATGATGAAACTTTCTCATCTATAGCTATGCTAAAATCCATTCGAATTCTATTAGCTATTATAGTACACTATGATTATGAGATCTGGCAGATGGACATCAAAACCATATTCCTCAATGGCAACCTCGAGGAGGAGGTGTATATAATACAACATGAGGGATTCGTGTCCAGGGATAACCCATATAAGGTGAGTAAGTTGCTTAAATCCATCTATAGACTGAAGCAAGCTTCCCGAAGTTGGAACATAAGATTTGATGAGGCGATCATATCTTATGACTTCGTTAAGAATGAAGATGAGCCTTATGTGTACAAGAAGGTAAGTGGGAGCGCTATCACCTTTTTGGTATTATATGTGGATGACATCCTGATCATTGGGAATGATATAGGAATACTCTCTATAATAAAGGCTTGACTATCTAGGCACTTCTCCATGAAGTACTTAGGGGAAGCATTCTGTGTGTTGGGGATACGGATCTATAGAGATAGATCCAAGAGGATGCTTGGCTTGTCCTAGTCTAGGTACATAGACACCATTGTCAAAAGGTTTGGCATGAAAAATTCCAAGAGAGGTCTCATACCGATGAGACATGGAATATCACTTTCTAGGAGTATGTCCCCAAAGACTCCTGAAGAAAGGGCACACATGGATAGGATACCATATGCCTTAGCGATAGGATCTATCATGTATGCTATGCTTTGTACCAGGCTTGATATAGCACATGCTTTGAGTGTCACAAGCAAGTATCAAGCAGTTTCAAGCTTGGAGCATTAGAAAGCAGTAAAATGCATCCTTAAGTACTTGAGAACGACTAAGGATCTTTTACTAGTATATGGAGATGGAGGCAATAGCCTTAAGGTTGAGGGCTACATGGACTCGAGCTTATAGTCTGATGTCGATGATAGCAAGTCTAATTCAGGGTATGTGTTCACCCTGAATGGAGGAGCAGTATGCTGGAAGAGTTCCAAGCAAGACACTACTGTTGACTCGACCACAGAGGCGGAATACATTACTACGGCAGAGGCAGCAAAGGAGGGAGTCTGGATGAAGAAGTTCATCATAGATCTAGGAGTCGTCCCAAGCAGCGAGGAGCCGATTCCCTTATATTATGATAACTATGGGGTGATTACTCAAATAAGGAAACCCGAGTCTCATTAGAAGTGTTCTGAGGAGGTTCCAACTTATTAGAGAGATTGTGGCCTGAAGAGATGTAGTAGTGGAAGGAGTTCCATTCAAAGATAACATTATAGATCCACTAACAAAGCCATTGACTCAGATTGTCTTTTAGCGTCACAAAGGTCTGATAGGGATCAAACACATAAGTGATTGACTTTAGATTAAGTGGGAGATTGTTAGTCATATGTGCCCTGCAAGACAATCACATGAGTGATGGCACTTGTGACTTGATATGCACTTTTTTTTTGCTTATTATTATTAGACATTTTATCACTTTAGCTTACGTGTTGCATATATTATGATGTCCTTGGATCTGTGCAATGAGAATTGGATCATGATGAGATCATAATAATGAGACCGATTCACCTTTAAACACAAACCCTAAATAATCCCGGTCATAGGTTACTCGAAAGGGATATCGAGATAACCGGATAGATTGGTGTGCTGTATACTTATCCATATAATGGAGGTAGCTGGTCTCATAGCTACTCATGTGAAGATACTAAGGATACAGTATAGGTGGTCATTGGAGAATGAGTTCACTAATTGATTCGCTTACGGAATGCTGGATGGTTATTGATACCTCATGTCAAACAACGATTCCGTAGTCCCAATAGTGTATTTAGTCCTTAGACTTAAGACACCAAGGATGTCCTATATGAGTACTCCACTCTTTGATATCGGACTTATAGGTTTGGAAGTTTCAGATCTAGTACAATCGGTTATTGAGAGTGGTAGCTAACTTTACGAGGGCTATTGAATGTCAATAGAGGATCATCTGCTCTTGGTATCATGAGATGAATATCCCATGTATTCTTGCTTGAACAAATCCTTGCCCAAAGTTATTTGGATTGAGAGAGAAAGAGTTCTCCGAGAGAATCCGATAAGAGTGAGACTCAAGGAGAGACCGTATGGGCCTGATAGCACCATGCCCAGTATAGGATCTTTGGGATATTAGATTGATGAGGGACTATAGATACATGATAACTAAGGACAGATAGGTCCAAAAAATTGGATTCCCTTGTATCGTCTAGGGACTACGGCATAGCGGCCTAGTACGTTCGTAGTCGATGAGTTGGGTGTATTATTATGGAGATAATGATTCACTAAGTCAGAAGGAGTTCTGACAAGTATGATTCACGGTCAGCTCGATATTGGGCCTAGAGGGTCACACACATATGGTCGGTGTTGCGACGAGTAGATGTTCAGATATGAGATATCCGCCGGAGCCCCTATCTTATTGGATCCTAAGATGAGATCCAATAAGAGCTAATAAGAGATTATTGGGTAGAGACCCATTAATCTAAGAGGCTTGAGTAATTAGATAGAGATCTAATACCCAATAGGGCATGATCCATTAGGGTTTATAGGGGGCCTCTATAAATAGGAGGGAATTGAAAGACCATGGGCTAGGGTTCTCTCAATAGCCACCTTATATTCTCCTCTGCCCAAGAGAGGAGCATCGTCGTAGTCTCTGCCATATGGATACTTCTAGAGAGGAGGATGCTTAACCTTCTTTATCCTCTCCTATAGATCTACAAGGATTCAGGGATATACGTTCTCCCTAGGTATCTTTCTTTTACACATGCAGTTTTCGCGGATTTGTTTTTGAAATGCATCGATCTTCACACGACAATGGAACCTTCTACGAAAATCTAGGGGGTTTTGTTTTCTGTTCTTTCATTGCGTATGAGATGTCACCCCCCCTCAGATTTCCCTACAAACCTATGTGTTGATCTTATACTTCAGTCCCTACCAGATTCCTTTTCTCAGTTCATCATAAATTTTAATATGAACAAACTTGAGGTGACTCTCCCTGAGCTTCTCAATATGTTGAGAGAGGTAGAAAGCACCATCAAGAAAGAGAAACTAGTTCTCCCTATTGGTGAGACAAAAAAGAAAAGGAAAGCTGGGAAGACTTAAGAAGGGTAAGGGCAAGGGTAAACAGGGTAAGACAAAGGTTGCCAAAATTTACCTAGCAAAGGACAAAGGATAGTACTTCCACTATGGTCAAGTTGGGCATTAGAAAAGGAACTGCAAGATATATCTTGTAGAAAAGGTGAAACAGAAGCTTGGAGAAGCTTCAGGTACATTCATGATCAGTCTCCATGTGTTAGATATTTTTGATAATGCATGGGTATTGGATACCGGTAGTGCTTATCACATTTACAATTCGTTGCAGGTTTTGGCAAGGCCTAGGAGATTGGCGAAAGGTAAGATGGACCTCAAGATGGGCAATGGAGCAAGAGTTGCTGCTGTTGCTGTCAGCGAGGTCACTCTACATCTGCCTGATGGAGTTAACATTGCATTAGATGCATGTTATTTTGTTCCCTCTATTATCAAAAATGTTATATCCATTTCATGTTTGACATTAAATGGTTATAAAGTACTTTTTGAGAACAATTGTTGTTCAATTAGTAAGAATGATAAGATCATTACTAGAGGGACATTGCATAATGATTTGTTTATGCTAAATACTACTCCACATATCATGAATGTAAATGTATCCAAGAGGAAATAAGATGAGATAAATAGTGTATACCTGTGGCATTATAGGCTAGGTCATATCCATGAGGGAAGGATTTGAAAGCTGTTGAAAGATGGATACTTAGATCCATTTGACTATGAGTCATATACAACTTGCGAGCATTGCCTTCGTGGAAAAATGATCAACTCTCCATTTAGTGGAATTGGAGAGAGAGCCATTAAGTTATTAGAACTCATACATAATGATGTATGTGGTCCTATGTCAACTCGGGCCATAGGTGGTTATTCTTACTTCATTACTTTTACTGATGATTTCTCTAGGTATGGACATATGTACCTGATAAAGTACAAGTCCGAAGCCTTCGAGAAATTCAGGGAGGATAAGAATAAAGTAGAGAACCAAAGTGGAAAGAGTATTAAACTCTTTGATTTGATTGAGGAGGAGAATACTTGAGTACGGAATTCACTGTTAGGACTCTAGCTAGGAGAGTCCTAATTTGGTTTCATTGATAAGGGCATTCATGTAAATCCTATCTAGTCGACCCCTATTAAAGAGATGAAGAGGCCGGCTAGGTTAGGGTTAGGTTGCTTCTTAGAAAAGGAGTCTTATTAGAAATAGGAGTCCTATTAGAGAAAGAGTCCTATTAGAAATAGGAGTCCTATTAGGAAAAGAGTCCTATTAAAAGTAGGAGTCCTATTAGGGAAAGAGTCCTATTATAATTAGGAGTCATATTAGGAAAAGAGTCCTATTAGAAGTAGGAGTCCTATCAGGGAAAGAGTCATATTAGAATTAGGAGTCATACTAGAGATAGAGTCCTAATTAGAAGTTGGTTAGAAGTAGGAGTCTTGAGTAAGAGTCCTATTAGGAGTTGGGGTTTAGAAGCCCTATAAATAGCCATGTATTCATCCTCTTTTCATCAATGAATAGATCAATCTTTTAGTGACCTTTGAGCAGCAACTTGGAGGAAGGAACTCCTATAGAGTTCTAAGGAGGCCGATCCCCTATAGAGATCAACCCGAAGCTTAGAATCCGCAAGGGTTCTAACATTCACCCAATTCCTCAAGGATCATAAGATTCTGTCTCAATGGACACCTCCTTATACACCACAGTTCAATAGTATATCAGAAAAGAGGAATCACATACTATCAGATATGGTGCGATCTATGATGAGTTTCGCTGACCTACCCATCTCATTTTGGGGATATGCCCTAGAGATTGTAGCTTACCTTCTGAACAGAGTTCCATCTAGACTAGTAGTGTCTACACTATATGAGATATGGAGAGGGAAGAAGCCTGATCTTAAGGTTGTTAAGATTTGGGGCTACCTTGCTCACGTTAAAAGACATGATCCCAATAAATTAGAATTTAGGACAGAACGGTGTAAGTTCGTGGGATACCCCAAGGAAACTTGTGGTTATTATTTCTATCACCCCGAGGACCAAAAGATCTTTGTTGCCAATAGAGCAATGTTTCTTAAGAAGGAATACATTCTTGGCAGAGACAGTGGGAGTATGAAAGAGTTGAGCGAGGTTTGAGAACCTAGCTCAGGCACCATTCTAGAGATAGTGTCTGTTTAGGTACCTAACACATAAGTTCCAACTTTACGCAGGACTGATAGGGTGTAACACCCTCCTAAGAGATATATGAGACATATCAGTAGAGAGGACACTCAGGATATTGATCCTCAGACCTACGAGAAGGCTATTATGAGCATAGACTCTGAAAAGTGGTAAGAAGCCATGAATTTTGAGATGGAATCCATGTACTCCAACAAGGTTTGGAACCTTGTTTATGCACTTGAGGATATCGTATCCATCGGCTATAAATGGATCTTCAAGAAGAAGATCAAGGTAGATAGAAAGGTGGAGACTTATAAAGCAAGGCTAGTGACTAAGGGGTATCGTCAAAGGCAAGGTGTTGACTATGATGAAACCTTTGCACCCATAGCTATGCTAAAATTCATCCAAATTCTATTAGCTATTGCAGCACATTATGATTATGAGAACTGGCAAATGGACGTGAAAATTGCATTCCTCAATGGCAACCTCGAAGTGGAAGTATATATGATACAGCCTGAGAGGTTCATGTCCAAGCAAAGTCCAAATAAGGTGTGCAGATTACTTAAGTCCATTTATGGACTAAAGAAAGCTTCCCGAAGTTGGAACATAAGGTTTGATGAGGCAATTAGATCTTATGGCTTCGTTAAGAATGAAGATGAGCCTTGTGTGTACAGGAAGGTAAGTGGTAGCGCTATCACCTTTTTGGTGGTATATATGGATGACAACCTAATCATTGGGAATGATGTAGGAATACTCTCCATAATAAATGCTTGGCTATTTAGACACTTCTCCATGAAGGACTTAGGGAAAGCATCCTATATCTTGGGGATTTAGATCTATAGAGATAGATCCAAAAGGATGCTTGGCTTGTCCTAGTCCAGGTAAATAGAATTTCTCAAAGTATGTCCTCTAAAACTCTTAAAGAAATGACAAACATGGATACAATACCCTATGTGGTAGGATCTATCGTATATGCTATACTATGTACCAAGCTTGATATAGCGCATGCTTTGAGTGTCATGAGCAGGTATCAAGCAGATCCAGGCTTGGAGTACTAGAAAGTAGTAAAGTGTATCCTTAAGTACTTGAGAAGGACTAAGGATCTTTTACTGATATATAGAGGAGGTAGTCTCCAGATTGAGGGCTACACGGACTCGAGTTTCTAGTTCGATGTTAACGATAGCAAGTCGAATTCAGGGCATGTGTTCCTTGAATGGAGCAATAATAAGTTGGAAGAGTTCTAAACAAGATACTACTGTTGACTCAACCATAGAGGCGAAATACATTGCTGCAACAGAAGTAGCAAAAGAGGGTGTATGGATGATGAAGTTCATCACGGACTTGGGAATCGTATCAAGCAGTGCGGAACCAATTCCCATATATTGCGACATAATCGGGTGATCGATCAAGCTAGGGAACCCGAGTCTCATCAGAAGTGTTTTGAGGAAGTTCCACTTGATCAGAGAGATCACAGCCCATGGAGATGTAGTAGTGGAAAGAGTTCTATCCGAAGATAACATTGCAGATCCACTAATAAAGCCGTTGACTCAGATTGTATTTGAGCGTCATAGAGGTCTGATGGGGATCAGACACGTAGGTGATTAGCATTAGGCCAAGTGGGAGATTGTTAGTTATAGGTGCCCTACAAGCCAATCATGTGAGTGATGGCACCTGTGATACACTGCGTCGATCTCTTCGCATATTATTCCTAGCATTTTCTCACATTATCTAGATGAATATTGGGATGTTCATGGATTTGTGCAATGGGAATCAGATCGTGATGAGATCATGATAATAAGACCAATATACCTTTCAAACACAGATCCTAAATCATCCTGGTCATAGGTTACTCGATGAGGACATCGAGATAATCGGATAGACTGGTGTGCTATATACTCGTCTATATAATAGAGACGACTGGTCTCATAGTCGCTTGTGTGGGGACACTAGAGGTACAGTGCAGATGCTCATTGGAGAATGAGTTCACTGATTGATTCACTTACAGAATATTATATAGTTAATGATATCTAATGTCATATAGCGATTCCGTAGTCTCAGTAGTGTATTTGGTCCTTAGACTTGAGACACTAAAGATGTCTTATGTGAGTACTCCATTCTTTGACGTCGGACTTACAGGTTTGGAAATCTCCAGATTTGGTATAGTTGGTTCTAGGGGATGGTAGCCAACCATAAGAAGGCAATTGTGTGTCAATAGAAGATCATCCACTCTCGGTATCATGAGATGAATATCCTGCGTGTGCTCGCTCAGGCAAAATCCCTAGCTAGGGTCGTTCAGTTTGAGAGAGAAGGAGTTCTCCGGGAGAATCCGATTAGAGCGAGACTCGGACAGGATTCCGTATGGGCTTGACTCTACCATACCCAATATACGATCTTTGGGATATAGATGGATGAAGGACTACAGATACATGGTAACTAAGGACATACAAGTCTGATGGATCAAATCCCCCGGTATCGTTTGGGGACTATGGCGTAGTGGCCTAGTACGTCTATAGTCGATGTGTTGAGTGAATTATTATAAAGATAATAATTTACTATATCAGAAGGAGTTATTAGCCAGAAGGAGTTTTGATGGGAGCGACTCATGGCTAGCTCGGTATCGGGCCTAGAGGGTTACAGACATTAGGTGGATGTTGCGACGAGTAGAGGTACAAATATAAGATATCTGCGGAGCCCCTATTTTGGATCATGTGGATAAGATCCAATTGGATAGAGATCCAATGTGAACTGAATGGAGATCCAATGTGAACAAGATCCGTTAAGGATATGCTTTCAGCACCTCTATAAATAGGAGGAACTCTCTTGTTCATAGGCTAGAGCTCTTGGTAGTCACCCCTCATATTCCCCTCAGCCCCCTCTCCTCTTCCTTGGCTTCAATAGCCTCATGGTGCAGCGGAGAGGGAGATCCCGTGATGATCTAAGGAGTGTCATCACTGCATCCGCTATGTGGATTACTACTAGAGAGGAGTACGCTAGTGCTCCTTCATCCGCTTCATCAGATCTAGAAATTTAGGGATATACGATCTCCCTAGGTAATGCTTCTGATATAATATGTGCGGTTTTTTGGATTTACAATTTCTCGCGTACCAATCGTTGCACAACGGCTAAGTACGTAACTATGGGAAATTTGGGCTTGTTTTATTTTCCACTATGCATGAGATGCCGACTCCTCGTGATTTCCCAGCACCATCACCCCAGTCTGACGGTGCCACCGTCAGACCTAGTCCAACACTACTAAATGGGCCATGAATTCGGCCTAATTTAGCCCAATTAAGGCCCAGTTGGCCCCTACAAGGGTTAATCGAGATTATTACTTAATCCTAACCCTAATTACATACTAACTACGAAATTGAAAACATATTCTAAGAAAAAACTAAACTGGCACATTGAGTTTTCTTCCGACGAGCTTCCGACGAACTTCCGACACGCCCTCAGATTTCTTCCGACGGACTCCCAACAGGCTCCTGGACTTTATGGCAAGTTCCTTGAATCTTTAGCAAGCTTCTGAACCTTCTCAGTGAGCTCTGTGAACCTTCGACAATCTTTCCAACGAACTTTCGAAACCTTCGGTAAGTCCCCGATTCATTCTCGGCTAGTTCCAGCAGCACTTCTGATGATCCTTTGGGCTTCCAACAGACTCTTGAACTCCCAACGTACTTGACTTCGACAATTCACTTTATGTCTTCATTGCAATCGTAGTTAATCCTGCACACTTATCTCAATAATATGGATTAGATCAAATAACCTATCAATTGACTTCATCATCAAATCTGAGATTCAATAATCTCCCCTTTTTTAATGATGACAATCAATTGATGAAAAAGTTAATCTTAACTCCCCTTGTTTATATGCCATATTATGAGAAGGAAAACACTTGAATTCAATCTCCTTGAATTCAAGCCAAACCCGATAAGTTTCATTTGTTGAACTTATCATTAAGCATGATTTTTCATCCATAAATATGAAACTTCGTATTTTTCATAATGTCAAGGCATGACACCTAATTTCAAATCGAATGATGATTGACATCTATCATTTCGACAAATGATACCAATTATAACTTTGAAATATAACAAAGATCATATCATATCAATATAAAGTGCACAAATGCAAGGCATGATATCATTTTTTAAATACATCATCAAATGAGATGATATCTTATCATATCAATGAAAGATACCAAATTTTAAACATGATATGATAAACAATCTTTCAAAAAAAAATTTACATGAACCATTTGCTATACATTTGATACATTACGATATGTTACAAATTGTATTGCGATGCTTTTAAGGATAGCAACCAATTTTCGATACTAAGTATGGCAAAGGCGATCATATTGCAATACAAAAGATATAAGACATTTATCATTCTATGAAGTTATTACGATACGATACGATACATATAAGTCATTTATCAAGTCATCAATTCATTTGCCATATTCTTCTCAATACGATGCATGTATTTATCAATTTATTTTGCCACATTCTTCTCCCCCTTTGTCATCAACAAAAAGATAGTGAAATTTGATTATGAACAAAGGTAGTTATCATAAGGTATCATGATACTAGTCATTTATCAAACATATCAAAAATTGTAAAGGTAGTCATCAAACACATACGACACGAGGCTAAAATTTGCTTAGAAAACGAGTTGAACATCATGCAAAATATGTCATCGAAGATGGATAAACTCAAAAAATAATATGATCATTCATGTCTATGAAATCTGAAAAATGATCATTGAGGCCAAAAAGCATAAGAATTTCTAAGTGCTCATGAAAGATTCATACATGAAAAAAATTCAAGACTCAACTTTGATTGAAAATTCAAGCATAAAATTATAAAGCGGAAAGATACATCATTGAAGCCAAATCATTTATTAAACATAGTATCAAGAGCTTTATGTCATTTATTAAAAAAATACGTGAGAGAGAGAGATATCAAAATTCATGAAGAAGTTCAACTTAGCATTTATGAATTTATGAAGTGAAGCACATTAGCATCAAAAGTTTTATATATCCTCCTTGAGGTTGCCATTGAGGAACACAATTTTCATGTCAATGTACTAGATCTTATAATCATGGTATACTACAATAGCCAACAAAATCTCGATGGATTTCAACATGGCTATGAAAAGTTTCGATTTTAAAATTTCAATCCATAAAACTCGCATTGGAAATGCGATAATCTTAGAATGTGAGTAAAAATAGCTCGTAACTAAGTCTGTAAGTAAAAGTAAGGAAAAGAGAAATGCAAACTAGATTTATGTTCGATCATTGTGACCTATGTCCACTATTGATTCCTCCTCCCTCGAGGCCTTCGACTTTCATTATCAATCTTCTTTTTAATGAGCGAAGATCAACTGCCCTTGTTACAACTCTTTTCTCCTTTTCATAGGCTTAGGAGAGAACCTTCACGCCTCTTTTTTATAACAAATCCTTACACATCTTAGAATAACCTCGAAGCACAAGGAGGAAGGAATTTAATACTTTTCAATAGAGTTTACATACTCTAAACTATAAGTTTTTATTGCTACACCTAATAAGCATGAGTGGGAAATTTATAGACCCTAAATGACTTTAAAAATAGAGTCAAAAATTCAAATCATCGGGTTTTCGGGATACTAGCGGTACTACTGCTTGACAAAGCCTAGGAGACTGGGCTCTAGTGGTACCACCACCTAACTGGGTGGTACCACTACTGACCCTGGCGGTACCACCACTTGACCTATCGGTGCTACCACCTGACCCAACCTTAGGTCACTGAATTAGCCTTCCAATAGGCTTAATTCAACCCTGATTCAGGCTCAATAGGCTCCTAATCAAGTTGGCCTACTTATGCTCTAAAACTAACTTAATTAAAATCTAAAAAACTTTGATCAAGACTTAATAAATACAATCATGAAGTCTATATTGTCCAACATGTCATCTTCTCATCTAGCACTTCATCCGAGCCTTTGGCATATCATCCTTTCCTTTAGTGTATTACTTGAGCCAACGGCATATTGACCTCTTGCAACATTCGATCTACTTAACGCACTACTTGATCCTTTCAGTCTGATGCTCGAACTCATGGTACAAAGTCCATCCTCCAGCATGTCAACCAATCCTGTGTTAGGATTAATACGACACTAAGAAGGGGGGGGGGGAGGGGTGAATTAGTGCAGTGATAAAAACGGTTACGATTCAGAATTCTTTCGGCTTTACAAAAATCATATTGATAAAGCATTTAGCTTCGAAAACAATCATAGAAGCAAGAAAGGTAGTAAAGGCAATATGCAATAAAAGTAATCAACAAAGAAGGAAAGTACACAATAAGAAAAGAACATACCGATCTATAGTAGTTCGATCATCTGACCTATATCCACTCTTGATACCTCCTCCATCGAGGTCACTGGCTTCCGCTATTGATCTTTCTTCAATGGGCAAAGATCAATCACCCTTTTACAGATATCTTCTCCTCTTAACAAGTTCAGGAGTCAACCTTTTTACAATTCGCTCACCTCTCTTTATAAAAAAATCTAAGTTAAAATCGATGGAGGTGAACTTTCAAAATTACAATAGTGATTTCACTATAATCTAAGGTTTTTTGTTCACTTTTTTATATCCCACAAGCAAAGAAGTGTAGGGTATTTATAGGCTTCAATTGGCTTCAAAAATTGAGCCAAAGAAAGTTTTGTCCCGGATTTTCAGGGTACTAGCGGTACCACCGCTTGTGCCTGGCGGTATTATCGCCAAATAGAGTCTCGGCTACTGGACTTGGGTGGTATCACTACCTGGCAGTTAATAACTACTAACGGTACCACCGCCCAGACATCTTAGGAGACTAAGCCCTAGGTGGTTCCACCGCCCAGTCCTGGCGGTGCCATCGCCAGATAGGATTTAGAATATTGTTTGGGTCAACAATCTAGCCCAAACCAGTTCGGATTTAGGCCCAATTGGTCCCTAACTCAGTTAGTGGGATTACCTTTTAATTCTAACTCAAATTACATCCTAACTATGATAATTAATATATTAACAAAGAAAATTAAGCTCAGTTAGTCAAAAGTGTTAGGGATCGAGTGGCACTAAGAGGGGGGGGGGTGAATTAGTGTAGCGGTAAAGAATGATAAATTTCTGTGATTTAAAATAACTTCCGAAACTTAGTATAATAGAAATCACATTTTTGACTAAAATCGATTTCGATTAAAGCGTAATGGAAAGTGCTTAAAGTAGGGAGTGTTTAGAGAGGAAGAAGGCAGTGATGAGTAATTTGAGCAGTGAAGAAAAGATGGTTTGCAGAAAGGTAAATGTAAGAACATAAACGCAAATCGTTTTTATAGTGGTTCGGTCATTCGACCTACATCCACTCCTGATTCCTCTTTGCTTGAGGCCACTGGCTTTCCACTAGCTGCCTTCCTTCTAACGGGCGAAGACAAACTCCTTTTTACAAACTCTGTTTATAAAGCTTCCCTCAACACCTCTCTTAAGAATACTTCTAAACTTTTGAAGGAGGGATTTCTACTTCAAATGACAGAGTTTTCCCTTAGTTTTCTTGCACTCTTCTTGCTCTCTTAGCAAGAACATTTGGGGTATTTATAGACCCCAAGAGGATTCAAATTTGGAGCCCAAATTTGGAGTCCAAATTTGAATTGCCTCGGACTTCGTCATTCTGGTGGTACCACCGCTTGACACTGGCGGTACCACCGCCAGTCTGACACTGACACAGTCATTATACCAAGTGATGCCACCGCCCAGCCCGATGGTGCCACTGCTTGGGCTCTCGGGCTCTAGGCAGTGCCACCGCCCGGGCTCTCGGCCATTGGGCGATGCCACCGCTCAGCCTAAGCAGTGCCACCGCCTAGCCTTTTCAGCACACTGGTTTGGGCCTTAAACTCGGCCCAAACTAGTCCGAAACAAGGCTCAATTGGCCCCTACTTGGTTTATAGGATTAACACCTAATCCTAAACCAAATTATGTGCTAGCTACAAATTTTAAAGACATTTCCTAAGCTATTACAAAGTCCACAAGACAAGACTTCTTCCAGAGAACTTTCGGTGGTCTTCCGACGAACCCTCGGAAACCATTCTACGAACTCTCGACAAGCTCCTAGACTTCACGATGATCTAGGCGAGTTCCAATGAGCTTCTTTGGCAACCTCTGATCTTTCTTAGCAAGCTCCGTGAACTTCCAATGAACCTTCCAGCGAACTTTCGAAAACCCTTCGGCAAGCTCCCTACTAGTTCTCGGCCAGTTCCGACAGCACTCCTAACGAATCTTTGGACTTCCATCGAACTCTCGAACTCTCAATGATCTATCGCACTTGTCTTCCAGCACTTTGTTTCACTTTACGTTTTCATCGTTATCATAGTTAATCTTGCACACACATAAACAAAACTTTACTTCAATCTAGACAATTATTAGAACACGAATTAACATTCAGTTGCCTGACACATCATTAGTCGGTGCTTCGTCCGATTCTTCGACGCATTGTCCTCTCTTGTGTTTTGTTGCCCATTCGATGGTTGACCTCCGCAACCCTGATATCCTTAGCGCAACATGCTCTTCTTAGCCCGATGCCCGATGTACGAAGCCTTCTATCGATTGTCGATTGAACCTCTGGCTCGACATCCAATATCTTGACGTGATCACCCAGCACAACGTTAATTCCTCCAGCTTCAACTATCTAATCCTGATCGATAGTAGACCTATGTAACTCAAAACGTAGTTAGATCACATAACACAATCAATTAATTTCATCATCAAAATCTGAGATTCAACAATCTCCCCCTTTTTGATGATGACAACTGATTGATGACTGATAGAGTTAGCATTAACTCCTCGGAGTTTAACCAAACTCCCCCTATCAATATGCCATTGATAGAGACCTTGGATTATCCCAAATCTAAGCAACATTCATCACAAGTTAAGAGAAACATTTAAACCATCATGTAAATATATAAAATATTTAATTCAATACATGAAGTCATCAATCTACTTCTCCCCCTATGTCATCAACAAAAAGGAGAAGTTGCATCATAGCTAGTTTAAAAGATATGTAAGTTTTACAACACACTAGCTATTAATCACATCATACAACATTTAAGCATAGCTTTGCAATACAACATCCAATCATCCCATTCAAACATAGCAAGTTTCAAGATATGCAAGATAGCACTTGTTGTGATCATATTCATGATCGCAAGTTTTTCTATTCTCCTTTGAGAAGTGCAAGGAAATAGTATTTAAAGATGTGCATTTTCTTGACTTCCTTTGCAATATGCATGCAATTTTATAATTTCTTTCTTCTCTTTTGAGAAGAGTAAGCTTGCAAGTTTTACTTTCTTTGTATGCTAGGACTTTTGCGTTCATTTGTAATATGCAAGCTAGCAAAAGCCTTCTCCCCCTTTATCAATGTCAAAAAGAAAGAGAGGATTAATACTTCAAATAATCTTGCATGAGATTCAATAATAATTTGTAACAAAAATGCAAGCAATTTTGTTGAAAAAGTGAAGTTGAGCAAGATTTTTGCCTCTTGAGATAGCAACTTTTTGCTTCTCAATATTTAAGCTAGCAAAATTTTCTCTTTTGGTGCACAAGCTAGCAATTTAACTCCCCCTTTATTATTATCGAAAAGAAGGGAGGAACCAATGATCAATTATAAATTTGCATCAATATATCAATCATCACATGATGCATACAAGACAAAATGCAAAGAAATCATGTCATAAAGGATATCAATATGTAAATTCAACAAGGATCAAATCCAAAAGATATCATTCATGATTCAAAACTTTCTTTTTAGCAAGATCTAGATAAATGTATCAATTTTTAATTCAAGATAAATGTCATACAACCAAGAATCATGATATATAAAAGCATATCAATATCAAGGATCAAGTCATGATTACAAGTGCTAACATATTTTCTTTTCATTTATTTTTAAGCCATGATAAAAGAATAAATCAATGATTTAATCATTAAGCACATTTCTTTTTCATCAAATTTTCAATCATCACATAAGGCATTCAAGGAAGTATTGAAACATAAAAAAAAATCAATTTTAGCATATAATGTTTCAATCATCGACCTTAAGTCATGAATCCAAAAGTCATAAATCAAAAGATTCATGAATCATTTTGACAAGTCTCCTTTTTAAGAAATAATAAATGGAAGTCTTAGGAGATCAAACACAAGATCTTGATTCATACGTAAGATTTTTCATCAAGATCATGGTATAGATAAAAATTTTCTTAAAAAGATCAAAAGAATTTGAGTTATAAATCGGAGACATCAAGATCATGAAGTATAAATATTCTCTTTAGTAAAGAATCATTTGAGCACTTGATTATTGCATAAGAATTCCAAGTATCAAATATCAAGATATCAAGACTTGGATTATGATAAAGCTCATTCAAGTTTGAATCATCAAAATCATTAACATAGTTTATGAGATTCACAAATGACATAAACTTGAATTGTTCTCCTCTTTGGTAAATGATAAAAAGAAGCAATCATAGCAGAAAATATTTTGATTCGCAAAAATATCTTAAGTCAAGAATTTAAAGTCATGATTTCAAGTGATCAAGAGAGGAGTCATAAAATCATTCAAACTCATTTTGTCAACTCGAAACTCCTAATCAAATCAAAAATATTTTTGAGATTCATAACATGAATGAAGTGATTATCAACTTTTTAGAGATTACAAAATGATAAATAGAATTTTGATAAACATTTATTATCAAATCATTAATTTCATAATTCATTTAGAAGGTTCTCCTCTATGGTAAATAAAAAGGAAATATAGGAGAACAAAATGAATTAAGGGAGATAGAACATGATTGAAGTATTTAACATGATTGAAGCATGATTCATATTTAAAATGTATCTTATGTCGTAAATACGAATTAAGCAATTTTTAAATCTGAAATCATCCTCAAAAATCACATTCAATAAATTCATACATGACAAGCATAGATTTATTGAAGAATCGATAAGATAGAGGATTGCATTTCATTTTTATAAATTTCTATTCATATGATTTACTTCTTATAACCATGCTTTTGCCCTTAATAAAAATAAATATCAACTTAAAAGGTAAATTATCATTAAGTCGAATCACATTAAGCATGTGGCATTTTTCAAAAGATTCGATTCAAGAGTTTCACATGGATTCATCAAAACTGAAAACTTTTAGAGATAGAAAAATTTTCAAGAATCATGCATTTCTTTTTTATGATTTACTTCAAATAAGCATGCCTTTGTCTTTTAATGTCAAATTAAGACAATCATAAAAGTTCAAGACATAAAGGCAAAAACCATCATCAAGATTCTTAAAGTCGAAAAATATAACACGTCATATAAACAATTCATCATAAAATGATTAAGACCAAAAACACATTGGTTCAAAGTGCAAGAGTCACTTATCACACATAATGTGTTTTTTTTTAATTTGTTTGTTTCATATGAGTGTGCTATGTTTTAAAAGATGAGTATCATATTTAGAACCAAAATATGAGTATTGTCATCAAGATATAACACCTTCAAATCCTTATGTATGATATCATGAAAATAAACTTTTTATATTTTTATTTTATCATTATCAATGATGATTTCATAAGATTTGTTCTAATATTTACATGAAAGCCATCATCGTATAAATTTGAAATGTAAGTTTTGTCATTAAAGCCATTAAGATCAAATACATCACATATGAAATATCATGATAGTGTATTTTCTCTATTTTTTTTTGTATTTCAATTTAAGTGATTTGATCCTTCATATGAGTATGCTCATGTTTTTCATATAGATCCGAAGAGCAAGTTTCAAGAGAAATCGTTAAGACCCAAAACATGAGACACATTTATCATGATTATTTTCAAGAAATTCACAAGATTCATAAAATGAATTCATTTATCTTAATAGAATGAAAAATACATTTTCATTTTATGTAGTTTGATTACACATAGGAATGTTCAAAATTTTATATGAAAGCCAAGCATTAACACATATATTTGTGCAAGACACAAGATTCACTCAATCATGCAAATATGTAAAGTCATCAAGATAAATGTTCATTAATTTTAGGTGTACATGCATGAGACACCATACATCAAGATTAAAATCGAAGACTGATATGAAATTCATAAACATGCATGGAATTGTTATTTCAAAAGCATACATGAAGTTGATCTTGTATTAGCACAAGTTAAGCAATCATCATTTATAATTTTTACTTTTCAAAAATACTAGAAAGAAAAGCATAATATAATTTTTAAAAATATTTTTTTATTTCCTACTAACTAAATTAAGCACTCATGAAAGACATCATGTAATTTCATAATAAGGTAAAAGCATAATGGGTGAGTTGCTTACCTCATTGTTGAAAATCGATAAGGCATAGTTTGCTGTTTCACCTTTGGATGCACTTGAATCTTCTTGGAGTTCTTCCTTTTCTTTGGCCTCTTTCTCTTTTCTTTTGTGTGCTCGTCTTTGGAGCTCTTCAGACTTCTTGCATTCATAGCAAGAGTTGGTGTTCTTTTAAGTTCATTTGTTCTTTTCAATTCTTATTTAATGAACTTTTTAAATTTTAATGTTAAATGTTCAATGTCCTCAATATTGTCCTCATCACTTGAGTCATCACTCAAGTGGCATTTTATAGTCCAAAGTGCCAAATCCTTCCTGTTCTTTAGAAGGTGGTTCATATGTTCATCATGTTCAACATGTTCCAAGAAACTCATTTCATATGTTATTAAGGATCCAATGAGTTCTTTAATGGAATAATCATTTAAATCTTTAGTTTCTTGTGTCGTCATTATTTTAGGATCCCACCTTTTTGAAAGGGATCTTAAGATCTTATTAGTGAGTTCAAAATTTGAAAAACATTTACCAAGAGCTTTTAGACTATTGACAATATCCGTGAAACGGGTATACATGTCGCCGATAGTCTCGCTTGGTTTCATTTGGAAAAATTTAAAATCATGCAATAAGAGGTTTACTTTCGAGTCTTTGACTCTAATAGTTCCCTCGTGCGTGATTTCAAGTATTTGTCAAATGTCAAATGCCGTTTCACACATAGAAATCCGATTGAACTCGTTCTTGTCCAAAGCACAAAATAAGGCTTTCATAGTCTTTGCATTTAAAGAAAAAGATTTTTTCTCTAAGTCCGACCATTCGTTCATCGGTTTAGAGGGAAGTTAAAAATGGTTTTCAACAATGTTCCACAAATCCAAATCCATTGAAAGCAAGAAAACTCTCATTTGAGTTTTCCTATAGGTGTAGTCCGACCCATTAAACAATGGAGGACAAACAACCGAAAAGCTCTCTTGAAAGCCATGAAGAGCCATTTCTCATGGGTATAAATTAGAATAAGAAATAACATGGCTTTGATACTAATTATTAGGGATCGAGTGGCACTAAGAGGGTGGGGGGGTGAATTAGTGCAGCGATAAAGAACGATAAATTTCTATGATGTAAAATAACTTTCAAAACTTCGTATGATAGAAATCACGTTTTTGACTACCGATTTCGATTAAAGCATAATGGAAAGCGCTTAAAGTAGGGAGTGTTTAGAGAGGAAGAAGGTAGTGATGAGTAAGTTAAGCAGCGAAGAAAAGATAATTTGTAGAAAGGTAAATGCAAGAACATATACGCAAACCATTTTTTATAGTGGTTCGGTCATCTAACCTACATCCACTCCTAATTCCTCTTCGCTTGAGGCCACTGGCTTTCCACTAGTTGCCTTCCTTCCAACGGGCGAAGACAAACTCCCTTTTATAAAATCTGTTTATAAAGCTTCCCTCAACACCTCTCTTAAGAATACTTCTAAACTTTTGGAGGAGGGATTTCTACTTCAAATGACAAAGTTCTCCCTTAGTTTTCTTGCACTCTTCTTGCTCTTTTAGCAAGAACATTTGGGGTATTTATAGACCCTAAGAGGATTCAAATTTGGAGCCCAAATTTGAATTACCTCAGACTTCATCATTCGTGCGGATTTAACGCCGACATCGGCAAGACACCGCGCGGTTTGACATCGACACGATTAGTGTGCTGCAAAGCGGTGCCACCGCCTAGCCAAGTAGTGCCATCGCTCTGGGCTTGTTGCCCAGTGGCCGGTACCACCGCTGGGCTCGGGCTCTGGCCGATGCACTTGCTCGGGCTCTCGGCCATTAGGCGGTGCCACCACCAGCCTTTTTAGCACCTGGTTTAGGCCTTAAACTTGGCCCAAACAAGTCAAACAAGGCCCAATTGGCCCCTACTTAGTTTATAAGATTAACACCTAATCCTAAATCAAATTATGTGCTAACTATAAATTTTAAAGATATTTCTTAAGCTATTACAAAGTCCATAAGACAAGACTTCTTCCAAATAACTTCCGGCGGTCTTCCGACGAGTTCAAATGAGCTTCCCAACAAGCTCCTGGACTTCACGATGATCTTGGCGAGTTCTTATGAGCTTCTTTGGCAAGCTCCAATCTTTCTTGGCAAGCTCTACGAAATTTCGATGAACCTTCCAATGAACTTCCGAAAACCCTTCGGCAAGCTCCCTACTCGTTCTCACTAGTTCCGGTAGCACTCCCAATGAATCTTTGGACTTTCGTCGAACTCTCGAATTCCCAACGATCCATCGCACTTGTCTTCCGACACTTTATTTTGCTTTACATCTTCATCATTATCATAGTTAATCCTACACACACAAATAAAACTCTACTTCAATCTAGACAATTATTACAATGTGAATTGACATTCAATTGCCCTAAGCACGTCATTGGTCGGTGCTTCGTTCGATTCTTGGTGCATCGCCCTCTCTTGCGTTTTGTTGCCCAATCAGCGATTGACATATGCAACCCCGATATCCTTAGCGTAACATGCTCTTCTTGGCCTCGATGCCCGACGATGAAGCCTTTCGCCAATTGTCGATGAACCTCCCGCTTGACATCCAATATCCTAACGTGATCACCCGGCGCAATGTCAATTCCTCCAAAGCATCAACTGTCTAATCCTAATCGATAGTAGACCTACATAACTCAAAATGTAATTAGATCACATAAAACATCAATTAGTTTTATTATCAAAATCCGAGATTCAACAAAAGTTCTTCTGGCGAGCTTCCGACGATCTTCCGGTGGACTCCGACGGACTCTTGGTGATCTTCCAATGGACTCTGAAAAGCTCTTGAACTCTCAATGATCTTCTCGGCAAGCTCCAACTAGCTTCTCGGCAAACTCTTGATGAACCTCTCGGCGAGCTCGGTGAACTTCCGATGAACTTCTCGATGAACTCCTAACGAACTTTTCGGGAGCTCTCAACAAACTTTTCGACAAACTCGACAACACTCTCGATGAACTTCTTGGTGACCTCTCAACGAACTCTCGGACTCCCAACAAATCATCCGATCTTTGACTCTAGCATAAAATCTACTTTATGCCTTTTTTGTTATTATAGTTAATCCTACAATACTTTTCTCAATATATAGATTGGATCAATAATTTATCAATTAATTGTTAGGATCAAGAATGACACTAAGAGGGGGTGGGGTTGAATTATGCGATGGATAAAAATGATAAGTTTAAGTGATTTTAAAAACTTCATACGATAAAAATAATTTGTTCGATGAAAATCATTTAGAAAAGATGCTTGATTCGAATGAGTTCGTAAGTGAGTAAGGAAGAGGAGATTGAATAGATGCAAGAGGTAAAGTAGATTGTAGTAAAAGTAAAGTACGCACCAAGAGAAGAACATGCCAATTTTATAGTAGTTTGGTCTGTTGAATCTTGGATTTTGTTGATGAAGTTAATTGATAGGTTATTTGATCTAATCCATATTATTAAGATAAGTGTGCAGGATTAACTATGATAGCAATGAAGACATAAAGCTAAGTACGAGAAGTCAAATGCACGTTAGGAGTTCGAGAGTCTCTCAAAAGTCGAAGGATCGTCGGAAGTCTTTGTTAGAACCGTAGAGAATGAATCGGGACTTGCCGAAGGTTTCAAAATTTTATCGAAAAGATCGTCGGAGGTTCATGAAGCTCACCTAAAAGGTTCGGAAGCTTGCCAAAGATTCGAGGAACTCGCCATGAAGTCCGAGAACGATGGGAGTCCGCCGGATGAAATCCAAGGGTGTGTCGAAGTCCATCGGAAGTTCGTCGAAAGCTCGCGGAAGAAAACTCGACGTGTCGATTTAGATTTTGCTTAGAATATGTTTTCAATTTTGTAGTTAGCATGTTATTAGGGTTAGGATTAGGTGATAATCCTAATTAACCCTAGTAGGGGCCAATTAGGCCTTTATTTGGACTGAATTCGCCGGATTCGGGCCCATTCAACAATGCTTTGGACTATGTTTATTGGTGGCATAGCCCGGAACCAATTCCCAGGTGGTCTCGGCGGTGGTATTACCTTAGGTCAGCAAAGTGGTACCGTTGTGATTATTACTTATCAAGCGGTGGTACCTTTCGACAAGCAATGGTACCACTAGTCCATAGAGACCGAGGACCTTGTCAAGCGGTGGTACCACCAGATTAGGCGGTGGTACGACCCAAGACACCTGTGACAGTAGGGTCAACAGGTGGTGGTACCATCAATACCCAAAAATCCAAGATATGACTCTTTTTGGCTCTATTTTTGTAGTCAATTGAGTCTATAAATACCTCCCTCTACTCACGGTGGTGAGTACCTTTGAGAAGTAAAAAAATTGAGTCAAAGCTATAGCAAAATTGTATTTAATAGTTTGAGTTTCGCCTCCCATGTTTTACTTTGTCAAAATTCTGTAAGAGTGTGAACCACCTGTAAAAGTTTGTAAGAGGGTGCTTGGTCCTTCCCTTCATGAAGATTTGATAGTTGAAGTTAGGAACCTTATCGGAGGAGGTTCGGAAGTGGACATAGGTCATTTGACCGAACCACTATACATCATTGTGTACTTCTCTTGATATGTGAGTTTTAACTTTTGCATTTCATTCTATACTTGTTGTGAGCTCTCAATTTCCTCCTTTGTACTTTTGATAGCATTCACTTAGCTGAAATCCTTTTTGTCGGATCGAAAATTCTCTATGGACAACTCTTCCGAAATCAATTTGAAAAGTATGGTTTTTATCCGCTACACTAATTCACTCCCCCTCTTAGTATCGCTCGATCCTAACAATTGGTATCGAGCTTGGTCACTCTCATTTGATTTAAAATCCAAGAGAGATAGCTTATTCCGGCATACAAGAGAGTCATTCGATTATACATTCGCTTATATTTAATGGGTCGGATTACACCTATTGAAAGACTCATATTTGGAATATCGTTGAAAATGGATTTCAAAAATCTTCTCTTCCAATGAACGAATGGAATGAATTGGAGAAGAAGGTTTTTGCTCTAAATGATAAGACTATGAATGCCTTATTTTACGCACTTGATAAAAATGAGTTTAATCATGTTTTGATTTGTGAATCGACTTTTGATATTTGGTACACTCTTGAAATCACTCATGAAGGCATGGCCGAGTGAAAGAGTCTAAAATCAACCTTTTGGTTCACTCTTATGAATTGTTTTGGATGAAACCAAGTGAGTCCATCGGAGATATGTACACCCATTTCATAGATGTCATCAATGGACTCAAAGCACTTGGTAAAGATTTTTCTAATTTCAAACTTGTAACTAAAATTTTAAGATCTCTTCCAAAGAGTTGGGATCCAAAAGTTACAACCATTCAAGAGGCCAAGGACCTTAAAAATTTTCCTCTCGAAAAACTCATTGGGTCTTTAATGACCTACGAAATGACTTGCCATGCTCATGATGAGCTAGAGAACCTCCTTCCAAAGAACAGAAGGATATAATATTGAGAACACAAGAAGTCCACTTGAAGGAATCTTCAAGTGATGAGGACCTTGATGATGAACTTGCACTTTTAACTCGAAAATTCAAAAAAATTATATGAAAAAATAAATTTAAAAATGACACTAAAAATAAACTTGAACCAAAAAAGGACCAAGTTATATGTTACAAATGCAAAAGGCTGGGGTACTTCAAAAGTGAATGCCCTCAAGCCAAAAAGAAGCAACAAAGAGGAAGAAAGCTCTAAAGGTGACATGGGACAACTCAGGTGGTTAGAAGATGAAGAAGCAAGCAACAAAGAGAAGGCCAACTTTGCATTGATGGCTTTAGGAGATGAGGTATATGAGTTATTTAATGAAGATTTATCTTTCGACGAACTTTCAATTGCTTTTCATGAATTATTTGATGAGTGTAGTGTTGGGATCTAGAGCAGCACTAAGAGGGGGGGAGGGGGCGGCGGGCGGCGAGGGCGGTGAATTAGTGCAACGGTTAAGAACAATAATTTTTGGTGATTTAAAAATGCTTTCAAAAACTTCATAGAATTAAAATATATTTCGATGAAAGCCGATTGAAAATGTTTTGAACTTGAAAGCATTTAAAGAAGATGATGAGAAAGTCAAGCAAGTAAAGAAGGTTTGCTGAAATGTAAATTGTGATAAAGTAAATGCAAACCGATTTTATAGTGGTTCGGTCATGCGGCCTACGTCCACTCCTGATTCCTCTTCTCTTGAGGCCACCGGCTTTCCACTAGTAGTCCTCCTTCCAATGGGCGAGGACAGAATCCCTTACAACACTCTCTCCTTTTGACGGGTTAGGAGATAACCCTTACAAGCACTCTCTCCTTTCTTTTAACTTGAATACAAGTGAAGTCTAGAGGGGATTTCTAGAAAGAATTCTACAGCATTTTCTTGCTTTCAAAGTGTATGTAATTGTCTATTCTAACTAGGGATGGGAGGGGTTCTTATAGGCTCAAATTTAATACAAACTTGGAGGTAAAAACTTTCCATCCTGATTTTTGGGGTACTAGCGGTACCACCACCTATCACTAGCGGTACCACCGCTAGTCGACTCTAACACTGGGTGGTACCATCGCTCGATCGATGGTACCATCGCTCGACACAATGACACGATCGATTATGTTTGGGCGGTACCACCGCCCACCCACCAACGATACCATCGCCTAATCCACCTAAGAGATCGAACCCAAGCGGTACCATCGCCTCTGGTCTTGCGGTGCCACCACTAGATAGGGTTCAACAACCTTGTTTGGGCCTTTCATTCAGCTCAAACATAACCGGTATGGGCCCAACGGCCCCTAATTGGGTTGGCAAAATTACAACCTAATTAGTCCTTAATCCTACTTCGATCTAGATAATTATTATAATGCTTAATCGAAATGTTGCCTGGCATGTCATTGGCACATCATCGCTGTTAGGGATCGAAAGCGGCACTAAGAGGGGGAGGGTGAATTAGTGCGGTGGTAAGGAATGATAAATTTTTAGCGATTTGAACAAGTTTGAAAACTTCGTATGATGAAAACTTCATTTCAGTATTATGAAAGTCGATCGGTGGAATCATATAAGAAAAGCTCTAACTTAAAGATGCTTGCAGAGATGAGAAGTAGAATATCAAATTAAGTGGAAAGGGTTTGCAGCAAAGTAAATAGCAAGAACGTAAATGCAAACCAGATTTTTATAGTGGTTCGGTCATCCGACCTACATCCACTCCTAATTCCTCTTGCTTGAGGCCACCAGCTTTCCACTAGCTATCCTCCTTCCAATGGGTGAGGATGAACTCCCTCATAACACCTCTCCTTTTGACAGGCTTAGGAGATAACCCTTACAAGCACTCTTACCCCTCTCTTGGACTAGAACACTCTTAAGACTTAGAGGGAAGATTTGACATACTTTCAAGAGAGTTTCCCCCTTCTTTTTTTCAGTTCTAGACACCCTCTAAACTCTGAATGAGTGGGATATTTATAGGCTTCAAGAGGATTCAAATTTGGAGCCTAAATTTGAACTGCCTCGATTTTCCCAATTCTGGCGGTACCAAGCGGTGCCACCGCCCATCCAACGGTGCCACCGTTGGTCCCCTCGGGTGCTGGGCAGTGCTACCGCCTGCCTAGGGTGGTTCCACCACCCAGCTCTCGGCCTCTGGGTGGTGCCACCGCCCAGCTTGGGCAGTACTACCGCCTGTGTCATTTCAAAGACACTAGTTTTACTAAAACTCGATCAAACCGGTCCAAATGAAATCCGAATTGGCCCAAATTTGGTTTATAGGATTAACACCTAATCCTAAACCAAATTATGTGCTAACTATGAATTTTAAAGATATTTTTTAAGCTATTACAAAGTTCATAAGACAAGACTTCTTTCGATGAGCTTTCATAAACTTCCGAGCGGTCTTTCGACGAACCCTTGGAAACCATTCTACGGACTCTCGACAAGCTCCCAGACTTCACGATGATCTTGGCGAGTTCCAACAAGCTTCATTGGCAAGCTCGATCTTTCTTGGCAAGCTTTGTGAACTTTCGATAAACCTTCCGGCGAACTTCCGAAAACCCTTCGGCAAGCTTCCTACTCATTCTCGGTCGGTTCGGCAATACTCCCAATGAATCTTTGGACTCCCATCGAACTCTCAAACTCCTAACGATCCATCCTACTTGTCTTCCGGCACTTTGTTTCACTTTACATCTTCATCGTCATTGTAGTTAATCCCGCACACACAAAAACAAAAACTCTACTTGATCTAGACAATTATTATAACGTGAATTGACACATTGATTTGCCTGGCACGTCATTGGTCGGTGCCCGTCGATTCTTGGCACATCATCCTCTCTTACGGCTTGTTGCCCAATCGATGATTGACCTTCATAACCCCGATATCTATGGCGCAACTCCGCTTTTCTTGGCCCGATGCCCGACGTCCAAGCCTTCTACCGATTGTCGATCGAACCTCGGCTCGACATCCAATATCCTGACGTAATCACCCTAAGCATAACGTCAATTCCTCCAAAGCATCAATTATCTAATCTCGATCGATAGTAGACCTCACGTAACTCAAAACGCAGTTAAACAATAAACCACAATCAATTAGTTTCATCATCAAAATCCGAGATTCAACAATCTCCTCCTTTTGATGATGACAACTAATTGATGACTAACGAGTTAACCACAACTCCTCGGAGTTTACCAAACTCCCCTATCAATATGCCATTGATAGAAATACTTGGATTATCCCAAATCCAAGCAACATTCATCACAGAATATGAGAATTATCAAACCATCATGCAAATATAAAAAATATTCAATACAATGCACGAAGTCATCAATCTACTTCTCCCCTATGTCATCAAGAAAAAGGAGAAGTTGCATCATAGCTAGTTTAAAAGGATATGCAAATTTTACAATCATACTAGCTATTAATCACATCATACAACATTTAAGCATAGATTTACAATACATCATTCAATCGTAGCAAGATTTAAGTTCAAGCATGACAAGTTTTACTTGCTTCTTGTGCAATATTGCACTTTGCTTTTCTTAAATTTGCAAGATAGCAATTTTTGATATTTCAAGATAGCAAGTTCTTTTCCTCTTTTGTAGGCAAGCAAGATAGCAAATTTCTTCATCTTGAATGAGCTAGCAAATTTTTCATGCAAGCTACCAATAAACTTTCTCCCCCTTTATCAATGTCAAAAAGAAAGAGAGGATCAAATATGATGATATAAACTTTTCACATAACTTTGCATTAAAAAAAAATCAATCTTCAAATCATGATACAAATATATCAATATAATGGATCAAGTCATGATTACAAGTGCTAACATATTTTCTTTTCATTCATTTTTAAGCCATGATAAAAGAATAAATCAATGATTTAATCATTAAGCACATTTCTTTTTCATCAAATTTTCAATCATCAACATTCAAGTCATAAATATTAATTCAATAGGCTAGCTCCCCCTTTGTCATTGTCAAATAGAAGTGGATGACTCAATTGCTAAAAAATTTCAAGCTATATAAAGAAATCATGTCATGATATCAATAAATATTTAAGGACATGATTCATTTGACAAATCCTTTTAATAGTATAAAAGAATTATACAATCAAGGATCATGATAAAAATATATCAAAATCATAGATCAAGTCATGATTCATGATTCATCATAAAGAAAATTAATTTATATCAAATATTTAATTTGCCACACAAGGCAAAGAAATCATGTCACTTTTAGGATATAATATCAAGGCTCAAGAAGAACATGATTCATTTGAGAATTGATAGTACAAAGGGCAACTTGATTTATGCATAGGAATTCTTATTAAGATCACATTTCATGAGAAATTTCAAGTATCAAATATCAATATATTAAGACTTGAATTGTTTTCCTCTTTAGTAAATGAAAAAGGAAGCAATCATAGAGGAAAGTATTTCAATTTGTAAAAAAAATATCTCAAGTCAAGAATTTAAGAAAGAGTTCATGATTCACTTGAAAATATCTCATTCAAAATAATTTAACAACTTGAAACCTATAATCAAATCAAAATTATTTTCGAGATTCAAAATGCTAGCAATTTACATTAATCATGACAAGTGATACACAAAAGTCTACTTCAATATTTCAATCATCAAGTCATGAAGCATACAAAGTGGGATTGAAACATGAGTGAAAATTTCAAATTACACATGTAATGTTTCAACATTCAAAACACATTTTCTCAAGTTGAGTATCAATAAGTCAAGAGAAACTAACTTATGATTCATTTGAATTTCTCTTCAATGACATGGGAGAATCATAGTATAAAGTAAGAGGTCTTGAAAAACTCAAGTTATCAAGATCATGATACAGATAAGACTCATTCTAGTTTAAATCATCAACTCTGAACTCATAAACAAATCATCAAAATCACTTTCATAATTTACGAGATTCATAAGATATCGTAAAATCATTAATCTCAATAATATAGTAAATATAATTTCTTTATGTTTCATCATATAAGTATGTCTTTTGCCTTTATATGCCAAATCAAAATATTCAAAACCGAAATACAAACTTCATTATAAAAATTATCAAGACAACAATATAACACATTATAAGATTCAATTTATCATGATAATGTGTTTCATTTTGTTTCAAACAAGTGTGCTTATGTTTCAAAAGATGAGTATCAAATTTAAGACCAAAACATAAGTTTGTCATCAAGATATGATATCACAAAGTCATTAAGCATGATAACAAACTTTTAATATTTTTATTTCAATGATGATTTCATAATGTATGTTCAAACATTTATATGGAATCCATCATTGTATAAATTCAAAATACAAGTTTGTCATTAAACTCATTAAGATCAAATGCATCAAAATCTTTCATTCAAAAATTTTAATAAGAGCAACATAAATTGATTACCTGTGAGCATGTATCAACTTTTTAAAGCAAGATGTAAGTTTCATCATAAAGACCGTTAAGACCAAACACATCAAAAATAAAACATCGTGATTAAAATATTTTTAACTTTCGTATTTTATTTTATGTGGTTGATCTTATATATATATGCACGTTCAAATTTTTATGTAAAAACAAAATCATCAATATGCTTGCTTCTATCTTTTAATCATATTTGGTATGCAAGCATTATCTCGAAACATGCTATTAATTTTTTGTATAAAAAATTATGCATCTTGTTTGAAATCAAAAGCAATGTAAAATCATCAAGATTCATGAATTTATCATGATCATACGTATGGAGCATTTTCATTTATCAAGTAAGATTTCACATAAGCATGCCCAAAAACTTTTTGCATGAAAGATATGTATCAAGTTTAAAGCCAAAAAGTGATACGAAAATCATCAAGATTCATGGATTCATTATGAATGTATTATTTCAAAATATGAGATTTCAAGTTATCAAGTATGAGACCATCATTAAGCATGTTTTCATAATGCATCATCAAAATTATTTTAATTCTTTCTTTCATTTGTTATAACAAGATGATCAATGCTCAAACTTTTGCTAAAATCATACATCATTTTAAAATTTTGAAAAATAATTTTTATCATGAAAATCATCAAGGTCAAATATAATACAAGGCAACATCAAAACCACATTTCTTTCAATTGGAAAATTTGTGGGTTGGGTCTTTATAATTAATTTCATGAAGACATGTATCAATAAAAATTTCATCATAAAAAGGGTTAAAACCCATTAAGCCAAGATGGAAGTTTTCAAATTATAATCAAGATACATACATCTATCATCAAAAGAATTTTCAAGAAATTCATACATAGACATGTATCATGTTTAAGATTGAAAACCGATATGGAAAGTATACATAAAATTTCATCATCTCAAAATGTCATCTTAATTTGTCATGAAAATAATTAGACCAAAAATACGTTAATCCACAACATAGAGTCAAATCAACATTACTTCAAAAACTAATGCATGTTACAAAATCATCAAGCATCATGTTTAGAAATGAAAAGCAATATAAAACATCAAGATACACATGCATGGATTAATCCTAAGCATTATCACAAATCATGCATCATTCATATTTTTAATTTTCAAAAAATTACTAGAAAGAAAAAAGCATAAAAAAAACCTACCAACTATTTCAAGCAACTCATGAAAGGATCATGTAATTTCAAAGTAAGGTAAAAACAACTTGGGTGAGTTTCTTACCTCATTGTCGAAAACCGTCAAAGCCAATTTCGCCTCTTCTTTACTTGATTCTTCTTTTGCAAGCCTTCTTCTTCTTCTTCTTTGGCCACTTCCTCCGTTCAAGTTCATTATTAATTTTAGATTTTTGTTTCATGAATTTATTAAGATTTAGTGTTGGAAGTTCAAAGTTCTCAATAGTGTCCTCATCACTTGAATCATCATTCAAGTGGTATTTCAAAGTTCAGAGTTTTAAAACCTTCTTATTCTTTAGAAGGTGGTTCATATGTTCATCATATTCAAGATGTTCTAGGAGGCTCATTTCATATGTCATTAGTGAGCCAATTAGTTCTTCAATCGGAAGGTCATTTAGATTTCTAGCTTCTTGTATTGCGGTTACTTTAGGATCCTACCTTTTTGGAAGGGATCTTAAGATCTTGCTTATGAGTTTAAAATTTGAAAAAGATTTACCAAGAGCTCTTAGACTATTGACGACATCCGTGAACCGGGTGTACATGTCGTCGATAGATTTGTTTGGTGTCATTTGGAAGAGCTCAAAATCATTCAATAAGAGGTTTACTTTCGAGTCTTTAACTCTACTAGTTTCTCGTGCGTGATTTCAAGTGTTCGCCAAATGTCAAAAGCTGTTTCACACATTGAAATTCGATTGAACTCATTCTTGTCCAAAGCGCAAAATAAGGCATTCATTGACTTTGCATTCAAAGAAAAAGATTTTTTCTCTAAGTCCGACCATTCGTTTGTCAATTTAAAGGGAAGTTGAAATCCATTTTCAATGATGTTCCATAAGTTTAAATCAAGAGAAATCAAGAAAACTCTCAATCAAGTTTTCCAATATGTGTAGTCCGAACCGTTAAAGAACGGTGGACGAAAAACTGAAAAGCCCTCTTGAAAGCCATGAAGAGTCATTTCTTACGGGTGTAAATCTGAATGAAAAATAACGTGGCTCTGATATCAATTGTTAGAGATCAAGCGACACTAAGAAGGGGGGGGGGGGTGAATTAGTGCAGCGGTAAGGAATGATAAATTTTTAGCGATTTGAACAAATTTCAGAAACTTCGTACGGTGAAAACTTCGTTTCATA
The DNA here is from genome assembly GCA_024322285.1 of Musa beccarii. Classification (NCBI taxonomy): domain Eukaryota; kingdom Viridiplantae; phylum Streptophyta; class Magnoliopsida; order Zingiberales; family Musaceae; genus Musa; species Musa beccarii. The sequence goes on from CM044394.1 coordinate 27,226,935, forward strand.
TTATGAAAGTCGTATCGGTGGAATCATATAAGAAAAGCTCTAACTTAAAGATGTTTGCAGAGATGTGAAGTAGAGCATCAAATTAAGTGGAAAGGGTTTGTAGCAAAGTAAATAGCAAGAACGTAAATGCAAACCAGATTTTTATAGTGGTTCGGTCATCCGACCTACGTCCACTCTTGATTCCTCTTGCTTGAGGCCACCAGCTTTCCACTAGCTATCCTCCTTCCAATGGGCGAGGATGAACTCCCTCACAGCACCTCTCCTTTTGACGGGCTTAGGAGATAACCCTTATAAGCACTCTTACCCCTCTCTTGGACTAGAATACTCTTAAGACTTAGAGGGAAGATTTGATATACTTTTAAGAGAGTTTCCCCCTCTTTTTTTTAGTTCTAGACACCCTCTAAACTCTAAATGAGTTGGGTATTTATAGGCCTCAAGAGGATTCAAATTTGGAGCCCAAATTTGAAGTGCCTCGATTTTCCTAATTCTGGCGGTACCAGGCGGTGCCACCACTAGTCCCCTCAAGTGCTGGGTGGTGCTACCGCCAGCCTGGGGTGGTTCCACCACCCAGCTCTTGGCCTCTGGGTGGTGCCACCGCCCAGGTCATTTAAGCACACTGGTTTCGGCTGAAAACTTAATCGAAACCGGTCCAAATGAAGTCCGAATTGATCCAAATTTGGTTTATAAGATTAACACCTAATCCTAAACTAAATTATATGGTAACTATGAATTTTAAAGACATTTTTTAAGCTATTACAAAGTCCAAAAGGATAAGACTTCTTTCGGTGAGCTTTCGACAAACTTCCGGCGATCTTCCGACGAACCCTTGGAAACCATTCTACGGACTTCCGACAAGCTCTTGGACTTCACGATGATCTTGGCGAGTGCCAACGAGCTTCATTGGCAAGCTCTAATCTTTCTTTGCAAGTTCTGTGAACTTCCGACAAACCTTCCAGCGAACTTCCAAAAATCCTTCGGCAAGCTCCCTACTCATTCTCGACCGGTTCCGATAATACTCCCAACGAATCTTCGAACTCCTGTCGAACTCTCAAACTCCCAACGATCCATCCCACTTATCTTCCGGCACTTTATTTCACTTTACGTCTTCATCGTCATCGTAGTTAATCCTGCACATACAAAAACAAAAACTCTACTTCGATCTAAACAATTATTATAACACGAATTGATATTCAGTTGCCCGGCACGTCATTGGTTGGCGCTTCGTCTAATTCTTCAGCACATCATCCTCTCTTACAGCTTGTTGCCCAATCGGCGATTGACCTTCGCAACCCTGATAACCATGATGCAACTCCGCTCTTCTTGGCCTGATGCCCGACGTCCGAAGCCTTCTACCGATTGTCGATCGAACCTCCGGCTTGACATCCAATATCCTTACGTGATCACTCAATGCAATGTCAATTCCTCCAGCGTCAACTGTCTAATCCTAATCGATAGTAGACCTGTGTAACTCAAAATGCAGTTAATCAATAAACCACAATCAATTAGTTTCATCATCAAAATCCGAGATTCAACAGGCGCTTCATCCGTTTCTTCGGCGCATCATCCTTTCTTGCAACCTATTGCCCAATCAGCAATTGACACCTGCAACCCTAATCTTCATAGTGCAACTCCACTCTTCTTGGCCAGATGCCTGATTTATTTTTTCGAAGCCTTTTGTCGATCATCGACCGGACTTCCGGCTCGACTTCTAATCTCTTGACATGTTTTCCTCTAGCGTAACATCGATTCTTCCTGCATCAATTGTCTAAGCCTGATCGAGAGTAGACCTGCATGACTCAAAACATAGTTAGATCATAAATCACTTTCAATTAGTTTCAGCATCAAAATCCGAGATTCAACAATCTCCCCCTTTTTTTATGATGACAACTAATTGATGATGGAGTAACCTTAACTCCCAGAGTTTAACATCAATATGTCATTGATAGAATACTTGGATTATCCCAAATCCAAGTAATATGTATTAAAATCATATTATCAAAAATATCATACAAATATATAAAATATTTAATCAACATTACATTGCATGTGTTCATCAATCTACTTCTCCCCCTTTGTCATCAACAAAAAGGAGAAGTTGCATCATAGCTATTTTAAAGGATATGCAAGTTAACATATAAGCTAGATTTATAATATTTAATCATAGCAAGTTTTTAAGGATGTGTAATCATGACAATTTAACACTTACTTCTTTTGAAATTGCAAGGTGGCAATTTTTGATGTTCAAGATAAGAAGTTCCTTCATTTCAATGATCTAGCTAGCAAATTTTTCATTGAAGTCACAAGTTAGCAATAAATTTTCTCCCCCTTTGTTTTTGTCAAAAAGAAGGAAAGAGTATAATTCTTTGAAATTATGAAATTTTCTCCCCCTTTACATGAATTTTGAAATTATGACAATTAACAAAGATAAATATTCATGGGGTATCAAAAGTTTACATTCATGATTCAAAATCAATTTATGAAAACCTAGTTATGAATTTTATCATCAAAATTAAGTTATGAAGATCAATTTATCATTCAAACAGACACTTAAGGTACCTTTTAAGTGATGCACAAACTTGCAAGCTAACTCCCCTTTTGTCATTGTCGAAAAGAAGGGAGGAACCAATGATATTAATTGTAAACATGCATCAATAAAAGTTTTACATCAATCTTTTAATCATCACCTGATGCATTCAAGGAAGTATTGAAACATAAGAGAAAAATCGATTTAAGCATGTAATGTTTTAATCAAATTCAAGTCATGAATATCAATGCTTGCATATTGTGAGTATCAATTCATGAATACAAAAAGATATTATTTGTGATTCCAATTTAGCAAAATCAAGATTCATATGATTCATAATAAAACAAATTTATTTAAATCACCACATAAGTTATGCAAGCCAAAGTGATCATGTCATTTCTAAGTCATCAAGGCTCAAGAAAAATCAAGACGAACATGATTCATTCAAATGGATTCTTTAACACATCATCAAAATCTCATTCATAATTCAAGTGATTTACAAAAATCATAAATGAATTTATTACTTGTCTTTTATTTGAAAAATCTAAAACTTTAGAGAAAGAGAGATGTTCAAGAAACATGCATTTCTCTTTTAGTGATTAGCATTGATTTCATATAAACATACCTTTGTCTTTTTATGTCGAATAGAAACATGCATGAATGTTCAAGATGTAAAAGCAAAAACTCATGAAACAACTCATCAAACATGATTTTAAATATTCATTTTCAAGCTTCGATAAAAAGAGTAAGTCAAAGATTCAATCATCTCATGTCATGAATTCCAAAAAACATCTCAAGTTATCAACCTCACATTAAAAAGATATTTCAAAAAGATATATCAATAAGTGATTCATTTGTATCATTTCATTCGAATTTATGATTCATTTGGAAGGTTCTTCCCTTTAGTAAATAAAAAGAAATTATAGGAGAGCAAAATGAATTAAGGGAGATAGAACATGACTGAAGCATTGAACATGATTTAAATTTAAGATGTATCTTACATCACAAATATGAATCAAGCATTTGTCAAATTTGAAATCATCCTCAAAATCACATTCAATAAATTCATACATGTCAAGCATAGATCTATTGAAAAATCGATAAGATAGAGGATTGCATTTCATTTTTATAAATTTCTATTCATGTGATTTGCTTTTTATAAGCATGCCTTTGCCTTAAAAAGAAATGCAATCCTCTATCTTAATACATTCAAGATGGAAAGGCAATTTCATCATAAAGGTCATTAAATTTGTAACTCATTAAATATGCAACATTTTTCAAAATTCATTCAAGAGATTCACATGATTCATGAAATGAGTTCATTAATTTCAATAGGATAGAAAAAGCATTTTCATTTCATGCAATTGATTTCATATGAACATGTTCAAGTCTTTTATGAAAACATGTATCAATATTTTTTTTAAAAAAAAGACATAAGTTTCATTATAAAACCGTCAAGACCAAACACATCAAAAACATCATGATAACACATTTTCAATTTTTGTGTTTAATTTCATGTGATTGATCTCATATAAGCATGTTCAAATTTTCATGTAAGAACCATGCATCATGTTGAAAGCAAAATCATCAATATGCTTGCTTCTATCTTTTAATCTTATTTGGTGAACAAACATTATCATGATAATTAATTTATGTCAAAAATCATGCATCTTGTTTGAAATCAAAAGCAATATAAAAACATCAAGATTCATGAATTTATCATGATCATATGCTTTCCTTTTTATATGTTTTATTTGTTTCACATAAGTATATTTAAGTTATCATACGAAAGCCATCATCATATAAATCTAAAACAAATTTTGTCAAAGCCAAAAACATATTAATCTAAAATAGAAGATTTTTAAATCATAAGTATGATACCAACATCTATTATCAAAAGACTTTTAAGAAATTCATACACAGATATGTATCATGTTTAAAATCAAATATTAATACGGAAAGCATATGCATGGAATTGTATTATCACACATCATGTAATTATCATCCATAATGTTGCATACATCATTCATAATTTTGAATCATAACATGCATGAAACTTTAACAATATAATATTTATGATCAATTTTTAATTTTTTAAAATTACTAAAAAGAGAAACATAATATAATTTTTGAAAATAATTTTTTTTATTTCCTGCTATCTAAATTAAGCACTCATGAAAAATATATCAAGTAATTTCAAAATAAGGTAAAAGCATTTCGGGTGAGATACTTACTTTGTTGACGAAACCTATCAAAGCTCAATTTGTCATTTTACCTTCAGATACACTTGATTCGCCCTTAGGTGCCTTCCTCTTCTTTGGCTTTTTTCTTCATTCAAGTTTATTTTTTATTTTAGATATTTGTTTAATGAACTTATTAAATTTTGGTGTTCGAAGTTTAAGTTCATCATTGTCCTCATCACTCGAGTCATCACTCAAGTAGTATTCATTTGTCTGAAGTTCCAAATCCTTCCTGTTCTTTGGAAGGTGGTTCAAGTGTTCATCAAGTTAAAAAAAGCTCATTTCATATATTATTAATGAGCCAATGAGTTCTTCTATCGAAAGGTCATTTAGATTTTTAGTTTCTTGTATTACAGTTACTTTAGGATTCCACCTTTTTAGAAGAGATCTTAAAATCTTGTTTACGAGATCAAAATCCGAAAAAGATTTTTCAAGAGCTTTTAGACTATTGACGACATCCATGAAATGGGTGTACATATCGCCTATAGTCTTGCTTGGTTGCATTCGAAAAAGCTCAAAATTATACAATAAGAGATTTACTTTCGAGTTTTTGACTCTACTAGTTCCCTCATGCATGATTTCAAGTGTTCGCCAAATATCAAATACCGTTTCACAAGAAGAAATCTGATTGAACTCAGTTTTATCTAGAGTGCAAAATAAGGCATTCATAGCCTTTGCATTTAATAAAAAAGATTTCTTCTTTAAATCCAACTATTCGTTCATCAGTTTGGAGGGAAGTTGAAATCCATTTTCAATGATATTCCATAAGTTTAAATCTAGAGAAATCAAGAAAACTCTCATTCGAGTTTTCCAATATGTGTAGTCTGATCCGTTAAAGAATGGGGTACGAACAATCGAAAAATCCTTTTGAAAGCCGTGAAGAGCCATTTCTCATGGGTGTGAATCCGAAAGAGAAACAACATGGCTTTGATACTAATTGTTGGGATCTAGAGTAGCACTAAGAGGGGGGGGGGTGAATTAGTGTAGTGGTTAAGAATGATAATTTTCGGTGATTTAAAAATGCTTTCGGAAACTTTATAGGATTAAAATACATTTTGATGAAAGCCGATTGGAAACGTATTGAACTTAAAAGCATTTAAAGAAGATGATGAGGAAGTCAAGTAAGTAAAGAAGGTTTGCTGAAATGTAAATTGCGATAACGTAAATACAAACCAATTTTATAGTGGTTCTGTCATACGACCTATGTCCACTCCCAATTCCTCTTCTCTTGAGGCCATCAACATTCCACTAGTAGTTCTCCTTCCAATGGACGAGGACTGAATCCCTTACAGTACTCTCTCCTTTTGATGGGCTTAGGAGGTAACCCTTACAAGCACTCTCTCCTCTCTTTTAACTTGAATACAATTAAAGTCTAGAGGAGGGGATTTCTAGAAAGAATTATACAGCGTTTTCTTGCTTTCAAAGTGTATGTGCTTGTCTGTTCTAACCAGGGATGGGAGGGGTTTTTATAGGCTCCAATTTGATTCAAACTTGGAGCCAAAAAACTTTCCATCTTAATTTTTTAGGGTTCTGGCGGTACCACCGCTAGTCTGACTCTGACACTGGGTAGTACCACCACTCAGTCTAGTGGTACCACCATCTAGCCAATGGTGCCACCGCTTAAGTACTCTACCCCAAGGTGGTGCCACCGCTTAAGTACTCTGCCCCAAGGTGGTACCACCACCCAATCTAGGTGGTGGCCACCTAGGAGAATAAACCCAAGCGGTACCACCGTCCCAGTCTAGCAGTGCCACCACCAGACAGGGTTCAGCAACCTTGTTTGGGCCTTTCATTTGGCCCAAACCTGTTTGGGTATGAGCCCAAATGGCCCCTAACTGGGTTGGCCCAATTACAACCCAATTAATTCTTAATCCTACTTCGATCTAGATAATTATTATAATGCTTAATCGAAATATCGCCTGACACGTCATTGGCACATTAGCGCTTTGTCTATTTCTTCGACGCATCATCCTTTCTTGCAACCTGTTGCCCAATCAGTAGTTGATGCCTGCAACCCTAATCTTCTTAGGGCTCGATTTCTTTGTCCGAAGCTTTCTGCCGATCGTCGACCAGACCCCCGGTTCGATGTCCAATCTCCTGACATGTTTTTCTCCGACGCAACATCGATTCTTCCTACTTCAATTGTCTAAGCCTGATCGAGAGTAGACCTGCATGACTCAAAATATAGTTAGATCATAAATCACTCACAATTAGTTTCATCATCAAAATATGAGATTCAACATGTAGAGCTATTGGTAAGAAGTTCAATTTATTAAAGAAGGAGCATGCTCTCTTAGTCAATAAGCTTGATAGTCTTAAAATTGATACTCCCTCTTTACCCACATGCTCAAGTTTGAATACTTAGAGGTAATAAAAAATGAGAACTTACTACTTAAAAAGACCTTAAATAAGTTTAAGGTCGATAGCAAGGGCCTGGACATGATCCTTGCAAACAAGGGTAACGTCGGAAGTAAAATTGGATTCGTAAGTGGATCTCACCGAACTCCAACCACCTTCATTAAAGGACCCACACTACATGTATCATTTCATTTAAAATATAATTTTTATTATAAATCCGGACATATTGCTTACAAATGTCTGTATAAGAAACTTAGCCTACAAAGGTTAATATGGGTTCCTAAAGGAATGATAAGGAACTCAATGAACAATGATAAGTTTAATAGATCAATATTTGAGGCACCGAAGTTCAAATGGGTACCTAAAAACCATCCTCTTTTGTAGACATATTCACTCACATAAGCTAGGAGCGGGTAGCAATAAAATTCTTGATCATTATCAAGCTCACTAGCTCGAGTAATAAAAGAACCTTGAGTATTATACATTGTTTGGTTATGCACCATAACTTCCATTAAGTCTCTTAAAAATTGATTTCGGTAAAAACATTAGTGTCACCTTATAACTTGAAATCTTTTTTTGAAATGATGTGATACTTTTTGTTTTCTTTTCTTGAATATCACTATAGTCCCATTCTCTACTCAAAATATACAAATTGACTCAATTGAAGAATCCCGTATACAATTTTAATGATGGATTTAGAGTTGATGAATTCCTCAAAATGAGTCATGACTCTTGGAATCACAACTTCATTAAATTCATGACTTGTTTGAAAACACTTGATTCTCCCAACGCATAAATCACGTTCTCATTTGATGATTGATAATTACGATTGTAATATATTCTCCTTAAAATATATTTCAGATATAATTTTAGTGATTTATGCTTTGAATTGTGTTTAACGATCCTTCACTTATCTTAAAATAATATATGATGAGTAATGCAATGGATCGATATTTCATGACTTAAAAAAAAGGAAAAATTCCTTCACTTGATCTTTACATCTCAGACGTTTAACTTGAGATAATGTGATAAAGACATTTTTTGATTGAGTTTTACCTTCTTCATGATTTTACAAATTGATCGTTATCGATTTTGATACACAAGTTCTTGTAATCTTCAAAATCTTCTTTCATTTATCATTTGAGATTTCCTATATTTGTGTTATCATTCTCTTGATCCACTTGATAAGAAAGTTTTCGATGTCTCTTGATTACAACATTTTATAAATTTGATGAGTCATTATGCTTAATAAAAAAAATATATTTACCTCATGATTAATATGAGATCGAAAGTGATACAATGACATCATTCTATTTTGATCAAAAACATGATGATCAATTAAACATTTGTAAGATAGAGGATAAATAAAACAAAAACAACAAAGCAAATTGATAAAAAAAAGTTATTGCAACCCTCATAAACCCATCTAAGTAAGGGTGCCAGCGGTGGCATCGCTTGGATTGGCGGTAGCACCGCCTAGGCATTCTGTTCCCAAGCGGTGGCACTGCTCAGTTGGCAATGACACCGTCCGAGAGCCCCCTTTTATAAAAAGGACTTAGGGTCGGTGTTGGAATCGCCCCCATGTCTTGAGGCTACTCCCAAAAACACTTCCCCTCCTCTCTAAACTTCATCTTCTCTCTCAAGAAGACCAAGAGAGGGTCTATCTTGGATCAAAACCGCTATTTCTCAAGAAACCTCATCTAAGTTAACATTTGACACTCCCTCTTTGATTTCTCAATACATGGCTGTTTGTTCAAAATTTTCTTGTTCTATCATTATGTTTAGATAAATGACTCCTAAGAGATCACTTAGGGACAAAGGGAAGAGGAGGGAAGGAGATTCATATGACCCATCCCTTTTTAGATCAAATGAAATAGCCTTTAGGTACCCTAGTTTTGAAGTAAGAACCGTGCATAAGGGAAAATATGTTGATTTAGATGAACTAGGAAACCTAGAACCCATTAGGTGGTTTGTCGATTTGGATATCTTGCCCATCTTACAAATCAATGAACCAATTTATCCTAGATTAGTTAGGTTATTTTACGTTAATTTGAGTTTAGATGATGATGATAACATGTTAACCTACCTTTTAGGAAATCAAATTCCAATTACGGACAACACAATATGTGACCTAATTGGAATCTTCGCAAAAGATAGGGGTTATTACTTTAGAGGATAGTAGAATTTGGATGCAATCGTAGTAACCTACTCCGAGGCTTTAGGGACTATTTTTGGAAATCCTAACCTAGCCATAGTCCTTAAAAGCTATGAACATTTGTTACCATTCAGTTCTAAAATTCTCCATCATATCATCATGAGTATCCTAATTCCTAAACAACACCACCACGATGAGATTAGTCAAATGGAGTTAGATACTATGTATTGGATAATGACGGGCAAAATAATTATTTTGGATACCTGATCTAGCAAAATATGATAGAAATAGTATCTAAAGACTTAATGTTACCATATGGGGGGTTAATCATTAGAATGCTATATGCATATAATATTAGAATATCACCCGATGAAGAGGTAATAAAAGTAGATAGATACAACACCATAAATAGAAATCTACTTAAGAGACTAAGGTGCACATATAGGAATGAAATATGGACTAGGTAGCCTAGAAGGACTGATCCAGCTCCCCCTCCAGTAGAAGAACCTGAAACACTAGTTTTTAGGGGTAATGAATCTCCTCCTCCTAGTCCTTTCGGTGCAGAACCATCAGAACTAGCTCCTACTCCATCTTCTGAAGATCCGATCATGACAGAGATAAATCAAATCAAATCACAACATGCTGAAATTTTGAGTGAAGTACGATAGATAAATCGGAAGTTAGATCACTTGTATAGGCACTTTGGTATTTCACCTTAGGAATAGTTGTTATAATGAAGCTTTTGACTCTTGTTTTGTAAACCTCTATGCTATTTCAATAAATATATGATGTTGTATATTTCTTTTCCAAAATTTTTCAACTTCAGTTTTTCATAACCTCAACTTGTTATTATTTTCGGATTTTGGATGACATCTTTATAATATAATATTTTGAACGGAGCTCTCATTTTTATCCTTCGATCGTAATATTTTGATTCTCCTCCTTCTTTGGTTGATGAACCTTAAGTAATATCATGCCCTTTGATGATGTAGTAAAATCGGTTTTACTCCCTCTACCTCTATTGGGATGATTAAATGGTCTTTATGATTTTTATATCATTTGAAACTTGACATATGCATAGATTAATGCCATGAATTTTGTATAAAGATTAAGCTCTTAAGTGTTTGTTAATACTCTCTTCGGACTTTATTCTTCACTCTTGTGCTAATCTCCAAGTCTTGAGCTTTTGTTGTTTACATTCCTCCTCATGAATTCTTATAAGAATACCAAGTTGAATCTTTTTCTATGAAACTTTTGATGTTGATGTGTTCCATTTCATGAATTCATAAATGCCAAGTTGAACTTTTTCATGAATTTTGATCCCTCTCTCTCACAAATTTCTCCTTGAATAAATGACATGAGCTCTTGTTAATATGTTTGACGAATGACTAAATGTTTGATGAATGGCTTCAATGATCTATCCTTCCACTTTACAATTTTATGCTTGAATTTTTAATATTGTATCTTGAACCTCTTTCATGTATGAATCTTTCATGACTACCTTTACAATTTTGATATGGTTGATAAATGACTAGCATCATGATACCTTATGATGACTACCTTTATCATTTTTTTTGTAATCATAATTCACCTCCTTTTTGTTGATGACAAAGGGGAGAAGAAAGTGGCAAAATAAATTGATGACTTGATAAATGCCTTACATGCATCGAGAAGAATATGACAAATAAATCCATGACTTAATAAATGATTTATATGTATCGTATCATATCACAATGACTTGATGGAATGATAAATGTCTTATATGTTTTGTATTGCAATATGATGGAATGATATATGTCTTATGTTTTATATTGCAATATAATTGCTTTTGCCATGCCTTGTTATCGAAAATTGATTGCTATCTTTAAAAGCATCGTAATAAAATTTGTAGCGTATCGTAATGTATCACATGTATCGCAAATGGTTCATACATGCTTAACATGTAAATTTTTGAAAGATTGTTATCATATCATGTTTAAAATTTGGTATCTTTCATTGATATGATAAGATATCATCCCATTTGATGATGTATCAAAAAAATGATATCATGCCTTGCATTTGTGCACTTTATATTGATATCATGTGATCCTTGGTATATTTCAAAATTATACTTGGTATCATTTATCAAAATGATACATGTCTATTATCATTCGACTTGAAATTGAGTGTCATACCTTGACATTATTTTCAAAATGTGAAAAATATGAAGTTTCATATTTATGAATGAAAGGTCATGCTTGTTAAGCATGATGATAAGTTCAAACGGATGAAACTTATCAGTTTCGGCTTGAATTCAAGGAGATTGAATTCAAGTATTTTCCTTCTCATAATATGATATGTAGATAGGGGGAGTTAAGATTAATTCTATCATTAATTAATTGTCATCATCAAAAAGGGAGAGATTGTTAAATCTCAGATTTTGATGATGAAGTCAATTGATAGGTTATTTGATCTAATCCATATTATTGAGATAAGTGTGTTGGATTGACTACAATAGCAATGAAGACACAAAGAAAATTACTGGAGTCAAGTACGTTGGGAGTTCGAGAGTCCACCAGAAGTCCGAAAGATCATCGGAAGTGCTATTGGAACTAGTTGAGAATGAATCGAGGACTTGCCGAAGGTTTCGGAAGTTTGCCGGAAAGATCGTTGGAGGTTCACGGAGCTCACTAAGAAGGTTTGGAAGCTTGCCAAAGATTTGAGGAACTCACCATGAAGTCCGGGAGCCTGTTGGGAGTCCACCGGAAGAAATCCGAGGGTGTGTCAGAAGTCTGTCGAAAGTTCGCCGGAAGCTCGTCGGAAGAAAATTCGTCATGCCGATTTAGTTTTTGCTTAGAATATATTTTTAATTTTATATTTAGCATGTAATTAGAGTTAGGATTAGGTGATAATCCTGATTAACCCTAGTAGGGGCCAACTAGGCTTTATTTGGACTGAATTGGGCTGGATTCAGGGCCCATTCAATAGTGCTGGACCACGTCTGGCAGTGGCACCGCCAGACTGGGGCGGTGGCACCACCCCAGGAACTAATTCCCAAGTGGTCTGGGTGGTGGTACCGCCCTAGGTCAGTGGTGGTACCGCTGACAGTTATTACATGTCAACGGTGGTATTGCTAGTCCATAGAGACCGAGAACCCTGCCAGGCAATGGTACTACCAGATTGAGCAATGGTACCGCCTAGTACACTAACAAAGCAGGCTCAATAGGCGATAGTACTGCTAGTGCCAAGCGATGGTATCGTCAGTACCCGGAAATCCAGGATGTGACTCTTTTTTGGCTCCATTTTTGAAGCCAATTGAGTCTATAAATACCCATCTCTTCTCAGTTAGCTGAGTACTTTGAGAAGTGAAAAAACTGAGTCAAAGCTATAGCAAAATTGTATTCAATAGCTTGAGTGTTCACCTCCCACGTTTTACTTTATCAAAATTTTGTAAGAGTGTGAACTACCTGTAAAAGTTTGTAAGAGGGGTGCTTGGTCCTTTCCCTTCAAGAAGATTTGATAGTGGAAGTTGAGAACCTCATCGGAGGAGGTTTCAGAAGTGGACGTAGGTCATTTGACCGAACCACTATACATCGCTATGTACTTCTCTTGATGTGTGAGTTTTAACTTTCTACATTTTATTCTATACTTGCTATGAGTTCTTGATTTCCTCTCTACTTTCGATAGCATTCACTTAGCTAAAATCTTTTTCGTCAGATAAAAAATTCTCTATGGATATCTCTTTCCGAAATCAATTTCAAAAGTATGGTTTTTATCCACTGCACTAATTCAGCCCCCCCTCTTAGTGCCACTCAGATCCTAACATGGTTGTTTGACCTTCTACTTTCGATACATCCTCCGATGAGGTCACCAGCTTCCACTATTGATCTTTCTTGAAGGGGAAGGATCAATCACCTCTTTATAGAGCTTTTACAAGTGGTTCACTCTCCTTTTACAAACTTTTATACTTAGAGAATGGTGGAGGTGAACTCTCAACTTTTGCAAGCTATTTCACTATAGTTTCGGTTCAATTCTTATCACTACTCTATGCTGAATCAACTGAGAAGTAAGGGGTATTTATAGGCCTCAATTGGCTTTAAAAATGGAGCTAAAAAAGATCCCATCCCAGATTTTCGGGGTACTGGTGGTACCATTGCTTGACCCTGGCGATACTATCACCAGTTGACTTTGACATTGGGCGACACCATTGCCTAGTCTGGTTATACTATCGCTAGATAGAGTCTCGAGTACTGGAATGAGACGGCACCATTGCCGGACTAGTGGTACCACTGCTTGGCAGTTATTAATTATTGGCAGTACCACCGCCCAGTCTGGGCAGTACCACCGCCCAGTTTGGGCAATACCACTGCCCAAGTTCCTATGAGACTAAGCCTAGGGTGGTTCCATCGCCTGATAGGACCCTAGCAGGGTTGGGTCCTACTCAACCATGTAGCAACTACTAAAAACCATGTGAGAGTGTAATAAACCCCACCTAGCTGCCTCTATCCTATAAAGAAGAGAGGCTAGGGTTTATATTTGGGTCTTTGGGCTTCGTAGCCACCGCCCTCCTTGTTACTATTGGGAAATCCTTAAGGGGAGTGACATCACATACGCAGCGGAAGAACAGAAAACAAAACCCTAGATTTCTCGTAGAAAGTTTCTATAATCGTGTGAAGATCGATGTGTCAAAACAAATTCGCGAAAAACTGCACGTGCAAAAGAAGATACCTAGGGAGATCGTATATCCTTGGATACTTGCAGATCTGTGGGAGAGGATGAAGGAGGTCAAGCGTCTTCCTCTCTAATGGTATCCACATGATAGGGATTGCAACGATACACCTCTCTCTCTAGGGAGAGGAGAACAGGAGGTGGCTACCAAAAGAAATCCTTAGCCTATAGAGCTTTGGTTCTCTCCTATTTATAGAGGCCCCCTGAAAACCCTAATGGATCTTTTGCTCTATTGGGTATTGGATCTCCATCCAATTACCCAAGCCTCTTGGATATCTCACATCCGAACCTCTATTCATCGCAACACCTACCATATGTGTGTGACCCTCTAGGCCCAATATTGAGCTGGCTGTGAGTCATACTTGTTAGAACTCCTTCTGACTTAGTGAATTATTATCTCTATAATAATTCACCCAACTCATCGAATGCAGACATACCAGGCCACTACGCCATGGCCCCTAGATGATACAAGGGAATCCAATCCTTTGGACCTATCTGTCCTCAGTTACCATGTATCTGTGGTCCCTCATCAGTCCAATATCCCAGAGACCCTATACCGGGCATGGTGCTGTCAGGCCCATACGGTCTCTCCTCGAGCCTTGCTCTTGTCAAATTCTCCCAGAGAACTCTTTCTCTCTCAATCCGAATAACCTTGGCCAAGGATTTGTTCGAGCAAGAACACATGGGATATTCCTCTCATGATACCAAGAGCGGATGATCCTCTATTGACACTCAATAGCCCTCGTAAGGTTGGCTACCACTCCCAATAACCGGTTGTACTAGATTTGGAACTTTCTAAACCTATAAGTTTGGTATCAAAGAGTGGAGTACTCATACAGGAGATCCTTGGTGTCTCAAGTTTAAGGACCAGATACACTACTGAAACTACAGAATCGTTGTTTGATGTGAGGTATCAATAACCATCCAGCATTCCGTAAGTGGATCAATCAATGAACTTATTCCCTAATGAGCACCTGCATTGTACCCTTAGTGTCCCCACACGAGTAGCTATGAGACAAGCTACCTTCATCATATGGACGAGTACACAGCACACCGATCTATCCGGTTATCTCGATATCCTTCTCGAGTAACCTATGAGTAGGATAATTCAGGGTTTGTGTTTAAAGGTGAATCGATCTCATTATCGTGATCTCATCATGATCTGATTCCTATTGCACAGATCCAAGGACATCACAATATATGCAACAAGTAAGATAAAGTGATAAAATGCCTAATAATAAGCAAAGAGAAAAAGTGCATATCAAGTCACAAGTGCCATCACTCATGTGATTGGCTTGCAGGGTACATATGACTAGCAATCTCTCACTTGATCTAAAGCCAATCACCAACATGTCTGATCCCCATCAGACCTCTGTGACGCTCAAAGACAATTTGAGTCAATGGCTTTGTCAGTGGATCTGCAATGTTATCTTCGGATGGAACTCTTTCCACTAATACATCTCTTCGGGCTATGATCTCTCTAATAAGTTGGAACTTCCTCAAAATACTTCTGATAAGATCCGAGTTTTCTTATTTGAGTAATCACCCCGTAGTTGTCGCATTATAAGGGAATCAGCTCCTCGCTGCTTGGGATGACTCCGAGATCTGTGATGAACTTCTTCATCCAGACTCCCTCCTTTGCTGCCTCTACCGCAGCAATGTATTCTGCCTCTTTGGTCGAGTCAGCAGTAGTGTCTTGCTTGGAACTCTTTCTGCTAGTCATATGTGCTATGCAAGCCAATCACATGAGTGATGCACTTGTGACTTGATATGCATTTTTTCTCTTTGCATATTATTAGGCATTTTATCACTTTATCTTGCGTGTTGTATATATTGTGATGTCCTTGGATCCATGCAATGGGAATCGGATCGTGATGAGATCATGATAATGAGACCAATTCACCTTTAAACACAGACCCTGAATTATCCTGGTCATAGGTTACTCGAGAAGGACATCGAGATAACTGGATAGACTAGTGTGCTGTATACCCGTCCATATGATGGAGGTAGCTGGTCTCATAGCTACTCATGTGGGGACACTAAGGATATAGTGCAGGTGCTCATTAGGGAATGAGTTCACTAATTGATCCACCTACGGAATGTTAGATGGTTATTGATACCTCATGTCAGACAACGATTCCGTAGTCCTAGTAGTGTATTTGGTCCTTAGACTTGAGACACCAAGGATGTCCTATATGAGTACTCCACTCTTTGATACTGGACTTATAGGTTTGGAAAGTTCCAAATCTAGTACAGCCAGTTATTGGGAGTGGTAGCCAACCTTACGAGGGCTATTGAGTGTCAATAGAGGATCATCCGCTCTCGGTATCATGAGAGGAATATCCCATGTGTTCTTGCTCAAATAAATCTTTGGCCATGGTTATTCGGATTAAGAGAGAAAGAGTTCTCCGGGAGAATCCGATAAGAGCAAGACTCGAGGAGAGATCGTATGTGTTAATAGATAAGATTTCCTCAATCGCACGAGGAAATCTCGGTAGACGGTTGAGGAAAATCCTCTCTTCTTCCTCTCTTCTTCCTCTCTTCCTATGTATAAATAAGGCTTTGTCAAGCTACATTGATCAATCAATTATTCTTTTCAATTCATTTCAACATGGTATCAGAGCCCTTGCATTAAGCAAGAGCTTTTTTTTCTCCCTTTCATTTGTCCAAATGACAAAGATCGACACCCGGCCGCCTCCTCCTCTCGCTGCTGAGGTGGGACATCTGAGGAGTCTTTCCGCTGTCCAGCGACAGCGTCAACACACCCGGCCAGCGATTGGAAACACTCCTGCACCGACTCCAGTTGCTGCGCCACCGCCGCCGTCTCCAATTACCACGCCTCCGCCCTTTCCGCTGCCAGCCCCTTTCTCGGCAGAAGCAGAGCAGCTTCCACCAACAGGTGAGGGGGCAGCGTAGGCAGGCGGCTGTCCAACATCTGGAGGATCCGCGGCAGGAGACGGTGCGGGGGACTCAGAAGACGACTGTTCACCCTTCACTTGCAGTCTCGGCGTTCTTTTCCTCCTTCCCCCTCTCCACCGCAGCGAGCGTACGGTGTGACGCAAACAGGACAGCACCACTGACCTCCGCCTCGGCGCTCTCTCCTCTGCCGCCAAACTCCACTGAACGGTGCGATCTGCACCGGTTGAGTCTTCGACGCCTATTCTGCACCAAGCAAATCGGGCGGGGTGATAGCAGTTTCCTTCTCCTTACGACCCATCGAAGCCGACGCCATCGTATCATCAAATGGCTTCATCATCTACTCCAGTCATTGTCCCTGCAGGGAACAATAGCAGTTCTCAATCTCCAAGCCTCATCACTATCAATGCTGCGGCACTCATTCCTTTCAAGTTATCCAAAAGCGGAAATTATGCATCCTGGCGTGCCCAATTTTCTAATCTTCTATTTGGATATGACCTTATAGGTTACATCGATGGCTCTCTCCATTGTCCGTCTCTGCGGTGCTCAATGGCCCAAGAGGATCTAGTCCAATACCAAATCCAGCTCACAAACTTTGGTTACGTCAAGATCGTCTCATCCTCCAAGCCATTCAAGCTTCCGTCATTTGGGTCCGTCGCCCCACTAATATCTTCATGTATGACTGCTGCAGAAGCATGGTCCAAGTTACAAACAACATTGGCAAATCGCTCGCGTACTCGCATGCTCGACTCTTATCCAGTCTGATGAAAGTGAAACAAGAGGGAAGTACTATTGCTGATTATTTACAAAATATCAAAGTGATCATCGATGACTTAACTTTGATAGGCCATTCCTCAGTGAAGAAGAAGTCCTCGTTCATACCCTTAATGGCCTAGGGGACGAATACAAAGAATTGGCAGCCGCAATTCGAGCACGTGACTCTCCAATATCATTTGAAGAACTTTATGACAAGTTGACCGACTACGAGACATATTTGAAGCGCGACGATCGGCTGCCCGGACCAACTATCACAGCTCAAGTCAGTCATAAATCCAAGAGAAAGAGCAACCAATACAATAAGCGCGTCAATCAAGGTCCGACAAAGCTGCCTCCTGACCTTATGGGTTCCACACCAAATCCCTCTCATCCACATTATCAAGGTGATATCCCCTATAATCATCAGCACTTGCGTCCTGACCTCAACGGCCATCGCCGAATCATCTGTCAGTTGTGTGATAAGATCGGACACTCCATGAAAGTCTGTCGCTCTCGACCTCGGCTTCCTGCTCCAACACAGTGGCCTCAAGCCAATCTCACAACTACTCCGATGACTAGTCAACCCAACTGGATTGTGGACTCTGGTGCATCACATCACATCACCTTCGATCTTGTAACTTGTCTCGTCCACAATAACTATGGCGGCGATGAAGATGTCATCATCGGTGATGGTAAAGGACTCCCTATCACTCATACTGGTTCCACAATACTTAATTCATTCACCACAACATTCACACTTGATGATGTTTTGTGTGCACCCCACATCAAAAGAAACCTTATTTCTGTCTCTCAATTCTGTAAGCAAAATAATACCTCCATTGAATTTTTTCCTGACTCCTTTCTTGTCAAGGATTTGAGCACGGGGGCATCCTTAGTCCAAGGCCAGAACAAAGACAACATTTATGAGTGGCCATCCGCTTCGAAAATAAACCATCCCACTGTTCACTCCTCAGTTGCTGCTCCAGTTGATGTGTGGCATCGACGTCTTGGTCATCCCTCGTCTCTTATTCAGCAAAAGTTACTTTCCCATTATTTAATTCCTACCTCTACTAGCAACATTTTAACTTATTGTGATACTTGTCGTAGCAATAAAAGTCATAGACTACCTTTTGGCACATCTTCTATATCTTGTTCTAAACCTTTTGAAATTATTTATACTGATGTTTGGGGTCTTGCCCCAACCCTTTCTTTTGACAAGTTTCGTTTCTATGTTATTTTTGTTGACTATTTCACTAAGTACACATGGTTATATCCCCTCCGTCATAAATATGAAGTTTCAACTGTCTTTACCAACTTTAGAAAGTTGGTCGAGAATTTCTTTCAGTCTTCCATTAAAACAGTTTATTCTGATGACGGAGGTGAATATCAAGCCCTCGCATCCTGTCTTGCAGCTTGTGGTATACAACACCTCAAGTCACCTCCTCATACTCCCCAATTGGTTGGTTCTGCTGAGCACAAACATCAACATATAGTTGAAACTGGGCTCACACTTCTACATCAGGCCTCGTTGCCATCACCTTTTTGGACAGCGGCCTTTCAAACCACTGTCTATCTCATTAATCGTTTGATCACTCCAGTCTTACAATATAAGTCCCCATTTGAGAAACTATTCCACAAGCCTCCAAACTTTCATAAACTCAAAGTCTTTTGTTGTCTATGTTATCCGTGGCTACGTCCTTATGCCTCACATAAGCTTACACCACGATCTAAGCCCTGCATTTTTATTGGATACTCTCTTGAATATAATGCTTTTCGTTGCTACGAGCCACAAACCCAAAAAGTCTTTCTGTCACGTCACGTTATTTTTGTGGAGTCTTCTTTTCCTTTTCAAAATCATGAGTACTCTACCATGCAAGCTACTCCGACAAACACACATCACTAGAGCATCTCCTCAACCCCGTCACATGAACCTCCCATAACACCATCCAATCCTAACCCTCCTGGGCAGTACACTCCCCCTGTTCAACACCTCCTACCTACCCTTCCAATCCCCTCTTCACAAGTTTCACCTATTAATGAACCAATACCCTCAACTACATCATCAGGAGCTGTTGAAGTACAGCAGACTAGTCCACTTGATCTCGATGACTCACCACCGACTATGCCAACAACTCAACCTACCACTTCTGT
This sequence comes from Musa beccarii, assembly GCA_024322285.1. Lineage (NCBI taxonomy): Eukaryota > Viridiplantae > Streptophyta > Magnoliopsida > Zingiberales > Musaceae > Musa > Musa beccarii. The sequence goes on from CM044394.1 coordinate 27,246,742, forward strand.
AGCTCCTAGTCATCATATGATAACACGCTCCAAAAGTGGTATTGTTAAACCACGTCAAGTTCTTGATCTACATGCTACAACAAACTCTTCCCTTGAAGCCAGTGAACCCACCACAATTAATCAAGCGCAAAAATCTCCACACTGGCGTAAAGCAATGTGTGATGAATATGATGCTCTTCTTCATAACTCTACATGGACCCTAGTTCCCTCTTCTCACACACAAAACATCATCGGGTGTAAATGGGTCTTTCGAATTAAGCGGAACCCAGATGGATCTATTGCTAGATATAAAGCACATCTAGTTGCCAAAGGGTTTCATCAACGACCTGGTGTTGACTTCACAGAGACATTCAGCCCAGTTGTCAAACCAACAACAATACGGCTTATCTTGAGCTTGGCTATCTCAAAAGGCTGGCATATACGACAATTGGATGTTAACAATGCCTTTTACGAGGGACTCTATCGAAAATATCTTCATGCAGCAACCCCCTGGCTTTGTTCATCCACAATATCCAAGGCATGTCTGCAAACTACAAAAGGCTATTTATGGACTTCGTTAAGCTCCAAGAGCCTGGTATAATGAACTTGGCACATTTTTAACATCAATGGGTTTTCTCAATTCCAAATCTGATACCTCGTTATTCCTACGACAACATCATGAAAACACTATATATCTTTTGGTGTATGTAGATGATATTGTTGTCACAGGAAATAATCTTTTGGAAATCCAGACATTCTTAAAGCAACTGGCCATTCGGTTCTCTCTCAAAGATCTAGGTACCTTGAGCTACTTTCTAGGAGTGGAAGCTACATTCACCTCTTCAGGTCTTTTTCTATCACAGAGAAAGTATATTCAAGATTTATTATCAAAGACAAATATGCAGGATGCTAAAGAGGTTGCCACTCCCCTCTCTACTAGTGAGTCACTGAAACTCTGTGATGGAAGTCCTGCTACGGACTCTACTCAATACCGGCAAGTACTTGGCTCCTTACAATACTTGGCTCTCACACGTCCAGACATTTCATTTGCAGTCAATAAATTGTCACAATTCATGCATCGACCATCTACAATACATTGGTCTGCGGTCAAACGAATTTTGCGATATCTTAAGGGGACTCTAAATCATGGCCTCTTTCTCCGCAAACACACCCCGCTTCAACTTCATGCCTTTGCTGATGCTGATTGGGCAGGAAATTATGATGATAGAACGTCCACGTCTGGGCATATTATATTTCTTGGAGCTAATCCAATCAGTTGGAGTTCTAAGAAACAAAAGACAGTTGCCCGATCCACAACTGAAGCTGAATACCGTGCCATTGCCATGGCTACTACTGAAATAAATTGGATCACAAATCTGCTTAAGGAACTCAACGTCAACTCTACCTGTCCTCCTACAATATACTGCGATAATATTGGAGCTACCTATTTATGTGCCAATCCAGTATTTCACTCACGCATGAAGCATATTGCCATTGACTTCCACTTCGTACGAGATCAAGTTATCAGACATCAACTACGTGTTTCTCACGTACATACGGCTGATCAACTAGCAGACTCACTTACGAAGTCTCTCGCTCGTAAATTATTTTCATTACATCGGTCCAAGATCAGTGTCCTTGACAGGAGCATGATCTTGCGGGGGCATGTTAATAGATAAGATTTCCTCAACCGCACGAGGAAATCTCGGTAGACGGTTGAGGAAAATCCTCTCTTCTTCCTCTCTTCTTCCTCTCTTCCTATGTATAAATAAGGCTTTGTCAAGCTACATTGATCAATCAATTATTCTTTTCAATTCATTTCAACAGTATGGGCCTGACAGCACCATGTCCGATATAGGATCTCTGGGATATTGGATGGATGAGGGACTATAGATACATGGTAACTAAGGACAGATAGGTCCAAAGGATTGGATTCCCCTGTATCGTCTAGGGGCCGCGCGTAGTGGCCTGCACGTACGTCCATGATTGATGAGTTGGGTGAATTATTATAGAGATAATAATTCACTAAGTTAGAAGGAGTTCTGACAAGTAAGACTCACGATCAGCTTGATATTGGGCCTAGAGGGTCACACACATATGGTAGGTGTTACGACGAGTATATCTGCTGAACCCCCTATCTTATTGGATATCCATTAAGCCCCTGAATTATTGAATCCTGAGATGAGGTCAAATAATTGCTAATAAGAGATTATTGGGTAGAGACCCACTAATCTAAGAGGCTTGGGTAATTGGATGGAGATCCAATACCCAATAGGGTAAAAGATCCATTAGGGTTTTCAGGGGGCCTCTATAAATAGGAAGGAACCAAAGCTCTATAGGCTGAGGGTTTCTTTTGGTAGTCACCTCCTGTTCTCCTCTCCCCAGATAGAGAGGTGCATCATTACAATCCCTGTCATGTGGATACCACTAGAGAGGAGGATGCTTGACCTCCTTCATCCTCTCCCACAGATCTACAGGAATCCAAGGATATACGATCTCCCTAGGTATCTTCTTTTACATATGCAGTTTTTCATAGGTATCTTCTTTTACACATGTGTTGGTATTTTTTGATGATATTCTCATTTATAGCTCTTCTCTTGAGACTCACTTTCAGCACTTGCAGTCTGTTCTGATGATCCTTCGAGAGAATACTCTTTTTGTTAAACTATCAAAGTGTAGCTTTCTCTAGTAAAAAGTAGAGTACCTTGGGCACATAATATCAAAAGGAGTGATAGTAGATCCAACAAAAATCGAGGCAATACAGAGCTGGCCAAAACCTACAAATGTGAAATTGCTGCGTGGGTTCCTTGGACTAACGGGCTACTACTGAAAATTCATGAAGATCTATGGGAAGATCAGTGCACCCCTCACTTCTCTATTGAAAAAAAACACCTTCTAATAGTTGGACGAAGCGTCCGCTGCCTTCGATAAACTTAAGTCAGCCATGACGACGATGCCGGTGCTAGCATTACCAGATTTCAACCGACCCTTCATCATTGAGGCTGACGCATCTTGTCACTCCCCCCGAATTTTTAATCTCGTTCAGGAGGTGTGACCCTGTCTTAAAAATCCATAACATTAAATTTTATTTTTTTCAACGATCCAATCCCAAGATCCAAACTAACATTTGAGGATACAAAGAAACATTCAAATATCAATCATGTCCATAAAATCTGTGCAGTTATAATCATACATCACATCACACGAACCTTTATAAGAACCCAAGCTAACTTAACAAAATATCAACCTCACTTATAATTCCACAAGCTTAAGAATTTATATAATCAAAACTCCAACCATTTACCATAAATTTAGATCATCATATCCTGAACTCAACAATCCAAAATTCCAACCATGCGAGGTCTTTAAAAGCTTTTACATAATACATCAATTCAGATTTATCGATAACATTTCATTACATACAAAACATACTTATACAATAACAACATAATAACCCACAAAAAGTTGCCAAAATCTGAATAGCTTTTCACTGTCTCAACTTAATTCTAACATTTTAGTGCGTGACAAGCTAACTTGAAAAAAAGGTTATATAACAACGGAGTGAGCTACAAAGCTTAGCAAGTGATAAGCAAATCCAGAACAAGAGGAGAATAGCTTCAAACAGACTTAGTATCCAAATGCAAGACAAAGATACCAGAATTCATAGATATAAGCTCATTAGATATAGAATCACAAATGTCATTTCATTCAAACATGTTTGGTTCATAACAAAGGCAGTAAAGAGTAATTGGAACTTATCCGATGACATAAAAAATATTTCGGAGCATATCAAATGATACATATGATATTACGGAGCATATCAATGACAATACATTTCGAAGCATATCGATGTCAAAGGGAATGTTTCGGAGCATATTAAGTGCAAATGAAACATTTCGAAACATAATAAAGATGTATGAAATGTTTCAAAGCATATCAAGAGTAAAGGAAATGTTTCAAAACATAGCAAGGACGTACGAAATGATTCATAGCATATCAAGAGCAAAGGAAATATTTCAGAACATAACAAAGACGTATGAAATGTTTCGAAGCATAATAAGAGCAAATGAAACATTTCGGAATATATCAAGGGCATAAGAAACATTTCAGAACATATCAATGGCAGAAGAAGCATTTCGGAATATATCAATGGCAGAAGAAGCAATTCGGAGCATATCAAGAGCAAATGAAACAGTTCGGGGCATATCAATGGTGCATAGGACATTTCGAAGCATATCAATGACACAAAGGATATTTCGAAGCTTATCAATAGCATACGAAATGTTTTGAAGCATATCAATAACAAATGAAATATTTCGAAATAATATCAATAGCATATGAAATGTTTCATAGCATAGCAATATAACAAATAAGAATATAGAAGCTCGAATGCCATATTTGGCAATCACATTCATTTCATTCTTATCCAAAGCACATATAAACACACATAACCAAAGCTTTGGATATCATATCAATAACATAGAGGGCACTGTGGGATCACATTCATAATATGGTTCATCCATTTCTAGATGACCACCAAACATTAGTCTTCCACATTTGGGAGCTCCATGCACCCACGTCTGAGTGAAGTAAATGGGGCCGGCAGAGCAATCGCGGGCTCTAAGCATAACTCCCTTTACCATTTCTGGCAAAGGTTCATATTATCTCATAAGACACCAGAGTACAAAAGGGTAGTACAAACAATAACATTGGTATATATCGAAAGCACATGCGGAACAACGAAAATATGCGTGTGCCTTTAGGAAACAAGGTAATACAAGCATGAACATTACATACTAGATTTCAAGTATACAAACAATTTCAGGATACACAATACAAGAATTTCAAAAGACTAATATAAAGCTCAATTGAAGAAGAATTTAGCAGAAGTTTGATTTCCAATAGGATGAAACTTGAATAGGCAAAACTCAACAAAGTTTCAATTCTAGCAGAATTTGAGAGGTACATTTTCTCAATTGTTTGAGTAACCAAATATACTCTAATTCACTCATAATATGTGTCATTGGAAAGCTGTATCAAACTATTTTCAAATGAACTCTAATTTGTAAGTTTTTGAGTTCCTAACAGGAAGTTACAACAAATAGAGTAAAGAAAGGGCAGAATTGATCATCTCTATTTTGTTGAATTGGAAGAATCAATTTAAATTGATGTTTCAGATAGCAAACATACTTCAAAATTTTCATATTAGGTTTTAAAAGAAAGATACACGAATCTAATTTCCAAAGAATCAAATTTTGCATAATTCAGAATTTTCATCAGAGAGTTATGAGCCATTTAGTAACAGAAAGTCAGGAGCTATAGTATCTATTTCACCGAAAACATAAGGTCTTTTCATTCATATATTTGGATAGATAAATTTACTCCAAATCTTTCAATCATTATATCAAATAAAAGCTCTATAAGTTTTCTTTCGTATGAAAAAGGTTTCTCCTCAATCAGAATTTGGTACAAAAAGTTATGGCCACAATAGTACTGAAAGGTCAAAATCCAAAAAATTTCAGATTCAACATTTAGATTTCAAACAATAGATATATTAGATTTCAAGGCTAGAATAACTCAAATTTCTCATATCAAAGGCAAAAACAAAGATTTGAATTGCAGTAGAAGGGAGTGGAACACTTGCCTTTCGAAGATTTCGATCCAACGAAATTATAAACCCAAATCCTTCTACCTTTCCTCCGTCTCCTCTCCGTGTATCGTTTTCTGCATCTATCTTCTTTCTTTCTCCGTAGTGCCGCTTATTAGAACATCTACCTGCTTTCTTTTCTTTCTTTCTCCGTAGCTGCAGCTCATGCAGAACATAGGAGGTCGCATGCCATCACCCACAAGCTCCTCTTCTTCTTCCTTCTTTTTTCTAACCATGCCACAGCCTTCCTTCCTTCCTTTGCTTCTTTCCCAGCCACGATTTGCGGTCACTGCCGATCCACAATGCCTATAACCACGCCGCAGCCCTCGTTCCTCTTCCCTTCCTCCTCTTTTCCCTCTTCTTCTACTCCTCTCCGATTCCATGGCGGCTACCACAATCGCAGCCCACGCCACCACGCACGGCACCAGCAGACCCTCTTTCCTCTTCTTCTTCTCTTTTCTTCTTCTTCTTTTCTTCCCTTCTTCCTAGCGCAGCCACCTCCTTTCTCTCTTCTCCCTCTTCTTCTTCTTTTCTTTCTTTTTCTTTTCCACGCATGACACCTACCTCTCCTTTGTTTCCCAATGCACCACATGGGAAATAGAGGTGCATGGGAGGGAGCCATAGCCTTCCTTCCTTCCTTTGCTCCTTAAATTTGACAAACAAGTCCTTGAATTTTACAAATAAGTCCTTATGAATGATTCAAAATAACTCCTTACATAAATTCCAGAAATGAGAGATGTTACACTCTCCCTCCCTTAAAAGAAAATTTAGTCCTCTAAATTGATCCTATCTTAATCGATGAAAAGATGAAGTTAAATTTTTTTTCTTTATTCCCCCTTTAGCTCCAAAATAGTTTCATCGATAGAATAATGCTTCCAAATCACTTTGACTAGAGGAATAATCTCTTCGTCCTCTCTCTCCTTCCTCCTCTTTTCCCTCTTCTTCTACTCCTCTTCTTCCCTAAATGTGCATCGCATTTTCTTCTTCTTTCCCATTGATAGCTGACCCAATCTCACAATCGCACCTTGCAAATTTCCAAACTAGTCATTAATTGCATAAAGGCATCCCTTTTCTTTTTCAGCCCTCAATTTCCTCTTCTTCTATCTCTTAGATATAGAGGATTTTCTTCTGGAGGTAATCTGAGCAAATCATCTTGGAATACATCTAACTATTGAAATTTCTCTTCTGATTTTTTCTTCTTCAGATAAAATTGAAAGGCGATATCATGCAAAGAGGTAAATCATGTCTAATACTCTCAAAATAAAAGATGAGCCGTATAAAAAAATGATCATTTTGTATAACAATCTATATTGGCACACCACACCACTTCAAATTTCTCTGTTTCCTCCATATGATCTAGGTTGAATGCCCAAGTGATAAATAAATATTATGAAACAAAACATAGATCGGAAGGTGTGCAGCATTTCGACCTAAAAGCTCTAAAATCATGTTCAGGATAGCCACCTCCTTCCTCTCTTCCTCTTTGCTCACCTCTCCAATCTTCTTCTTCATGATTTTTCATATTTTTCTTATGATTTCTTCTTCTTTCAAATCTAGATGTATGACTCTTTTATTATCCTCGATTCATTTTCTCTCTTATTTTTGTTAATAAATTCACACCCTGCCTCTCATTTATTTCTCCAATGAAATTCACCACGTGCTCAATCTCTCCTTTAAAATAGAGGTGCATGGGAGGGGCTATGTGATGAGGTTGATATTTATTTATTTACTTTTTTTCTAACTTAACAATTTAGTCCCTGAAATTTCTATATTTACAAGTAGCTCCTCAAATTTGATAAACAAGTCCTTGACTTTTACAAATAATTCCTTATGAATGATTCAAAATAACTCCTTACATAAATTCCAGAAATGAGGGATGTTACATAGCTGGAGTCGGAATTGGAGCTATTCTCATGCAAGAGGGTCGATCGCTCATATACACCAGTAAGGTGTTGTCTCCCTCCAATCAAAAAAGTTTATCTATGATAAGGAGATGCTCGCCATTATGCACGCAGTAACAAAGTGGAGACCCTACCTAATCGAAGGAATGCCGATTTCAAAACATAATAAAGATGTATGAAATGTTTCAAAGCATATCAAGGGTTTGTAATACGTATGAAATGTTTCAAAGCATATCAAGAGCAAAGGAAACATTTTGAACATAACGACCATGAAGCCTCAAATACTTTTTGGAGTAGAAGATATCATCTCCAAAGGATATTTGAAGGAGTAGCAAAAATGGGTAACCAAATTTCTAATATTTTATTATAAAATTATTTACAAAAAGAACATAGGGAAAGAAAATATTGCACATATGCGCACATAACCAAAGCGCATATCAATTAGGGCGTTGAGGGCATAATATGGTTACTTGAGCAAGTTGAATTTTCAATGGGGTCGGCGTAGAGCAATCATGGCTCTCTCCATTTACCACCAAAGGTTACTTATCCCACAAGACATCAAAGTACATAAGGGTAGTATTAAGGACATTAGGAGGAATGGAAGAAGGACCCTTGATTTCAAGTATACAAACAATTTTAGGAGACTAGCAACATCATTGAAAAAATTAGAGGAGGATCCAAAGCGCTATAGCTCACTATACTTGGGATTCAATTGTTTGAGATATGTGTCATTGGAAAGGATCTATTTTCAACGCTAATTTGTAAGGTAACAGGAAGTTACAACAAATAGAGTAAAGAAAGGGCAGAATTGATCATCTCTATTTTGTGCTTGGAAGAATCAATTTAAATTGATTAGCAAACATACTTCCATTAGGCTTGAATCTAATTTCAAAGTCATTTTGCATAATTCAGAATTTTCATCGAAATGCACTCCACACCTTGAGCTATAGGACACTCTAGATTTGGATAGATAAATTTACTCCGAGAACCTACAACATTTAGATTTCAAACAAAGAGTGAAGCAAAACTTTTTATTGGAGAGGGATGAAAAATTTATTTCTGAATACATGACACAATGTAATGTATATCGTAGCTGCAACATAGGAGAAAAGGGTGAAACAGTTAGCGAGTCTAGGAAACTATAACTACTACTCACTCATGACTCTTCTTTTTTCTTTCGGTGTGGCCATAGACATCTCTATGGATTTCATCGAAGGGCTGCCACCTTCCAAAGGTAAAAGCACAATCCTTGTGGTGGTTGATCGACTTACACTTCTTCTTTGAAATATGCTCAGCTGCACCACCTCCTTCCTCTTTTTGTGCTGTCACGAAATCCCTACACTCATTTGTTTCCCAATGCTAGTATTGCTATTTATTTATTTTCATAGAAAATATTGTTAAATTGCATGGGATGCCAAGGTCCATTGTAAATGATCATGATATGGTCTTCACAAGTAAATTTTCATGCAAGAGGGTGAGTTATTCCAATTCCAATCAAAAAAGACACTAAACTCAAGATGAGAACAAAGATATCATCCAGCCCGACCATAGAAGCCTCAAATACTTTTTGGAGTAGAAGATAACCTAATGGCCAAAGGACATTAGGGAGGAATGGAAGAAGGACCCGAGACTAGCAACATCATTAAAAATTAGAGGAGGATCCAAGCGCTATAGCTCGAGGGATCTACGCTACAAAGGTGTATTGTTTACAGAGAAATGCACTACCTTCAGAGGACACTCTAGATTTCTGAGCTAGTGGGAGAGGGATGAAAAATTTAAGAAGTCGCGAGTCTAGGAAACTATAACTACTACTCATACCGGACTCAGTGTGGGTGACATCTCTATGGATTTCAAATGGCTCCCCTAGGCCGAATGGTGGTATAATACTACGTATCATTCATCTACAAAATGTACCTCATATGAAACATCATATGGTCGGTCGGCCCCTATGATTCCAAAATATGTAATTAGCTTAGCCAAGGTAGATTAGGTCGACCAAGATCTAATTGACAGGGATGAACTCCTATAACTACTAAAGGATAATCTCTCTACCGCTTAAGCTAGAATGAAATAGCAAGCGGACACACGATGAAGCGAAAGAGAATTTTCAGTAGGAGATTGGGTTTATCTTCGCTTACAATCATACAAGCAGCTCTCCATCAGCACACGAGCCTCCATGAAGCTATCTCCACATTTTTATGGGCCCTATCAGATCATAGAGCATATTGGAGCTATGACGTACATATTTAAATTACCTGAAGATGCCAAAATTCACTGTCTTTCACGTGTCATGCCTGAAGCTCAAGTTGGGAGAACATGAGTCACCCTAGATCCAACTGCCTAACACCACTAATGATGGAAATATTCAAGCCCAACCACAAGCCATCCTCGACTATAGAATCGTGATGCGTCATCGATGTCCCTCTACTGAAGTACTAGTCAATTGGACTAATTTACTACTTGAAGATGCCATATGAGAATCATATGAGGAGCTAAAGACCCGGTTCCCTGAGTTCATGGAACCCCAGCCTTGTGGACAAGGCTGATTTGAAGAGGGTGGGCTTGATAGGACCCTAGTAGGGTTGGGTCATACTCAACCATGTAGCAGCTAATAAAAACCCTATGAGAGTATAATAAATCCCACCTAGCCGCCTCTATCCTATAAAGAAGAGCGGCTAGGGTTTACATTTAGGTCTTTGGGCTTCTTAGCCATCACCCTCCTTGTTACTAGGCCGGTTTGCTAAGGTTGAGGGTAAATTGGGTATTTCACTTAGGAAGTAGCCCCTAGGGCTAGGGTTTAGAGATTTATATAAGCATGTAGCCTCCATCTCTTTGGAATAAAAAAAAGATTAATCTACTTTGTAACCATTTGGCCGACTACTAAGGAGGGTGGAACCCCTATAGTATTCCAAGGGTTGATCCCCCTCAAAGATCAATCTCCATAGAATTCCTTTAGGGTTCTATCACTGCCCAAGTCTAACAATGCCATCACCAGACAAGGTTCAATAGCACTGTTTGGGCTTTGAGTCTAGCCTAACATAGTCAATTGCAGGCCCAGTTGGCCTCTAATAGGGTTAGTGGGATTACCTTACAAACTAAACCCTAATTATGTGCTAACTACGAAAATTAAGGCATACATTAAACAAACAAGTTCAAAAAGTCTAGATTTCTTCCGGTGAACTTCTGATTGACTTCCAATGAACTCTCGTACATCTTCCAATAGACTCCCAGCAAGCTCTTGGACTTCACGATGATCTTCTTGACGAGTTCGATAAGTTTCTTTGGTAAGCTCCAATCTTGTCGGTGAGCTCCACAAACTTCCGATGAACTTTCCGGCAAACTTTTGACAAACCCTTTGGTAAGTTCCTGATATATTCTCGACCAATTTTGACAGCATTCTTGATGAATTTTCGGACTCCCAATGAACTCTCAACCTCCCAATAAATTGATCGAACTTGACTCCAACACTTCATTTTGCTTTATGCCTTTTTTGCTATCATAGTTAATCCTACACACTTTTCTCAATATATAGATTAGATCAAATAATTTATCAATTGATTTCATCATCAAAATCTGATATTCAATAATCTTTCCCTTTTTGATGATGACAACTAATTGATGATGGAGTTAACCTTAACTCCCCTATCTATATGCTATACTTAAGAAAAGACACTTGAATTCAAACCCTTTGAATTCAAGCACCAACCCAATAAGTTACATGCATTTAAACTTATCGACATGATACAAAGAATAATTTTTCATCTCAAAATATGATACCACGTATTGCCAAAATGATGTCGAAGCATGACATCCATTTTCAAGTCCAATATTAAATGATGATAGATAATCATTATTTCAAAGCAAGATATAAGCTTCAACAAGATTCAAATTTTAAAAATGATGATTCATCATTCTGAGGTATGATACCAATTATAAGTAGGAAATTAAGCATGACTCAAATTTTAAATATGATACCAAATGATAATTTATTGTATCGAGGCACGATACCTTTTTCAAGTAGCATGATGTTTTGATACCAAATCAAGCATGATAGATTAAGTATCAAAATTTTTAAGGAATCATGATTCATTTCAAGCATTTCAAGCATTTATGATACATATGATACATTTTGACACGTTTCAAGTACTTGTGATACATGCGATACATTTCAAGTATTTGCGATACATGCGATACATTACAAGTATTCATTAATTTGCCACTTTCTCCCCCTTTGTCATCAACAAAAAGGAAGTGGGCAATTGTTTTATGCTAATGAAATTTGATATTGTTACACTACCAATTATTATGATAAGATACTTCTTGAAAGGGAAAAAAGAGAAGGAAAAATTCATGAATAGTTCATTCAACAAGAAGAATCGAGATATTGAAAATTCCTTTCATTAAGAGTTAATGAAATAAATGAAATCTGTATTTTGACCAAACAAAGTTCATGAAGTAGAAGGAAAAGTCCATTCATCAAAAAGGATGGTGCAATCAAAATTCTATAAATATTAGAAGGAAAAGGAATCGTTCAAGCTATTAAAAATTCATAAGAGCTCAATTCATATAAGAGGCATGAATGTCATTCCATAAATGATGTAAATGATGTTTCTATACATAAAAATTCATACATCACTTTTATTAATGAAATCATGGCATTGAAGAAATCCATATTAAATTCGCTTTAAGAGTTAAATCCGTATTTCTATAAAATTCATGAAGTAGAGGGAAAATAAATCATTCAAGATATTAAAGATTCATAAAATTTCTTCTTTTCATAAAGAGCTCATGGCATAAAATGTTAGGGATCGAGCGGCACTAAGAGGGGGGGTGAATTAGTGCAGCGGTAAGGAACGAGAAATTTTCAATGATTAAAACAAGTTTGGAAACTTCGTACGAATGAATACAGCATTTCGTTTGAACCCGGAAAGATTGCGTTTTAACTTTAAAGCATACGTAATAAGATGAAGATGAAGTTGAGTAAATAAGGCAGCAAATGGAAAGGGTTTGCAGCAAAGTAAATAGCAAGAACGTAAATGCAAACCAGATTTTTATAGTGGTTCGGCCATCCGACCTACGTCCACTCCCGATTTCTCTTCACTTGAGGCCACCGGCTTCTTCACTAGCTATCCTCCTTCCAACGGGCAAGGATGAACTCCCTTACAGCACTTCTCTTTTTGATGGGCTTAGGAGATAACCCTTACAAGCACTCTTACCCCTCTCTTGGACTAGAACACTCTTAAGACTTAGAGGGAAGATTTAATACACTTTCAAGAGAGTTTCCCCCTTCTTTTTTGCAGTTCTAGACACCTTTCATCCAAGAATGTGAGGGGTATTTATAGGCCTTAAAGTGATTCAAATTTGAGCTCCAAATTTGAATTCATTTTGAGTTTCCCAGTGCCAGGCGGTGCTACCGCCTGTCAGAGGCGGTGCTACCACCTGCACAGTGTCAGACTGACACAGCAGGGGCGGTGCTACCGCCCTAGCTAGGCTGTGCTATCGCCTGAGCTACGCGATGCTACTGCCCCAGCCAGGCGGTGCTACTGCTTGGCTTTCCAAGCACTAGGTGGTGCTACCGCCCAACTGCTGGTTCGGTTTGGGCCAAAAACTTTTGGCCTAACCTTGTCCAAATCAAGGCCCAATGGCACCTACTTTGGGTTTATAGGATTAACACCTAATCCTAACCCAAATTAATGTGCTAACTATGAAATTAAAGACATTCCTAAGCTATTACAAAGTCCGCAAGTCAAGTCTTCTTCCGGCGAGCTTCCGGTGAACTTCCGGCGGTCTTCCGACGATCCCTCGGAAACCATCATGTGGACTCCCGGCAAGCTCTCGGACTCCACGATGATTTTGGCGAGTTCCCCCGAGTTTCTTTGACAAGCTCCGATCTTTCTCGACAAGCTCCACGAACTTTCGACGAACCTTCCGATGAACTTCCAAAAACCCTTCGGTAAGCTCCCTACTTATTCTCGGCCAGTTCCGACAGCACTCCCAATGAATCTTCGGACTTCCATCGAACACTCGAACTCCCAACGATCCACCGCACTTGACTTCGGCCCTTTGTTTCACTTTACGTCTTCATCCTTATCATAGTTACTCCTACACAAACAAACACCAAACACCCTACTTCGATCTAGACAGTTACTACAACACGAATTGACATTCGATTTCAAGACGTCATTGGTCGGCGCTTCGTCCGATCCTTCGGCACATCACCCTCTCTTGCGGCTTGTTGCCCAATCGACGGTTGACCTCCATAACCCCGATATCCATGGCGCAACTCCGCACTTCTTGGCTCGATGCCCGACGTCTGAAACCTCCTATCGATAGTCGACCGAACCTCCGGCTTGACATCCAATATCCTGACGTGATCATCTCCGGCGCAATGTCAAGTCCTCCAGCATCAACTATCTAATCCTGATCGATAGTAGACCTACGTAACTCAACACGCAGTTAAACAATAAAACACACTCAATTAGTTTCATCATCAAAATTCGAGATTCAACAATCTCCCCCTTTTTGATGATGACAACTAATTGATGACTAACGGAGTTAACCATAACTCCCCAGAGTTTAACACAAACTCCCCCTATCAATATGCCATTGATAGAACCCTTGGATTATCCCAAATCCAAGTAACATGTATCATTCATGTAGTGAGAAATGTAAATCTATCATGCAAATATACAAAATATTCAAGCATCATTACATTGCATGAAGTCATCAATCTACTTCTCCCCTTATGTCATCAACAAAAAGGAGAAGTAGCATCATAGCCATTTTAAAAGATATGCAAATTTTTACAACACACTAGCTATTTATCACATCATACAACATTTTGCAGTATAACACCAAATAATACCATTCAATCATAGCAAGTTTCAAGGATGGGCAATGATGGTAATTTTCACTTGCTTCTTGAGATGTGCAAGTTTGCACCTTGTTTCTTACGATAGCAATATTTGCATCCTTTGATATAACAATTCTTAGCTTCTCATGAAGTTGCAAAATAGGAATCAAGATGGCAAATTTTTGCAATGTTCGAGCTAAAAACTTTCTCCCCCTTTGTTAGCATCAAAAAGAAAGGGAGGATCAAATACTTCAAATAATCTTGCATGAGATTCAACAATAATTTGTAAGAAAAATGCAAGCAATTTTGAAGAAGTGAAATTGAGCAAGATTTTGCCTCTCTTGAGATAGCAACTTTTTGCTTCTCAATACTCAAGCTAGCAAAATTTTCTCTATTGATGCACAAGCTAGAAATTTTCTTCCTCTTGAATGAGCTAGCAAATTAATCATGCAAGCTAGCAATAAATCTTCTCCCCCTTTGATTTTGTCAAAAAGAAGGGAAGAATACAATTCTTTTCCCTTTACATGAATGCTTCCATCATGACAAAATAACAAATTTTCATCATGAATTTTTAACATATCAAGTCATGAATTCAAGGAAGTCATAAACAAATCATAGTATGAGGGAAATTTATAACATGCAAGCAAGCAATAATGATAAGCTAGCATACTTTGCGATACGCAAACTAGCTCCCTTTCAAATTTTCTCTTTTGCAAATAAGTTTCCCTTTTGCAAGCCATCAACTTTTTGTTTGCAATGAGCTAGTAATTTTTGTAAAATTTATAACATTTTAAACATTCAAGCTCATGAGTTAAAAAATAATTTAACTTTGCAATTTCTTTCTTCTCATTTTGAGAAGTGCAAGTTTTGCCTTTTGCAAGTTCTAGCTAGCTATGTTTGTCATTTTCACTTGTGATACATAAGCTAGCAAGCTAACTCCCCCTTTGTCACTATTGAAAAGAAGGGATGAATAATATTTCAATGAAATAATTTAGCACTAATCAATATTTCAATTTTTTTTATGATGCATACAAAACATAGATGCAAAGAATTCATGAAAGATATCAATATGAAACATCAATAAGGATCAACACCAAAAGACATCATTCATGATTCATCATAAAACAAATTTCATTTATGTCAAATATTCAATTTACCACACAAGGCAAAGAAATCTTGTCATTTCTATATCATGAAATATATGACATCAAGGCTCATGATTCATTTGAAAAGATATAGCACAAAGAGTAACTTGATTCATGCATAAGAATTCCACGTATCAAATATCAAAATATCAAGACTTGGATTGTGATAAAGCTCATTCAAGTTTGAATCATCAAAATCATTAACATAGTTTATGAGATTCACAAAAAAACATAAACTTGAATTGTTCTCCTCTTTGGTAAATGATAAAAAGAAGCAATCATTTTCAAGATTCAAAATGCTAGCAATTTGCATTAATCATGACAAGTGATACATCAAAAGTCTACATCATTATTTCAATCAACAAGTCATGAAGCATACAAAGTAGTATTGAAACATGAGAGAAAAGTTCAAATTATCAAATCATAATCAATTCATCGAAATCACTTTTATAATTTATGAAATTCTTAAGATATCATGAAATCATTAATCTCGATAAGATAGTAAATATAATTTCTTTATGTTTCATCATATAAGTATGTCTTTTGCCTTTATATGCCAAATCAAAATATTCAAAACCAGAAGACAAACTTCATTATAAACATTGTCAAAACAACACATTGTTTCAAGACATGAGATTTAATTTATCATGATAATGTTAGGATCTAAAAGGCACTAAGAGGGGGGGGGGTGAATTAGTGCAGCGGATTAAAATCGTACTTTTAAAACCGATTTTGCAAAAACATAAGTTCGTAGGAAGATTTCGATTTGGCGAAAGAGAACTTAAAAGTAATTGCTTACGTAAAGGAAATAACTATGAACTAAACAACTTGCAGCCAAGTAATGAAATGATTCAAGAATGTAAACACTCACACATTTATGAACACAATGATGTATAGTGGTTCGGTCAAATGACCTACATCCACTCTTAAAGCCTTTACGATGAGGCTCCGCTCTTCCACTAGCAAATCCTTTGAAGGAGAAGGACTAAATACCCATTTTACAACCCTTTACAAGAAGTTCACACTTTTACAAGATTTCTCAAGAAGAAGAAGAAGGTGAACACTTAGCAAGAACAAGACTTTTCAAGACTTTTCAAAAGCTCAAGACTAAGATTCTAACTCTCAAAAGGGTGCCCTTTCAGTTGAGAAAGGGGGGGTATTTATAGATCCAAAATGGATTCAAAATTGGGCTCCAAATTTGAAATTAAATTTGGAGTTCCCGGTTCTAAGTGTCAGAGGCGGTGCCACCGCTTGTCGAGCGGTGCCACCTTTGTGTCAATCTGTTGGATCGACGTGGGGCGGTACCACGCTTCAGCAGCAGGCGGTGCTACCGCTCGATCTGGTGGTCGGGCGATGCCACCGCCCTTGACCAGCGGTTCCACCGCTGTGCGTGTCAGGGGCGGTGCTACCGCTCCAGCCAGGCGGTGCCACCGCCCCAGGCTAGGCGGTTCAACCGCCTGGCCCATTCAGCCAAAGCCGAATGGGCCCTGTTTAAGCCCCAACTTGGCCCAGTAGAGGCTTGGTTGGCCCCCACTGAATTTAGGCAGGATTTTCTTTTCCTAAATCCTTGCTCTACTCATGTGCAAACTACGAACTTAAAAACATAACTCAACGTGATTTGATCCGACACTCTTCAATTCAACTTCCGACGAGCTTTACGGCGAGATTTCGGCAGGCTTCCGATGCTTCCCTCGGATTGCTTCCAATGGACTCCCAACATACTCCGGATTGTATGGCGAGCTCAACGAGTCTTCGGCTAGCTTCCGAATCTTCCTGGTAAGTTCCGCGAACCTTCGACGATCTTTGAGATGAACTTCCGAAAACTTCGGCAAGTCCCTGATTTGATCTTGGATGGTTCCGGCAATACTTCCGAAAATCTCTCGGACTTCCGATGAACTCTTGAACCCCCGACGGACTTGACCTCGGTAAATCACTTTATGTTTTCTTCCCATCGTAGTTGTTCCTGCACACTTATCTCGACAAAGTAGATTAGAACAAATATTTCACCAATTGACTTCATCATCAAAATCCGAGATTCAACAATCTCCCCCTTTTTGATGATGACAATCAATTGGTGATGGAGTTACTCTTAACTCCCCCTATCTATATGCCATAAAAAATTGCTTGAATTCAATTTTTGAATTCAACACAATAAATTTAACTTCATGATGTACTTAAAGTCGATGTTGGACATTAAGATGTCAAATAGGTATCAAAGATATCAATGAAGTATACATAATTAAAAACATGATATCAAGAACCTAAATAAGCATTTTAACTTGCAATAACTTGTAAAGCATGGAAAATGCATATAACTGTCAACATATGGCAATACACATATTATTTCTCCCCCTTTGTCATCAACAAAAAGGAAACGAGGGATTCATATGTAACAATAAAGGATGGCCGAAAAATATCACAAATGTGGAAAAGGAAATCAATCAGAAAGCCGAAAATCATTTCACAGTGGCCAAGAAGATGTAATGAAGATAATACAACATATATGTCTAACTGCATAGATGTAAAAGTTGCACACAAGTTTACAACATTCAAAAAGAAAATACAGCAAGCTACTCCTCAGGAGGAATGCCAAGATGCCTATACATGTGATCTATCTTTTGGTTCATCTTTCGCATTTCCTTCAAAATTTCAATTTGCTATAATTTTACTTCATTTAACTCTCTCATGATCGGATCGTCAGAAGATAGAGCAGAAACTGGCACTGATGTAGCTGCAACAAAAGGATCAGGAGGAGGAGATTCATTTCCCCTAAGGACTGGTGTTTCAGGATGGTCTACTGGTGGGGGAGGTATATCACTTCTCCTAGGTTGTCTAACCCCTATTCCATGCTCGAATGTACACCTAAGTCGCCTAAGTAGTTTAACGTCAATGATATTAAATCTGTCCACTTGTATTGCTTCTTCATTTGGTGGAATGCAAATATTATGGGCATGCAATAGTTTAGTTATTAAACCTCCATATGGTAACATTGATCCTTTAGAAAGGACCTCTATCATGTGCTGCCGGATTAGGTATCCAAAACAAAAATGTTGTCTGGTCATGATCCAATATAAGGTACCTAACTCAGTGAAACTGATCTCATCATGATGAAACTGTTTAGAAATGACAATGCTTACAAGAATGTGATGTAAAATTTTAGAGTTAAAAGGTAATAAATGTTCACAACTCTTGGGGATTATACCTAAATTTGGGTTTGCAAACACGGTTTCTAAAGCTTCAGAGTGGGTGGCACCAACTGTGTCCATATCCCATTTTCCTCTAAAATAACACCCTAACTCTTTCTCAACAATTCTAATTAATGAGCATATAATATTATCACATATTTGGATCTCATTACCTAGAAGATAAGTTGACAAGCCATCATCATTCTCGGTTAAATTAGCATAGAATAATTTAACCAAGCGTGGATAAACAGGTTCAATAATTTGCAAAATGGGTAAGGCCTCTAAGTCTGCAAATCACATGATAGGTTCTAGGCTCCCTAATTGATTCAAATCAACATATTTTCCTTTATGAATGGGTCTAGAACCAAGTTCAGAAAATCTAAGGGAAGCTTCTTGTGATTTAAACAAGGATTGGTCAAATGAATCTACCTCCATCCTTTTTCCTTTGTCTCTTGATGTTCTTTTAGGAGCCATTTCTATTTAGGATAGATCAATAATCAATTGAAGAAAGGAATTAAACTAGACAAGAAAAGGAAAGAGAAATAATTCGGTTTTTACCTTAGATTGTTCCTTTGAGATGTAGGGAGCTTGAATCAAAGTAAGATCTCCTTCTTAGGCTTCTAGAGGGAAGAAATGATGCTTGGGAGGGTTTAGAGGAGTGTAGAGAGGTGAGGAAGAGACTCTCGGATTAGGGGGGCGGTTCTACTGCTGGCCCTAACTCACCCCTTATAAAAGGGTGTTCGGTACTACTACTGCTTCAAAGAAAGTTCCACCGCCTGGGTGACTACCCAGCGGTGCCGCCTGAATCTGTGGTGCTACTGGCACCAGAGCACAAAAATCCGCATTTATTTTTTTAATTTGTTCTTAGAGATGGGATGAAGTCAAAAAGAATTTGATGAAAATAAATCCAAGAGGAAAAATCAAAATGTATGGAATCAAATCGATGAAAACCATAATTTCAAGGAAAGATATCATCAAATAGAGCTTACTTATTTGGACAGTTTAACATGCCTAATTCCCTTCTAATAAAATCAAAATTTTCCTCATTTAAAGGTTTCGTAAAAATGTTCGCTAATTGATGATTTGTATCAATAAATTCAAGGGTGACATCTCTACTACTTACATGATCACGTATAAAATGATACCTAATGTCAATGTGCTTAGTTCGAGAGTGTTGAATCGGATTTTTAGTTAGACAAATAGCACTCGTGTTATCACATTTTATAGGAATGTTTTTTAAGTAAATTCCATAGTCTTCTAGTGTATTTTTCATCCAGATAACCTGTGCACAGCATGCACTTGCAGCTATATATTCAGCTTCTACCGTAGATAGTGCAACCGAATTTTATTTCTTGGAAGTCCAAGAAACAAGTGCATGTCCTAGAAATTGGCATGTTCCGGATGTGCTTTTTCTATCTATTTTACATCCACCAAAATCCGCATCTGCATAAGCTTTCAAATCAAAGTTATCAGATTTTGGATACCATAATCCAAGATTAGGGGTCCCTTTAAGATATCTAAGAATCCTCTTAACAGCTTTCAAGTGAGATAGCTTAGGATTAGCTTGGAATCTTGCACATAGCCCTACATCGAACATGATGTCAGTGCAGTTGCGAGTGAGATAAAGCAGCTACCTATCATGCCCCTATAAGTTTTTGATCAAAACTTTCTCCATTTTCATCCATATCTAATTTAGCGGAGGTGCTCATAGGAGTGCTAATATCTTTTGATCCATCCATGTTAAATCGTTTTAACAATTCCAATGTGTATTTTGATTGATTTAGAAATATACCATCACTTAGTTGCTTAATTTGTAGTCCTAAAAAGAAATTTAGTTCTCCCATTAGGCTCATCTCAAATTCATCACTCATATCCTTAGCAAATAATTCACATAGTGATTTATTACAAGACCCAAAAATAATATCATCAACATAAATTTGAACAATAAGAAAATTATTTTCAAAATGTTTAATAAACAATGTAGTATCAACCTTGCCTTTAGTGAAATCATTTGAAATTAAAAAAGAACTAAGCCTCTCATACCAAGCCCTAGGGGCTTGTTTTAGACCATATAGAGCCTTAGTTAGCTTAAACACGTGGTTAGGAAATAGAGAGTTTTCAAATCCGGGTGGTTGTTCGACATACACTTCTTCGGAAATAAAACCATTTAAGAATGCACTTTTGACATCCATTTGAAATAATTTGAAATCTTTACTACTAGCATAGGCAAGGAGCATCACAATGGCTTCCAATCTTGCCACCGGAGCGAAGGTCTCTTCGTAATCGATACCTTCTTCTTGGTTGAAACCTTTGGCCACTAGTCTAGCCTTGTTTCTAACTATGATATCGTATTCATCTTGCTTGTTTCTAAAGACCCACTTAGTACCAATAACTAAGTGGTCATTAGGTCTAGGAACAAGCTTCCATACCTCATTCCTCTCAAATTGATTCAATTCTTCTTGCATTGCGATAACCCAAGAATCATCTTTCAGGGCATCAACAATGCATTTTGGTTCAACTTGAGAAAGAAAAGCGGCATGGGCACAAAAATCTTTGAAAGAAGAGCGAGTTTGAACCCCTTTCGATGCATCTCCTATAATTAACTCCTTAGGATGAGCATCTACATACTTCCATTCCTTGGGTAAGGAAGTTTGGGAAGAAGATGCATCCAAGTTGTCATTTTGAGGAGAGGTTGTCATTTTGAGGAGAGGGTTCATTCAAATTCAAATTATCAAGACCAAAATCATCATCAAAATCTTTCTTCTTAAATTCGAAAATTTCATTAAAAACCACATGAATGGATTCTTCTATAACTAAGGTTCTTTTGTTAAAAACACGAAAAGCCTTAGAAACCGAAGAATAACCAAGAAATATGCCTTCATTGGATTTTGCATCGAATTTTCCTAAGGCATCCTTTTCATTTAAAATAAAGCATTTACAACCAAAAACTTTAAAATAAGAAACATTGGGTTTTTTATCATTCCATAATTCATATGGAGTTTTAGATAGGGATGGTCTCATTAGAACTCTATTCATAACATAGCAAGCCGTATTTACGGCTTCGGCCCAAAAATATTTTGGTAAATTATATTCATTTAACATGGTTCTAGCCATTTCTTGCAAACTTCTATTTTTACTTTCCACTACTCCATTTTGTTGTGGATTTCTTGGAGTAGAGAAGTTATGATTGTATCCGTTTATTTCACAAAAATTTTGGAAGTCATGATTTTAAAATTCACCTCCATGATCACTTCGAATTGATGAAATCATAAAACCTTTTTCATTTTGAGTGAGTTTATAAAATTTAGAGAAACATTTGAAACAATCACTTTTATGAGCCAAGAAATAGGTCCAAGTGTATCTACTATAGTCATCCACAATTATAAAGGCATATTTGCTACCTCCTAGGCTTGTTATGTCAATTGGTCCAAATAAGTCCAAATGGATCAATTGCAATGGTCTAGTGGTGCTAATTTGATTTTTTGATTTGAAACTAGTCTTTATTTGTTTTCCTAGTTGACATGCATCACATACCTTATCCTTAACAAATTTCATGTTTGGGATACCTCTTACTAATTCTCTAGATGAAATCTTAGAGATTAGTTTCATGCTTGCATGGCCTAATCTCCTATGCCAAAGCCAAGCATCATCATTCAAAATCGAAAAGCACATTTCATTACTTAATTTATCAATATTTATGGTGTAGACATTGTTTTGTTTTAAAGCAATCATGGATATGTTATTGTTGGGTTTTTCAATAATGCAAACATTAGATTCAAATCTAACAACATAACCTTTATCACATAATTGACTAATACTTAAAAGATTATGTTTTAAACCATCAACTAGTAACACATCATTAATTGAAAAACTCGATTTGTTACCTATGGTTCCCTTGCCAATGATTTTACCCTTGTTGTTGTCTCCGAAGGTGACATATCCTTCTTCTTTGCTAGTGAGCATAGAGAAATGAGACGGATCTCCGGTCATGTGCCTTGAGCATCCACTATCAAGATACCATTTCTTGCTCCTAGCTTATAAGTTTGTCTACAAAAGAGGATGGTTTTTAGGTACCCATTTGATTTTGGGTGCCTTACAGATTGATCTACTTACTTTGTAATTTATCATTGAATTGTTTATGGTTCCTTTAGGAACCCATATCAATTTTTGTAGATTAATTTTCTTGAATGGACATTTGTAAGCAACATGTCCCGTTTTGCCACAAAAATTATATTTCAAATGGGGTGATACATGCAATGTAGGCCCTTTAATGAAGGTGGTGGGATTTTGGTGAGAACCTCTCACAAATCCGATTCCACTTCTATTTCCGACGTGACCTTTGTTAGCAAGAATCATGTCCAAGCCCTTGCTACCGACCTTAAACTTGTTTAGGGTCTCTTTGAGTAGCAAGTTCTCCCTCTTTGTTGCATCTAAGTCTTCACACTTAGAGCATGGGGGTAGAGAAGGGTTTTGAAGACTATTGAACTTACTTTGTAATAAAGCATGCTCTTTCTTAAGCAAATTGAACTTCTTACTAATAGTTCTACATTCATCAAATAACTCATGAAAAGCCATAGAAAGTTCATCGAAAGATAATTCTTCATTAAGTAACCCACTAACCTCTTCTCCTAATGCCATTAGTGCGAAGTTTGCCTCCTCTTTGTTGCTAGCTTCTTCAACCTCGGAGTCACTTGAATTATCCCACACGGCCTTCAAGGCTTTTTTCTTCTTGAATTGCTTCTTCTTGGCTTGAGGGCATTCATTCTTGAAGTGTCCCGGCTTCTTGCATTCGTAGCAAATAACTTGGTCTTTTTTGTGTTCAAATTTGCTTTTTGTGTGATTTTTAAATTTGTTCTTTCTTATAAATTTCTTAAACTTTCGAGTTAGAAGTGCAATGTCATTGTCACTGTCCTCATCACTTGATGTTCCTTTCAAGTGGTCTTCTTGTGTTCTAAGTGCCATATCCTTCCTATTCTTTGGAAGGGGGTTCTCAAGCTCTTCATGAGCATGGCATGTCATCTCGTAGGTCATTAGAGATCTAATAAGTTCTTCAAGCAGAAATACTTTAAGATCCTTGGCCTCTTGAATGGCCGTGACCTTTGGATCCCAACTCTTTGGAAGGGATCTTAAAATTTTAGTTACCAACTCAAAATTAGAAAAACCTTTACCAAGAGCTTTAAGTCCATTGATGATATCCGTAAAGCGGGTGTACATGTCTCCAATGGACTCATTTGGTTTCATCCGAAAAAGTTCATAGGAATGCACAAGAATGTTGATTTTGGACTCTTTCACTCGGCTAGTGCCTTCATGAGTGATTTCAAGAGTGCGCCAAATATCAAATGCCGATTCACAAATAGAAACCCGATTAAAATCATTCTTATCAAGCGCACAAAATAAGGCATTCATAGCCTTTGCATTGAGAGCAAAAATCTTCCTCTCTGACTCATTCCAATCACTCATCGGAAGAGAAGATTTTGCAAAGCCATTTTTAACAATGTTCCAAAGTTCGAAGTCCATGGAAATGAGAAAAATCCTCATACGAGTCTTCCAATACGTATAATCTGACCCATTAAACATAGGAGGAGGAGTAATGGAGTAACCCTCTTGCATACCAGAGTAGGCCATCTCTCTTGGGTTTTAAACTAATATGAGAGCAAACCTTGCTCTGATACCAATTGTTAGGATCTAAAAGGCACTAAGAGGGGGGAGGGGTGAATTAGTGCAGCGGATTAAAATCGTACTTTTGAAACCGATTTTGCAAAAACACAAGTTCGTAGGAAGATTTCGATTTGGCGAAAGAGAACTTGAAAGTAATTGCTTACGTAAAGGAAATAACTATGAACTAAACAACTTGCAGCCAAGTAATGAAATGATTCAAGAATGTAAACACTCACACATTTATGAACACAATGATGTATAGTGGTTCGGTCAAATGACCTACATCCACTCTTGAAGCCTTTACGATGAGGCTCCGCTCTTCCACTAGCAAATCCTTTGAAGGGGAAGGACCAAATACCCCTTTTACAACCCTTTACAAGAAGTTCACACTTTTACAAGATTTCTCAAGAAGAAGAAGAAGGTGAACACTTAGCAAGAACAAGACTTTTCAAGACTTTTCAAAAGCTCAAGACTAAGATTCTAACTCTCAAAAGGGTGCCCTTTCAGCTGAGAAAGGGGGGGTATTTATAGATCCAAAATGGATTCAAAATTGGGCTCCAAATTTGAAATCAAATTTGGAGTTCCCGGTTCTGGGTGTCAGAGGCGGTGCCACCGCCTGTGTCAATCTGTTGACTGACGTACAGGGGCGGTACCACGGCCCCAGGCAGGCGGTGCCACCGCTCTAGTCTGGTGACTGGGGCGATGCCACCGCGCCCAGCAGCGGTTCCACCGCCGACCAGCGTTCCGTTCCACCGCTTTGTCACGTGTCGGGCGGTGCTACCGCTCCAGCCAGGCGGTTCCACCGCCTGTCTGTGTACAGGGGCGGTGCTACCGCTCCAGCCAGGCGGTGCCACCGCCCCAGGCTGGGCGGTTCAACCGCCTGGCCCATTCAGCCAAAGCCGAATGGGCCCTGTTTAAGCCCCAACTTGGCCCAATAGAGGCCTGGTTGGCCCCCACTGAATTTAGGCAGGATTTTCTTTTCCTAAATCCTTGCTCTACTCATGTGCAAACTACGAACTTAAAAACATAACTCAACGTGATTTGATCCGACACTCTTCAAGTCAACTTCCGGCGAGCTTTACGGCGAGATTTCGGCAGGCTTCCGATGCTTCCCTCGGATTGCTTCCAGTGGACTCCCAGCATACTCCGGATTGTATGGCGAGCTCAACGAGTCTTCGGCTAGCTTCCGAATCTTCCTGGTAAGTTCCGCGAACCTTCGACGATCTTTGAGATGAACTTCCGAAAACTTCGGCAAGTCCCTAATTTGATCTTGGATGGTTCCGGCAACACTTCCGAAAATCTTTCGAACTTCCGATGAACTCTTGAACCCCCGACGGACTTGACCTCGGTAAATCACTTTATGTTTTCTTCCCATCGTAGTTGTTCCTGCACACTTATCTCAACAAAGTAGATTAGAACAAATATTTCACCAATTGACTTCATCATCAAAATCCGAGATTCAACAGATAATGTGTTTTATTTTGTTTCAAATAAGTGTGCTCATGTTTCAAAAGATGAGTATCAAATTTAAGATCAAAACATGAGTTTGTCATCAAGATATGATATCACAAAGTCATTAAGCATGATAACAAACTTTTAGTATTTTCATTTCAATGATGATTTCATAATGTATGTTCCAACATTTATATGGAACCCATCATTGTAGAAATTCAAAACATAAGTTTGTCATTAAATCCATCAAGATCATATGCATCAAACATCATGATAGTACATTTTCTCATCTTTATGAGTTTCAATTTAAGTGATTTGATCTTTCATAAGAATGTTGAAATTTTTCATATGAAAATGTCATGCATCATATTCATAAACGAAAATATCATCGAAATCATTTTAATTCTTTCTTACATTAGTTATAACAAGATGATCGATGCTCAAATTTTCTCGTAAAATCATGCATCATTTTATAAATCTGAAAAATAATTTTCGTCATGAAAATCATCAAGTCCAAATGTAATACAAGGCAACATTAAAATCACATTTCTTTCATTTGGAAAATTTATGGGTTAGGTCTTTATAATTGATTTCATGAAGACATATATCATCTAAAAATTTCATCATAAAAAGGGTCAAGACCCATTAATCCAAGATAGAAGTTTTTTTTAAATCAACATCACTTCAACAACTCATGCATGATATAAAATCATGAAGCATCATGTTTAGAGACAATGTAAACCATCAAGATACTCATGCATGGGTTGATTCTATTAGGTGTCTAAACATTATCACAAATCATACAATCATCATTCATATTTTTACTTTTCAAAAATACTATAAAGAAAAGCATAGTATAATTTTTAAAATATTTTTTTTAATTTCTAAAAACACAAGAAAAGCATGAAAAAAAAATTTCCTACTAACTAAGTTAAGCATTCATGGAAAGCATCATGTAATTTCAAAATAAGGTAGAAGCAACTTGGGTGAGTTTCTTACCTCATTGTCGAAAACCATTAAAGCCCATTTTGCCTCTTCTCTACTTGATACTTCTATGCAAGCCTTCTTCTACTTCTTTGGCCTCTTCCTCCGATCAAGTTCATTGTCTATTTTAGAGTTTTGTTTAATGAACTTATTAAGATTCATTAAAAGTTCAATGTCCTCATTGTCCTCATCACTTGAGTCATCACTCAAGTGGTATTCATTTGTTCGATGTTTCAAATCCTACTTGTTCTTTAGAAGGTGGTTCATATGTTCATCATGTTCCAAATGTTCGAAGAAACTCATTTCATATGTCATTAGTGAACCGATTAGTTCTTCCAATGAAAAATCATTTAAATTTTTAGTCTCTTGTATTGCGGTTACTTTTGGATCCCAACTCTTTGGGAGGGATCTTAAAATCTTGTTAGTGAGTTCAAAATTCGAAAAACATTTTTCAAGACTTTTCAAGCTATTGACGACATCCGTGAAGCGGGTGTACATATCGCTGATAGTTTCGCTTAGTGTCATTCGGAATAGCTAAAAATCATACAATAAAAGGTTTACTTTCGAGTCTTTAACTCTACTAGTTCCCTCGTGCGTGATTTCAAGTGTTCGCCAAATATCGAAAGTCGTTTCACACATTGAAATCCGATTGAACTCGTTCTTGTCTAAAGCGCAAAATAAGGCATTTATAGCCTTTGCGTTTAAAGAAAAAGACCTTTTCTCCAAATCTGACCATTCGTTCATCGGTTTAGAGGAAGGTTGAAAGTCATTTTTGATGATATTCCACAAATCCAAATTCATTGAAAGCATGAAAACTCTCATTCGAGTTTTCTAATATGTGTAGTCCGAATCATTAAAGAACGGTGGACGAAAAACCGAAAAGCCCTCTTGAAAACCATTTAGATCCATTTCTCACGGGTGTAAATCCGAAAGAGAAAGAACGTGGCTCTGATACTAATTGTTAGAGATCAAGCGGTACTAAGAGGGGGGGGGGTGAATTAGTGCAGCGGTAAGGAACAAGAAATTTTCAATGATTAAAACAAGTTTGGAAACTTTGTACGAATGAATGCAGCGTTTCGTTTGAACCCGGAAAGATTGCATTTTAACTTTAAAGCATACGTAATAAGATGAAGATGAAGTTGAGTAAATAAGGCAGCAAGTGGAAAGGGTTTGCAGCAAAGTAAATAGCAAGAACGTAAATGCAAACCAGATTTTTATAGTGGTTCGGTCATCCGACCTACGTCCACTCCCGATTCCTCTTCACTTGAGGCCACCGGCTTCTCCACTAGCTATCCTCCTTCCAATGGGCGAGGATGAACTCTCTTACAGTACTTCTCCTTTTGATGGGCTTAGGAGATAACCCTTACAAGCACTCTTATCCCTCTCTTGGACTAGACCACTCTTAAGACTTAGAGGGAAGATTTGACACACTTTCAAGAGAGTTTCCCCCTTCTTTTTTTTAGTTCTAGACACCTTTCATCCAAGAATGTGAGGGGTATTTATAGGCCTCAAAGTGATTCAAATTTGGGCTCAAAATTTGAATTTATTTTGAGTTTCCCGGTGTCAGGCGGTGCTACCGCCTGTCAGAAATGGTGCTACCGCCTTTGCACAAGATGTCGATCGACATAGCAAGGGCGGTACTACGCTTGACCAAAGCGGTACTATCGCTTAGCCGGCGGTGCTACCGCTAGCTTTCAAGCAACTGGCAGTGCTACCGCCCCAAAGACGTGGGTCTTTGGGTGGTGCACGCCGATTGTTAGTTCTTTTGGGCCAAAAACTTTTGGCCCAACCTTGTCCAAATCAAGGCCCAATGGCCCCTACTTTGGGTTTATAGGATTAACACCTAATCCTAACCCAAATTAATGTGCTAACTACGAAATTAAAGACATTCCTAAGCTATTATAAAGTCCGCAAGTCAAGTCTTCTTCCGGCGAGCTTCTAGCGAACTTCCGGCGATCTTTCGATGATCCCTCGGAAACCATCCTGCGGACTCCCGGCAAGCTCTCGGACTCCATGATGATTTTGGCAAGTTCCCCTGAGTTTCTTTGACAAGCTCCGATATTTCTTGGCAAGCTCTGTGAACTTTCGACGAACCTTCCGACGAACTTCCGAAAACCCTTCGGCAAGCTCCCTACTCATTCTTGGCCGGTTCCGACAGCACTCCCAACGAATCTTCGGACTTCCATCGAACACTCGAACTCCCAACGATCCATTGCACTTGACTTCGGCCATTTGTTTTGCTTTACGTCTTCATCCTTATCATAGTTACTCCTGCACAAACAAACACCAAACACCCTACTTCGATCTAGACAGTTACTATAACATGAATTGACATTCAGTTGCCCGGCACGTCATTGGTTGGTGCTTCATCCGATCCTTCGGCACATCGCCCTCTCTTGCAGCTTGTTGCCCAATCGACGGTTGACCTCCGCAACCCCGATATCCATGGCGCAACTCCGCACTTCTTGGCCTGATGCCCGACGTCCGAAGCCTCCTGCCGATAATCGATCGAACCTCCGGCTCAACATCCAATATCCTGACGTGATCACCTCCGGCGTAATATCAATTCCTCCAGCGTCAACTATCTAATCCTGATCGATAGTAGACCCACGTAACTCAAAACGTAGTTAAACAACAAAACACACTCAATTAGTTTCATCATCAAAATCTGAGATTCAACATAAAAATGTGAAAAGAGAAGGAGTTCATGAATTATGAAAGCAATCCATTCAGGCTAACGAAAATTGAGTTCATCAAAAGCCACGTGTATCATGAAATAAATGACATTTCTATAGAATCCATGAATGTCACTTTGTAAAATTTGTTGGCAATGCAAAAATCCGCACAAGAATCACCGAAGTAATATTTCTATCTAGTGATGTTTTTATGAAGTAAGATTCATGAAAGCTGTTTCGAAAATTCATGAATGCTGTTTTTATCAACCAAAATTCATTCAAAATATTGCTAAAACTTGCATGAAATCCGAGAGTGATACAAAAGAATCGTGAATGAGTGGAGGAAGGTCATCAAATGATGGAAGTGAATTCGATACCAATTCAAAAATTCATCAAACACATATGATACTAATTCAAAAAGCCATCAAACAATGTAGCAAGAAGATAGGAGGAAGAACAAAATAAATTCATGAAAGCTCCATTTATGAAACCGAGAATATGATACCAATATAGGAGGAGGATGATACGAAATCGAAAAATTCCAAAAAAGGCATACAACAAACTCATGCATTCAATTCAACATTCTCAATTATTGCAATACACAAAACTTAAAGTTAAAATATACAATGCAGCATAAAGAGTATAAAGGGAGTTAAGAACTCCATCACAATACATAAGGTCATAATACATAGAATTACAAACTACTCCTCAGGTGGTATGCCAAAGTGTCTATATAAGGTATCGATTTTTTGATATACTTGATGCACTTCTGTCAAGATCTCATTTTATTGTAATTTGAGTTTAGCTTGCTATGATTTGAGTTGATCCAGTTGATTCATTATTGGAACGACAGAAGATGAGAATGTTGGATCCGTCGGTGCAGCATCAAATGGACTAGGGAGAGGAGACTGACTACACCTAAATATAGGTATTTCAAGTTCGGGTTCAGAAGGGGGAGGCTCAGTTCTTCTAGGCAGCCTAGTCCAAATTTTATTTCTTAATTTGCACTTTAGTCATCTTAGTTGATTTATATTGATTGCATTATATCTATCTACCTTTATTCTTTCCTCATTTGGTGGTATCATAATATTATATGCATGCAATAGCCTTGTGATTAACCCATTATATGGAAGCATTAAATCCTTAGTTAATTTGTCAATCATGTTTTGCCGTATTAAGTATCCCAAGTAATTTTGTTGTCCGGCCATGATCCAATACATTGTACCTAACTCCATTTGGTTTACCTCATCATAGTGATATTGTTTTGGAAGTAAGATACTTATAATGATATGATGAAGTACTTTAGAGTTGAAGGGCAGCATGTGTTCACAACTTTTAGGAACAATCGCCAACTTTGAATTTTCAAAAATGATACCTAAAGCTTCGGAATAGGTGACACCAATTGCATCTAAATCCCATTGGCCTCTAACATAGCAACCTCTTCTTTTCTCGACAATTCCTATGAGGTTGCAAATTATACTATCTGTAATAGGTATATGGTGTTCTAGGAGATAAGTTGATACATTATCATCTTCATCCACATTTAAGTTATTGTAAAATAAGCGAACAAGTCTAGGGTATATCGGTTCACTGATTTACAATATAGGTAAAACATCTAGATTAGCAAACTATTGAATAGGCTCTAAGTCCCCTAATTCTCCTAGATCTACATATTTACCTTTGCGTACACTTCTAGATTCAAAGTTAGGGAACCTAAGGGCATTATCATTTAAGTTAAATAGAGAAGGATCATATGATTCTTCTACTCTCCTCTTCCCTTTGTCTCTAGATGATCTTCTAGGTGCCACTGATCTACAAATATTGATAATGAAGGGAATAAATGTAAAAAGGCATAAATCATTCATGAATTCAAGAGAAGGATTTCAAAGAATACCTTTGCGGTGATCTCCCTAGAACTTGAGATTGATCCTAGAATTAGAGGAATGGAGAGTCCTTCTTTGTTTTCTAGAGGAGGAAGATGAAGAGTGAGAGGTGGGAGAGGGTCAGAGTTGTAGTAAGAGAGGGGTTCAATTCTACCGCCTGTCCTAAAGTCCCTTTATATAGGGCACTTCTTGGGCGGTGCCACTACTTGGGAATAGAATGCTCTGGCGGTGCTACCGCTAGTTCTAGCGGTGCCACCGCTAGCACTACTCCTTAGGCTTAATCGGGGCTATAATACTTTCATCGTTGGATCGATTTATCTTTCACATTTAACATCTATTATATAGTGAGTTCATTATTGAATTTTTGACTTAATTTTCATGCAATTAATCAAGTAAAATCAATTAAGTTTCATTTGTTTATCGCTTTAAATGAACTTCGCATTTCTAGAAAGACAACTCATCATACAAATAGATTCAATCGCATATGTTAAGATCATCAAGAGTTTTCAAGAACATTTTCCTTAGGAGGATCAAGGGAGTACAAAAAAATGATGACTCGAATAATAAGAGAGGAGTTTGGACAAGTGTTTTCGAGAATCATGAAAGCATGCATATCAAGTTCATCATCAAAATCATTCTTCAAGAGGTCTAACAAATTTAATTTTTCTTAATGTCCCTTAGTCTCAACACTAGTATGTTTTAGCATCATTATTTAAGGTGGAAGGTTGATGCATAAACAATCAACACATTTTAAACATCATGCAATCATTAATATTTTGTTATTTGAGCTAGTGAGCTTGATTACGATTATGCATCATTAAGGTATAGTTTCTTACTCCTAGCTTGTGAATGTAAATGTATCTAAAAAAAAGATGGTTTTTAGGTACCCATTTGACCTTGGGTGCCTCAAAAATTGATCTACTCATCTTATCATTTTGCATAGAGTTCTTTACGGTTCCTTTAGGAATCCAAACCAATTTATATGGACTATATTTTCTAAATGAATATTTATAAGTAATATATCCGAATTTATAATAAAAGTTGCATTTGGTGCAAGGTGATACATGTAAGATAGGGCCTTTAACAAAGGTGGTTGGATTTCGGTAGGAGCTACTCACAAATCCGATTCAACTTCTTTTATGAATGTGATCCTTATTGGCAAGGATCATATTCAAGGACTTGCTACCAACCTTAAACTTTTCTAACGTTTCTTTGAGTAACAAGTTTTCCTTCTCCAATGCCTCTAAGTGTTCACACTTAGTGCATGGAGGCAATGAAGGAGTGTCATGTTTAAGTTTTTTAAATTTATTATTTAAAAGGGTATGCTCCTTTTTCAACAAATTAAACTTCTTACTAATTATTCTACATTCATTGAACAAATCATGAAACGCATTCAAAAATTCATCGAAAGTTAAATTTTTATTTAATAAACTACTTACCTCTTCTCCGATAGCCATTACCGCATAGTTAACGATCTCCTTATTTATTTATTCTTCGTCTTCATAGCCGCTCGAGTCATCTCATGTTGCTTTGAGCGCCTTCTTCTTCACTTGGGGATATTCGCTTTTGAAATATCTCAGCTTTTTGCATTCGTAGTATATCACTTGTTTTTTCTTGGGTTCAATTTTATTTTTATTATCATTTTTAAATTTATTTTTTTTATGAATTTTTTAAACTTTCTTGTCAATAGTGCCAAGTCATCATCATAGTCCTCATCACTTGAACTTTCTTTCAAGTGGTCTTCATAAGTTCTTAGTGTCATATCCTTCCTGTTCTTTAGAAAGTTATTCTCAAGCTTTTCATAAACATTGCAAGTCATCTCATAGGTCATTAAAGACCCGATAAGTTCTTCGAGAGAAAAATTATTCAAGTCCTTGGTCTCTTGAATGGCCGTTATTTTTGGATCCCAACTCTTTGAAAAGGATTTCAAGATTTTATTCATAAGTTGAAAGTTAGAAAAACTTTTACCAAGCACTTTTAGTCCATTAACGATATCCATAAATCGAGTGTATATGTCTCTAATGGACTCACTTAGTTTCATCCGAAACAATTCATAAGCATGAACTAAAAGATTTATTTTGGACTCCTTTACTCTACTAGTAACTTCATGTGTGACTTTGAGTGTGTGCCAAATATCAAAAGCTATTTTATAAATAGAAACTCGATTGAACTCATTCTTATCTAAAGCATAAAATAAGGTATTCATAGCCTTGGCATTTAGAGAGAAAGTCTTCTTCTCTGACTCATTCCAATCATTCATCAGAAGAGAAGACTTTTGAAAACTAATTTTGACAATGTTCTACAATTCAAAATCCATAGAAATGAGAAATTCTCATGCGAGTTTTCCAATAGGTGTAATCCGACCCATTAAACATGGGTGGACGTATGATTAAGTGACCCTCTTGGTTGCTGGTAAATGCCATCTCTCTTGAGTTTAAAACCAAAATGAGAGTGACCTCACTCTGATACCAATTGTTAGGATCAAGAATAAAACTAAGAGGGGGGGCGGGCGGGGGGTGAATTAGTGTAGTGGAGAAAAACGACTGGTTTAAGCGATTTTGAAAAACTTCATACGATGAAAATAATTCAATTGACAAAAACCATTTCGGAAAGATGTTTGATTTGAATGAGTTCGTAAGTGAGTAGAGAAGAGGAGATTGAATAGATACAAAGAAATAAAGTAGATTGTAACAAAAGTAAAGTACGCACTAAGAGAAGAGCACACCAATTTTATAGTAGTTCGATCGTCCGACCTACGTCGACTCTCGATACCTCCTCCGATGAGGTCACTGGCTTCCACTATTGATCTTTCTTAAAGGAGAAAGATTAATCACCACTTTATAGAGCTTTTACAAGTGGTTCACTCTCCTTTTATAAACTTTTATGCTAAGAGAATGGTGGAGGTGAACTCTCAACTTTTGCAAGCTATTTCACTATAGTTTTAGTTCAGTTCTCATCACTTCTCTATGGTGAACTAGCTGAGAAGTAGGGTATATTTATAGGCCTTAATTAGCTTTAAAAATGGAGCAAAAAAGGTCCTATCATGGATTTTTGGGGTACTAGCAGTACCACTACCTGATCCTGGTGGTACTACCACCAGTTGACTTTGACACTGGGTGGTACTACCACCAGATAGAGTCTCGGGTACTGGAATGCGGTGGTACCACTGCCTAACTAGTAGTACCACTATTTGGCAATTATTAACTACCAATAGTACCATTGCTTGGCAATTATTAACTATTGATGGTACTATCGCCTAAGCTCATGGGAGACTGAGCCTAGGGTAGTTCCACCACCCCAATCTAGCAGTGCCACTGCCAAACAGGGTTTAGCAATACTCTTTGGGCTTTGAGTTCAGCCCAACATAGCCCAATTGCGGGCCAAGTTGGCCCCTAGTAGGGTTGTGGGATTAACTCCCAAACTAAACCTTAATTACATGCTAACTATGAAAATTATGGCATACATTAAATAAAACAAGTTTGGAAAGTCTAGATTTCTTATCGCAAGCTTCCAGCGAACTTCCAGTGGACTTCCAGCGAACTTCCGATGGACTTTCGATGAACTCTCGGACATCTTCCAGCAGACTCCCGACAAGCTCCTAGACTTCACGACGATCTTCTTGGCGAGTTTAACGAGTTTCTTTGGCAAGCTCTGATCTTCTTGGTGAGCTCCATGAACTTCTGACGAACTTTTTGGCAAACTTCTAACAAACCCTTTAGCAAGTTCCTGATGCATTCTTGGCTAATTCCGGTAGTATTCTCAATGAATTTTTGGACTCTCGACAAACTCTCGAACTCTCAACGAATCGATCGAACTTAACTCTAGCACTTCATTTTGCTTTAATGCCTTTATCGCTATCGTAGTTAATCCTACATACTTTTCTCAATATATAGATTAGATCAAACAATTTATCAATTGATTTCATCATCAAAATCTAAGATTCAACACTTTCTTGAAGGAGAAAGATCAATCACCCCTTTACAAAGCTTTTAGAAGTGGTTCACTCTCCTTTTACAATCTTTTACACTTAGAGAATGGTGGAGGTGAACTCTCAACTTTTACAAGCTATTTCACTATAGTTTTGATTCAATTCTTATCACTTCTTTGTGCTGAACTAGCTGATAAGTAAGGGGTATTTGTAGGCCTTAATTGACCTAAAAAATAGAGCCAAAAAATGTCCCATCCTGGATTTTTAGGGTTCTAGCGGTACCACCGCCTAACCTTGGCGGTCTACCACCAGTTGACTCTGACACTAGGCGGTACCACTGCCCAGTCTGGCGGTACTACCGTCAGACATAGTCTCGGGTATTGGAATAGGGTGGTACCACCGTTTGACAGTTATTAACTATCGATGTTACCACTGCCCAGTCTGAACGGTACCACCACCCAAGCTCTTAGGAAGCTGAGCCTAGGTGGTTCCACCGCCCCAGTCTAATGGTGCCACCACCAAACAAGGTTTAGCAACACTATTTGGGCTTTGAGTCTAGCCCAACACAATCCAATTGCAGGCTCAGTTGTCCCCTAACAGGGTTAGTGGGATTACCTCTCAAACTAAACCTTAATTACATACTAACTATGAAAATTAAGGTATATATTAAATAAAACAAGTCTAGAAAGTCTAAATTTCTTTCGACAAGCTTTCGATGAACTTCCGACGGACTTCCGACGAACTCTCAGACATCTTCTAGTGGACTCCTGCAAGCTCCTAGACTTCATGACGATTTTCTTGGTGAGTTTGATGAGTTTCTTTAGCAAGCTCCGATCTTCTCGACAAGCTTACGAACTTCCGATGAACTTTTTGGTGAACTTCCGACAAACCCTTTGACAAGTTCCTGATGCATTCACGGCCAATTCTAACAGCATTCTCGATGAATTTTTGGACTCTCGATAAACTCTCGGACTCCCAATGAATCGATTGAACTTGACTCTAGCACTTTATTTTGCTTTATACCTTTATCACTATCATATTTAATCCTACACACTTTTCTCAATATATAGATTAGATCAAACAATTTATCAATTGATTTCATCATCAAAATCCAAAATTCAATATTAATTTCATCATCAAAATCTGAGATTCAACAATCTCCCCCTTTTTTATAATGACAACCAATTGATGATGGAGTTAACCTTAACTCCCCCTATCTATATGCCATACTTTAGAAAAGACAAACTTGAATTCACAACCTTTGAATTCAAGTTTTAACCAATTTTTAATAAAAAATTTCATGCATTGTGC
This sequence comes from Musa beccarii, assembly GCA_024322285.1. Taxonomy (NCBI): domain Eukaryota; kingdom Viridiplantae; phylum Streptophyta; class Magnoliopsida; order Zingiberales; family Musaceae; genus Musa; species Musa beccarii. Next base: position 27,283,343 of record CM044394.1, read on the forward strand.
ATCAATATAGTTTCAAATTATCAACATGCATAATTTCATACTATTGGGAAATCTACAATGACATCATATGCGCAGTGGAAGAATAGAAATAAAAATCATAAATTTCCTATAGAAATAGAGGTTCTTATCGTCATGCAAAAGTTGGTGCATGAAAACCTAAAAAATCAAAAAACTATGCATAAGAAAATTACCTAGGGAGATCGTATATCCCTGAATCCCTACAGATCTGTAGGACTGGATGAAGGAGTTTAAATATCCTCCTCTCTAGCGATCTTCCACATGGCAGGGGCTGCGATGACGCTCCTCAAATTGCTGCCCAAATCTCCTCGTTGTGTGCACTATACGATCAAGAAGGGACTGACCCTTCTTGTTATTCACATGCCCCCAAATTGGGGCTACTGGCTAAGGAGGAGAGGGAGAGGAGAATAGAAGGTGGCTATTAAAAAACCCTTAGCATATGGGCCTTTAGTTTCCTCCTATTTATAGAGGTTCCCTATCAACTTAACCCTAATGGATCTTGTCTTGTTGGGCATTGGATCTCCTTCCAATTACCCAAGCCTCTTAGATTAGTGGGTCTCTACCCAATTATCTCTTATTAGCTTTTATTGGATCTCATCTTAGGATCCAATAATTCAAGGGCTTAACAGATATCCAATAAGATAGGGGCTCTGACGGATATCTCATATCCAAACCTTTACTTGTCATGATACCTATCATATGTGTGTGACCCTCTAGGCCCAATATCGAGCTAGCCGTGAGTCATACTTATCAGAACTCCTTCTGACTTAGTGAATTATTATCTCCATAATAATTCATCGACTCATCGATTGTAGACGTACTAGGCCACTATGCCATAATCCCCAAATGATATAGGAGAATCTAATCCTTTATATCTATAAGTCCTTAGTTACCATGTACCTATAGTCCCTCATCCATCTAATCCCAAAGACCCTATACCGAGCATAGTGCTGTCAAGCCCATACGGTCACTCCTCGAGTCTCACTCTAATCGGATTCTCCCGGAGTACTCTTTCTCTCTTAATCCGAACAACTTTGGCTAAGGATTTGTTTCAGCAAGAATACATGGGATATTGATTGGACCCTAGCAAGGTTGGGTCCTACTCAACCATGTAGCAGCTAATAAAAATCCTGTGAGAGTGTAATAAACCCCACCTAGCCACCTCTATCCTATAAAGAAGAGAGGCTAGGGTTTACATTTGGGTCTTAGGGCTTCTTAGCTGCTGCCCCCTTGTTACTGGGCCGGCCCGCTAAGGTTGAGAGCAAATTGGGTAGTTCACTTATGAAGTAGCCCGTAGGGCTAGGGTTTAGAGCTCTATATAAGCATGTAGCCTCCATCTCTTGGGAATAAGAAGAATCATCTATAATTGCAGCCACTAGGCTACTTGGAGGGTGGAACCCCTTTAGTGTTCCAAGGGTTGATCCCCCTCAAAGATCAATCTACATAGAATTCCTCTGGGGTTCTATCATCTGGTATAAGAGCAGCGATCTTGCTGCTTTTGCTGCCATCCCTACCGCCCACCATCAACTAAGCAATTCCCACAATTGCTCTTGACGTCGCCATCTCCACCTTCATCCTCCGCCGTAGATCAAATGAATCTACTACCGTCGCTTCCAATTGCATCAAAGATCTGGTATTCTCCAATCAGTAATACCTTTTGCTATTGTAATTTGCCATTCAAAATACTAAAAAAAGGTCTTACTATCTATCCCTTGCTACGAATTCCTTTTGTCACAAAAGTTATTATCTTTGCGAACGAAGGATTGCTGCAGAAAATTTCAACCGTATATTACTGCCTTTAAATCGATCTATTGCTATCCTTTTTGAACGAAATTTCTTGAGCACCTCATAGATCATCCTGGCTTTCATCTGGGATTGATCTATCATGGAATTCATCTCTGAAACATTACTGTGTTGCTGCAAGTTTTCGTTGCAAACCGTTGAAATTTTTTGACGAGAATTCTGCTATTGCAACTTGCACCGAATTCTTTGTTGTTATGCTGTCGAAATTTTCTTAATCCAAGTTGTCATCCTTGCTATTATTTAAACTAAGATTCTGCTGTCAAATCCCCTCCTAAAATCTCTAGGTTCTCCATGGAAATTTCATCGAGAAACCGTTGTTTTTTTTACAACAATTCTGCTCTTACAAGACAGCACATATCGGCGGCAACTTCCACTGAATTTGGTCAAATCTCTACTGCCATCTACCATAGATCTAAAACCCTCTTCCCTAACCTTCATCCACTACCATCTCAGCCCAAATCTCCATCAAATCGTAGCCCCAAACTACACCCAAAATAGCCACAAAACAAGCCTAAACCACAGCCTACATCCACCAATCCACAAGCCCTTTTGGCCATCACTTCCCTCAAACAATACATGCCTTTAACTTGATAACAAAAGAGAGATCTTAATATTACAGATCTGGAGGCATGTACTATGGCATATGAGGAGGCAATCAATGCTAAGTTCGAAGCCTTTGAGACGCGGATGGAGGAGAAAATTCGGACCCTCTTTGCTGAACTCAGTTTGGGTCGACCACCGAGCCCAAAGAAATCACGTCAAGGAGAGAGCTCTGATTGAAGAGATGACTTCCAGGAGAGGGGAAGCTCTATGATCGATCCCTACTACCATGCATGAGGATGGACTTCCCTAGATGGGAAGAAGGAGACCTGGTTGGGTGGATCTCGCGCGTAGAGCGATATTTTCGGTACCAAAAATCCACGGACGCATCTATGGTGGAAATTGCAGCTATACATCTTGAAGGGGATGTCATACAGTGGTATGATTAGTTTGAACATACTCATGGAGTCCTCTCATGGTGACAATTCAAAGAAGGACCGCTAATCCACTTCGGACCAACCGATTACGAGAACATCGATGGATAACTAGCAAAGATCCGACAAACCTCCACTATTCAGGAGTATCAAACCAGGTTTGAATAGTTATCTAATCAAACTCATGATTAGTCTGAAAAATAGCTATTGAGAATGTTTATTGAGGGCTTGAAGTCGAAAATCCAGGGAGAAATTAAAGTGCGATAGCTGTACATGCTTATGGCAGCCATCTCTTTCGCATGACTTCAAGAGAAGCGATTGAACCACGAAGCCCAGGGGGACTAGGGTCACTCCCCAACCAGTAGTACCAAAGCCCTCAGCCCCCCTACTATCAGTTGAGCTTCTGTACCAAAAAAGTTGACAAGAGAAGAGCTTCGGGAGTGATCTATAAAGGGGTTATGTTGGCATTACGATGAGCCATGGAGCCACGAGCATTGCTGTGAAAAGGGGAGAATTCCTCACTGGTACTACTTGTACGCAAGAAGGACGGAACTTGACGGATGTGCATCGACTACCGAGCTCTAAATAGCATCACCGTCAAGGATAAGTATCCAATACCAGTGGTGGATGAACTTCTTGATGAGTTAAGAGGAGCTTGAGTCTTCACGAAGTTGGCCCTCCAATCTGGTTACCACCAAATTTGAGTATATGAAGACGACATCCCAAAAACAGCTTTCCGCACTCATAACGGCCACTATGAATTCTTGGTAATGCCTTTTGGACTCACTAATGCTCCTTCAACTTTCTAAAGTCTCATGAACGATATTTTTTGGAGCTTTCTTCGCAAATTTGTGTTGGTATTTTTTGATGATATTCTCATTTATAGCCCTTCTCTTGAGACTCACTTTCAGTATTTGTGGTCTGTTCTAACGATCCTTCGGGAGAATACTCTTTTTGTTAAACTATCAAAGTGTAGCTTCCTCTAAAAAAAAGTAGAGTACCTTGGGCACATAATATCAGAAGGAGTGGTAGTAGACCCAACAAAAATCGAGACAATACAGAGCTAACTAAGACCTACAAATGTGAAATTACTGCGTGGGTTCCTTGGACTAATGGGCTACTACTGAAAATTCATGAAGAACTATGGGAAGATTAGTGCACCCCTCACTTCTTTACTGAAAAAAGATGCCTTCCAATGGTCGGACGAAGCTTCCACTGCCTTCGGTAAACATAAGACAGCCATGACGACGACGCCGGTGCTAGCATTACTAGATTTCAGCTGACCCTTCATCATTGAGGTCGATGCATCTGGAGTCGAAATTGGGGCTATTCTTATGTAAGAGGGTCGACTGCTCGCATACACTAGCAAGGCGTTGTCACCCTCCCATTAAAAAATGTCTATCTATGATAAGGAGATGCTTGCCATTGTGCACGCAGTAACAAAGTGGAGACCCTACCTAATTGGTTGACGATTTCAGATTAAAACCGACCATAGAAGCCTTAAGTACTTTTTGGAGCAGAAGATACCATCCTTGGAGCAGCAAAAATGGGTAACCAAACTTCTAGGATTTGATTATGAAATTATTTACAAAAAGGTGAAATAAAATGTTGTTGCAGATGCACTCTCACAGCTACCTGAGCAAGCTGAATTTTTAGCTCTCTCTTCCTGCCGCTGGCTTCCTTGAGGACATTAGGGAGGAATGGAAGAAGGACCCAGAGACCAGCAACATCATTAAAAAATTAGAGGAGGATCCAGGCATAATAGCTCACTATACCTAGGATTCGAGGGATCTATGCTATAAAGGTCGTATTATGCTTACACCCAACTCTCATTGCATCAAAGTTATTTTGCATAAAATACACTCCACACCTTCAGCAGGACACTATGGATTTCTAAGAACCTACAAAAGAGTGAAGCAAAATTTTTATTGGAGAGGGATGAAAAAATTTATTTCTGAATATGTGGCACAATGTGATGTATGTCAACATCAAAGGGTGGAATAGTGGCGAGTCTAGGAAAACTACAACCGCTACCTATACCGGACTTAATGTGGACTGACATCTCTATGGATTTCATTGAAGGGCCGCCACCTTCCAAAGGTAAAAGCACAATCCTCATGGTGGTTGATCGACTTATGAAATATGCTCATTTTTGTGCTGTATGAAATCCCTACTGTCACGGACAAAATTGTAAACGGCTTGTTCGGTGTAATGCTTGTGCTTGTCCGTGTCCCTTTTGGTTGGTTGTCAATTGTAAAGCTTGTAAAGGGCTTGCCAAAGGCAAAATGCCCTATTTGAGTGAGTTTGACAGCCATTGTAGGCTTGTACATAAAGTACGCGTCGAGGGAATACTTGTAATAGAATTCGGTCTGTAGTGGACCAAATCTATGCCTTTGTTGTGCAACCGTTCTGAGCTTGTGATATCCATTGTTGGAATGTGCATTGGCTATAAAGTGTTTACTAAAAGAGTGGCTTGTGGATCCCGTGTGAAGCGCTTTCTCTGTCCCGTCTTCTCTTTTGCAGGTCCTAAGGGATTGTAGGAGATTTCGGGTAGGCTGACCTTTGCGGTGATACGCATTGGTGCCGCACGGCTTAGGCAAAACCAGCTAAGTCCGTGACAGTTGGTATCAGAGCGGGACAAGCTCACTTAGAAACACTTAGCATGCAAACGTGGGGGACCTTGTCAGGCACCACGAGGACAAGCTAAGAAGAATTGCGGAGCGCACAAAGGTGGGGATGGCTGAGTTCGAGCAGTGGCTCGACATTGACACCCAAACTTGACGGTGCTCGAGGCAAGCGGGGTGCTTGGCCAAGGATGAGACCGTGCAAGTTGCAGTGGGTTGCTCAATGATCGAAAGAGTTGTGCAAAGCTCACAGAGGTGAGGAAAGTTGCAAACTCAAGGAATTCGATACTCATGCAAGGTCTTGCATGCGGACGATGGACTGTCTGTGGCCATCCCAAGGCGGCTGAAGGTCCGTGCATTGGAGCATTGAAACTTTCTCTTCGGCATGTGCAGGATACTTTCGTAAGATCTTTGAAGTGTGCAATGAGTTCAGCATGTTGCTAGACCCGGAGGGGTGCAAAGGCGAGTGTATTGGTGAAGTGTCACAATCTAGCAAGTGCATTTGCAATGGCAGAATTGGGCACAGTTTGTTCAGCAGAGGCGAAGTAGTCCAAGGGGATAGTGGTCTCCAAAACTTCCAGAGGGAAGGATGCGAAGAGAGATGTTGCTCCAACGGGGCAGATATCCATGAGGGATAAGTCCCGCTCTCCAGAATGTGAATCTGGTGCAATGAACTGCTTGAGGAGTACCTCAAGACAGAGCTCGAGGGATCGAGTGAGCGGTGAGGAGTCATCGCATGATCTCGCAAGTGGCAATGCGTTGGTGGACGCATAGCGAGATCAAGTGGGGGAGCAACCCAGGGCAACACAAAGTGAAGGCACACTTGGAGCCGATAGTGAGATCGGACTCAACAGAGGGCTGACCCATGGAATGGTGGGCGTGAGGGCCACCATTAATCCAATGCTAATCGAGAAGCAGAGCAACTTGGGGGAAAACTTGGTGAAGTACCCAAATCGCGTGAAGGGAGTTGGCTTTGAAGATGGAACAGGGAGCGGAGGCTTTGGTGCTTTCCTTAGACAGAGGTCAAGGACATGGACTCTTGCAGAGGCAGGAATCGGATCATGTCGTTCCATGGGTTTCATATTCAGATGGAGCCGACTCATCTTGCATGGTGCCAAAGACAAAGGGAGCTTTGAGGCACATGCACCTTATCTCGATGATGCATTTGGTGGAGATTCTAAGGCGATGCAGTTTGCTGAGGCAAAGTTGGTGTCAAAAGGCCTTGACACGGGGCAAGAGGATGCAGAGACAGCTACTCTTGAAGAATATGCCACAGTGTTGCTATTCAAGTTGCCATGATGAAAGCGGTGCGCAGCAGATTGAGATCTGTTGGTAGAGGCGAGTCCCAGATCCGCACAATGGTGCACCAATTTCAGCGAAGTCGTGGGACTTCAAAGGAGCAGCTAGGCGATGGATTGTCCTAGAGCTAGGCTTCGTCAGAGTGTGACCCGAGAGTGGGTGGACGAAGGTCGATTGCCAAAGAAGCGAACAGAATCGAAGCTGGCGAAGGCCCTACGATGTGTTGGCGGAGTCCACACATGGAGATATCGCAGTTCGAGTTCATACCACAGGGATCAGAATGCAAGTCACCAGGAGGCGACATGATGCAGGAGATCGTGGTGGAATGGTTCGTGGCAAGACGACACACACAGTGCATCCCGTGAGGGACATGGTCATCTGGAGATATGACCGGGAGCGCGACAAGGAGCTCCACATCGGTGAACAACACGACGGCAAGAAGAGCTATGGATTCAAGCAGTGAATGCCATGGTACCGTAGAGGCGGGTCTTCCGTGCGTGCACCGAATGTTGCATTGAATGGAAGCCTTGGACATCAGCTTATGGGGGCTGTGCCCTGTCGAGGAAGAAGTTCAGATGCAAGTACCAGGAAGTCCCACAGGGGGACTGGATCATAAGAGGTATGATCGAGTGGCTGAAGAGTGGAACTACTTCAGAGCTCACATTCGCTTAAGGGAGCCCGGCAAGTCAGAGGACAAGGCCGAGTAAGCGAACATTGCAGCCAACGAAGCTAAGGAGAACAGAAATGGTGCAAGTCCTTCAACATGTGTGGCGGTGGCCATACATGGGAGTTGCAGTCTGTATTTCCATCGACCAAGCGGAACTGCTCAGAGAACACAGAGGTGTTGAAGCAGGGGGTCGGAAAAGGGCGAGGAAGCAATGACGAGTCCAAGAGGGACTCAGCTACCCAATATCAGTCATTGAGTAGATTGAAGGTGAACTCAGAGGAGTGTCACAATGCCGCAGAGGCAGATCTACCGATCACGAAGAAGGGATGCAGATGCGAGACAACGGATAGTAGTGCCATTGGCGTCGCAGTGCCATGGTACCGCTGAGGCGGGACTTCCGGGGAGTCATCAATCCCTTGCTCTCATAGAGGGAGAGCACTTGGTCGTGATATGGGCCGTGGAGGAGGAGAATGCTTTGGCAAACTCCATGTACCAAGACAAGGCTGAAGGGCGAAGGCCAGAGAACTTCATAAGACCAATGTCAAGCAGACTTTCCATCAAGATAGCCGTGAGTGAAGGACTTGGTCGATGCAAGAGTGCATGACCAAGGATCGGAGCAGGCGAAAGACGTGTCTGTACCTTTACTACTCGGAGAGGAGTTGGCGACGAAATGATGGAGAAGGTGGTACAATCCCAAAGGCGACCAAACCTATCGGAGACTTACTCCAAGTTGGAGTGATAACTTCTTGCATTCCAGAAGTTCAATGGCAATGAGAAGGTGAATCACAGATTTGACTGGCAACAAGGATTGCAAACACTTCAAGTGCTTCGGAAGTGTGAGCTGAGAGCAGGCGAATTCCAGTAACCAGCTTGACGCACGAAGTACAACCTCGAGGAGGCGGGCGAAGTCAAGTAACCTTTGCCTTCTCAACTCCCAAGAGAATGGGCGGAACTCCAGTACCCCAACTCTCTTAGTTATCCAGCAGAGGAGCTCTGCACAGATGTGAAGACCCTTCGAAGACAACTAAGTGGAAGAAGATTCGATGGGCAAATTTTACGGAGGAAGGACCTGAAAACTTCAAAGGTTGCGAGGTGATGCTCGTTAAAGCTCCAACAAAGCATCTATCCAGTTCAAGAGACAAGAAGAATTTGAAGACTGGCGCATATCAAAGATGGTCTTTTCCCTTCATCAGATGAATCCGCAAGAACCAAGCAAAGATCAGCACAACTTTGCCAACCCCACACCAAAGTCAGAGTCATTGGCGAGTTGAAGCAGCACGGCGGATTAAAGTTCGACGACTCAACAACAAGCGAAGAACAAATGGGAGCCAAGGGGCGCATCGCAGCAGGAGCAGAAGATCGAAGATCCAACAAAGAAAAGAAGTTGCAGCGTCAGCAAAGGCTTCGACGAGGACGTCGAAGGATTAAGTGGGGGAGAATGTCACGGACAAAATTGTAAACGGCTTGTTCGATTGTAATGCTTGTGCTGTCGTGTCCCTTTTGGTTGGTTGTCAATTGTAAAGCTTGTAAAGGGCTTGCCAAAGGCAAAATGCCCTATTTGAGTGAGTTTGTGACCATTGTAGGCTTGTACATAAAGTACGCTGGCGAGGGAATACTTATAATAGAATCCGGTGTAGTGGACCAATTTTATGCCTTTGTTGTGCAAACTGTTCGAGCTTGTGATATCCATTGTTGGAATGTGCATTGGCTATAAAGTGTTTACTAAAAGAGTGGCTTGTGGATCCCGTGTGAAGCGCTTTCTCTGTCCCGTCTTCTCTTTTGTAGGTCCTAAGGGATTGCAGGAGATTTCGGGTAGGCTGACCTTTGCGGTGATACGCATTGGTGCCGCACGGCTTAGGCAAAACTAGCTAAGTCCGTGACACTACACTACTGCTAATATTGCTTAGATTTTCATAGAAAATATTGCTAAATTGCATGGGATGCTAAGGTCCATTTTAAGTGATCGTGACAAGGTCTTCACTAGTAAATTTTGGACCGAGTTATTTCAATTGTAGGCCACCAAACTCAAGATGAGCACAGCATATCATCCACAAACTGATGGCCAAACAGAGGTGGTGAATAAGTGTTTAGAGATGTACCTTCAGTGTTTCGCTAGTGACCGACCGAAAGAGTTGACGAAATGGCTCCCTTGGGCCGAATGGTGGTATAATACTATGTATCATTCATCTGCAAAATGTACTCTATATGAAGCATTGTATGGTCGGCCGGCCCTTGTGATTCCAAAGTATGTAATTGGCTCAGCCAAGGTAGATCAGGTCGACCAAGATCTAATTGACAGGGACAAACTCCTATAATTGCTAAAGGATAATCTCTTTATCGCTCAAGCCAGAATGAAATAGCAAGCCGACACACGACGAAGCGAAAGAGAATTTTTAGTAGGAGATTGGGTTTATCTTCACCTACAGCCATACAAGTAGCTCTCCATCAACAAACAAGCCTCCATGAAGCTATCTCCACGTTTTTATGAGCCCTATCAGATCATAGAGTATATTGGAGCTGTAGCGTATAGACTTAAATTACCTGAAGATGCCAAAATTCACCCTATCTTCCACATGTCATGCTTCAAGCCCAGGTTAGGAGAACATGAGTCACCCCAGATCCAACTACTTAATACCACTGATGATAAAAGTATTCAAGCCTAACCACAAGCCATCCTCGACCGTAGAATCGTGATGCGTCGTCGACACCCCTCTACTGAAGTACTAGTACATTGGACTAATTTACCACTCGAAGATGCCACATGGGAATCATATGAGGAGCTGAAGACCCAATTCCTTAAGTTCATGGAACCCTAGCCTTGAGGACAAGGCTGATTTGAAGAGGGTGGGCTTGATAGGACCCTAGCAGGTTTGGGTCCTACTCAACCATGTAGCAGCTAATAAAAATCTTGTGAGAGTATAATAAACCCCACCTAGTCACCTCTATCTTATAAAGAAGAGAGGCTAGGGTTTATATTTGGGTCTTTGGGCTTCTTAGCCGCCGCCCCCCTTGTTACTGGGCCGACCCGCTAAGATTGAGGGCAAATTGGGTAGTTCACTTAGGAAGCAGCCCCTAGGGCTAGGGTTTGGAGCTCTATATAAGTATGTAACCTCCATCTCTTGGGAATAAGAAGAATCATCTACAATTGCAGCCACTAGGCTACTTGGAGGGTGGAACCCCTATAATGTTCTAAGGGTTGATCCCCCTCAAAGATCAATCTACATAGAATTCCTCTGGGTTTTATCAGATATGTTGAATCTTAGATTTTGATGATGAAACTAATTGATTGTGTTTTGTGGTCTAACTTTGTTTTGAGTTATGCAGGTCTACTATCGATCAGGATTAGACAGTTGACGCAGGAGGAATTGACATTGCGCCGAAGGAAATCACATCAGGATATTGGACAATCGGTAGAAGACTTCAGACGTCAGGCATTGGGCCAAGAAGAGCGGAGTTACACCAAGGATATCGGGGTTGCGGAGATCAACTACCGATTGGGCAACAAGCCACAAGAGAGGACGATGTATCGAAGAATTGGATGAAGTGCCGACTAATGGCGTGCCAGGCAATTGAATGTCAATTCACATTGTAATAACTATCTAGATCAAAGTAGAGTTTTTGTTTATGTATGTGCAGGATTAACTATGATAACGGTGAAGACATAAAATGAAACAAAGTGCTGAGAGTCATGTATGATGGAATCGTTGGAAGTTCAAGAGTTCGACAAAAGTTCGAAGGTTCATCGGGAGTGCTGCCAGAACTGGTCAAGAATGTGTAGGGAGCTTGCCGAAGGGTTTTCGAAAGTTCACCGGAAGGTTCGTTGGAAGTTAGCGGAGCTCGCTTAGAAAGATTAGAGCTTGCCGAAGAAGCTCGTCGAAACTCACCACGATCATCGAGAAGTCTAGGAGCTTATCGGGAGTCCGTAGAATAGTGTCTGAGGGTTCATCAGAAGACCGTCGGAAGTTCACCGAAAGCTCACCGGAGAAAAGTCTTGACTTGTAGGACCTTATAATAGCTTAGGAATGTCTTTAATTTTATAGTTAGCATGATAATTGGGGTTAGGATTAGGTGTTAATCCTATAACCCAAGTAGAGGTCAATTGGGCCCGATAACGAATTGGTGTGAGCCGGGTTTAAGGCCCAACCAATAAGCTGGAACTTGTCTGGCGATGGCACCGCCAAACTAGGGCGGTGGCACCGCCCATGTCTAGTTTCCTAGGTAGTGGTACTGCCCAAATTAGGCGATGGTACCACCCTTGGGCAGAGAGCCCAAGCGATGGCACCGCCGGGCTGGGAGGTGGTACCGCCCTTGTGCAGAGAGCCCAGGTGGTGGCACCGTTCGGTACACTGATAGTGTCATTGTCAGACTAGCGGTGGTACCGCCAGTGTCAAGCGATGGTACTACTAGCAACCTAGAAAATCGAGAAGATTCAAATTTGGGCTCCAAATTTGAATCCTCTTGGGGCTATAAAAATCCCTCCCCTCCCTAGGTTGTTGGTGACAAGCACATACACTTTGAAAGCAAGAAAACGCTATTCAAATCTCTTTAGAAATCCCTCCTCTAGCCTTCATCTGATTTCAAGAAAAAGAGAGGAGTGTTTTAGTGCTTATAAGGGTTTCCTCCTGAGCTCGTTAAAAGGACAAGTGCTGTAAGGGAGCTTGTCTTCGCCCGTTGGAAGGAAAACACATAGTAGAAAGCCGGTGGCCTCAAGCAAAAAGGAATCGGGAGTGGACGTAGGTCGGATGACCGAACCACTATAAAATTGGTTTGCATTTACCTTATCATCATTTATATTTTTGTAAACCATCTTCGCTTTACTTCTTTTATTTTCTCCATCTTACAATCGGCTTCAAGTTTAAAGCATCATTCCTTTCCGGGTTCAAACGAAATGTTGCATTCATTCATACGAAGTTTTTGAACTTGTTTTAATCGCCAAAAATCTATCATCTTTATCCGCTGCACTAATTCACCCCACCTCCCCCCCCCCTCTTAGTGCTGCTCTTGACACCAAAAATTGGTATTAGAGCCTTATTATTTCTCTTTCGGATTCACACTCATGAGAAATGGCTCTTCATGGCTTTCAAGAGGGCTTTTCGATCGTTCGTCCATCGTTCTTTAACGGATCAGACTACACATATTAGAAAACTCGAATGAGAGTTTTCTTAATTTCTTTAAATTTGGATTTATGGAGTGTTATTGAAAACCATTTTCAACTTCCCTCTAAACCGATGAACGAATGGTCGGACTTAGAGAGAAAATCTTTTTCATTAAATGCGAAGGCTATGAATGCCTTATTTTGCGCTTTAGATAAAAACGAGTTCAATCGGATTTCTATATGTGAAATGGCTTTCGATATGTGGCACATACTTGAAATCACACATGAAGGAATGAGTAGAGTCAAAGACTCGAAAGTTAACATTTTGATGCACGATTTTGAGCTTTTTTGAATGCAATCAAGTAAGACTATAGGCGACATGTACACCCGTTTCACGGATGTCGTCAATAGTCTAAAAGCGCTTGGTAAATTTTTTTTGAATTTTGATCTTGTAAACAAAATTTTAAGATCCCTTCCAAAAAGGTGGGATCCTAAAGTAACGGCCATACAAGAAGTTAAAAATTTAAATGACTTAGCTCTTGAAGAACTCAATGGGTCTTTAATGACCTATAAGATGACATTCTTGGAACATAATAAAGATGATGAATGTATGAACCACCTTTCAAAGAATATGAAGGATTTGGAATTTTGGACAAATGAGGACCTCTTGAGTGATAACTCAAGTGATGGTGATGAGGACATTGAACACATAACAATGAATCTTAATAAGTTCATTAAATAAAAATCTAAAATTAAAAATGAACTTGAATGAAAGAAGAGGCCACCAAAGAAGAAGAAGAAGAATCACTAAGAAGAATCAAGTTAAGAAGAAACGAATTAGGCTTTGATGGTCTTCGACTACAAGGTAAGCAACTCACCCATTATGCTTTTACCTTATTATGAAATTACATGATGTCTTTCATGAGTGCTTAATTTAGTTACTAGGAAATAAAAAATATTTTTAAAAATTATATTATGCTTTTCTTTCTAGTATTTTTGAAAAGTAAAAAATTATAAATGATGATTGATTAACTTGTGCTAATACAAGATCAACTTCATGTATGCTTTTGAAATAACAATTCCATGCATGTTTATGAATTTCATATCGGTCTTCAGTTTTAATCTTGATGTATGGTGTCTCATGCATGTACACCTAAAATCAATGAACATTTATCTTGATGACTTTACATATTTCCATGATTGAGTGAATCTTGTGTCTTGCACAAATATATGTGTTAATGCTTAGCTTTCATATAAAATTTTGAACATTCCTATGTGTAATCAAATTGCATAAAATGAAAATATATTTTCCATTCTATTGAGATAAATGAATTCATTTTATGAATCTTGTGAATTTCTTGAAAAATTGTTGAATGTGTCTCATGTTTTGGGTCTTAACGATTTCTCTTGAAACTTGCTTTTTAGGATCTATATGAAAAACATGAGCATACTCAAGGATCAAATCACTTAAATTGAAACACACAAAAAAAATGAGAAAATGCACTATCATGATATTTTATGTGTGATGCATTTGATCTTAATGGCTTTAATGACAAAACTTGTATTTCAAATTTATACGATGATGACTTTCATGTAAATATTAGAACATATCTTATGAAATCATCATTGATAATGATGAAATAAAAATATAAAAAGTTTATTTTCATGATATCATGCATAAGGATTTGAAGGTGTTATATCTTGATGATAATACTCATGTTTTGGTTCTAAATATGATACTCATCCTTTAAAACATGAGCTCACTTATATGAAACAAACAACTTAAAATGAAATACATTATCATGCTGAATCGATTTTTAGTTGGAAGATGCCTTATGTATAATGTGCTATATTTTTGGCTCTTAATGATCTTTATGATGAAATTTGCCTTTTCACTCTTGAATGTTAATACATGTTTTTATTAAAGGAAAATGCTTGATTATAAAATAAAACACATTATGATAAATTGAATCTTATGTTTTGAAATAATGTGTTATATTTTTGTCTTGATGAATTTTGTGATGAAGGTTGTCCTTTGGTGTTGAATGTTGATATTTCTATTTTATCTTACAATAAAAGGCAAAGGCATGCTCATATGAAATGAATCAAAAAATAGAAATGCATGTTTCTTGAAATCTTTCTATCTCTAGAGTTTTTTTATTTTTCGATAGAAGACAAATGATGAATCCATGCATATTATGTTTTGCATCACGAAAATGATTTTGATGATTTGAACTTGAATGAGCTTTATCATAATAATGATCTTGATTTTTTTGGAACTATATATTTGAATTTTTATGAATTTATGATAACTTAAAATGCCTTTTGAAATTCATGACATGATATGATTGATTCCTTGATTTACTCTTTTTATCATGTCTTGAAAATGAATGGTTAGAATCATACTTGATGAGTTGTGTTATGAAATTTCCCTTTACGTCTTGAACTTTTATGCTTATCTCTATTTGACATTAAATGAGAAAGGCATGTTCAAATGAAATTAATCATAAAAAAAGAGAAATGTATGATTCTTGAAATTTTTAATTTTTCATGAAAGATAAGTGATGAATTCATTTAGTATATTTTGTGAATATCCTATGAATAAAATTTTAATGATGGATTGTCGAGTTGACAAATTGATTTTAATGAGATCATTTGTTTCAAGCGAATCATGAACCTTCTTTTGATTTCTTGACAAATTAAGATTTCTTATGCATGAAACAAATTGTTTTCCTTGCTATTTGCTATCAAATGAATCATGATCGATATCATTGCTATTATATCTCCTATGATTCATGTGTAGAGAAAGAATTTATAAATCATGATGCAATGAGATTTCTTATGCAATAATGAAGTGCTTATGTGATTCTTTGCTAAAGAAAATATTTATTGAAATCTTGATCTTGATAATTAGAACTTGAAACTTTTATAAATCAAGATCACATACCATGATTATTTCATTTATCAAAAGAGAATTTTTCAAATGAAATATGACTTGTCTCTTGTTTCTCGAAACTATATTTTTGAATTACTTTTATGAAATCATGATCTTGACATCTAGATACTTGAAATTTATTTTAAAATGTAACCTAGATGAAAACTCTTGTGCATGAATCAAGTTGTTTTGCCATCTATTCTCAAATGAATCATGTTTTTTTTCTTCTTGAGCTTTGATTTCATATCTTTCATGACTTAGAAATGACATGATTACTTTGTCTTGTATGCATCATATAAAAATTCAAAATATTGATTGATGCAAAATTATTAGATTGAAATATTATTCATTCCTTCTTTTTGACAATGACATAGAGGGAGAAAGATTGTTAGCTTAAGGCAAATACTTGCTAGCTTATGCATCACGAGAGAAATAATTTTGCTAGAGCAAGCAAAAATTACTTGCTAACGTATTGCAAAATTGTTAGCATCTTAATAAGTACCATAAGAGATAGCTTGAATGATAAATTTGCAACTTGATTCTGATTCATAACTTGATTTTCATAAATTGATTTTGAATAATGAATGTAAACTTTTGATACCCCATGAATATTTATCTTTGTTAATTATCATAATTCATATAATGGGAAAAGAATTTTACTCTTCCTTTCTTTTTGACAAAAACAAAGGGGGAGAAAATGTATTACTAGCTTGTGACTTTAATGAGAAATTTGCTAGCTTGATCATTGAAATGAACAAAATTCCTATCTTGAACATCAAAAATTGCCACCTTGCAACTTTCTAGCTTTGCACTCTTCAAAAAGAGAAGAAAGATCTTGCCTATCAAAAGAAGTAAAAAGTGCAAAACTTAGAAAATTTACAATCTTACACTTGCCATGCTTCTATGTTTGTATGTTGTAAATCTAGCTTATATGTTGACTTACATATCTTTTAAATAGCTAGAGCAACTTCTCCTTTTTGTTAATGACAAAGGGGGAGAAGTGGATTGATGTGATAATATCATGCAATGTGTGATGTTTTGAATGTTTTATATATTTGCATGATATTTTTGTTGACTTGATATTTCTCATAACATGTGATACATGTTACTTGGATTTGGGATAATCCAAGTGTTCTATCAATGACATATTGATAGGGGGAGTTTGGGTTAAACTCCGGGGAGTTAAGGTTAACTCCGTTAGTCATCAATTAGTTATCATCATCAAAAAGGGGGAGATTGTTGAATCTTAGATTTTGATGATAAAACTAATTGATTGTGTTTTGTGGTCTAACTACGTTTTGAGTTACGTAAGTCTACTATCGATCAAGATTAGACAATTGACGCAGGAGGAATTGATGTTACACCGGAGAAAATCACGTCAAGATATTGGGCAATCGGCAAAAGGCTTCGGACGTCAAGCATCGAGCCAAGAAGAGCGGAGTTGCGCCAAGAATATCAGGGTTGTGGAGGTCAACTGCCGATTAGGCAACAAGCCAAAAGAGAGGATGATGTACCGAAAAATCGGACGAAGCACTGACCAATGATGTGCTAGGCAACTGAATGTCAATTCGCATCGTAATAACTGTCTAGATCGAAGTAGAGTTTTTGTTTATGTGTGTGCAGGATTAACTACGATAACGATGAATATGTAAAGCGAAATAAAGTACCGGGAGTCAAATATGATGGAATCATTGGAAGTTCGAGAGTTCGACGGAAGTCCGAAGGTTCATCGGGAGTGCTGCAGGAACTGGTCAAGAATGTGTAGGGAGCTTGCCGAAGGGTTTTCGGAAGTTCGTCGAAAGGTTCGTTAGAAGTTCACGGAGCTGGTCGAGAAAGATCAGAGCTTGCCGAAGAAGCTCATCAGAACTCACCACAATCATCGAGAAGTCCAGGAGCTTATTGGGAGTCCGCAGAATGGTGTTCAAGGGTTCATCGGAAGACCATCGGAAGTTCGTCGGAAGCTCACCGAAGAAAAGTCTTGACTTGTAGGACCTTATAATAGCTTAGGAATGTCTTTAATTTTGTAGTTAGCACAATAATTGGGGTTAGGATTAGGTGTTAATCCTATAACCCAGGTAGAGGCCAATTGGGCTCGATAACGGATTGGTGTGGGTCGGGTTTAAGGCCCAACCAGTAAGCTGGAACCTATCTGGTGGTGGCACCGCCAAACTGGGGTAGTGGTATCGCCCAAGTCTAGTTTTCCAAACGGTGGTACCGCACAGATTGGGCGGTGGTACCGCCCTTGGGTAGAGAGCCCATGCGGTAGCACCGTTGGGCTGAGCGGTGGTACTGACCTCGGGCAAAGAGCCTAGGTGATGGCACCGCTGGCTGGGCGGTGGCACCGCTCGGTACACTGATAGTGTCATTGTCAGACTAGTGGTGGTACTACCAACAACTTGGAAAATCGAGAAGATTCAAATTTGGGCTCCAAATTTGAATCCTCTTGGGGCTATAAAAACCCCTCCCCTCCTTAGGTTGCTGGGGAAAAACACATACACTTTGAAAGCAAGAAAACACTATTCAAATCTCTTTAGAAATCCCTCCTCTAGCTTTCATTTGATTTCAAGAAAAAGAGAGGAGTGTTTTAGTGCTTGTAAGGGTATCCTCCTGAGCTCGTTAAAAGGACAAGTGCTATAAGGGAGCTTGTCTTCCCCGTTGGAAGGAAAACACATAGTGGAAAGCCGGTGGCCTCAAGCAAAGAGGAATCGGGAGTGGACGTAGGTCGGATGACCGAACCACTATAAAATTGGTTTGTATTTACCTTATCGTCATTTATATTTTTGCAAACCATCTTCGCTTTACTTCTTTTATTTTCTCTATCTTACAATCGGCTTCAAGTTTAAAGCATCATTCCTTTCCGGGTTCAAACGAAATGTTGCATTCATTCATACGAAGTTTTCAAACTTGTTTTAATCGCCAAAAATCTATCGTCTTTATCCGTTGCACTAATTCACCCCCCCCCTCTTAGTGCCACTCTTGACCCCAACAATTAGTATCAAAGCCATGACAATAAGATATTATCAACCAGATACACCACTAGGACTCTAGAATCATTATCTAATAATAAGATATTATCAACCATCCAGCATTTCGTGGGCGGATCAATCAGTGAACTCATTCTTTAATGAGCACCTATACTATATCCTTAGTGTTCCTACACGAGCAGCTATGAGACCAGCCACCTCCATCATATGGATAGGTATACAGTACACTAGTTTATCCGATTATCTCGATGTCCTTCTCGAGTAACCTATGACTGAGATTATTTAGGATTCGTGTTTAAAAGTGAATCGGTCTCATTATTGTGATCTCATCACGATCGGACTCCCATTCCACAGATCCATAGACATCACAATATATGCAACACATAAGATAAATTGATAAAATGCCTAATGATAATAAGTAAAAGAAAGAGTGCATATCTAGTCATACATGCCATCACTCATGTGATTGGCTTACAGGGCACATATGACTAGCACATACATAATACTAAGCATGATTATGATTCATAATACTAAGCATAATCATAATACTAAACATTGTGCATTATAATTTCAAGTTATCAACATGCACAATTTCATACATGATGCTAAGCAATTATCATTTAAGCATGATACTATGATTCATCATTTCAAACATGATACCAAGCATTCATCATGATACCAAAAATTTAGGCATGATAAAATTTATCATTTCAAATATTTATTTAGATAGCATTTTAAATATTTTAAACATGATGCTAAGCATTCACTAAGCACAATACCAAGCATTCATCAATTTGCCATTTTCTCCCCCTTTATCATCAACAAAAAGGAAATGTGCAATCATTTTTACATCATTACATCAAACATGCAAGATAGTTTTACACAATTGTGATAGTAAGATAGCGACTTTTTTGTTTTGCTAGCAAGATAGCAACTTTTTCATTGTGATAACAAAAAGGAAATGTGCAAACTAGCACTACTCTTGCTAGCACTTCTCTTTAGCTTTGAAGTAGGCAAGCTAGCAAAGATGAAGAGAAGAGAGGAGTTCATTCATCATAAGAAAAACCAAGTTTATCGAAAATCCATGAATCATTCATCACAAGAAAGGAATTCATTCAAGCTATCAAAAATTCATCAAACTTCTACTTTCGTAAATAGAGAGTTAAGGGATTTATCAAAAAAAAGTGTGAATATTCAAGATTCATGAATTAAATCTCTATTTTGGATAGGTAGAAAAAAGAAGGGTTTATAAATTAAGTATACCAAAAAATCCGCAAATAAAACTTCTTCTTTTGTAAGTATAGTGGGGTTGTAGGAAAAGACCATCAAGTGACTAAGCAAGAGTATAAAAAAAATCAATGAATGATATAAGAAGAAGAAGATAAGAAATAAACTCGATAAAAGCTCCATTTTCAAAAATCAAAAAATCCAAAAAATGTATACAAGAAACTCATGCATTCAGAAGATTTAACGTACCTAATTCTCTTCTAATAAAATTAAATTATTCCACACTTAAGGGTTTTGTAAAAATATCAGCTAATTGATATGTTGTATCAATAAATTCTAAAGTTATATTATGATTACTAACATAATCTTTTATAAAGTGATGCCTAATATCAATATGTTTAGTTCTAGAGTGTTGAACATGATTTTTTATTAAACATATTGCACTAGTGTTATCACATTTTATAGAAATATTTTTTAAGTGAATTCTGTAATCTTCTAATATATTTTTCATCCATATAACTTGTGCATAACACTCACTTGCTACTATATATTCGGCTTCAGCTGTAGATAGTGCAACCGAATTTTATTTCTTAGAAGACCAAGAGACAAGTGCATGACTTAAGAATTGACATATTCTAGATGTGTTTTTTCTATCTATTCTACATCCAAAAAAATCAACATCAGCATAAGTAGTTAATTTAAAGTTCTCGAATTCTAGATACTATAATCCTAGATTAGGAGTTCCTTTTAGGTATCTAAGAATCTTTTTAATAGCTTTAAAGTGAGATTGCTTAGGATTGGAGTGAAATCTAGCATAAAGACCAATACTAAACATAATATCTGGTCTAGTTACAATGAGGTATAATAAACTACCTATCAAACCCCTATAAGTTTTTTTATTAAAGCTTTCTCCATTGTTGTCCACATCTAACTTAATGGAAATACTCATTGGTGTATTGATAGTCTTTAAATTATCCATATTAAATCTTTTTAACAATTCTAATGCATATTTAGTTTGACTAAGAAAAAATTCATCACTAAGTTGTTTGATTTGTAAATATAAGAAAAAGGTTAGTTCATCCATTAAGATTATTTTGAACTCTTGGCTTATACTTTTGGCAAAAGATTCGTATAAGGATTCATTCATGGAACTAAAAACAATGTCATCAATATAAATTTGAATAACAAGAAAATTATTTTTAAATTTTTTAATAAATAATATAGTATCGACCTTGCCTTTAGAGAAATTATTTTGGATAAGAAAGGAACTAAGTCTCTCATACCAAGCCCTTGGAGCTTGTTTCAATCCATAGAGAGCCTTAGATAACTTAAATATATGATTAGGAAAAAGAGCATTCTCAAATCCGGGTGGTTGTTCAGCATAAACTTCTTTGAAAATAAAGCCATTTAAAATAATACTTTCGACATCCATTTGAAATAATTTAAATTTATTACAACAAGCATAGGCAAGGAGCATCCTTATGAATTCTAATCTTGCCACATGAGCGAAGGTTTCTACATAATCAATTCCTTCTTCTTGGTTGAAATGTTTGGCCACTAATCTAGCCTTGTTTCTAACCATGATAGCAAATTCATCTTGCTTATTTCTGAAGACCCATTTAGTACTAATCACTAAATGGTCACTAGGTCTCGAAACAAGCTTCCACACCTCATTTCTCTCATATTGATTTAACTCTTCTTGCATTGTGATAACCCATGAATCATCTTTCAAGGCTTTGTCAATGCATTTTGGTTTAATTTGAGAAAGAAAAGCAATGTTAGCACAAAAATTTTTAAAGGAAGAGCAAGTTTGAATACCTTTTGATGTGCCTCATATGATTAGCTCCTTAGGATGAGCATCCACATACTTCCATTCCTTAGGTAAGGATGCTTTAGAAGAAAATATATCCAAGTTTCTAAGAGGAGATGTTTCATTCAAATTTAAAGCATCAAAATCAAGGTCATCATCAAAATTATTTTTCTTAAATTTGGAAATCTCATTAAAAACAATATGAATAGATTCTTCTATAACTAAGGTTATTTTATTAAAGACACAAAAAGTTTTAGAAGTAGAAGAGCAACAAAGAAAAATGCCTTTATTGGATTTTGCATCAAATTTCCTAAGACATCTTTTTCATTTAAGATAAAACATTTATAACTGAAAACTTTAAAATATGAAACATTGGATCTTTTATTATTTCACAATTTATAAGGAGTTTTGGAAAGTAATAATCTTACTAGAACCCTATTCATGATATAGCATGTCGTGTTAAAACTTTCGGCCCAAAAATATTTGGGTAGGCTATGTTCGTTTAATATGATTTTTGTCATTTCTTGTAATCTCCTATTTTTTCTTTCAACTACTTGGGTAGTTGAGTTGGATCTCTGGTTATGTGCCTTGAGCATCCACTCTCAAGATACCATCTCTTGCTCCTAGCTTGTGATTGTAAACATATATACAAGAAAGGAGATTTTTTAGGTACTCATTTGATTTTGGGTGTCACATTAATCAATCTGCCTAACTTATTATTTTGCATTAAGTCCTTTATGGTTCTTAACTTATGTGGACTATACATCTTAAATGGACATCTATAAGCATAATGTCTAAATTTGTAACAAAAATTATATTTATTTTGGGGTGAAACATGTAAAGTTGGTCCTTTAACAAAGATGATTAGCTTTTGGTAAGTGTTACTCATAAAATTGATTCCATCTCTTCTATGAACATGACCCTTATTAGCAAGGATCATGTTTAAGGATTTGCTACCTATTTTAAATTTTTCTAAAGTTTCATGTAGTAGCAAATTCTTCCTTTTAAGTGTCTCTAAATCTTCACATTTAGTGCATGGTGGCAATATTTCATTATCATGCTCAATATTTAATTTATCAAATTCGCTAACTAGAGAGGCATGCTCCTTTTTTAATAATTTATACTTTTAATTAACTAATTTGCATTCATCAAATAAGTCATGAAAAACATTCAACAATTCATCAAAAGATAAATTAGCTTCAAAGGAACTACTTACCTCATCGCCAAGCGCCATTAGTGCATAATTTGCAACTTCCTTATTGATTTGCTCCTCGTCTTCGGATTCACTCGAATCGTTCCACATAGCTTTGAGTGCTTTCTTCTTCTTCGGTTGCTTCTTCTTTACTTGGGGACATTCACTTTTAAGTATCTTAGCTTCTTGCATTCTTAATAAATTATTTGGTCCTTTTTTAGTTCAATTTTATTTTTAGTATCATATTTAGTTTTGTTTCTTTTTATAAATTTTTTGAATTTTCTTGTTAGAAGTGCCAAGTCATCATCATCATTGTCATCATCACTTGAGCTTTCTCTCAAGTGGTCTTCATGAATTCTAAGTGCCAAATCCTTCCTATTCTTTGGAAGATTGTTCTCAAGTTCTTCATGTGTATTGCAAGTCTTTTCATAGGTCTTTAAAGACTCGATAAGTTTTTCGAGCAAAAAGTTATTCAAGTCCTTGGCTTTTAGAATAGTTGTTACTTTAGGATCCCAACTCTTTGGAAGAGATCTTAATATCTTATTAACAAGTTTAAAATTAGAAAAACCTTTACCAAGTGCTTTTAGACCGTTGACAACATCCGTAAATCGTGTGTACATGTCTCCAATGGTCTCACTTGGTTTCATGCGAAATAATTCATAACTATGAACCAAAGATTGATTTTTTGACTCCTTGACCCTACTTGTAACTTCGTGTGTGATTTCAAGTGTATACTAAATATCATAAGCCATTTCATAAATAGCAACTCGATTGAATTCATTTTTAGCTAAAGCACAAAATAAGGCATTCATAGCCTTGGCATTTAAAGAGAAAGTCTTCTTCTCTAAATCATTCTAATCGTTCATTAAAAGAGAAAACTTTTGAAATCCGTTTTCGACGATATCCCATAACTCAAAATCCTTAGAAATCAAGAAAATCCTCATATTCTAGTTTTCCAATACATGTAATCTGTCCCATTGAACATGGGTGGACGTATGATAGAATGACCCTCTTGATTACCGACAAAAACTATCTCGATTTTTAAGCCAAATCCATAGTAACCTTGCTCTGATACCAATTGTTAGGATTAATACAACACTAAGATGGGAGGAGGGGGGGGAGTGTGAATTAGTGTAACGATAAAAATGGTTACGATTCAGAATTCTTTCGACTTAAAAAAAAGCATTTAGCTTTCGACTATAAAGTATTTAGCTTTGAAAACAATCGTAAAAGCAAGAAAGGTAGTCAAGGCAATATGCAATAAAAGTAATCAGCAAAGAAGGAAAGTGCACAGCAAGGAAAGAACACACTGATTTATAGTGATTCAGTCATCCGACCTACGTCCACTCTCGATACCTCCTCCGTCGAGGTCATTAGCTTTCACTATTGATCTTCCTTTAATGGGCGAGGATTAATCACCCCATTACAGATCTCTTCTTCTTTTAATAGGTTCAGGAGTCAACCTTTTTACGATTCACACATCTCTACTTATATAGAAATCTAAGTTAGAATCGGTGGAGGTGAACTCTCATAATTAAAATAGCGATTTCAATATAATCTTAGGTTTT
Source organism: Musa beccarii (assembly GCA_024322285.1). Taxonomy (NCBI): domain Eukaryota; kingdom Viridiplantae; phylum Streptophyta; class Magnoliopsida; order Zingiberales; family Musaceae; genus Musa; species Musa beccarii. Next base: position 27,307,539 of record CM044394.1, read on the forward strand.
TTATTCACTTTTTTGTATCCCACAAGCAGAGAAGTGTGGGGTATTTATAGGCCTCAATTAGCTTAAAAAATAAAGCCAAAAAAATATTTTCTCAGATTTTTGGGGTACTGGCAGTACCACCGTCTAGTCTGGCGATACTATCACTAGATAGAGTCTCGGCTATTAGATTTGGGTGGTACCACCGTTTGGTTGTTAATAACAACTAGTGGTACCACCACTCAGACCTCCTAGGACACTGAGCCCTGGGTAATTCCATCGCCCAGTCCTAGCAGTGTCATCGCGAGACAAGATTTAGGATACTATTTGGGCCAACAATCCGACCCAAACCAGTTCGGATTCGAGCCTAATTGGCCCCTAACTGAGTTAGTGAGATTACCTCTTAATCCTAACTCAAATTACATCCTAACTATGATAATAAGATATTAACTAAGAAAATTAAGCCTAGTCAATCAAAGGTTCTTCCGGCGAGCTTCCAACGATCTTCCAACGGACTTCCGATGGACTCTCGGCGATCTTCCAGCAGACTCCCACCAAGCCCTTGAATTCTCAATGATCTTCTTGGCAAGCTCCGACGAGCTTCTTGGCTAGCTTTTGATGAACCTCTCGATGATCTCCAGTGAACCTCCAAAGAACTTCTCGGTGAACTCTCGATGAACTTTTCAACGAGTTCCCGATGAACTTCTCGGCAAACTTCGACAACACTACCGATGAACTTCTTGGCGAACGCCCGACGAATCGTCCGATCTTTGACTCTAGCACAATATTTGCTTTATGCCTTATTTATTATCGTAGTTAATCATGCAACACTTTTCTCAACATATAGATTAGATCAATAATTTATCAATTGATTTCATCATCAAAATCTGAGATTCAACACTCTGTCCCGATGTCTAATCTTTGGCATGATACTCTCCAGCCCAACATTTGATTCTCCTGCTTCACGATTCAAGTCCATGATTGAATTTTCTCCTACTTCACTTTTCTCAAACACTTATTAGTTCATAAACTCATCAATTGATTTTATCATCAAAATTCGAGATTTAATAATCTCCCCATTTTTATAATGACAATCAATTGATGATGGAGTTTTAACTAAACTCCCATTATCTATATGTCACATTCAAAGAAACTCAAATTCAAAAAATAATAAGTTTATAATGCTAGTCTTTTAATTCAAGTTGAATAATTTTAATCATTAATCATAGTGATCATATGCAACACATCATATCAAAATAATCATTGCTCACTTCATATGTATGTGAAAATATCATTGCATACATCATAATATCAAAGTAATCATTACATAATTTCAAATCATCATAAGTGAAGATATTGTATAATTTCAAATCATCGAATAGTACAATCAACTTCTCCCCCTTTATCATTAACAAAAAGGAGAAATATATAAGTTTTTGCTTGTCTTTTAAATGTGTAAACTAGCAAATTTTTGCCTCTTTTTGAAATATGCAAGCTAGCAAGTTTTTGCTTCTCTTTGAAATATAAAAGCTAGCATGTTTTTGCTTTTATTTGAAATGTGCAAGTTATCAAGTTTTTGCTTCTCTTTGAAATGTGCAAGTTGGCAAGACTCTCTCCTCCTTTTGTCAAAAAAAAAAGGGAATAATACAATGGTGTAATTTTTCTCCTTTTAAATTAATGTATCAATCATAATATGAAAGATATTAATATAAAAGATAAATTTAAATCATGAGAGATCAATTTGATGTTGGGGTATTATAAGTCATGAATACAAAGGAGTCATATGAAATAAATAAATCTCAAGTCATGAATGCCAAAAGATCATGATTCATTTTGATAAATCTTTTCTTTAGTAAATAACAAAAACAAAAATCATAGGAGATCAAAAAATAAAAAATCTTGATTCATACAAAAGAAATCTCAAGTCATGAATACCAAAAAATCAAGATCATGATTTATTTAGATAAATCTCCTCCATAGTAAAAAGAAAGAATCATATGAGAACAAATAATAAAAGGTTCTTCATTCATGCATTTGAATAAATATTTTTCAATAAAAAATGAGTTTAAACAACTTTTGGATGTATCTCCAATGATGAGCTCCTTAGGATGTGCATTTACATACATCCATTTATTGGGTAAGGTTTCTTTGGAATAGATATATCTAAGTTACTTTAGAGAGAAGAATTCTCAATTAAATTTAATTTATCAAATGCAAAATCATCATCAAAATTATTTTCTTAGTTCAAGAGATTCATAAAAAAATAACATAAATATTTATCAATGACTAAGGATCTCTTATTGAAAACTCGATAAGCTTTAGGGATAGAGAAATGTTCATGAAAAATGCATTCCTCTTATAGGTTCTTTAGTTTCAATTTGTGTGATTGATTTCATACTAGCATGCCTTAATCTTCTATGCCAAAGCCATTTATTATTATTTAAAACTGAAAAAAAAGTTTCATCATGACAATCATCAAGATCAATAGTTTAATCATTATTGCTCCTTAAAGCGATCATAGATTTATTTTTATTTAGTTTTGGTTCCTAAAGGAGCCATAAATGATTTGATGCTAAAAATCAAGGAAGGTAGATTTAACCATGAAGGACCCAAAGTTAAATGGGTACCTAAAGCAAACCCATTTTTTATAGGTATATTTTCAAATAAAAGCTAGAAGCAAAAGATGATATCTTGATAGTGGATCCTCAAGGCACATGACTAGTGATCCAATATATTTCTCAAAGCTTACAAGCCGAGACGAAAGATATGTCAACGTCGGATATATTAACAAAGAAAATATTAGTAATAAATCAAATCTTTTGATTGAAGATGTTCTTTTAGCAAATTACTTAAAATATAACTTATTAAGCATTAGTCAATTATGTGTTAAGTGATATAAAATTAAAGTTGAATCTAATACTTACATTATAGAGATACCAGATAAAAATAAATCTATAATTGCTTTAAAGAGTGATAATATTTATATTATTAATCTTGATGATTTTCATGATGAAACTTATTTTTTGATTTTTAACAATGATGTATGGCTTTGGCATAGGATATTAGATTATGTAAGTATAAAATTAATCTCACAAATTATAACTAAAGAACTTATGAGAGGAATGCCTAGAATTAAATTTGTCAAATATAAAATTTGTAATGCATGTCAACTAGGAAAACAACTAAAGAGTAGCTTTAAACCTAAAAATTAAGTGAGTATCTCAAGATCATTATAATTAATTAGATTTATTTGGATCAATTGATATCACAATTCTAGGAGGTAGTAAATATGCTTTTGTAATTGTTGATGATTATAGTAGATATACTTGGACATACTTCTTGGAACATAAAATTGATTGTTTTAAATATTTTATAAAATTTTACAAATAAGTTCAAAATAAAAAAAAGGTTTATGATTTCTTTTATTTGTAGTGATAATGGTAGTGAATTTAAAAATCATGATTTTTAAGAAATTTATAATTCGAATGGGTATGACCATAATTTCTTTATTCCAAGTGCTAGTTATAGGTGCCCTACAAGTCAATCACATGAGTGATTGCACCTGTAACACGCTGCGTTAATCTCTTTACTTATGATTATTGGCATTATTTCACATTATCTAGATGTATATTGTGATGTCCTTGGATCTGTGCAATGGGAATTGGATCGTGATGAGATTACGATAATGAGACCGATTCACCTTTAAACACAGACCCTAAATTATCCTAGTCATAGGTTACTCGAGAAGGACATCGAGATAATCGGATAGACTGGTGTGCTATATACCCGTTCATATGATGGAGGTAGCTGGTCTCATAGCTACTCGTGTGGGGACACTAAGGGTACAGTGCAGGTGCTTATTAGAGAATGAGTTCACTGATTGATACGCCTACAGAATGCTGGATGGTTATTGATACCTCACGTCAGACAATAATTCCGTAGTCCTAGTAGTGTATATGATCCTTAGACTTGAGACACCAAGGATATCCTGTATGAGTACTCCATTCTTTGATACTCGACTTATAGGTTTGGAAAGTTCCATATCTAGTACACCCGGTCATTGGGAGTGGTAACCAACCGTACGAGAGCTATTGAGTGTCAATAGAGGATTATCCGCTCTCGGTATCATGAGAGGAATATCTCATGTGTTCTTGCTCGAACAAATCCTTGGCCAAGGTTATTCGGATTGAGAGAGAAAGAGTTCTTCGGGAGAATCCGACAAGAGCAAGGCTCGAGGAGAGACCATATGGGCCTGACAGCACCATGTCCATTATAGGGTCTCTGGGATATTGGATGGATGAGAGATTATAGATACATTGTAACTGAGGACAAATAGGTCCAAAGGATTGGATTCCCCTATATCGTCTGGGGGCCGCGGCGTAATGGCCTGGTACATCCGTAGTCGATGAGTTGGGTGAATTATTATAGAGATAATAATTCACTATTTCATAAGGAGTTCTGACAAGTATAACTCACTGCCAGCTCGATACTAGGCATAGAGGGTCACACACATATGGTAGGTGTTGCGACAAGTAGAGGTTCCGATATGAGATATCCGCTGAACCCCCTCTCTTATTGGATATCCATTAAACCCCTGAATTATTGGATCTTGAGATGAGATCCAATAATTGCTAATAAGAGATTATTGGATAGAAACCCACTAATCCAAGAGGCTTGGATAATTGGATGGAGATCCAATATCCAATAGGGCAAAAAGATCCATTTGGGTTTTCAGAGGGCCTCTATAAATAGGAGGGAACTAGAGTTCTATAGGCTGAGGGTTTTTGGTAGCCACCTCCTATTTGCCTCTCCCTAGAGAGAGAGGTGCATCGTCGCAATCCCTGTTGTGTTGAAACCGCTAGAGAGGAGGACACTTGACTTCCTTCATCCTCTCCCATAGATCTACAGGAATTCAGGGATATACAATCTCTCTAGGTATCTTCTTTTGCACGTGCAGTTTTTGCAGATTTGTTTTTGACGCACCGATCTTTGCACAATGAAGGAAACTTTCTACAGGAAATCTGGGGTTTTGTTTTTCTGTTCTTCCACTACGCATGTGATGTCGTCCCCCTTAGTCAGATTTCCAAACAATGGTATCAGAGCTAGATTGTTCGTGCAAAGTTCGGATCTTAAACTGCGTGTGTTGTGATCTAGAATAGGTCTTATCGCCAAAATCGTTGGCGCGAATAGCGAGAAAGGGCAGCAACTGTTGCTACCCGCTCATGCAGCAACCGCAAGGCTACTTGCAGCCTTGCTACCTGCATAGGCAGCAATCGATGGGCTACCTGCAAGGCAGCGCCAACGGCCTACGGGCCAGCTTACATGGGTGCCGATGGGTGCGCCGAAGCAGACACGGCACAGGGCAGCGCCCATGGGCGCGGCGGCGGCGTTATGCCCGCTGGGCAGCAGCAGGGCGCTGGCGCTGGCGCCATGCCGCAGAGCCAGGCCGTAGAGGCCCGGTGGTAAGCGCTGGCGCCATACAAGCGGCGGCGGCGCGCCTTCCCTACCCGCAATGGGTAGCGCCAGCGCCCCCCATGGCCAGCCCGCAAGGGACAATGCTGCCTGCGGGCGATCTGCCCGCAGATGTGGGCGCACCCGCAAGGGGCAGCGCCGCTCGCGGATAGACCGCCAACAGGCGCTGCGCCCACGAGCAGGGGCGACGCGCTCGGCCATAGTGGCCACCGCTGGTAGGGTGGCGGCGGCCGCAACGCTGCAGAGGAGGGATTAGGGTTTTTCTAGGCAAAAGATAGTTTTACCCTTTGGAATTTCAAAAATTCTAGATTCTGTCCTTTTTGATAGAATTATCAAAATACCCTTTTGGCCGAATTATCGAAATACCCTTAGGAATTTAAAAAATTTCCTTTATGTCCCTGATTTCAAAAAATTAAATATGTTAATTAAATAGTTTAATTCACTATTATTTTTTTATCTCGTAGTCCTATAAAATAACATATACATGTGATGTATGATGTGGATAGATGATCATGGACTTGTGATGTGATGTGTGTACATGTGATTATTATTATTAGGGTCTGCGAGCCTCTATTTTTCTCGTTTATTGTCGGGTCTATATGCCTGTAATTATGCTGTAATTACACGAGGAGGCACAGCGGTAGCGTGACTCACGAGGCCGAGACGGATGATCCGACGCATAAAGATGTGTTGAGATGCCGACGGATCCGACGAAGCGAGATGGACGATCACAAGGCATAGAGATGCGCCGAAGTACACATAGATATTGATGTGAATGATTGGGCCCACTGGCTCGGGCCTGATCACATTAGGATATGGTCCATGATCATCTGGTGTGATTGCTCATGTGATGTGTGATTAGTTATACACCTACTAGATATGTATATATATATTTGCATGCGATGTAGATATATATATTAAATACGTATGTGTGTGACATATTATGTTAGGAGACCAAACCAAAATCCCCTCTATTAATAATATTAAGTCGGTAAACATGAGGCAATAAGATTGACCCACGTGGCCTTCCATCATTATAACTAGGAGCCGATTCCCGGTGTAGGTTGAGTTGGTCGAGTCCCTCGAGACTCACCTATATCGCGTCTCGCCATCTTATCTATGACATAAAGATGTTAAAGGTGACCTGAGGACATGGTATGCTTGGTCGAGTCCCTCGAGAGAATCTCACCTAATCAGACTCATCTGGTAACGATGTTAATGACTTAACCAAACATCATGGTTGGTCGAGTCCCTCGAGGCCATGGTGGTTCGAAGGCCGAACAGGACGGGAATCACAAGGAGTTGTGATTAGCAAGAGTTGTCTACCTTTACAGGCTTAACGTGATTGGTCGAGTCCCTCGAGGTTACGTTAAGACACCGATTGGATCCTGATCGCCACTAGAGATATGTCGGGGGTCTCCGATTCACATATCCGAGGGTGTTGTGTTTCTCGCAAAAAATTAGTGGGAATACATTAAGATAGAAGTCCTTATCTTAATTATTTAATTTCTGCAAAGTCTGCATGTTATTTATTTCTGCTACATCTTTTATTTCAGAAAAATATCGCTTTCAAATCCTTTACGTGGCATACTTGATGCCAACCGCCTCACTGGTCCAAATTATATGGATTGGCTTCGCAATATGAGAATCATTCTCACGACGGAGAAAATCGTATATGTCCTTGATATAGTGATCCCTACACCCGACGACGGGGCAAGCGAGGATGAGATCGCTCGTTATGTGAAGTACTTAGATGATTCCACTCTTGCTTAGTGTTATATGTTGGCCTCTATGACTACTGAGTTATAGAGACAGCATAAAAATATGGATGCTAATTCCATACTCCTACATCTCCGTAAACTGTTTGAGGAACAGAGAAGAACACAGCGATATGAGATATCAAAGAGTCTTTTCCGTGCTAGGATGACTGAGGGGACACCGGTTCAGAACTATGTCCTTAAGATGATTGAGTGGATCGAGAAACTCATAGGTCTAGGAATAGTCCTAGAGGATAACCTATGTGTGGATCTTGTACTTCAGTCCCTACCAAATTCCTTTTCTCAATTCATAATGAATTTTAATATGAACAAACTTAAGGTGACCCTCCCAGAGCTCCTCAATATGTTGAGAGAAGCAGAGAGCACCTTCAAGAAAGAGAAGCCAGTTCTCTACACTAGTGAGACTAGAAAGAAAAGGAAGACTGAGAAGACCCTTAAGAAGGGCAAGGGCAAAAGCAAAATGGGTAAGGCAAAGGTTGCCAAGAAAGACCCAACAAAGGACAAAGGCCAGTGCTTCCACTGCGGTAAAGATAGGTACTGGAAGAGGAACTGCAAAGAGTACCTTGCAGAGAGGGCAAAACAGAAGCTTGTAGAAGTTTCAAGTACATTCATGATCAGTCTCCATTTATCAGAATCTTATGATAACACATGGGTATTAGATACCGGGAGTGCTTATCATATTTATAATTTGTTGCAGGTTCTGGCAGGACCTAGGAGATTAAACAGAGGCGAGATAGACCTTAAGATGGGCAATGGAACAAAGGTTGCTACACTGGCTGTTGGCAAGGTCATCTTACATCTGCCTGGTGGAGCGATTATTGCATTAGATGCATGCTATTATGTTCCTTCTATTATCAAAAACATTATTTTCATTTCATGTTTGACAGCTATTGGATATAAATTAGTTTTTAAGAACAATGGTTGTTCAATAATATAAGATGATGAGATCATCACAAGAGGAACATTGCATAATGGTTTATTTATGCTAGATATAGCTCCACATATCATGAGTGTAAGTGAGTCTAAGAGAAAATGAGAAGTGGAGAACCAGACAGGAAAGAGTATTAAAACCCTTCGATCAGATCGAGGAGGTGAGTACTTGAGTATAGAGTTCACCCAGTTTCTTAAAGACTATGGGATCTTATCCCAATAGACACCACCTTATACACCACAGCTTAATGGTGTATCAGAAAGGAGGAATCGCACACTGTTAGACATGGTACGTTCCATGATGTGTTTCGCCGACCTACCCATCTCATTCTGGGGATATGCCCTAGAGATCGCAGCTTACCTTCTGAACAGGATTCCAACTAAATCAGTGATGTCTACTCCATATGAGATATGGAATGGAAAGAAGCCCGATCTTAAAGTTGTTAAGATTTGGGGCTGCCCTACCCACGTTAAGAGACACAACCCTGACAAGTTAGAATCTAGGATGGAATGGTGCAAGTTCGTGGGATACCCTAAGGAAACTTATGGGTATTATTTCTATCACCCTAAGGACCGAAAGGTCTTTGTTGCCAAAAGAGCAGTGTTCCTTGAGAAGGAACACATTCTTAGTGGAGATAGTGGGAGCATGATAGAGTTGAGCGAGGTTAGAGAACCTAGCTTAAGCACCATTCCAAAATCTATTCAGATACTTAACACACAAGTTCTAACTTTATGTAGGTCCGATAGAGTATCTCATCCTCCTGAGAGATATGTGGGACATATCAGAGGAGAGGATGTTGAGGATATTGATCCTCAGACCTACAAGGAGGCTATTATGAGCATAAACTCCGGGAAATGGCAAGAGGCCATGAATTCAGAAATGGATTCCATGTACTCCAACAAGGTTTGAAACCTAGTTGATGCACCCGAGGGTATTGTATCCATTGGTTGCAAGTGGATCTTCAAAAAGAAGATTGGAGTAGATGGACAGGTAGAGACCTATAAAGCAAGGCTAGTGGCTATGGGGTATCGTCAAAGGCAAGGTGTTGACTATGACGAAACTTTCTCTCTTATAGCCATGCTAAAATCTATTCAAATTCTATTGGCTATTGCAGCACACTATGATTATGAGATCTGGCAGATGGACGTCAAAACCGCATTCCTCAATGGTAACCTCGATGATGAGGTTTATATGATATAGCCTGAGGGATTCATGTCCAAGGATTATCCAGATAAGGTGTACAATTTGCTTAGGTCCATTTATGGAATGAAGCAAGCTTCCCGAAGTTGAAACATAAGATTTGATGAGGCGATCAGATCTTATGACTTCGTTAAGAACGAAGATGAACCTTGTGTGTACAAGAAATTAAGTGGGAGCACTATCACCTTTTTGGTATTATATGTGGATGACATCCTGATCATTGGGAATGATGTAGGAATGCTCTCCACAGTAAATACTTAGTTATCTAGGAACTTCTCCATGAAGGACTTAGGGGAAGCATTTGACATATTGGGGATACGGATCTATAGAGATAGATCCAAGAGGATGCTTGGCTTGTCCCAGTCCAGGTACATAGACACCATTGTCAAAAGGTTTGGCATGAAAAATTTCAAGAGAGGTCTCATACCAATGAGACATGAAATATCACTTTCTAGGAATATGTCCCCAAAGACTCCTAAAGAAAGGGCACACATAGATATGATGCCATATGCATCCGCTATAGGATCTATCATGTATGCTAGGCTATGTACCAGGCCTGATATAGCATATGCTCTGAGTGTCACGAGCAGATATCAGGCAGATCTAGGCTTGGAGCACTGGAAAGCAATAAAATGTATCCTTAAGTACTTGAGAAGGACTAAGGATCTTTTACTGGTATATGGAGGTAGTAGCCTCAAGGTTGAGGGCTACACGGACTCAAGCTTCCAATCCGATGTCAATGATAGCAAGTCTAATTCAGGGTATATATTTACCATGAATGGAGGAGTAGTATACTGGAAGAGTTCCAAGCAAGACACTACTACTGACTCGACGACAAAGGCGGAATACATTACTGCAGTAGAGGTAGCAAAGGAGGGAGTCTGGATGAAGAGGTTCATCATAGACCTAGAGTCATGTTGAGCAGCGAGGATATGATTCCCTTAAATTACGACAAATATGGGACGATTACTCAAATAAGGGAACCCGGGTCTCATTAGAAGTGTTCTGAGGAGGTTCCAACTTATTAGAGAGATCGTGGCCCGAAAAGATGTAGCAATGGAAAGAGTTCCATCCGAAGATAACATTGCAGATCCACTGACAAAGCCACTGACTCAGATTATTTTTTAGCGTCAAAGAGGTCTGATAGGGATCAGACATGTTGGTGATTGGCTTTAGGTCAAGTGGGAGATTGCTAGTTATAGGTGCCCTACAAGCCAATCACATGAGTGATTGCACCTGTAACACATTGCGTCAATCTCTTTACTTATGATTATTGGTATTATCTCACATTATCTAGATATATATTATGATGTCCTTGGATCTATGCAATGGGAATTGGATCGTGATGAGATTATGATAATGAGACCGATTCACCTTTAAACACAGACCCTAAATTATCCTGGTCATAGGTTACTCGAGAAGGACATCGAGATAACCAGATAGACTGGTGTGCTATATACCCGTTCATATATGGAGGTAGCTGGTCTCATAGCTACTCATGTGGGGACACTAAGGGCATAGTGCAGGTGCTCATTGGAGAATGAGTTCACTGATTGATCCGCCTACGGAATGCTAGATGGTTATTGATACCTCACGTCAGATAGCAATTCCGTAGTCCTAGTAGTGTATATGGTCCTTAGACTTGAGACACCAAGGATGTCCTGTATGAGTACTCCACTCTTTGATACCGAACTTATAGGTTTGGAAAGTTCCATATCTAGTACAGCTGGTCATTGGGAGTGGTAGCCAACCTTACGAGGGCTATTGAGTGTCAATAGAGGATCATCCGCTCTCAGTATCATGAGAGAAATATCTCATGTGTTCTTGCTCGAACAAATCCTTGGCCAAGGTTATTCGGATTGAGAGAGAAAGAGTTCTCCGGGAGAATCCGACAAGAGCAAGACTCGAGGAGAGACCGTATGGGCTTGACAGCACCATGCCCAGTATAGGGTCTCTAGGATATTAGATGGATGAGAGATTATAGTTACATGGTAACTGATGACAAATAGGTCCAAAGGATTGGATTCCCCTGTATCGTCTGGGGACCACGGCATAGTGGCCTGGTACATCCGCAGTCGATGAGTTGTGTGAATTATTATAGAGATAATAATTCACTATGTCAGAAAGAGTTCTGACAAGTATAACTCACAGCCAGCTCGATATTAGGCCTAGAGTGTCACACACATATGGTAGGTGTTGCGATGAGTAGAGGTTCGGATATGAGATATCCGCTGAACCCCCTATCTTATTGGATATCCATTAAACCCCTAAATTATTGGATCTTGAGATGAGATCCAATAATTGCTAATGAGAGATTATTGGGTAGAAACCCACTAATCTAAGAGGCTTGGGTAATTGGATAGAGATCCAATACCCAATAGGGCAAAAAGATCCATTAGGGTTTTCAGGGGGCCTCGATAAATAGGAGGGAACCAGAGTTCTATAGGCCGAGGGTTTTTGGTAGCCACCTCCTATTCACCTCTCCCTAAAGAGAGAGGTGCATCGTCGTAATCCATGCTATGTGGATACCACTAGAGAGGTGGACACTTGACTTCCTTCATCCTCTCTCACAGATCTGCAGGAATTTAGGGATATACGATCTCCCTAGGTATCTTCTTTTGCACGTGCAGTTTTTACGGATTTGTTTTTGACGCACCGTTCTTCGCACGACGACGGAAACTTTCTACGAAAAATCTGGGGTTTTGTTTTTCTGTTCTTCCGCTACGCATGTGATGTCACCCCCCTTACGTGGATTTACCAACACCAAGAAATTCATAATAAAATAGAGTTATTGAGAGAAAAAAATAGAAGTTTACAAGAAATGGTAAGAACCATGCTTAATGAATATAGTCTACCTAAATATTTTTGGGCTAAAGCTATTAACACAATATGCTATGTCATGAATGTTAGGATCAATACGACACTAAGAGGGGGGGGGGTGAATTAGTGTAACGATAAAAATACATCAATTTAAAATTCTTTCGACTTTACAAAAAATCATATCGACAAAGTATTTAGCTTTGAAAACAATCGTAGAAGCAAGAAAGGAAATAAAGATAGTATACAATAAGAGCAATTAGTAAAGAAGGAAAGAGCACAACAAGGACAGAACACATCAATTTATAGTGGTTCGGTCGTTTAACCTACACCATGTCACCAACTTAACTGATTTTGCCTAAGTCGTGAGGTACCATTACGTGTCTATCCGCAAAGGTCAGCCTCCCTAAAACCTCCTACGATCCTGATAGAACCCTAGAGGAATTCTATAGAGATTGATCTTTGAGGGGGATCAACCCTTGGAACGTTATAGGGGTTCCACCCTCCAAGTAGCCTGGTGGCTGTAATTGTAGATTGATCTTTCTCATTCCAAAGAGGTGGAGGCTACAAGGTTATATAGAGCTCCAAACCCTAGCCCTAGGGGCTGCTTCCTTAGTGAACTACCCAATTTGCCCTCAACCTTAGCGGGCCGGCCCAGTAACAAGGGGGCAGCGGCTAAGAAGCCCAAAGACCCAAATATAAACCCTAGCCTCTCTTCTTTATAGGATAGAGGCGGCTAGGTGGGGTTTATTACATTCTCACAGGTTTTATTAGTGCTACATGGTTGAGTAGGACCTTACCTGCTAGGGTCCTATCAAGCCCGCCTCTTCAAATTAGCCTTGTCCTCAAGGTGGGGTTCCATGAACTCAGGGACCGGGACTTCAAAACTCCTCATATGATTCCCATGTGGCATCTTGAGTGGTAAATTAGTCCAATGTACTAGTACTTCAAGAGAGGGACGTCGACGACGCATCACGACTCTGCGGTCGAGGATGGCTTGTGGTTGGGCTTGAATATTTCCATCATCAAGCCACGGTGGTGTTGGGCGCTTGGATGCAGGGTGTCTCGTGTTCTCCCAACTTGGGCTTCAAGCATGACACGTGGAGACAGGGTGAATTTTGACATCTTTAGGTAATTTAAGTCTGTACGCCACAGCTCCAATAAGCTCTATGATCTGATAGGGCCCATAAAAACATGGAGATAGCTTCATGGAGGCTCATGTGTTGATGGATAGTTGCTTGTATGGTTGTAGGCGAAGATAAACCCAGTCTTCTACTAAAAATTCCCTTGCACTTCTTCGTGTGTCAGCTTGCTGCTTCATTCTAGCTTGAGTGGTAGAGAGATTATCCTTTAGCAGCTATAGGAGTTTGTCCCTATCAATTAAATCTTGGTCGACCTGATCTACCTTAGCCGAGCCAATTACATACTTTGGAATCACAGCTTCAAGGGTGGATGTAAAGGTACGACCGACCATATAATACTTCATATGGGGTACATTTTGTAGATGAATGATATGTAGTATTGTACCACCATTCGGCCCAGGGGAGCCATTTCGTCCACTCCTTTGGTCGATCACTAGCGAAACACCGAAGGTATGTCTCTAAACATCTGTTCACCACTTCTGTTTGGCCGTCAGTTTATGGATGATATGTAGTGCTCATCTTGAGTTTGTTGCCTTGTAACTGAAATAACTCGATCCAAAATTTACTAGTGAAGACCCTGTCACGATCACTTACGATGGACCTTGGCATCTCATGTAGTTTGACAATATTTTCTATGAAAATCTGAGCAATACTAATAGTAGTGTAGGGATTTCGCACACAAAAATAAGCATATTTCGTAAGTCGATCAACCACCACAAGGATTGTGCTTTTACCTTTAGAAGGTGGCAGCCCTTCGATGAAGTCCATGGAGATGTCACCCACACCGAGTCCGGTATGGGTAGTGGTTGTAGTTTCCTGGACTCGCTAATGTTTCACCTTTTGTCTTTGTTGACATACATCACATTGTGCTACGTATTCAGAAATAATTTTTTTCATCCCTTTCCAATAAAAGTTTTGCTTCACTCTTTTGTAGGTTCTTAGAAATCCGGAGTGCCCTGCTAAAGGTGTAGAGTGCATTTTCATGCAGAATGACTTTGATGCAAGGGGAGTTTGGTATAAGCACAATACGACCTTTATAGCGTAGATCCCTCGAATCCCAAGTATAGTGAGCTATTGCGCTTGGATCCTCCTCCAATTTTTTGATGATGTTGCTGGTTTCTGGATCCTTCTTCCATTCCTCCCCCTCTAGTTGCTGCTGGAGATGCATAAGAAAGCCACCATTTATCTTGTGTAAAACTTTCTCCATTTGTTGGGTTGAAACAGTGGTTAATGAGCGCGCTTCCCGTGTAGGGTGACCTGTTTACCTTTGCAATAGAATTTCATAATCAATTTGAAAAAATTCCAAGAGACATCACCTAGTGTCGTCAGCCATTCTATGCCCAGCACAGCCTCATAATCATCAATTGGTAGGAGGAAGAAGTCAACAACAATTTCTTGGCCCTGTAGTAATAGTTTCACCAGTGGGCATCTTTGGTCGTATTTTAGGATTCGGCCGTCGGCAACCTTTACGTCGAACTTGCTGCAACCTTCGATATAGAGCGCCATCCGAGCAGCAACCTTACTATATAGAAAATTATTAGTACTGCCTGTATCGATGAGAATGGTGATTGGTTGTTGTTTGAGCAGGCCTCCAACTTTCATCGTTTGCGGATTTGAGTAGCAGGCTAGCGCATGTACCATAAAGTCGGTTGATTGTGGCTCTTCTTCCACATCTTCATCCTCATGTTCAAGACTCTCTTCTGGCTGTTCACTGATCTCTTCTTCCACTGGTTCAATCATAAGAAGTCTCCCTTTTTTACAGTGATGCTTGCGGCTCCACGGCTCGTCACAATGCCAACATAACCCCTTGGCAGATTGGTCTCGAAGCTCTTCTCTTGTCAACCTTTTTAGTGCAAGAGCTCGACTGATAGTAGGGGGGGCTGAGGGATTCGATATTGCTGGTTGGGGAACGACCCTAGTCCTTCGGGCTTCGTGGTTCAATCGCTCCTCCTGAAGTCGTGCGAAAGAGATGGCTGCCATAAGCGTGTACGGTTGTCGTGCTTTAACTTCTCCCCGGATCTCCGACTTCAAGCCCTCAATAAATGTCCCCAATAACTATTTTTCAGACCAATCACAAGTTTGATTAGATAACCTTTCAAACCTGGTTTGATACTCCTGGATGGTGGAGGTTTGTCGGATCTTTGCTAGTTGTCCGTCGATGTTCTCGTAATCGGTTGGTCCGAAGCGGATCAGCAGTCCTTCTTTGAATTGTCGCCATGAGAGGACTCCATGAGTGTGTTCAAACCAATCAAACCATTGTATGGCATCCCCTTCAAGATGTATAGCTACAATTTCTACCATAGATGTGTCCGCGGTTTTGTGGTACCGAAAATATCGCTCCGCGCACGAGATCCAACCAATCGGGTCTCCTTCTTCCCATCTAGGGAAGTCTACCCTCATGCGTGGATAGTAGGGATCGATCATAGAGCCTCCCTTCTCTTGGGAGTCATCTCTTCGGTCAGAGCTCTCTCCTTGATGAGATTTCTTTGGGCTCGATGTTCGACCCAAATTGAGTTCGGCAAAGAGAGCCCGAATCTTATCCTCCATTCGCGTCTCGAAGGCTTTGAATTTAGCATTTATCGCCTCCTCGGATGCCATAGTATATGCCTCCAGATCTATAATATTAAGATCTCTCTTTTGTTTCCGGGTTAAAGGCATGAATTGTTTGAGGGAAGTGGTGGCCGAAAGGGTTTGTGGATCGGTGGATGTAGGCTACGGTTTAGGATTATTTTATGGCTATTTTGGGTGCTGTTTGGGGCAGCGATTTGATGGAGTTTTGGGCTGAGATGGTAGTGGATAAAGGTTAGGGAAGAGGGTTTTAGATCTGTGGTAGATCTCAGCAAAGATTTGACAAAAATCAGTGGCAATTGCTGCCTATGTGCGCTGCCTCATAAGAGCAGAATTGTCGTCGAAGAAATAGCGATTTCTCGACGAAATTTCCAGCGAAAACTCAGGGATTTGAGGAGGGGGTTTGATGGTAGAATCTTAGTTTAGATAGCAACAAGGATAATAAATTGGATCAAGAAATTTTGGTAGTAAAGCAGTAAAGAAATCGGTGCAAGTTGCGATAGCAGAATTCTCATCGAAAAATTTCAGCAGTTTGCGACGAGAGATTGCAGCAACACACGAATTTTTTTTTTGATGAATTCCACAATAGATTAATCATGGATGGAAGCCAAGATGATCTATGAGGTGCACAAAAAATTTTGTTCAAAAAGGATGACAATTAGATCGGTTAAAGGCAGCAACACGCGGCTGAAATTTTCTACAGCGATCCTTCGTTCGCAAAGATGGTAACTTTTGCGACGCAAGGAATTCGCAGGCAAGGGATTAATAGAAAAACTTTTTTTTGATATTTTAGATGAAAAATTGCAGCAGCAAAAGGTATTGGTGGTAGAAAAATACCAGATCTCTGATGCAATTAGAGGTGGCGATCAGAGATTGATTTGATCTACGTCAAGAGATGACGGTGGAGACGATGACGTCAAGAGCAATTGTGGGAATTGCTTGGCTAATGGTGGGCGGCAGGGATGGCATCAAAAGCAGCAAGATCGTTGCTCTGATACCAGATGATAGAACCCTAGAGGAATTCTATAGAGATTGATCTTTGAGGGGGATCAACCCTTGGAACGCTATAGGGGTTCCACCCTCCAAATAGCCTGGTGGCTGCAATTGTAGATTGATCTTTCTTATTCCAAAGAGGTGGAGGCTACAAGCTTATATAGAGCTCCAAACCCTAGCCCTAGGGGCTGCTTCCTAAGTGAACTACCCAATTTGCCCTCAACCTTAGCGGGCTGGCCCAGTAACAAGGGGGCGACGGCTAAGAAGCCCAAAGACCCAAATATAAACCCTAGCCTCTCTTCTTTATAGGATAGAGGCGGCTAGGTGGGGTTTATTACATTCTCACAGGGTTTTTATTAGCTGCTACATGGTTGAGTAGGACCTTACCCTGCTAAGGTCCTATCAGATCCCTTAGGACCTACATAAGAGAAGACAGGACAAAGAAAGAGCTTCACACCGGATCCACAAGCAACCCTTTCAACAAACACATTATAGCCAATGCAAAATTCAACCATGGATATCACAAGCTCAGAACGATTGCACAACAAAGGTATAAAATTAGTCCACTACAAATCAAAATTTGTTACAAGTATCCACATGACACCATCATTATATACAAGCCTACAATGACCACTTAACTCACTTAAATATGGTTGTTAAGCCTTTGGCAAGCCCTTTATATGCTTTACAAAGCTAGAACAAATCGAAAAGATACGGACATGCATAAGCATTACACCGAACAAGCCATTTATAATTCATCTGTGACATTCTCCCCCACTTATTCCTTCGATGTCCTCGTCAAAGCCTTTTTTGACGTTGTAACTCCACATATTTGCTGGATCTTTAATCTTCTGCTCCTGCTGTAATGTGCCCCTTGACACCCAGCTGTTCTCCGCTTATTGCTGTTGAGTCATCGAACTTTGATCTGCTATGTTGCTTTAACTCACCAATAACTCTGACTCTGGTGTGAGGTCGATAGAGTTGTGCTGATCTTTGCTGATTTTTGTAAATTCTTCAAGTGAAGGAAAAGACCATCCTTGATATGCATTAGTTTTCAAATGTCTCTTGTTGCTTGAATTGGGTAGATGCTTGTTGGAGCTTTAACGAGCATCGCCTCATAAACTTTAGAGTTTTTAAGTCCTTCCTCTACAAAATTTGCCCATCAAATCTTCTTCTACTTAGTTGTCTCATCCAAGTAGGTTCACATCACTTCTACTTTCGATTGACATTCAATTGGGAAATGAAGTGGACAATCTACTCTCAGTAGCACTGATCACCAATGGTGAGGACTTGATAACCATTATCTTTCATTACGTTCCTTCGAAGGGTCTTCGAATATGTGCAGAGCTCCTTTGCTGGATAACTAAGAAAATTGGGGTACTTGGTTTCACCCATTTATCTAAGAGTTGAGAGGGTAAGGTTACTTGACTTCGCTTGCCTCCTTGAGGTTGTACTCCATGCGTCGAGCTGGTTACTAGACTTTGCCTGCTCTTAGCTTATACTTTCGAAGCACTTGAAGTGTTTGCAATCCTTACATTGAGTTAACTACTGTGATTCACCTTCTCCATGCCATTGAACTTTTGGAATGCGAGAAGTTTCCACTCTAACCTGGAGCAAGTCTCCGATACTTTTGGTTGCCTTTGGGATTATACTGTCTTCTCCATCATTTTTACCACCTACTCCTCTGAGCAGCAAAGGTACAACACCATGTATTACTTGCTTCGTTCCCTGGTCATGCACTCTTGCATCGACCCGAAGTCTTTTACTTACGGTTATCTTGATGAGAAGCCCCTTTAACACCAGTCTTACGAAGTTCTCTGGCCTCTGCCTTTCAGCCTTGTTTTGGTACTTGACGTCTACCTCTGCATTTTCCATCTCCTTGGCCCATCTCACGACCAAGCGCTCTCCCTCTATGAGATCAAGGGATTGATGACTCTACGGAAGTCTTGCCTTTACGGTACCATGGTGCTGCCATGCCCATGGTACTACTTGTTGGGAAACCCTTCAGGGGAGCGACATCACATGCACAGTGGAAGAACAGAAAACAAAACCCTAGATTTTTCGTAGAAAGTTTTCATCATCGTGCGAAGATCGGTACATAAAAAAATAAATCTACAAAACTACACATGTAAAAGAAGATACCTAGGGAGATCGTATATCCCTGAATTCCTGTAGATCTGTGGGAGAGGATGAAGGAGGTCAAGCGTCCTCCTCTCTAGTAGTATATTAGAACCCTCCGCGGATTCTAAGTTTGGGGTTGATCTCTATAAGGGATCGGCCTCCTTGGAACTATATAGGGGTTCCTTCCTCCAAGTTGCTGCACAAAGGCTGCTAAAGGATTGATCTATTTATTGATTAAAAGAGGATAAATACATGGTTATTTATAGGGCTTCTAAGCCCCAACTCCTAATAGGACTCTTACTCAAGACTCCTACTTCTAACCAACTTCTAATTAGGACTCCTTCTCTAGTAGGATTCCTAATTCTAATAGGACTTTTTCCCTAATAGGACTTCTACTTCTAATAGGACTCTTTCCCTAATAGGACTTCTACTTCTAATATGACTCTTTTCCTAATAGGACTCCTACTTCTAATAGGACTCTTTTCCTAATATGACTCCTACTTCTAATAGGACTCTTTTCCTAATAGGACTCCTACTTCTAATAAGATTCTTTCTCTAATATGACTCCTTTCCTAAGAAGTAACCTAACCCTAACCTAGTCGACCTCTTCACCCCTTTAATAAGGGTCGGCTAGATAGGATTTACATGAATGCCCTTATCAATGAAACTAAATTAGGACTCTCATAGCTAGAGTCCTAACAGACCCGCCCTCTTCAAATCAGCCTTGTCCTCAAGGCTGACGTTCCATGAATTCTAGGAATTTGATCTTTAAGTCGTCATAGTTCTCCTAAGTGGCATCTTCTGCTGGTAGGTTTGCCCACCGTATTAACACTTCAGTAGCAGGTCGTCGTCGTTGAGTCACAATTCGTCGATCAATAATGGCACTTGGTTGGGTCTGGAGCTCTCCTTGGGTAGTTATATTTGGTAGATGGCTTTGGGCTGTCTCGTGTTGTCCCAACTTGAGCTTCAGACATGATACATGGAAGACTGGATGGATTCGGGAGCTGGCGAGTAAGTCCAATCTATATGCTACTGCTCTGATGCGCTCCAAAATCTGGTAGGGTCCATAGAATCGAGCTGAAAGCTTCATAGACGCTTTGGTTTGGATTGATGTTTGCTTGTATGGCTGGAGCCGTAGGAAGACCCAATCTCCTACTGAAAATTCTCTTTCGCCTCTGTGTTGATCATATTGCTGTTTCATCCTTGCTTGTGCTGTAGTGAGATTATCTTTTAGCAACTTCAGCATTTTGTCTCTATCTTATAGTTCCCTATCGACTTGTTCTACTTTAGAGGTGCCCAACACATATTTTGGAATTACAGGGGGGGTCGGCCATACATGGCCTCATAGGGAGTACATTTTGTGGAGGAATGATAAGTTATATTATACCACCACTCGGCCCAGGGAAGCCACTTTGTCCATTCTTTTGGTCGGTCACTAGTGAAGCATCTAAGGTATGTCTCCAAGCACATGTTCACCACTTCAGTTTGGCCGTTGGTTTGTGGGTGATATGCCGTACTCATCTTTAATTTAGTGCCTTGCATCTGGAATAACTCTGTCCAAAATTTGCTCGTGAAGACCCTATCACGATCACTTACAATAGATCTCGGCATCCCATGTAATTTTACAATATTCTCCATAAAGATTCCAGCAATACTAGAAGTAGTGTAGGGATTACGGATGGCACAAAAGTGAGCATACTTTGTAAGGCGATCAACCACGATAAAAATTGTACCTTTTCTTTGTGATGAGGGAAGCCCTTCGATGAAATCCATTGATATATCAGTCCATATTAATTCTGGGATGGGTAGAGGTTGTAACTTTCCAGGACTTGCCACTGTCTCACCTTTGTGTCGTTGACATATATCATATTGTGCTATAAATTCAGCAATAATATTTTTCATCCCTATCCAATAAAAATTTTACTTAATTCTTTTATAGGTTCTAAGGAACCTAGAGTTCCTGGCCGCAGGTGTGGAATGTATCTCTTGAAGGATGGTTTTTATGCAAGTAGAATTTGGCACAAGCACAATGCGCCCTTTATATCGCAAGTCCTTTGAGTCCCAACTGTAATGAGCCATAGAGCTTGGTGCTTCCTTTAATTTTTTTATGATTTTACTTGTTTCTGGATTATCTTGCCATTCCCTCCTAATATCCTCAAGGAAGTCGCTGGTCGGAAGTGCAACAACATTATCTTTCCCTTTTTTGTAAGTTATTTCATAATCATATCCAAGAAGCTTTGTTACCCATTTTTGCTGCTTAAGTTGTACCAAAAAGCCGCTGTATGCTTTGTGCAAAATTTTCTCCATTCGTTGTGTGCAAATTATCGTTACGTCGCCCCCACGTTTCCCGTACAATATCACATGTTTCCCCTTGCTGTAAAATTTCATAATTAATTTCAAAAAATTCCAGGAAACATCACCTAATGTCGTCAACCATTCGATGCCAAGCACGACCTCATAATCATTGAGAGAGAGGAGGAAAAAATCTACAATTATCTCTTGGTCCTGCAACAATAATTTCACTCGTGGGCACTTACAATCACACTTCAAAATTCATCCATCTGCAACTTTAACATCGAACCTGCTGCAATTCTCAATAGGTAAGGCCATATGGACAGCAACCTTGCTGTTCATAAAATTATTAGTGCTCTCGATGTCAATAAGAACGGTGATTGGTTGTTGCTTCAGAAATCCTCCCACTTTCATTGTTTGCGGGTTCGCATAACCGGCAAGGGCATGCATCATAATATCAATTGGCTACTGTTCTTCATCCGTGACCTCTTCCTCATGCTCCTGGACCTCCTCCTCCCTGTCTTCAAGAGGTTCGATCAATAGGAGGCGGCCCCTTTTGCAGCGATGATCGCGGTTCCACGGCTCGTCGTAATGCCAACAAAGACCCTTTGCTGATCGATCACGTAGTTCTTCTCTTGTCAATTTTTTGGGCAGCGAAGGATGGCTGGAAGCAGAAGGGGGTTTATATGTTGAGGTTCTAGGAGTAGTTCTCATCCTTCGAGAATCTTGGTTGAGTCGTTCTTCTTGTATTCGGGCAAAAGAAATCACAGCCATCACGGTACGAGGCTGTGTGCCTTAACTTCCCCTTTTATCTATGGCTTGAGTCCTTCGATAAATGTTCCTAACAATTGACGGTCAGTCCAATCACGATTAAGGTAAGATAGCTTCTCAAACCTGGTTTGGTACTCTTGAATCGTAGAGGTTTGTCGAATCTTTGCGAGTTGGCCGTCGATATTTTTATACTCCGTAGGTCCAAAACGGTTCAGCAGTGCATTCTTAAATTGATTCCATGTCGGAGCCCCATGATTATATTCCAGCCAATTGTACCATTGAATAGCATCTCCTTCAAGGTGGATGATAGCAATCTCCACCATAGCATTATCCGACGTTCGGTAGTAGCGAAAGTAACATTCTGCGCGTGAAATCCACCCCGTTGGGTCTCTTTCTTCCCATCGTGGGAAGTCCACCCTCATGCGTGGCTGAAGCATGTCCGAGGGCTGTCCCTCCTTCTCTAGGGTCCTTTCTAAATTCTCTCCTTGCTGCAGTTTGGTTGGACTCGATGGTTGTCCAATTCTGAATTCTGCAAACAAAGCGCACAATTTGTCTTCCAAGCGCGATTCAAGCCGTGATTCAATCCGAGATTCCCATGCTTCAAATTTGGCATCAATTGGATCTTGGGAAGCCATAGCATATGTCTGTAGATCAGAGATGCCCTTATCTTTTTTCTGTTGATGGGTTAATGGCATGGGGTGGTGGAAGGTTCGGACAATAGATCGGTGATTGAAGGGTTCAGCTGTAATGGTTTACTGTCTTGGGCTGTGGTTTTTGATGCTGTTAGGGTTATGAAACTAGGTTATGATGGCTGCATCTTAAGGCTAGAGGGATGCCCTAAAGATGTCTTGGTTTGTGGCAGCAAGGTGGCTAGGGTTTGGTAGGTTACGGAGAAGAAAAAAGGACCAAGGTGCAATACCAGATTTTTCATCGAAAAAATAGTAAAGATGTAATTTTTCCAGAAATTTTCAAAAGAGATTCAAGTAAAACTCAAAGGGAATCTACTGATAAGGAAGAGTAATACTGTAAAAAATTTCATAGGAAGAAACGACAGCAAGAGGTTTGGCAAAATTGAGAATCACGGAGAGGTATTATAGTAGATTTTTACATCTAAAGTGCAGCAGATTGGATATAAAAGATAAGTGGTTTTTATTGAGAATTTTTCGACAAAACCAAAGGGTAAACCACTGTTAGGAAGTGTCAAAGCCACCGTAAAAATTCCATAGAGATTTTGATAGAAAAAACATAGTAGCAAGATCAAAAAGGTAGTGCTATGCGGCTGAAATTCTGCAGTGCGACTTTCGTTGTAGAGATGAAAACTTTGCGATGAAAAGTTTATGCAGCAATTATAGGAACGAATTTTTTTGGATTTTTTGAATAAGGATAACTAAATTGCAGCAGCAGTAGGGTAGATAACCAGAACCTGTTGCAATTCACAGGAAGATCAAAGGATGATCTACGGTGGCGGAGATGACAGCGGAATTCAGCGATGATCTTCTAAGCAATTGTGGGAATTGCTTTGTGCGGTTGTGGAGGGCTGGTGGATGGCTGTGGAAGGGCAGCAAGATGCCAAGAACGTTGCTCTGATACCAAGTGATAGAACCCTCCGTGGATTCTAAGCTTGGGGTTGATCTCTATAGGGGATCGGCCTCCTTGGAACTCTATAGGGGTTCCTTCCTCCAAGTTGTTGCACAAAGGCTACTAAAGGATTGATCTATTCATTGATTAAAAGAGGATGAATACATGGTTATTTATAGGGCTTCTAAGCCCCAACTCCTAATAGGACTCTTACTCAAGACTCCTACTTCTAACCAACTTCTAATTAGGACTCCTTCTCTAGTAGGATTCCTAATTCTAATAGGACTTTTTCCCTAATAGGACTTTTACTTCTAATAGGACTCTTTCCCTAATAGGACTTCTACTTCTAATAGGACTCTTTTCCTAATATGACTCCTATTTTTAATAGGACTCTTTTCCTAATAGGACTCCTACTTCTAATAGGACTCTTTTCCTAATAGGACTCCTACTTCTAATAGGATTCTTTCTCTAATAGGACTCCTTTCCTAAGAAGTAACCTAACCCTAACCTAGCCGGCCTCTTCACCCCTTTAATAAGGGTCAGCTAGATAGGATTTACATGAATGCCCTTATCAATGAAACTAAATTAGGACTCTCATAGCTAGAGTCCTAACATAGTATCCACACGACAGGGATTGCAACGATGCACCTCTCTCTCTCGGGAGAGGAGAACAGGAGGTGGCTAACAAAATAAACCCCCAGCTTATAGAGCTTTCGTTCCCTCCTATTTATAGAGGCCCGCTAAAAACCCTAATGGATCTTTTGCCATATTGGGTATTGGATCTCCATCCAATTACCCAAGCCTCTTAGATTACTGGGTCTCTACCTAATAATCTCTAATTAGCAATTATTGGATCTCATCTCAGGATCCAATAATTCATGGGCTTATTGGATATCCAATAAGATAGGGGGTTTAGCGGATATCTCATATACAAACCTCTACTCATCGCAGCACCTACCATATGTGTGTGACCCTCTAGGCCCAATATCGAGCTGGCCGTGAGTCATACTTGTCAAAAATCCTTCTGACTTAGTGAATTATTATCTCTATAATAATTCACCCAACTCATCAACTGCGGATGTACCAGGCCACTACGCCGCGGCCCCTAGACGATACAGGGGAATCCAATCCTTTGGACCTATCTGTCCTCAGTTACCATGTATCTATAGTCCCTCATCCATCCAATATCCCAGAGACCTTATACCGAGCATGGTGCTGTCAGGCCCATACGGTCTCTCCTCGAGTCTTGCTCTTGTCGGATTTTCTCAGAGAACTCTTTCTCTCTCAATCCAAATAACCTTGGCCAAGGATTTATTCGAGCAAGAACAGATGGGATATTCCTCTCATGATACTGAGAGCGGATGATCCTCTATTGACACTCAATAGCCCTCGTAAGGTTGGCTACCACTCCCAATAATCGGCTGTACAAGATCTGAAACTTTCCAAACCTATAAGTCTGGTATCAAAGAGTGGAGTACTCATACAGGACATCCTTGGTGTCTCAAGTCTAAGGACCAGATACACTACTAGGACTACGAAATCGATGTCTGATGTGAGGTATCAATAACTATCTAACATTCCGTAGGCGGATCAATCAGTGAACTCATTCCCCAATGAGCACCTGCACTGTACCCTTAATGTCCCCACACGAGTAGCTATGAGATCAGCTACCTCCATCATATGGATGGGTATATAGTACACCAATCTATCCGATTATCTCGATGTCCTTCTCGAGTAACCTTTGACCAGGATAATTTAGGGTCTGTGTTTAAAGGTGAATCAGTCTCATTATCATGATCTCATCACGATCCGATTCTCATTGCATAGATCCAAGGACATCACAATATATGCAACACGCAAGATAAAGTGATAAAATGCCTAATAATAAGCAAAGAGAAAAAGTGCATATCAAGTCACAAGTGCCATCACTCATGTGATTGGCTTGTAGGGCACATATGACTAGCAATCTCTCACTTAACCTAAAGCCAATCACTATCATGTCTGATCCCTATCAGACCTCTATGATGCTCAAAAGACAATCTGAGTCAATGGCTTTGTCAGTGGATCCACAATGTTATCTTCGGATGGAACTCTTTCAATTGCTACATCTTTTCGGGTCACGATCTCTCTAATAAGCTAGAACCTCCTTAGAACACTTCTAATGAGACCCGGGTTCTCTTATTTGAGTAATCACCCCGTATTTATCGTAATTTAAGGGAATCGACTCCTCGCTACTTGGGACGACTCCTAGATCTGTGATGAACTTCTTCATCCAGACTCTCTCCTTTGCTGCCTCTACCACAGCAATGTATTCTACCTCTATGTTCGAGTCAGTAGTAGTGTCTTGCTTGGAACTCTTCCAGTATACTACTCCTCCATTCAGGGTGAACACATACCTTGAATTAGACTTGCTATCATCGACATCGGATTGGAAGCTCGAGTCCATGTAGCCCTCAACCCTAAGGCTACTACCTCCATATATCAGTAAAAGATCCTTCTCAAGTACTTAAGGATACTTTTTACTACTTTCCAGTGCTCCAAGCCTGGATCTGCCTGATATCTGCTCATGACACTTCAAAGCATGCGCTATATCAGGCCTGGTACATAGCATAGCATACATGATAGATCCTATCGTTGATGAATATGGTATCATGTCCATGTGTGTCCGTTCTTTAGGAATCTTTGGGGACATACTCCTAGAAAGTGATATTCCATGTCTTATTGGCATGAGACCTCTCTTGAAATTTTCTATGCTAAACCTTTTGACAATGGTGTCTATGTACCTAGACTAGGACAAGCCAAGCATCCACTTGGATCTATCTCTATAGATCCATATCCCCAATATGCAGGATGCTTCCCCTAAGTCCTTCATGGAGAAGTGCCTAGATAACTAAGTCTTTACTGTGGAGAGCATTCCTACATCATTCCCAATAATCAGGATGTCATCCACATATAATACCAAAAAGGTGATAGTGCTCCCACTTACCTTCCTGTACACACAAGGCTTATCTTCGTTCTAAATGAAGTTATAAGATCTGATCGTCTCATTAAATCTTATATTCCAACTTCGAGAAGCTTGTTTCAGTCGATAAATAGACCTAAGTAACCTGCACACCTTATCTAGGTTATCCATGGACACGAATCTCTCAGGTTATATCATATACAACTCCTCCTCAAGGTTACCATTGAGGAATGCGGTTTTGACGTCCATTTGCCAGATCTCATAATCATAGTGTGTTGTAATAGCCAATAGAATTCGAATGGATTTTAGTATAGCTACAAGTGAGAAAGTTTCGTCATAGTCAACACCTTGCCTCTGACGATACCCCTTAGCCACTAGCCTTGCTTCATAGGTATCTACCTTTCCATCTACTCCAATCTTCTTTTTGAAGATCCACTTGCAGCCAATGGGTACAATACCCTCGGGTTCATTAACTAGGTTTTAAACCTTGTTGGAGTACATGGAATCCATTTCTGAATTCATGGCTTCTTGCCATTTCCCGGAGTCTATGCTCATAATAGCCTCCTCGTAGGTCTGAGGATTAATATCCTCAATATCCTCTCTTCTGATATGTCTCATATATCTCTCAGGACGATGGGATACTCTATCGGACCTACATAAAGTTGGAAATTATGTGTTAGGTATTTGAACAGATTCTGGAATGGTGCTTGAGCTAGGTTCTCCAACCTCGCTCAACTCTATCATGCTCTCACTATCTCCACCAAAAATATGTTCCTTCTCAAGGAACACTGCTCTCTTGACTACAAAAACTTTTTGGTCCTCAAGGTGATAGAAATAATACCCACAAGTTCCTTGGGGTATCCTACGAACTTACACCGTACCGTTCTGAATTCCAACTTGTCAAGGTTTTGTTTGTTAACGTGGGCAGGGCAGCCCCAAATCTTAACAATCTCAAGATCAGGCATCTTCCCATTCCATATCTCATGTAGAGTAGACATCACTGACTTGGTTAGAATTCTGTTCAGAAGGTAAGCTGTGGTCTCTAGGGCATATCCCCAGAATGAGATAGGTAGGTTGGCAAAACACATTATGGAATGCACCATATCTAACAGTGTGCGATTCCTCCTTTCTGATATACCATTAAGCTGTGGTGTATAAGGAGGTATCCATTGGGATAAGATCCCATAGTCTTTGAGGAATTGGGTGAACTCTGTACTCAAGTACTCTTCTCCTCGATCTGATCGAAGGGTTTTAATACTCTTTCCTGTTTGGTTCTCCACTTAATTTTTATATTCCCTAAATTTCTCAAAAGCTTCAGACTTGTACTTCATCAAGTACACATGTCCGTATCTTGAGAAATCATCAGTGAAAGTAATGAAGTAGAGTAACCACCTATGGCATGAGTCAACATGGGATCGCATACATCACTATGTATGAGCTATAGTAACTTATTGGCTCTCTCTCCAGTTCCACTAAAAGGAGAGTTGGTCATCTTTCCCCGAAGGCAAGGTTCACATGTCGCATATGACTCATAGTCAAATGGATCCAGATATCCATCTTTTAGCAAATTTTGAATCCTTCCCTCGTGGATGTGACGTAGCCTACAATGCCAAAAATATGCATTGTTCACCTCTTCTTGTTTCCTCTTAGACTCACTTACACTCATGATATGTGGAGTTATATCTAGCATAAATAAACTATTATACAATGTTCCTCTCGTGATGATTTGATCATCTAATATTATTGAACAACCATTATTCTCAAAAACTAATTTATATCCAATAACTGTCAAACATGAAATGGAAATAATGTTTTTGATAATAGAAGGAACATAATAGCATGCATCTAATACAATAATAGCTCCACCAGGCAGATGTAAAGTGATCTTGCCAATAGCCACTATAGCAACCTTTGCTCCATTGCCCATCTTAAGGTCCATCTCACCTCTGTTCAATCTCCTAGGTCCTACCAGAACCTGCAACGAATTGTAGATATGATAAGCACTCCCGATATCCAATACACATGTGTTATCATAAGATTTTAACAAATGGAGACTGATCATGAATGTACTTGAAGCTTCTCCAAGCTTCTATTTCGCCCTTTCTGCAAGGTACTCTTTGTAGTTCCTCTTCCAGTGCCCATCTTGGCCTAGTGGAAGTATTGGCCTTTGTCCTTTGTTGATTCTTTCTTGGCAACCTTTGCCTTATCCATTTTGCCCTTGTCCTTGCCCTTCTTAAGGGTCTTCTCATCCTTCCTTTTCTTTCTGGTCTCACTAGTGTAGAGAACCAACTTCTCTTTCTTGATGGTGCTCTCTGCTTCTCTCAACATATTGAGGAGCTCTGGGAGGGTCACCTCAAGTTTGTTCATATTAAAATTCATTATGAACTGAGAAAAGGAATCTGGTAAGGACTAAAGCACAAGATCCACATTCAGGTTATCCTCTAAGACCATTCCTAGACCTGTGAGTTTCTCAATCCACTCAATCATCTTAAGGATATGGTTTTGAACCGGTGTCCCCTCAATCTTCCTAACATGGAAAAGACACTTTGATATATCATATCGTTGAGTTCTTCCATGTTCCTCAAGCAGTTTGTGAAAATGCAAGAGTATGGAATTAGCATCCATATTTTTATGTTGCCTCTGTAACTCAGTAGTCATAGAGGCTAACATATAACACTGAGCAAGAGTGGAATCATCTATATACTTCACATAACGAGCGATCTCATCCTCTCTTGCCCCTTCATCGGGCGTAGGGATCACTGTATCAAGGACGTATATAATTTTTCTCTGCCGTGAGAACGATTCTTAGATTGCGAAGCCAATCCGTATAATTTGGACCAGTGAGGTGGTTGGCATCAAGTATGCCACGTAAAGGATTTGAAAGCGATATTTTTTGAAATTAAAGATGTGGCAGAAATAAATAACATGCAGACTTTGCAAAAATTAAAGAGTTAAGATAAGGACTTTTATTTTAATGTACTCCAATTAATTTTTCGTGAGACACACAACACCCTCTGGTATGTGAATCGAAGACCCCCGACGAATCTCTAGTGGAGATCGAGATCCAATCGGCATCTTAACGTAACCTCGAGGGACTTGACTAATCACGTTAAGCCCGTAAAGATAGGCAACTCTTGCTAATCACAACTCCTTGTGATTCCCGTCCTATTCGGCCTTCGAACCATCATGGCCTCGATGGACTCGACCAACCATGATGTTTAGTTAAGTCATCACCATCGTTACAAGATGAGTCTGATTCGGTGATATACTCTCGAGGGACTCGACCAAGCATACCATGTCCTCAGGTCACCAGTGACTTCTCTATGTTGTAGATAAGATAGCGAGACATGATATAGGTGAGTCTCGAGGGACTCGACCAACTCAACCTACACCGAGAATCGGTTCCTACCTATAACGATGGAAGGCCACGTGGGTCAATCTAATTGCCCCACGTTTACCGACTTAATTTTATTAATGGAGAGGATTTTTGATTTGGTCTCCTAATATAATGTGTCACACACATACGTATTTAATATATATATCTACATTACATGCAAATATATATATACATATCTAGTAGGTATATATCTAATCACACATCACATGAGCAATCACACTAGATGATCATGGACCACATCCTAATGTGATCAGGCCCGAGCCACTGGGCCCAATCACTCACATCAAGATTTATGTGTACTTTAGCGTATCTCTATGCCCTGTAATCGTCCATCTCACTTCGTCAAATCCGTCGGCATCTCAACGCATCTCCATGCGTCGGATCGTCCATCTCACTTCGTCAAATCCGTCGGCATCTCAACGCATCTCCATGCGTCGGATCATCCATCTCGGCCTCATGTACACACATCATAACACAGGTCCATGATCATCTATCCACATCATACATCACATGTATATGTTATTTTATAGGACTACCAGATAAAAAAAATAATAGTTAATTAAACCTTTTAATTAACATATTTATTTTTTTTCAAATTAAAGACATAAAGGGAATTTTTTAATTCTTAGGGGTATTTTGGTAATTCGACCAAAAGGGTATTTTGATAATTCTGTCAAAAGGGACAGAATCTGGAATTTTTGAAATTTTGAGGGGTAAAACCATCTTTTGCTCTAAAACCCTAATCCCTCACCCTTACTGCGCTTGCGGCCGCCGCTACCCTCCCGGCGGCACCCCTTGCGCGCGGGCGCCCAGCGCCGACGCCTCTACAGCGCTAGCCCGTGGGCACGGGCACCTAGTGCCGGCGCCCCTACGGGCAGGCCGTAGGCCGCCGACGCAGGCAACCTGCCTGCGGCCAGCAGCCCGTTGGCCGACGGCTGTTGCCTATGCAGGCAGCAAGGTTGCAAGCATCCTTATGGCCGCTGCACGAGCACAGCAAGGGCAGCAACAGTTGCTGCCCTTCCTGGCCCTTTTGCGCCAACGATTTTAGCGTCAAAAGCAGATCCAAAACACAACACACGCAGTTTAAGATCCGATCTTCATACGAACAACCTGGCTCTGATACCACTATTGGGAAATCCTTCAGAGGAGTGACATCACATGCGCAGCGAAAGAACAGAAAACAAAACCGCAGATTTTTC
This sequence comes from Musa beccarii, assembly GCA_024322285.1. Taxonomy (NCBI): domain Eukaryota; kingdom Viridiplantae; phylum Streptophyta; class Magnoliopsida; order Zingiberales; family Musaceae; genus Musa; species Musa beccarii. The sequence goes on from CM044394.1 coordinate 27,338,736, forward strand.
GTAGAAAGTTTCCATCGTCGTGCAAAGATCGATGCGTCAAAACACGAATCCGCAAAACTGCATGTGTAAAAGAAGATACCTAGGGAGATCGTATATCCCTGAATTCTTGTAGATCTGTGGGAGAGGATGAAGGATTCACACAGCAGAGATTGCAACGATGCACCTCTCTCTCTAGGGAGAGGAGAACAGGAGGTGGCCACCAAAAGAAACCTACAGCCTATAGAGTTTTGGTTCTCTCCTATTTATAGAGGCCCCTTGAAAACCGTAATAGTTCTTTTGTCCTATTGGGTATTGGATCTCCATCCAATTACCCAAGCCTCTTGGATTAGTAGGTCTCTACGTAATAATCTCTTATTAGCAATTATTGGATCTCATCTCAAGATCCAATAATTCAGGGGCTTATTGGATATCCAATAAGATAGGGGGTTCAGCGGATATCTCATATACGAACCTCTACTCATCGCAGCACCTACCATATGTGTGTGACCCTCTAGGCCCAATATCGAGCTGGCCATGAGTCATACTTGTCAGAACTCCTTATGACTTAGTGAATTATTATCTCTATAATAATTCACCCAACTCATCGACTACGGATGTACCAGGCCACTACGTCGCGGCCCCTAGACGATACAAGGGAATCCAATCCTTTGGACCTATCTATCCTCAGTTACCATATATCTATAGTCCCTCATCCATCCAATATCCCAAAGACCCTATACCGGGCATGGTGTTGTCAGGCCCATACAGTCTCTCCTCGAGTCTTGCTCTTGTCGGATTCTCCTAGAGAACTCTTTCTCTCTCAATCCGAATAACCTTGGCTAAGGATGTGTTCGAGTAAGAACACATGGGATATTCCTCTCATGATATCGAGAGCGGATGATCCTCTATTGACACTCAATAGCCCTCGTAAGGTTGGCTACCACTCCCAATAACCGGTTGTACTAGATCTGAAACTTTCCAAACCTATAAGTCCGGTATCAAAGAGTAGAGTGCTCATACAAGACATCCTTGGTGTCTCAAGTCTAAGGACCGGATACACTACTGAGACTACGGAATCACTGTCTGACGTGAGATATCAATAACCATCCAGCATTTCGTAGGTGGATCAATCAGTGAACTCATTCCCCAATGAGCACCTGCACTGTACCCTTAGTGTCCCTACATGAGTAGCTATGAGACCAGCTACCTCCATCATATGGACGGGTATACAGCATACTAGTCTATCCGGTTATCTCGATGTCCTTCTCGAGTAACCTATGACCAGGATAATTCAGGGTCTGTGTTTAAAGGTGAATTGGTCTCATTATCGTGATCTCATCACGATCCGATTCTCATTGCATAGATCCAAGGACATCACAATATATACAACATACAAGATAAAGTGATAAAATACCTAATAATAAGGAAAGAGAAAAAGTGCATTTCAAGTCGCAAGTGCCATCACTCATGTGATTGGCTTGCAAGGCACATATGACTAGCACTACTATCTGTTCTTCGCATCTGCGTCCCTTCTTCACAATCGGTAGATCTGCCTCTACGACACTATGGCACTCTTCTGAGTCCACCTTTATTCTAATCGATGCTTCGTTTTTAGGTAGCTGAGTCCCTCTGGACTCATCATTGCTTCCTCACCCTTTTTCAACCACCTGCTTCAACACCTCTGTGTTCTCTAAGCAGTTCTCCTTGGTTAATAGAAAGACAAACTATAATTCCCATGCATGGCCTCTGTCATCATATTGTAGAGCTTGCACCGATTCTGTTTTCCTTAGCTTCATTGGTCATAACGTTTATTTACTCGACCTTGTCCTCTGACTTGCCAAGCTCCCCTAAGCGAATATGAGCTCTGAAGCAGTCCAACTCTTCAATCGTTCTGATCATACCTCTGCATAATCTAGTACCACCCATGGGACTCACTAGTACTTGCATATGAACTGCTCTCTCGGTAGTGCACAGCCCCCATAAGCTGATACCCAAGGCTTTTATTCAATGTACAGCCCTCGATAGTCTCACCCACCTTTGCGGTACCATGGCATTCCCTCCTTAAATCTATAGCCCTTCTTGCCGTTATATTGTTCACTGAATTGGAGCTCCTAATAGTGCTCCTGATCATACCTCCGTATGATCTTATCCCTCACGGAATGGTCTTGTGTGTGTCGTATTACCTTGAACAATTCCACCACGATCTGCTGCATAATATTGCCTCCTGGTGATATCTCCTTGTATTCTGATCAATGTGGTATGAACTCGAATTGTGATCTCTCCATGCTTAGCCTCTGCCAACACATCGCAGGGCCTTTACCATCTTCAATAGTGTTTGCTCCTTTGGCAATTGACCTTTATCCACCTGCCCTCGGGTCACACCTGAATGAAGCATATCTCTAGGATAGTCCATCACCTAGCAGCTCTTGAACTCCCCCGACTTTGCTGAAATTGGTGCACCATTGTTTGGATCCTGGGCCTCTGCCTCTACTAGCATAATCTTCACTAAACACTACTTTCCTCTTGGCAACTCGAACAGCAACACTTTGGCATATTCTTTAAGAGTGTCCGTCTTTGTATCCTCTTGCCATGTGCTAAGGTCTCCTGACACCAACTTTTCCTCTACAAGCTGTGTTGCCTTAGTTCCTCCGTTAAATGCTTCAACGAGATAAGGTGCTTGCGCCTCAAAGCTCCCTCCGTCTTTGGCACCATGCAAGATGAGTCTGCTCGATTAGAATAAGGAATCCTTGGAATGACATGATCCTACTCTTGCTTCTACAAGAGTTCATGTCCTTGACCTCTATCTAAGAAAAACTCTAAGGCTCTGCCCATATTCCATCTTCTGTGCTAACTCTCTTCATGTAGCTTGTGGGTACATCACTAAGTAACTCCCAAGTTGTTCTGCTTCTCGATTGCTTTGAGTTAATGGTGGCCCTCGCGCCCACTATTCCATGAGTCAGTCCTCTATTAAGTCTGATCTCCTTATCGACTCCAAGTGTGCCTTCACTTTGTGTTGCCTTGGGTCGCTCCCCCACTTGATCTCGCTGTGCGTCCATCAACGCATTGCCTCTTACAAGATCATGGGATAACTCCTCTCTATTAGCTCATCCGTTGAGCTATATTGAGGTACTCATCCTCAACATGTATAGTCTGTTGCACATGATTCTCCCTTTGAAGAACCGGAACTTATCCCTCCTGGATATCTACCTCGTTGGAGTAACTTCTCTCTTTGCATCCTTCCGTCAGGAAGTTTCGGAGACCCCCATCCCCCTGGACTACTCTGCCTTACTGAACCAACTATGCATTGTTTTGCCTCCATAAATGCACTAGCTAGATTGCAACCATTCGCTAATACAGCCCCCATTGCACCCCTCTAAGTCTAGTAATATACTGAACCTACTGCACACTTCAGTCTCTTACGGACGTATCCTTCTCATACCAAAGAGAAAGTTTCAATGCTTAATGGTGCCGACCTTCGGCCACCTTGGGTTGGCTACAGATAGTCCGTTGTCCGCATACAAGCCCTTGCATGAGTATTAAATTCCTTGAGTTTGTAACTCCCCTCACCTATGTGAGTTTTGCACAACTCTTTCAATTGTTGAACAACCCACTCCACCTTGCACGGTCTTATCCATTACCAAGTGCCCTACTTGCCTCAAGCACTGTTAAGTTTGGTTGTCAACGTCGAGCCACTGCTCAAACTCAACCATCCTAACCTTTGTGCACTATACAATTCTTCTTAGCTTATTTGTCCTCGTGATGCCTCTTATGTGAAGGGTTGGCCATTCCTCTGAATGTCATTCTCGGATGCCCACTCCTCTGTTCGACTCCTTCCCCTATAACTCCATATTTGTTTCCCCCAAATGGTTGTGCATGCTAGCTGCCCTCAATGCAGCCCCGTTAGGTCCCCCATGTTTGTATGCTAAGTATTTATATATGTGCTTGTCTCACTTTAATACCATCTGTCATGGATTTAGTTGGTTTTGCTTAAGTCGTGCGGCACCATTGCATGTCCATCCGCAAAGGTCAACCTCCTCGAAACCTCCTACGATCCCTTAGGACCTACAAAAGAGAAGACGAGATAGAGAAAGCGCTTCACACAGGATCCACAAGCAACCCTTTCAACAAACACATTATAGCCAATGCGAATTCCAACTATGGACATCACAAGCTCAGAACGGTTGCACAATAAAGGTATAAAATTGGTCCACTACAGACTGAAATCTGTTACAAGTGTCTACATGATACCATCATTATGTACAACCTATAACGGCTACCAAACTTACTCAAATGGGGCTGTTAAGCCTTTGGCCAACCCTTTATATGCTTTACAAAGCTAGAACAAACTGAAAAAACACAGACATACATAAGCATTACATCGAACAAGTTGTTTATAATTCATCCATGATAGTCCACTCCCGATATCTCCTCCATCGAGGTCATCGACTTCCATTATTGATCTTCCTTCAATGGGCAAAGATCAATCACTCCTTTATAAATCCCTTCTCCTTTTAACAGGTTCAGGAGTAAACCTCTTTACAAGTCACTCACTCTCCTTATATAAATTTCTAAGGCCAGAACCAATGGAGGTGAACTCTCAAAGTTACAATAATGATTTTACTATAATCTTAGTTCTTTTAATCACTTTTGTGTATCCCACAAGTAGAGAAGTGTAGGGTATTTATAGGTCTCAATTGGCTTCAAAAATAGAGCCAAAAAAGGCCTTATCCTAGATTTTTGAGGCATTGGTGGTACCACAGCTTGTGCCTAGTGGTACCACTATTAGTGGTCTCTGATACTGAGCGGTACTATCGCCAGACAGAGTCTTAGCTACTGGACCTGGGAAGTGCCATCGCTTGGTAGTTAATAATTACCAATAATACCACTGCCCAGTCTGGGCAGTACAACTACCCATACCTCTTGGGAGATTGAGCCTTGGATAGTTACACTGTTCAATCCTAGCGGTGCCACCGCCAAATAAGGTTCAGGAGATTGTTTGGGCCAATTGTCTGGCCCAAACAAGTCCATATTCGGGCCCAATTGGCCCCTAACTAAGCTAGTGGGATTACCTCCCAATCCTAACTCAAATTGCATCCTAAATATGATAATTAAGACATTAACTAAGCAGATTAAGTTTGGTAGGTAAAAAGTTATTCCAATAAACTTCCGACGATCTTTTAGCAGACTTCCAACGGATTCTCGGCGATCTTCTAACAGACTCCCGTTAAGCTTTTGAACTCTCGACGATCTTCTCGGCAAGCTTCAACGAGCTTCTCGATGAGCTCCAAATGAACCTTTCGGTGAGCTCCGGTGAACTTTCAACGAACTTCTCAGTGAACTCCCAACGATCTTTTCATTGAGCTCCCAACGAACTTCTCAATAAACTCCGGCAATACTCTCGATGAACTTCTTGGTGAACTCCCGACAAACTCTTAGACTTTAACGAATTGTTCGATCTTTGACTCTAGCACAATATCTGCTTATGCCTTAGCCATTATCGTAGTTAATCTGACACACTTTTCTTAACATATAGATTAGATTAATAATTTATCAATTGATTTCATTATCAAAATTCGAGATTCAACAATCCCTCTCTTTTTGATGATGACAACCAATTGATGATGGAGTTAACTTTAACTCCCCCTATCTATATGCCAAACTTAAGAAAAGACAAACTTGAATTCACAACCTTTAAATTTAAGCTTTAACCGATAAGTTTCATGCATCAATATAGTTTCAAATGTACAATTTCATACATGATACTAGGCATGATCATGATTCATGATGCTAAGTACGATCATGATACTAAACATTTAGGCATTATGCATTATAATTTCAAGTTATCAACATACACAATTTCATACATGATGCCAAGCATTCATCATTTAAGCATGATACTAAGATTCATCATTTCAAGTACGAGACCAAGCATTCATCATGATACCACACATTTAGGCATGATAAAATTTATCATTTCAAATATTCATTTAGATAGTATTTCAAATATTTAAGCATGATGCCAAGCATGATACTAAGCATGATACCAAGCATTCGCTAAGCACGATACCAAGCATTCATCAATTTGCCATTTTTTCTCCCTTTGTCATCAATAATAAGGAAATGTACAATCATCATTACATCAAACATGCAAGATAGTTTTACACAATTGCGATAGCAAGATAGCCACTTTTCCTTTTGCTAGCAAGATAGCGACTTTTCTATTGTGATAACAAAAAGGAAATGTGCAAACTAGCACAACTCTTGCTAGTACTTCTCTTTAGCTTTGAAGTAGAGAGGAGTTCATTCATTACAAGAAAAGGAATTCATCCAAGCTATCAAAAATCTATCAAAACTCTACTTTCATCAACAGCTAAGGGATTCATGACAAAAAAAATTGTGGATAAAAGGAAGAGAGGTTCATCGTAAGTGATCATTGCATAAAAAATTCGTACAAAAATCAAGTCTACCTATAAAATTCGTGAATAAAACTTCTTCTTTCATAAGTATAGGAGGGTTGTAGGAAAAGATCATCAAGTGATGGAGCAAGAGTATCAAAAATCAATGAATGAGATAAGAAGAAGAAGAAGATAGGAAATAAACTCGATAAAATATCCATTTTCAAAAATCAAAAAATGTATACAAGAAACTCATGCATTCGAAAGATTTAACATGCCTAATTCTCTTCTAATAAAATCAAATTATTCCTCACTTAAGGGTTTTATAAAAATATTAGCTAATTGATGTTTCGTATCAATAAATTCTAAAGTTATATCATAGTTATTAACATGATCTCTTATAAAGTGATGTCGAATATCAATATGCTTAGTTCTAGAGTGTTGAATGAGATTTTTTATTAAATATATTGTACTTATATTATCACATTTTATAGGAATATTCTTTAAGTGAATTTCATAGTTTTCTAATGTGTTTTTTGTTTATATAACTTGCGCACAACATGCACTTGCTACTATGTATTCGGCTTCGGTTGTAGATAGTGCAACCAAATTTTGTTTCTTGAAAGATCAAGAGACAAGTGTATGACCTAAGAATTGACATATTCCAGATGTGCTTTTTCTATCTATTCTATGTCCAGTAAAATAGGCATCAGCATAAGTAATTAATTCAAAGTTCTCTAATTTTGGATACCATAATCGTACATTATGAGTTCCTTTTAGGTATCTAAGAATTCCTTTAACAACTTTAAAGTGAGATTGCTTAGGATTAGGCTAAAATCTAGTATAAAGACTAACACTAAATATAATGTTTGGTCTAGTTATGATGAGGTATAGTAAACTACCTATCATACACCTATAAGTTTTTTAATCAAAGCTTTCTCCATTATCGTCTATATCTAACTTAGTGGAAATACTCGTTGGTGTATTGATAGCCTTTGAACTATCCATATTGAATCGTTTTAGCAATTCTAATACATATTTGGTTTGATTAAGAAAAATTTCATCACTTGGTTATTTGATTTGTAAACCTAAGAAAAATGTTAGTTCACCCATTAAGCACATTTTGATCTCTTGGATCATACTTTTGGCAAAAGATTCATATAAGGATTTATTCATAGAACCAAAAATAATATCATCAATATAAATTTGAATAATAAGAATATTATTTTTAAATTTTTTAATAAATAATATAGTATCGACCTTGTCATTTGAGAAATTATTTTGGATAAGAAAGGAACTCAATCTCTCATACCAAGCCCTTGGGACTTGTTTTAATCCATAGAGAGCCTTACATAACTAAAATACATAATTAGGAAAAAGTGCATTCTCAAATCTGAGTGGTTGTTCAACATAAACTTCTTCAGAAATAAAGCCATTTAAAAAAGTGCTTTTAACATCCATTTGAAATAACTTCAAATTATTACAATAAGCATAGACAAGGAGCATCCTTATGGCTTCTAATCTTGCCACTTGAGCGAATGTTTCTTCATAATCGATACCTTCTTTTTGGTTGAAACCTTTGGTCACTAATCTAGCCTTGTTTCTAACCATGATACCAAATTCATCTTGCTTGTTTCTAAAGACTCATTTAATACCAATCACTAAATGGTCATTAGGTTTAGGAATAAGCTTCCATGCCTCATTTCTCTTAAATTGAGTCAACTCTTCTAGCATTGCGATAACCCATGAATCATCTTTCAGGACTGTTAATGCATTTTGGTTTAATTTGAGAAAAAAAAGCGGTGTTAGCACAAAAATTTTTAAATGAAGAGTGAGTTTGAACACATTTTAATGTGTCTCCTATAATTATCTCCTTAGGATGAGCATCCATATACTTCCATTCCTTAAATAAGGATGCTTTGGAAGAGGATGCATCCAAGTTGCTAGTGGGACAACATGTGTTCTTCAAATTTAAAGCATCAAAATTATTTTCTTATATTCGGTAACTTCATTAAAAATAACATGAATAAATTCTTCTATAACTAAAGTTATTTTTATTAAAAGCACAAAAAGCTTTAGAAGAAGAAGAATAACCAAGAAAAATGCCTTCTTCGGATTTTGCATCAAATTTTCCTAAGACATCATTTTCATTTAAAATAAAACATTTACAATCGAAAACCATAAAATACGAAACATTAGGTCTTTTGTTGTTCCATAATTAATGAGGTTTGGAAAGTAATGGTCTTACTATAACCCTATTAATGATATAGCATGTCGTGTTAATGGCTTCGGCCCAAAAATATTTGGGTAGGCTATATTCATTTAACATGGTACTTATCATTTCTTGTAAGCTCCTATTTATTCTTTTAACTACATTTTATTATGCATTTCTTAGAGCAGAAAAATTATGGTTATACCCATTTGATTCACAAAATTTTTGAAAATCACGATTTTGAAACTCACCACCATGATCACTATGAATCGATGAAATCATAAAGCCTATTTTATTTTAAACAAGTTTACAAAATTTTAAAAAATATTTAAAATAATCACTTTTGTGTGCCAAGAAGTATGTCCAAGTGTATTTACTATAATCGTCTACAATTACAAAAGCATATTTTTTACCTCCTAGGTTTGTTATATCAATTGGTCCAAATAAATTCATATGGATCAATTGCAATGGTCTAGAGGTGCTTATTTGATTATTTAATTTGAAACGACCTTTTATTTATTTTCTTAGTTGACATGCATCATACACTTTGTCTTTAACAAACTTGATGCTAGGGATTCCTCATACAAGTTCTCTAAATGAAATTTGAGAGATTAATATTATGCTAGCATAACCTAACCTCCTATACCAAAGTCAAGCATCATCATTTAAAGTCGAAAAGCACATTTTATTACAAAGATCAGTAATGTCAATAGTATGCATGTTGTTATGTTTTAAGACAATCATAAATGTGTTTTTGTGTGATATTTCAACAATGTAAGTATTAGATTCAAATCTTATGATGTATCCTTTATCACATAATGGATTAATGCTCAAAAGATTATGCTATAAGTCATCTACTAATAAAACATCTTCAATCAAGAAGTTTGATTTATTACCTATGGTTTCTTTGCCAATGATTTTACCTTTATTGTTGTCTCCGAAGGTAACATACCCTTCGTCTTGGCTAGTGAGCTTAGAGAAATGAGTTGAATCTCCGGCATCCATTATCAAGGTACCATATCTTACTCCTAGCTTATGATTGTAAATATATCTATAAGAAATGAGGTTTTTTAGGTATTCATTTAACTTTGAGTCCCTTATTAATCGATCTACCTAACTTATCATTTTGCATTGAGTCCTTTATGGTTCCTTATGAACCTAAATTAACTTTTGTGAACTATACCTCTTAAATAGATATTTATGAGCCTAATGTCCAAGTTTGCAGCAAAAGTTATATTTATTATGAGGTGAAACATACAAAGTTGGGCCTTTAACAAAAATGGTTGGCTTTTGGTGAGTATTACTCACAAAGCTGATTCCATCTCTTATATGAACATAACCCTTATTAGCAAGGATCATGTTTAAGGATTTGCTACCTATTTTAAATTTTTCTAAAGTTTTATTTAGTAGCAAAATTTTCTTTCTAAGCGATTCTAGTTCTTCACATTTAGTACATTGAGGGAATATCTCATTATCATGCTCAATCTTTAATTTATCAAATTCGCTAACTAGAGAGGCTCCTTTTTCAATAATTTATACTTTTTACTAACTAATTTACATTCATCAAATAAGTCATGAAAAGCATTCAACAATTCATCAAAAGATAAATTTGCTTCAATTGAATTGCTTTCCTCATTGCCAAACGCCATTAGCGCGTAGTTTGTAACTTCTTTGTTGATTGGCTCCTCATCTTTGGATGCGCTCAAATCAACCTACATAGCTTTAAGTGCTTTCTTCTTCTTCGGTTGCTTCTTCTTCACTTGGGGATATTCACTTTTGAAGTGCTCTAACTTCTTACATTTGTAGTAAATTATTTGGTACTTTTTGAGTTCAATTTTATTTTTAGTGTCATGTTTAGTTTTGTTTATTTTTATAAATTTTTAAAATTTTCTTGTTAGAAGTGCCAAGTCAACATCATCATTATCATTGTCACTTGAGCTTTCTCTCAAGTGGTCTTCATAAGTTTTAAGTATCAAATCCTTCTTATTCTTTGGAAGGTTATTCTCAAGTTCTTTATGTGCATTATAAGTCATTTCATAGGTTATTAAAGACCTGATAAGTTCTTCGAGTGGAAAGTTATTTAAGTCTTTGGCTTCTTGAATAGTCATTACTTTAGGATCCCAACTTTTTGGAAGGGATCTTAATATCTTGTTAACAAGTTTAAAATTAGAAAAACTTTTACCAAGTGCTTTTAGACCATTGATGACATCGGTAAACTCTCCAATGGTCTTGCTTAGTTTTATGTGAAACAATTCATAACTATGAACTAAAAGATTGATTTTTGACTCCTTTACCCTACTTGTGCTTTTGTGTGTGATTTTAAATATATGCCAAATGTCATATGTCATTTCACAAATAGAAACTCGATTGAATTCATTCTCATGTAAAGCACAAAACAAAGCATTCAAAGCCTTAACGTTCAAAGAGAGTCTTTTTCCCTAAATCATTCCAATCGTTAATTGGAAGAGAACACTTTTGAAATCCATTTTCGATGATATTCTATAACTTAAAATCCATAAAAATTAAGAAAATCCTTATTCTAGTTTTTCAATATGTGTAATCTGTCCCATTGAACATGAGAGGACATGTGATAGATTGACCTTTTTGATTGCTAGCAAAAGCCATCTCTCTTGGGTTTTAAACCAAATCAAGAGTGACCTCGCTTTGATACCAAATGAATTAGTGTAGCAATAAAAACTATGTCGATTCGGAATTCTTTTGGCTTTACAAAAAATCGTATTGGTAAAGTGTTTAGCTTCGAAATCAATCATAGAAGCAAGAAAGGCAGGAAAGATAGTATACAATAAGAGTAATTAGCAAAGAGAGAAAGAGCACAGCGAGGAAAGAACACATTGATTTATAGTGATTTGGTTGTCTGACCTACGTATTAGGAACAATACAACACTAGGGGGGTGTGAATCAGTGCAACGATAAAATCGGTTGTGATTCGAAATTCTTTCAAGTTGATAAAAATATAAGTGAAGAAACTATATCGATAAGATGTTGACTTGAAGTAAACATAGAATGAAGAGAGTAGCTAAGTAATAAAGGCAAGCAATAAGGAAAAAAAATGCACAACATGAAAAGTGTTGAATCTCGGATTTTGATGATGAAGTCAATTGGTGAATTATTTATTCTAATCCATATTGTCAAAATAAGTGTGCAGGATTAACTATGATGGGATGAAAACATAAAGCGATTTACCGAAGTCAAGTTCGCCGGGAGTTCGAGAGTTCACCGGAAATCCGAAGGATCATCAGAAGTGTTACCGGAACCAACCAAGATAGAATTAGAGACTTGCCGAAGGTTTTAGAGGTTTGCGGAGATCACTGAGAAGGTTCAGAAGCTTGCCAAAGACTTGTTGAGCTTGCCACAAAATCTGGGAGCTTGTTGGGAGTCCCCCGGAAGAAATTCGAAGGAGTTTCGGAAGTCTACTGGAAGTTCATAGGAAAAGCTTATCGGAAGAAGACTTGAAGAATGTCGGTTTAAATTACTTAGAATTATATTTTAATTTCGTAGTTAGCACATAATTAGGGTAAGGATTAGGAAGCAATCCTATTTAAACCTAGTAGGGGCCAATCGGGCCCTTATTGGGCTGATTTGGGCCTAAAATAGGGCCCATTCAGCTTTGCTGAATGGATCAGGCGATGGAACCGCCCAAAGGCTGAGAGCCTAGGTGGTGGCACTGCCCAGCACCCGAGAGACTAGGCAATTGCACCATTGCCTTGGGCAGTGGAACCGCCTAGTACATTGTCAATCTAACACTGATAAGCGGTGGCACCGCCACTAACAAGCGGTGGCATGCACATCGACAAAGTGAAGTGTGGCACCGCCAAAGACCGAAATCTCCAAAATGAATTCAAATTTGGAGCTTAAATTTGAATTCTCTTTTAGTCTATAAATACCCCTCCTTTCTTTTGAGAGTTAGAATTGAGCAAAAGCTTTTGGCTAAGCCTTGTTTTCGATAGCTAGTGTTCACCTCCCTCTTTCTCTTTGAAAAATTTGTAAGAGTGTGAACCACTTGTAAAAGGGTTGTAAGAGGGGTGTTTAGTCCTTCTCCTTCAACAAGATTTGCTAGTGGAAGTTGGGAGCCTCATCGGAGAAGGCTTCGAAAGTGGATGTAGGTCATTTGATCGAACTACTATACATCGTGGTGTTCTTGAATGTGTGAGTGTTTAAATTTCTAAATCGTTTCTATACTTAGCTGCAAATCGTTCAGTTTTCATCTCCTTTACTCAAGCTACTTCAACTAAGTCATCTTCGTTGAATCATAATCTCAATATTAACTAGCTATTTATGAAATCGGTTTCAAACTTACGAGTTTTAATCCGTTGCACTAATTCACCCCCCCCCTCTTAGTGTCTCTCCGATCCTAACAATTGGTATTAGAGTGAGGTTCACTCTTATATTTGATTAAAAACCCAAGAGAGATGGCCTATTCCGGCATTCAAGAGGGTCACTCCATTACACGTCTGCCTATGTTTAATGGGTTGGATTACACGTATTGAAAGACTCATATGAGGATCTTTCTTATTTCCATGGATTTTGAGCTTTGGGGCATCATCGAAAATGGTTTTCAAAAATCTTCTCTTCCGACGAGTGAATGGAATGAATCGGAGAAGAAGACTTTTGCTTTAAACGCAAAGGTTATGAATGTCTTGTTTTGCGCTCTCGATAAAAATGAATTTAATCATGTTTCGATTTATGATTCAGCTTTTGATATTTGGCATACTCTTGAGATCACTCATGAAGGCACTAGCTGAGTGAAAGAGTCCAAAATCTTACGAACTTTTTCGAATGAAACTAAGTGAGTCCATCGGAGACATGTACACCCACTTCACGGATGTCATCAATGGACTCAAAGCACTTGGTAAAGGTTTTTCTAATTTTGAACTTATAACTCAAATTTTAAGATCCCTTCCAAAGAGTTGGGATCCAAAAGTTACGGTCATTCAAGAGGCCAAGGATCTTAAAACTTTTCCTCTTGAAGAACTTATTAGATCTCTAATGACCTATGAAATGACATGTCATGCTCATGAAGAGCTCGAGAATCTCATTCCAAAGAACAGGAAGGATATGACACTAAGAACATAAGAAGACCACTTGAAAGGAACATCAAGTGATGAGGACAGTGACAATGATATTGCACTTTTAACTCAAAAATTTTAAAAATTTATAAGAAAGAATAAATTTAAAAATGATAAAAAATATACTTGAACATAAAAAGGACCAAGTCATTTATTATGAGTGCAAGAAGCCGGGGTACTTCAAAAATGAATGCCCCCAAGCCAAGAAGAAGCAACAAAAGAAAAAGAAAGCATTGAAGGCTACATGGGATGATTTAAGTGACTCCGAGGATAAAGAAACAAGCAACAAAGAGGAGGCCAACTTCGCGCTAATGGCTTTAGGAGAAGAGGTTAGTGAGTTATTTAATGAAGAGTTATCTTTCGATGAACTTTCTATCGCTTTTCATGAATTATTTGATGACTATAGAACTATTAGTAAGAAATTTTATTTATTAAAGAAAAAACATGCTTTATTACAAAATAAGTTCGATAGTCTCCAGACTCCTTCTTTACCCCCATGCTCTAAGTGTGAACACTTAGAAGCAATCAAAAATGAGAAATTGCTACTTAAAGAGATCCTAAACAAGTTTAAGGTCGGTAGCAAGGGCTTGGACATGATCCTTGCAAACAAGGGTCATGTCGAAAATAGAAGTGGAATTGGATTTGTGAGTGTATCTCATCAAAATCCTACCACCTTCATTAAAGGACCCACATTACATGTATCACCTCATTTAAAATGTAATTTTTGTTGTAAAACCGAACATATTGTTTACAAATGTCCATTTAGGAAAACTAGTCCATATAAATTGATATGAGTTCCTAAAGGAACCATAAATAATTCAATGCTAAATGACAAAGTTAGTATATCAATATTTGAGGCACCCAAAATCAAAGGGGTACCTAAAAACCATCCTCTTTTATAGAATCATTCATCATCACAAGCAAGGAGCAAGAGATGGTATCTTGATAGTGGATGCTCAAGCAATATGACCGAAGATCCATCTCATTTCTCTATGCTCACTAGTAAAGAAGAAGGGTATGTTACCTTTGGAGACAACAACAAGGGTAAAATCATTGGCAAGGGAACCATAGGTAACAAATCAAGTTTTTCAATTAATGATGTGTTGCTAGTTGATAGTTTAAAACATAATCTTTTAAGCATTAGTCAATTATGCGATAAAGGTTGTTGTTAGATTTGAATCTAATGTTTGCATCACTGAAAAACCAAACAATAACATATCCATGATTACTTTAAAATAAAATAATATCTACACCATTAATATTGATGAAGTAAGTAATGAAATGTGTTTTTTGGTTTTGGATGATGATGCTTGGCTTTGGCATAGGAGATTAGGCTATGCAAGCATAAAACTAATATCTAAGATTTCATCTAAAGAGTTAGTACGAGGGATTCCAAATATGAAGTTTGTCAAGGACAAAATGTGTGACGCGTGTCAACTAGGAAAATAAATAAAAATTAGTTTCAAACCAAAAAATCAAATTAGCACCACTAGACCATTGCAATTGATCATTTGGACTTATTTGGACCAATTGACATAACAAGCCTAAGAGGTAGTAAATATGCCTTCGTAATTGTGGATGACTATAGTAGATACACTTAGACCTATTTCTTGGCTCACAAAAGTGATTGTTTCAAATGTTTTTCTAAATTTTGTAAACTTACTCAAAACAAAAAAGGTTTTATGATTTCATCAATTCAGAGTGATCACGGTGGTGAATTCCAAAATCGTGACTTCCAAAATTTTTGTGAAACAAATGGATATAACCACAACTTCTCTTTCCGAGGAATCCTCAACAAAATGGAGTAGTGGAAAGGAAAAATAGAAATTTATAAGAAATGGCAAGGACCATATTAAATAAACATAGTTTACGCAAATACTTTTGGGCCGAAGCCATTAATACGACTTGCTATATTATGAATAGGGTTCTAGTAAGACCATCTCTATCCAAGACTCCTTATGAATTATGGAATAACAAAAAACCTAATGTTTCTTACTTTAAAGTTTTTGGTTGCAAATGCTTTATTTTAAATGAAAAGGATGTTTTAGGAAAATTTGATGCTAAATCCGATGAAGGCATCTTTCTTAGTTACTCTTTCATTTCTAAAGCTTTTCGTATTTTTAACAAAAGAATATTAGTTATAGAAGAGTCTATTCATGTAGTTTTTAATGAAATTTCTGAATTTCAGAAAAAAGATTTTGATGATGATTTTGATTTTGATGGTTTGAATTTAAATGAACCCTCTCCTCAAAATAGTAACTTGGATACATCTTCTTCCTAAATTTCCTTACCTAAGGAATGGAAGTATGTAGATGCCCATCCCAAGGAATTAATTATTGGAGATACATCGAAAGGGGTTCAAACTCATTCTTCTTTTAAAAATCTTTGTGCCCATGCCGCTTTTCTTTCTCAAATTGAACTCAAGTGTATTGACGATACCTTGAAAGATGATTCTTGGGTTATCGCAATGCAAGAAGAATTGAATCAATTTGAAAGGAATGAGGTATGGAAGCTTGTTCCTAGACCTAGTGACCATTTAGTTATTGGTACTAAATGGGTTTTTAGAAACAAGTAAGATGAAAGCGGTATCGTGGTTAGAAACAAGGCTAGACTAGTGGCCAAAGGTTTCAACCAAGAAGAAAGTATCGATTACGAAGAGACCTTCGCTCTTGTGGCAAGATTAGAAGCCATTAGGATGCTCCTTGCCTATGCTAGTAGTAATGATTTTAAATTATTTCAAATGGATGTCAAAAGTGCCTTCTTAAATGGCTTTATTTCCAAAGAAGTGTATGTTGAACAACCTCCCAGATTTGAAAATTCTATTCTTCTTAATCATATGTTTAAATTAACTAAGGCTCTCTATGGTCTAAAATAAGCTCCTAGAACTTGGTATGAAAGGCTTAGTTCCTTTCTTATTTCAAATAATTTTACAAAAGGCAAGGTTGATACTACATTGTTTATCAAATATTTTCAAAATAATTTTCTTATTGTTAAAATTTATGTTGATGTTATTATTTTTGGTTCTTCGGATGAATCACTATGTGAATCATTTGCCAAGTATATAAGTCATGAATTTGAAATGAGCCTAATGGGAGAATTAACCTTCTTTCTAGGATTACAAATTAAACAACTTAGTAATGGCATATTTCTTAATCAATCTAAATATACATTAGAATTGTTAAAAAAGATTTAACATGGATGGTTCAAAAGCCATAAATACTCCTATGAGTACTTCCACTAAGTTAGATTTGGATGAAAGTGGAGAAAATTTTAATCAAAAGACATATAGGAGAATGATAGGTAGCTTACTCTATCTTACCACGACTAGATCGGATATTATGTTTAGCATAGGACTTTATGAGAGATTTCAAGCTGATCTTAAGCTGTCTCATCTTAAAGCCATTAAAAGAATTTTTAGATATCTTAAAGGTACTCATAATCTAGGATTATAGTATCCAAAATCTGATAACCTCGATTTAATAGCTTATACGGATGCCAATTTTGGCGGATGTAGAATAGATAGAAAAAGCACATCCGGAACATGCCAATTATTAGGACGTGCACTTGTTTCTTGGTAACTCGGTTGCACTATCTATGGCTGAAGCTGAATACATAGCTGCAAGTGCATGTTGTACACAGGTTATTTAGATGAAAAGTACATTAGAAGATTATGGAATTCATTTAAAGAACATTCCCATAAAATGTGATAATATATGTATTATTTGTCTAACCAAAAATCCTATTTAATACTCTAGAACTAAGCATTTTGACATTAGGCATCACTTTATACGAGATCATGTCAATAATAATGATATCACTCTTGAATTTATTGATACAAAATATCAATTAGGAATTAGGCATGTTGAATTGTCCTCGTGAATGAGCTTCATTGTATGTCTTTCTCAAAATTTTGACTTTCATGGATTTGCCTTCATCTTTTTGATTTTGTATTTTAAAGAGTGATCTAAGACATCATCCTATCTTAAATCAACATATTAAAACTTCTAAAAACAAAATTAAAAATTTTTTTTTTGGTGCCAACGTTGGCACCGCTAGAACCGACGGTAGCACCACCTGGGTGCTCGGCGCCCAAGCGGTGGCACCACCCGAGCACCCCTATATAAAAAGGGGGGTTAGGGTCGGCAGTGAAACTGACCCCAACCCAAAATTTGGCTCTGCCTCCTCCTCCAAAGCTCTCTAAACCTCTCCACACCCCATTCTCTTCCTCTAAAAGCTTAAGAAAGGATTTTCTCTTGAATTAAGATCTTCACCTCCCAAGAAAACTCAAAGAAGGTAAAATCTGAAATTTTCTCTTCTCTTCTCATTACTTGGTCTTTTCCTTAATGTTTCTTCTTGATCCATCATCATGAATAGATATGGCTCCTAAGAGATCATCAAGAGGCAAGGAGAAAAGGTTGGAAGGAGATTCCTATGACCCAATCCTCTTTAGATCTAATGAGGTAGCTCTAAGGTACCCCAATTTTAAATCAAAAGCCATACATAAGGGAAAACATATTGATCTAGGTGAACTAGGAAACCTAGAACCCATTAAATGGTTTGCCGATTTAGATATCTTGCCTATCTTACAAATCGATGAACCGATTTACCCTAGGTTGGTTAAGTTATTTTACGCAAACATGAGTGTGGAACATGATGGATTGACTACGTACCTTTTAGGAACCGAAATTTGAATTTTTGATCATACGATATGTGAACTAATTGGAATTGAAGAAAAGGATAGAGGATGTTATTTCAAAGGCCAATGGGATATGGATGCAATTGGAGCAACCCACTCTGAAGTTTTAGAGATAATTTTTACAAATCCTAACCTAGGCATTGTTTCCAAAAGTTGTGAGCACTTGTTACCCTTCAATTCAAAAATTCATCACATAATCATAAGCATTCTTCTTCCTAAACAATATCATCATGATGAGATTAGTATACTAGAATTAAGCACCATATATTGGATCATGACCCGATAAAACAACTGCTTTGGATACTTGATCTGGCAACATATGATGGAAATTATCTCTAGAGACTTAATGTTATCATATGGCGGGTTGATCACTAGATTAATACTTGCACATGATATTTGTGTGTCACCCGATGAGGAAATAATATAAGTCAACAGGTATAACACTATAAACAGAAACCTCCTAAAGAGACTTAGGTGCACCTTTAGAAATGACATATGGATTAGGCAACCTAGAAGGATTGATCTAGCTCCCCGACCAGTAGAGCAACCTGAAACACCAATTATTAGAGGAAGTGAATCTCCTCCACCTAGTCCCTTTGGTCCAGCACCATTTGAGCCAGCTCCTACTCCATCCACTGAAGATCTAATCATGTTAGTATTAAATCAAATCAAATCACACAAAAATCAAATCAACTTATAGTAAGCTGAAATTTTGAAGGAAGTATGACAGATGAACCGGAAGATAGATCACCTGTATAGGCATTTTGGAATTCCTCCTGAGGAATAGTTGCTGTCTTTAACTCTTGTTTTGTAAACCTTATGACTACTATAGACATATTTTTAATACTTCTATGTATGATGTTGCATGTTTCTTTCATATCATCTACTCGAATTTTGAATGACATCTCTTGAATTTTTTCTTTCGATCGTAACTTTTGGATAATGCTTTCATATTGTTGTAATACTTTGTATGATTTGATATCTTCCTCAAATGATTAATTTCATGCTCCCTCTACCTACTTTAAGCATGTTCTACTTTATGGTATCATAAATGCCAAGTTGATGAACAATACAATTTTTATATCTACTACTCATAGCTTGATATATGAAAATTTTTTTTTCTCGGAGCAATGCATGACTTCTTCACCTCCTTTTTTTGTTGATGACAAAGGGGGAGAAAATTGTGAAATTGATGACAATGACTAATATATAGCAATATGATGAAATAAAAAATGACTTAATGTATCGTATTACATCGTAATAACTTATATGGTTCATATTGCAAATTACTTTTGCCATGCTTTGAAATCAAAAATTATTTCTATGCTTAAAAGCATCGCAATGTATTGCAATATATCTCAAATGCTTAAAATATAAATTATCTTGAGATAAGCTATTATTTCATTTGATATCATGCCTTGATCTTGTGCACTTCATTGATATCATTTGATCCTTGTGTTATTTCAATTTGTGATTAGTTTCTCTCGTCGAAATGATGAATGTCTATCATTCGACTAGAAAATGCATTTCATGCCATGACATTGTGAAAAATACGAAGTTTCATATTTATGGATTAAAATTCATGCTTATTAAGCTTGACGATAAATAAAACTTATCGGTTTCGGCTTTAATTCAAAAGATTGAATTCAAGTGTTTTTACCTTCTCATGATATGGCATATAGATAGGGGGAGTTAAGTTTTACTCCATCATCAATTAATTGTCATCATCAAAAATGGGGAGATTGTTTAATCTCGGATTTTGATGATGAAGTCAATTGGTGAATTATTTGTTCTAATCCATATTGTCAAGATAAGTGTGCAGGATTAACTATGACGGGATGAAAACATAAAGTGATTTACCAAAGTCAAGTTTGCCAGGAGTTTGAGAGTACAACGGAAGTCCGAAAGATCATTGGAAGTGTTGCCGGAACCAATCGAGAAAGAATCAGGGACTTGCCGAAGGTTTCGAAAGTTCGCTGGAAAGATCGTTGAAGGTTCGGGAGATCACCGAGAAGGTACAAAAGATTGCCAAAGACTCGTTGAGCTCACCACAAAATTCGAGAGCTTGTTGGGAGTCCACCGGAAGAAATCTGAAGGAGTTTCGGAAGTCCACCGGAAGTTCACAAGAAAAGCTTGCTAGAAGAAGACTTGAAGAATATTGGTTTAAATTGCTTAGACTTATGTTTCAATTTCATAGTTAGCAAATAATTAGGATAAGGATTAGGAAGTAATCTTGTTTAAACCTAGTAGGGGCCAATCGAGCCCTTATTAGGCTGATTTGGGCCTAAAATAGGGCCCATTCAGCTTTGCTGAATGGACCAGGTGGTGGAACCGCCCATGCTGGGCGTTGGAACCGCCCAGAGGCCGAGAGCCTAGGCGGTGGCACTGCCTAGACTAGGGTAGTGGCACTGCCCAGCACTCAAGAGACTGGGCGGTGGCACCATTGCCTTGGGCAATGGAACTGCCCAGTACATTGTCAGTCTGACACTAACAAGCGGTGGCACCGCTATTGACAGGCGATGGCACTGCCAGCACTAGGAAACCCAAAATAAATTCAAATTTGGAGCTCAAATTTGAATCCTCTTTGGGTTTATAAATATCCCTCCTTTCTCAACAAAAAGTGTACCTTTTTTAGAGTTAGAATTGAGCAAAAGTTTTTGGCTAAGCCTTGTTTTCGATAGCTAGTGTTCACCTCCCTCTTTCTCTTTGAAAAATCTGTAAGAGTGTGAACCACTTGTAAAAGGGTTGTAAGAGGGGTGTTTGGTCCTTCCCCTTCAACAAGATTTGCTAGTGGAAGTTGGGAGCCTCATCGGAGAAGGCTTCGAAAGTGGATGTAGGTCACTTGATCGAACCACTATACATCGTGGTGTTCTTGAATGTGTGAGTGTTTAAATTTCTGAATCATTTCTATACTTAGCTGCAAATTGTTCGGTTTTCATCTCCTTTACTCTAGCTACTTCAATAAAATTATCTTCATCAAATCGAAATCTCAATATAAACTAGCTATTTACGAAATCAGTTTCAAACTTATGAGTTTTAATCTGCTACACTAATTCACCCCCCCCTCCTAGTGCCTCTCCAATCCTAATAGAAAGAACACACTAATTTATAGTGGTTCGGTCATTTGACCTGCATCCACTCTTGATACCTCCTCCGTCGAGGTTACCGACTTTCATTATTAATCTTCCTTCAATGGGCGAAGATCAATCACCCTTTTACAAATATCTTCTCCTTTTAATAGGTTCGGGAGTAAACCTCTTTACAAATCGCTCACTCTCCTTATACAAGTTTCTAAGGCTAGAACTCATGGAGGTGAACTCTCAAAGTTATAATAGTGATTTCACTATAATCTCAGTTCTTTTATTTACTTTTCTATATCCCACAACCAAAGTAGTGTGGGGTATTTATAGGCCTCAATTGACTTAAAAAATGGAGTCATAAAAGGTCTTATTCTGGATTTTTCGAGTATTGATGGTACCACCACTAGTGGTCTTTTACACTAGGCAGTACCATTGCCCAATTTAATGGTACTACCACCAAGCAGAGTCTCGGCTACTAGACCTAGGCGGTACCACCACTTGTGCTTGGCAGTACCATCGTTTGGCAATTAATAACTACTAGCGGTACTACCACCCAGACCTCTTGGGAGATTGAGTCATAGGTGGTTCCATCGCCCAGTCCTAGCAATGCCACCACCAAGTAGGGTTCAACATACTATTTGGGCCAACAATCCAACCTAAACCAGTTCGGATTCGGGCCTAATTGGCCTCTAACTGAGTTAATAAGATTACCTCCAAATCTTAACTCTAATTACATCCTAACTATGATAATTAAGATATTAACTAAAGCAAATAATTTTGGTAGGTCAAAAGTTCTTCCTACAAGCTTCCGATGATCTTCTGGTGGACTTTTGATGGACTCTCGGTGATCTTCCAACAAACTCCTAGTAAGCTCTTGAACTCTCGATGATCTTCTCGGCAAACTCCAATAAGCTTCTTTGGTGAGCTCCGAACTTCTCATCGAGCTTCAACAAACTCTCGATGAACTTCTCAATGAACTCCTAATGTACTTTTTGATGAGCTCCCAATGAACTTCTCGACAAATTCCGGTAACACTTCTGACGAACTTTTAACGAACTCCCGACGAACTCTCGGACTCCCGATGAATCGTCCGATCTTTGACTCTGACACTATATTTTCTTTATGCTTTATTTGTTATCATAGTTAACCCTACACACTTTTCTCAATATATAGATTAGATCAATAATTTATTAATTGATTTCATCATCAAAATCTGAGATTCAACAATCTTTCCCTTTTTGATGATGATAACCAATTGATGATGGAGTTAACCTTAATTCCCCCTATCTATATGCCATACTTGAGAAAAGACAAACTTGAATTCACAACCTTTGAATTCAAGCTTTAACTTGATAAGTTTCATGCATTGTGCATGAATGTAGTTTCAAATTATCAATATGCACAATTTCATACATGATACTAAGCATGATCATTTAGGCATTATAAAATTTATCATTTCACACATTCATGTAGTTAGTATTTCAAACATCTAACCATGATGCCAATCATAATACTAAGCACGATACCAAGCATTCACTATGATATCAAATATTTAGGCATGATATCATATCAAACATTTATATTGATACCATTTCAAACATTTAAACATGATGCCAAACATGATACTAAACATTATGATATCAATTTAATCATGATACTAAGCATGATCATGATTCATTTCAAGTATGATACTAAGCATGATACTAAGCATTCATCAATACTAAGCATTCATCAATGTGCAATTTTCTCCCCCTTTGTCATTAATAAAAAGGAAATGTGCAATCATCTTTACATTATTACATCAATCATGCAAGATAGTTTTACACCATTACGATAGTAAGATAGTGACTTTTCCTTTTGCTAGCAAGATAGTGACTTTTCAATTGCGATAGCAAAAAAGGAGATGTGCAAACTAGCACTACTTTTGCTAGCACTTCTTTGTAGCTAGGAAGTAAGCAAGCTAGTAAAGATAAAGAGAAGAGAGGAGTTCATTCATCAAGAAAAATCAAGCTTATTGAAAATCCATGAATTATTCATCACAAGGAAAGGAATCCATTCAAGCTATCGAAAAATTCATCAAACTTCTACTTTCATTAGGAGCTAAGGGATTCATGACATAAGAAAAATGTGGATACAAAAGAAGAGAGGTTTATAACCATTACAAAAAAAATTACACAAAAATTGCACAATAATCAAGTGTACCAATAAAATTTGTGAATAAAACTTCTTCTTTCATGAGTATAGGGGGATTATAGTAAAGGATCATCAAGTTACAGAGCAAGAGTATCAAAAATCTATGAAATAAGAAGAAGGAAATCAACTCGATAAGAGCTCCATTTACGAAAAATTAAAAAATCCAAAATATGTATACAAGAAACTCATGCATTCAAAAGATTTAACATGCCTAGTTCTCTTCTAATAAAATCAAATTGTTCCTCATTTAAAGGTTTTGTAAAAATATAAGCTAATTGATGTTTTGTATTAATAAATTCTAAAGTTATATCATGATTATTAACATGATCTCTTATAAATTGATGCCTAATATCAATATGTTTAGTTCTAGAGTATTGAACGAGATTTTTTGTTAAACATATTGCGCTATCACATTTTATAGGAATATTCTTTAAGTGAATTTTATAATCTTTTGATATGTTTTTCATCTATATAACTTGTGCACAACATGCACTCGCTGTTATGTATTCAGCTTTAGCTATAGATAGTCCACATGAATTTTGTTTCTTGGAAGACCAAGAGACAAGTGCATGACCTAAGAATTGACATGTTCCATATGTGTTTTTTCTATCTATTTTACATCCAATAAAATCAGTATTAGCATAAGCAATTATTTCAAAGTTCTCCAATTTTGGATACCATAATCCTAGATTATGAGTTCCTTTTAGGTATCTAAGAATTCTTTTAACAGCTTTAAAGTAGGATTGTTTAGGACTAAATTAAAATCTAGTACAAAGATCAACACTAAATATAATGTCTGGTCTAGTTGCAGTGAGATATAGTAAACTACCTATCATACCCCTATAAGTTTTTCTTAGCAAATCTTTCTCCATTATCATTCATATCTAACACAGTGAAAATACTCATTGGTGTATTGATAGCTTTGAACTATCCATATTGAATCATTTTAGCAATTCTAATGCATATTTAGTTTGATTAAGAAAAATTCTATCACTAAGTTGTTTGATTTGTAAACCTAAGAAAAAGGTTAGTTCACCTATTAAGCTCATTTCAAACTCTTGGCTCAAACTTTTGGCAAAAGATTCATGTAAGGATTCATTCGTAGAACAAAAAATAATGTCATTAACATAAATTTGAACAACAAGAAAATTCTTTTCAAAATTTTTAATAAATAATATAGTATCGACCTTACATTTTGAGAAATTATTTTGGATAATAAAGGAAATAAGTCTCTTATACCAAGCCCTTGGGGCTTGTTTTAATCCATAGAGAGCCTTAGATAACTTAAATACATGATTAGAAAAATGAGCATTCTTAAATCCAGATGGTTGTTCAACATAAACTTCTTCAAAAATAAAGTCATTTAAAAAGATACTTGTGACATCTATTTGAAAGAACATAAAATTATTACATTAAGCATAGGCAAGAAGCATCCTTATGACTTTTAATCTTACCATAGGAGTGATGGTTTCTTCGTAATCGATACCTTCTTCTTGGTTAAAACCTTTGGCCACTAATATAGTCTTGTTTCTAATCACGATACCAAATTCATCTTGCTTGTTTCTAAAGACTCATTTAGTACCAATCACTAAATGGTCACTAGGTCTAAGAACAAACATCCACACCTTATTTCTTTCAAATTGATTCAACTCTTTTTCTTTGTGATAACCCATGAATCATCTTTTAGGGCTTCATCAATTCATTTTGGTTCAATTTGATAAAGAAAAGTGGAGTTAGCATAAAAACTTTTAAACGAAGAGTGAGTTTGAATACCTTTTGATATATCTCATATAATTAGCTCATTATGATGAGCATCTGCATACTTTCATTCCTTAGGTAAGGATGTTTTGGAAGAAGATGCATCCAAGTTGCTAGGAGAAGTTTTATTCAAATTTAAAGCATCAAAATCAAGATCATCATCAAATTTATTTTTCTTAAATTTGGAAACCCCATTAAAAACAACATGAATAGATTTTTCTATAACTAAGGTTCTTTTATTAAACACACAAAAAGCTTTAGAAGAAGAATAATAATCAAGAAAAATGCCTTCATCAGATTTTACATCAAATTTTCCTAAGGCAACTTTTTCATTTAGGATAAAACATATATAACCAAAAATTTTAAAATATGAAACATTGGGTCTTTAGTTGTTTCACAATTCATAAGGAGTTTTGGAAAGTAATGGTCTTACTAGAACCCTATTCATGATATAGCATGTCATGATAACGGCTTCGACCCAAAAATATTTGGGTAGGCTATGTTCGTTTAATATGGTTCTTTCAATTTCTTGTAGGCTCTTATTTTTTCTTTCAACTACTCTATTTTATTGTGGGTTTCTTGAAGTAGAGAAATTATGGTTGTACCCATTTGATTCACAAAAATTTTAAAAATCACAATTTTGAAACTCACCATTGTGATCACTATGAATCGATGAAATCATAAAGCCTTTTTCATTTTAAATAAGTTTACAAAATTTTGAAAAAACTTAAAACAATCACTTTTGTGTGTTAAGAAGTATGTCCAAATGTATCTACTATAATCGTCTACAATTACAAAGGTATATTTTGCTACCTCCTAGGCTTGTTATATCAATTGGTCCAAATAAATCCATATGGATCAATTGCAATGGCCTAGAGGTGCTTATTCGATTCTTTGATTTGAAATTACTTTTTATTTGTTTTCCTAGTTGACATGCATCACATAGTCTTTAACAAACTTGATGCTAGGGATTCCTCTTATAAGTTCTCTAGATAAAATTTGAAAGATTAGTTTTATGTTAGCATGACCTAACCTCCTATGCTTAAGTCAAGCATCATCGTTTATAGCCGAAAAATATATTTCATTACAAAGATCATCAATGTCAATAGTATACATGTTATTATGTTTTAAGGCAATCATAGATGTGCTTCTATGTGGTATTTTAACAATGCAAGCATTAGATTTAAATCTTATGATGTATCTTTGATCACATATTTAACTAATGCTCAAAAGATTATACTTTAAGCCATCTACTAATAATCCATATTTAATGAAAAATTTTGATTTATTACTTATGGTTCCTTTGCCAATGATTTTACCTTTTTTGTTGTCTCAGAAGGTGATATACTCTTCGTCTTGACTAGTGAGCTTAGAGAATTTATCGCTTTCAGGAACTGTGACCCTATTTTAAATCGATAATATTATGATTCAACAACAATCTAATCCTAGGATCCAAACTAACATTTGAGAATATTGAGAAATATTTAAGTCATAATTCACACCTATAAAAACCTAAGCAATTTATAATTATACACCACTTCACTCAATGATTCATAAAATCCAAAGCTAACTCAACTAAGTATTAACCACATCATAAATCTGTAAGTGTGGGAATATATACAATCATAAAACCAATATTTATCACAAGTTCATATCATTATACCAATTAAACTTATCATTTCAAATTCCTGAACATAAGAGGTCCTTTAAACTTTTACAACACAAGTTTAAATTTATCCTTAATATTTCATCAGATACAAAGTGTACTTATACAACAAAACACCTATCAACTAATAAAGATCTACACAAAAATCTTCTAGCTTTTTACTGCTTCAGCCCAAATCTAACTTTTCAGTGAGGGGCAAACTAACCTGAAAAATTTATATAGTAACGGAGTGAGCATAAAAAGTTTAGCAAGTGACTAACATATCCATAGCAAAAAAGGATAGTTTTCAAACAAACTTGATATCAAAATGTAAGGTAGGAATACAAGAGTTCATAGATAGCATCTCATTAGATGCAAAATCACAAGGGTCATTTCATTCAAATCATATTTTATTCATAACAATTGAGGAGAGGAAATTGGAGTATATCATTAGCATAGGAAGCATTTAGGGATGTATCAAATGCCATATAAAGTATTTAGGCACATATCAAAGGCGTAAGAATGTTTAGGAGCATATCAATAACATATGAACTTTTCAGAGTATATTAATGACATATAAAATGTTTTGGAGCATATCAAGGGCATAATAAGCATTTCAGAGCATATCAAGGGCATAAGAAGCATTTCAGAGCATATCAATAAAGAATAAAATATTTCAGAGCATGTCAAGGGCATAAGAAAATTTTCAAAGCATATCAATGGCATATAGGATATTTCAGAGCAAATCAAGGGTAAATAAATTATTTCGGAATACATCAATGCCGTATGAAATGTTTCAAAGCATATCAAGGGCAAATGAAATATTTTGGAACATAACAATGATGTATGAATTGTTTCGGAACATATCAATGACATATGAAATATTTCAGAGCATATCAATGGCACATAGGATATTTTGGAGCAAATCAAGGGCAAACAAAATATCTTGGAACATATCAATGATGTATGAAATGTTTCAGAACATAACAAGGGCAAATGAAACATTTTAGAATATATCAATAGTATATGAAATGATTTGAAACATATTTCAAAGCATAACAATGGTGTATGAGATATCTTAGAGAATATCATAATAACAAATAGGAAATAGAAGCTCAAATGTCATATATGACGTTCATTCATTTCATTTTCATTCAAAGAGCACATATAAACATATAAGCAATACTTTAGATATCATATCAAAAATATAGAGGGTGCAGTGGGACCTCATTCATAATATGGTTCATCCATTTTTGGATGACCACCAAACATAAGTTTGAGCATCGTGGGCTCTAAGCATATACTGTTAGGATTTCAGCAGCACTAAGATGGGGGGTGAATTAGTATAGTAGATTAAATCTCGTAAACATGAAACCGATTTTGGAGATAGTTGATTCGTATGAAAATTTTGATCCAAAGAAAAAAGGATTTAGCTAGAATAGTTCGAGTGAATGCAATTAAGAGTAGGGAGAAGAAAACTGAGTGATTTGCAGCTAAGTAAAGATAAGATGTCGAATATTTAAAAACTCACAACCAAAGTATGCAGCGATGTATAGTGGTTCGGTCGAAAGACCTACATCTATTTCCGAAGCCTCCTCCGATGAGGCTCCCAACTTCCACTATCAAATCTCTTGAAGGGGAAGGACCAAATACCCCTCTTACAAACTTTTACAAGTGGTTCATACTCTTACAGATTTTTCACAAAGAAAGAGGGAGGTAAACACTTAAGCTATTGAAATAAGACTTTGCTATAGCTTTGACTTAGTTTTCAACTTCTCAAAAGGTGCTTTCTTAACTTAGGAAAGAGGGGTAATTATAGACTCAATTAGCTTTCAAAAATGAAGCCAAAAAGAGTCCCGTCCCAGGTTTACCGGGTACTGGTGGTACCACCGCCAAGCATTGGCGATACCACCACCTGATAGAGTCCTCAGGCTCTATGGTCTGGCGGTACCACTGCCTGTCAGGCGGTACCACCACTGGTAGGTAATAACTACCAACGATACTATCACTGACCTAGGGCTATACCACCGCTTGCTAGGTATTAAAGTCGACGGTACCACCACTGACCTAGGGTGGTACCACCGCCTAGAACACTTGGGAAGTTATTCCTGATGTGGTGGTACCACTTGGGTCTGGCGGTGCCATCGTTAGACTATTCCAGCAAGGCTGAATGGGCCCTAACTTTAGCCCAAATCAGCCCAAATAAGGCCCAATTGGCCCCGACCAGGGTTAAACAAGATTATTACCTAATCCTTACCCTAATTACGTACTAACTATGAAATTTAGACATAATTCCAAGCAAAGACTAAACCTGCAGTATCAAGTTTTCTTCCAGTGAGCTTCCGACGATCTTCCGGTGGACTCCCAGTAGGCTCCTGGACTTATGGCGAGTTTGATGAATCTTGGGCAAGCTTCCGAACCTTCTCGTTGATCTCTGCGAACCTCCGACGATCTTTCTGGCAAACTTCTAAAACCTTCGACTAGTCTCCAATTCTTTCTCAGTTGGTTCCGGCAACACTTCCGATGATCCTTCGAACTTCCGGTGGACTCTCGAACTCCCAACAACTTGACTTCGATAATTTACTTTATGTCTTCAAGCTATCGTAGTTAATCCTATATTGTTATCTCAATAATATAGATTAGATCAAGTAACCTATCAATTGACTTCATCATCAAAATCCGAAATTCAACAATCTCCCCCTTTTTGATGATGACAATCAATTGATGATAGAGTTAATCTTAACTCCCCCTATCTATATGCCATATTATGAGAAAGAAACACTTGAATTCAATTTCCTTGAATTCAAGCCAAAACTGATAAGTTTCATCCGTTGAACTTATCATCATGCTTAATAAGCATGTTCTTTCATCCATAAATATGAAACTTCATATTTTTCACAATGTCATAACACCTATTTTCAAATCGAATGATAGACATTCATCATTTTGATAAGAGATACCAATTATAGTTTGAAATACAATATGTATCAAATGATATCGATATAAAAACCATAAATGCAAGGCATGATATCATTAAGCGATATGTCATCAAATGATAACTTATCATATCAATGAAAGATACCAATTATTAAACATGATATGATAGTAATTTTTTTTTAAAGAAGCTTTTATGATACATGTGATACATTAGGATACGATACAAATTTTATTGTGATGCTTTTAAAGATATCAACCAATTTTCAATTATAAAGCATGGCAAAAGCAATTAAATTGCAATATAAAACATATAAGACATTTTCATTCCATCATATTGTAATACACAACATATAAGTCATTTGTTAATTTATTTGTCATATTCTTCTCTATACGATGCATACAAGGCATTTTATATACGATGTATGCAAGACGTTTTATCAAGTCATTTGCACATGTCATCAATTTATTTGCACATTCTTCTCAATACGATACATACAAGACATTTTATATACGACGCATGCAAAATGTTTTATCAAGTTATTTGCACATGTCATCAATTTATTTGCACATTCTTTTCCCCCTTTGTCATCAACAAAAAGGAGGTGAATTTGATAAAAATGATCATCATAAGGTATCATCATGCATATCATTTATCAAACATATCATATCAAACACACATGATATGTCATCCTCGACGGATAAATCCAAAAAATGTTTTGATCATTTTTGTTGATGTTTATGAAATCCAAAAAAAGATAAATCATCAAAGATTCATTCATAAAAGAGGATATAAGGCTTAAGATGTGTTTTTAAAAATTCAAGAATAAAATAATAAAGTGAAAGGATAGATCATTCATTAAACATCTCATATCAATTTTAAGGTAAAATCCGTGAGAAAGAGATGTCAAAATTCATAAAGCTTCAACATGGCATTTACGAATCAACATCAAAAATTTCATAGAAAGATTCAACATGGCATTCTTATAATGATTCATGAGGGGGAAGGCATTAAGTTTTAAAGCTTCGAATTGTAAAAATCTAAAATGAACATTTAAGAGCTTGATTTTTTTGTCAAAGCAAAATTCATGACATTAAATATCTTTAGTCATGCTTAAAGGTGGTGGAGGGAGCATAAAACCAATTTTACTATATTATTGAGATCCATCTTCAAAGAAGGAGGAAAGCAACATCATGATACCAAATCATCCAAAACTTTTACAACATCATGAAGGCTTTAAAAATATTACGATCGAAAATGATAGCTTCATTAAAATATTATAATCAAAGGATAAAAATGAGAGTGTAAATATATCATCCAAAATAATGGCAAGGTTGAGATTTATCAAAACTGATTTTACCATTTCATCAAAAGGTATGACATAACTCAAAAATTCATCAATCGAAGAGGAGAATCAAAATATTACGATCGAAGGACAAAAATGAGAACTTCACTCAAAAGATGATATTGTAAAGATGTCATCTGAAAACAAGAAGATAATATCAAGATGAGACAATGAAAGCCGAAGTTGAGACATTTTGGAAAAGAAACATACAACATCATGTATTAGAATAATTTACCATGCCTAACTCTCTTCTAATGAAGTCAAATTATTCTTCATTTAGGGGTTTTGTGAAGATGTCCGCTAAATGGTGTTTTGTATCAATAAATTCTAGAGTGACATCATTATTATTGACATGATCTCATATAAAATGATGTCTAATGTCAATGTGCTTAGTTCTAGAGTGTTGAATGAGATTCTTAGTTAAACAAATAGCACTTGTGTTATCACATTTTATGAAAATATTCTTTAAATGAATTTCATAGTCTTCTAAAGTGTTTTTCATCCAAATAGCTTGTGCACAACATGCACTAGCGGTTATGTATTTGGCTTCCGCCGTGGATAGTGCAACCAAATTTTATTTCTTGGAAGTCTAAGAAACAAGTGCATGTCCTAAAAATTAGCATGTTCCAGATGTACTTTTTCTATCTATTCTATATCCGCCAAAATTAGCATCTGCATAGGCTTTTAAATCAAAGTCATCGGATTTTGGATACCATAATCCTAGGTTAGGAGTTCCATTAAGACATCTAAGGATTCTTTTAATGGCTCTAAGTTGAGATAACTTAGGATTAGCTTAGAATCTTACACAAACCTATATTAAACATGATATCCGGTCTAGTTGCACTGAGGTAAAATAAGCCACCTTAGTGGAAGTACTCATACGAGTGCTTATAACTTTTGAACCATCCATGTTAAATCATTTTAATAATTCTAATGTATACTTTGTTTGATTTACAAATATACCATCACTAAGTTGTTTAATTTGCAATCCTAAAAAGAAGGTTAATTCACTCATTAAACTCATTTCAAATTCATGACTCATACACTTGGCAAATGATTCACATAGTGATTCATTCGAAGAACCAAAAATAATATCATCAACATAGATTTGAACAATAAGAAAATTATTTTCAAAATATTTAAAAAATAATGTAGTATTAACCTTGTCTTTAGTAAAATTATTTGAAATAAGAAAGGAACTAAGCCTCTCATACCAAGCTCTAGGGGCTTGTTTTAATTCATAGAGAGCCTTAGTTAATTTAAACACATGATTAGGAAGAAGAGAGTTTTCAAATCTGGATGGTTGTTCAACATACACTTCTTCAGAAATAAAGCCATTTAAGAAAGCACTTTTGACATCTATTTGAAAAAGCTTAAAGTTATTACTACTAGCATAGGCAAGGAGTATCCTAATAGCTTCTAATCTTACCACAAGAGCGAAGGTTTTTTCATAATCGATACCTTCTTCTTGGTTGTAACCTTTGGCCACTAATCTAGCCTTGTTTCTAACCATGATACCACATTTATCTTGCTTATTTCTAAAAACCCATTTAGTACTAATAACTAATTGGTTACTAGGTCTAGGAACAAGCTTCCATATCTCATTCCTTTCAAATTGATTCAATTCTTCTTGCATTGTGATAACCCAAGAATTATCTTTCAAGGCATCATCAATGCATTTAGGTTTAATTTGAGAGAGAAAAGCGACATGGGCACAAAAATTCTTAAAAGAAGAATGAGTTTGAACCTCTTTTGATATGTCTCCTATAATTAGCTCCTTGGATGAGCATCTACATACTTCCATTCCTTAGGTAAGGAAATTTAGGAAGAAGATACATCCAAGTTGCCATTTTGAGGAGAGGGTTCATTCAAATTTAAACCATCAAAACTAAGATCATCATCAAAATTATTTTTCTTAAATTCAAAAACTTCATTAAAAACTACATGAATAGACTCTTCTATAACTAAAGTTCTTTTGTTAAAAATATGAAAAGCTTTAGAAATGGAAGAGTAACCAAGAAAGATGCCTTCATCGGATTTGGCATCGAATTTTCCTAAAGTATCCTTTCATTCAAGATAAAGCATTTGCAACCGAAAACTTTAAAGTAAGAAATATTTGGTTTTTTATTATTCCACAATTCATATAGAGTCTTGGATAGAGATGGTCTTACTAGAAGCCTATTCATGACATAGCAAGCCGTATTAATAGCTTCGGCCCAAAAGTATTTGGATAAACTATGTTCATTTAACATGGTTCTTGCCATTTCTTATAAATTTCTATTTTTTCTTTTCACTATTCTATTTTGTTGAGGATTCCTCGGAGTAGAGAAGTTGTAGTTATATCCATTAGATTCACAAAAATTTTGGAAGTCACAGTTTTAGAATTCACCACCGTGATCACTTCGAATTGATGAAATCATGAAACCCTTTTCGTTTTGAGTAAGTTTACAAAATTTAGATAAACATTTGAAACAATCACTTTTGTGAGTCAAGAAATAGGTCCAAGTATATCTACTATAGTCATCTACAATTACAAAGACATATTTGCTACCTCCTAAGCTCGCTGTGTCAATTGGTCCAAATAAGTCCATATGGATCAATTGCAATGGCCTAGAGGTGCTATTTTGATTTTTTGGTTTGAAACTACTTTTTATTTATTTTCCTAGTTGACAAGCATCACACACTTTGTCCTTGACAAACTTGATATTAGAAATTCCTCGTACTAGTTCTCTAGATGAAATTTTAGATATTAGTTTTATGCTTGCATGGCCTAATCTCTTATGCCAAAGCTAAGCATCATCATTTAAAATGGAAAAGCATATTTAATTACTAAGTTTATCAATGTTAATGGTGTAGACATTATTTTGTTTTAATGCAATCATGGATATGTTGTTGTTTGGTTTTTCAATGATGCAAGTATTAGATTCAAATCTAACGATGTAACCTTTATCACATAATTGAATAATGCTCAAAAGATTATGTTTTAATCCATAAACTAGTAACACATCATCAATTGAAAAACTTGATTTGTTACCTATGGTTCCCTTGCCAATGATTTTACCCTTGTTGTTGTCTCTGAAGGTAACATACCCTTCTTCTTTGCTAGTGAGCATAGAGAATTGAGATGGATCTCCGGTCATGTGTCTTGAGTATCTACTATCAAGATATCATCTCTTGCTCCTAGCTTGTGATGGTGAGTGTGTCGACAAAAAAATATGGTTTTTAGGTACCCATTTGATTTTGGGTGTCTTAAAAATTGATCTACTAACTTTGTCATTTAGCATTGAATTATTTATGGTTCCTTTAGGAACTCATATCAATTTATGTGGACTAATTTTCTTAAACGGATATTTATAAATAATATGTCCAGATTTACAACAAAAATTACATTTCAAATGAGGTGATACATGTAATGTGGATCCTTTAATGAAGGTGGTAGGATTTTTATAACATCCCTCGTATTTTTTTCTCATTTCTAAATTTTGTATAAGAGTTTAATTATAATATTACTACCCATCTTAAATTCTGTAGATGAGCCCAAATAAATCTTAAATCCTATTTATAAAATATGAGGACTTGTTTGTAAAATTCTAAGGACCTATTTGTAAATACAAGAAATGTTTAACAATTCTTTAGCACTAAATAGTTTTATATTGAAAGTTATTGCTGGGGACTAAAATGTGAATCTTAGTAATTGGAGGTGATTTGTGAAAGATTCATATTAAGTTTTAAAAAAAAAATAAAAAGGAAAAAAGAGGAAGACATATGTCATTAGCTAACCTAATGAAGGGCCACATGTGTTTATTCAATGGATGACACCCAAGCTTCCCTCATGCATGCTTGCCATCTTGCAAATCTTTGCATGAGCCAAACCTAAGTGATTAGAGGAGAAAACTTACTGCCAACGTAGAAGAGAAGGAGAAGGAATTGAAGGAGAAGAACTTTTGTCTTAGCTCAAGGTTTTGCATTAACTCTCCATAATTGAGAATCAAACTTTTGTAAGGCAAGTATTCTAACCCCATCCTAAAGAAAATTTTGATTCCTGTTTTCATCTTGATTCTGAGAAAATTAGAAGATTGTGGCTTCATGTAAGATATCTATGCCGTTTATACATCAAATGTTGAATCTGGAATTTTTTGGATTTTGACCTTTTGGTACTCTTGTGGCCATAACTTTTTACACCAAATTCTGATTTAGGAAAAACCTTATTCACACGAAGTTAGACTTACAGAGATTTCATTTGATATAAAAATAAGAAATTCGGAGTTAGTTTGCCTACCCAAACATATAAATGAATAGACCTCATAAATTCAGTAAAATAAATACTACAACTTCTGACCTTCTGTTACTGAATTATTCATAACTCTCTAGTGAATATTCTGAATTATGCAAAATTTGATTCTTTAGAAACTAGATTCGTATATATTTTTTTAACACCTGATTTGGAAATTTTGAAGCATATTTTCCTACTGAAACATCTATTTAAATTGAGTCTACCAATTCTGTAAAATAGAGATGATAAATTCTGACCCTACTTTACTCTATTTATTGTAACTTCCTGTTAGAAACTCAAAAATTTACAAATCTAAGTTTATCTGAAAATAGATTGATACAGCTTTCTAATGACACCTATTTTGAACAAATTGTAGCAGAACTAGTTACTCAAACAATTCATGAAATATACCACTCAAATTCTGCCAGAATTGAAATTTTGGTGAGCTTTGCCTATTCAAGTTTCATCCTATTAAAAATTTGATTTCTGCTAAATTCTTCTTCAATTGAGCTTTATAATGGTCCTTTGAAATTCTTATATTATTCATCCTAAAATTGTTTGTATACCTGAAATCTATTATGTAATATTCATGTTGGCACTACCTTGTTTCGTGAAGGCACACGCATATTTTTGTTGTTCCGCATGTGCTTTCGATATATACTAATCTTATTGTTCATACTACCCTTTTGTACTCTGGTGACTTGTGAGATTATTTGGACCTTTGCTAGAAATGGTAAAGGGTGTATGCTTAGAGGGGACCTCTACCGGCCCCCTCTAGCTTCATCCAAACATGGATGTATGACACTCTCAGACGTGGGAGATTCTGTTTGAGATCCCACTGTACCCTCTATATTTTTGATATAATATCCAAAGCATTGCTTGTGTTTATATGTTCGCTTTGGATGAGAATGAAATGAATGCATGTCAGATATGACATTTGAGCTTCTGTTTCTGATTTGTTCTTCTGATATGCTTTAAGATATCTTATATGCCATTGTTATCCTTCGAAATATGTTCTGTAACTATTTCATATGCTATTTAATATGTTCAAAAATGTTTCATCTATTCTTGATTTGCATCGAAACATTTCCTATGTCATTGTTATGTTTCAAAATGTTTCATTTGCTTTGCTTTGCTCCGAAACATTTCATATGCCATTGATATGCTCTATAATGTCTTATATGTCATTTGATTTACTTTAAAATACTATTTACATCCTCTGATATGTTCTAATTACTCTTTACTCCATTTGTTATTGAACCAAATAGGTTTGAATAAGAGAGTATTTTCGATTCAGTATCCGATAAGATGATAAATACGTTTTCTTGTATCTTGTTTTATATTTTAATTACCATGTATTTTTTAAAACTATTATTTTTCACTATGGATATGTTAGTCACTTGCTGAGCTTTGTTATTCTCACTCCAATTGCTATAACTTTTTTTTTAGGCTAGCTTATTAGTCTTTGAAATGTTTAAATTGGGTTGAGGAAGGGAATGCTAGAAGATTTTGGCTTGAGCTTTAATGGATGATATGTTTTGTTGTATAAATATATTTTGTGTTTAAGAAAATGTCGACGATAAATCTGAACTTATGTGTTCGGTAAAAGTTAAAGGACTTTTCATGTTAGGATTTGGAATGTTAAGTTTAAATTGTATAATGATATGAACATGTGGTAAATGTTGGTTTAGTAATTGTATAGATTCCTATACTTGTGAATTTATGATATTGATATTGTTTAGTTGAGTTAGTTTTGGACTTTATGAATCAATGAATGAAGTGGAGTATGATTTATGAAACTATATAGGTTTACGAATTGTGAATTTAAGGGTTTAAATATTGATTTGAATGGTTCTTAGTTGTTAGGATCGGACAAGCACTAAGAGGGGGGGGGTGAATTAGTACAGCGGATTAAAATCGTAAACTTGAAACCGATTTCGGTAAAAGGCTAGTTCGTATGAAAACTTCGATCCGATGAAAGATGACTAGGTAGAAGTTGCTTAAGTAAAAGTAATGACAAACTGAATAGTTTGCAGCCAAGTAAAGAGATGAAATAAAAATTTAAACACTCACACATTCAAGACGCAATGATGTATAGTGGTTCGGTCAAAGTGACCTACATCCACTTCCGAAGCCTTCTCCGATGAGGCTCCCAACTTCCACTAGCAAATCTTTTTAAAGGGGAAGGACCAAACACCCCTCTTACAACCCTTTACAAGAAGTTCACACTCTTATAGATTTTCCAAAGAGAAAGAATGAGGTGAACACAAACTACTGAAAACAAGACTTTAGCTTGATTTCTAACTCTCAAAAGGGGTACCCTTTCAGCTGAGAAAAGGAGGGTATTTATAGATCCAAAATGGATTCAAATTTGGGCTCCAAATTTGAAATCAAATTGGAGTTCCCGGTATTGGCGGTGCTACCGCCTGTCAGAGGCGGTGCTACCGCTTGGAGTAGGTGGTACTACCACCACTGTTCACTATAGCCGGGCGGCACTACCACCCCAGGCTAGGCGGTAGCACCGCCCAGCACATGGCTGCCAAGCGGTGCTACCGCTAGCACAGGTGGTTCTACCTAGTAAGGGCCATGTTCAAGCCCAAAAGGCCTAGTAAGGGCCCAGTTGGGCCCTACCAATTTAGAGCAGGATTAATTCGAAATCCTTGCCCTAAGTATGTGCCAACTACGAAATTAAAATATAATTAACGGTGATTTAAACCGACATTCTTCAAGTCTTATTCCGGCGAGCTTTACGATGAGACTTCGGCGGTCCTCCGATACTTCCCTCGGATTTCTTCCGGCGGATTCCCAACATGCTCCCAGCTTGTATGGCATGCTCAACGAGTCTTCGACAAGCTTCTGAACCTTCTCGGCAAACTCCATGAACCTTCGACGATCTTTACAGTGAACTTCCAAAAACTTCGGTAAATCCCTGATTCGATCTCAGTTGGTTCCGGCAACACTTCCGATGATCCTTCGGACTTCCAATGAACTCTTGAACACCCGACGGACTTGACCTTGGTAAATCACTTTATGTTTCTGACCCATTGTAGTTAATCCTGCACACTTATCTTTGACAATATAGATTAGAACAAATATTTCACCAATTGATTTTATCATCAAAATCCGAGATTCAACAATCTCCCCATTTTGATGATGATAATCAATTGATGATGGAGTTAAACTTAACTCCCCCTATCTATATGCCATATCATTAGAAGGTAAAAGGCACTTGAATTCAATCTTTTGAATTCAAGCCAAATCGAATAGATTTCATTCAACATAAAGCTTAATAAACAAGCTTAGACATAAATACTAAAAATAATATATTTTAAACAATGTCAAAGTATTTACACCTATAATAACCAAAAATATTAATTCAAACATGATAAAGATCAAGTGATATCCAAAAGAGTGTTTTAATATCAAGACATGATATCAAATGAAAAAGTAGCTTATCTCAAGAATAAGAGTTCTTAAGCATTTAGAATGCGATACGATTGATTCATATTTCACTTTAAGCATTTTATTCCAACATAGCAACAATTACTCCACCATAGCAATTTACATTTTTCTCCCCCTTTGTCATCAATAAAAATAATGGTGGAGAAACCATTCATTGTCATCAAGTGAGCCATGGAGAGAGCATGAAACCACTCGAGGAAGGCATCAAGTCATAAAATAATATAAAAGTGTCATCCATAGTAGTCACAAGAAGGAAGATATCAAGTCATAAAATTACGATCGAATCGAAAAAAAAGTCCATTCAAAAGCTGAGTAGATGAAATGAAAGTAACAACACACAACATCATCCATAGTAGTCATAAGCATAATAGGACAAGTGTTTTAAAAAGAAAACAACAGCTACTCCGGAGGGCGAACGCCAAAATGCCTATACAAGTGATCTATTTTACGGTTCATTTGTTGCACTTCCTTCAAAATTTTAGCTTGTTGTGATGTGATTTGATTTAAGGCAACCATGATCGGATCTTTAGTAGATGGAGCAGGAGCTGGCTCAGACGGTGCTAGATCAACGGGACTAGGCAGAGGAGATTCATTTCCCCTAAAAATTGGTGTTTCAGGTTACTTTACTGGTGGAGGAACTATATCAACCCTTCTAGGTTGCCTAATCCATATGCCATCTCTAAAGGTGCATCTAAGCCGCTTCAGGAGACTTCTATTAATTGTGTTATATCTATCAACCTTCATTACTTCCTCGTTGGGTGACACACAAATGTCATGGGCAAAAATGAATCTAGTGATCAACCCACCATATGACAACATTGAGTCTCTAGAGAAAATTTCTATCATGTGTTGTCTAATCAAATAACCAAAGCAGTTGTTTTGTCTAGTCATGATCCAATAAATCGTACTCAGTCCTAACATACTCATTTCATCAGGATGAAACTGCTTCGGAAGTAGAATGCTTATCATAATATGATAAAGTAATTTCGAGTTAAAAGGTAATAAGTACTCGCAACTTTTAGGGATGATGCCTAGGTTAGGATTAGCAAAAATCATTTCTAAGGCTTCGGAGTGCGTTGCTCCGATTGCATCCATATCCCATTGCCCTCTAAAATAACATCCTCTATTCTTTTCTTCAATTCCAAGTAACTCACATATGATTCGATCATAAATCTAAATTATGGTTCCTAACACATAGGTAGACAAAACATCATCTTCAATAATCATGTTAGCATAAAATAGCTTAACCAACCTAGGGTAGATTGGTTCATTAATTTGCAAGATAGGTAGAGCATTTAGATTAGCAAACCATCTAATAGGTTCTAGGTTTCCTAGTTCACCTAGATCAACATGTTTACCCTTATGTATGGTTTTACAATCAAAATTTGGGTATCTTAAGGCTACCTCATTAGATCTAAAAAGGGTTGGGTCAAATGAATCTCCTTCTAACCTTTTCCCTTTGCCTCTTGTTGATTTCTTAGGAGCCATATCTATATCTATTCATGATGAACAAACAAAAGGAAATAATAAGGAAAAGACAAGCAAATGTGAGTAGAAGAGAAAATTTCAGCTATTACCTTGTTTGTGTTTCCTAAAGAGGTGAGGAGCTTGGATCACAAAAATGTCTTTGATTGCCCTTTAGGAGGAGGAAGAATGGAGAGGAGAAAGCTTAGAGGAGCTTAGGAGGAAGAAGGATGAAAGGGAGGAGGTTTTCGGTGGGTTCTACCATTGACCCTAACACCCCCTTTTATTTGGGGGTGTTCGGGCGGTACTACCGCCAACCAAGCGGTGCTACCGCCAGTTTAGGCAGTGCTACCGCTGGCCCCACAAAATGTTTTTTTTTAAATTTGTTTACTGGTGTTGAAATGAGATGAGATGTAATCATAGATCACTCCTTGAGATATAGAATTAAAATGAGGGAGGCAAATCCGCAAGAGCCGAGTTTTCGTAAAAACCACGAAAGCCGAAAGAAACTATATATAATGCTTCTCATTCACAAGGACAATTTAACATGCCTATTTCCCTCCTAATGAAGTCAAATTATTCTTCATTTAAAGGTTTCATAAAGATGTTCGCTAATTGATGTTTTGTATCGATAAATTCAAAAGTGACATTGTTACTGTTAACATGATCTCATATAAAGTGATGTCTTATGTCAATGTGTTTAGTTCTAGAGTGTTGAATAGGATTTTTGGTTAGACAAATAGCACTTGTATTATCGTATTTTATAGGAATGTTATTTAAATGAATTCCATAATCTTCTAGTATATTTTTCATCCAAATGACTTGAGCACAACATGCACTTACGGCTATGTATTCGGCTTCTGTCGTAGATAGGGCAACCGAATTTTGTTTCTTGGAAGTCCAAAAAACAAGTGCATGTCCTAAAAATTGGCATGTTCCAGATGTGCTCTTTCTATCTATTCTACATCTACCAAAATCCGCATCTGCATAGGCTTTCAAATCAAAGTTATCAGATTTTGGATACCATAATCCTAGATTAGGAGTACCTTTAAGATATCTAAGAATTCTTTTAATAGCTTTAAGGTGAGACAACTTAGGATTAGCTTAAAATCTTACACAAAGTCCTACACTAAACATGATATCCGGTCTAGTTGTAGTAAGATAGAGCAAGCTACCTATCATCCCCCTATATGTCTTTTGATCAAAATTTTCTCCACCTTCATCCAAGTCTAACTTGGTGGAAGTACTCATTGGAGTGTGAATGGCTTTTGAACTATCGATATTAAATCGTTTTAACAATTCTAATGTATATTTGGATTGATTAAAGAATATGTCATTACTAAGTTGTTTAATTTGTAATCCAAGAAAGAAGGTTAATTCTCCCATTAGACTCATCTTAAATTTATGACTCATACACTTGGCAAAAGATTTACATAGTGATTCATCCGAAGAACCAAAAATAATGTCATCAACATAAATTTAAATAATAAGAAAATTATTTTTAAAATGTTTGATAAACAATATAGTATTAACCTTGCCTTTTGTAAAATTATTAGAAATAAGAAAGGAGCTAAGCCTTTCATACCAAGCTTTAGGAGCTTGTTTTAGTCTATAGAGAGCCTTAGTTAATTTAAACACATGATTAGGAAGAAGAGAATTTTCGAATCCAGGTGGTTGTTCAACATATACTTCTTCGGATATAAAGCCATTTAAAAAAGGCACTTTTGACATCCATTTGAAATAGTTTAAAATCATTACTACTAGCATAGGCAAGGAGCATCCTGATGGCTTCTAATCTTGCCACAGGAGCGAAGGTCTCTTCATAATCAATACCTTCTTCTTGGTTGAAACCTTTGGCCACTAATCTAGCCTTGTTTCTAACCACAATACCATATTCATCTTGCTTGTTTCTAAAGACCCATTTAGTACCAATAACTAAATGGTCATTAGGTCTAGGAACAAACTTCCATACCTCATTCCTCTCAAATTGATTTAACTCATCTTGCATTGCGATGACCCAAGAATCATCTTTCAAGGCATCATCAATGCATTTTGGTTTAACTTGAGAAAGAAAAGTGGTATGGGTACAAAAATTCTTAAATGAAGAACGAGTTTGAACCCCTTTAGATGTATCTCCTATAATTAACTCCTTGGGATGGGCATCTACATACTTCCATTCCTTGGGTAAGAAAATTTAGGAAGAAGATGCATCCAAGTTGTCATTTTGAGGAGACGGTTCATTCAAATTCAAATCATTAAAACCAAGATCATCATCAAATTCTTTTTTCTTTGATTCGGAAAATTCATTAAAAACCACATGAATAGATTCTTCTATAACTAAAGTTCTTTTATTGAAAACCCAAAAAGCTTTAGAAATAGAAGAGTAACCAAAAAAGATACCTTCATCGGATTTAGCATCGAATTTTCCTAAGGCATCCTTTTCATTTAAAATAAATCATTTGCAACCAAAAACTTTAAAGTAAGAAACATTAGATTTTTTATTATTCTATAATTCATATGGAGTCTTAGATAGGGATGGTCTCACTAGAACTCTATTCATAATATAGCAAGCCATGTTCACGGCTTTGGCCCAAAAATATTTTGATAAATTATATTCATTTAACATGGTTCTAGCCATTTCTTGCAAATTTCTATTTTTTCTTTCCACTACTCCATTTTGTTGAGGATTTCTTGGAGTAGAGAAGTTATTGTTATATCCGTTTATTTCACAAAAATTTTGGAAGTCATGATTTTGAAATTCACCTCTGTGATCACTTCGAATTGATGAAATCATAAAACCTTTTTCATTTTGAGTGAGTTTACAAAATTTAGAGAAACATTTGAAACAATCACTTTTGTGAGCCAAGAAATAGGTACAAGTGTATCTACTATAGTCATCCACAATTACGAAGGCATATTTGCTACCTCCTAGGCTTGTTATGTCAATTGGTCCAAATAAGTCCAAATGGATCAATTGC
The DNA here is from genome assembly GCA_024322285.1 of Musa beccarii. Taxonomy (NCBI): domain Eukaryota; kingdom Viridiplantae; phylum Streptophyta; class Magnoliopsida; order Zingiberales; family Musaceae; genus Musa; species Musa beccarii. Next base: position 27,382,238 of record CM044394.1, read on the forward strand.
AATGGTCTTATGGTGCTAATTTGATTTTTTGATTTGAAACTAGTTTTTATTTGTTTTCCTAGTTGACATGCATCACATACTTTGTCCTTGACAAACTTTATATTGGGAATTCCTCTTACTAACTCTCTAGATGAAATCTTAGATATTAGTTTTATGCTTGCATGACCTAATCTCCTATGCCAAAGCCAAGCATCATCATTCAAAACCGAAAAATACATTTCATTACTTAATTCATCTATATTTATGGTGTAGACATTATTTTGTTTTAAAGCAATCATGGATATATCATTGTTTTGATTTTCAATGATGCAAACATTAGATTCAAATCTAACAACATAACCTTTATCGCATAATTGACTAATGCTTAAAAGATTATATTTTAAACCATCAACTAGTAACACATCATCAATTGAAAAACTTGATTTGTTACTTATGGTTCCCTTGCCAATGATTTTACCCTTGTTGTTGTCTCCGAAGGTGACATACTCTTCTTCTTTGCTAGTGAGCATAGAGAAATGAGATGGATCTCCGGTCATGTGCCTTGAGCATCCACTATTAAGATACCATTTCTTGCTCCTAGCTTGTGAGTTTGTCTACAAAAGAGGATGGTTTTTAGGTACCTATTTGATTTCGGGTGCCTTACAAATTGATCTACTTAATTTGTAATTCAACATTGAATTGTTTATGGTTCCTTTAGGAACCCATATCAATTTTTGTGGACTAATTTTCTTGAATGGACATTTGTAAATAACATGTCCAGTTTTACTATAAAAATTATATTTCAAATGGGATGATATATGCAATGTGGGTCCTTTAACAAAGGTGGTGGGATTTTGATGAGATCCACTCACAAATCCAACTCCACATCTATTTCCGACGTGACCCTTGTTAGCAAGAATCATGTCCAAGCCCTTGCTACCGACCTTAAACTTGTTTAAGGTCTCTTTGAGTAGCAAGTTCTCCCTTTTTATTGCTTCTAAGTGTTCACACTTAGAGCATGGGGGTAGAGAAGGAGTTTGGAGACTATTGAACTTATTTTGTAATAAAGCATGCTCTTTCTTAAGTAAATTGAACTTCTTGCTAATAGTTCTACATTCATCAAATAACTCATGAAAAGTAATAAAAAACTTATCGAAAGATAATTATTCATTAAATATCTCACTAATCTCTTCTCCAAGGGCCATTAGCGCGAAGTTAGCCTCCTCTTTGTTGCTTGCTTCTTCAACCTCGGAGTCACTTGAATCATCCCATGTAGCCTTCAATGCTTTCTTCTTCTTGGGTTGCTTCTTCTTGGCTTGGGGGCATTCATATTTGAAGTGCCCTGGTTTCTTGCACTCGTAGCAAATAACTTGGTCCTTTTTATGTTCAAGTTTATTTTTTGTGTCATTTTTAAATTTGTTCTTTCTTATGAACTTTTTAAATTTTTGAGTTAAAAGTGCGATATCATTATCACTGTCCTCATCACTTGATATTCCTTTCAAGTAGTCTTCTTGTGTTCTTAGTGTCATATCCTTCTTGTTCTTTGGAAGGGGGTTCTCGAGCTCTTCATGGGCATGGCATGTCATTTCATAGGTCATTAGAGACCCAATAAGTTCTTCAAGAGGAAAAGTCTTAAGGTCCTTGGCCTCTTGAATGGCCGTAACCTTTGAATCCCAACTCTTTAGAAGGGATCTTAAAATTTTAGTTACAAGTTCAAAGTTAGAAAAACCTTTACCAAGTGCCTTAAGTCCATTGATGACATCCGTAAAGCGAGTGTACATGTCTCCAATGGACTCACTTGGTTTCATTCGGAAAAGTTCAAAGAATGCACAAGAATATTGATTTTAGACTCTTTCACTTGGCTAGTGCCTTCATGAGTGATCTCAAGAGTACACCAAATATCAAAAGTCGATTCACAAATTGATACGTAATTAAATTCATTTTTGTCTAGTTCACAAAACAAGGCATTCATAGTCTTTGCGTTTAAAGCAAAAACCTTTTTTTCCGATTCATTTCAATCGCTCATCGGAAGAGAAGATTTTTGAAAACCATTCTTAACAATATTCCAAAGCTCAAAGTCCATAGAAATAAGAAAGATCCTCATACGAGTCTTCCAATACGTATAATCCGACCCATTAAACATAGGCGGACGTGTAATGGAATGACCCTCTTGCATACCAGAATAGGTCATCTCTCTTGGATTTTAGACCAAATATGAGAGTGAACCCGCTCTAATAACAATTGTTAGGATCGGACAAGCACTAAGAGGGGGGGGTGAATTAGTGCAGCGGATTAAAATCGTAAACTTGAAACCGATTTCGGTAAAAGGCTAGTTCGTATGAAAACTTCGATCCAACGAAAAATGACTTGGTAGAAGTTGCTTGAGTAAAAGTAATGACAAACTGAATGGTTTGTAGCCAAGTAAAGAGATGAAACAAAAATTTAAACACTCACACATTCAAGACGCAGTGATGTATAATGGTTCGGTCAAAGTGACCTACATCCACTTCCGAAGCCTTCTCCGATGAGGCTCCCAACTTCCATTAGTAAATCTTTTTAAAGGAGAAGGACCAAACACCCCTCTTACAACCCTTTACAAGAAGTTCACACTCTTATAGATTTTCCAAAGAAAAAAAATAAGGTGAACACAAACTACTGAAAATAAGACTTTTGTAAGACTTTAGCTTGATTTCTAACTCTCAAAAGGGATACCCTTTCGGCTGAGAAAGGGGGGTATTTATAGATCCAAAATGGATTCAAATTTGGGCTCTAAATTTGAAATCAAATTGGAGTTGCCAGTGCTGGCGGTGCTACCGCCTGTCAGTCGTCAGACTGATAGTGCACAAGCAATACTATCGCTTGGAGTAGGCGGTACTACCACCAATGTTCACTGTAGCCGGGCGGTACTACCGCCCAAGGCTGGGCGATAGCACCACCCAAAGACACGATCGCCAAAGCGGTGTTATACTCGCCTAACCCATTCAGCTTTTCTTTGAATGGGCCTTGTTCAAGGCCCAAAAGGCCTAGTAAGGGCCCAGTTGGCCCCTACCAATTTAGAGCAGGATTAATTCGAAATCTTTGCCCTAAGTATATGCCAACTATGAAATTAAAACATAATTAACAGTGATTTAAATCAACATTCTTCATGTCTTATTCTGGCGAGCTTTACGATGAGACTTCGACGGTCCTCCGATACTTCCCTCGGATTTCTTCCGGCGGATTCCCAGCATGCTCCCAGCTTGTATGGCATGCTCAACGAGTCTTCGACAAGCTTCCGAACCTTCTCGGCAAACTCCGCGAATCTTTAACGATCTTTGTAGTGAACTTTCGAAAACTTTGGTAAATCCTTGATTCAATCTTGGTTGGTTCTGGCAATACTTCCGACGATCCTTCGGACTTCCGATGAACTCTTGAACACTCGATGGACTTGACCTCGGCAAATCACTTTATGTTTCTAGCCCATTGTAGTTAATCCTACATACTTATCTTTGATAATATAGATTAAAACAAATATTTCACCAATTGATTTCATCATCAAAATCTGAGATTCAACATTAGTATCCTTAATTTGTTAGAATGGATCCTGGATTGAATTGTTCTTAAAATTTTAATGTTATGGATTTTTAAGACAGGGTCACACCTCCTGAATAGAGATTAAAATAATTTAGGGGGGGGTGACAATTTTGGTGAGATCTACTCATAAATCCAATTCCACTTCTATTTACGACGTGACCCTTATTTGCAAGGATCATGTCCAAGCCCTTGCTACTGATCTTAAACTTATTTAGGGTCTCTTTAAGTAGCAAGTTCTTTTTTTTTATTACTTCTAAGTATTCACACTTAGAGCATGGAGGTGAAGAGGGAGTTTAAAGACTATCAAGTTTATCTAGTAATAAAGCATGCTCCTTTTTTAATAAATTAAACTTCTTACTAATAGTTCTACATTCATCAAATAATTCATGAAAAGCTATTGAAAGTTCATTGAAAGATAAATCTTCATTAATAAACTCACATACCTCATCTCCTAAAGCCATTAGCGCGAAGTTGGCCTCCTCTTTGTTGCTTGCTTCTTCGTCTTCGGAGCCACTTGAGTCATCCCACGTCGCCTTTAGAGCTTTCTTCCTCTTCAATTGCTTCTTCTTGGCTTAGGGGTATTCATTTTTGAAGTGCCCTAGCTTCTTGCATTCATAACATATGACTTGGTCTTTTTTTAGTTCAAGTTTATTTTTAGTGTTATTTTTAAATTTATTCCTTCTTATGAATTTTTTAAATTTTCGAGTCAAGACTGCAATGTCATCGTCACTATCCTCGTCACTTGATGTTCCTTTCAAGTGGTCTTCTTGTATTCTTAGCCATATCCTTCCTATTCTTTGGAAGGGGGTTCTCAAGCTCTTCATGAGCATGGCATGTCATTTCGTAGGTCATTAGAGACCAAATGAATTCTTCGAGAGGAAAGGTTTTAAGGTCCTTGGCCTCTTGAATGACCATAACTTTTGGATCCCAACTTCATGGAAGGGATCTTAAAATTTTAATTACAAGTTCAAAATTAAAAAACCTTTACCAAGTGCTTTGAGTCCGTTGATGACATCCGTGAAGCAAGTGTACATGTCTCCAATGGACTCACTTGGTTTCATTCAAAAAAGTTTGTAAGAATGCATAAGAATATTGATTTTGGATTTTTTCACTCGGCTAGTGCCTTCATGAGTGATCTCAAGAGTACGCCAAATATCAAAAGTCGATTCACAAATCGAAATACAATTAAACTCATTTTTATCAAGTGCATAAAATAAGGCATTTATAGGCTTTGCATTTAAAGTAAAAACCTTCTTCTGCGATTCATTCCATTCGCTCATTGGAAGAGAAGATTTTTGAAATCCATTTTCAATGATATTCCAAAGTTTGAAATTCATGGAAATAAGAAAGATCCTCATACGAGTCTTCCAATACATGTAATCCGACCCATTGGACATGGGTGGACGTGTAATTGAATGACCCTCTTGCATGCCAGAATAAGCCATCTCTCTTGGGTTTTAAATCATATGAGAGTGACCAGACTCTGATACCAATTGTTAGGATCTGAGCGATACTTAGAGGGGGGGGTGAATTAGTGTAGCGGATTAAATCTCGTAAACTTGAAACCGATTTCAGAGATAGTTGATTCGTATGGAAATTTTGATCTGACGAAAAAAGGATTTAGCTAGAATAGTTCGTGTGAATGCAATTAAAAGTAGGGAGAAGAAAACCAAGCGATTTACAACTAAGTAAAGATAAGATGTAGAATATTTAAAAACTCACAACCAAAGTATGCAGTGATGTATAGTGGTTTAGTCGAAAGACCTACATCCACTTCCGAAGCCTCCTCCGATGAGGCTCCCAACTTCCACTATCAAATCTCTTGAAGGGAAAGGACCAAATACCCCTCTTACAAACTTTTAAAAGTGGTTCACTCTCTTATAGATTTTTCACAAAGAAAGAGAGAGGTAAACACTTAAGCTATTGAAATAAGACTTTGCTATAGCTTTGACTTAGTTTTCAACTTCTCAAAAGGTGCTTTCTCAGTTGAGAAAAGATGGATATTTATAGACTCAATTGACTTTAAAAAATGGAGCTAAAGAGAGTCCCATCCCGGGTTTACTAGGCACTGGCGGTACCACCGCCTGATAGAGTCCTTGCGCTCTATGGTCTGGCGGTACCACCACCTACTAGGCATTAAAGTCAGTGGTACCACCGCTGACCTAGGGTCGTACCACTACCTAGAACACTTGGAAAGTTGTTCCTGGGGTGGTGCCACTACCAGAATATTCCAGGAAGGCTGAATGGGCCCAAACTTCGGCCCAAATCAGCCCAGATAAGGCCCAATTGGCCCCTACCAGGGTTAAATAGGATTATTACCTAATCCTTATCCTAATTAGATACTAACTATGAAATTTAGACATAATTCTAAGCGAAAACTAAATCAGTAGTATCAAGTTTTCTTCTGGCGAGCTTTTGGCGATCTTCCGGCGAACTTCCAATGCACCCTTAGATTTCTTCCGGCGGACTCCCAGTAGGCTCCTAGACTTGTGGCGAGTTTGATGAATCTTGGGCAAGCTTATGAACCTTCTCGATGATCTCCGTAATCCTCCGATGATCTTTCCGGTGAACTTCTGAAACCTTTGGCAAGTCTCCGATTCTTTCTCGGTTGGTTCCGACAGCACTTCCGATGATCCTTCGGACAATCGGTGGACTCTCGAACTCCCAACTTGACTCCAATAATTTTCTTTACGTCTTCAAGCTATCGTAGTTAATCCTGCACACTTATCTCAATAATATGGATTAGATCAAATAACCTATCAATTGACTTCATCATCAAAATCCGAGATTCAACATATACCCTCTACCATTTCTGGCAAAGGTCCAAATAATCCCTTTACCATTTCTAACAAAGGTCCAAATTATCCCACAAGACACCAGAGTACAAAAGGATAGTGTGAACAATAAAATTGATACATATCGGAAGCACATCCGAAACAACAAAGTGTACATGTGCCTTTATGAAATAATGCAATGCAAACATATTCTTTCACAAATAGATTTAGGTTTGCAATAATCGAATGACAAGAGTATACAAGAATTCAAAGTAATAATGTAAAGCTTAATTGAAGGAAGGATTTTAGTTGAAATCAATTTTCAAAGGGATGAAACAACAATAGGTAACATCGACAAAAGCTTGATTATAACAGAATTTGAAAGACATATTTCAAGAATTATTTAAGTAGCCAATTATGCTCCGATTTGCTCAAAATTAGTGTCATTCAAAAGATATATCAATCTAGTTTCAGATAAATTAAGTTCTGTATGAATTTTATTTTCCAACAAAGAGTTATAAAGAGTTTAGTAACTAAAGGTCAGAGAACATCATCTCTGTTTTACAGAATTTATATAGATCATTAGAACATATGTTTCAATAGGCATTTGTATCTTAAATCTTTCAATATTGGCATCAAAGAAAGATCTAGGAGTCTAGTTTCTCATGGAATAGGATTTATAATAATCAGATTCTTAGATAAAGAGTTACAAGTAAAAGATGTCTAAAAGGTTAGAATCGATAGTCTCTATTTTATAGATTTCATAGGGTTAGTTGAAATAATAGTTTGGGTAGGCATTTAGACTCCAAATTTGACAATATTAGTATCATAAGAAAGATATTTGAGTCTATTTTTGGATGAACTAGGTTTTGGTGAAATCAGAGTTTGGTAAAAAAAAGTTATAGTAAGAAAAATGCTAAAAGGTTAAAATCTCAAAAAATCAGATTCATAGTTTTATTCCTAAATGGGAGAGATATCATATACAAAGACATAATCTTTCGAATTTAACAGAATTGAGATGAAAACAAAGTTCAAGATTACCATAAGATGGGGTTAGAACACTTGCCTTAGAAAAATTTGATTCTCAAATATGGAGAATTGATGCAAAAATACCTCAAGCCAAAGCAAAACTTTTTCTCATTCTTCAATTTCTTTTCCCTTCCCTTCTTAAGTCTATGTTGTAGCAAGTTTCCCTTAAATTTTCCTTTAGTTGCTTAGGTTTGGCTAATACAAAGATTGTAAGGTAGCAAGCATGCATGATGGAAGCTTATGTGTCATCCATAGAACAAACATAAGTGGCACCATCTTAGGTTAGCTAATGACACATGTCCTCCATTTTTTTTACTTAATATGAATCTTTCACAAGTCATATTTAGTTTCTAAGATTCACACTTTGGTCCCTAGCAATAAACTTTTAATATAAAATTATTTAGTATAAAGAATTATTAAACAATCCTCATATTTATAAATAGGTCCTTACATTACAAATAAGCCCTTATAAAATTTTCAAAAATGAGGGATGTTACACTCTCCCCCCTTAAAAATAAAATTTAGTCCTCTAAATTTATCATACCTCAATTGATGAAAATATGAGGATAAGCTTTCTTCGTGTCCTTCTCTAGCTTTCAAGTAGGTTCATCAAAAGAATGATGTCCTCCAATTCATTTTACCTAGAGGAATAATCCTTATTTCTTAGGATCCATTTCTTTTTTATTAAAGATCTGAGTGGGATTTTCTACATAAGACAAGTCATTATCAATCATAATCGACTCATACTTAATACTATGAAAGGAATGAGGTACATACTTTTGGAGCATTGAAACATCATGGATATATAAATCAATAAGTCTATCAGAAGAGTAAGTCATATTGATAGGTAAAAAATATACAGATTTGGTTAACCTATCAATGATGACCCCAATAGCATTATGCCTTCTAGAAGTTCTGGGTAGATCCGAAACAAAATCCATGGTTTCATATTCCCATTTTCCACTCATGAATATTTAAAGGTTGCAACAAACCTCCAGGTCTTTGGTATTCTACTTTGATTTGTTGATAATTCAAATACTTTGAAACATTTATTGTAATTTTATTCTTCATGCCTTTCCACCAATAATGACTTTTAAGATCTTTGTACATTTTAGTGCTACTCGGACGCATGGTGTACATGAAAATATAACTTTTCTCTAAGATTCGTTTTTCAATATCTCAATCATTAGGGATGCATATTCTATCCCCAAATCTCAATAGGCTACCCTTTGAAGTTTAAAAAATCCAACTTTAATCCTTTTTCTACTTCATTTCTTAAGTAAACTAAATGTGGATCTCATTAGTATCCTTCTATTTTTGAATAAGATCATATTGAACCTGGATAAAGGCCATTAATATCGTTGAGTGTCACACATTCCTCATAACTTTTAAGTCATAATTTTCTTTCAATAACTTCCATTGCTTCACAACTAGATCGGTCATGAAACTTCTATTTTTTTTTTCAAAATGCATTAGCTACAACATTGGCTTTACCTAGGGTGGTAATAGAAGGTGTAATCATAATCCTTTAAAAGTTCTATTCATCTTCGTTACCCATATTTAACTCTTTCTAAGCAAATATATACTTTAAACTCTCATGATCGTAAAGATTTCAAATATCTATCTATATGAATAATGTCTCCAAATCTTTAGAGCAAAACCAATTGCCACTAATTCTATATCATGAATTGGATAATTCTGTTCATAACTCTTTGGTTATCTATAAGCTTAAATAATCACTTTCCCACCTTACATCAAAATACTACTAAGGCCTTTTCATAAAGCATTCATATGAACTACATATCACTTAGTACCACTTGGAATAGTGAGATTAGAGGCTCTTGTCTATCTTTCTGGTTCACTCCCTCTCTTACTTTTACTAATAAACTTATCCTTGTTGTTATTGCCTTTGATTTCTTAGATCTCCTCCAAGTATTTTTTAATTACAAAGGCTCTTTCTACCACATCAGCATATGCTTGAAGTTTTAAGGCTAATATCCAACTTGTTATTGTTGGTCTTAGACCCCTTTCAAATCGCTTTGCCTTTCTAGATTTATCATCAGTCATAAGTGGGGCAAATCTAGAGAGCTCAGTGAATTTAGATTTATACTTTACTATCATTAAGTTTCCTTAGATGAGATTTAAGAACTCCAATTCTTTCTGCTCTCTAATACAATCTGAAAAATATTTATCATTAAAATTTTCTATGAATACCTTCCAAGTGATTGGCTGATATCTAACTTCAGAAATCCTCTTCATTGTTCTCCACCAGTGCTCAGCCTCTCCTTCTAACATGAAGGTAGCAAGAGAAACCTTTTGATCATCAAGATAATTGAAAACATTAAATATTTTCTCCATTCACATCATTCATTATTCTGCTATCATTGGATAAGGCTCACCACTAAATTGGGAGGACTGAGCTTCTTAAACTGTTCAATTCTCAATCTATCTTGATTTGATATACTCGATCAAACCTTTCATCCCACTGAATTAATTAAAAGAAAATAAGGTAAGACCAAATATTCTCGATCACTATATAATTTCCAAATCTCAAAGAAAATTTCTATCGATCACCATATAATTACTACCAATTGCCATATAATATTCCTAGAAGACATCAAAGAATTTTTACTAACTGTCATATAATTATTAAACCTCAATATATTCTACACATCAAACTTATCAAATCTCCAAGTGATCCTCAAATCATGCTCTGATACCACCTCTGTCATGCCTCCCCAATTTATCACTTTCAGGAAGTATAACCCTATCTTAAATCGATAATATTATGATTCAACAAAAATGTAATCCCATGATCCAAACTAACATTTGAGAATACTGAGAAACATTCAAGTCATAATTCACACCCATAAAAACTTGTGCAGTTTATAATCATATACCACTTCACTCAATGATTCATAAAATTCAAAGCCAACTCAACTAAGTATTAACCACATCATAAATTCATAAGTGTGGGAATACATACAATTACAAAACTAATATTTACCACAAGTTCATATCATTAACCCAATTAAACTTATCATTTCAAAGTCCTGAACATAAGAGGTCTTTTAAACTTTTACAACACATAAGTTTAGATTTATCCTTAATATTTCATCAGATGTAAAGTGTACTTATACAATAAAACACCTATCAACTAATAAAGATCTACACAAAAATCTTCTAGCTTTTCATTGCCTCAGCCCAAATCTAACTTTTTAATGAGGGACAAGCTAACTTGAAAATTTTATATAGCAATGGAGTGAGCATAAAGAGCTCAGCAAGCGACTAACATATCCATAGCAAAATAGGATAGTTTTCAAACAAACTTGATATCAAAATGCAAGGCAGAAATTCAAAAGTTCAGAGATAGCATCTCATTAGATGTAAAATCATAAGGTTCATTTCATTCGAATCATACTTTATTCATAACAATTGAAGAGAGGAAATTGGAGTATATCATTAGCATAGGAAGCATTTAGGCATGTATCAAATGGCATATGAAGCATTTAGGTACATATCAAAAGCGTAAGAATATTTAGGAGCATATCAATTACATATAAAACTTTTCAGAGCATATCAGTGACATATAAAATATTTTGGAGCATATCAAGGGCATAAGAAGCATTTTGAAGCATATCAATGAAGAATAAAATGTTTCGATGCATATCAAGGGCATAAAAAGTATTTTGGAGCATATCAATGGCATATAGGATATTTCGGAGCAAATGTCATATTTAACGTTCATTCATTTCATTCTCATCCAAAGCACATATATAAACACAAAAGTAAAGTTTTAGATATCATATCAAAAACATAGAGGGTGCAGTAAGACCACATTCATAATATGGTTTATTCATTTCTGAATGACCACCAAACATAAGTCTGAGCATCACGGGCTCTGAGCATATACCTTTACCATTTCTGCAAAGGTCCAAATAATCTCTTTACCATTTCTGGCAAAGGTTTAAATTATCCCACAAGACGCTAGAGTACAAAAGGACAATGTGAATAATAAAATTGATGCATATCGGAAGCACATGTGGAACAACGAAACGTACATGTGTCTTTACGAGATAATGCGATGCAAACATATTCTTTCACAAATAGATTCAGGTTTGCAATAATTGAAGGACAAGAGTATACATGAATTCAAAGAAATAATGTAAAGCTCAATTAAAAGAAGGATTTTAGCTGAAATCAATTTCCAAAAGGATGAAACAATAATAGGCAACATCGACAAAAGCTTGATTTTGGTAGAATTCGAAGGACATATTACAGGAATTATTTAGGTAATCAATTATACTCCAATTTGCTCAGAATTAGTGTCATTTGAAAAATATATCAATCTAGTTTCAGATAAATTAAGTTCTGTATAAATTTGAGTTTCCAACAAGGAGTTATAAAGAGTTTAGTAACCAAAGGTCAGAGAATATCATCTCTATTTTACAGAATTTATAGAGATCATTAGAATAGATGTTTCAATAGGCATTTTTATCTCAAATCTTTTAATATTGGTATCAAAAAAATATCTTAGAGCCTAATTTCTCATGGAATAGGATATATAATAATCAAATTCTTAGATAGAGAGTTACAAGCAAAAAAGTACTGAAAGGTTAGAATCAATAGTCTCTATTTTATAGATTTTATAGGGTCAGTTGAAATAATAGTTTGTGTAGGTATTTAGACTCCAAATTTGACAATATTAGTATCGCAAAAAGACATTTGAGTCTATTTTTGGATGAACTAGGTTTTGCTAAAATCAGAGATCGGTACAAAATGTTATATTAAGGAAAATTCTAAAAGGTTAAAATCTCAAAAAATTCCAGATTCATAGTATTATTTCTAAATGAGAGAGATGTCATATACAAAGACATAATCTTTCAAATTTAACAGAATTGAGATGAAAATAGAGTTCAACATTACCATAAGATGGGGTTAGAACACTTGCCTTAGAAAAGTTTGATTCTCAAATATGGAGAATTAGTGCAAAAAAAATCTCAAGCCAAAACAAAACTTTTTCTCCTCCTTCATTTCCTTTTCTCTTCTCTTCTCAAGTCTACGTTGTAGCAAGTTTCCTTTAAGTTTTCCTTTAATTGCTTAGGTTTGGCTAGTACAAGGATTTTAAGGTGGCAAGCATGCATGATGGAAGCTTATGTGTCATCCATAGAACAAACATAAGTGGCACCATCTTAGGTTAGCTAATGATATATGTCCTCTATTTTTTTTAACTTAATATGAATATTTCATAAATCATATCCAATTTTTAAGATTCACACTTTGGTTCCTAACAGTAAACTTTTAATATAAAATTATTTAGTGTAAAGAATTATTAATCAATCCTCATATTTACAAATAGGTCCTTACATTATAAATAAGCCCTTACAAAATTTTCAAAAATGAGGGATGTTACACTATCAAGGTACCATCTCTTGCTCCTAGCTTTTGATTGTAAACATATCTATAAGAAAGGGGTATTTTTATATATATATTTGACTTTGGGCATCTCATTAATCAATCTACCTAACTTATCATTTTGCATTGAGTCCTTTATGGTTCATTTAGGAACATAAATTAACTTATGTGAACTATATCTCTTAAATGAACATTTATGAGCATAATGTCCCAGTTTGAAATAAACGTTACATTTGTTATAGGGTGAAACATGCAAAGTTAGGCCTTTAACGAAGATGGTTGGCTTTTGGCGAGTGTTACTCATAAAGCCAATTCCATCTCTTCTATGAACATGACCCTTATTAGCAAGGACCATGTTTAAGGATTTGCTACCTATCTTAAATTTTTCTAATATTTCATTTAGTAGCATATTTTCCTTTCTAAGTGTTTCTAGTTCTTTACATTTAGTGTACGGTGGCAACATTTCATTATCATGCTTCATCTTTAGTCTATCTAATTCACTAATAAGTGGGGGATTTTCCTTTTTTAATAATTTATACTTTTAACTAACTAATTTGCATTCATCAAATAAGTCATAAAAAAGCATTCAATAATTTATCAAAAGATAAATTAACTTCAAATGAGCTACTTACCTTGTCACCAAGCACCATTAGCGCATAGTCTGCCACTTCCTTATTGATTTATTCCTTGTCTTCGGATGCGCTTGAATCATCCCATGTAGCTTTGAGCAATATCTTTTTTTTTCGATTGCTTCTTCTTCACTTGGGGCCTTCACTTTTGAAGTACCCTAGCTTCTTGGATTTATAGCAATTTATTTGGTCCTTTTTGAGTTCATTTATGTTTTTAGTGTTATGTTTAGATTTATTTTTTTTTATGAATTTTTTAATTTTTTTTGTTAAAAGTGTAAGTCATCATCATCATTGTCCTCCTCACTTGAGCTTTCTCTAAAGTACTCTTTATAAGTTCTAAATGTCAAATCTTTTTTATTCTTTGAAAGGTTATTCTTAAGTTTTTCATGTGCATTGTAAGTCATTTAACAGGTCATTAAAGACCCGATAAGTTCTTCGAGCGGAAAGTTGTTCAAGTCCTTGGCTTTTTGAATAACCTTTACTTTAGGATCCCAACTCTTGGAAGGGATCTTAATATCTTATTAATAAGTTCAAAATTAGAAAAACTTTTACTAAGTGCTTTTAGACTATTGACGCCATCCGTAAATCGGGTGTACATATCTCCAATGGTCTCGCTTGGTTTCATGCGAAACAATAAGTAACAATGAACCAAAAGATTGATTTTTGACTTCTTTACTCTACTTGTGTCTTCGTGTGTGATTTCAAGTATATGACAAATGTCATAAGCCATTTCGTAAATAGAACTCGATTGAATTTATTCTTATCTAAAGCACAAAACAAGACATTCAAAGCCTTGACATTCAAAGAAAAAGTTTTCTTCTCTAAATCATTCCAATCATTCATTGGAAGAGAAGACTTTTAAAATCCATTTTCAATGATATTCCACAGCTCAAAATCCATAGAAATCAAGAAAATCCTTATTCTAGTTTTCTAATATGTGAAATCCATCCCATTGAATATGGGAGGACGTGTGATAAAATGACCCTCTTGATTGTTGGCAAAAGCCATCTCTCTTGGGTTTTAAATCAAATTGAGAGTGACCTTACTTTGATACCAATTGTTAAGATCAATACGACACTAAGAGGGTGGGGGGGTTGGGGGGGAGGTGCGGGTGAATTAGTGTAGCGATGAAATTGGTTGTTATTCGGAATTCTTTTGAGTTGATAAAGACATAAGCGAAGAAACCGTATCGATAATGTTGGGAAATCCAAGGGGCAACATCACATATGCAACATCAGAACATAAAACAAAATCCTAGATTTTCATAAAAGGTTCTGTCATCATGCGAAGATTGGTGCATCAAAAACAAATCTATGAATTCGAAACTACGTGTGTAATAAGAAACGATAGTACCTAGGAAGATCGTATATCCCTGAGTCCCTGTAGATCAATGGGGGAGGATGAAGGAGGTAGGCGTCCTCCTCTCTAGTGGTATCCACACGGTAGAGACTGCAACGATGCTCCTCTCTTGGGGAGAGGAGAATAGAAGGTGGCTACCAAGAAAAAAAAACCCCAACCTATGGGCCTTTAGTTCCCTCCTATTTATAGAGGCCCCGTGTAAACCCTAATGGATCCTTTCCTATTGGGTATTAGATCTCCATCCAATTACCCAAGCCTCTAAGATTAATGGGTCTTATTAGATCTCATCCATGGGATCCAATAATACAAGGGCTTATTGGATATCCAATAAAAGAGGTGCTCCGGCGAATATCTGATATCCGAACCTCTACCCATCATAACACCTACCATATGTATGTAACCCTCTAGGCCCAATATCGAGCTAGCTATGAGTTATACTTGTCAGAACTCCTTCTAACTCAATGAATTATTATCTTTATAATAATTCACTCGACTCATCGGTTGCGGATGTACTAGGCCACTACGTCACAGTCCATAGATGATACAGGGGAATCCAATCCTTTGGACCTATCTGCCCTTAGTTACCATGTACCTATAGTCCCTTATCCATCTAATATCCTAAAGACCGTATATCAGGCATGGTGCTATCAAGCCCATATGGTTTCTAATTGAGTCTCGCTCTAATCGGATTCTCCCAAAGAACTCTTTCTCTCTCAATCTGAATGACCTTAGCTAGGGATTTGCTTTAGTAAGAACATATGAGATATTTCTCTCATGATACCGAGAGTGGATGATCCTCTATTGATGCTCAATAGCCCTCGTAAGCTTGGTTGTCCCTCCTAATAACCGGCTATACTAGATCTGGAACTTCCAAACCTATAAGTCTAGTATTAAAGAGTGGAGTTCTCATACAGGACTTCCTTAGTGTCTCAAGTTTGAGGGCTAGATATACTACTAGGACTACAAAATTGCTATCCGACGTGAGGTATTAATAACCATCCGGTATTCCATAGGCGGATCAATCAAGATAAACTCATTCTCCAATGAGCACTTGCATTGTACCCTTAGTGTCCCCACATAAGTAGCTATGAGATTAGCCACCTCTATTATATGGACAGGTATACAGCACAATAGTCTATCCAGTTATCTCGATATCCCTCTCGTGTAACGTATGATCGAGATTATTTAGGGTATGTGTTTAAAGGTGAATCAGTCTCATTATCGTGATCTCATCATGATCCGATTCTCATTGCAGAGATCCAAGGACATTACAATATACATCCAGATAATGTGAGATAATGCCAATAATCATAAGTAAAGAGATTAATGCAGCATGTTATAAGTGCCATCACTCACGTGATTGGCTTGTAGGACACCTATAACTAGCAATCTCCTACTTGACCTAAAGCCAATCGTCTACGTGTTTGATCCTCATCAAACCTCTATAACGCTCAAAGGTAATCTGAGTCAATGGCTTTGTTAGTAAATCTACAATGTTATCTTCAGATATAACTCTTGCCACTACTATATCTCTTTAGGCCACGATCTCTCTAATAAGCTGGAACCTCCTCAGTACACTTCTGATGAGACCCAGGTTCCCTTATTTAAGTAATCGCCCTATAGTTATCGCAATATAAGGGAATCAGCTCTTCGCTGCTCGGTATGACTCCCAAATCTATGATGAATTGCTTCATCTAGACTCCCTCATTTACTGCCTCTACTATAACAATATACTCTGCCTCTATGGTCGAGTCAATAGTAGTATCTTACTTGGAACACTTCCAGCACACTGCTCCTTCATTCAGGGTAAACATATACTCTAAATTGGACTTGTCATTATTAACATCGGATTAGAAGCTTGAATCTGTGTAGCCCTCAACCCTGAGGCTACTATCTCTATATACCAATAAAAGATCCTTAGTGATTCTCAAGTACTTAAGAATTCATTTTACTATTTTCCAGTACTCCAAGCCTAGATCTGCTTGATGCCTACTTGTGATACTCAGAGCATGTGCTATATCAAGCCTGGTACATAGCATAGCATACATGATGCTAGTTATAGGTGCCCTACAAGCCAATCACGTGAATGATAGCATCTATAAAACGTTTTGTCAATCTCTTTGTTTATGATTATTGGCATTTTCTCATATTATATGGATATATATTGTGATGTCCTTGGATCTGTGCAATGGAAAATGGATCGTGATGAGATCATGATAATAAGACCGATTCACCTTTAAATACAGACCCTAAATAATCTCGGTTATAGGTTACTCGAGAGGGACATCGAGATAACCGGGCATACTAGTGTACTGTATACCCGTATATATGATAGAGGTGGCTGGTCTCATAGCTACTTGTGTGGGGACACTAAGGATACAATGCAGGTGCTCATTGGAGAATGAGTTCACTGATTGATCCGCTTACGGAGTGCTAGATGGTTATTGATACCTCATGTCAGACAGCGATTCCGTAGTCCCAATAGTGTATCAGGTCCTTAGACTTGAGACACCAAGGATTTCCTGTATGAGTACTCTGCTCTTTGATACTGAACTTATAGGTTTGGAAGTTTTAGATCTAGTATAATCGATTATTGGGAGTGATAGCCAACCTTACGAGGGCTATTGAGTGTCGATAGAGGATCATCCACTCTCAATATCATGAGAGAAATATCTTATGTGATCTTGCTTAGGCAAATCCCTAGCTAGGGTCATTTGGATTGAGAGAGAAAGAGTTCTCCGGGAGAATTCGATTAGAGCGAGACTCGAGTGGAAACCATATGGGCTTGACAATACCATGCCCGATATACAGTCTTTGGGATATTAGATGGATAAGGGACTACATGTACATGGTAATTGAGGGTAGATAGGTCCAAACGATTGGATTCCCCTGTATCGTTTGGCGACTGCGGCATAGTGGCCTAGTACATCTGTAGTCGATGAGTAGAGTGAATTATTATAGAGATAATAACTCACAAAGTTAGAAGGAGTTCTGATAGGTATGACTCACGGCTAGCTTGATATTAGGCCTAGAGGGTCACACACATATAGTAGGTGTTGTGATGAGTAGAGGTTCGGATATGAGATATCCGTCGGAGTCCTTATCTTATTGGATATCCAATAAGCCCTTGTATTATTAGATCCCATGGATAAGATCTAATAAGAGCTAAATTATTGGGTAGAGACCCATTAATCTAATAGGCTTGGGTAATTGGATGGAGATCCAATACCTAATAGGGCAGGATCCATTAGGGTTTACAAGGGGCCTCTATAAATAGGAGGGAATCAAAGGCCCATAGGCTGGGGTTTTTTGGTGGCCACCTCTTGTTCTCCTCTCCCCAGAGAGGAGCATCGTCGCAGTCCCTACCATATGGATACTACTAGAGAGGAGGATGCTTGACCTCCTTCATCCTCTCCCATGGATCTACAAGAATCTCAGGGATATATGATCTCGTTAGGTACTATCATTTCTTTTACACAGGTAGTTTTTCGAATTTACGGACTTGTTTTTGACGCACTGATCTTCGCATGATGACAGAACCTTTTGTGAAAATCTTGGAGTTTTTGTTTCTTATTCTTCCGCTATATATGAGATATCGCCCCCTTGGATTTCCCAATAGTGGTATCAAAGCCAAGTTGTTCGTGCAAAGATTAGATTTTAACTGCGTATGTTATGTTTTGACGTCAAAATCATTGATGTAAAAGTGAAAAAGGACAGCAACTGTTGTTGCCCTTGCGGATGGCAGCCTTGGCAGCCATTTGCATGCAGGCGGTAGGTGGCAGGCGATAGTCGATGGCCTACAGGTGCAAGCGGTGAGTGCTACGGGTAGCCTGCTCGTAAGGGTAGCTGGTCCCCGTGGTGGCAGCACCGCCTAGGGGCGACTTGCCCGTAGGGGTGGGCGCACCCGAATGGCAATGCCACCCGTGAGGGCAATGCCACCCACGGTGCCCGCAAGACCTACGCACAGGGCACTGTGCCCACCGTAGGGTTGGCATGCCTATGCATCGGCATTGCGCCCATGGGCGTGCGGTAAAGCCACCCGTAGGGGAAGGCGGTGTCCGTAGTGGCGCTCGCCCGCATAGGGGTGCTAGGCCGCTGCGGGCATTTCCCTGCAGGGGCAATTCCAGCGGGCGAGTGCTTCTGCCAACAAGCGGCGTCGCTCGCAGGCCCACGGTAGTGACACCACCTACAAGCCCGCAGGCAAGGACGACGCTCCCCGGTAGTGCCACCGTTGGCAGGGTGGCGGCGGCCAGAGTGCGTGCAGCAAGGGAGGAATTAGGGCTTTCTGGGCAAAGATAGTTTTGCCCTTGGGAATTTCAAAAATTCTAGTTTTGTCCTTTCTGGCTAAATGACCAAAATACCCTTCAATATTTAGAAAATTCCCTACATATCCATAATTTCAGAAAATATTAGTTAATTAAATTATTTAATTAACTATTATTATTTATCTAGTAGTCCTATATAATAATATATATATGTGATATATTATGTGGACAGATGATCATAGACCATGTGATGTGTGGGTACATGTGATTATTATTATTGGGGCTTGCGAGCCTTTATTTTTCTCATTTATTGTTGGGCCTACATACTTGTAATTATATTGTAATTATATGAGAAGGTGCAGTGAGAGCGTGGAAGCGATAGTAGGACCCACAAGGTCGAGACGGACAATCCGACGCATGGAGATGCGTTGAGATGCCGATGGAACTGATGAAGCGAGATGGACGATCATAGGGTATGGAGATACGTCGAAGTACACATAGATCTTGATGTGAGTAATTGGGCCCACTAGCTCGGGCTTGATCACATTAGGATGTGGTCCATGATCATCTGGTGTGATTGTTCATTTGATGTGTGATTAGATATACACATACTAGATAGGTATATATATTTATATACGATGTAGATATATATTAAATATATATGTATGTGACACATTATATTAGGAGACTGAATCAAAAATCTCCTTTCTCGATAATATTAAGTCGGTAAATGTGAGGTAATTAGATTGACCCATGTGGCCTTCCATCGTTATAGGTAGAAATTGATTCCCAATATAGGTTGAGTTGGTTGAGTCCCTCGAGACTCACCTATATCATGAAACACTATCTTATCTATGACATAAAGATGTCACTAATGACCTAAGGATATGGTATACTTGGTTGAGTCCCTCCAGGGTATATCATCGAATCAGACTCATCTTGTAATGATGGTGATGACTTAACCGAACATCATGGTTGGTCGAGTCCCTCGAGGCCATGGTTGTTTGGAGGCCGAACAGGACGAGAATCACAAGGAGTTGTGATTGGCAAGAGTCCCTCGAGGCCATGGTTGTATGATTAGTCGAGTCCCTCGAGGTTACACTAAGATGCTGATTGGATTTCGATCCCCACTAGAAGTCTATCGGAGACTTCCGTTTCACATGCTAAGGGTGTCGCGTGACTCGCTAGAAAAATAGTGGGAGTACATCAAGATAAAAGTCCATATCTTAATTATTTATATTTTTATAAAATCTGCATGTTATTTATTTGTTGCTGCATTTTTAATTTTTGAAAATGTTGCTATTAGACTCTCTATGTGGCATATTGATGCTAACCGCCTCACTGGTCAAAACTATGCGAACTGACTCCATAACTTGAGAATAGTTCTCACAATAGAGAAAATCACATAAGTCCTTGAAATAGAGATGCCTATGCCCAAGGAAGGGGCAAGCGAGGATGAGATCGCTCGCTATATGAAATACGTAGATGACTCTACTTTTGCTTAGTATTACATGTTGGGCTCCATGACTCCTGAGTTATAGAGACAACATAAAAGGATGGATGGCAAATCCATACTCCTGCATCTCCACAAATTGTTTAAGGAACAGGGAAGAACTTAACGATATGAGATATCGAAGAGTCTCTTCCATGCTAGGATGACTGAGAGGACACTAGTTCAGAACCATGTCCTTAAGATGATTAAGTGGATAGAGACACTCACAGTTCTAGGAATGGTCCTAGTGGATAACCTATGTGTGGATTGTGTGCTTTAGTCCCTACTTGATTCCTTTTAACAGTTCTATATGCTGGTAAGACTAGAAAGAAAAGGAAGATAGAGAAGTCCCTTGAGAAGGGCAAAGGGCAAGGGTAGATTGGGTAAAGCAAAGGTTGCTAAAAAGACCTAGAAGAGGATAAAAGCCAGTGCTTCCACTGTGGTAAAGATGGGCATTTGAAGAGGAACTATAAAGAGTATATTGTAGAGAAGGCGAAACAGAAGCTTAGAAAAGCTTCAGATATATATTCATGATTAGTCTCTATTTGTTAGACTCATATGATAACACATAGGTATTGGATACTGACAGTATTTATCATATCTATAATTTGTTGCAAGTTCTAGCAAAACTTAGGAGATTGATAAGAGGTAAGATGGACCTTAAGATGGGCAATGAATCAAGAGTTGCTACTATTGCTATTAGCGAGGTCACTCTACATCTGCCTATTGGAGCTACTATTGACTTAGATGCATGCTATTTTGTTTCCTTTATTATCAAAAACCTTATTTTCATTTTATGTTTGACATTGAATGGTTATAAAATGATTTTGAGAATAATAGTTGTTCAACTATTGAGGATGATAAGATTATCACGAGAGGAACATTGCATAATGGTTTGATTATGCTAGACACTACACCACATATCATGAATGTAAATGTGTCTAAGAGGAAACGAGATGAGGTGAACAATGTAAACCTATGCATTGTAGGCTAGGTCATATCCATATGGGAAAGATTTAAAAGTTGCTGATAGATGGATACCTAGATCTATTTGACAATGAGTCATATGTGACTTGTGAACCTTGCTTTCATGGAAAGATGACTAAATCTCCATTTAGTGGGCGGAGAGAGCCATTGAGTTGTTAGTACTTATACAAAGTGATGTATATGGTCTCATGTCAACTCAGGCCATCAGTGGTTATTCCTACTTCATTATTTTCACTAATGATTTCTCTAAGTATGGACACATGTACTTGATGAAGTACAAGTCTGAAGCCTTTGAGAAATTCGGGAGTATAAGAATGGAGTAGAGGTTTGGGACCTGGAAAGAGTATCAAGACTCTTCGATCGGATCGATAAGGTAAGTACTTGAGTACAAAATTCACCCAGTTCCTCAAGGACTAGGGATTTTGTCCCAATAGACATCTCCTTATACACCCTAGCTCAATAGTATATCCGAAAGAGGGAATCACACCTTTGTTAGACATGGTGCGAGTCCATGATGAGTTTTGTCGACCTACTCATCTCATTGCAGGGGATATGCCCTAGAGGCGCAACTTACCTTTTGAATAGAATTCCAACTAAGTCAATAGTGTTTACTCCATATGAGATATGGAATGGGAAGAAGTCCGATCTTAAGATTGTTAAGATTTGGGGCTACCCTGCCCACATTAAGAGACACATACCCGATAAGTTGGAATCCAGGATGGAATGGTGCAAGTTCATAGGATACCCCAAGAAAACTTGTGGGTATTATTTCTATCACCCCATCTTTGTAGCTAAGAGAGTAGTGTTTCTTGAGAAGGAATACATTCTAGGTAGAGATAATGGGAGCATGATAGAGTTGAGCGAGGTTGGAGAACCTAGCTCAAGCACCATTCCATAATTAGAATTTATTCAGGTACCTAGCACACAAGTTCCAACTTTATATAAGTAGGGTAGAGTATCCCATCCTCCTAAGAGTATGTGGGACATATTAGAGGAGCGAATGTTGAGGATATTGATCCTCAGACCTACGAGGAGCCTAATATGAGTATAGACTCTAGAAAGTGGCAAGAAGCCATGAATTCAAAGATGGATTCTATGTACTCCAACAAGGTTTAGAACTTGGTTAAAGCACCCGAGGGTATCATACCTATTGGCTGCAAGTAGATCTTCAAGAAGAAGATCGGAGTAGATAGAAAGGTAGAGACCTATAAAGCAAGGCTAGTGGATAAGAAGTATCTTCAAAGCCAAGGTGTTGACTATAACGAAACCTTCTCACCCATAGCCATGCTAAAATCTATCCGAATTCTATTACCTATTGTAGCACACCTTGATTATAAGATTTGGTAGATGGATATGAAAATTATGTTCCTCAACGGCAACCTCGAGGAGGAGGTGTATATGATACAGCCTAAGGGATTTGTATCCAAGGACAGTCCAGATAAGGTGTACAGGTTGCTTCGATCCATCTACAGACTAAAGCAAGCTTCCCAAAGTTAGAACATAAGATTTGATGAGGCGATCAGATCTTATGAGTTCGTTAAGAACGAAGATGAACCTTGTGTGTATAGGAAGGTAAGAGGAAGCGCGAACACATTTTTGGTATTGTATATGGATGATATCCTAATAATTGAGAATGATGTAGGAATACTCTCCACGGTAAAGGCTTAGCCATCTAGACACTTCTCCATGAAGGACTTAGGGGAAGCATCCTATATATTGGGGATTCGGATCTATAGAGATAGATCCAAGAGGATGCTTGGCTTGTCCTAGTCTAGGTACATAAACACCATTGTCAAAAGGTTTAGCATAGAAAATTTTACGAGTGGTCTCATACCGATGAGACATAGACTATCACTTTCTAGGAGTATATCCCCAAAGACTCTTGAAAAAGGGCACACATGAATAGGGTCTATGCCTTAGCAATAGGGTCTATCATATATGCTATGCTATGTAACAGGCCTGATATAGTGCATGATCTAAGTGTCACGAGCAAGTATCAGGCGGATCTAGGTTTGGAGCATTGAAAAGCAGTAAAGTGTATCCTTAAGTACTTGAGAAGGACTAAGGATCTTTTATTGGTATATAGAGAAAGTAGCCTCAAGATTGAGGGCTACATGGACTCGAGCTTCTAGTCCGATATTGATGATGGCAGGTCTAATTCAGGGTATATATTTACTCTGAATGGAGGAGCAGTATGCTAGAAGTATTCAAAGCAAGACACTACTACTGACTCGACCATAGAGGCGGAGTACATTGTTGTAGCAAAGGCAATAAAGGAGGGAGTCTGGATGAAGCAGTTCATCACAGATTTAGGAGTTGTGCCAAGCAACAAAGAGCTGATTCCCTTATATTACGACAACTACCGAGCGATTACTCATATAAGGGAACCCGGGTATCATCAAAAGTATTCTGAGGAGGTTCTAGTTTATTAAAGAGATTATGGCCCAAAGAGATGTAGTAGTGGAAAGAGTTCCATCCGAAGATAATATTGAAGATCTATTGATAAAGCTATTGACTCAAATTATCTTTAGCATCACAAAGGTCTGATGGGAATCAGACACGTAGGTGATTAGCTTTAGGTCAAGTGGGAGATTGCTAGTTATAGGTGCCTTACAAGCCAATCACGTGAGTGATGGTACCTGTAACACGCTGTATCAATCTTTTTACTTATGATTATTGATATTTTCTTACATTATCTGGATGTATATTGTGATGTCCTTGGATCTGTGCAATAGGAATCGGATTGTGATGAGATCATGATAATGAGATTGATTCACCTTTAAACATAGACCCTAAATAATCCTGGTCATAAGTTACTCGAGAGAGATATTGAGATAACCGGACAGACTAGTGTCCTGTATACCCGTCCATATGATAGAGGTGACTAGTCTCATAACTACTCGTGTGTAGACACTAAGGATATAGTACAGGTGCTTATTGGAGAATGAGTTCACTGATTGATCCGCTTACGGAGTGCTAGATAGTTATTGATACCTCATGTTAGATAGTAATTCTATAGTCCCAATAGTGTATCTAGTCCTTAAACTTGAGACACCAAGGATGTCCTGTATGAGTACTTAACTCTTTGATACCGGACTTATAGGTTTAGAAGTTCTAGATCTAGTACAACCGATTATTAGGAGTGGCAACCAAACTTACGAGGGCTATTGGGTGTCAATAGAGGATCATCCACTCTCAGTATCATGTGAGGAATATCCCATGTGATCTTGCTTAGGCAAATCCCTAGCTAGGGTCATTCGAAGTGAGAGAGAAAGAGTTCTCTGGGAAAATCTGATTAGAGCGAGACTCGAATGGAAACCGTATAGGCTTGACAGCACCATACCCGATATATGATCTCTAGGATATTAGATGGATGAGGGATTATAGGTACATGGTAATTGAGGGCAGATACGTCTAAAGGATTGGATTCTCCTATATTGTCTAGGGACTATAGTGTAGTGGCCTAGTACGTCTGTAGTCAATGAGTCGAGTGAATTATTATAGAGATAATAATTCACTGAGTCAGAAAGAGTTCTGATAGGTATGACTCACGGCCATCTCGATATTGGGCCTAGAGGATCACACATATAGTAAGTGTTGTGACAAATAGAGGTTCGGATATGAGATATCCGCCGGAGCCCCTATATTATTGGATATATAATATGTCTCTGTATTATTAGATCCCATGGATGAGATCCAATAAGAGCTAGATTATTGGGTAGAGACTCATTAATCTAAGAGGCTTGGGTAATTGGATGGAGATCCAATACCCAATAGGGCAGGATTCATTAGGGTTTATAAGGGGCCTCTATAACTAGGAGGGGACCAAAGGCTCATAGGTTGGGGTTTTTTGGCGGCCACCTCTTGTTCTTCTCTCCCAAAGAGGAGCATCGTCGTAGTCCCTACCATGTGGATACCGCTAGAGAGGAGGACGCTTGACCTTCTTCATCCTCCCTCGTGGATCTGCAAGAATCTTAGGGATATACGATCTCCCTAGGTATTATCATTTTTTTTACACTTATAATTTTTGAATTTATGGATTTGTTTTTGACACACCGATCTTCGCACGACGATGGAACCTTTTGTGGAAATCCAGGAGATTTTGTTTTTCTGTTTTTCTGCTACACATGAGATATCGCCCCCTTGGATTTCCCAACACATGATAGATCTTATCACTAAGGCATATGGTATCCTATCCATGTGTGCCCTTGCTTCAGGAGTCTTTGGGGACATACTCCTAGAAAGTGATATTCCATGTCTCATTGGTATGAAACCTCTCTTAAAATTTTTCATGCCAAACTTTTGACAATGGTGTCTATGTACTGGTAGGACAAGCCAAGCATCCTCTTAAATCTATCTTTATAGATCTCTATCCCTAATACGTATGATGCTTCTCCTAAGTCCTTCATGGAGAAGTGCCTAGATAGCTAAGCCTTTACTATGGAGAGTATTCCTACATCATTCCCAATGATCAGGATGTCATCCACATATAATACTAAAAAGATGAAAGCGCTCCCATTTACCTTTCTTTACACACAATGCTCATCTTCATTCTTATGAAGTCATAAGATCGATCACCTCATCAAATCTTATGTTCCAACTTTAAGAAGCTTGCTTCAATCCATAGATAGACCTAAGCAACCTGCACACCTTATCTAGACTGTCCTTGGACATAAATTTCTCGAGTTGTATCATATACACCTCCTCCTCGAGGTTGCCATTAAGGAATACGGTTATCATGTCCATCTGCCGGATCTCATAATCATAGTGTGTTGTAATAGCCAATAGAATTCAGATGGATTTTAGCATGACTACGGGTAAGAAGGTTTCGTCATAGTCAACACCTTGGCTTTGACGATACTCTTGGCCATTAGCCTTGCTTTATAGGTCTCTACCTTTCCATCTACTCTAATCTTCTTTTTGAAAATCCACTTGCAGTCAATGGGTACAATACCCTCGAGTACAACAACCAAATTTCAAACCTTGTTGGAGTACATGGAATCCATTTACGAATTTATGGCTTCTTGTCATTTCGAAGTCTATGCTTATAATAGTCTCCTCGTAGGTCTAAGTATCAATATCCTCAACATCCTCTCTTCGATATATCCCACATATCTCTTTCAAGAGGATGGGATACTCTACTGGACCTACGTAAAGTTGAAACTTGTATGCTATGTGCCTGAATAGATTCTGGCTATGGAATAGTGCTTGAGCTAGGTTCTCGAACCTCGATCAACTCTATCATGCTCCCACTATCTCCACCAAGAATATCTTCCTTCTTAAGGAACACTGCTCTTTTGGCTACAAAGACCTTTTGGTCCTCAAGGTGATAGAAATAATACTCACAAGTTTCCTTGGGGTATACCATGAACTTGCACCATTCCATCTTAGATTCCAACTTATCAAGGTTATATCTCTTACGCAGGGCACCCACAAATCTTAACAACTTTAAGATTAAGTTTCTTTGACACTACTGACTTAGTTGAAATTTTGTTCAAAAGGTAAGCTATGGTCTCTAGGGCATATCCCCAGAATGAGATGGGTAGGTCGGCAAAACTCATCATAGAATGCATCATGTCTAACAGTGTGCGATTCCTCCTTTTTGATATACCATTAAGCTATGGTGTATAAGGAGGTGTCCATTGGGACAAAATCCTATAGTCTTTGAGGAATTAGGTGAACTCTGTACTCAAATACTCACCTCCTCGATCTGATCAAAGAGCTTTAATACTCTTTCTAGTTTGGTTCTCCACTTCATTCTTATATTCTCTGAATTTCTTAAAAGCCTTATACTTGTACTTCATCAAGTACACATGTCCATATTTTGAGAAATCATCAGTGAAAGTAATGAAGAAGGAGTAACCACCTATGACATGAGTCAACATGGGACCACATATATCACTATGTATGAGTTCCAGCAACTTAGTGGCTCTCTCTCCAATTCTACTAAATGGAGAGTTGGTCATCTTTCCTCGAAGGCAAAATTCGTAAGTCCCATATGACTCATAGTTGAATGGATCTAGATATTAATTCTTCAGCAACTTTTGAATCCTTCTCTCATGGATATGACTTAGCCGACAATACCACATATATGCGTTGTTCACCTCTTGTTGTTTCTTCTTTAACTCACTTACACTCATGATGTGTGGAGATATACCTAGCATAAATAAACCATTATAAAACGTTCCTCTCATGATGATCTTATCATCTAATGCTATTGAACAACTATTATTCTCAAAAACTAATTTATATCCACTAACTATCAAACATAAAATGGAAATAATATTTTTGATAATAGAAGGAATATAATAGCATGCATCTAATGCAATAATAGCTCCACCAGACAGATATAGGGTGACCTTGCTAATAGCCACTGTAGCAACCTTTGCTCCATTGCCCATTTTAAGGTCCATCTCACCTCTCTTCAATCTCCTAAGTCATGCTAGAACTTGCAATAAATTACAAATATGATAAGCACTCCCGATATCCAATATCCATGTGTTATCAGAAGATTCTGACAAATGGAGACTGATCATGAATATACCTAAAGCTTCTCCAAGCTTCTGTTTCGCCCTCTCTACAAGGTACTTTTTGTAGTTCCTCTTCTAGTGCCCATCTTTGCCGTAGTGAAAACACTAGTCTTTATCCTTTCTTGGGTCTTTCCTAGCAACCTTTGTCTTACCCATTTTGCCCTTGCCCTTGCCCTTCTTAAGAGACTTCTCAGCCTTCCTTTCTTTCTGGTCTCACAAACATAGAGAACTAGCTTCTCTTTCTTGATGATGCTCTATGCTTCTCTCAACATATTGAAGAGCTTTGGGAGGGTCACCTCAAGCTTGTTCATATTCAAATTCATTAAAAACTGAGAAAAGACATCTGGTAGGGATTGAAGCATAATTTCTACTCAATCATCTTAAGGACATGGTTCTGAACCGGTGTCCCCTTAATTATCCTAGCATGGAAAAGACTATTTGATATCTCATATCGTTGAGTTCTTCCCTGTTCCTCAAACAGTTTGCTGAGATGTAGGAGTATTGAATTAGCATCCATATTTTTATATTATCTCTGTAACTCAATAGTCATAGAGGCCAACATATAATACTAAGCAATAGTGGAATCATCTATATACTTCACATAATGAGCGATCTCATCCTCGCTTGCCCCTTCATCAGGCGTAGGGATCCTTATATCAAGGATGTACATGATTTTCTCTGCCTCGAGAATAATTCTCAGATTACAAAGCCAATCCATATAATTTAGACCAGTGAGGCGGTTGACATCAAGTATGCCACGTAAAGGATTTAAAAGTAATATTTTTCTGAAATTAAAGATATAGTAGAAATAAATAGTATACAGACTTTGTAAAAATTAAATAATTAAGATAAGGACTTCTATCTTAATCTACTCCCACTAATTTTTTGTGAGACACACAACACCCTCTGGTATGTGAATAAGAGAACCCCGACGGATCTCTAGTGGGGATCGAGATCTAATTGATATCTTAACATAACCTCAAGTGACTCGACCAATCATGTTAAGCCCGTAAAGTAGGTAACTCTTGCCAATCACAACTCCTTATGATTCCCATCCTGCTTGGCCTCCGAACCACCATGGTCTCGAGGGACTCGACTAACCATAATATTTGGTTAAGTCAACACCATCGTTACATGATGAGTCTGATTCAATGATATAACCTTGAGGGACTCGACCAAGCATACAATGTCCTCAGGTCACTAGTGATATCTCTATGTCATAGATAAGATAGCGAATTACAAAATAGGTGAGTCTCGAGGGACTTGATTAACTCAATCTACACCGGGAATCGGTTCCTACCTATAACGATGAAAGGCCACCTGGGTCAATCTAATTGCCTCATGTTTACTGACTTAATATTATTAATAGAGGAGATTTTTAATTTGATCTCCTAATATAACACGTCACACACATACATATTTAATATATATATATATATATATCGTATGCAAATATATATACATATCTAGTAGGTGTATAACCAATCACATATCACATGAGCAATCACACCAGATGATCATAGACCATATCCTAATGTGATCAAGCCTAAGCTAGTGGGCCTTGATCATTCACATTAAGATCTACGCGTGCATCGATGCATCTCCATGCATCGGATCATCCGTCTCGGCCTTGTGGGTCTCACTATCGCTTCCACGCTCCCATTGCATCTCCCCATGTAATTACAACATAATTACATATACGCAAGCCTGACAATAAATGAGGAAAATAGAGGCTCGCAGGCCCCAATAATAATAATAATAATCACATCATATATCACATCACACATTCCATGATCATCTGTCCGCATCATTCATCACCTGTACATGTTATTATATAGGACTATTAGATAAATAATAATAGCTAATTAAATATTTTAATTAACTAATATTTTTCTCAAAATAGGGATATATAGGAAATTTTTAGAATTCTGAAGGGTATTCTGGTCATTCACCCAGAAGGGACAAAATTAAAATTTTTGAAATTTTGAGGGACAAAAATATCTTTTGTTCGAAAACCCAAATCCCTTGCTTTGTTGCGGCTCGCACATAGGTGGTGTGCCCACGAGTGGCGCCGTTGCGGGCAAGCGCAGCCTCCATAGGTGGCTAGCCATGGGGCAGAGCCCGCATGTTCCACCCATGTAGGCCGATGTCCTCCTTACGAGCAAGCTACTTGTAGGCATCGCCCCTTGCGGTCTAGTGGCCGGAGGGGGTGCTGCCCCCCACCAGTGGGTGTAGAACTTGTAGGGGGGGCTCGCCCATGAGCCTAACACCCCTGCGGGCACCACTTATCCTTGTGGGCATGCCATTTACTGGGCCCTTCCTGCGTGCATGCGGGCAGTGCAACCGCAATGGGCAAACGGCCACCACCTGCCAGCAACCGTTGGCCCCTGCATGCATGGGCATGGCTGCAAGCAACCTTGGCAAAACTACAAGGGCAGCAACAGTTGCTACCCTCTCTCGTCTTTTACATCAATGATTTTGGCATCAAAAGTGGATCCAAAACACAACACACGTAGTTAAAATCTAATTTTTGCACGAATAACTTGGCTCTGATACCACTGTTGGGAAATCCAAGGGGTGACATCACATGTGCAGTGGAAGAACATAAAATAAAATCCTAGATTTTCATGAAAGATTCTGTCATTGAAGATCAGTGCATCAAAAATAAATCCGTGAATCCGAAAACTGTGTGTAAAAAGAAACGATAGTACCTAGAGAGATCGTATATCCTTGAGTTCTTGTAGATCTATGGGGAATGATGAAGGAGGTCAAACATCCTCCTCTCTAGCGATATCCATTTGGCAAGAACTGCAATGATGCTCCTCTCTTAGGGAGAGGAGAATAAAATGTGGCTACCAAGAAAAAAAAACCCTAGCCTATGAGCCTTTGGTTCCCTCCTATTTATAGAGGCCCCTTGTAAACCCTAATGGATCCTGCCCTATTGGGTATTGGATCTTCATCCAATTACCCATGCCTCTTAGATTAATGGGTCTCTACCTAATAATCTAGTTCTTATTGGATCTCATCCATGGGATCCAATAATATAGGGGCTTATTGGATATCCAATAAGATAGGGGCTCCGATGGATATCTCATTTCTAAACCTTTACTTGTCACAACACCTACCATATGTGTGTGACCCTCTAGGCCCAATATCGAGCTGGTTGTGAGTCATACTTGTTAGAACTCCTTCTGGCTCAGTGAATTATTATCTCTATAATAATTCACTTGACTCATCGACTGCGAACAAACTAGGCCACTACGCCATAGTCCCTAAACGATACAGGGGAATCCAATCCTTTGGACCTATCTATCCTAGGTTACCATGTACCTATAGTCCCTCATCCATCTAATATCCCAGAGATCGTATATCAGGCATAGTGCTGTCAAGCCTATATAGTTTCCAATCGAGTCTCACCCTAATCGGATTCTCCTAGAGAACTCTTTCTCTCTCAATCCAAATGACCCTGGCTAGGGATTTGCTTGAGCAAGAACACATGGGATATTCTCTCATGATACCAAGAGTGGATGATCCTCTATTGACACTCAATAGCCCTTGTAAGGTTGGCTACCACTCCCAATAACCAACTGTACTAGATCTAGAACTTCCAAACCTATAAGTCCGATATCAAAGAGTCGAGTACTCATACAGGACTTCCTTGGTGTCTTAAGTCTAAGGACCAAATACACTACTGGGACTACGAAATCACTATTTGACGTGAGGTATCAATAACCATCCAGCATTTCGTAAACAGATCAATCAGTGAACTCATTCTCCAATGAGCATCTGCACTATACCCTTAGTGTCCCCACATGAATAGGTATAAGACCAGTCAATTGTATCAAATGGATGAGTATACAATACACTAGTATGTCCGGTTATCTCGATGTCCCTCTCGAGTAACCTATGACCGGGATTTTTTGGATCTATGTTTAAAGATGAATCGGTCTCATTATCGTGATCTTATCACGATCAGATTCCCATTGCAAGGATCTAAGAACATCATAATATACATCCAGATAATGTGAGATAATGCCAATAATCATAAGTAAAGAGATTGATGCAGCATGTTACAAGTGCCATCACTCACGTGATTGACTTGTAGGGCACCTATAACTAGTAGATAAGATGTTGACTTGAAGTGAAGGTAGAATGTAGAGAGCAGCTAAGTAATGAAGGCAAGTAGTAAGGATGAAAAGTTTATAGCAAAGAAAGAACACATTAATTTTTAGTGGTTCGATCATCCGACCTGCGTCCACTCCCGATACCTCCTCCATCGAGGTCATCGGCTTCCACCATTGATCTTCCTTCAATAGACGAATATTAATCACTCATTTATAGATCTCTTCTCTTTTTAATAGGTTCAGGAGTAAACCTCTTTACAAATCGCTCACTCTCCTTAAACAAGTTTCTAAGGCTAGAACTGGTGGAGGTGAAATCTCAAAGTTACAACAGCAATTTCACTATAATCTTAGTTCTTTTGTTCACTTTTCTGTATCCCACAAGCAGAAAAGTGTGGGGTATTTATAGGCCTCAATTAGCTTCAAAAATAGAGCCAAAAAAGGTCTTATCCTAGATTTCTGGGGTACTAGCGGTACTATCACCTATGCTTGGCGATACCATTGCTAATGGTCTTTGACACTATGTGGTACCACTGCCCAGTCTGGTGATACTACCGCCAGACAGAGTCTCTGCTATTGGACCTAGGCAGGACCATCGCCTGTGCTTAGCGGTAACATCGCTTGGTAATTAATAGTTGCCAGTGATACTATTGCCCTGTCTGGGTAGTACCATCGCCCAGACCTCCTGGGTGACTAAGCCCTGTGGTTCCATCACCCAGTCCTAGCGGTGCCACCGCCAGACAGGGTTCAACATACAGTTTGTGTTAACAATCTAGCCCAAACCAGTCCGGATTCGGGCCCAATTGGCTCCTAACTGAGTTAGTATGATTACCTCTAATCCTAACTCTAATTACATCCTAACTATGATAATTAAGATATTAACTTAAGCAAATAAGTCCAGTAGGTCAAAGGTTCTTCCGACGATCTTTTGGTGGACTTTCGATGGACTCTCGGCGATCTTCTATTGGACTCTTGGCAAACTCTTATGAGCTTCTTTAGTGAGCTCCAAACTTCTCGATAAGCTCGGTGAACTCTCGATGAACTTCTCATAAAAAGCTGCTAACATACTTTTTAGCGATCTCTCGGTGAACTTCTTAGCAAATTTTGGCAAAACTCCTAACGAACTTTTGGCGAACTCTTGGCGAACTCTTAGACTCTTGACGAATCGTCCAATCTTAGACTCTAGCACTATATTTGCTTGATGCCTTATTCATTATCATAGTTAACCCTATAGACTTTTCTCAATATATAGATTAGATCAATAATTTATCAATTGAATTCATCATCAAAATCTGAGATTCAATACTATGTCCACTCCTAATACCTCCTCTGTTGGCGTCGTGGCTTCCACTATTGATCTTCCTTCAATGAGCAAAGATCAATCATCCCTTTCTGAGATCTCATCTCTTTTTAATAGGTTCATGAGTAATCCTCTTTACAAGATGCTCACTCTCCTTATACAAATTTCTAAGGCAAGAAGCGATGGAGGTGAACTCTTAAAGTTACACTAGTAATTTCACTATAATCTCAGTTCTTTTGATCACTTTTCGTATCCCACTAGTAGAGAAGTGTGGGGTATTTATAGGCCTCAATTGGCTTCAAAAATGGAGCCAAAAGATCTTGTTCGGATTTACGGGGTACTAGCGGTACCATCGCTCGTGCTGATAGTACCATTGCTAGTGGTCTCTAATACTAGACAAGTACCACCGTCCTATCTAGTGGTACCACCATCCAATCTGATAGTACTCTTGCAGACGAGTCTCGGCTATTAGACTGGGTGATACCACCACCTAGTAGTTAATAAGCGCCAAGAGTACCATCGCCTAGTCTAGGTGGTACCACAACCTAGACCTCTTGGGAGATCGAACCTAGGTGGTTCTATTGCCCAATCCTAACAAAGATTGCCTCCGCCAAATAAGGTTCAAGAGACTCTTTGGGTCAACAGTCTAGCCTAAACTAGTTCGGATTTAGGCCCAATTGGCCCCTAAGCGAGTTAGTGGGATTATCTCCCAATCCTAACTCAAATTACATCCTAACTATGATAATTAAGACATTAACTAAGCAGATTAAGTTTGATAGGTCAAAAGTTCTTCTAGCGAGCTTCCGATAGATTTCTAATGGACTCTCGGTGATCTTCTAGAGACTCCCAATAAGCTCTTGAACTCTCGATGATCTTCAAGCAAGCTCCAACGAGCTTCTCGGGAGCTCTAATGAACCTCTCGGTGAGCTCCGATGAACTTTTGATGAACTTCTTGACGAACTCCTAGCGATCTTTTGGCGAGCTCCCGACAAACTTCTTGACAAAACTCTAGCAACACTCGACAAACTTCTTAGCGAACTCCCGATGAACTCTCGAACTCGACAAATCATCTAATCTTTAACTCCGGCATAATATTTGCTCTATGCCTTATCCATTATCTTAGTTAATCTTGCATACTTTTCTCAACATATAGATTAGATCAATAATTTATCAATTGATTTCATCATCAAAATCCGATATTCAACAATGAATAGGGTTCTCATAAGACCTCAACTATCTAAAACTATTTATGAATTATGAAATAATAAAAGACCTAACATCTTATATTTTAAAATTTTTGGTTATAAATGTTTTATTTTAAATGAGAAGGATGTCTTAGGAAAATTTGATGCAAAATCCGATGAAGGTATTTTTCTTAAATATTTCTTTATTTCTAAGGCTTATCAAGTTTTTAATAAAAAACTTTAGTTATTGAGGAATCTATCTATGTTGTTTTTAATGAGTCTCTCGAAGTTAAGAAAAATGATTTTGATGATGATTTTGAATTTAATATATTGAATTTGAATGAGAATTCTCTTCTCCAAAGCAACTTTGATACATCTACTTCCAAAGAAACCTTACCTAACGAATGAAAGTATATAGATGCACATCCTAAGGAGCTAATTATTGAAGATATATCAAAAGGTATTTAAACCTGTTCTTCATTTAAAAATATTTGTGTAAGTGTTATCTTTTTATCTCAAATTGAACCTAAATGCATTGATTATGCTCTTAAAGATGTCTTACTAATTCTTCTCGTACGATTCTTTTTTATTA
Source organism: Musa beccarii (assembly GCA_024322285.1). Lineage (NCBI taxonomy): Eukaryota > Viridiplantae > Streptophyta > Magnoliopsida > Zingiberales > Musaceae > Musa > Musa beccarii. The sequence continues at coordinate 27,417,467 of CM044394.1, forward strand.
CTAAAGAGAAAATTTATCCAAATAAATCATTATCTTTTACTTGACTTATCGATGTTTATGATATGAGATTTATTTCATATGACACTTTTGTATTCATGGCGGCTTGTATACCTTATCATTAATTGACCTCTCATAACTTTGAACTTATCTTTGATATGAATAGTCTTCATGTTGTGATATCAAAGTAGTTTTACAATTGGCACATTGATGTAAACAAAGAGAAGTAGCACCATGATACCATGATATCCTTCTCTTCTTTTTTATGATGACAAAGGCGGAGAGAGAGATAGTAGCTTGCATATTTCTTTTTTTTTTTTTATGACAAAGGGGAGTAATGGTAATTTTTTATGACATTGCATTCTTATATATGTTGTATTTGATGATATATGTTTGAGATGTGCAACTATTTTGGTATTCTACCTATGGATATTATGCATATGATTCTTGCAATAATTACTATTGAAAGTTATTATGATTTTTGATTAAAATTATTTTGACTTGAATTCAAGGAGTAGCATTAAAAGGTTATCATTTTCTTTTGAATTTGATTCAAAGAGATGCATTTGATTCTTGCAATGATTACTATTAAAAGATACTATGATTTTTATTAAAATTGTTTGACTTAAATTCAAAGAGGAGTATTGAAATGTTATTAATTTTTGAATTTAAGTTCCTTATAATATTTAAAAATGGCATATAGATAGGGAAAGTTTAATTAAAACTCTATCATTAATTGGTTATCATCATAAAAAAGGGGAGATTGTTAAATTTTGGATTTAGATGATGAAATCAATTAATGAATTTATGGACTAACATGTTTTTAAGATAAGTGATGCAGGAAAACTTTGATCATGGATTCGAACCATCGAAGGGCAAATTGTCAAAGTAGGAGAATTAGACGTTGAGCCGAAAGCATCAAGTTAGAGATTAGGCGTCGGCGGGAGGATTGGTTGACATACCGAAAGATAGAATACTATGAGTTCAAGCATTAAGTCGGAAGGATCGGGTATTATGCCAAGAAGATCAAATGTTGTTGGAGGTCAACATACTGATAAGTCAAGCAATATGGCGAAGGAAAGAACAATGCACTAGAGGTTCAGATGAAGCACTAGATGAGCAAATGATATGTCGGACAGTATGTTGAAGGCTTCATGATTGTAATTTGAGTGGTTAAGTCTTGGTTGAAGTCGTTTAGAGTCAAATTGAGTTAATTTTGGATTGTAATCATGCCATTAGAAACCTATTGAGCTTGAACTAGGACTGAATTGGGCCTATTAGAAGGTCAATTTGGTGACTGAGGTTGGCCCAAGTGGTGGTATCGCCTAAGACACTGGAAAGCATGGGTTGTGCTTTTTGAGAGTTTCGGAGGTACCACCTAAGGCGATGATAGTACTGCCTAAGCTAGTAGTGGTATAGCTAGAGCCGGATTCAAAAGCTCTGTTTAATGGTAGTACCATTTACCGCCAATACCTTGAAAATTTGTGGATTTAAATTTTTGGCTCCATTTTTGAAGCAATTTGGGGTCTATAAATACCCCACTCATGCTTGTTTAGTGCATAAATGAAAACTTATTATTTGAAATATATAATTCTCTTGAAAAAGTGTTAAGTCTCTTCCTCCTTGAGTTTAGAGGTTATACTAAGGAGGTGTGAGGTCTTTTATAAAAGAAAGGTGTGAATGTTCTCTCCTAAGCTTATGAAAAGGAAAAGAGTTATAACAAGAGTTGATCTTCTCCCATTAAAAATAGATTGGTAGTGAAAGCCGATGGCCTTGAGGAAGGGAAATTGGGAGTGGACATAGGTCGAGATGATCGAACCACACCGAGTCGGTTTGCATCCTTTTCTTAGTTTCCCTTATCATTATTTACTTGATTTACTTACTCACTATCCTTACTTATATTTTTAGTTAAACACATTTCGATATAGGTTTTATCAATCGAAATTTTCAAATCAAAATTTTATTTTGATAGTACTAATTTACCCCTCCTCCTTCTTAATGCTTTTATGATTCTAATATATTGGACCTATGCAAAGTCGAACTTATATGCTAGGTATCTAAATAGACTTGTCATGTGGAATAGTGCTTAAGCTAGGTTCTCTAACCTCACTTAACTTATCACTCTCCCATTGTTTCTACCAAGAATATGTTTCTTCTCAAGGAACACCACTCTCTTAATAACAAAGACCTTTTGATCCTCGGGGTGATAGAAATAATACCCACAAGTCTCTTTGGGGTATCTTATGAATTTGCATCATTCAGTCCTTAATTCCAATTTATCAAGACTATATCTCCTAACATGGGCAAGGTAGCCCTAGATCTTAACAACCTTAAGATCGGGCTTCTTCCCTTTCTATATCCCATATGGTGTAGATACTTATGTGACTTTAGATGAAAATTTGTTACGAAGGTAATTTGTAGACTCGGGGCATATCATCAAAAGAGATGGGTAGGTCGACAAAACTCATCATAGACTACACTATATCTAATAATATGCAATTCCTCCTTCGATACACCATGGAGTGAGGTGTATAAGGATGAGTCTATTAGGATAAGATTTTATTATTGCAATATAAGGGAATCGGCTCCTCATTGCCCATCACAATTTCTAGTTCTTGTCATGCCCTCAAAATTATCACATTCAGGAGGTGTGACCATATCTTAAATCGATAACATGATAATTCATCACAATAAAATCCAAGATCCAAACTAACATTTGAGGAGACTAAGAAACATTCAAACATCAAGATACACAATCCATATAACCTATGTAGTTTATAATCATACATCACATCACTTAAACATTTATGAAAACCCAAGCCAACTTAACAAAGTATTAACTATACTTATAAGTCCCCAAGTGTAAGAATTTATATAATCAAAACTCAAACCATTTACCATAAGTTCATATCATCGTAAACTAAACTTAACATTCCAAAATTCCAAACCTAAGAGGTCGTTTAAAGCTTTTATATAGTACATCAATTTAAATCATCGACCAAATTTCATTACATACAAAATATATTTATATATCAACCACAATTTATCACTCAATAAGACTTGCCCAAAATTTAAATAGCTTTCCACTACCTCACCTAATTCTAACACTTCGGTGAGTGACAAGCTAACTGAAAAAAAGATTATATAGCAACAAAGTGAGCTACAAAGTTCAACAAGTGACAAACATATCCATGGCAAGAAAGGATAGTTTCAAACAAACTTGGTATCAAAATGTAAAGCAAAGATACAAGAATTCATGGATATCACTCATTAGATACTGAGAATCGCAAAAGTCATTTCATTTAAAATATATTTGGTTCATAACAAATAGAGTAAAGAGTAATTGGAGCATAACGTTGACATAAGAAGTATTTGAGCATATCAATGATGCATAGAATATTTCAAAGCATATCAATAGTGTATAAAATATTTTGAAGTATATTAATGGCAAATTAAACTTTTAAAACATATCAATGGCGTATAAAATGTTTTAGAGCATATTAAGAGCATATGAAATATTTCAGAGCATATCAATGATGTATGGAATATTTCAAAGTATATCGGGGCATATGAAACATTTTGAAATATATTAATGATGTATGAACTATTTCAGAGTATATCAAGGGTATTTCGGAATATATCACCATCGTTACAAGATGAGTCTGATTCGATGATGTGCCCTCGAGGGACTCTACCAAGCATACCACGTCCTCGAGTTATTAGTGACATCTCTATGTCATAGGCAAGATATCGAATCGTGATATAGGTATCTTAAGGGACTCAACCAATTCAACCTAAATTAGGAATCAATTCCTACCTATAACGATGGAAGGTCACATGGGTCAATCTAATTGCCTCACGTGTACCGACTTAATATTATCGAGAGGAAATTTTGATTTGGTCTCCTAATATGACATGTTACATACATACATATTTAATATATATCTAGTAGGTGTATAAGTAATCACGCATCATAGGAGCAATCACACCAGATAATCATGGACCACATCTTAATATGATTAAGCCCGAGCCAATGGACCCAATCGCTCATATCAAGATATATATATATATATATATATATATATATATATATATATATATATATATATATATGTAGTGGCACATCTGTATGCCCTGTGATCATCATCTCGTCCCCGTTGATTCTGTCAGCATCTCGGTGCATCTCTATACGTCGCGATCATCTGTCTCAAACTCATGAGTCCCGCTATCACTTTCACACTCCTACTGTGCTCCTCGTGTAATTACAACATAATCATATGTACGTAGGCCTAATAATAAATGAGAAAAATAGAGGCTCGCATGCCCCAATAATAATAATAATAATCATAATATAAACATACATCACATCACATGATCCATAATTATCCTTTCACATCATACATCACATGTAGGATTACTTGATAAATAATAATAGTTAATTAAATATTTTAATTAACTAATATTTTTATGAAATTCAAGATATACAGAGAATTTTCTAAATTATGAAGGGTATTTATGTAATTTGAATGAAAAGGACAAACTTTAAATTTTTAAATTCAGAGGGGCAAAATTATCTTTTAACTAACTTTGGATTTTGAAATTCAGAGAGGCAAAATTAGCGCGCGCCACCATTGTGGCATTTGTTGTAGGTAGCCTTTGCTTACGGGCACCCAACACGTAGGTGTCACTTGTAGGTAGGGCACCAACCACCTGCACGTAGATGGCGGCCAAGGCTACAAGCAACCTTTGGCCAATCTCTACGGGCGATAAGGGCCGCAACGATTGCTACCCTTTCTCACCTTTTGCGTTAACAATTTTGACATCAAAAGCCTTTCTAAAACACATCACCCATAATTTAAAATCCAATATTTCACATAAACAACCTAGCATTGATATCATTGTTAGGAAATCTAGAAGCGACATCATATGTGTAACTAAAAACAGAAAACTAAAATATCACATTTTCATAGAAAAATAGGTTTCTTATCGTTGTCAGCGAAGATTAGTGCGTAAAAATTATAAAACCGAAAAGTTTCTATAGAAGAAAATTATGTTATCTAAGGAGATTGTATATCCTTGTATTCCTTGAGATATGCTAGAGATGATAAGGAGGTCAAATATCCTCCTCTCTAGTAGTGATTCACACTATAGGAGTTGTGAAGACGCTCCTCAAATTACTACATAAATCTCCACACACCCTAAAAGGGGCTACTAGCTGAGAAGAAGGGGAGAGGAGAATAGGAGGTGGCAACCAAGAAGAACCTAGCATATGGCCCTTTAGTTTCCTCTTATTTATAGAGGTCCTTTGTCAACTTAACTCGAATGGATCCTATCCTATTGTGTATTGGATCTCCATCCAACTACCAAAGCCTCTTAGATTAGTGGGTCTCTACCCAATAATCTCTTATTAGCTTTTATTGAATCTTATCCAAAGGATCTAATAATTCAGGGGCTTATTGGATATTCAATGAGATAGGGACTTCGATAGATATCTCATATCTGAATCTCTACTCGTCGTAGCACCTACTAAATGTGTGTGATCATCTAGGCCCAATATCGAGCTAGTAGTGAGTCATACCTATTAGACATCTTTCTAGCTTAGTGAATTATTATCTCCATAATAATTCACTCGACTCATCGAATTTGGACGTACTAGGCCACTATGTTATAGTCCTTAGATGATATAGGGGAATCCAATCCTTTGAACCTATTTGTCCTCAGTTATTGTGTACCTATAGTCCCTTATATATCTAATATCCCAGAGATCGTATATCGGGCATGGTGCTGTCAGGCCTATATAGTTTCTACTCGAGTCTCGCTCTAATCGGATTCTCCCGGAGAACTCTTTCTCTCTCAATTCGAATAACCTTAGCTAAGGATTTACCTGAGCAAGAATATATGAGATATTTCTCTCATGACACTAAGAGCATATGATCCCCTATAAATACTCAATACCCTTTGTAAGCTTGGTTGCCACTCCTGATGATCAATTGTGCTAGATTTAGAACTTCCAAACATATAAGTCCAGTATCAAAGAGTGGAGTACTCATATAAGACATCCTTGATGTCTCAAGTTTAAGAACCAGTAACACCACTAGGATGACGGAATTACTATATAACAATAAGGTATCATCAACCATTCAACATTCCGTGAGCGGATCAATAAGTAAACTCATTCTCTAATGAGCACCTGCACTATATATCTATTGTCTCCACATGAGCAGCTATGAGACCAGCGACCTCCATCATATGGACAAGTATATAGTACACTAGTCTATCCTGTTATTTCGATGTCATTCTCGAGTAACTTATGATCGAAATTATTTAGGATCTATATTTAAAGATAAATCAGTCTCATTATTGTAATCTCATCACGATCTGATTCCCATTGCATAGATCTATATATATCACAAGACATGCAACAAGCGATATAAAGTGAAAAAATACTAAATAAATAATAAGAAAAAAGAATGCATATAATGTTACATGTACCATCACTCATGTGATTAGCTTGCAAGGCACCTATAACTAGCAATTAAGTATTGATCGAAATCGTTTCGAGTCTAATTGAGTTAGTTTTGGGGCGTAAGCATGCCATCTTGATTAGGAGCTCATTGAGCCTAAACCAAGATTGAATTGGGATTATTAGAAGGCTAATTCAGTGATCTAGGTTTGGGTTATGCGGTGGCACCGCCAGACTTAGACCACTACAGAGCTAGAAAGTATGGATTATACTTTTTCGAGAAGTCCAGTGGTAGTATCGCCAGTTCTAGCAGTAGTACCACCCAGGCCAATGGTAGTACTACTAGAACCTAGATTCTTGGGCTCTGTTCAATGATAGTACTGCCCGATATTGACAATAGTATCATTAGTATCCTGAAAACTCAAGGATTTAAATTTTTTGCTTTATTTTTAAAACCATTTAGGGTCTATAAATACCCCACTCATGTTTGCTTAATGGAGCAAAAATTCTTGAGCACAAAAGTATTGTAAACTCTCTTGAAATATGTTAAGTCTCTTCCTTCTTGAGTTTAGAGATTATACTAAGGAGGTGTGAGGTTTTTTGTAAAAGAGAGGTATAAAGGTTCTCCATTAAGCCTATAAAAAGAAGGGTTATAACAAGGGTAGTTAATCTTCGTTCGTTGAAAAAAAAATTAATAGTAGAAGTTAGTTGCTTCAAAGGAAGAGAAATCAAGAGTGGATATGAGTCGGGATGATCAAACTAATATAAATCTAGTTTACATTCTCTTTATAATTTTCCTTGCTATTACTAACTATTTCAGTTGCTCACTACTCTTACTCATAGTCTAAGTTAAATGCATTTTCATTACGTATTTTTTATTTAAAATTTTTTAAATTAAAATTTTATTTTGAAAGTATTAATTCACCCCCCCCCCCTCTCAGTGCCTTTACGATCCTAATACAGATTTGATTAACCTATCAATAATGACCTAAAAAACATCATACTTTCTAGAGGTGCAGAGTAGACTTAAAATAAAGTCCATGGTAACATATTTGTATTTTTATTCAGGAATATCTAAAGGTTGTAATAAATCTCCAAGTCTTTGATATTTTACTTTGATTTGCTGACAAGTCAAACACTTTGAAACATAACTTGCAATCTCACTTTTCATGCCTTCCCCGCCAATAATGACTTTTGATATCTCTATACATCTTAGTGCTACCAGGATGCATAGTGTATTTGAAATTATGTCCTTCCTTCAAGATGTATTTCATAATATCTAGATCATTAGGGATGCATACTCTATCTCTAAATCTCAATAGGCCATCCTTTGAAACTAAAAAATTTAGCTTCAATCCTTTTTTTCTACTTCAATTCTTGAGTAGACTAAATGTGGATCTCGTAGTTATCCTTTAATTTGTTGAATAAGATCATATTGAACTTGGATAGAGGCCATCAATATCATTGAGTCTCACACTTTCAATATACCATTTAAGTCAAAATTTTCTTCCAATGACTTCTATTTCTCCATCACCAGATTATTCATAAAACTTATAAATGTTCTACTAATTGCATCGGTTATAACATTGGATTTACTTGAGTGATAATGGATGATGCAATCATAATCTTTTAAAAGTTTTATCTATCTTCACTATCTCATATTTAACTCTTTTTAAGTAAAAATATACTTTAAACTGTTGAGATCGAGAACGACACTAAGAGGTGGGGGGGGGTAAATTAGTGCAGCGGATAAGGACGATAAATTTCGACGATTAATGAAACAAGCTTTCGGAAACTTCGTATGTTGAAAACTTCATTTCAATGAAATCCGATTTTGATTGCGTATAAACTTAAAATGATTCTTAAGAAAGTGAGGAAGCGGAGTAAGTAAAGTAAAGGCTTGTAGCAATGTAAATGACAATAAGAATATGCAAACCTAATTTTATAGTGGTTCGATTATACGACCTATGTCCACTCCCGATTCCTCTTCTCTTATGGCTACCAGCTTTCCTCTAGCTATCCTCCTTTCAATGGGCGAGGATTGACTCCCTTTTACAGCACTCTCCTTTTGATGGGCTTAAGAGGCAACCCTTACAAAGCCTCTCACCCCTCTCTTGAACTTTTCCAATACTTAGAATTTGAGAGGAGAATTTCTCTCAAGTTTACAACAGAATTTTCCCTCTATTTCATTCTTGGTTGTATGTATTTCAACCATGGATGAGAGGGGCACCTAGGATTTCAGGCTTTTTGCCCCTGTTAGTGTACTGGGCGGTACCACCACTTGGCACACTGATATGGTCAGTGTACTGAGTAGTACCACCACCCAGCCAGTGGTGCCACCGTGCGGGCACTCTGCCTTAGGGTGGTACCATCGCCCAGACCACCTGAGAGACTGAACCCAAGTGGTACCACACCCCTAGTCTGGCGGTGCCATCGCCAGACAAGGTTCAACAACCTTATTTGGTCCTTTCATGCGGCCCAAACCTATCTGGGTACATGCCCAATTGGCCCCTAACTGGGTTGGCTCAATTACAACCCAATTAGACCTAATCCTATTCCGATCTAGATAATTATTACAACACGAATCATAATTAGTTTCCCAGCACGTCATTGGCATATCGGTACTTCGTCCGTTTCTTCAATGCATCATCTTTTCTTACAACTTGTTGCCCAATCAATAGTTGACGCCTGCAACCCTGATCTTCTTGGTGCAACTCCGCTCTTCTTGGCCCGACGCCCGATTTCTTTGTCCGAAGCCTTCTGCCGATTATCGACCAAACCTCCAACTCGACGTCTAATCTCCTGACGTGATTTCCTCTGGCGCAACGTTGATTCATCTTGCATCAATTGTCTAATTCTGATTGAGAGTAGACTTGCATGACTCAAAATGTAATTAGATCATAAATAACTCTCAATTAGTTTCATCATCAAAATCTGAGATTCAATAATCTCTCCCTTTTTTATGATGACAACTAATTGATGATGGAGTTAACCTTAACTCCCCGGAGTTTAAACAAACTCCGCCTATCAATATGCCATAGTGATAGGACCCTTGGATTTCAACAAATCCAAGTAACATGTCATTTAAAAACATCAAGCCATCATGCAAATAAAAAAAATCTTCAATTTAATGCATGAAGTCATCAATCTACTTCTGCCCCTATGTCATCAACAAAAAGGAGAAATAGCATCTAGCCAAAAGCAAGTTTTTGCAATATGAAGCTAGATTTGCATCACAACATAACAATTTTTTTAAGTGCAAAAGCATAGCAAGTTTTTAAGTTCAAGCATGACAATTTTTACTTCTTAAGATGTGCAAGTTATACTTTCTTTGGTTCCTTTTCTTTCGAGAAGTACAACTAGTTTTCCTTTGCTAGCAAGCTAGCTCCTCCTTTGTTTTTGTTAAAAAGAAGGGAGGCAATATAAAGTTTTCTTTACATTTACTTTCAAATATATTTGCATCAAAATATACATTAGTTATCACATGATGCATACATGGCCAAGAAATCAGATTTTTAGAAAGATTAAGATCAAGAGATATCATTCATGGTAAATTTTTGCAAGATCAAGATCATGATTTTAAAATAAATTCTAAACATATTTTCTTTACATTCATTTTCAAGCCAAGATAAAAAGAATAAATCAATGACTCAATCGTTATGCAAATTTCTTTTATATCAATTTTCAATCATCACATAAGGCATACAAGGCAAAGAAAAATCATGTCAAAAATTTGAAAAAGTATTTCAAGCCAACAAGATCACATTTGAAGGATAAAATATATCACAATTGTAAATGTCGGTAAATAATTCATTTGAGTGCAAAACCACTTGATTCATGCATTAGAATTCCAAGTATCAAATATCAAGATATCAAGACTTAGATTATGATAAAGCTCATTCAAGTTTGAATCATCAAAATCATTAACATAGTTTATGAGATTCATAAATTGACATAAACTTGAATTGTTCTCCTCTTTGGTAAATGATAAAAAAAAGCAATCATATAGGAAAATATTCTGATTCACAAAAATATCTCAAGTCAAGAATTCAAAGTCATGATTTCAAGTAATCAAGAGAGGAGTTATAAAATCATTCAAACTCATTTTGTCAACTCGAAGCTCATAATCAAATTATCGAAATCATTCTTGAGATTCAAGAGACTTACATGAACATAATATACATAGATTCATCATTTGTCTTTTATCAAAAAATAAAAAACTTTAGAGATAGACAAATTTCAAGAGTCATGTATTTCCTTTTTATGATCCCCTTTTTTTTTATCTAAGCATGCCTTTGTCTCTATATGCCAAATCAAAATAAGTATTCAAAAATGAAAGACAAACTTCATTATAAAAATCATCAAGACAAAAATATTACAAGTTATTTCAAGACATGAGATTCAATTTATCATAATAATGTATTTTATTTTAAGTTGTTTGTTTCATATAAGTGTACTCATGTTTCAAAAGATGAGTATCAAATTTAAAACCAAAACATGAGTTTGTCATCAAGATATAACAACTTCAAATCCTCTTGATGTCATATAATCATTAAACATGGTAACAAACTTTTAATATTTTCATTATCAAGTATGATTTTGTAAGGTATGTTCAAATATTTATGTGAAAGCCATCATCATATAAATTTGAAAATATACGTTTTGTTATCAAAACCATCAAGACAAAACATATCAAACATAAAACATAATGATAGTGCAATTTTTCATTTTTATATGTTTTAATTTGATGCGAATTGTTTTTAGTATAAAAGATATGCATCATGTTTAAAATCAAAAACTGATCTAAAACCATCAAGATACACATACATTTTCATTTATATCGTTATCAACCATGATTTCTTTTAAAAAAATCACCAAAATCATTTTAATTCTAAAGCCCTTTCTTTCATCGTTGTTAGCTATAACAAGATGTTTACCATCTTACATGATTCTAGTTTAGTGTGAGAACTCTATAGTCATGCATCATTTTTAGCATCGAGAGCATCATTATGTAATTCCAAAAAATCATCAAAATCTTTCATTCGGGAATTTTATAAAGAGTAACGTAGATATATTACATGCAATCAAGTTCATTTCTTTTGTATAAACGATATGCATCAAGTTAAAACTGAAGAACAAATTTCGTAAAACAAATAATCAAGATACATGGATTCATTATAATCATATTCTTTCCCTCCTTTTTTTTATGCGTTTCATATTAAGTTGAGCATGTTCAAATATTTTATTTAAAGGATGAGCATTATGTTAAGAACAAAAAGGCATCATCAAAATCATTTTAATTCTTTCTTTCATTAGTTATAAAAAAATGATCAATGCTCAAATTTTTGCTAAAATCATGTATCATTTTATAAATTTCATCATAAAAATGATTAAGACCTATTAATCCAAGATGGAAGTTTTCAAATTATTAGCATGATACACACATCTATTATTAAAAGACTTTCAAGAAATTCATACATAGATATGTATCATGTTTAAAATTAAAAATCGATACGAAATGCATACATGGATTTTATCCTTTTAGGTGTACATGCATTATGTCATCTTAATTTGTCATGAGAATGATTAGACCAAAAACACATTTATCCAAAACATAGAGTTTCAAATCAATATCACTTCAAAAACTCATGCATTATATAAAATCGTCAAGCATCATGTTTAGAGATGAAGAACAATATAAAACATTAAGATACACATGCATGGATTAATCCTATTAGGTGTACAAACATTATCACAAATCATACAATCATCATTCATATTTTTGATTTAAAAAAATTACTAGAGAAAAGTATGATATAATTTTTGAAAATATTTTTTTACTAACTAAATCAAGCAACTCATGAAAAGATCATGTAATTTCAAAACAACGTAATAACATTTCGGGTGAGTTACTTACCTTGTAGTCGAAGCCCATCAAAACACAATTTACCATTTGTCTTTTGAAAGTTCTTGATTTGTCCTTGGGTGTCTTCCTTTTCTTTGGCCTCTTCCTCCGTTCAAGTTCTTTTTTAGTTTTACATTTTTATTTAATGAACTTATTAAAATTCATTGTTATGTGTTCAATGTCCTCATCACCATCACTTGAGTTATCACTCAAGAGGTCCTCATTTGTCCAAAATTTCAAATCCTTCCTGTTCTTTGGAAGTTGATTCATGTGTTCATCATGTTAATTGTGTTCCAAGAATGTCATCTCATAGGTCATTAAAGATCTAACGAGTTCTTCAAGAGGCAAGTCATTTAAATTTTTAGCTTCTTATATGGCTGTTACTTTAGGATCCCACCTTTTTGAAAGGGATCTTAAAATCTTATTTACAAGATCAAAATCTAAAAAAGATTTACCAAGAGCTTTCAGACTATTGATGACATTCGTGAAACGGGTGTACATGTCGCCTATACTCTCGCTTGGTTGTATTCAAAAAAGCTCAAAATCATACAATAAGAGGTTTACTTTCGAGTCTTTGACTCTACTAGTTCCCTCGTGCGTGATTTCAAGTGTCCGCCAAATATCAAAATCTGTTTTGCATGTAGAAATTTGATTGAACTCGTTTTTGTCTAAATTGCAAAATAAGGTATTCATAGCATTAGCATTTAAAGAAAAAGATTTTTTTTCCAAATCCAACCATTCGTTTGTCAGTTTAGAGGAAAGTTGAAAACTATTTTTAATAACGCTCCATAAATCCAAATTTAAAGAAATCAAGAAAACTCTCATTCGAGTTTTCTAATATATATAGTCCGATCTGTTAAAGAATGGTGGACAAACAACCGAAAAGCCCTCTTGAAAGCTATGAAGAGCCATTTCTCATGGGTGTGAATCTGAAAGAGAAATGACGATGCTCTGATACCAATTGTCGGGATCGATAGTGGCACTAAGAGGGGGGGTGTTGAATCTCGGACTTTGATGATAAAATCAATTGGTGAAATATTTATTCTAATCTATATTGTCGAGATAAGTGTGCAGGATTAACTACGATGGGATGGAAACATAAAGCAATTTACCAAAGTCAAGTCCGTCGAGAGTTCAAGAGTTCATCGAAAGTCCGAAGGATCGTCGGAAGTGTTGCCGGAACCAACCGAGATCGAATTAAGGACTTACCGAAGTTTTCGGAAGTTCACCGCAAAGATCATCGAAGGTTCACGGAGTTTACCGAGAAGGTTCGGAAGCTTGCCGAAGACTCGTTGAGCTTGCCATACAATCCGAGAGCATACTGGGAGTCCGCCGGAAGAAATCTGAAGGAAGTGTCAAAAGTCCACCGGAATCTCATCATAAAGCTCGTCGGAATTAGACTTGAAAAATGTCAGTTTAAATCACTTAGAATTATGTTTTATTTTCGTAGTTGGCACGTAATTAGGGTAAGAATTTGAAAATAATCCTGTAGGGGCCAACCGGGCTCTTATTGGGTCAACATGGGCCTAAAACAGGGCTTATTTGCTGAATGAGCCAGGCGGTGGAATCGCCCACCAGCCGAGCACCAGGCGGTGGTACCACCCAGCCTGGGGTGGTGGCACCGCCCAGCACCAGAAGGCAGCGACAGTAGCATCGTTGCCTTGGGCGGTGGAACCGCCTGTGCACTATCAATCTGACGACTGACAAGCGGTGGTACCGCCAACACCGAGTAGCCCGAAAAAAATTTAAATTTAGAGCTCAAATTTGAATCCTCTTTGGATCTATAAATACCCCCCCCCCCCTCCCCTTTCTCAACTGAAAGGGTACCCTTTTGAGAGTTAGAAATTGAGCAAGAGTCTTGGCAAAAGTCTTATTATTGATAGCTTATATTCACCTCCTTCTTCCTCTTTGAAAAATTTGTAAGAGTGAACTTTTTGTAAAAAGGTTGTAAGAGGGGTGTTTGGTCCTTCCCCTTCAAAAGGATTACTAGTGGAAGTTGGGAGCCTTATTCGAGAAGGCTTCGAAAGTGAATATAGGTCACTTGACCGAACCACTATACATCGTGGCGTTCTTGAATGTGTGAGTGTTTAAATTTCTGAATCATTCATTTTACTTAGCTGCAAATCATTTCGTTTTTCATCACCTTTACTCGAGCAACTTCAACCAAGTCATCTTTCATCGAATCGAAATTTTCGTACGAACTAGCTATTTATGAAATCAGTTTCAAACTTACGATTTTAATCCATTGCACTAATTCACCCCCTCTTAGTGCCTCTCCGATCCTAACAATTAGTATTAGAGCAAGGTTCACTCTCATATTTGGTTTAAAACCCAAGAGAGATGGCCTATTCCGGCATACAAGAGGGTCACTCCATTACTCGTCCGCCTATGTTTAATGGGTCAGATTATACGTATTAGAAGACTCGTATGAGGATCTTTCTTATTTCTATGGATTTTGAGCTTTAGAATATCGTTGAGAATGGTTTTCAAAAATCTTCTCTTCCGATGAGTGAATGGAATGAGTCGGAGAAGAAGGTTTTTACTTTAAACACAAAGGCTATGAATGCCTTGTTTTGTGCACTAGACAAAAACGAATTTAATCGCGTATCGATTTGTGAATCGGCTTTTGATATTTGACGTACTCTTGAGATCACTCATGAAGGCACTAGCTGAGTGAAAGAGTCCAAAATCAATATTCTTGTGCATTCTTACAAACTTTTCTGAATGAAACTAAGTGAGTCCATCGGAGACATGTACACCCACTTTACGGATGTCATCAATGGACTCAAAGCACTTGGTAAAGGTTTTTCTAACTTTGAACTTGTAACTAAGATTTTAAGATCCCTTCCAAAGAGTTGGGATCCAAAAGTTACGACCATTCAAGAGGCCAAGAACCTTAAGACCTTTCCTCTCGAAAAACTTATTGTCTCTAATGACCTATGAAATGACGTATTATGCTTATGAAGACCTTGAGAACCCCCTTCCAAAGAACAAGAAGGATATGGCACTAAGAACACAAGAAGACCACTTGAAAGGAACTCAAGTGATGAGGACAGTGACAATGACATTGCACTTTCAACTCAAAAATTTAAAAAATTTATAAGAAAGAACAAAATTTAAAAATGACACAAAAAATAAACTTGAACATAAAAAGGGCCAAGTCATTTGCTACGAGTGCAAGAAGCTGGGGCACTTCAAATATGAATGCCCCCAAGCCAAGAAGAAGCAACCAAAGAAGAAGAAAGCATTGAAGGCTACATAGGATGATTCAAGTGACTTCGAGATTGAAGAAGCAAGCAACAAAGAGGAGGCTAACTTTGTGCTAATGGCCTTAGGAGAAGAGGTTAGTGAGTTATTTAATGAAGAATTATCTTTCAATGAACTTTCTATCGCTTTTCATGAGTTATCTGATGAATATAAAACTATTAGTAAAAAGTTTAATTTACTAAAAAAGGAGCATGCTTTATTGCTAGATAAATTTAAAAGTCTTGAGCATGATTCTCTCCCTCTACTCCCATGCTCTAATTGTAATCACTTAGAAGCAATTGAAAGGAGAACTTGCTACTCAAAGAGACCCTAAACAAGTTTAAGGTTGGTAGCAAGAGCTTAGACATGATCCTTGCAAATAAGGGTCACGTCGGAAATAGATGTGGAATTGGATTCATGAGTCAATCTCACCGAACTTAAACCACCTTCATTAAAGGGTCAACATTATGTTGGGAAATCCATCAAAGGGGGAGTGACATCACATGCGTAGCGGAACAACAGAAAATAAAATACCCCAGATTTCCCGTAGAAAGTTTCCGTCGTCGTGCGAAGATCGGTGCGTCAAAAGCAAATCCGTGAAAACTGCACATGTAAAAGAAGATACCTAGGGAGATCGTATATCCCTGAATTCCTACAGATCTGTGGGAGAGGATGAAGGAAGTCAAGTGTCCTCCTCTCTAGTGGTATCCACACAGCAGGGATTGCGACGATGCTCCTCTCTCTCTGGGGGGAGGAGAACAGGAGGTGGCTACCAAAATAAATCCTCAGCCTATAGAACTCTGGTTCCCTCCTATTTATAGAGCCCCCCCTGAAAACCCAAATGGATCTTTTGCCCTATTGGGTATTGGATCTCCATCCAATTACCCAAGCCTCTTGGATTAGTAGGCCTCTACCCAATAATCTCTTATTAACAATTATTGGATCTCATCTCAGGATCCAATAATTCAGGAGCTTAATAGATATCCAATAAGATAGGGGGTTCAGCGGACATCTCATATCCGAACCTCTACTCGTCGCAACACCTACCATATGTGTGTGACCCTCTAGGCCTAATATCGAGCTGGCCGTGAGTTATACTTATCAGAACTCCTTCTGACTTAGTGAATTATTATCTCTATAATAATTCACCCAACTCATCGACCACGGACGTACTAGGCCACCACGCCGCGGCCCCCAAACGATACAGGGGAATCCAATCCTTTGGAGCTATCTGTCCTCAGTTACCATGTATCTATAATTTCTCATCCATCTAATATCCCAGAGACCCTATATCGGGCATGGTGCTGTCAGGCCCATACGGTCTCTCCTCAAGTCTTGCTCTTGTCGGATTCTCCCAGAAAACTCTTTCTCTCTCAATCCGAATGACCTTGGCCAAGGATTTGTTCGAGTAAGAACACATGGGATATTCCTCTCATGATACCGAGAGCGGATGATCCTCTATTGACACTCAATAGCCATCATAAGGTTGGCTACCTCTCCCAATGACCGGTTGTACTAGATATGGAGCTTTCCAAACCTATAAGTACCGTATCAAAGAGTGGAGTACTCATACAGGACATCCTTGGTGTCTCAAGTCTAAGGACCAGATACACTACTAGGACTACGGAATCATTGTCTGAAGTGAGGTATCAATAACCATCTAGCATTCCACAGGCGGATTAATCAGTGAACTCATTCTCCAATGAGCACCTGCACTATACCCTTAGTGTCCCTACATGAGTAGCTATGAGACCAACTACCTCCATCATATGAATGGGTATACAGCACACTAATCTATCCGGTTATCTCGATGTCCTTCTCGAGTAACCTATGACCAGGATAATTTGGAGTCTGTGTTTAAAGGTGAATCGGTCTCATTATCGTAATCTCATCACGATCCAATTTCCATTGTACAGATCCAAGGACATCACAATATACATATAGATAATGTAAGATAATGCCAATAATCATAAGCAAAGAGATTGACGCAGCGTGTTACAGGTGCAATCACTCACGTGATTGGCTTGTAGGGCACCTATAACTAGCAATCTCCCACTTGACCTAAAGTCAATCACCAACATGTCTGATCCCCATCAGACCTCTATAACACTCGAAAATAATCTGAGTCAATGGGTTTGTTAGTGGATCTACAATGTTATCTTCGGATGGAACTTTTTTCATTACTACATCTTTTCGGGCCACGATCTCTCTAATAAGTTGGAACCTCCTCAGAACACTTCTGATGAGTCCCAGGTTCCCTTATTTGAGTAATCATCCCGTATTTATCGTAATATAAAAGAATCAGCTCTTCGCTGCTCGGGATGACTCCTAGATCTATGATGAACTTCTTCATCCAGACTCCCTCCTTTGCTGCCTCTACCGCAGTAGTGTATTCTACCTCTGTGGTCGAGTCAGCAGTAGTGTCTTGCTTGGAACTCTTCTAGCATACTGCTCCTCTATTCAAGGTGAACACATACCCTGAATTAGACTTACTATCATCGACATCGGACTAGAAGCTCGAGTCCGAGTAGCCCTCAACCTTGAGGCTACTACCTCCATATACCAGTAAAAGATCCTTAGTCCTTCTTAAGTACTTAAGGATACATTTTTGCTTTCAAATGCTCAAGCTTGGATCTGCACGATATCTGCTCGTGACACTCAGAGCATGCGCTATATCAGGCCTGGTACATAACATAGCATACATGATAGAACCTATCGCTGATGCATATGGCATCATATCCATGTGTGCCCTTTCTTCAGGAGTCTTTAGGGACACACTCTGTAACATCCCTCATTTATGGAATTTATGTAAGGATTTATTTTGAATCATTCATAAGGACTTATTTGTAAAAGTCAAGAACTTGTTTGTTAAATTTGAGGAGCTACTTGTAAATATAAAAATTTCAGGGACTAAATTGTTAAGTTGGAAAAAAAAGTAAATAAATAAATATCAGCCTCATCACACAACCCCTCCCATGCACCTCTATTTCCCACATGGTGCATTGGGAAACAAAGGAGAGGTAGGTGTCATGCGTAGGAGAAGAAGAAGAGAAGAAAAGATGAAGAAGAAGAAGAAGAAGAAGAAGAAGAGGGAGAAGAGAGGAAGGAGGTGGCTGTAGCTAGGGCTGCGCACCTCTCTTTTTTCTATTTGGAGGAAGCAGAGAAGAAGTGGTGTGGTGTGTCGGGGATGAGAAGGGAAGAAAAGAAGAAGAGAAGGAGAGGGAGAAGAAAAGAGAAGAAGAAGAGGAAAGAGGGCTGCAAGCAAAGGTGCGTGCTCGTGGCTATGGCTGCGATTGTGGCACCGTACAAATGGGAAAGAAGAAGAAAAAGGGAAGAAGAGGGAAAAGAGGAGGAAGGGAAGAGGAACGAGGGTTGCGGCTATGGCTGCTTGTTTGTGATCTTGGCTGTGACCTCCACTGTGGCTGGGAAAGAAGCAGAGGAAGGAAGGAAGGCTGTGGCTACTATGTGGCAGCTGTGGCTGGAAAGAAAAAGAAGAGGAAGGAAGAAGAGGAGAGGAAGAAGAGAGGGGCTTGTGGTGTGGTTGCGGCCATGGTTGTGATCATGCATTTCATTTGCGCAATCGCAAGCATGGCATGGCAGCTATGGTTGGGAAAAAGAAAAGGAAAGTAGGTGATCTGCGACCTCCTATGTTTGCATAAGCTATGCGGCTATGGAGAAAGAAAGAAGATAGATGCAGAAAACGACACACGGAGAGGAGACGGAGGAAAGGTAGAAGGATTTGGGTTTATAATTTCGTTGGATCAAAATCTTCGAAAGGCAAGTGTTCCACTCCTTTCTACTGCAATTCAAATCTTTTTTTTTTTGCCTTTGATATGAGAAATTTGAGTTATTCTAGCCTTGAAATATGATATATCTATTGTTTGAAATCTAAATGTTGAATCTGAATTTTTTTGGATTTTGACCTTTCAGTACTATTGTGACCATAACTTTTTGTACCAAATTCTGATTGAGGAGAAACCTTTTTCATACGAAAGAAAACTTACTTTCATTTGATATAAAGATTGAAAGATTTGGAGTAAATTTACCTATCCAAATATATGAATGAAAAGACCTCATATTTTCGGTGAAATAGATACTATAGCTCCTGACTTTCTATTACTAAATGGCTCATAACTCTCTGATTAAAATTCTGAATTATGCAAAATTTAATTCTTTGGAAACTAGATTCGTGTATCTTTCTTTTGACACCTAATTTGGAAATTTTGAAGTACGTTTTCCCTCTGAAACATCTATTTAAATTGATTCTACCAATTCTGCAAAATAGAGATGATCAATTCTGACCTTTCTTTACTCTATTTGTTGTAACTTCCTGTTAGGAACTCAAAAATTTACAAATCTGAGTTCATCTGAAAATAGTTTGATACAGCTTTCCAATGACACCTATTATGTGTGAATTGGAGCATATTTGGTTACTCAAACAATTTAGGAAATGTGCCTCTCAAATTCTGTTAGAATTGAAACTTTGTTGAGTTTTGCCTATTCAAGTTTCATCCTATTGGAAATCAAACTTCTGCTAAATTCTTCTTCAATTGAGCTTTATATTAGTCCTTTGAAATTCTTGTATTGTGTATCCTGAAATTATTTGTATACTTGAAATCTAGTATATAATGTTCATGCTTGTATTACCTTGTTTCGTAAAGGCACACGCATATTTTCGTTGTTCCGCATGTGCTTCCAATATATATCAATGTTATTGTTTGTACTACCCTTTTGTACTCTGGTGTCTTATGGGATAATATGAACCTTTGCCAGAAATGGTAAAGGGAGTTATGCTTAGAGCCCGCGATTGCTCTGCCGACCCCATTAACTTCACTCAGACGTGGGTGGATGGAGCTCCCAGACGTGGGAGACTAATGTTTGGTGGTCATCTAGAAATGGATGAACCATATTATAAATGTGGTCCCACAGCGCCCTCTATGTTATTGATATGATATCCAAAGCTTTGGTTATGTGCGTCTATATGTGCTTTGGATAAGAATGAAATGAATTTGATTGCCAAATATGGCATTCGAGCTTCTATGTTCTTATTTGTTATATTGCTATGCTATGAAACATTTCACATGCTATTGATATTATTTCGAAATGTTTCATTTGTTATTGATATGCTTCAAAACATTTCGTATGCTATTGATAAGCTTCAAAATATCCTTTGTGTCATTAATATGCTTCGAAATGTCCTATGCACCATTGATATGCCCCGAACTATTTCATTTGCTCTTGATATGCTCCGAATTGCTTCTTCTACCATTGATATATTCTAAAATGCTTCTTCTGCCATTGATATATTTCGAAATGCTTCTTATGCCCTTGATATATTTCGAAATGTTTCATTTGCTCTTGTTATGCTTCGAAACATTTCATACGTCTTTGTTATGTTCTGAAATATTTCCTTTGCTCTTGATATGCTTTGAAACATTTCGTACGTCTTTGCTATGTTCCGAACATTCCCTTCGACATCGATATGCTTCGAAATGTATTAAGTGTCATTGATATGCTCCGTAATGTCATATGTATCATTTGATATGCTCCGAAATACTTTTTACGTCATCGGATAAGTTCCAATTACTCTTTACTGCCTTTGTTATGAACCAAACATGTTTGAATGAAATGATATTTGTGATTCTATATTTAATGAGCTTATATCTATGAATTCTAGTATCTTTGTCTTGCATTTCGATACTAAGTCTGTTTGAAGCTATTCTCCTCTTGTTCTGGATTTGCTTGTCACTTGTTGAGCTTTGTAGCTCACTCCGTTGTTATATAACCTTTTTTTTCAGGTTAGCTTGTCATGCACTAAAATGTTAGAATTGAGCTGAGGCAGTGAAAAGCTATTCAGATTTTAATAACTTTTTGTGGGTAGTTATGTTGTTATTGTATAAGTATGTTTTGTATGTAATGAAATATTATCGATAAATCTGAATTGATGTATTATGTAAAAGCTTTTAAAGACCTCGCATGGTTGGAATTTTGGAATGTTGAGTTCAGGATATGATGATCTGAATTTATGGTAAATGGTTGGAATTTTGATTGTATAAATTCTTAAGCTTGTGGAATTATAAGTGAGGTTGATATTTTGTTCCTATACACACAAGGTTCATCTTCATTCTTAACGAACTCATAAGATCTGATTGCCTCATCAAATCTTATGTTCCAACTTCGGGAAGCTTGCTTTAATCTATAAATAGACATAAGCAACCTGCACACCTTATCTGGGTTATCCCTGGATATGAATCCCTCAGGCTATATCATATACACCTCCTCCTCGAGGTTACCATTGAGGAATGCAATTTTGATGTCCATCTATCAGATCTCATAATCATAGTGTGCTGCAATAGCCAATAGAATTCGAATAGATTTTAGCATGGCTATAGGTGAAAAAGTTTCGTCATAGTCAACACTTTGTCTTTGACGATACCCCTTAGCCACTAGCCTTGCTTTATATGTCTCTACCTGTCCATCTACTCCAATCTTCTTTTTGAAGATCCACTTGCAACCAATGGGTACAATACCCTCAAGTGCATTAACTAGGTTCCAAATCTTGTTGAATTATATGGAATCCATTCCTGAATTCATGACTTCTTACCATTTCCTGAAGTCTATGCTCATAATAGCCTCCTCGTAGGTCTGAGGATCAATATCCTCAACATCATCTCTTCTGATATGTCCCACATATCTCTCAGGAGGATGGGATACTCTATCTGACCTACGTAAAGTTGGAACTTGTGTGTTAGGTATCCGAAGCAGTTCGGAATGGTGCTTGAGCTAGGTTCTCCAACCTCGCTCAACTCTATCATGCTCCCACTATCTCCACCAAGAATGTGTTCTTTCTCAAGGAACTTTGCTCTTGGCTACAAAGACCTTTCGGTCCTCAGGGTGATAGAAATAATACCCACAAGTTTCTTTAGGATATCCCACGAACTTGCACCGTTCCGTCCTAGATTCCAACTTGTTAGGGTTGTGTCTCTTAACGTGTGTAGGGCAGCCCCAAATCTTAACAACTTTAAGATCGGACTTCTTCCCATTCCATATCTCATATAGAGTAGACATCATGATTTAGTTGGAATTCTGTTGGAAGGTAAGGTGCATGGTCTCTAGAGCATATCCCTGAGAATAAGATGGGTAGGTCGATGAAACACATCGTGGACGCACCATATCTAACGAAGGTGCGATTCCTCCTTTCTAATACACCATTAAGTTGTGATGTATAAGGAGGTGTCCATTGGGATAAGATCCCCTAGTCTTCGAGGAACTATGTGAACTTTGTACTCAAGTACTTACCTCCTCGATCTGATCGAAGGATTTTAATACTCTTTCTTGTTTGGTTCTTCACTTCTTGTTTCCTCTTAGACTCACTTACACTTATGATATGTGGAGCTATATCTAGTATATATAAGTCATTATGCAATGTTTCTCTCTTGATGTTCTCATCATCTAATATTATTGAACAACCATTGTTCTCAAAAACTAATTTATATTCAACAACTGTCAAACATGAAATGGAAATAATATTTTTGATAATAGAAGGAACATAATAACATGCATCTAATGCAATAATAGCTCCACTAGGTAGATGTAAGGTGACCTTACCAACAGCCACTACAGCAACCTTTGCTCCATTGCCTATCTTAAGGTCCATCTCGCCTCTGTTTAAACTCCTAAGTCCTACTAGAACCTGCAACGAATTGCAAATATGATAAGCACTCCCGGTATCTAATACCTTTGTGTTATCATAAGATTCTGACAAATAGAGACTGATCATGAATATACCTAAAGCTTCTACAAGCTTCTGTTTCGCCCTCTCTACAAGGTACTCTTTGCAGTTCCTCTTCCAGTGCCCATCTTTGTCGCAGTGGAAGCACTAGCCTTTGTCCTTTGTTGGGTCTTTCTTGGCAACATTTGCCTTACCCATTTTGCCCTTGCCCTTCTTAAGGGTCTTCTCAGCCTTCCTTTTCTTTCTGGTCTCACCAGTGTAGAGAACCGACTTCTCTTTCTTGATGGTGCTCTCTACTTCTCTTAACATATTGAGAAGCTCTAGGAGGGTCATCTCAAGTTTGTTCATATTAAAATTTATTATAAACTGATAAAAGGAATCTGGTAGGGACTGAAGTACAAGCACACACAGGTTATCCTCTAAGACCATTCCTAGACCTGTGAGTTTTTCGATCCACTCAATCATCTTAAGGACATGGTTCTGAAACGGTGTCCCCTAAGTCATCCTAGTATGGAAAAGACTCTTTGATATCTCATATCGCTGAGTTCTTCCCTGTTCCTCAAACAGTTTGCGGAGATGTAGGAGTATGGAATTAGCATCCATATTTTCATGCTGTCTCTATAACTCAGTAGTCATAGAGGCCAACATATAACACTGAGAAAGAGTAGAATCATCTAAGTACTTCACATAACGAGCGATCTCATCCTCGCTTGCCCCTTCGTCGGGCATAGGGATCACTGTATCAAGGACATATGCAATTTTCTCCACCGTGAGAACGATTCTCAGATTACGAAGCCAATCCATATAATTTGGACCAGTGATGCGATTGGCATCAAGTATGCCACGTAAAGGATTTGAAAGCGATATTTTTCTGAAATAAAAGATGTAGCAGAAATAAATAATATGCAGACTTTGCAGAAATTAAATAATTAAGATAAGGACTTCTATCTTAATGTATTCCCACTAATTTTTCGCGAGACACACAACACCCTTCGGTATGTGAATCGGAGACCCCCGGCGAATCTCTAGTGGGGATCAAGATCCAATCGACATCTTAACGTAACCTCGAGGGACTCGACCAATCACGTTAAGCCCGTAAAGGTAGGCAACTCTTGCCAATCACAACTCCTTGTGATTCCTATCCTATTCGGCCTCCGAACCACCATGGCCTCGAGGGACTCGACCAACCATGATGTTTGGTTAAGTCATTAACATCGTTACCAGATGAGTCTGATTAGGTGAGATTCTCTCGAGGGACTCGACCAAGCATACCATGTCCTCAGGTCACCTTTAACATCTTTATGTCATAGATAAGATGGCGAGACGCGATATAGGTGAGTCTCGAGGGACTCGACCAACTCAACCTACACCGGGAATCGGCTCCTAGCTATAACAATGGAAGGCCACGTGGGTCAATCTAATTGTCTCACATTTACCGACTTAATATTATTAAGGGAGAGGATTTTTTATTTGGTCTCCTAACATAATGTGTCACACACATACGTATTTAATATATATATCTACATCGCATGCAAATATATATATACATATCTAGTAGGTGTATAACTAATCACACATCACATAAGCAATTATACCAGATGATCATGGACTATATCCTAATGTGATCAGGCCCGAGCCAGTGGGCCTAATCACTCATCTATATGTACTTCGGTGCATCTCTATGCCCTGTGATCGTCCATCTCGCTTCGTCGGATCCGTCGGCATCTCAATGCATCTCCATGCGTCGGATCGTCCGTCTCGACCTCGTGAGTCATGCTACCGCTACGCCTCCTCTGATAATTACAACATAATTACAGACACGCAGGCCCGACAATAAACGAGAAAAAATAGAGGCTCGCAGACCCCAATAATAATAATCACATGTACACACATCACATCACAAGTCCATGATCATCTATCCACATCATACATCACATGTATATGTTATTTTATAGGACTATTAGATAAATAATAATAGTTAATTAAACTATTTAATTAACTAATTTTTCTAAAAATAGGGACATAGAGGGAATTTTCTGAATTCCCAAGGGTATTTTGGTCATTCGTCAAAAGGGAAAGAGTTCGGAATTTCTCAAATTTCGAGGGTATTTTGGTAATTCTGTCAAAGGGGACAGAATCTGAAATTTCTAAAATTTCTGAGGGTATTTTGGTAATTCTTTGAAAGAGGACAGAATCCGGAATTTATGAAATTCCGAAGGGCAAAACCGTCTTTTCCCGAAAACCCTAACTCCTCTGCGCTGCGTTGCATATGCGGCCGCCGCACCCTGCCGGCGGCGCCCCTTGCGCGCGGGGAGGGCGGCGGCGCCGCCGCTGCCCCGCGAGCGGAGCGCCCGCCGCCACCCAGCCGGCTGCGGCGTCGCGGGCAGCACGGCCGCAGCAGGCGGGCGCAGCGCCCGCAGGCGCTACCCCGCGGGCTCCCCACCGGCGCTCCAGCGGCGCTGCCCCGCGGGCGTCGCCGCGGGCATGCGCTGCACCGCGCACGTCGCCGCGGGCAGGCGCCGCCTCCTCAGGCGGCCTTGCCCCCCGCGGGGACCGCCCCTGCGGGTGGCTGCAGGCGTTGCCTGCCTGGTCGCGGGCGGCGGCGGTCGCCCCTGCGGGCACCGCCCGCCCCTTAGGCAGCGCTGCCCGCGGGGAGCGCTGCCTCCGCGGGTGCCTCTGCCCGCGGGTCGCAGGCAGGCAGCAGGCCGCCGGCGCAGGCAGCCTGCTTGCGGCCCGCAGCCCGCCGGCCGGCTGCTGCCTGTGTAGGCAGCAAGGTTTTTGCGCCAACGATTGCTGCCCTTCCTCGTCCTTTGCGCTAACGATTTTGACGACAAGACCTGTTCTAGATCACAACACACGTAATTTAAGATCCGATCTTCACACAAACAACCTGGCTCTGATATCACTGTTGGGAAATCCATCAAAGGGGGAGCGACATCACATGCGTAGCGGAAGAACAGAAAACAAAACACTCCAGATTTCTCGTATAAAGTTTTCGTCGTCGTGCGAAGATCGATGCGTCAAAAGCAAATCCGTAAAAAGTGCACATGTCAAAGAAGATACCTAGGGAGATCGTATATCCCTGAATTCCTGCAGATCTGTGGGAGAGGATGAAGGAACACAGTAGGGATTGCGATAATGCTCATCTCTCTCTCTAGGGGGAGGAGAACAGGAGATGGCTACCAAAAGAAACCCTTAGCTTATAGAACTCTGGTTCCCTCCTATTTATAGAGGCTCCCCCTGAAAACCTTAATGGATCTTTTGCCCTATTGGGTATTGGATCTCCATCCAATTACCCAAGCCTCTTGGATTAGTGGGCCTTTACTCAATAATCTCTTATTAGCAATTATTGGATCTCATCTCAGGATCCAATAATTCAGGGGCTTAATGGATATCCAATAAGATAGGGGGTTCAGCGGATATCTCATATCTGAACCTCTACTTGTCGCAACACCTACCATATGTGTGTGACCCTCTAGGCCCAATATCGAGCTGGCCATGATTCATACTTGTCAGAACTCCTTCTGACTTAGTGAATTATTATCTCTATAATAATTCACCCAACTCATCGACCACGGACGTACTAGGCCACTACGCTGCGGCCCCCAGACGATACAAGGGAATCCAATCTTTTGGAGCTATCTGTCCTCAGTTACCATGTATCTATAATCTCTCATCCATCTAATATCCCAGAGACCCTATACCGGGCATGGTGCTGTCAGGCCCATACGGTCTCTCCTCGAATCTTGCTCTTGTCGGATTCTCCCGGAGAACTCTTTCTCTCTCAATCCGAATGACCTTGGCCAAGGATTTGTTCGAGAAGAACATATGGGATATTCCTCTCAAGATACCGAGAGCGGATGATCTGTTGAATCTCGGATTTTGATGATGAAACTAATTGAGTATGATTTGTGGTCTAATTGCGTGTTGAGTTACGCAGGTCTACTATCGATCGAGATTAGGCGATTGACGTATTTGGAGGAATTGACGTTGCGCCGGAGGTGATCACGTCAGGATATTGGATGTCGAGCCGGAGGTTCGGTCGATTATCGGTAGGAGGCTTCGTACGTCGGACATCGGGCCAAGAAGTGCGGAGTTGCACCATGGATATCGAGGTTGCGGAGGTTAACCGTCGATTGGGCAACAAGCCGCTAGAGACGGCGATGTCTTAGAAGGATCGGACGGCTTACCGACCAATGATGTGCCGCAATCGAATGTCAATTCACGTTGTAATAACTGTCTAGATCGAAGTAGAGTTTTTGGTGTTTGTTTGTGTAGGAGTGACTACGATAGGGATGAAGACATAAAGCGAAACAAAGGGCCGAAGACAAGTGTGATGAATCGTTGGGAGTTCGAGTGTTCAACCGAAGTCCGAAGATTCGTTGGGAGCGTTCGAACCGGCCAAGAGCGAGTAGGGAGCTTGCCGAAGGGTTTTCGGAAGTTCGCCGGGAGGTTAAATCGGAAGTTCGCGGAGCTTGCCAAGAAAGATCGGAGCTTGCCAAAGAAGCTCGGGGGAACTCGCCAAGATCATCGTGAAGTCCGAGAGCTTGCTGTGAGTCCGCGGAATGGTTTCCGAAGGTTCGTCGGAAGACCGTCGGAAGTTGACCGGAAGCTCGCCGGAAGAATTGTCATGTGGACTTTGTAATAGCTTAGGAAACGTCTTTAAAATTCGTAGTTAGCACGTATTTTGGGTTAGGATTAGATAACCCAAAGTGGGGCCCATTGGGCCTTGATTAGGATGAGTTTGGGCCAAAATTTTGGCCCAATCGAACCAAAGAAGAAGCATGCGTCGCTACGTGCATGCATGCTACGTACATGCATCTTTGGGCGTGGCATCGCCAAAGAACTTCGGCTGTGGCACCGCCCGGCTACTATAGCGCGCCTTGCTACTATAGCGTGCCCGACTCATCGAATGGCGTGCCCGCTCATCGTAAGCGCCCCTCCATGTAGCGCGCCATGCATCTTTAGTGAGGCGATAGCACCGCCTGGCTAGGGCGGTAGCACCGCTTGGGTGTCTGCCAGATCGACAAACACGAAAAACTCAAAAGATTCAAATTTTTGGCTCCAAGTTTGGGCTCCAAATTTGAATCACTTTGAGGCCTATAAATACCCCTTATATTCTTGGATGAAAGGTGACTAGAACTGAAAAAAGGAAGGGGGAAACTCTCCTGAAAGTGTGTCAAATCTTCCCTAAGTCTTAAGAGTGTTCTAGTCCAAGAGAGGGGTAAGAGTGCTTTGTAAGGGTTATCTCCTAAGCCCGTCAAAAGGAGAGGTGCTGTGAGGGAGTTCATCCTCGCCCATTAGAAGGAGGATAGCTAGTGGAAAGCCGGTGGCCTCAAGCAAGGGGAATCGGGAGTGGACGTAGGTCGGATGACCGAACCACTATAAAAATCTGGTTTGCATTTACGTTCTTGCTATTTACTTTGCTGCAAACCCTTTTCACTTGCTGCCTTATTTACTCAACTTCATCTTCATCTTTTACGTATGCTTTAAAGTTAAAACGCAATCTTTCCGGGTTCAAACGAAACGTTGCATTCATTCATACGAAGTTTTCTCAACTTGTTTTAATCGCTGAAAATCTATCGTTTTATCCGCTGCACTAATTCACCCCCCCCCCTTAGTACTGCTCGATCCCTAACAATTGGTATCAGAGCCACGTTCTTTCTCTTTCGGATTTACACCCGTAAGAAATGGCTCTAAATGGTTTTCACGAGGGCTTTTCGGTTTTTCGTCCACCATTCTTTAACGGATCGGACTACACTTATTGGAAAACTCGAATGAGAGTTTTCATACTTTCAATGGATTTGGATTTGTGGAACATCATCGAAAATGGTTTTCAACCTTCCTCTAAACCGACGAACGAATGGTCGGTTTTGGAGAAAATATCGTTTTCTTTAAACGCAAAGGCTATGAATGCCTTATTTTGCGCTTTGAACAAGAACGAGTTCAATCGGATTTCTATGTGCGAAACGGCTTTTGACATTTGGTGAACTCTTGAAATCACGCATGAGGGAACTAGTAGAGTTAAAGACTCAAAAATAAACCTCTTGTTGCATGATTTTGAGCTCTTCCAAATGACACCAAGCGAATCTATCGACGACATGTACACCCGCTTCACGGATGTCGTCAATAGCTTGAAAAGTCTTGGTAAAAGTTTTTCGGATTTTGAACTCACTGACAAGATCTTAAGATCCCTTTCAAAATGGTGGGATCTTAAAATAATGACGATTCAAGAATCAAAGGATCTAAATAATTATTCTATTGATGAACTCATTGGGTCTTTAAAGACCTATGAAATGGAACATGATGAATATGATGAACATGATGAACACATGAACCACCTTCTAAAGAACAATAAGGTTTTTGAACTCCGATCTATGAAATGCCACTTGAGTAATGACTCAAGTGATGAGGACAATGAAGACATTGAACACAAAACAATGAATGTTAACAAGTTCATTAAACAAAAATTAAAAAACACAAATGAACTTGAATGGAGAAAGAGGCCAAAGAAAAAGAAGAAGGCTTGCAAAGAAGAATCAAGGAAAGAAGAAGCAAACTACGCTTTAATGGGCTTCGACAATGAGATAAGTAACTTAACTTCCTTGAATTATTTTGAAATTACTTGATGATTTCCATGAATGCTTAACTTAGTTAGTAGAAATTTTTTTTATGCTTTTCTTGTGTTTTTAGAAATAAATTTTTTTTGAAATTATACTATGCTTTTCTTTATAGTATTTTTGAAAAGTAAAAATATGAATGATGCAAGATTTGTGATAATGCTTAGGATTGATCTATGCATGTATATCTTGATGATTTATATTGCTTTTCGTTTTTAAACATGATGCTTGATGATTTTGTATCATGCATGAGCTTTTGAAGTAATAAAGTGTCATATTGTGATGATGAAACATATTTTTTAAATTTATAAATAGATGCATGATTTTGGCAAAAATTTGAATATGGCCTTTTAACATAAAAATTGAAAGTGTGCTATCATTTTTATGTATTTGGTCTTGACGATTTTATGACTAAGCTTGTGTTTTATTTTGATACATGTTTTCATAAAAATTTTGATACATGCTCACATGTAATCAATTTATATTGCTCTTATTAAAATTTTTGAATAAAAGATTTTGATGCATTTAATCTTAATGGGTTTAATGACAAACTTGTATTTTGAATTTATACAATGATGGCTTCCGTATAAATATTTGAACATACATTATGAAATTATTATTGAAATGAAAATATTAGAAGTTTGTTATCATGCT
Organism: Musa beccarii; assembly: GCA_024322285.1. Taxonomy (NCBI): domain Eukaryota; kingdom Viridiplantae; phylum Streptophyta; class Magnoliopsida; order Zingiberales; family Musaceae; genus Musa; species Musa beccarii. Next base: position 27,448,084 of record CM044394.1, read on the forward strand.
TAATGACCTTGTGATATCATATCTTGATGACAAACTCATGTTTCGATTTTAAAATTTGATACTTATCTTTTGAAACATGAAACATATTATCATGATAAATTGAATCTCATGTCTTGGAATAATATGTTGTATTTTTGCCTTGACAATTTTTATGATAAAGTTTAGCTTTCGATTTTGATGAATCCATGTGAATCTTTTTGAATCAAATCCTTTAGAAAATACCATATACTTAATGTGATTTGACTTAATGATCATTATGATGAAATTTATCTTTCGAATGTTGACATTTTGTTTTAAGGCAAAGGCATGCTTATAAGAAGCAAATCATATGAATAGAAATTTACAAGAACGAAATACAATCCTCTATCTTTTCGATTCTTTAATAAATCTATGCTTATCATGTATGAATTTATTGAATATGATTTTTGAGGATGATTTTAGATTTAAAATGCTTGATTTGTATTTATGACATAAGATACATTTTAAATATGAATCATGCCCTATCTCGCTTAATTCATTTTGTTCTCCTATAATTCCATTTTACTTACTAAAAGGGAGAACCTTCCAAATGAATATGCTTGATAATTTGTGTTATGAGATTTAGCCTTTATGTCTTGAATATTTATACTTATTTTTTATTCGATATAAAAAAAAGACAAAGGCATGCTCATATGAAATATTAATGCATGATTCTTGAAATCTTTCCATCTCTAAAGTTTTCGAAAAACAAGTGATAAATTCGTTTATGATATTTTGTAAATCATTAGAACTACGAATGAGATTTTGATGATCCGGTAATGACTTTATTCATGTTATGAATCTCAAAAATAATAATTTGATTATGAGTCTTGAGTTGATAAATTGAGCTTGAATGATTTTTCTTTTAACGATTCTTGAATCTTTTGGAATTATGACTTGTTAAGACATATTTAATGCTTGAATCAAGTTTTAAAAGATTTCATTTTGCTATAAAGAAATTTTATTGAAATCATGATCTTGACAACTATGACTTGAAACTCTTTATAAATCAAGATCTTTTACCATGCTCCTTCCGTCTTATCAAAAGAAAATTCTTTAAATGATATGTAACTTGTCTTTTGATCTCTCGGAATTTAATACTTGAATTTTTATGAATTTGTGATCTTGATATCTTGATTCTTATGAAATGTGATCTTGATGAAAAATCTTATACATGAATCAAGTTACGCTTTATGCTATATCTTTTCAAATGGATCATGAGCCTTGATGTCATATATTTCATGATCCTAGAAGTGATATGATCTCTTTGCCTTGTACAATGATTGAAAATTAATTTTCTTTATGATAAATTATGAATCATGACTTGATCTATGAGATTGATATGCTTTTATATATCATGATTCTTGGTTGTATGATATTTATCTTGAATTAAAAAATTGATAAATATGAATTTTGATCTTGCTATAAAGAAAATTATGAATCATGGATGATATCTTTTGGTTTTGATTCTTGTTGAATTTACATATTGATATCCTTCATGACATGATTTCTCATGTCTCAATATCATCTCGTATGCATCATGTGATGATTGATATATTGATTGTTGCAATTTTCTCATTTGTTCCTCCCTTCTTTTTGATATTGATAAAGGGGGAGAAAAATTGTTAACTTGTGTATCAAAAAAGAAAAATTTGCTAGCTTAAACATTGAGAAGCAAAAAGTTGCTATCTCAAGAGAGGCAAAAATCTTGCTCAACTTCACTTTTTTTTTTCAACAAAATTGCTTGCATCTTTGTTACAAATTATTGTTGAATCTCATGTAAGATTATTTGTAGTATTAATCCTCCTTTTCTTTTTGATATTGATAAAGGGGGAGAAGGCTTTTACAAATGAATGCAAAAGTCCTAGCATGCAAAGAAAGCAAAACTTGCAAGCTTGCTCTTCTCAAAAGAGAAGAAAGAAATTATAAAATTACATGCATATCGCAAAAGAAGTCAAGAAAATGTACAATTTGCTTGTACTTCTCAAAGGAACATAGAAAAACTTGCCATCATCACGACAAGTACTATCTTGCTTATCATGATAAACATGCAATACCTAAATGTTGTATGATATGATTAATAGCTAGTATGTTTGTAATATTTGCATATCCCTGAAAATTAGCTATAATGTTACTTCTCCTTTTTGTTGATGACATAGGGGGAGAAGTAGATTGATGACTTCATGCATTGATTGAATATTTTATATTTGCATGATGGTTTGTTCTTATTTCACTACATGAATGATACATGTAACTTGGATTTGGGATAATTCAATGGTTCTATCAATTGCATATTGATAGGGGGAGTTTGTGTTAAACTCCGGGGAGTTATGGTTAACTCCGTTAGTCATCAATTAGTTGTCATCATCAAAAAAGGGGAGATTGTTGAATCTCGGATTTTGATGATGAAACTAATTGAGTATGATTTATGGTCTAATTGCGTATTGAGTTACACAGGTCTACTATCGATCAGGATTAGACAGTTGACGCTGGAGGAATTAACGTTGCGCCGGAGGTGATCATGTCAGGATATTGGATGTCGAGCCGGAGGTTCGGTCGACTATCGGCAGGAGGCTTCGTACGTCGGGCATCGGGCCAAGAAGTGCGGAGTTACGCCATGGATATCGAGGTTGCGGAGGTCAACCATCGATTGGGCAACAAGCCGCTAGAGACGGCGATGTGCCGAAGGATCGGACGAAGCACCGACCAATGATGTGCCGGGCAACTGAATGTCAATTCGCGTTGTAATAACTGTCTAGATCGAAGTAGAGTTTTTGGTGTTTGTTTGTGCAGGAGTGACTACGATAGGGATGAAGACGTAAAGCGAAACAAAGGGCGGAAGACAAGTGTGATGAATCATTGTGAGTTCGAGTGTTCAACGGAAGTCCGAAGATTCGTTGGGAGTGTTACCAGAACCGGCCGAGAACGAGTAGGGAGCTTGCCGAAGGGTTTTCGAAAGTTCACTGGGAGGTTCGTCGGAAGTTCGCGGAGCTTGCCAAGAAAGATCGGAGCTTGCCAAAGAAGCTCGAGGGAACTCGCCAAGATCATCGTGAAGTCCGAGAGCTTGCTGTGAGTCCGCGGAATGGTTTCCGAAGGTTCGTCGGAAGACCGTCGGAAGTTGACCGGAAGCTCGCCGGAAGAAGTTGTCATGTGGACTTTGTAATAGCTTAGGAAACGTCTTTAAAATTCGTAGTTAACACGTATTTTGGGTTAGGATTAGATAACCCAAAGTGGGGGCCCATTGGGCCTTGATTAGGATGAGTTTGGGCCAAAATTTTGGCCCAAACCGAACCAAAAGCATGCATGCTTTCGCTACGTGCATGCATGCTACGCACATGTATGTTTGGCGTGCACCGCCCAAAGAACTTTGGTGAGGCGTAGCACCGCCCAGCCTCTTTATGTGAATCTTAGAAAGTGTAGCACCGCCTTTGCCCGGGTGGTAGCATGCCTGCCACTCTTATGTGGCGGTAGCATCGCCTGGCTGAGGCGGTAGCACCGCCTAGGTGTCTGCGGGGCCAGATCGACAACACCGAAAAACTCAAAAGATTCAAATTTTTGGCTCCAAGTTTGGGCTCCAAATTTGAATCACTTTGAGGCCTATAAATACCCCTCATATTCTTGGATGAAAGGTGACTAGAACTGAAAAAAGGAAGGGGGAAACTCTCTTGAAAGTGTGTCAAATCTTCCCTTAGTCTTAAGAGTGTTCTAGTCCAAGAGAGGGGTAAGAGTGCTTTGTAAGGGTTATCTCCTAAGCCCATCAAAAGGAGAGGTGCTGTGAGGGAGTTCATCCTCGCCCATTAGAAGGAGGATAGCTAGTGGAAAGCCAGTGGCCTCAAGCAAGGGGAATCGGGAGTGGACGTAGGTCGGATGACCGAACCACTATAAAAATCTGGTTTGTATTTACGTTCTTGCTATTTACTTTGCTGCAAACCCTTTTCACTTGCTGCCTTATTTACTCAACTTCATCTTCATCTTATTACGTATGCTTTAAAGTTAAAACACAATCTTTCCGGGTTCAAACGAAACGTTGCATTCATTCGTATGAAGTTTTCTCAACTTGTTTTAATCGCTGAAAATCTATCGTTTTATCCGCTGCACTAATTCACCCCCCCCCCTCTTAGTGCCGCTCGATCCCTAACATGATCCTCTATTGACACTCAATAGCCCTCGTAAGGTTAGCTACCACTCCCAATGACCAACTGTACTAGATATGGAGCTTTCCAAACCTATAAGTCCGGTATCAAAGAGTGGAGTACTCATACAGGACATCCTTGGTTTCTCAAGTCTAAGGACCAGATACACTACTGGGACTACGGAATCGCTGTTTGACGTGAGGTATCAATAACCATCCAGCATTCCGTAGGCGGATCAATCAGTGAACTCATTCTCCAATGAGCACCTGCACTGTACCCTTAGTATCCCCACATGAGTAGCTATGAGACCAACTGCTACCTCCATCATATGAACGAGTATACAACACACCAGTCTATCCAGTTATCTCGATGTCCTTCTCGAGTAACCTATGACCAGGATAATTTAGGGTCTGTGTTTAAAGGTGAATCGATCTCATTATCGTAATCTCATAACGATCCAATTCCCATTGCACAGATCCAAGGACATCATAATATACATATAGATAATGTGAGATAATGCCAATAATCATAAGCAAAGAGATTGATGCAGCGTGTTACAGGTGCAATCACTCACGTGATTGGCTTATAGGGCACCTATAACTAGCACATTACATGTATCCTCTCATTTGAAATATAATTTTTGTTGCAAATCCAGACATATTATTTACAAATGTCCATTTAAGAAAATTAGTCCACACAAATTGATATTGGTTCCTAAAAGAACCATAAATAATTCAATGCTAAATGACAAAGTTAGTAGATCAATATTTGAGGCACCCAAAATCAAATGGGTACCTAAAAATCATTTTCTTTTGTAGACACATTCACCATCACAAGCTAGGAGCAAGAGATGGTATCTTGATAGTGGATGCTCAAGGCACATGACCGGAGATCCATCTCAATTCTCTATACTCACTAGCAAAGAAGAAGGGTATGTCACCTTCGGAGACAACAACAAGGGTAAAATCATTGGCAAAGGAACCATAGGTAACAAATCAAGTTTTTCAATAGATGATGTGTTGTTAGTTAATGGACTAAAACATAATCTTTTTAGCATTAATCAATTATGCGATAAAGGTTATGTTGTTAGATTTGAATCTAATGTTTGCATCATTGAAAAACCAAACAATGACATATCCATGATTGCTTTAAAACAAAATAATATCTACACCATTAATATTAATGAACTAAGTAATGAAATGTATTTTTTGTTGAATCTCAAATTTTGATGATGAAACTAATTGATTATGATTTGTGGTCTAATTGCATTTTGAGTTACGTAGGTCTACTATCGATCAGGATTAGACAGTTAACACTGGAGGAATTGACGTTGCGCTGGAGGTGATCACGTCAGGATATTGGATGTCGAGCCGAAGGTTCGATCGACTATCGGCAGGAGGCTTCGTACGTCAGGCATCGGGCCAAGAAGAGCATGTTGCGCCAAGGATATCGAGATTGCGGAGGTTAATCACCGATTGGACAACGGACCGCAAGAGAGGACAATGTGTCGAAGGATCGGACGAAGCGTCGACCAATGACGTGTCGGGCAACTGAATGTCAATTCGCATTGTAATAACTGTCTAGATCGAAGTAGAGTGTTTGTTTGTGCAGGAGTAACTACGATAATGATGAAGACGTAAAGCGAAACAAAGGGTCGAAGTCAAGTGCGATGGATCGTTGGGAGTTCGAGTGTTCGATAGAAGTCCGAAGATTTATTGGGAGTGTTGCCGGAACCGGCCGAGAACGAGTAGGGAGCTTGCCGAAGGGCTTTCGGAATTTCGCCGGAAGGTTCGTCGAAAGTTCATGGAGCTTGCCAAGAAAGATCGGAGCTTGCCAAAGAAGCTCGAGGGAACTCGCCAAAATCACCGTGGAGTCCGAGAGCTTGCCAGGAGTCCGCAGGATGGTTTCCGAGGGATCGTCGGAAGACCGTCGGAAGATCGTCGGATGTTCGTCGAAAGTTCGTCGGAAGAAGACTTGACTTGCGGACTTTGTAATAGCTTAGGAATGTCTTTAATTTCGTAGTTAGCACATTAATTTGGGTTAGGATTAGGTGTTAATCCTTTAACCCAAAGTATGGGCCATTAGTTTTAGTTTGGGCCAAAGTTTTGGCCCAAACAGAACCAAAGCAAAGTGGCGGTAGCACCGCCCAACAAGCTAGCGTCTTTGGCGGTGGCACCACCCGGCTTGGGGCGTAGCACTATCGCTACCGCCAAAGACTCTGAAAGCCAGGCGGTAGCACTGCTGGTGAAGGCGTAGCACACGCTGGTGCTTGGAAAGCCAGCGTAGCACCGCTTTGGTGAAGCGGTACCGCTTGTGTCGATCGATGCCACAGATCGACACAAGCGGTGGCACCGCCTCTAACACCGCCAGAACCGGGAACTCCAATCTGATTTCAAATTTGGAGCCCAAATTTGAATCCACTTTGGATCTATAAATACCCCCCTTTTCTCAACTGAAAGGGGACCCTTAGAGAGTTAGATTTTGAAAATAAGTCTTGGGAAAGTCTTATTTTTCATTTGCTTAGGTATTCACCTCATTTCCTTCTTGTGTAATCTTGTAAGAGGGTAAACCACTTGTAAAGGGTTGTAAGAGGGGTATTTGGTCCTTCCCCTTCAAAAGGATTTGCTAGTAGAAGAAGGGAGCCTCATCGGAGGAGGCTTCGGAAGTGGATGTAGGTCACTTTGACCGAACCACTATACATCGCTGCGTCTTGATTGTGTGAGTGTTTAAATTTCTGTTTTATCTCTTTACTTTGCTGCAAGCCTTTACTTTACTTACTCCACTTCCTTTTCATCTTCGTACGCATGCTTTAAAGTTAGAACACAACCAAATCGGTTTCAAATGAAACGTTGCTTTCATCGTACGAAGTTTCCGAAGCTTGATTTAAATTACTGAAAAATCTATCGTTTTATCCGCTGCACTAATTCACCCCCCCTCTTAGTGCCGCTCGATCCCTAACAATTGGTATCAGAGCCACGTTCTTTCACTTTCGGACTTACACCCATGAGAAATGGCTCTAAATGGTTTTCAAGAGGGCTTTTCGGTTTTTTGTCCACCGTTCTTTAACGGTTCGAACTACACATATTAGAAAACTCGAATGAGAGTTTTCATGCTTTCAATGAATTTGGATTTGTGGAACATCATCGAAAATGGCTTTCAACCTTCCTCTAAACCAACGAACGAATGGTCGGATTTAGAGAAAAGATCTTTTTCTTTAAACGCAAAAGCTATTAATGTCTTATTTTGCACTTTAGACAAGAACGAGTTCAATTGGATTTCAATGTGCGAAATGGCTTTCGATATTTGGCGAACACTTGAAATCACACACGAGGGAACTAGTAGAGTTAAAGACTCAAAAGTAAACCTCTTATTGCATGATTTTGAGCTATTCCGAATGACACCAAGCGAAACTATTGGTGATATGTACACCCGCTTCACGGATGTCGTCAATAGCTTGAAAAGTCTTGGTAAATGTTTTTTGAATTTTGAACTCACTAACAAGATTTGAAGATCCCTCCCAAAGAGTTGGGATCCAAAAGTAACAGCAATACAAGAGACTAAAAGTTTAATTGATTTTTCACTTGAAGAACTAATCGGGTCATTAATGACCTATGAAATGACACTCTTGGAATATGATGAACATGATGAACATTTGAACCACCTTCTAAAGAACAAGAAGGTTTTTGAACTTCGAACAAGAGAATGCCACTTGAGTGATGACTCAAGTGATGAGGACAATGAAGAGGACCTTGAACCTTTAATCGATTTTAATAAGTTCATTAAACAAAAATCTAAAATCAACAATGAACTTGAACGGAGGAAGAGACCAATGAAGAAGAAGAAGGCTCACCGAGAAGAATCAAGGAAAGAAGAAGCAAACTACGCATTAATGGGCTTCGTCAATGAGGTAAGTAACTTAACTCCCTTGAGTTGTTATGAAATTACATGATGTTTTTCTTAAGTGCTTAACTTAGATAGTAGGAAATAAAGTTTTATTTTATGCTTTTTCTTTCTAGGATTTTTGAAAAGTAAATTTTTTTGATGAATGATGTATGATGATTTGTGATAATGATTGTACACCTATTATGATTAATCCACGTATATGTATCTTAATGTTTTTATTGCTTTTCATGATGCTTGACGATTTTATATCATGCATGAGCTTTTGAAGTAATAAAGTGTCATATTGTAATGATGAAACTTATTTTTCGAATTTATAAATTGATGCATAATTTTGACAAAAATTTGAACATGGCCTTTTAACATAAAAATTGAAAGTGTGTTATCATTTTTATATATTTGGTCTTTACGGTTTTATGACTAAGCTTGTGTTTTATTTTGATACATGTTTTCATAAAAATTTTGAATATGCTCACATCAAATTGCTTAAAATGAAAATGTATTTTTTTCATTCTATTGAGATGAATGAATTCATGTTATGAGTCTTGTGAATCTCATGAAAATAAACATGATGAATATTTTAAAAAAATATACCTCATGTTTTCGGTATTAATGATTTCTCTTGAAACTTGCTCTTTGGACCTATATGAAAAACATGAGTATACTCATATGAATGTCAAATCACTTGAAATGGAACACATAAAAAAAATGAGAAATTGCACTATCATGATGCTTTACGTGTAATGCTTTTGATCTTAATGGGCTAAATGGCAACTTGTATTTCAAAGTAATACAATGATGACTTTCATATAAATAATTGGACATACCTTATGTAATTATCATTGATAATGATAGTTGGTTGTCATGCTTAATGATTTTATGATATCATGAGTCTTTTAAGGCACTATATCTTGATGACAAACTCATGTTTTGGTCTTAAATTTGATACTCATTTTAGAAATATGAGCACACTTGTATGAAACAAACAACTTAAAAAGAAGATATTTTTCCTATCTTATCGAGATTAATGATTTCATGATATTTTGTGAATCTCGAAATTGATTTTGATGATTCGATTATGAGTTCCAAGTTAATAATTTGATTTGAATGAGCTTAAACTACATTGTGATCTTGATAACTTGAGTCTTTCAAGATCTCTCACTTCATACCATGATTCTCCCATGTTGTTAAAAAAATCCAAATAAATCATAAATTATTTTCTCTTAACTTATTGATACTCAACTTGAGAAAATATGTTTTGAAGATTGAAACATTGCATGCACAATTTGATTTTTCTCTTATGTTTCAATACACATGACTTGATGATTGAAATATTAATGCAAACACTTAAAATATCACTTGTCATGATTTGAATATTGATTTAAAAGAAATTTTGCTTGACTTGTTATCTTTTATGAATTTGAAAAAGACTTATTAAAGATTCTTGATTCATCTCTTGATCTCTTAAAATCATAACCTTGAATTCTTGACTTGAGATTTTTTTGGGAATCAAAATATTCTCCTCTATGATTGCTTCTTTTTATCATTTACTAAAGCGGAAAACAATTCAAGTTTATGTCATTTGTGAATCTCACAAACTATGTTAATTTGATGATTCGAACTTGAATGAGCTTTATCATAATCCAAGTCTCGATATTTTGATATTTGATACTTGGAATTCTTATGCATGGTTACTCTTTGTGCTATATCTTTTTAAATAAATCATGAGCCTTGATGTCATATATTTCATGATATAGAAATGACAAGATTTCTTTGCCTTATGTGGTAAATTGAACATTTGACATAAATGAAATTTGCTTTATGATGAATCATGAATGATGTCTTTTGGTGTTGATCCTTATTGATATTTCATATTGATATCTTTTATGAATTCTTTGCATCTATGTTTTGTATGCATCATGTGATGATTGATATATTGATTGATGCAAATTTTTCATTGGTTCCTCCCTTCTTTTCAATAATGACAAAGGGGGAGTTAGCTTGCTAGCTTATGTATCACAAGTGAAAGTGACAAACATAGCTAGCTAGAACTTGCAAAAGGCAAAACTTGCACTTCTCAAAATGAGAAGAAAGAAATTATAAAATTGCATTATTTTTTAACTCATGAGCTTGCATGTTTAAAATGTTATAAATTTTATAAAAATTACTAGCTCATTGCAAACAAAAAGTTGATGGCTTGCAAAAGGGAAACTTAGTTATAAAAGAGAAAAATTGAAAGGAAGCTAACTTGCGTGTCGCAAGGTATGTTAGCTTGCTTATCATTATTGATTGCTTGCTTATCATCTTTTTCTCTCATATAATGATTTTTGACTCCCTTGAATTCATGACTTAATATGCTGAAAATTCATGTTGTAAATTTATTATTTTATCATGATCAAAGCATTGACCATTTGTGCTCCTCTTTTTTTTTAACAAAAACAAAGGGGGAGAAGATTTATTGCTAGCTTATGCATCGTAAAGAAAAATTTTGGTCGCTAGAATATGCAAAGGAAGCAAAGAATGTGTAAACTTGCCATGATGAATTGCAAGAAGCAAGTGATGGATTGCTATGCTTGGACATCCTTGAAAAACTTCCCATGATTGAATGTTGAATGATGTGATAAATAGTTAGTGTATTGTAAAAATTTGCATATCTTTTAAACTAGCTATGATGCTATTTCTCCTTTTTGTTGATGACATAGGGGGAGAAGTAGATTGATGACTTCATGCATTGATTGAATATTTTATATATTTGTATGATGGTTTGATTGATTCTCTTAATATTGTGATGAATGTTGCTTGGATTTGGGATAATTCAAGTGTATCTATCAATGGCATATTGATAGGGGGAGTTATGTTAAACTCCGGGGAGTTATGATTAACTCCGTTAGTCATCAATTAGTTGTCATCATCAAAAAGGGGGAGATTGTTAAATCTCAGATTTTGATGATGAAACTAATTGATTATGATTTGTGGTCTAATTGCGTTTTGAGTTACGCAGGTCTACTATCGATCAGGATTAGACAGTTAACACTAGAGGAATTGACGTTGCGCCGGAGGTGATCACGTTAGGATATTGGATGTCGAGCCAGATGTTCGGTCGACTATCAGCAGGAGGCTTCGTACGTCGGGCATCGGGCCAAGAAGAGCATGTTGTGCCAAGGATATCAGAATTGTGGAGGTCAATCGCCGATTGGGCAACGGACCGCAAGAGAGGATGATGTGCCGAAGGATCGGACGAAGCGTCGACCAATGACGTGCCGGGCAACTGAATGTCAATTCGCATTGTAATAACTGTCTAGATCGAAGTAGAGTGTTTGTTTGTGCAGGAGTAACTACGATAAGGATGAAGACGTAAAGCGAAACAAAGGGTCGAAGTCAAGTGCGATGGATAGTTGGGAGTTCGAGTGTTCGATGGAAGTCCGAAGATTCATTAGGAGTGCTGCTGGAACCGGCCGAGAATGAGTAGGGAGCTTGCCGAAGGGCTTTCAGAAGTTCACCGGAAGGTTCGTCGAAAGTTCGCGGAGCTTGCCAAGAAAGATCGGAGCTTGCCAAAGAAGCTCGGGGGAACTCGCCAAAATCACCGTGGAGTCCGAGAGCTTGCCGGGAGTCTACAGGATAGTTTCCGACGGATCGTTGGAAGACCGCCGGAAGCTCGATGGAAGAAGACTTGACTTGCGGACTTTGTAATAGCTTAGGAATGTCTTTACTTTCGTAGTTAGCACATTAATTTGGGTTAGGATTAGGTGTTAATCCTTTAACCCAAAGTAGGGGCCATTGGGCATTAGTTTGGTCCAAAGTTTTTGGCCCAAATAGAATTAAAGATACCAATGGTGGTAGTACCGCCAAAGAGCTTGTGTGTCCTGGGCGGTGGCACTGCTTGTCTTGGCGTCTTTGGCGGGCGTGGCACCGCCTAAATTTGCAGTGCGTCTTGGGCGGTAGCACCGCCACTGGGTGGTAGCATCTTGTTGCTATCGCCCAGCGCTTGGAAAGCTAGGCGGTAGCACCGCCTGGTGCCTGGAAAGCCAAGCGGTAGCACAGCCTGGCTGGGGCAATGGTACCGCCCCTGTGTGTCAGTCAGCAGACTGACACAGGCGATGGCATCGCCTCTGACAGGTGGTGGCACCGCCTCTGACACCGCCAGAACCGGGAACTCCAATTTGATTTCAAATTTAGAGCCCAAATTTGAATCCACTTTGGATCTATAAATACCCCCCCTTTTCTCAGCTGAAAGAGGACTCTTAGAGAGTTAGATTTTGAAAATAAGTCTTGGGAAAGTCTTATTTTTCATTTGCTTAAGTGTTCACCTCATTTCCTTCTAGTGTAATTTTGTAAGAGGGTGAACCACTTGTAAAGGGTTGTAAGAGGGGTATTTAGTCCTTCCCTTTCAAAAGGATTTGCTAGTGGAAGAAGGGAGCCTCATCGGAGAAGGCTTCGGAAGTGGATGTAGGTCACTTTGACCGAACCACTATACATCGCTGCGTCTTGATTGTGCATGTTTAAATTTCTGTTTTATCTCTTTACTTTGCTGCAAGCCTTTACTTTACTTGCTCCACTTCCTTTTCATCTTCGTACGCATGCTTTAAAGTTAGAACGCAACCAAATCAGTTTCAAACGAAACGTTGCTTTCATCGTACGAAGTTTCCGAAGCTTGATTTAAATCGCTAAAAAATCTATCATTTTATCCGCTGCACTAATTCACCCCCCCCCCTCCTAGTGCCGCTCGATCCCTAACATTTTTCAGTTTTGAATTATGATGCTTGGCTTTGGCATAGGAGATTAGGTCATGCAAGCATGAAACTAATATCTAAGATTTCATCTAGAGAGTTAGTATGAGGGATTCCCAATATGAAGTTTGTAAAGGACAAAGTATGTGATGCGTGTCAACTAGGAAAACAAATAAAAACTAGTTTTAAACCAAAAAATCAAATTAGTACCACTAGACCATTGTAATTGATCCATTTGGACTTATTTGGACCAATTGACATAACAAGCTTAGGAGGTACTAAATATGCCTTCGTAATTATGGATGACTATAGTAGATACACTTGGATTTATTTCTTGGCTCACAAAAGTGATTATTTCAAATGTTTCTCTAAATTTTGTAAACTCACTCAAAATGAAAAAGGTTTCATGATTTCATCAATTCGGAGTGATCACGATGGTGAATTTCAAAACCATGACTTCCAAAATTTTTGTGAAATAAACAGATATAACCATAACTTCTCTACTCCAAGGAATTCTCAACAAAATGGAGTAGTGGAAAGGAAAAATAGAAATTTACAAGAAATGACTAGAACCATGTTAAATGAATATAATTTACCCAAATATTTTTGGGCTGAAGTTGTGAACATGGCTTGCTATGTCATGAATAAAGTTTTAGTAAGACCATCTCTATCTAAGACTCCATATGAATTATGGAATAATAAAAAACCCAATGTCTCTTACTTTAAAGTTTTTGGTTGCAAATGCTTTATCTTGAATGAAAAGGATGCCATGGGAAAATTCGATGCTAAATCCGATAAAGGCATCTTTCTTGGTTACTCTTCTATTTCTAAAGTTTTTCTAGTTTTCAACAAAAGAACTTTAGTTATAGAAGAATCTATTCATATGGTTTTTAATGAATTTTCTAAATTTAAGAAAAAAAAATTTGATGATGAAATCTTGGTTTTGATGATTTGAATTTGAATGAACCCTCTCTTCAAAATGGCAACTTGGATGCATCTTCTTCCTAAATTTTCTTACCCAAGGAATGGAAGTATGTAGATGCCCATCCCAAGGAGTTAATTATAAGAGATACATCTAAAAGGGGTTCAAACTCGTTCTTCATTTAAAAAATTTTGTGCCCATGCCGCTTTTCTTTCTCAAATTAAACCAAAGTACATTGATGATGCCTTGAAAGATGATTCTTGGGTCATCATAATGCAAGAAAAGTAAATCAATTTGAGAGGATTGAGGTATGGAAGCTTGTTCTTAGACCTAATGACCATTTAGTTATTGGTATTAAATGGGTCTTTAGAAACAAGTAAGATGAATACAGTATCGTGGTTAGAAACAAGGCTAGATTAGTAGCCAAAGGTTTCAACCAAGAAGAAGGTATTGATTATGAAGAGACCTTCACTCCTGTAACAAGATTAGAAGCCATCAGGATGCTCCTTGCCTATGCTAGTAGTAATGATTTTAAACTATTTCAAATGGATGTCAAAAGTACTTTTTTAAATAGCTTTATTTATGAAGAAGTATATGTTAAACAACCTCCTGGATTCGAAAATTCTCTTCTTCCTAATCATGTGTTTAAATTAACTAAGACTCTCTATGGATTAAAACAAGCTCCTAGAACTTGGTATGAAAGGCTTAGCTCCTTTCTTATCTCAAATAATTTTACAAAAGGCAAGGTTGATACTACATTGTTTATTAAATATTTTAAAAATAATTTTCTTATTATTCAAATTTATGTTGACGATATTATTTTTGATTCTTCGGATAAATCACTATGTGAATCTTTTGCCAAGTGTATGAGTCATGAATTTGAAATGAGTCTAATGGGAGAATTAACCTTGTTTCTTGGATTACAAATTAAACAACTTGGTAATGGCATATTTCTTAATCAATCCAAATATACATTAGAATTGTTAAAAAGATTTAACATGGATGGTTCAAAAGCTATAAATGCTACCATGAGTACTTCCACTAAGTTAGATTTTGATGAAAGTAGAGAAAATTTTGATCAAAAGAGATATAGGGGAATGATAGGTAGCTTGCTCTATCTTACCGCAACTAGATCAGATATTATGTTTAGCGTAGGACTTTGTGCGAGATTTCAAGCTGATCCTAAGCTGTCTCATCTTAAAGCCGTTAAAAGAATTCTTAGATATCTTAAAGGTACTCATAATCTAGGATTATGGTATCCAAAATCCGATAACATTAACTTAATAGCTTATGCGGATGTCGAGTTTGGCGGATGTAGAATAGATAGAAAAAGTACATCCAAAACATGTCAATTCTTAGGACATGCACTTGTTTCTTGGACTTCTAAGAAACAAAACTCGGTTGCTTTATCTACAGCCAAAGCTGAATACATAGCTGCAAGTGCATGTTGTGTTCAAGTCATTTGGATGAAAAATATATTAGAAGATTATGAAATTCATTTAAATAACATTCCCATAAAATGTGATAATACAAGTGCTATTTGTCTAACCAAAAATCCTATTCAACACTCTAGAACTAAGCATATCGACATAAGACATCACTTTATACGTGATCATGTCAATAATAATAATATCATTCTAGAATTTGTTAATACAAAACACCAATTAGTGGATATCTTCACAAAACCCCTAAATGAAGAACAATTTGACTTCATTAGAAGAGAATTAGGCATGCTAAATTGTTCTAATACATGATTTTGTATGTTTCTTTTTCAAAATTTTTCAACTTTGATTTTGATTATATCATCTTAATATCACCTCTTCATTATTGAATGACATCTTTACAATATCATCTTGGCTCTTTGATCTTCCTATTGGTGAATTTTTTTTTTAGGTTATGACTTTTGATGAAATGATTAAATTTTCAGCCTTATAGTTTCACATTGATATTATATTTTTGCATTTTGATGACATCATCATTTGATCTTAGTCTTGATGAAAGCTATCATGATGTTGTTTTTCCTCCCTCTTTAAATAGTGGTATTCTTAAATGTTCATTTTTTATTTTTATTCTTGTGCTAATCGGTATGATTCAAGGTTTTATGACTTTCTCCTTATGAATCACTACAAGAATATTTCATTCATTGAAGCTTTTCCTTCAAATTTTTGATATTGATATATTTCATTCGTTGAAGTTTTATGAGTTTTGACATCTCATTATTATGAAGTTTACCTTGAAACATGAAATTCTTGATGAATGACTTTAATGATCTATCCTTTCACAATTCTATGAATTCTCAATCAAAAAATGAGTCTTATATTCTTCATGTATGAATTTTTCATGAGCATTTTGATACTCTAATATTTTCTTTTGGATCTCATGAACATGAATAAAAATGATCCAAACATTTTTCGGATTTCTCCATCAAGGATCACATATTTTGCATTATGTTCAACTCATTTATCATATGCTTGATAATTGACCACTCATTTTTGTAGTATAATACCTTGTGGTGGCTACTTCACCTCCTTTTTGTTGATGACAAAGGGGGAGAAAAATATAAAATTACTATGATGATGGAGAAAATGTTGCTATGATGAAGTAAATGCTTAAAATGAATTAATTGTATCACATCGCAAATGCTTAAAATGTAAATTTCCTTGAGATAAGCGATTTCTTCATTTGATATCATGCCTTAATATTGAACACTCTTTTGAATATCATTTGATCCTTGAATTAATAATTCTTGTCATTATAGGTGTAATACCTTGATATTGTTTAAAATACGAAGTTTTCATATTTATGCTTAAGCTTGCTTATTAAGCTTGATGTTAGATGAAATTTATCGGTTTTGGCTTGAATTCAAAAGATTGAATTCAAGTGTTTTCACTTTCTCATGATATGACATATAGATAGAGGGAGTTAAAAGTAACTCCATCATCAATTGATTGTCATTATCAAAAAGGGGGAGATTTTTGAATCTCGGATTTTGATAATGAAATCAATTGGTGAAATATTTGTTCTGATCTATATTGTCGAGATAAGTGTGCAGGATTAACTACGATGGGATGAAAACATAAAGTGATTTACCGAAGTCAAGTCCGTTGGGAGTTCAAGAGTTCATTGGAAGTCTGAAGGATCGTCGGAAGTATTGCTGGAACCAACCGAGATCGAATCAGGGACTTACCGAAGTTTTCAGAAGTTCACCATAAAGATCGTCGAAGGTTCACGGAGTTTACCGAGAAGGTTCGAGAGCTTGCCGAAGACTTGTTGAGCTCACTATACAATCTGGGAGCACGTTGGGAGTCCACCGGAAGAAATCCGAAGGAAGTGTCGGAAGTCCACCGGAATCTCGCCATAAAGCTCTCCGGAAGTAGACTTGAAAAATGTCGGTTTAAATCACCTAAAATTATGTTTCATTTTTGTAGTTGGCACGTAATTAGGGTAAGGATTTGAAAATAATACCGTAGGGGCCAACTGGGCTCTTATTGGGTCAACATGGAACCGCTTGTGCAGGCGGTGGAACCGCCCACCAGCCGAGCACCAGGTGGTGGTACCGCCCAGCCTGAGGTGGTGGCACTACCCAACGCCAGAAGGCAGCAACAGTAGCACCGCTGCCTTAGGCGGTGGAACCACCTATGCACTGTCAGTCTGATGACTGACAGGCGGTGGCACCGCCAGCACTGGGAAGCCCGAAAAAATTTCAAATTTGGAGCTCAAATTTAAATCCTCTTTGGATCTATAAATACCGCCCCCCCCCTCCCCCCCCCCCTCTTTCTCAACTGAAAGGGTACCCTTTTGAGAGTTAGAAATTGAGCAAGAGTCTTGGCAAAAGTCTTATTTTTGATAGCTTGTGTTCACCTCCTTCTTCTTTGAAAAATCTGTAAGAGTGTGAACTTCTTGTAAAAGGGTTGTAAGAGGGGTGTTTGGTCCTTCTCCTTCAAAAGAATTGCTAGTGGAAGTTGGGAGCCTTATCGGAGAAGGCTTCGGAAGTGGATGTAGGTCACTTGACCGAACCACTATACATCATGGCATTCTTGAATGCGTGTGTTTAAATTTCTGAATCATTCATTTTACTTAGCTGCAAATCATTTAGTTTTTCATCACCTTTACTCGAGCAACTTCAACCAAGTCATCTTTCATCGAATCAAAATTTTCGTATGAACTAGCTATTTACGAAATCGGTTTCAAACTTATGATTTTAATCCGCTGCACTAATTCACCCCCCCCCCCTCTCTTAGTACCTCTCCGATCCTAACAGGGGGGGTGAATTATTACAGCGGATAAAGATGATAAATTTTGGTGATTAACGAAACAAGCTTTCAGAAACTTTATACGTTGAAAACTTCATTTCGATGAAATCTAGTTTTGATTGTGTATAAACTTAAAATGATTTGTAAGAAAGTGAGGAGGAAGCGGAGTGAGTAAAGTAAAGGTTTGCAGCAATGTAAATGACAATAAGAATATGCAAACCTGATTTTATAGTGGTTCGGTCATACAACCTACGTCCACTCCCGATTCCTCTTCTCTTGAGGCTACCAGCTTTTTACTTACTATCCTCCTTCCAACGAGCGAGGATTGACTCCCTTTTATAGCACTCTCCTTTTGACGGGCTTAGAAGGTAACCCTTATAAAGCCTCTCACCCCTCTCTTGAACTTTTTCAACACTTAGAATTTGAGGGGAGAATTTTTCTCAAGTTTACAACAGAATTTTCCCTTTATTTCATTCTAGGTTGTATGCATTTCAATCATGGATGAGAGGGATATTTATAGACCCCAAGATGATTCAAATTTGGAGCCCAAATTTGAATCACTCTGGATTTCAGGGGTACTGGCGGTACTACCGCTAGTGCTGGGTGGTACCACCGCCCAGGCTTTTTGCCCCTGTCAGTGTACTGGGAGGTACCACCGCCTAGCCTGACGGTGCCACCACCTGGCACACTGACATGGTCAGTATATTGGGCAGTACCATCGCTCAGCCAACAGTGTCACCGCTTAGGCACTCTGCCCAAGGGCGGTACCACCGCTCAGTTTGGGCAGTACCATTGCCCAGACCACTTGGGAGACTAAACCCAAGCGGTACCACCGCCCCAATCTAGTGGTGCCACTGCTAGATAGGGCTCAACAACCTTGTTTGAGCCTCTTATCCAGCCCAAACCTATCCGGGTATGGGCCCAACTGGCCCCTAACTAGGTTGACCCAATTACAACCCAATTAGCCTTAATCCTACTCCGATCTAGATAATTATTACAACCTGAATCATAATTAGTTGCCCGGCACATCATTGGTATATCGGCGCTTTGTCTGTTTCTTCAGTGCATCATCCTTTCTTACAGCCTATTGCCCAACCAACAGTTGATGCCTGCAACTCTGATCTTCTTGGCATAACTCCGCTCTTCTTGGACCGATGCTCGATTTCTTTGTCTGAAGCCTTCTGCCGATCGTCGACCAAACCTCCGGCTTGACGTCCAATCTCCTGACGTGATTTTCTTCGGCGCAACGCTGATTCATCTTATGTCAATTGTCTAATTCTAATCAAGAGTAGACCTGCGTGACTCAAAATGTAATTAGATCATAAATAACTCTCAATTAGTTTCATCATCAAAATTCAAGATTCAACATAAACACTTATGATTGGTAATGATTTTAAATGTCTACCTATATAAGTAATGTCTCCAAATCTTTAGAGAAATAGCTGCTAATTCCAAATCATGAGTTGGGTAATTCTTTTCATAATTTTTTAATTGTCTAGAAACATAAGCAATCACTTTCTCATCTTGCATCAAAATATAATCAAGGCCCTTTCTTGAAGTATCGGTATAAACTACAAATCCCTCTTTACCACTTGAAATAGTGAGAATAGGAGCACTAGTTAATCTTTTTTTTAACTCTTCAAAACTCCACTCACAATCTTCACCCATTTAAATTTCATATTCTTTCAAGTTAGTTTGGTGATAGGACTAGCAATTTTAGAGAATCCCTCCATAAATCTCTCATAGTAACATGTCATGCCCAAGAAACTTCTAATTTCTATTGCATTCATGGGTATTTCCTATTTAACTATTACTTCCACTTTCTTTAGATCAACAAAGATGCCTTTCTCTAAAATCGCATGACCTAAGAAAACAATTTTATTCAACCAAAACTCACATTTATTAAACTTTGCATACAGTTTCTTTTCTCTTAGGATGGATAAAATATTTTTTAAGTGTTCTTCATAATCATGGTTACTCCCCGAAGATACTAATATATTATCAATAAATATAATTACATAGTCATTCGAGAGGGGCTGAAATATCCTATTCATTAGATCCATAAAAGTTATAGGGGTATTAGTCGAGTCAAAAAGCATTACTAAGAATTTATAATGACCATATCAAGTTCTAAAAGCTAATTTTGGGATATCCTCTTTCTTAATTTTCATTTGATAGTGGTAACCAGACCTAAGATCAATCGTGAAAAAGACATGCATCCTATAATTGATCAAATAAATCATCAATTCTGGGTAGCGAAAACTTAATTTTTTTTTATGGTTACTTGATTTAACTATATATAATCAGCACAAAGCCTCAATGTTTTATTTTTCTTAATTAACGACATTGGAGCACCCCATGGTGAGACGCTGGGCTAAATGAAACCCTTATCTAATAGTTCTTATAGTTGCCTTTTCAATTCCACTAACTTGAGTGGTGACATTCTATAGGGAAGCTTAGATATTGGTGTTGTCCTAGAGACCAAATCAATAACAAATTCACCCTATCTATTTGGAGGTAATTTAGGTAAGTCATTTGGAAATACATTGGGGAATTCTCTAACCACCAGAATTTCATTTAGATTAGTTTCTTAATCTAAATATTCTTTTATATAATAACCCTTTTGCATAAGATGATGAGCTTGAAGTACCAATATCAAGCAAGGAGGTGAATAATGTCTAATACCCTCAAAATAAAAGATGGATTGATCTGGTATACAAAAAATGACTATTTTTGCATAATAATCTATACAAGCATGATAGTGTTAGGATTAATTTGGGGGGGGGTGTGAATTAGGGCAGCAATAAAAATTATATCAGTTAGCGATTCATAAAATCATTTCGTACGATGAAAGTCTTATCGATGAAAACCAATTCCAATTATGCTTGGAATTAAAGTAAGTGCAAGATGGAATAAGCAGGTGAAACACTTACAAGATAAGTAAATAAGCAAAAGCACAAAAGACATCGGATTTTTATACAGGTTCAGTTATCCGCCTTATGTCCACTCCTGATTCCTCCTTCGTCAAGGCCATTGGCTTTCACTATCGGTTTTCCTTCAATGGACACAGACCAACCACCCTTACAACTCTCTTCTCCTTTTTATAAGTTTAGGATAAAATATTTACACCCCCACTTACCCCTCTCTTAAACTTGACCAAGACTTAGAGCTAGAGGGGAGGATTTCTCTCAAGATTACAACAGAATTTTCCCTCTTGTTGTTCTTAGTTAGTGTATTCTAACTAATGATGAGAGGGGTATTTATAGGCCTCAAGGTGATTCAAACTTGGAGCCAAAATTTGAATCACATCGAGTTTTGGGAGTACTAGCGGTACCACCACTAGTGCTGGGTGGTACCACTACCTAGGTTTTCTGTCATTAGGCGATACCATTGTCTAGTCTGGCGATACCACCACCATACATACTGTGCTGACAATATACTGGGTGGTACCACCGATTTGTTGGAAAATTGGGAGATTCAGCATCTCATGCACAACAGAAAATAAAAACAAGACCGGATTTTCTATAGTTACGTACTTGGCCGTCGTACGACGATTGATGCACATAAATCGTAAATCCAAAAAATCTGCATGTATCATGTTAGAAGCGTTATCTAGGGAGATCGTATATCCCCAAAAATTCTAGATCCAATGAAGAGGATGAAGGAGCACTAGTGTACTCCTCTCTAACAATAATCAACACAACGGACGCAGCAACGATGCTCCTCAGATCACCGTGGGATCTCTCTCCACATGCACCATAAGGCTGTCGAAGCCAAGGAGGAGAGGAGACTGAGGAGAATAGGAGGATGACTACCAAGAGCTCTCAGCCTATAGGCCAGGAGGTTCCTCCTATTTATAAAGGTGGAGGAAGCTTATTCTTAACAGATCTTGTTCACACTAGATCTCTATCCAGTTGGATCTCATTGGATCTTATCCATAGGATCCAATTTGATCTTATCCAATTGGATCTTATCCAATCATTTAATTAGATCTCATCCAATTACCCAATTAGATCTCATCCACAGGATCCAAACTAGGGGCTTCGCAGATATCTCATATATGCACCTCTACTCGTCGCAACATCCACCTTATGTGTGTGACCCTCTAGGCCCGATACCGAGCTGGCCATGAGTCGCTCCCGATAGAACTTCTTCTGACTCAGAATACCTTCTGATATAGTGAATTATTATCTCTATAATAATTCACTCAACTTATCGACTATGGATGTACTATGCCACTATGCTATAGTCCCCAGACAGTATAGGGGGATATAATCCATCGGACCTGTCTGTCCTCAGTTATCATGTTTCTATAGTCCCTCATCCATCTAATATCCCAAAGACCGTATATTGGGCATGGTAGAGTCAGGCTCATACGGAATCCTGTCCGAGTCTCGCTCTAATCGGATTCTCCCGGAGAACTCTTTCTCTCTCAATCCGAACGTCCTTGGTCAGGGATTTTACATGAGTGAGCATACGCAAGATATATCTCTCACGATACAAAGAGTGGATGATCCTCTATTGACACATAATTGCCTTCGTAAGGTTGGCTACCAATCCCGAGAACCGGCTATACCAAATCTGGAGCTCTCCAAACTTGTAAGTCCGGCGTCAAAGAATAGAGTACTCAAACAAGGCATCTTTGGTGCCTCAAGTCTAAGAACCAAACACACTACTAGAACTACAGAATCACTATCTGACATTAGGTATCATTAACCATACAACATTCTGTAAGCGGATTAATCAGTGAACTCATTCTCCAATGAGCACCTGCACTGTACCTATAGTGTCCCCATACAAACAACTGAGACTAGTTGCCTCCATCATATAGACGAGTATATAGCGTACCAGTCTATCATATTATCTTGATGTCCTCATCGAGTAACCTATGACCAGGATAATTTAGGATCTGTGTTTAAAGGTATATCGATCTCATTATCGTGATCTCATCACAATTTGATTCCCATTGCACAGATCCATAGACATCACAATATTCATTCAGATAATGTGAGAAAATGTCAATAATAATATGTGAAGAGATCGACGTAACATGTCACAGGTGCCACCACTCACATAGTTAGCTTATAGAGCACCTATAACCAATAATCTCCCACTTGACATAAACCCAATCACCTACGTGTCTGATCTCTATCAGACCTCTATGATGCTTAAATATAATATGAGTCAACGGCTTTGTCAGTGGATTTGTAATGTTATCTTCGGATGTAACTCTTTCCACTACTACATCTCCTTGGGCCACGATTTCTCTGATCAAGTGGAACCTCCTTAGAACGCTTCTGAAGAGACCTGAGTTCCCTAGCTTGATCAATCGCCTCATTATTGTTACCCTATATAGGAATCAATTTCACGCTGTCTGATACGATTCCTAAATCCATGATGAACTTTTCATCTATACACCATATTTTGTTGCTTCTACCACAGCAGTGTATTCCACCTCTATGGTACCTAACTATCTAGATAGCCAAGTCTTTACTATGGATAGCATTCCTACATCATTCCCAATGATTAAGATGTCATCCACATATAACACCAATAAGGTGATAGCGTTCCCACATACCTTCCTATACACATAAGGCTCATCTTCATTCTTAATGAAGTCATAAGATCTGATCACCTCATCAAATCTTATGTTCCAACTTCGGGAAGCTTGCTTTAGTCCATAAATGGATTTAAGCAATCTGCACACCTTATCTAGACTGTACTTAGACATGAACCTCTCAGGCTATATCATATACACTTCCTCTTCGAGGTTGCCATTAAGGAATGTAGTTTTCACGTCCATCTACCAGATCTCATAGTCATAATGTGCTGCAACAGCTAATAGAATTTGAATGAATTTCAGCATAGCTATGGGTACAAAGGTTTCATCATAGTCAACACCTTGCTTCTGACAATACCCCTTAGCCACTAGCTTTGCCTTATAGGTCTCCATCTTTCTATCTACCCCAATCTTCTTCTTGAAGATCCATTTGCAGCCACTAGGTACAATACCCTCAAGTACATCAACAAGGTTCCAAACCTTGTTGGAGTACATGGATTCCATCTTAGAATTCATGGCTTCTTGCCACTTCCCAGAGTCTATACTCATAATAGCCTCCTCGTAGGTCTAAGGATCAATGTCCTGAATGTCCTCTCCACTAATATGTCCCACATATCTTTCAGGAGGGTATGACACTCTACTAGTCCTATACAAAATTTGAACTTGTGTGTTAGGTACCTGAACAAACTCGATCTCTAGAATGGTGCCTAAGCTAGGTTCTCCAACCTCGTTCAATTCTATCATGCTCCCACTTTTTGCGCCAAGAATATGTTCCTTCTCAAGAAACACTGCTCTCTTGGCAACAAAGACCTTTTGGTCTTCAGGTTGATAGAAATAATAACCACAAGTTTCCTTGGGGTATCCCACAAACTTGCACCATTCCATCCTGGATTCCAACTTATTAGGTTCGTGTCTTTTAACATGGGCAAGGCAGCCCCAAATCTTAACAACCTTAAGATCATGCTTCTTCCCTCTCCATATCTCATATGGTGTAGACACTACCGATCTATATGGAACTTTGTTCAGAAGGTAAATTATGGTCTGTAGGGCATATCCCCAAAATGAGATGGGTAGGTCAGCGAAACTCATCATGGACTGCACCATATCTAATAATATGTGATTCCTCCTTACTGATACACCATTGAGCTGTGGTGTATAAGGAGGTGTCCATTGGGATAGAATCCCATAGTCCTTGAGGAACTAGGTGAATTCTATACTCAGGTATTCTCCTCTTCGATCTGATCGAAGGATTTTAATACTCTTTCTAGTCTGGTTCTCTACTTCATTCTTATACTCCCTGAATTTCTTGAAGGCTTCAGACTTATACTTCATCAGGTACACATGTCCATACCTAGAGAAATCATCAGTGAAAGTAATGAAGTAGGAATAACCACCTTGGCATGAATTGACATAGGACCACATATATCACTATGTATGAGTTCTAGTAACTCAATGGCTCTCTCTCTAGTTCCACTAAATGGAGAGTTGATCAATTTTTCATAAAGGCAAGGCTCGTAAGTTGTATATGACTCATAGTCAAATGGATCTAAGTATCTATTTTTCAAAAACTTTTG
Organism: Musa beccarii; assembly: GCA_024322285.1. Lineage (NCBI taxonomy): Eukaryota > Viridiplantae > Streptophyta > Magnoliopsida > Zingiberales > Musaceae > Musa > Musa beccarii. The sequence continues at coordinate 27,473,171 of CM044394.1, forward strand.
AATCCTTCCCTCATGGATATGACCTAGCCTATAATGCTACAAATATGTATTGTTCATCTCTTCTTGTTTCCTCTTGGTCGTGCTTACATTCATGATGTATGAAGCAGTATTTAGTATAAACAAACTATTATGCAATGTCTCTCTAGTAATGATCTTATCATTCTTACTGATTGAACAATAATTATTCTTAAAAAATACTTTATATCCATTTAATGTCAAACATGAAATGGAAATAACATTTTTGATAATAGAGGGAACAAAATAATATGCATCTAATGCAATAATAGCTCCATCAAGCAGGTGTAGAGTGACCTCGCCAACAGCAATAATAGCAACTCTTGCTCCATTGCCCATCTTGAGGTCCATCTCGCCTTTTGCCAATCTCCTATGCCTTGTCAGAACCTGCAACGAATTACAGATATGATAAGTACTACCGGTATCCAATACCCATGCATTATCACAAATATCTGACATATAGAGACTGATCATGAATGTACCTAAAGCTTCTCCAAGTTTCTGTTTTGCCTTTTCTGCAAGATATATCTTGTAGTTCCTTTTCCAATGCCCATTTTGACCATAGTGGAAGCATTGGCCTTTGTCCTTTGCAGGATCAATTTTGGCAACCTTTGCCTTATCCCATTTGCCCTTGCCCTTACCCTTCTCAAGGGTCTTCCCAGCCTTCCTTTTCCATTTGGTATCACCAACATAGAGAACTAATTTCTCTTTCTTGATAGTACTATCTACCTCCCTCAACATATTGAGGAGCTCAGGGAAAGATACCTCAAGTTTGTTCATATTAAAATTCATAATGAATTGAGAAAAGGAATCTGGTAGGGACTAAAGTATAAGATCAACATATAGGTTATCATCTAGGACCATTCCTAGACCTATGAATTTTTCAATCCACTCTATCATCATCAAGATATGGTTCTGAACCGGTATCCCCTCGGTCATCCTAGCACAGAAGAGACCCTTGGATATCTCATATCGCTGAGTTCTTCCCTGTTCCTCAAACAATTTGCGAAGGTACAAGAGTATAGAATGAGCATCCATATTTTCATGTTATCTTTGTAACTCAGGAGTCATAGAGGCTAACATAGAATACTGGGTGAGAGTGAAATCATCTATATACTTCGCATATTGGGCAAACTTTTCTTGAAGAGCTTTTACCTAAGGTTGGGGCATGACCGTATCTAAGACATATACGATTTTCTCCACTAGAAGAACTATTCTTAGGTTACGGAGCCAATCCATATAATTTGGACCAGTGAGGCAATTGGCATCAAGTATACCACGAGAGGGTTTGATGACGACATGTTTTTGATAAACAGGAGATATAGCATAAGTAAATAACATGCAGATTTTATAAAAATAAATAATCAAGATATGGACTTCTATCTTGACATGCTTCTACTAATTTTTCTAGCGAGTCACATGACACCCTCATGCATGTGAAACGGAAGTCTCCGGCAGACTTCTAGTGGGGATCAAGATCCAATCGACATCTTAGTGTAACCTCAAGGGACTCGACCAATCACACTAAGCCCAAAAGGTAGACAACTCTTGCCAATCATAACTCCTTGTGATTTCCGTCATATTCGGCCTCCGAACCACCATGGCCTCGAGGGACTCGACCAACCATGATGTCCAGTTAAGTTATCACCATCGTTACAAGATGAGTCTGATTCAGTGATATGCCCTCTAGAGACTCGACCAAGCATACCATGTCCTCAGGTCACCAGTGACATCTCTATATCGAAGACAAGATAGTGAGACGCAAAATAGGTGAGCCTTGAGGGACTCGACCAACTCAGCCTATATCGGGAATCGGTTCCTACCCCTAACAATGGAGGGCCACGTGGGTCAATCTTATTGCCTCACGCTTACTGACTTAATATTATCATAGGAGGGTTTTTAGGTTCCATCTCGTGATATGACATGTCACATATATACATATTTAATATATTTACATCGCATGCAAATATATACTTATCTAGTAGGTATAAAGTATTCATATGTACAAGCACACCAGATGATCATAGACTTTAACCTAATATGATTAAGCCTGAGCCAGTAGGCCTAATCACTTACATCAAGATCTATGTGCAAATTAGTGCATCTCTATGCACGATGATCATCCATCTCGTCATCATCGGATCTGCCGACACCTCGACGCATCTCCATGCGTCGCGATCGTCTGAATAGGCCTTAAGGGTCCCACTACCACCTCCAGGCTTCCGTCGTATCTCTAGGATAATTACATCATAATTACAGGCATGCAGGCCCGATAATCAATGAAAAATGAAGGCTCGCAGGCCCTAATAATCATATATACACATCACAAAGTCCATGATCATCGTCCCACATCACATCACATGTATATATCATATAGGATTACTAGATAAATAATAATAGTTACATAAACCTTTTAAATAACTAAAATTCTGAAATTATGGACATGCAGGGAATTTTTAGAAATGTCAAGGGTATTTTCATAATTTTTCATGAACATGCCCTAGAATTTTCAAAATTCATAGGGTCAAAACTGTCTTTTGCCCCAAATTTACCCTAACAGAGTCGGCAACCACAAGTTTCTTGCGGTCGCCGCCTGCTAGGCATGCAGACACCCTCGGCATGCATGCAACGTCGCCTTGGGCCATGCTGCCTCTGTTTATGGCGCCTCCTCGCGTTGGCGGTGTGCAGCCGCCTACACAAAGGCGCTGTTGCCTCACATGCGGGCGATAGCCTCGCGCATGGGTGGCCACCTCATGAAGCGGTGAGCAGCCGCCTCATAACACATGCAGTTTATAAGCCAATCATCGCACGATGACCTAGCTCTGATACCACTGTTGGGAAATTGAGAGATTCAGCATCTCATGCGCAACGAAAAATAAAAAAAAGATCAGATTTTCCATAGTTACGTACTTGACCATCGTGCGACAATTGGTGCGCATAAATCGTAAATCCAAAAAATCCACATATATCATGTCAAAAGCATTACTTCGGGAGATCGTATATCCCCAAAAATTCTAGATCCGATGAAGAGGATGAAGGACCACTAGCGTACTCCTCTCTAGCAGTAATCCATATAGCGGACGTAGTAACAACGATCTTCATATTACCGCGGGATCTCTCTCTACATGCACCACAAGGTTGTCGGAGCCAAGGAGGAGGAGAGGAGACTGAGGAGAATAGGAGGATGACTACTAAGAGCTCTCAGCCTATGAACCAGGAGGTTCGTCCTATTTATAGAGGTGGAGAAAGCTTATCCTTAACAGATCCTATTCACACTGGATCTCTATCCAATTGGATCTCATTGGATCTTATCCACAGGATCTAATTTGATCTCATCAAATTGGATCTTATCCAATCATTTAATTGGATCTCATCTAATTACCCAATTGGATCTCATTCATAGGATCCAAACTAGGGGCTTCGTAGATATCTCATATCTGTACCTCTACTTGTCGCAATATCCACCTCATGTTTGTGACCCTCTAGGCCTGATACTGAGCTGGCCGTAAGTCGCTCTCGTTAGAACTCCTTCTGACTCAGAACACCTTCTGATATAGTGAATTATTATCTCCATAATAATTCACTCGACTTATCGACTATGAATATATTAAGCCACTATGCCATAGTCCCCAAATGGTATAGGGGGATATAATCCATTGGATCTGTCTATCCTCAGTTACCATGTATCTATAGTCCCTCATCCATCTAATATCCCAAAGACCGTATATTAGGTATGGTAGAGTCAAGCCCATACGGAATCTTGTCTGAGTCTCGCTCTAATTGGATTCTCCCAAAGAACTCCTTCTCTCTCAATCTGAACGACCCTAGCTAGGGATTTTGACTGAGCGAGCACACGCGGGATATATCTCTCGTGATACCGAGAGTGGATGATCCTCTATTGACATGCAATTGCCTTCATAAGGTTGGCTACCATTCTCGAGAACCAACTATACCAGATCTGGAGCTCTCCAAACTTATAAGTCCGACGTCAAAGAATAGAGTACTCAAACAAGACATCTTTGGTGCCTCGAGTCTAAAGGCCAGACATACTACTGGGACTACGGAATCATTGTCTAACATTAGGTATCATTAACCATACAACATTTTGTAAGCGGATCAATTAGTAAACTCATTCTCTAATGAGCACCTGCATTGTACCTCTAGTGTCCCCACACAAGTGACTATGAGACTAGTCGCCTCCATCATATAGACGAGTATACAGTGCACCAGTCTATCCGGTTATCTCGATGTACTCATCGAGTAACCTATGACCAGGATAATTAGGATTTGTGTTTAAAGGTATATCGGTCTCATTATCGTGATCTCATCATGATCTAATTCTCATTGCACAGATCTATGGACATCACAATATTCATCCAGATAATATTAGAAAATACCAATAATAATATACGAAGAGGTCGACATAACACATCATAGGTGCCACCACTCACATGATTGGCTTATAGGGCACCTATAACCAACATGCTTGACACTAGGCGGTACCACCGCCTAGTCTCAGCCTTGAAGGCCGAGCCTTCAGGCTGTTCCACTGCCAACCCTGGCGATGCCACCACTTGATGTGGCTCAAGGGTACTGTTTGAGTCTTTCATCTGACCCAACACAACCTTGATTTGAGCCCAGCTGGCCCTTAATTGAGTTGGCATAATTTCAACCCAATTAGACTTAATCTTACTTCGATTTAGACAATTTTTACAAAGGTAATCAATTCATTTTTTGGCATGTCATTGGTCCATCAACGCTTCATCCAATTCTTCGGCACATTGTCCTCTCTTGCAGCCTATTACCCAATCGACAATTGTCCTCCACAACTCCGATCTCCTTGGCGTAATCTCACTCTTCTTGGCCCGATGCTCGAACCCATCTTCCAAAGCCTTCTACCGATATGTCGACTGATCCTTTGACTCGACATCCAATCTTTTGACATGTTCTCCTCCAGTCCAATGTCCGATTCTTCCTTCTTCAATTGTCTATTTTTGATCGAAGGTAGTCTTGCGTCACTCAAAACATCGTTAGATCATAAACACTAGCAATTGGTTTCATCATCAAAATCCGAGATTCAATAATCTCCCCCTTTTTTATGATGATAACCAATTGATGATGAAGTTAATCTTAACTCCCCCTATCAATATTATCATATTGATAGAAATAAAAAACATTTATCATGCAAAATAAAATGTTCAACATATCATAGCTAGCAAGTTGCTTTTCTTTGCGGTACATAAGCTAGCAAATCCTTCTCCCCCTTTGTCATTGTCAAAAAGAAAGGGAGGATACAAATTTTATTTTACATCAATGTTCTAATAATCGCAAAAGGTATGCAACCAATACAAAAGAATCATGATATAAAAGATATCAATATCAAAGATTGTGAGAAATTAAGTCATGATTCATTTAGAAAGTTCTCCTTTTCAGTAAAAGACAAGAAGAAACATAGGAGAAAAATTCTCGATTCAAGCATAAGACATCTCAAGTCATCAAGATCACATTAAAAAAAAAATTCAAGTATATAGTTCCGAGAAATCAAGAGATAAGTCATTTTTCATTTGAATAATTCTCTTTTGATAAATGGAAGAATCATAGTATACAATCTTGATTCAAGTTATAAGTATCAAGATCATGATTTCAATAAAATTTCTTTATAGAATAATGAAACTTTTGAGAACTTGATTCATGCATTATATATATCTCAATTCAAAAATTTCAAACATCAAATATCAAGATATCAAGATCATGATTAGATAAATATTCTCTTAAAAGAGTGAATCATACGAGAATCAAGAAGGATATTTAATATAAAATATATTACAATCGTAAATACCGATAAGTAATCATTTGAATATATCATCTCATTAGTAAAAGTATCATATGATAACTTGATTATTGCATAAGAAATATCAATTCATCATGATTCATAAAAATTAAGTTATAATTCCAAGAAATCAAAAGAAAAAGTCATGAATTATTTAGAAAAATCTCATTCAAATTCAATTTGTCAACTCCAAACTTATTATTACAAAATCACTTTCGAGATAGCATAAATAGATACGTTAACACATCATCAAAATCTTTTTCATAATTCATGAGATTCACAAATATGGATCTTTTATTCAAATCGAAAAGCTTTAAGAATAGAGAACTTTTTATGGAAAAAACATACATTCCTCTTTTAGTGATTTGTTTCATACAATCATGCCTTTATCTTCTTATGCCAAATAAAACCATGCATCAACATTTAGGATCGAAAAATAAATTTTGTCATAAAAATCATCAAGTCCAAAAAAAATATAACATATAATAAATTTTATGTGATTGATCTCATATAAACATGTTCAAATTTTCTGTACAAAAGCTAAGCATCATGTTTAAAATGAAAAGCAATTCAAAATCATTAAGATGCATATGATTGCTTCTATCTTTTAAGTCAAATCGATGCATTACGTTTAAAATGGAAAAGCGATATGGAAATCATCAAGATAAATATACATGGAATTAATCTTATTAGGTATACAATCATTATATCAACATTTTGTTTCTTAATCATAAAATATATAGTTTTCATGATATTTAATTTTAGTTTTAAAAAATCACTTGAAAGAAAAGCATAATAAAATAATATTACACTAATTTGAATCATGGAAAAATACTAAATAACTTCATGGTAAGGTAAAATCAAATTGGGTGAGTCATATACCTTATCATCAAAAGCCATCAAAGCGTAATTCGCAACTTCATCACTTAATTTATCCTTGAGTGCTTTTTTGTTCTTTTATTAAATATATTTGCTTTTGAGGTATCACTATTTCTTGTAATCATAACAAGAGGTTATGTTCAAATTGAGTTCATTTTTATTCTTTAATTCTTGTTTTATGAACTTTTAAACTTTATTGTTAGGAGTTCACGTTCATCATCAATATCATGATCACTTAAGTAATCACTTAAGTGGTATTCTTTTGTTCTCAATCCCTAATCCTTCTTGTTCTTTAGAAGGTGGTTCTCATATTCATCAAGTTCCATAAATGTCATTTTGTAGGTCATCAAAGACCCGATAAATTCTTCAAGAGGTAAGATATATAAGTTCTTGGCTTCTTGAATAGCTGTCACTTTCAGATCCCAACTCTTTGGAATGGATCTTAAAATTTTATTTACAAGTTCAAAACTCAAAAAAGATTTACCAAGAGCTTTTAAACTATTAATGACATCTATAAAATAGGTGTACATGTCATCAATACGCTTGGTGCCATTCAAAAAAGTTCAAAATCGTGCATCAAAATATTTATTTTTGAGTCTTTAACTCTACTTGTGCCTTCGTGCGTGATTTCAAATGTGTGCCAAATGTCATGTGCAGTTTCACAAATCGAAATCTGATTAAATTCATTCTTGTCCAACACACAAAATAAGGCATTTATAGCCTTGGCGTTTAATGAGAAAGTCTTCTTCTCCAAATCATTCCAATCAGTCATCGAAAGAAAAGACTTTTGAAATTTATTTTCGACGATGTTCCATAAATTTAAATCCAAGGAAAGTAAGAAAACTCTCATTCTAGTTTTCCAATAAGTATAGTCCATCCAATTGAACATGAGAGGACGAATGATAGAATGACCCTCTTGAAATCCGAAAAGAGCCATTTTTCTTAAGTATTAATCCAAATGAGAAATACTAGACTCTGATACTAATTGTTAAGATCAGTTCGACACTAAGAGGGGGGAGGGTGAATTAGTGAGCAGTAAAAATTATGTCAATTAGCGATTTGAAAATTATGTCAATTTCGATTGTGCTTAGAATTAAAGTAAGTGAAAGATGGAATAAGCAAGTAAAACACTTGCAAGATAAGTAAATAAGCAAAGCATAGAACACACCAGATTTTTATAGTGGTTTAGTTATCCGACCTATGTCCACTCCCGATTCCTCCATCATCGATGCCACTAGCTTTCACTATTGGTCTTCCTTCAATGGGCAAAGACTAACCACCCTTACAGCTCTCTTCTCCTTTTCACAAGTTTAGGAGAAAACCTTTACATCCCCACTCACCCCTCTCTTAAACTTGACTAAGACCTCGAGCTAGAGGGGAGGATTTCTCTCAAGATTACAATAGAATTTTTCCTCTTGTTGTTCTTAGTTGGTGTATTCTAATCAAGGATGAGAGGGGTATTTATAGGCCTCAAGGTGATTCAAACTTTGGAGTCCAAATTTAAATTATCTTGAATTTTGGGATGCTGGCAGTACCACCGCTAGTGCTGGGCAGTACCATCGCCTGACACATTGTATTGACAGTGTACTGTGTGGTATGACCTTCTAATCTCAGCCTTGAAAGTCAAGCCTTCAAGCAATTCTACCGCCAACCCTGGTAGTGCCACCACCTTACGTGGCTCCAAGGTACTGTTTGGGCTTTTCATCCAATCCAACATAGCCCTGATTCAGGCCCAATTTGGCCCTAATTGAGTTAACCCAATTCCAACCCAATTAGACCTAATCCTACTTTGATCTAGATAATTATTACAAAGCTTTGAATTAATTCGTTATCTGGCATGTCATTGGTCATTAGCACTTCGTCTGATTCTTCGGCCATAGTCCTTTCTTGCGGCTTATTGCCCAATCGATAGTTGTCCTCTATAACTCTGATCTCCTTGGCATAATCCCGCTCTTCTTGGCCCGATACCCTAACCCATCGTCCGAAGCTTTCTGCCAATACATCGACCGATCCTTCGACTCGACGTCCAATCTTCTAACATGTTCTCCTCTAACCCAATATCTGATTCTTCCTGCTTCAATTGTCTATTCCTGATTAAAGGTAGTCCTACGTCACTAAAAATATCGTTAGATCATAAACATTGTCAATTGGTTTCATCATCAAAATCTGAGATACAATAAATAGGAAAATAACCAATCTATGCCAAGTATAATATTAAAACCCTAAATTTTTAGGAGAATTAAATCAGTAGGAAGTTCATGTTCTCTAATAGAAATCAAATAAGATAGATAGATCAAGTTTATTATCAAAGAATCCCCAATAGTCATAGATGCATATAATATATAATCTAGTGTTCTAGGTTGAATGTCCTAAGTAATAAGTAAAATATTATGAAACAAAAGATAAATTAGAACCATGGTCAAACAAAACTTATGTATTTTTATTAAAAACATGAATAATACATTCAATCACTGATTTAGAATCTCTAGAATCCTATTTAGTAATAGCATATACTCTAACATGGGCTAATAATCTACTAGGTAGTAGCTCTTTTTTTTTTCAAAGGGTAATATTTTGCTTTATGATCTAACTTCTCATAGGCAAAACAAGCTCTAGTCACTTGAAAACACTGACTTGTTTCATGATCCAGCCCACATTTTACACATGATTGAGTTTTTTTATGGTAGCTTCTATTTCCTAAATCTAGATGTCTTAACCCTCTTGTTATAATTTTTTGATTCATTTGCTCTCTTATTTTTGTTAGTAAACTTATCTTTGTCATTCTTGCCCCTAATCTCTTGAATCTCCTCTGTCTTTTTCAATTATCATAACTTTTTCTATCACATCAATATATGCTTAGGGCTTTAAGGCTAATATCTGACTTCTAATTACTAGCCTTAATCTTCTTTCAAATTTCTCTACCTTTTTAGATTTATCATTAGTTATATATGAGTAAATCTAGAGAGCTCACTAAATTTAGTTTTATATTTTACTATGATTAAATTTCCCTGGATAAGATTTAAGAACTCTAATTCTTTCTGCTCTCTAATACAATATAGGAAGTACTTATTATTAAACTTTTCTAAGAATACCTTCCAAGTGATAGGCTCATATCTAACTTCAAAAATTCTCTTTATTGTTCTCCACTAGTGCTCAGTCTCTTCTTCCAACATAAAGATAGTAAAAGAAATCTTTTGATCATCAAAGTAATTTAATATATCAAATATTTATTTTATTTATATTATCCATTTTGTTCTGTCACCAATGGATGAGGTTCATCACTGAAACAAGAAGAACTAAGCTCTTTAAATTATTTCATTCCTAGTCCATTCTCATTTAATATCGCCAATTAATCATTTCATCCCACTTAATTAATTAGAAGAAGATGAAGCAAGAGGACAAAATGTCCTCGTCATCTAGGATTCCTAAAAGACATCAAAGAAAATTTTCATCGATTACTATAATTTACTAAACCTCCATATATTTTGCACTTCAAATATATCGAATATCTTAGTGATCCTTAAATCATACTCGAATACCATCATTGTCACACCCCTTAAATTAATACATTCAAGAGGTGTGAACTTATCTTAAATCAAGAATATTATAATTCAATCATAATTTAAATCCAGGATCTAAACTAATATTTGAGGACACTGAAAAATCATTCTAACATCATTTATATTTATAAAACCTATGTAGTATATAATGATATACTACATCACTCGATAATTCATGAAACCCAAGTTCAACTAAAAAATATCATCAACCACCACTTAAAAATCCACAAGCCTAAGAAATTTATCACAAGTTCATATCATCATAAAACTAAACTTAATATTCAAAAATTTTAAACATGAGAGGTCTTTCAAACTATTTACAATATACATCAATTTAGATTTATTAACAATATTTCATTACATGTATAATATACTTATACAACAATAACATGTCAACTCATAAGAGATTTGCCCAAATTCTTTTAGCTTTCCACTACCTCAGCCTATTCAAACATTTCAGTGAGAGATAAGCTAACTTAAAAATTTTATATAACAAGTGAGCTATAAAGTTCAGCAAGCGACTAACATATATATGGCAAGAGATAGTAGTTTCAACGACTTTGGTATCAAAATGTAAGGAGAGATACAAAAAATTCATAGATATCATATAAAAATGCAAATGTCATTTTATTTGAAGCATGTTTTGTTCATAATAATAGAGTAAAGAGTATTTATAGTGCATCAATGGCATAAAGAACATTTCGGAGCATATCAAGATAACAAATGAGAAGTATAAACTTAAGGGTCATATTTAACATTACATTCATTTTATTCTTATCCAAAGCATACCTAGAAATATATAAGCAATACTTTGGATAACATATCAAAAATATAAAGAGTGAAGTGGGATCATAACATAATATGAACCATTCATTTTTAAATGACTATTAACATAAGTCTCCCATGTTTGGGAGCTCTATCCACCCATGTCTAAATAAAGCCATAGGGGGCCAATAAGTGCATTGCAAGCTTCATACATAACTTCCTTTCTTATTTTTGATAAAGGTTTATATTATCCCACAATCACTAGAATACAAAAGGATATTGTGAGTAATAAATTTATCACATATAGGAAGTACATGTGAAACAATGAAAGATACATATGCATGTATAATGCATTAAGATATAATAAGAATTAAGGACTAGAGCTATAAATATTTAAATCAATCACATAAGATTTAATTAATAAAAGAATTCTAGATGAATTCAATTTCAAAGAGATAGAAATAAGAATAGGTGGAATTAGCAAAAATTATGTTTTGGCAAAATTTATAAGGCACTTTGCATAAATTATTTGAATCACCAATTATGCTCCAATTTACTTAAGAAAAATATTATTTAAAATATATATTAGTCTACTTTCAAATGAATTATGTTTTGTAAAATTTGAAGTTTCCAAAGGGAGTTACTGGTAATTTAGTATAGAAAGGTCAAAAATTATTATCCCTATTTTATAGAATCTATAGGGTCAATTGAAATAGATATTTGGGCAAGTTTTTATGCTTAAAAATTTTCAAGTAAACAACTAAAAGATAGATCCATGAGTCTAAGTTTCAAGTAATCAAGTTTCATGTATATTAGAATTTTCAATAAAGAGTTACAAGCAATTTAGTAACAAAAGGTCTAAAATCTTTATCTCTCTTTTTCAAAATCCATAGGATCGATTGAAACAAGTGTTTGGATAGGCATTTATACTCCAAAATCAAATTTTGATGTAAAGAATTATAGCTAAAATAAGACAGAAAGGTCAAAATCTCAAAATATTTTAAATTCAGAGTTTTATATCTAAATGAGATTGATATCAAGTGCAAAGTCAAAACTCTTTAAATTTCTCATAATCAAGGAGAAAGCAAAAATTAGAATTATTATAAAAAGAGGTTAGAACTCTTGCCTTTAAAAGGTTTGATCTCAAATGAGAAAAATCAAGCTAAAACCCTACGCCCAAATCCTTCCCCTTCTTATTCTCTCTTCCTCCCTCTCTTCTCCACTACCTCTGTTGGTTCTATAAGGGTGAAGGAATGGAGGCAAGAGGTAGTGGAAGAAATCCCTTTTTATTTTTTTATATTTTATAGTTTAATCCTTATAATTATTTATATTTATAAATAGATCCTTATATTTTATAAATAGATCCTCAAATTTATAATTAGGTTCTTATAAATAATTCAAAATAGATCCTTATATTACAAACATGTTCTTTTAAATAATTAAAAATATATATTATAAAAGGCTTTAAGAATAGAGCAAAAAATTTAAATCCTCAAAATTTCAGATACGAATGGTACTACCGCTGGCACCATGCGATACTACCATCATAACCAATAGCTCTGATGGTACTACCACTGCCCTAGGTAGTACTTCCACCAATATAGGCAGTATCACCATCGGTTTAGGTAGTATCATCATCGAAAATATTGAAAAAGCATAAATAGTAATTTTCTACTAACTAAGGTGGTATTATTGCTTGGGCCTAGTGGCACCACTACGTAGACCTAGTAGTACCATTACTTAGGCTTAGTTTAGGCCATCGATTTAGCCTTCTAATAGCTCAAATTCGACCTTGGTTCATGCCCAATGAGTTCCTTAATAAGTTGGCATGGTTTTCACCCAATACCAACTCAAATTGATCCAAAATTATCTTGATCAAGACTTTAATAAATCAACCACATATCTAGCATATTTATGAAGCTTTCAGCATGTTTTATGCTCTTCCAATATGTCATTCGATCTTTTGATACTTCGTTCGAACCTCCAACACATTACTTTTTCCTTTGGCATATCGCTCATTCCATCAACATATCGACTTTCCTATAACATTTAATCTTTTGAGATAATATTCAATCCTTTCGGCATGATGCTTGAACCTATAGCGTGAAGTTCGATCTTCAACATGTTAACCAATCCTTCGGCTTGACATCTAATTTTCAGCATGACAATTTTTCAATGAAACATCTGACTCTCCTGCTCGATAGTTGGCCCTTCGGTGATCCAAGTCCATGATCGAAGTATTTTCTATATCATTTATCTCAAAAATATATTTAGTCCAATAAACTCATTAATTGATTTTATCGTCAAAATCCAGGATTCAACACCATGAGGGTACCCAAGACTACAAGAATTCCCTAAAGCCTTGGTGTCAATGGCCAACTAAATAAAACTTTCCAACCTACTTCCACTACACCTTGACAAAGTTGACATGTTAGCACTATGGGGTCAACACGTCGACAAAATAGAGCCGATGAATCAACCCCATATGGTTGAATCCTTAACGTAGCGTGTTGACAACTAAACACTGCATGGGTGACTTGATGTTACCACATAACTAACACCCTGACAATTAAAGTCAACATGTTGATGCCACGTGATCGACACCTCAATGCCACATCGACGCCATATAGCCAAACCTTCGACTTTTTGTGGATGGCACACCACCGCTAGACAATCCCCATGTGGTAAGCGAGCCAACACCCTATGGCTCTACCTTTTCTACCCTATTGGCCACCCCCATTATTTGATATATGTCATGTGTTAAAATGTTACATCATTTCGGAATCAACGCGGGCTATTGATAGTTACATTCGAGATTGGCTTTCCATGTTCCCACTAGTAACGTGTTGGAGGTAATGACTCTAGGAATCCATTGTAAAAGGGATTCTATAAGTACATCTTAAGACATACTAAAACTCGAAATATATTTAATTTGTCTTTAAGTAACGAAGGGGTATTATTGGGAATGTTCCAATATAGTTTCGTAGGATTCGAAAAATAATCAAGTTAAATAATAAAAAACTAACTTACAATTATTAGGCATTATAGATAATCACAACCCTGAATTCTTCCCCGCTGAGCCCATCACCATCCCTTTGGAATCTGCATTGCGAAGTCAATAACTAATGTATTGTCCCCTCCCTTATTTTATGGGCGAGCGGTTGAGGTCAGGATGACAAGTGGGAGCGTTTCAATGTTTTGGAAGGGGAATACACCCACGCATTCAGCTACCAACGATTGCACCTCCGCCGACGTATCCGTGCGTAAGTGGAGTATCTTGATCTCATGGGCCCCACTTCTGCAAGCAGCTGAAAACCTTTTGGCTGCCACATCAGTCCATAAAAAGGAAGCTCAGTGTACTCCTACGTTCACGTAGCATTGCATTAATATTGGACTGGACCAAACTAAGGAAGAAGGATAAAATATATATATCTTGAACCTCAGTGACACCACCATCTGACCTTTCAACTGTATTTTTAATCTACAGACAGGAAGAGAAGAAACCATGGCTTGTATATGTTTGGGGCCTGAGGTCATGCAACTCCTTCTCTGTCTCCTACTTGCCAGTTCACACCCTTCTCCTGTTTGTACCCTCTTGCGGCATCTATCATCGCTCCTTAACTCACTACACCAGGAAGAAGATGGCCAGTACGAACCAGGGAAGTCCTAATGGCTCTCCAACTACGCACCCTCCTTATTGGCTCAGTCATGGCCATGGCCGTGTTCTTTATCCTCTTTTTGCCATCCTCAACGTTGTTCTCATCCTCTTCTTGTACTGCTACATCTCGCGGAAACTGTGCAAAAAGTCTCAGCAATTGAACGAGACCAACACGACCACTGCTTCTTCCGCCAGCACCTCTCCCTCGGCCTCCCTGCGCCACGTCAGGCTCAAACCTGACGTGTTTCTGTCACTACCCATCTTCGTGTACTCCATGGCGAACGAGGGCAAACTGGAGTGCAGCGTGTGCTTAACGGAGTTCAAGGAAGGCGATAAGGGGCGGCTCCTTCCGAGATGCAGCCACAGATTCCATGCCGATTGCGTCGACATGTGGTTTCAGTCCCATTCCACCTGCCCCATCTGCCGGTCCGCCATTGAACCTAAAGCTCCGGGATCAGATGAGGCAGTATGAATTCCACTTTGCTTTTCTTCTGTGTGCTTTTGTGGTTGCAGAAACAATCTAGTGATTGCTAGCCTTAATTCTAGCTTACAGTTTACTTGCATTGGGCCTGTCATTGTAGATAGTATATGTGTGGCTTGTGAAATAAACCTCATCGTTACTGGCATGTACAGAAATATGCCGACTTTCTCTGTCCATTGCTCTTGAGCATTTCATTTGTTTCCTTCTTTTATCATTCTAATGAACCCAAGTACAACTTGGTTACACAAAATTGAGCAGAAAGGAACAGTAGAAACGGAGTATTCTTCGTCATATATGCTTCATAGTCATATAAGACATGAACAGCACTCATCAGATGGAGAGTCGTTCCAGTTTGATCTTATGTTGATCTAGGAGCTAATATACATCAAATTGTTAGCGATCTGATCCATACGACAATTAAGTTAGCATCAATTGTGTCTGCGAACCCGTTCATGGAACATAAAGCATATCCTTTTATCTCCATTTTGTACTAACTCAAAGCCTCTCGTTTTGCATAAATTAGTAAATCAAAAATAATTTCCCTTCATGATCTAAATTGGTAAGTTCTCTATATTATTTTTTAAAATCATCACACTACTACAAAGACAAGGCTTAGCTTGAGCAGAGATTCATAATTATTACTTTTATATATTCCTTTAGAATGTTGAGTTCGAGTTTGTTAAGAAGTTAAAATATATTTTAGAATATCATAAATTAATATTTTATCTTCTCAATAAGATTAGATAGAGTTTTAGGGATAAGGAATTCTTAGTTTAAAATATATTTTAAAATATTTCAAATAATATTAGATAGAGTTGTAGAGATTAAGGACTCTTGTATTTTACATCTATAAATAGGTGGCATCTACATGTGTAGATCAATCAAAGCCTCAAGTATTCAAGCCAAGTCTAAGAGTTATTCAAAATCTATAAGTGTTTTTCTTTTTAAGAAGTTCAATAAAATTTTTTGTTTTTACCTTGGTTTATTCTTCTTCTATTTGGTTTGATCTTAGGTTAGTAGTACCTTGCTACTACTATTTGGGAAAAAGTTGTATTTGGATTTGATCCTCTCTTTCTTCACATAGTATCAGGGCCACAAGGGTGGTAATATGTGTTAGGATTGTGAATAGCACTAAAAGGGGGTGAGGGTTGAATTACTACTCTCGTAAACTTTTAATGATTTTAAAAATTTCGTTCGATGAAAATCGATATCAAAAATATGTTTTGAGTTGGAATGTAAGTAAAAGTATCGAGTAACTAGCTTCACAAGTAATAAGAATGAAAAGCATAAAGAGAAAAGAGCACATCGGATTTATAGTGGTTCGGTCCTTCAACCTACGTCCACTCTTGATTCTTCCTCCATCGAGGTCATCAACTTTCACTAACGATCTTCTTTTAATGGGCAAAGATCAACCACCCTTTTATAACTCTCTCTCGCTCTCTCTTTCTCTCTCTCTCTCTCTCTCTCTCTCTCTCTCTCTCTTTTTTACAAGTATAGGAGAAAATCTTTACAAGTCTTACATCTCCCTTAGACAGAAATCTAAACTTTTAAAGAGGAGGGGAACTCTCAAAAGATTACAACAGAATTTTCTTACTTAGAATTATAAGTTTTCATTCACAGTTCTTATATGAATCTAGCAGGGATAAGTAGAATATTTATAGGCCCCAAATGACTTCAAGAATGAAGCCAAAATTTAAAATTTTGACTCTTTCGGGTATAAGCATTACCACCACCTGCACTAGGTGGTACTACCGCCTGTAGAGCCACGAAGACATGGCTCTAGTGGAACTACTGCCAACCTGGGCAGTACCACTACCTACCAATTTTAATGCTAGTGGTATCACTGCTTAACAGCTTGAAAAAGTATGCTTTTGACTTTTCAAACTCATAGGCAGTTCCACTACCAGTTTAGCGATGTCACCGCCTGACCTAATTTGTGGGTCACCAAATAGGTCTCCCAATGAGCGCAAATTAATCCTAATTCAGGCCTAATTAACTCATAATTGAGTTAGTATGGTTACACTTGAATCTAACTCAATTAAGACTTAAAACTATGATGATCATGACTTAAACAATTACAAAATATAGAATATTATGTTGTTCGGCATATCATTGGTTCATCTGAACTCTTAGCGCATCATGCTCTTCTTCTGTGTATTGCTCGATCTATCGGCATGTTGACTCTCGCAACGTCCGATCTTGGCGCAATGTCCAATTCTTCCAGCATGATGCTCAATCTCTGACTCTGACCTAACATCCGATTCTTTTGCTTCAATTGTTTTATCTTTTTCATGATCGAAATTAGTCCTATATTACTTTTCTCAAAACATGGATTAGATCGTAAACTTATCAATTGATTTTATCATCAAAATATGAGATTCAACAATATGTGTTTTCAATATCTCTTTAGTGAAGGATATAACATTTTTTGACTATGGAATATTATAGTCGAGTTAGTAGATTTGGTATTGAACTTTTCAATATGTCTAACTATATGATCTGCAAGACTTGTTTGGAATCTTATCACATAGGAGAAGATTTATGGGATATGGTTGGTGATAATGCAACAACGACATCAGATGCTGCAGACGAAAATGCCATAAAAAGATGGAGGACTTAAAGTGCAAAGGTTGAATTTTTATTAAAAATATCTATTTTTCATGATCTTTTTGAACACATTATCCATTGCAAATTAGCTTCAGAGATTTAGATCACTCTTGATACATTACTCAACAAAAAGAATATGGCTTGATTTTAATATTTAGAGAATGATTTGATAAATACTATCTAAGGCCATCTTTCAATTTCTTAATATTGTTTGAAGATTAAAATTTATATTTAGATATATCATTCTTAGATCCAAATGAGCTTATTTCTAATGCATGAATGAAACATTATGTTATTCATGATCTTTGAAAAGAATATATTCCTTATGTTACATCTATTCAAGGATAGGTTCAACAACCATCCTTAGTAGAGTTGAAAAATTTTCGTACTTCTTAGGAATCCCTAGCTCATCAAATGGAAAGAGTTTCTACTTTAGGGGGAGATGAAAATGCTCTTTTTATAAATAAAAAAATGATAATAATAATGATAAAGAGAAGAAAGATAATGTTAATAGTAAGTAGGAGTCTTCTTTGAACAATGGTGCAAATCAAAAGAAGATTAGTGTTATAGGTATAGCAACTTAGGCCATATCAAGAAAAAATATCATGTGAAGATTAAAGAAGAAAATATTGCAAATAAAGAAGATTATTCCAATTCTATTGATGAAGATTGGGACAAATGCTTTATGGCTAAAGTTACTAAGGTCATGACATCTATCAATTTTGAAAATAACTAAATTGTTGATTCAGGATGTAGTCATCATATCACTGGTAATGGTACCAAATTCATCAATTTTCATCAATATGAAGGTAATGATGTAATTATCATGACAAATAATACTATTCACTAAGTGGAAAAAGAAGGCACTATCATAATCTCATATAAAGACAATGATCCTATTATATTGTAGAGTATGCACCATGTTCCAAGTATAAAGAAAAATCTCTTCTTTGTTGCAAATACAATTGATATTAGAAATTATGTTCTTTTTGGTCCTAATGAAGTTAAGTTTCTTAACAATATAAAAGAATTAAATATAGGTATAGTACATACTCGTAAAAGGGTCAAAAATTTATATATGTTGATAAGATGAGTACAGATAATGGTGCGTCAATCTATCATGCTAGACTTAGTCATATAAATTTTCTTAAATTGAAGATTATGATGTAGAAAATTTTAATGAATAGTCTTCCCAATATTACTACTTTTAGTGATAATGAATTTTGTGAAGGGTGTTAATATGACAAAGCACATAGGCAACCTTTTGATAGATCACTTTTAAGATATAAATTTCCATTTGAGCTTATTCATAGTGATCTAATGGGCTCTACTCAAACACCATCAAAGGAAAAAATCAAAAGTTTTTTCAAAATTTTAAGAGTTTAAGTTAATAGTTGAAAGTGCTCTTGAAAGAAAAATTAGAAGATTGTACATTGATAATAACAGAGAGTTCACTTATGATAGATTGTTCTCTTTTTACAAAAAGTATGTCATCAAAAGGGAACTTATATGTGCAAATACACCATAATAAAATGGTGTGGCTAAGCAAAATATTTGACATCTCGTCGAGACTTGTAAGTATTGGCATCATACGAAGAATTTACCCAAAGCTTTATGGGCAAAAGGTATGACATATACAACTTATGTTATTAATCAAACTCCTCTTAGTCCAATTAATTTGAAGTTTCCATATGAGCTCATGTTTGATGAGAAACCAATTGTTAAACATCTCATAGTATTTGGTTCTCCATGCTATGTTCACATACCAGACTTAGATAAGCAACTTGATGCTAAGGCCGAGAAATACATCTTTCTTGGCTACGATGAAAGAAAGAAATGTTAGAAATGCATGGATCCACAAACTCATAGGTATATGGGATTTCAAGATGTTATGTTTGATGAAGTTTCTTATTATTATCTTCACAAGTAATTTCTTTTGAAAATATCAAATACAATAATAAAAGTGATACACATTCAAAAGAAATTACTTTTGAGATTCCTTTGTCATCTAATGCTCCTATAGATTTTGACTCATCTCCTTCCTTATATATATATCTACTCCTATTATTTGTTTATCACAAATGATGGAGCAAAGCGATAGGGGGAGTAATAATGTTCATGAAGTGAAAATTCCAATATTAAGAAGATAAAAAAGAATAATTATCAAACCAGTATGTTACAGAGTAGGAGATTATGTAAACATATGTCATTATTTTTTTTCTGAACCAATTGATGATCTTGAGCCTACTTGTTCTGATGAAGCCAAAGGTGTTAAGGCTAATGGGATTTTAGAAAAAGTTCAAGTTGATAGCATGCGTGATTCTGCTTTTGCTCATGGATTACCTAAAGATAGATTTAGGCCTTTGCCAAATGAAATTTTTAGATTATTGCTTGCTTGTTTCCATGAGGAATTTGGTACTATTTCTAATTTGCACAAGTTTATACTTGAATTCGATCATCATTTGAATGTTGTACCTTCTACACGAAGTCCAATTAGAGATTTCAATGGTCTTCTATTTAGAAAGTTTGGATCAGGGCTCTAGGTCAAGAGGTATTCTTGATAGTCCTAAAAGTTTTCAGATGGAGCAACTTGATTCAGGTAGATTTCCAAGCAGTATAAGAAAGGATTGGGATAGTAACATTTATATGCACCTTGGAGAACACTTTGGTCAAGGTTGTATTTGTATAGGTGATACCATATTTGGTAGCAGTTAGAGAGTGATTATGCAAATTGGGACTTATCTCCAAAAGTATACTTTAGGAATGAGTGTTAAGAAGTTAAAGTATATTTTGAAATATCATAAATTAATATTTTATCTTCTAAATAAAATTAGATGAAATTTTAGGGATAAGGAATTCTTAATTTAAAATATATTTTAAAAGATTTTAAATAAGATTAGATAGAGTCGTAGAGATTAGAAACTCTTATATGTTACATCTATAAATAGATGATATCTACATGTGTAGATCAATCAAAACGTCAAGTATTCAAATCAAGTCTAAGAGTCGTTCAAGATTATAAGTATTTTTCTTTTTGAGAAGTTCAATAAAGTTTTTTTTTCCACATTGATTTTTTCTTCTTCTATTTGATTTGATCTTGGGCTAATAGTACTTTGTTACTACTAGTTAAGAAAAGATGATCCTCTCTTTCTTAACAGAGTTCTCATTTCTATGGATCTGTGTGGATGATGTTAATGCTCACACTATGCAGCTACTTCAAGGGGGTCACTCTTGAGACAAGTGAGCTGTTTGTTATCGGTAAACCTTATTCGACATGCTTGTGCATACCCCACTGTTTCAAGAATCTGAGATTACATAACATGTCTACCTTGTGTCTGTACTCACAAACAAAAATGGTAAAGAAAATAGAGGAAAAATGTAAGACACAATTTTGTTTACTTGAATTGATAGTTACATGCATGCATATGTTCACCCTAATATGTAGTTGAACTTAACATAAGTATACTAGTTGCCAAATTTACTACTAATATGCTACATATGATATGATTTTTATTGTCAAAAATCCTATTGAAGATTGGAAGACAATCTTGTTGACACTTGGATCTAACTGTTAACATTTTCCTATAATATATGCTTAAGTTTTTCTTTCTACTTCTATTGAAAATCAATATTATCTCTGCTAATTTAGTTGGAAAAACATAGAGATCTTTCATCATTTTGGCAGTTATCCATGTCTCAGTATTTTGTATTGCTCCATCAGTTTAACTGCATATCAACATATCGATCATAAAGCAACATTTTGCATTTTAACTGCATTTGTTTGCACTTTGGTGTTTCTATCTTAAACATGCTCCTTAGAAAAATTTAGTATGATTCTCACTTTTAATTTAGAAGTCCTTCCTCCTGCTCAGGAAGACTGAAGAACAACCAATATTAATTAGCAAATTACTTGTCATCTGAATCAATATTACTCGAGTTTTCTTTTCTCTAAAATTTTGATGACCGACGTTAGAGTATGTATATTCCTATAAGCACAAACTTCTGGTGCACAAAACTTGCTCCATGAGACGTCTCTTCTAATGATTGAAGCTTTCTTGATTATGTCTGCTTGGCCAAAGATACTTGAACCTGATCTCGATAGTCATCATTGCGTTGGTAGAATATAACAAATCAACTACCTGCCATTTTAATGTAAATAAGAACCAAAGTAAAGTATATTATTGAACATGGAAATCCTATCATCACATAGAAATCTATCATTCTATAGTATGATTTTGATTTCTTCGGGTTTAGGCTTAAATTGGTGGTAAGAAGGTTTATTTCTCAAACACTAGGATTACTAGATGCAGCTGGGTAATCCAGTTTGCAGGGAAAATAGCTTACTATTCTCCTTCACTAATCTAGATCCACTGATTATATTTAGCATGGATAGGAAACAAAATTTAAAAGAATTAATGCAACTAGTAGGGTTAGAATAATTTGATCTAAAGTTTCCTTCATCCCATACCTTATACCCCTAAAAATATGAATAAATCTCTTCTTCTTTTTTTTTTTCCCTATTTTTCACTTTCTTTTTCTTTCTCCATTCAATTTGGATCTTCAATTCTTAAAATGCTACTTCAATATTCCAGCACTAATATCTGGTGTCATGTGATTTCTTTATATCTTGGCTGGTCAAGAATTAATACTCGATATTATTCCATTACTCTTAAAGATGAATGTCGAGCTATATATAATATACCATTCTTCTTGTCTTTCTTTTTCTTATCTTTATAAAAAAAATTAATGTTTAAGAGACTATAATCTTTCCATTTGTGAAAATGACATCATCCTAATATGTCTTTCGAATATGACCTACCTAACTAGGATACACCCTCATTGTATGATCATTTATCCGTAATCCCCATCTTAAGCATTTAGTGTCTTGTCATTTATGTTTTTATTTTTTTTTTCATGGTAGCATGATATTTTAAAAGATCATATAGTTATTCTAAAGCTATTATTTCTTGTTTCATATAAGAACAACACCATAAATTTTTTTATAGAAATCATTGAGTGATATAAGAAGTAATAGCATCTTATATTCTTCATCAATCTTTGTATCCGTTGGTATATACTACAGAAAAGGAACTTAATAGCACTCGATATGTTTTTTGATCTTTTCATATTTAAAATCTTAAAATGAATATATGATATTTATTAAGCATCAAGTTTTTAATCTTGAAAGATTTGTTTTTTCTCCAAGCAAATATGTTTTCAAATATGGAGTACTTGGTCAAGCAAACTTATCCTTATAGGTTTTCTCCATGTATATCTATTATTAATTTATAATTTTTAGAAAATGCCAGACCCAGGTCGCGTAGAGAGAGGCCATCCTACAGTATTCCTAAGCAGAAGACAGAAAGAGCAGACATGGGATGAGCAAAAATAATAGAACAAGGGAGGAGTGAAGAGGTTTTCTCTGAATGCATGATAACTGACAACGATCTACCAAAGCAGTACCAGGCTACAGCGGATTGGTGTCGAACATGATAGTGAAGCGAGTAGAAATCCATGTCCAACTGAGTATTTAAAGTCTAGTCCAGTATAGAAATCCATGTACAACTGAGTATTTATAAGAAATCAAACAATTATGGCAAAACTGCTTGTTTATTTCTGTTGTTTCAAATTTATAGGCGATTAAACAACCCCTAAACCTACATGGGAGAGATCACAAATCACTGTGCTTCTTTTAAATGTGAGCATTCATCAGTCCAAAGAAGAAGGCGTGCCTATGTATCCTCGGAGACTCCATGCTTATGTCGTCGTGTCCAGAATTCTATCTTCGATTGTCTCCACAGTCTGCATGTATACGTATCCCTAAATAATCGCTACCCGGATTTTGTCCCGCTCAGCCGGTCACATCCCTTCACAATATGCGTTGCGTAGTGAATAACTGATGTATTTTCCCTCCTTTATTTTATCGGCGAACGGTGCGGGTCATGATGTCAAGCGGGAGCGTTTCAATTTTTCGGAAGGGGAATACGCCCATACGTTCACCTACCAACAATCGCACCTCCGCCGACGTATCAGTGCGTGAGAGGAGTATCTTGATCTCATGGGCCCCACTTCGCTTCTGCAAGCAACTGTAGGACCTTTCGGCAGCCACATCAATAGGTATAATTTAGGCTTGGCGTACTCGTATGTTCACGTAGCATTGCATTAATATTGGCCGGGACAAAATAGATACCTTGCTATTCCAAAGTAAAGAAAAGTATAAATTATATATGTCTTGCTGCACTTGAACCTATGTGAGTGACACCACCATGTGACTTTTCAACTGTCTTACGAATGGACGGAAGGAAGAGCAGAAACCAGGCTTGTCTATATATTTGTGGCCCGAGGTCAGAAGTTTGGCCTGAGTCGTCGAAATTGGCACCATTTAATATTCTTCTTTCTTCTTCTCTTTCTCCAGTTCAGTTTCATATGCTTCTCTTGTTTATTACATCTACCACTATCATCACTCCTTAACTCAGTACACCAGGAAGAAGATGGAAGATACGAGCCAGGCAAAGTCCTATTGGCTCTCCTACTACGCACCTTCCCAACTGGCTCGGTGCCATGTTCTTTATCCTTTTTTCCGTCATCCTCAATGTTATTCTCATCCTTTTTTTGTACTTTATCTCACGAATATCTTGCAGGAAATCTCTGTTAAGAACTAGGATAAAAAAGAGAGGAGATTAAAAGCCAAACACCAATAACAGAACTAGAATAACTCAAAACATAAAAAACTTAATTAAAAAAACTTGATTATAGCCCCTCAATCAATACTTCAACTGCCTCGCCTTATCTAACTTAGTGCTTGATAAGGAGATACCACACCTCTATTTATAGTCTAAACTAATAACATTTAAACATATCAGAACTTATAATAATGTATCTAAAAAAGTAATCATAAATCAATTAAACTCTTATCTTGATATCTACTAATCCATTAAAACTTATTAGAATTATCTTAACGCTCTCCCATAATGCTAATATATCTAATTATAAGTTTGTCCCTTCAAAATAAGAAAATTCTCCAATGTTTAAAAATATCTGTAGGTTGATCTCTTCTGTTGCAGCATCTAAACTTGTCATGCTTTGAACATCTCTGATAGATTGAGTTCTTGGAAATGATGACGGTAAGCTTGTTAGAAATTTTTTTTTATTCAATATCTCTTCCAAAAATATAAATTCTTCATTCTTGATCTCTTTGTATCAATTTTGTGTCTTCGTTCTTATTCACAATTTATAAGTTCTTTAACGTTAGCAAACTTACATGTTTCAAAAGTTTTCCTTGAAGATTGTACCTTTCTTGTTGCAGCTTCTTTGAAAATATGGGTAAAGTTTGAGATGGTGAAGAACAGAGACTCCCAAAGTTTGTAGAACTTTCTTCAGAAACATTAAGATTTGATACTAAAATTACATAGCATATACTATCCATATTCAAATCTGACTTAATACTAGCATTAGATTTCAATTGAATATTAATTCTAAGAAGATTTAAACTTTGATTAAAACCTGCATCATACAACTCATCATCATCATCCAATGTTATAATATCATCTTCTTCATCAATATAAGTCAAACTAATATCAATTTCTGAATTGAACTGAACTTGAAAAGATCAAAAATCATATTTCCCAATCTAATCATATCATGATCAATATCTTTACAAGCATTGAACTATTTAAGTTTATCAGCATACTTCATATTGATCACAAAATCACATTTGTTTGGTGCATTATTAATAGATTGACAAGCAAAAAATAAATTTTTAGATTTTTCATCTCCCCCTAAAATATTAGCTTTTTGATGTTGCCTGTTTAAATAATAAAACCTTTTAATATGGCTATACATTTTACAATAATAACATTGAATATTTCTCTTATAATAACCTTTATTGTTACCTTCAGTGTTTCTTTGATTCTGATCATCAGGTGGTTTATTGTTGTTTCTATCTCTTACACCACTATTTTCTTTTTCTTCCTTCATGAAAATATTTAATTTACTTTGCAAAGCATACTCAATATTAATATTTAGAGATCTATTCAATCTATACTCATGTGATTGTAAAGAACCAAGCAGTTCACTAACATGTAACTTAAATGATTTTTTTTATTCTTCAATAGTAGCAACTATATGTTCATATCTAGTTGAGAGTCTTCTTAAAATTTTTTAATAATTTTCTGATAAAAAATTAATTCACCATATCTTTTCATCTTATTTATAAACTTGCATTGTTTCACTTTCATCGATAAATAAATTTTCAAAATTTCTTTGAAGAATTTGAAGTTTAATGATTAATACCTTATATTTTCTATGATATTCTTGTTCCAAGATCTTCCATGCCACCTTAGAATTTATTGTAGCAAAAATATGAAAAGAGATAATCTCATCAACTACTTATTGAAGAGAATAAAAAGCATGATCCTTTCTTTGATATTCTTTAATGGCTTTGATTACATCATAACCTTCTTCAATAATCTTTCATAAATCTTACCGTCTAAACCAAGTTTTCATTTTCATACTCCATATCAAATAATTATCTTCTCTAAAAACCGAGACCGACAATGATAAAGAACACATGACAGCAATGGTAATATAGCTTGCCATCATAAACAGAAAAATCCTATGCCTCTGATATCACTCGTTAGAAATCAGGATCCAAAAAGAGGGGAGAAAAAACCAAACATCAATAACAAAACCAGAATAACTCGAAACATAAAAAATTTAATTAGAAATATGTGATTACAACCCCTCTACTCTCTCGTAATCTGACTTAGGTGCTTGATAAGGAGATACCACACCTCTATTGATAGTCTAAACTAATGACACTTAAACATATCATAATTTATCATAATCTTATCTAAAATATGTATCTAACTCATTTAAACTCTTATGTTGATATCTATTAAATCATTAAAACTTATATTAACATTATCTTAACAGTCTTAGCGTTGACCGAGACCAACACGACCGTCACCTCCACTGCACCACGCGAGCCTCAAGCTTGACGTGCTTTGTCACGGCCCATCTTCGTGTACTCCATAGCGAACGAGGATAAACTGGGGTGCAGCATGTGCTTAACCGAGTTCAAGGATGGCTACAAGGGGTGGCTCCTTCTGCGATGCAGCCACAGATTCCATGCAGACTGCATCGACATGTGGTTTCAGTCGCATTCTGCCTGCCCCATCTACCGGTCCGCCGTTGAACCTAAAGCTCCGGGATCAGGTGAGACAGTATGAATTCCACTTTGCTTGCCTTCTGTATGTGCTTTTGTGGTAGCTTACAGTGTACTAACATTATTAATGTGACTGTCATCGTAGATAGTATGTGTGGCTTGATAAATAAACCTCATTGTTACTGGCATGTACAGAAATATGTAAACTTTCTCTGTCAATTGCTCTTCAGCATTTCATTTGTTTCCTTCTTCTATCATTCTAATGAGCCCAAAACAACTTGGTTACACAAGAAGGGAACAATAAAAACGGAGTATTCTTTGTCATATATACTTCATACTCTTTAAGACATGAACAGCATTCATCCGATGGAGAGTCGATCCAGTTTGATGATATGATGCAGTAGGAGCTAATATATATCAAATTGTTAACGTGCTGATCCATACGATAATTAAGTTAGCATCATTCGTGTCTGCCAACCCCTTCACTGAGACGCACACATAAAACATATCCTTTTACCTCCATTTTGTACTAACTCCACATTCTCGTTGTGCTTAAACTAGTACATCAAAAATAATTTCTCTTTTTCTATACTATTCTTTTGAACTTATCACAGTGCCACAAAGACAAGGCTAGCTTCAGGACTACTGTCTTTATATATTCCTTTAGTACGTTGAGTCCTCATTTCTATGGATCTGTGTTGATGATGTTAATGATCACACTTTGTGCAGCTTCTTCATGGGCTCACTCTTGAGACAAGTGAGCTGTTTGTTATTGGTAAACCTTATTTGATATGGAGATTATCAGGTATACATACATGCTTGTGCATATCCCAATGAATCAAGATTCTGAGAACATGTCTACTTTGTTTCTGTATTCACAAACAAAAATGATGGAAAAGATAGATGAAAAAGGTATGTCATTTTTTTTTACCTGAATTGATAGTTGCATGCATGCATATGTAATTGGACTTAACGAAAGTACACCTAGCCAAATTTACTACTATCTGCTACCTATGATATGATTTTTATAGTGGGAAATCCTATTGAAGATTGGTTGACAATCTTATTTACATTTGGATCTAACTTTTAAGATTTTCCTACAATATATGCTTAAGTTTCTTTCTCTAGTTCTATGAAAAATAAATATTATCTCTGTTAATTTATTTGGAAAACAATATAGATCTGTATAGCTATAAGTTATTCTTCATCATTTTGACAGCTATCCATGCCCCAGTCTTTCTTGCATTGCTCCATCAGTTGATATTCCACTCAAAGAGAACGTCTATACATATCGATCATAAAGCAACATTTGCATTTTAACTGCATGTGCTTGCACTTCAGATTTCTGATTTGAAACATGTACGTTAGAAAATTTTAGTATGATTCTCGCTATGAATTGAGAAGTACTCCTTGCTTAGGCAGACTGAAGCACAACCAATATTAATTAGCAAATTAATTATCAGTGGAATTGATATTGCTCGAGTTTCCTTTTGCCCGAAACTTTGATTACCAACATTAGTGCATGTATATTCCTCTAATCACAAGCTTCTGGTGCACAAAACTTCCTCCATGAGAGGTCGCTTCTAATGGTTGAAGCATTCGTGATTCTGTCTGCTTACAGATGTAGCCAAAGATAATTTTCTGTTATGTGTCAAAACTTGAATCTGATCTCGATACTGTCACCATGCCTTGGTGGAACTTAACAAATCAACTACCCATGATTTTAATGTAAATAAGAACGAAAGTGAAGAATACTATTGGACATAGAAATCCTATCTTGATGTAGAAATCTAACATGCTTGTTAAGTCAGATCATGGTTGTCTGAGCTAGAATGAGTATTGGGATCCAACTGTTGCCTTTTCAAAGGGTCTCCGTTTGGATCACTCCTCGCAAGATCGAATTCTTATAAAACTAAGTCGGGGGCATTCCCGAATATGGATCGTTTGATGATTAAGTCGGTGCTTAAGCTTTGAAGCAGTCAGATAGTCAGACTAGTTGCCCCAAGTAGAGAATTCCTCTAAATTGAGAATGCACTTGGGGATCTTTTATAAGTTGTTATGGTGACTATAACTCCTAAGACCATTGGCAGAAAATGGGGAACAACTGGTGACCTGAGTGGAGGGGTGGCGTCTTGACCGGAGGGTCAGATGCCCATAATACCTAAACATGTTGATCAGGCAGCTCAGATGCTCAATCAAACGTATGGCATCTAATCTGACTTTGACACACTTGACAATCATAATGTTTAATCATGTTGATTGAGTGGCTCACATGTTCAGTTGGTTGGGCACGTGGCACCTGATCCAACCCTCATGCCAACTAGATAGGTGTCACTCGGACTGATTGCCATGTGCTTATGGGTTTGAGCTCCATGTCATTATGTTGGTGTTTGACATGGACATGCAATATTGAAGTAGGAGGTATGTACCATCGAACTATGCATTTGGCTAATGGAATGCACAACATCAAAGTATGCTTTTGGCCCAAGGGTTGCATATCATCAAAGTGTGCTTTGAGTCTATTGGCTGTGTCATCAAAGTGCACATTTTATCCATGGGCTGCATATCGTCGTGGTGCACATTTGACCCGTGGGTTACATATTTGACCTATCAATTATGCTTTATCATAATATATTTTTAGCTCATGAGTTGCATGTTATCAAAGTGTACTTTTAGCCCAAGAGCTATGTGATGTCATTTACCACTTAGATTGGGTTGGTGCTATATGCTCCTCAGCTTAGGTTAGTGTTGTAGATTTCACCTTTTGTGTGAATGATAGCAGGACGCTTGATGGAATTTTCCACATGGCAGTCTGCAAGCATGGCTAGCTTCCTAACCTTTCAGCAAGTATCTTGATTCAAGCACCCTTCGGATCGTATCAGATCTTGATTCGTCAAGTGACAAGGCAATGTTGCACTTGCTCCAACATCCAAATAGAGTTTACTTATGTCATCGGAGATTTAGGAGATTGCCATTATATCAAAATCTACTTGTAGCGAACTATGCTTCACCACGTGTCCCATTAGCCAAAGCGATGAGTGAAAAGTCAGTTCGTTGAAATGTCACTTGGCCCTATAAATAGTCCATTGTTCCTATTTGCACTCTCCGTACCTTCTGCTATACTTGGAGTACTTGAGCTTTCAGATTTTCAAAAATAGATTTTCATAGAAGTCTACGCCATCTAATCTCCTTACAAGGTTTGAATGTCCTTTTATAGGTCTTCCCCCATCAAACATATGTCGGATAGCTCTCTAGTCTTATCGCTACCGATGGTATTAGTTTCTAAAGCTTCCTCCTCCAATAAAAAAATTAGAGTCACTATGACAAGAGAGGTTATTCCTTTCAAAGTGAGTCCCTTAAGACAGTTGGACCTCATAGAATGTGTCAAGGTTCTATGACTTTGATTCTCGAATCTTATAGGTCAACCTTGAGTATATTAGGGAAGTCTTTAACATTATAATTGAGTTTGAGTAGATGGCTCGTGACCAACCTTATGCGTCGCATCATTTGTTTTGTACTTCCCTTGATGCCTTAAAGGCAAGGCTCAAATTCCCTCTCCATCCTTTCCTTATTGAAATATTAAATTTTTTATTTTTTTTTCTGCTTAGGTAGCACCAAACACTTGGCATTATTTGACTACTTTTATTGGAGGATGTCGAAGGCTTTCTCCATCATTGACTCTACTATAGGCTTGTTTCACTATGAGCCTTATGGATTTAACCTACTTCCTCTCTTTCCATCGTGATTATAGAGTCCCAAAAGCACTTTTCTAAATCAAGGGTTAGAAGAAGCACTTCATTTTTGTTTGCTCACAAAGGGTTGGCTTGTCGACCTACAATCATCTAAAAGATTCAGAACACTAGGAGGCACACTACCAACTATTTATAGCCCTCTTAGAAACTACAACTATCTTACAAATGAGGATGACATGGCTTATGGAGGCTAGCATTAGTCCATCTCCTCGAGTTCAATTTCTAATACTAACCCTCCAAGCGATAGTGAGAAATAGGCTAATAGGCTTTGTTTCATGCAAAGATGAATCGTTGTGCCAATGTATTCATGTTGTCAATGTTGCCGAGGCTCCCTAGCATTTGGGATGAAGAGGGGGCTTAGAAGCCTCTAAAGACCCGACAAGTTGAGCATGCTGTGTTAAACCTCAGATTTTGATAATGAAACCAATAGATAAAGTTTATGATCTAATCTATATTTTGAGTGATGTAGAACTAGCTTTGATCAAGGAGAGACAATTAAAGTAGGAGAAATCAAAAGTTGGGCTGGAGTAGAAGGATTGGTCGAGCCGAAGGATTGGTCAACGTATTGGTAGAAGGCTTCGTGCCAAGAGTTCGGGTATCAGGCCAAGAAGAGCAGACATTGTGCTAAGGAGATCGCAATTGCAGGGTTTATTAAATCATATATTTTGATGACTAAATCAATTAATAAACTATTAATCTAATCTATATGTTGAGAAAAGTGTTACAGGATTAACTATGATCATGAATAAGGCATAAAGCACATGTTGTACCAGAGTCAAAGATTGGATGATTCATCGGGAGTTCATCGAGAAGTTCGTCGAGAGTTCACCGAAGCTCGTCGGGAGTTCACCGAGAAGTTTGTTGGAAGATCGCTAGAGCTTGCTAAGAAGTTCATTGGGAGCTCGCCGAGAAGTTTGTCGGGAGTTCACTGAAAAGATCATTAGGAGTTCGCCATGAGCTTCCCGGGAGTCCATCAGAAGATTGCCTAGAGTCCGTCAGAAGTCCACCAGAAGATCGTCAAAAGCTTGTCGGGATTTCATCGAAAAAACATTTGACATATCGGATATAATTTACTTAGTTAATGTCTTAATTGTCATAGTTAGGACTTAGTTTAAGTTAGAGTTGGAAAATAATCCCACTAACTCAAGCTTAAATTAGGACTAATTTGGGCTGGACTGATGGCCCAAATGGTAACATGGAACCAGGCTAGCGGTAGCATGGCCAAGACTGGGTGGTGGAACCGCCTAGGGATTAGTCTCCCAAGAGGTCTAGGCGGTGGTACCGCCCAGACTGGGTGGTGGTACTATCAGTAGTTAATGCTATCAAGTAGTGATACCACCTAGGTCTAGCAGCCAAGACTTTGTCTAACGGTAGTATCACTAAACTAGGCGATGGTATTGCCTAATGTCAGAGAGTACTAGCGGTGGTACTATCCAGCATAGGCGATGGTACTACTAGTACCTCGAAAACCTAAGATGAGACCTTTTTTGGTTCTATTTTTGAAGCCAATTGAGGCCTATAAATACCCCACACTTTTCTACTTGTGGTATACAAAAAAGTGAACAAAAAATTGATATTTAAGTGAAAACGCTATTAGGATCATAGTCGGCACTAAGAGGGGGAGGGGTGGTGAATTAGTGCAACGATAAAAACATCGTTGATTTCAAAAAACTTCATTTCGATGAAATCTGATATTGATTATACTTAAAATTAAAGTAAGTGCAAGATGGAATAAGTAGGTAAATCACTTGCAAAATAAGTAAACAAGCAAAGTAGAGCATAGCAGATTTTATAGTGGTTCCGTTATCCGACTTACGTCCACTCCCAATTCTCCCTTCGTCGAGGCTACCAACATCTACTAACGGTCTTTCTTCAATGGGCGAAGACCAACCACCCTTACAACTCTATTATCCTTTTGATAAGCTTAGGAGAGAACTTTTACACTCCCACTTACCCCTCTCTTAACTGAAATCAATACTAGACTAGAGAGGATTTCTCATAAGATTATAATAGAGTTTTCCCTTTTTTATGCTCAATTGGTGTGTATGCTAACCAAGGATGAGAGGGGTATTTATAGGCCTTAAGTAAATTCAAATTTAGAGCCAAAATTTGAATCACCCCGAGTCTTTAGAGTATTGGCAGTACCATTGCTAGTACTAGGTGGTACCAATGCCCAGTCTACCCTGACATTGAACGGTACCACCGTCTGACACTATGCAGTACCACCGCTTGACACTGGGTAATACCACCGCCTGACACAATCTCAGAGACTATATCTTGGAGACCGAGCCATCGGCGGTTCCACCGCTTGACCTACATGTTGGGTCATTATTTAGGCCTTTTACTTAGCCCAACATAGCCCAAACATGGGCCCAATTGGTCCTTAATTGAGTTGGCCCAATTCTAACCTAATTATACCTAAAACCTACATTGATCTAGACAATTATTATAAAGCTTAATCAAATATTGTCCGGCATGTCATTGGTTCATCCGATGCTTCATCCAATTCTTCGGCGCATCGTTCTCTCTTACGGCTTATTGCCCAATCAATCAAATGTGATTTGTAGTCTAATTGTGTTTTGAGTTACGTAGGTCTACTATCGATCAGGATTAAATAGTTGACGCTGGAGGAATTGACGTTACGCCGGGTGATCACGTTAGGATATTAGATGCCGAGCTAGAGGTGTTGGGAAATCCACAAGGGGGGAGCGACATCTCATGCGCAGCGGAAGAACAAAAAAAAACAAAACCCTAGATTTCTCGTAAAAATTTTCTATCGTCGTGCGAAGATCGGTGCATCAAAACAAATCCATGAAAACTACATGTGTTAAAGAAAGATACCTAGGGAGATCGTATATCCCTGAATTCCTACAGATCTGTAGGAGAGGATGAAGGAAGTCAAGTGTCCTCCTCTCTAGCGGTATCCACATAGTAGGGATTACGATGATGCACCTCTCTCTCTCTATGGAGAGGCGAATAGGAGGTGGCTACCAAAACCCTCAGCCTATAGAACTCTGGTCCCCTCCTATTTATAGAGGCCCCCCCCTGAAAAATCCTAATGGATCTTTTGCCCTATTGGGTATTGGATCTCCATCCAATTACCCAAGCCTCTTGGATTAGTGGGCCTCTACCCAATAATCTCTTATTAGCAATTATTGGATCTCATCTCAGGATCCAATAATTTAGGGGCTTAATGGATATCCAGTAAGATAGGGGGTTCAGCGGATATCTCATATCCGAACTTCTACTTGTCGCAACACCTACCATATGTGTGTGACCCTCTAGGCCCAATATCGAACTGGTCGTGAGTCATACTTGTTAGAACTCCTTCTGACTTAGTGAATTATTATCTCTATAATAATTCACCCAACTCATCGACTGCGGATGTACCAGGCCACTACGCCGCGGCCCCCAGACAATACAGGGGAATCCAATCCTTTGGACCTATTTGTCCTCAGTTACCATGTATCTATAATCTCTTATCCATCTAATATCCTAGAGATCCTATACCAGGCATGGTGCTGTCAAGCCCATACGGTCTCTCCTCGAGTTTTGCTCTTGTCGGATTCTCCTGGAGAACTCTTTCTCTCTCAATCCAAATAACCTTGGCCAAGGATTTGTTCAAGCAAGAACATATGGGATATTTCTCTCATGATACCAAGAGCGGATGATCCTCTATTGACACTCAATAGCCCTCGTAAAGTTGGTTACCACTCCCAATGACCAGCTATACTAGATATGAAAGTTTCCAAACCTATAAGTCCGGTATCAAAGAGTGTAGTACTCATACAGGACATCCTTGGTGTCTCAAGTCTAAAGACCAGATACACTACTGGGACTATAGAATCGCTGTCTGACGTGAGGTATCAATAACCATCCAGCATTTCGTAAGCGGATCAATTAGTGAACTCATTCTCCAATGAGCACCTGTACTGTACCCTCAGTGTCCCCACACGAGTAGCTATGAGACCAACTACCTCCATCATATGAATGAGTATACAGCACACCAGTCTATCCGGTTATCTCGATGTCCTTCTCGAGTAACCTATGACTAGGATAATTTAGGGTCTATGTTTAAAGGTGAATCAACCTCATTATCGTGATATCATCACGATCCGATTCCTATTGCATAGATCCAAAGACATCACAATATACATCTAGATAATGTGAGATAATGCCAATAATCATAAGCAAAGAGATTGACGCAGTATGTTACAGGTGCAATCACTCATGTGATTGGCTTGTAGGACACCTATAACTAGCAATCTCCCACTTGACCTAAAGCCAATCACCAACATGTCTGATCCCCATCAGACCTCTGTGACGCTTAAAGAAAATCTGAGTCAATGGCTTTGTCAATGGATCTGCAATGTTATCTTCGGATGGAACTCTTTCCATTACTATATCTCTTCGGGCCACGATCTCTCTAATAAGTTGGAATCTCCTCAGAACACTTCTGATGAGACCCGGGTTCTCTTATTTAAGTAATCATCCTGTATTTGTCGTAATATAAAGGAATCAGGTCCTCGCTGCTCGGGATGACTCCTAGATCTGTGATGAACTTCTTCATCTAGACTTCCTCCTTTGCTGCCTTTGTCACAGCAATGTATTCCACCTCTATGGTCGAGTCAGCAGTAGTGTCTTGCTTGGAACTCTTCCAGCATACTGCTCCTCCATTCAGGGTGAACATATACCCTGAATTAGACTTGCTATCATCAACATTGGACTAGAAGCTCGAGTCCGTATAACCCTCAACCTTGAGGCTACTACCTCCTTATACCAGTAAAAGATCCTTAGTCCTTCTCAAGTACTTAAGGATACATTTTACTGCTTTCCAGTGCTCCAAGCTTGGATCTGTCTGATATCTGCTCGTGACACTCAGAGCATGCGCTATATCAGGCCTGGTACATAGTATAGCATACATGATAGATCCTATCACTGATGCATATGACATCATATCCATGTGTGCCCTTTCTTCAGGAGTCTTTGGGGACATACCCCTAGAAAGTGATATTCCATATCTCATTGGTATGAGTCCTCTCTTGGAATTTTCCATGCCAAACCTTTTGACAATGGTGTCTGTGTACCTAGACTGGGACAAGCCAAGCATCCTCTTGGATCTATCTCTATAGATCCGTATCCCCAATATGTAGGATGCTTCCCCTAAGTCCTTCATGGAGAAGTGCCTAGATAACCAAGTCTTTACTGTGGAGAGCATTCCTACATCATTCCCAATAATCAGGATGTCATCCACATATAATACCAAAAAGGTGATAGTGCTCCCACTTAATTTCCTATACACACAAGGTTCATCTTCGTTCTTAACGAACTCATAAGATCTGATTGCCTCATCAAATCTTATGTTCCAACTTCGGGAAGCTTGCTTCAATCCATAAATAGACATAAGCAACCTGCATACCTTATCTGGGTTATCCCTGGACACGAATCCCTCAGGCTATATCATATACACCTCCTCCTCGAGGTTACCATTGAGGAATGCGATTTTGATGTCCATCTGTCAGATCTCATAATCATAGTGTGCTGCAATAGCTAATAGAATTCGAATGGATTTTAGTATGGCTACAGGTGAGAAAGTTTCGTCATAGTCAACACTTTACCTTTGACGATACCCCTTAGCCACTAGCCTTGCTTTATAGGTCTCTACCTATCCATCTACTCCAATATTCTTTTTGAAGATCCACTTGCAACCAATGGGTACAATACCCTCGGGTGCATTAACTAGGTTCCAAACCTTGTTGGAGTACATGGAATCCATTTCTGAATTCATGGCTTCTTGCCATTTCCCGGAGTCTATACTCATAATAGCCTCCTCATAGATCTGAGGATTAATATCCTCAACATCCTCTCTTCTGATATGTCCCACATATCTCTAAGGAGGATGGGATACTCTATCTGACCTTCGTAAAGTTAGAACTTGTGTGTTAGGTATCTGAACAGACTCTGGCTGTAGAATGGTGTTTGAGCTAGGTTCTCCAACCTCGCTCAACTCTATCATGCTCCCACTATCTCCACCAAGAATGTGTTCCTTCTCAAGGAACACTGCTTTCTTGGCTACAAAGACCTTCGGTCCTCAGGGTGATAGAAATAATACCCATAAGTTTTTTTGGGGTATCTCACGAACTTGCACCGTTCCATCCTAGATTCCACCTTGTTAAAGTTGTGTCTCTTAACGTGGGCAGGGCAGTCCCAAATCTTAACAACTTTAAGATTGGGCTTCTTCCCATTCCATATCTCATATGGAGTAGACATCACTGATTTAGTTGGAATTCTGTTCAGAAGGTAAGCTGCGGTCTCTAAGGCATATCCCCAGAATGAGATGGGTAGGTCGGCGAAACACATCATGGAATGCACCATGTCTAACAGTGTGTGATTCCTCCTTTCTGATACACAATTAAGCTGTGGTGTATAAGGAGGTGTCCATTGGAATAATATCCCATAGTCTTTAAGAAACTGGGTGAACTCTATACTCAAGTACTCGCCTCCTCGATCTGATCGAAGGGTTTTAATACTCTTTCTAGTCTGGTTCTCCACTTTATTTTTATATTCCCTGAATTTCTCAAAAGCCTCAGACTTGTACTTCATCAAGTACACATGTCCGTATCTTGAGAAATCATCAGTGAAGGTAATAAAGTAGGAGTAACCACCTATGGCATG
Organism: Musa beccarii; assembly: GCA_024322285.1. Lineage (NCBI taxonomy): Eukaryota > Viridiplantae > Streptophyta > Magnoliopsida > Zingiberales > Musaceae > Musa > Musa beccarii. The sequence goes on from CM044394.1 coordinate 27,510,559, forward strand.
TGTCGACATGGGACCACATACATCACTATGTATGAGTTCCAGTAACTCAGTGGCTCTCTCTCCAGTTCTACTAAATAGAGAGTTGGTCATCTTTTCTCGAAGGCAAGGTTCGCAAGTCGCATATGACTCATAGTCAAATGGATCTAGATATCTATTCATCAGCAACTTTTGAATCCATCCCTCATGGATGTGACCTAGCCTACAATGCCAAAGATATACATTATTCACCTCTTCTCGTTTCCTCTTAGACTTGCTTACACTCATGATATGTGGAGTTGTATCTAGCATATATAAGCCATTATGCAATGTTCCTCTCGTGATGATCTCATCATCTAATATTATTGAGCAACCATTGTTCTCAAAAACTAATTTATATCCAACAACTGTCAAACATGAAATGGAAATAATATTTTTGATAATAGAAGGAACATAATAGCATGCATCTAATGTAATAATAGCTCCACCGGGCAGATGTAAGGTGACCTTGCCAACAGCCACTGCAGCAACCTTTGCTCCATTGCCCATCTTAAGGTCCATCTCGCCTCTGTTTAATCTCCTAGGTCCTGTCAAAGCCTACAACGAATTACAAATATGATAAGCATTCCCGGTATCTAATACCCATGTGTTATCATAAGATTCTGACAAATGGAGACTGATCATGAATGTACCTGAAGCTTCTGCAAGCTTCTGTTTCGCCCTCTCTGCAAGGTACTCTTTGCAGTTCCTCTTCCAGTGCCCATCTTTGTCATAGTGGAAGCACTGGACTTTGTCCTTTGTTGGGTCTTTCTTGGCAACCTTTGCCTTACCCATTTTACCCTTTCTCTTACACTTCTTAAGGGTCTTCTCAGCCTTCCTTTTCTTTTTGGTGTCACCAGTATAGAGAACCAGCTTCTCTTTCTTGATGGTGCTCTCTGCTTCTCTCAACATATTAAGGAGCTCTGGGAGGGTCACCTCAAGTTTGTTCATATTAAAATTTATTATGAACTGAAAAAAGGAATCTGGTAGGGGCTGAAGTACAAGATCCACACACAGGTTATCTTCTAGGACCATTCCTAGACCTGTGAGTTTTTCCATCCACTTAATCATCTTAAGGATATGGTTCTGAACCGGTGTCCCCTCAGTCATCCTAGCACGGAAAAGACTATTTGATATCTCATATCACTGAGTTCTTCCCTGTTCCTCAAACAAGTTGTGGAGATATAGGAGTATGGAATTAGCATCCATATTTCCATGCTATCTTTGTAACTCAGTAGTCATAGAGGCCAACATATAACACTGAGCAAGAGTGGAATCATCTAAGTACTTCACATAACGAGCGATCTCATCCTTGCTTGCCCCTTCGTCGGGCGTAGGGATCACTGTATCAAGAACATATGCAATTTTCTTTGCCGTGAGAACGATTCTTAGATTGTGAAGCCAATCCGTATAATTTGGACCAGTGAGGCGGTTGGCATCAAGTATGCCACGTAAAGGATTTGAAAGCGACACTTTTCTGAAATAAAAGATGTAGTAGAAATAAATAACATGCTGACTTTACAGAAATTTAAACAATTAAGATAAGGACTTCTATCTTAATGTATTCCCACTAATTTTTCGTGAGATACACAACACCCTCCGGTATGTGAATCGGAGACCCCCGGCGGATCTCTAGTGGAGATCAGGATCCAATCGGCGTTTTAACGTAACCTCGAGGGACTCGACCAATCACGTTAAGCCCATAGAGGTAGACAACTCTTACCAATCACAACTCCTTGTGATTCCCGTCCTGTTCGACCTTCGAACCACCATGGCCTCGAGGGACTCGACCAACCATGATGTTCGGTTAAGTCATTAACATCATTACAAGATGAGTCTGATTCGGTGATATACTCTCGAGGGACTCGACCAAGTATACCATGTCCTCAGGTCACCTCTGACATCTCTATATTATAGATAAGATGGCGAGATGCGATATAGGTGAGTCTCGAGGGACTCGACCAACTCAACCTACACCGGGAATCGGCTCCTAGCTATAACGATGGAAGGCCACGTGGGTCAATCTAATTGCCTTACGTTTACCAACTTAATATTATTAATGGAGAGGATTTTTGATTTGGTCTTCTAACATAATGTGTCACACACATACGTATTTAATATATATATCTACATCGCATGCAAATATATATATATATATATATATATATATATATATATATATACATATCTAGTAGGTGTATAACTAATCACACATCACATGAGCAATCACACCAGATGATTATGGACCATATCCTAATGTGATCAGGCCCGAGCCAGTAGGCCTAATCACTCACATCAAGGTCTATGTGTACTTCGGCGCATCTCTATGCCATGTGATCGTCCATCTCGCTTCGTCGGATCCATCGGCATCTCAACGCATCTCCATGCGTCGGATCGTCCGTCTTGGCCTCGTGAGTCACTCATGAGTCACGCTACCATTGCGCCTCCTCTGATAATTACAATATAATTACAGGCATGTAGGCCCGATAATAAACGAGAAAAATAGAGGCTCGCAGACCCTAATAATAATAATCACATGTACATACATCACATCACATGTCCATGATCATCTGTCCACATTATACATCACATGTATATGTTACTTTATAGGACTACTAGATAAAAAATAATAGTTAATTAAATTACTTAATTAACATATTTAATTTTTCTAAAAATAGGGACATAAAGGAATTTTCTGAATTCCTAAGGGTATTTTGGTCATTCGATAAAAAAGGATAGAGAATGGAATTTCTCAAATTCTGAGGGTATTTTGGTAATTCTGTCAAAGGGGACAGCATCTGGAATTTCTAAAATTCCGAGGGGCAAAACCGTCTTTTGTCTGAAAACCCTAACTCCTCTCCCTTTGTAGCGTTGCGGTCGCCACCACCCTGTCGGCAACGACCACTACGGTCGGGCGCGCTGCCCCTGCTCGCGGGCGTAGCGCCCGCAGGCGGTCCGTCCGCTAGCAGCAGTGCCCCTTGCGCGGCGGTGCCCCTTGCGGATGGGCCCACACTTGCGGCAGTCGCCGCGCGCGCGCGCGCTTGCGCTTGCGTGGCGCGCGCGCGGCCTTGTGCCTTGCGGGCTGGCGCAGCTGCGCGCTGCTTGCCTTGCGGGTTGGCCGCAACGCGCGCCTGCTGCTGCGGGCTAGCCGCGGCGGGCCGCTGAAGAAGAAGCGCGCGCGCCGTAAGCGCTACCCATGAGCTCCCATCAGCGCTCATGGCCATCCATCATGGCGTCGTCACGGGCATGCGCTCACCATGCCCGGTATAGGGTCTCTGGGATATTAGATGGATGCGATATTATAGATACATGGTAACCGAGGGCAAATAGGTCCAAAGGATTGGATTCCCCTGTATCGTCTGGGGGTCACGGCGTAGTGGCCTGGTACGTCCGCAGTCGATGAGTTGGGTGAATTATTATAGAGATAATAATTCACTAAGTCAGAAGGAGTTCTGACAAGTATGACTCACAGCCAACTCGATATTGGGCCTAGAGGGTCACACACATATGGTAGGTGTTGCGACGAATAGAGGTTCGGATATGGGATATCCGCTGAACCCCCTATCTTATTGGATGTCCATTAAGCCCCTGAATTATTAGATCCTGAGATGAGATCCAATAATTGCTAATAAGAGATTATTGGGTAGAGGCCCACTAATCCAAGAGGCTTGGGTAATTGGATGGAGATACAATACCCAATAGGGCAAAAGATCCATTAGGGTTTTTCAGGGGGGGCCTCTATAAATAGGAGGGGACCAAAGTTCTATCGGTTGAGGGTTTTTGGTAGCCACCTCCTATTCGCCTCTCCCAAGAGAGAGAGAGGTGCATCATCGCAATCCCTGCTATGTGGATACCGCTAGAGAGGAGGACACTTGACTTCCTTCATCCTCTCCCACAGATCTGCAGGAATTCAGGGATATACGATCTCCCTAGGTATCTTTCTTTAACACATGCAGTTTTCATGGATTTGTTTTGATGCACCGATCTTCGCACAATGACGGAAACTTTATACGGGAAATCTGGGGTTTTGTTTTTTTTGTTCTTCTGCTACGCATGAGATGTCGCTCTCCCCTTGTGGATTTCCCAACAGTGGTATCAATAACCATCCAGTATTCCATAGGCGGATCAATCAGTGAACTCATTCTCCAATGAGCACCTACACTGTACCCTCAGTGTCCCCACACGAGTAGCTATGAGACCAACTACCTCCATCATATGAACGGGTATACAGCACACCAGTCTATCTGGTTATCTCGATTTCCTTCTCGAGTAACCTATGACTAGGATAATTTAGTGTCTGTGTTTAAAGGTGAATCGATCTCATTATCGTGATCTCATCACGATCCGATTCCCATTGCACAAATCCAGGGACATCACAATATACATCTAGATAATATGAGATAATGCCAATAATCATAAGCAAAGAGATTGACGCAGCATGTTACAGGTGCAATCACTCATGTGATTGGCTTGTAGGGCACCTATAACTAGCAGGAGGTTCGGTCGACAATCGACAAAAGGCCTCAGACGTTAGGCATTGGGCCAAGAAGAGCGGAATTGTGCCATAGATATCGGGGTTGCGGAGGTCAACTATCGATTGGACAACAAGCCGCAAGAGAGGATGATGTGCCGAAGAATCGGATGAAGCGCCGACCAATGACGTGCCGGGCAACTAAATGTCAATTCACATTGTAATAATTGTCTAGATCGAAGTAGAGTTTTTGTTTATGTGTGTGCAGGATTAACTATGATAACGATGAAAACATTAAGCGAAACAAAGTGTCGGAAGACAAGTGTGATGGATCGTTGGGAGTTCAAGAGTTCGACGGAAGTCCGAAGATTCGTTGGGAGTATTGTCGGAACCGACCGAGAACGAGTAGGGAGCTTGTCGAAGGGTTTTCGGAAGTTCACTGGAAGGTTTGTCGGAAGTTCACGGAGCTTGCCAAGAAAGATCGGAGCTTGCCAATAAAGCTCGTTGGAACTCACCAAGATCATCATGTAGTTCGGGAGCTTGCCGGGAGTCCGTAGAATAGTTTCCGAGGGTTCGTCGAAAGACCGCCGGAAGTTCGTCGAAAGTTCACCGAAAGAAGTCTTGTCTTATGGACTTTGTAATAGCTTAGAAAATATCTTTAAAATTCATAGTTAGCACATAATTTGGTTTAGGATTAGGTGTTAATCCTATAAACCAAATTTGGGCCAATTCGGACTTCATTTGGATCAGTTTCGGTTGAGTTTTCGGCCCAAACTAGTGTGCTGAAATGACTGGCAGGCGGTGGCACTTGATGGCCAAACCTCAGGCGGTGGAACACTTCAGCTGTGTGGCACCGCCCAACACCTGAGGCCTATAAATACCCCACTCATTTAGAGTTTAGAGGGTGTCTAGAACTGAAAGAAGAAGGGGGAAACTCTCTTGAAAGTGTTTAAAATCTTCCCTCTAAGTTTTAAGAGTATTCTAGTCCAAGAGAGGGTAAGAGTGCTTGTAAGAGTTATCTCCTAAACCCGTCAAAAGGAGAGGTGCTGTAAGGGAGTTTATCCTCACCCGTTGGAAGGAGGATAGCTAGTAGAGAAGCTGGTGGCTTTAAGTGAAGAGGAATCGGGAGTGGACGTAGGTCGCATAACCGAACCACTATAAATCGGTTTACATTTACTTTCTTGCAACTTACTTTGCTGCAAACCACCTTCATTTGCTGCCTTACTTACTTAACTTCCTCTTCATCTCTTACGTATGCTTTAAAATTAAACCGCAATTGAATCGGTTTCAAACGAAACGTTGCTTTCATCGTACGAAGTTTCCAAAATTTATTTTAATCGTCGAAAATCTATCATTCTTTACCACCACTAATTCATCCCCCCTCTTAGTGCTGCTCGATCCCTAACAATTAGTATCAGAGCCACGTTATTTCTTATTCAGATTTACACCCGTAAGAAATGACTCTTCATGGTTTTCAAGAGGGCTTTTCAATTTTTCGTCCATCATTCCTTAACGATTCAGACTACACATATTGAAAAACTTGAATAAGAGTTTTCTTGATTTCTCTCGATTTAAACTTATGGAACATTGTTAAAAATGAATTTTAACTTCTCTCTAAACCAACGAATGAATGGTCGGACTTAGAGAAAAAATCTTTTTCTTTGAATGCAAAGGCTATGAATGTCTTATTTTACGCTTTGGACAAGAATGAGTTCAATCGAATTTCTATATGTGAAATGGCTTTTGATATTTAGCGAACTGTTGAAATCATGCACGAAAGAATGAGTAGAGTCAAAGACTCGAAAGTTTTCCGAATGGCACCAAGTGAGACTATCGATGACATATTCTCCCGTTTCTCGGATGTCATCAATAGTCTAAAAGCTCTTGGTAAATATTTTTCAGATTTTGAACTCGTAAGCAAGATTTTAAGATCTCTTCCAAAAAGATGGGATCCTAAAATAACCGCAATACAAAAGGCTAAAGATTTAAATAATTTACCTATTGAAGAACTAATTGGCTCACTAATGACATATGAAATGAGCCTCCTAGAACATTTTGAACTTGATGAACACTTGAACCACCTTCCAAAGAATAGGAAGGATTTAGAACTCTGAACTATGAAATGCCACTTGAGTGATGACTCAAGTGATGAGGACAATGAGAACTTTGAACTTCGAACACTAAATCTTAATAAGTTCATTAAACAAAAATCTAAAATACACAATGAACTTGAATAGAGGAAGAGGCCAAAGAAGAAGAAAAAGGTTTACAAAGAAGAATCAAGTAAAGAAGAGGTGAAATGGGCTTTGACGGTTTTCAACAATGAGGTAAGAAACTCACCCAAATTGCTTTTACCTTATTTTGAAATTACATGATGCTTTCCATGAATGCTTAACTTAGTTAGTAGGAATTTTTTTCATGCTTTTCTTATGTTTTTGGAAATTAAAAAATATTTTAAAAATAATACTATGCTTTTCTCTCTAGTACTTTTGAAAAGTAAAATTTTTGAATGGTGTATGCAACATTATGAATGATGATTGAATGATTTGTAATAATGATTGTACATCAACTATATGTTATTCTTGAAAATGTTTTGATGATAATTTTATAAGTATCATGCTTATGATTTGAAAATCTCTATCTTGGATTAATGGCTCCTAAACATTTTTATGATGAAATTTTTAGATGATGTATACCTATATGAAACAAATGAAACATATAAAAAGAAAAGTATATGATCATGATGAATTCATGATATTGCTTTTAGTTTTAAACAATGTGTATGTCTTATGTCATGATGAAAATTATTTCTCAAATTTATATGATGCTTGGCCTTTGTGTGAAAATGTGAATATGCTTAAACAAGATCAATCAACTTAAAGTGAAACACACTATCATGATGTTTTATAGTGAATATGTTTGGATTTGATAGTTTTGATGACAAAACTCAAGTTTTGGTGTTAAACATGGTACTCATCTTTTAAAACTTGAGCTCACCTATATGAAACAAATAATTTAAAATAAAAAATTAAAAATGTGCTATCATGATAATACAATTCTATGCATACGCTTTCCGTATCAATTTTCGATCTGAAACATGATACATATCTATGTATGTTATTCTTGGAAGTGTCTTAATGAAAATGTTTGTATTATGCTTGACTTTAGAATTTGATATGCTATAATGTATTTTTGGCTTTGACGTAATTTGTTTCGTACTTATACGATAATGCATACAATGATTTATTTTACAAAATTTGTCTTTCACTCTTGAATATGATACTAGTTTTTATTAAAGGGAAAGGCATACTTATTTGAAGGAAATCATAAAAAGGAAATGCATGATCTTGGAAAATTTTCTACCTCTAAAGTTTTCAGTTTTGATGAATCCATGTGAATTTTTTTTGAATCGAATCTTTTGGAAAATGCCACATGCTTAATGGAATTCCACTGAATGATCTTAATGATAATTTGCCTTTCCATCTTGAATGTTGACATTGTTAAATCTCGGATTTTGATGATGAAATCAATTGGTGAAATATTTGTACTAATCTCTTTGTTGAGATGAGTGTGCAGGAATAACTACGATGGAAAGAAAACATAACGTGATTTATCGAGGCCAAGTCCGTCGGGGTTCAAGAGTTCATCTAAGTCGAGAGATTTTCGGAAGAGTTGTTAGGAACCATCCAAGATCAAATCAGGGACTTGTCAAAGTTTTGAAAGTCCATTTCAAAGATCGTCGAAGGTTCGCGGAACTTAGGAAGATTCGAAACCAGCCGAAGACTAGTTGAGCTCGCCGGAGTATCTTTGGGAGACCACCTTGGTAGCAATCAGGGAAGCATCGAGGCCTGCCGGAATCTCGCCGTAGAACTCGTCGGAAGTCGACTTGAAGGGTGTCCGATCAAATCACGTTAAGTTATGTTCGTAATTTGCACATGAGTAGAGCAAGGATTTAAGAAATAAATCCTGCCCAAAATTCAGTAGGAGCCAACCAGGGCCACTCTTGTGTCAAGTTGAGATCTAAACAGGCCCCATTTAGCTCTGTCAGAATGGGGGCAAGCGGTGGAACCGCCCAAGCCTGGGCGGTGGAACATAAGCTCTGGGCGGTGGAACCGCTAAGCTCGGCGTAGCACCGCCCTGACACACAAAGCGGTGGAATCGCTTTGTCAAGCGTAGCAGCACCGCCATACATCGACGGGTGGAACTGGTCGGGCGGTGGCACCGCCTAAGCGGATCGAGCGTAGCACCGCCTAGTCACCGGATCGAGCGGTAGCACCGCCGCTGCCTGGGCGTGGTCGCTTCAGACGCGTCAGATCAAAGATCGACACAAAGTGTGGCACGCTTCGATGACAAGTGGTGTGGCACCGCCTTGACCACTGGAACATGGGAACTCCAAATTCACTTGGAATTTGGAGCCCAATTTTGAATCCACTTTGGATCTATAAATACCCCCTTTCTCACTGAAAGGGTACCCTTTTGAGCAAGAAAAAGTTTGAGTCTTGAGCTTTTGAAGAGTTTTGAAAAGTGTTGTTTTCTTTACTAAGTGTTCACCTTCTTCTTCTTCTTGAGAGATCTTGTACAAGTGTGAACATCTTGTAAAGGGTTGTAAAAAGGGGTGTTTGATCCTTCCCCTTCAAAGGACTTGCTAGTGGAAGAGCGGAGCCTCATCGCAAAGGCTTCAAGAGTGGATGTAGGTCATTTGACCGAACCACTATACATCATTGTGTCCTTAAATGTGTGAGTGTTTATATTTCTGAATCATTTCATTTCTTGGCTGCAAGTTCATAGTTAGTTCCTTCTCACAAGCAATTACTTTCAAGTTCTCTTTCGTCGAATCGAAATCTTCCTACGAACTTGTGTTTCTTTGCGAAATCGATTTCAAGAATACGAGTTTAATCCGCTGCACTAATTCACCCCCCCTCTTAGTGCCTTTTGATCCTTTCAATTGGTATCAGAGCAAGGTTTGCTCTCATATTGGTTTAAAACCCAAGAGAGATGGCCTACTCCGGTATGCAAGAGGGTCTCTCCATTACTCGTCCACCTATGTTCAATGGGTCGGATTATACTTATTGGAAGACTCGTATGAGGATTTTTCTTATTTCCATGGACTTCGAACTTTGGAACATTGTCGAAAATGGCCGCAAAATCTTCTCTTCCGATGAGTGAATGGAATGAGTCGGAGAGGAAGATTTTCGCTCTCAATGCAAAGGCTATGAATGCCTTATTTTGTGCACTTGATAAGAATGAGTTTAATCGGGTTTCCGTTTGTGAATCGGCTTTTGATATTTGGCGCACTCTTGAAATCACTCATGAAGGCACTAGCCGAGTGAAGGAGTCCAAAATCAACATTTTTGTGCATTCCTACGAACTTTTTCGGATGAAACCAAATGAGTCCATTGGAGACATGTACACCCGCTTTACGGATGTCATCAATGGACTTAAAGCTCTTGGTAAAGGCTTTTCGAATTTTGAATTGGTAACTAAGATTTTAAGATCCCTTCCAAAGTGTTGGGATCTAAAGGTCACGGCCATTCAAGAGGCCAAGGATCTTAAAGTATTTCCCATTGAAGAACTTATTGGATCTCTAATGACTTACGAGATGACGTGCCATGCTCATGAAGAGCTTGAGAACCCCCTTCCAAAGAATAGGAAGGATATGGCACTTAGAACACAAGAAGACCACTTAAAAGGAACATCAAGTGATGAGGATAGTGACAATGACATTGCACTTCTAACTCGAAAGTTTAAGAAATTCATAAGAAAGAACAAATTCAAAAATGACACAAAAGCAAATTTGAACACAAAAGGACCAAGTCATTTGCTACGAATGCAAGAAGCCGGGACACTTCAAGAATGAATGCCCTCAAGCCAAGAAGAAGTAATTCAAGAAGAAAAAAGCCTTGAAGGCCACGTGGGATGATTCAAGTGACTCCGAGGTTGAAGAGGCTAGCAACAAAGAGGAGGCAAACTTCGCTCTAATGGCATTTGGAGAAGAGGTTAGTGAGTTACTTAATGAAGAGTTATCTTTCGATGAACTTTCTATGGCTTTTCATGAATTGTTTGATGAATGTAGAACTATTAGTAAGAAGTTCAATTTGCTTAAGAAAGAGCATGCTTTATTACAAAGTAAATTCAATAGTCTTCAAAACCCTTCTCTACCCCCATGCTCTAAGTGTGAAGACTTAGATGCAACAAAAAGGGAGAACTTGCTACTCAAAGAGACCCTAAACAAGTTTAAGGTCGGTAGCAAGGGCTTAGACATGATTCTTGCTAACAAAGGTCATGTCGGAAATAGAAGTGGTATCGGATTTGTGAGAGGTTCTCACCAAAATCCCACCACCTTTGTTAAAGGGCCTACATTGCATGTATCACCCCATTTGAAATGTAATTTTTGTTGCAAACGGGACATGTTACCTACAAATGTCCATTCAAGAAAATTAGTCCACAAAAGTTGATATGGGTTCCTAAAGGAACCATAAACAATTCAATGATAAATTACAAAGTAAGTAGATCAATTTGTAAGGCACCCAAAATGAAATGGGTACCTAAAATCAATCCTCTTTTGTAGACAAACTCACAAGCTAGGAGCAAGAAATGGTATCTTGATAGTGGATGCTCAAGGCACATGACCGGAGATCCATCTCATTTCTCTATGCTCTCTAGCAAAGAAGAAGGATATGTCACTTTCGGAGATAACAACAAGGGTAAAATCATTGGCAAGGGAACCATAGGTAACAAATCGAGTTTTTCAATTGATGATGTGTTACTAGTTGATGGTTTAAAACATAATCTTTTAAGTATTAGTCAACTATGTGATAAAGGTTATGTTGTTAGATTTGAATCCAATGTTTGCATTATTGAAAAACCCAACAACAACATATCCATAATTGCTTTAAAACAAAACAATGTCTACACCATAAATATTGATAAATTAAGTAATGAAATGTATTTTTCGGTTTTGAATGATGACGCTTGGCTTTGGCATAGGAGGCTAGGCCATGCAAGCATGAAACTAATCTCTAAGATTTCATCTAGATATTTAGTAAGAGGTATCCCAAACACGAAATTTGTTAAGGATAAGGTATGTGATGCATGTCAACTAGGAAAACAAATAAAGACTAGTTTCAAATCAAAAAATCACATTAGCACCACTAGACCATTGCAATTGATCCACTTGGACTTATTTGGACCAATTGACATAACAAGCCTAGGAGGTAGCAAATATGCCTTTGTAATTGTGGATGACTATAGTAGATACACTTGGACCTATTTTTTGGCTCATAAAAGTGATTGCTTCAAATGTTTCTCTAAATTTTGTAAACTCACTCAAAATGAAAAAGGCTTTATGATCTCATCAATTCGAAGTGATCATGGAGGTGAATTTCAAAATCATGACTTCCAAAATTTTTGTGAAATAAACGGATACAATCACAACTTCTCTACTTCAAGAAATCCACAACAAAATGGAGTAGTAGAAAGGAAAAATAGAAGTTTGCAAGAAATGGCTAGAACCATGTTAAATGAATATAATTTACCAAAATATTTTTGGGCCGAAGCCGTGAATACGGCTTGCTATGTGATGAATAGAGTTCTAGTGAGACCATCCCTATCCAAAACTCCATATGAATTATGGAATGATAAAAAACCCAATGTTTCTTACTTTAAAGTTTTTGGTTGCAAATGCTTTATTTTGAATGAAAAGGATGCCTTAGGAAAATTCGATGCAAAATCCAATGAAGGCATATTTCTTGGTTATTCTTCCATTTCTAAGGCTTTTCGTGTTTTCAACAAGAGAACCTTACTTATAGAAGAATCTATTCATGTGGTTTTTAATGAAGTTTCCGAATTTAAGAAAAAAGATTTTGATGATGATTTTGGTCTTGATGATTTGAATTTGAATGAACCCTCTCAAAATAACATCTTGGATGCATCTTCTTCCCAAACTTCCTTACCAAAGGAATGGAAGTATGTAGATGCTCATCCCAAGGAGTTAATTATAGGAGATGCATCGAAAGGGGTTCAAACTCGCTCTTCTTTCAAAAATTTTTGTGCCCATGCTGCCTTTCTTTCTCAAGTTGAACCAAAATGCATTGTTGATGCCCTAAAAGATGATTCTTGGGTTATCGCAATGCAAGAAGAATTGAATCAATTTAAGAGGAATGAGGTATGGAAGCTTGTTCCTAGACCTAATGACCACTTAGTTATTGGTACTAAGTGGGTCTTTAGAAACAAGCAAGATGAATGCGGTATCGTGGTTAGAAACAAGGCTAGACTAGTGGCCAAAGGTTTCAACCAAGAAGAAGGTATCGATTATGAAGAAACCTTCGCTCCGGTGGCAAGATTGGAAGCCATTAGGATGCTCCTTGCCTATGCTAGTAGTAAAAATTTTAAATTATTTCAAATGGATGTCAAAAGTGCATTCTTAAATGGTTTTATTTCCGAAGAAGTTTATGTTGAACAACCACCCGGATTCAAAAACTCTCTATTTCCTAACCATGTGTTTAAGCTAACTAAGGCCTTATATGGTCTTAAACAAGCCCCTAGGGCTTGGTATGAGAGGCTTAGTTCTTTCTTGATTTTAAATAATTTCACTAAAGGCAAGGTTGATACTACATTGTTTATTAAATATTTTGAAAACAATTTTCTTATTGTTCAAATTTATGTTGATGATATTATTTTCGGATCTTGTAATAAATCACTATGTAAATTATTTGCTAAGGATATGAGTGATGAATTTGAGATGAGCCTAATGGGAGAACTAAATTTCTTTTTAGGACTTCAAATCAAGCAACTAAGTGATGGTATATTTCTAAATCAATCAAAATACACATTGGAATTGTTAAAACGATTTAATATGGATGGATCAAAAGAAATTAGCACTCCTATGAGCACCTCCACTAAATTAGATATGGATGAAAATGGAGAAAGTTTTGATCAAAAAACTTATAGGGGCATGATAGGTAGCCTGCTTTATCTCATTGCAAACTGCACGACATCATGTTCAGTGTAGGGCTATGTGCAAGATTCCAAGCTAATCTTAAGCTATCTCACTTGAAAGCTGTCAAGAGGATTCTTAGATATCTTAAAGGGACCCCTAATCTTGGATTATGGTATCCAAAATCTGAAAATTTTAGTTTGAAAGCTTATGCAGATGCGGATTTTGGTGGATGTAAAATAGATAGAAAAAGCACATCCAGGAACATGCCAATTTCTAGGACATGCACTTGTTTCTTGGACTTCAAGAAACAAAATTCGGTTGCACTATCTACAGCAGAAGCTGAATATATAGCTGCTAGTGCATGCTGTGCACAAGTTATCTGGATGAAAAATACACTAGAGGACTATGGAATCTACTTAAAAAATATTCCTATAAAGTGTGATAACACGAGTGCAATTTGTCTAACTAAAAATCCAATCCAACACTCTCGCACTAAGCACATTGACATCAGGCATCACTTTATACGTGATCATGTAAGTAGTAGAAATGTCACTCTTGATTTTGTTGATACAAATCATCAATTAGCGGACATTTTTACGAAACCTTTAAATGAGGAACAATTTGATTTTATTAGAAGGGAATTAGGCATGCTAAACTGTCCAAGTAAGTAAGTTTTTTTTTTTTTTGATGATGTCTTTTCTTGAAATTATGTTTAAACTATGATTTCCATCGATTTGATTCGGATTTTCCCATGGATTTATTCCTTTTGACTTCATCCCATCTCTGAGATTTTTCTTTAAAAAAAAAAGGAAAAACATGAAATCCGAATTTGTTTTTGTGCTACCGGCGAGTAGCACCATGCCATTCAGCAGCAGTAGAACCGCTGGGTAGTCAGCCCAGCGGTGGAATCACCCCTATTTGAAGCGAGTACCGCCCGAACACCCTGCTATAAAGTGTGTTAGGGCCGGCGGTAGAACCGCCTCCCCTAATCTGTGAACCGCCTCTCCTCACTCTTCCAAACTCTTCCAAACTTCAAATTGGTGTCATTTCTTCCCATCTAGAAGCCTGAGGAGATTTTATCTTGATTCAAGCTTCCTACATCTCAAAGAACCAATCTAAGGTAAAAACAGAATTATTTCTCTTTCCTTTTCTTGTGAAGTTTCATTCCTTTCTTCAATTGATTTTTGATCATTCCTGAATAGAAATGGCTTCTAGAAGAACATCAAGAGACAAAGGAAAAAGGATGGAGGTAGATTCATTTGACCAATCTTTGTTTAAATCACAAGAAGCCTCCCTTAGATTTTCTGAATTTGGTTCTAGACCCATTCATAAAGGAAAGTATGTTGATTTGAATCAATTAGGAAACTTAGAACCTATCATGTGGTTTGCAGACTTAGAGGCTTTACCTATTCTGCAAATTATTGAACCTATTTATCCACGTTTAGTTAAGTTGTTCTATGCTAATTTAACTGTGAATGATGATGGCTTGTCAACTTATCTTCTAGGTAATGAGATTCAAATATGTGATAATACTATATGCTCATTAATTGGAATTGTTGAAAGAGAGCTAGGGTGTTATTTTCGAGGAAAATAGGATATGGACACTGATTGGTGCCACTCACTCTGAAGCTTTAGAAAGCTGTGTTTGCAAACCCAAATTTAGGAATAATTCCCAAGAGTTGTGAACATTTATTACCTTTTAACTCTAAAATTTTGCATCACATTCTAATAAGCATTGTTATTCCTAAGCAGTTTCATCATGATGAGATCGGCCATTGAATTAGGTACCTTATATTGGATCATGACTAGACAACATTTCTGTTTTGGTTACCTAATCAGGCAGCACATGATAGAGGTCCTTTCTAAAGGATCAATGTTACCATATGGAGGTTTAATAACTAGACTATTGCATGCCCATAACATCTGCATTCCACCAGATGAAGAAGCAATACAAGTCGAAAGATTTAATATTATGGACGTTAAACTACTTAAACGACTTAGATGTACTTTCGAGCATGGAATAGGGGTTAGGCAACCTAGGAGATGTGATATACCTCCCCAGTAGACCATCCTGAAACACCAGTCCTTAGGGGAAATGAATCTCCTCCTCCTAATCCTTTTGTTGCAGCTACATCAGTGACATTTTCTGCTCCATCTTCTACTGATCCGATCATGAGAGAGTTAAATGAAGTAAAACTATAGCAAATTGAAATTTTGAAGGAAATGCGGAAGATGAACTTAAAGATCGATCACATGTATAGGCATCTTGGCATTCCTCCTGAGGAGTAGCTTGCTGTGTTTTCTTTTTGAACGATGTAAACTTGTGTTGTATGTTGACATTTATGTTGTATTCCTTACATCGTGACATCTTCTTGTTGACATCTATGTTGTCTTAACTTCATCTGTTGTGTTATCTTACATCTTTTCGCCACTTTGTGGAATGGTTTTCGGTTTTCTGATTTCCTTTTCCACATTTGTGATGTTTTTCGACCCTCCTTATTGTTATGATTCCCTCGTTTCCTTTTTGTTGATGACAAAGGGGGAGAAATGATATATGTATTGCCATATGATATGCGTTGTCCAACATAAACTTAGTTGGGTTCTTGATATCATGTTTTTTGATTATGTATACTTCATTGATATCTTTGATATCTATTTTGAAATCTTGAAATTAAAATTAATTATGTTAAATTCAAAAATTGAATTCAAGCAATTTTTCTTTATGGCATATACATAGGGGGAGTTAAGAATAACTCCATCACCAATTGATTGTCATCATCAAAAAGGGGGAGATTGTTAAATCTCGGATTTTGATGATGAAATCAATTGGTGAAATATTTGTACTAATCTCTTTGTTGAGATAAGTGTGCAGGAATAACTACGATGGAAAGAAAACATAACATGATTTACCGAGGCCAAGTCCGTCGGGAGTTCAAGAGTTCATCGGAAGTCCGAGAGATTTTCGGAAGAGTTGCCGGAACCATCCAAGATCAAATCAGGGACTTGTCGAAGTTTTCGAAAGTCCATTTCAAATATCGTCGAAGGTTCGCGGAACTTAGGAAGATTCGAAAACAGCCGAAGACTAGTTGAGCTCGCAGGAGTATGCTGGGAGACCACCGGTAGCAATCCGAGGAAGCATCGAGAGGCCGGAATCTCGCCATAGAACTCGCCGGAAGTCGACTTGAAGGGTGTCCGATCAAATCACGTTAAGTTATGTTCATAATTTGCACATGAGTAGAGCAAGGATTTAAGAAATAAATCCTGCCCAAAATTCAGTAGGAGCCAACCGGGCCACTACTGTGTCAAGTTGAGATCTAAACAGGCCCCATTTAGCTCTGTCCGAATGGGGGCAAGCGGTGGAACCGCCCAAGCCTGGGGCGGTGGAACCGCCAAGCCTGGGGCGGTGAAACCGCCATGACTGGCGGTAGCACCGCCGCGACACACACACAAAGCGGTGGAACCGCTTTATGCAAGCGTGTAGCACCGCCAGACATCGACGGTGGTGGAACCGCTGGTGAAGCGGTGGCACCGCTTGGCCACCGGGATGGAGCGGTAGCACCGCCGCTGGGGTGGTGGCACCGCTTCGACGGCAGTGCGTGTGGCACCGCCTTGACCACAGAAACATGGGAACTCCAAATTCACTTGGAATTTGGAGCCCAATTTTGAATCCACTTTGGATCTATAAATACCCCCTTTCTCGCTGAAAGGGTACCCTTTTGAGCAAGAAAAAGTTTGAGTCTTGAGCTTTTGAAGAGTTTTGAAAAGTGTTATTTTCTTTGCTAAGTGTTCACCTTCTTCTTCTTCTTGAGAGATCTTGTACAAGTGTGAACATCTTGTAAAGGGTTGTAAAAAGGGGTGTTTGATCCTTCCCCTTCAAAGGACTTGCTAGTGGAAGAGCGGAGCCTCATCGCAAAGGCTTCAAGAGTGGATGTAGGTCATTTGACCGAACCACTATACATCATTGTGTTCTTAAATGTGTGAGTGTTTATATTTCTGAATCATTTCATTTCTTGGCTGCAAGTTCATAGTTAGTTCCTTCTCACAAGCAATTACTTTCAAGTTCTCTTTCGTCGAATCGAAATCTTCCTACGAACTTGTGTTTCTTTGCGAAATCGGTTTCAAGAATACGAGTTTAATCCGCTACACTAATTCACCCCCTCTTAGTGCCTTTTGATCCTTTCAGACATTTTATTTTAAAGCAAAAGCATGCTTATAAGAAGCAAATTATATAAATAGAAATTTATAAAAATAAAATACAATCCTCTATCTTATCGATTTTTTCAATAAATCTATGCTTGTCACATATGAATTTATTGAATGTAATTTTGAGGATAATTTCGGATTTGATAAATGCTTGATTCATATTTACGACATAGATACATTTTAAAAATGAATCATGCTTCAATCATGTTCTATCTCCCAAAATTCATTTTGTTCTCCAATATATCTTCTTATTTACTAAAGAGGAGAATCTACCAAATGAATCATGAATTCAAATAAAATGATACAAATGAATCACTTATCGATATATCTTTTTGAAATATCCTTTTTAATGTGATGTTAATAACTTGAGATATCTTTTGGAATTCATGATACGAGTTTTAGCCTTTATGTCTTAAACGTTCATGCTTGTTTCTATTTGACATAAAAAAGACAAAGGCATATTCATACGAAATCATTGCAAATCACTAAAAGAGAAATGTATATTTCTTGAATATCTTTTTATCTCTAAAGTTTTTTATTTTTCATAAAAGACAAGTGATGAATTCATTATGATATTTTGTGAATCACTTGAATTATGAATGAGATTTTGATGAAGTGTTAAATTTTCAATCTAATCAAAGATTAATAAACTCATTTATGTGAATCTCTTGATCTATGAAAATGGTTTTGATGATAAGCTGTGTTCAAGTATATCTATGTCATTTATGAATCTTGTAAGAATGATCTTGATGAAATGAATAAGGTTTATAAATCATGATTTTGAATTCTTGACTTGAGATATATTTGAGAATCAAAATACTTTCCTCTATGATTGCTTCTTTTTATCATTTACCAAAGAGGAAAATAATTCAAATCGATGTCATTTATGCATCACATAAACTATGTTAACGATTTTGATGATTCGAACTTGAATGAGCTTTATCACAATCCAAGTCTTGATATATTGACATCTTTATACTTGGAATTTCTTTTAAAATATAATCTTGATAAAAAATTATAATGCATGAATCAAGTTATTTTACTATCTATTTGCAAATGAATCATAAATTATTTTCTATTAACTTTTCAATACTCAACTTGAGAGAATGTGCTTTGATGATTGAAACATTGCATGCATAATTTGATTTTTCTCTTATTTTTCAATACACATGACTTAATGATTGAAATATTAATGCAAATGTTTGATATATCACTTGTCATGGTTTGAATATCAATGTAAAAGAAATGTTGCTCTTCTTGATATCTTTTATGAATTTGAATAAGACTTGTTAAAGATTCTTGATTCATCTGTTAATCTCTTAGAATCATAACTTGACTTGTGTGAATCAAGATGCATGAAACAAATTGTTCTCTTTGCTATTTGCTATCAAATGAATCATGATTGATATTATTGTTATTTTACCTCCTATGATTCATGCTGTAAAAATTTTATAAATCATGATGCAATAAAATTGCTTATGCAATAATCAAGTTGCTCTTTGTGCTATATCTTTTCAAATGAATCATAAGCCTTGATGTCATATATTTCATGATCCTAGAAGTGACATGATTTCTTTGCCTTGTGTGGTAAATTGAATATTTGATAAATGAAATTTGCTTTATGATGAAGAATCATTGAATCATGACTTGATCTATGAGAATGCTATGTTCTTATGCATCATGATTCTAGGCTGTATATCCTTTATCATGAATTGGAACTTGATGCTAAAGAAAATATTTGTGAATCATGATTATGATTTCTCGGAACTATATGCTTAGAATTTATTTTAAAATCATGATCTTGATCTTGCTAAAATGAAAAGTTATGAATCATGAATGACATCTTTTGGTTTTGATTCTTGTTGAATTTACATATTGATATCGTTCATGACATGATTTCTCATGTTTCAATACCATCTTGTATGCATCATGTGATGATTGATATATTGATTGATGCAAATTTGTAATTGATCATTGGTTCCTCCCTTCTTTTTGACAATGATAAAGGGGGAGCTAAATTGCTAGCTTGTGCATCAAAAGAGAAAAATTTGCTAGCTTAAACATTGAGAAGTAAAATATTGCTATCTCAAGAGAGGCAAAAATCTTCCTCAACTTCACTTTTTCAACAAAATTGCTTGCATCTTTGTTACAAATTATTGTTGAATCTCATGCAAGATTATTTGTAGTATTAATTCTCCCTTCCTTTTTGACATTGATAAAGGGGGAGAAGGCTTTTGCTAGATTGCATATTACAAATGAATGCATAAGTCCTAGTATGCAAAGAAAGCAAAACTTGCAAGCTTGCTCTTCTCAAAAGAGAAGAAAGAAATTACAAAATTGCATGTATATCGCAAAAGAAGTCAAGAAAATGCATATCTTTGAATACAATTTGCTTGCACTTCTCAAAGGAACATAGAAAAACTTGCTATCATCACGACAAGTGTTATCTTGCCTATCATGATAAACTTGCCATGCTTAAATGTTGTATGATGTGATTAATAGCTAGTATGATTGTAAAATTTACATATTCTTTTAAACTAGCTATGATGCAACTTCTCCTTTTTGTTGATGACAAAGGGAGAGAAGTAGATTGATGACTTCATGTATTGTATTGAATATTTTATATATTTGCATGATGATTTGATAATTCTCATATTCTGTGATGAATGTTGCTTGGATTTAGGAAAATCCAATTATTTCTATCAATGGCATATTGATAGGGGGAGTTTGGTTAAACTCCGAGGAGTTATGGTTAACTCCGTTAGTCATCAATTAGTTGTCATCATAAAAAAGGGGGAGATTGTTGAATCTCGAATTTTGATGATGAAACTAATTGATTGTGATTTGTGGTCTAACTGCGTTTTGAGTTACGCAGGTCTACTATCGATCAGAATTAAACAGTTGATGCTGGAGGAATTGACGTTGCGTCAGATGATCACATCAGGATATTGGATGTCGAGCTGGAGGTTCGGTCGATAATCGGCAGAAGGCTTCAGACGTCGGGCATTGGTAAGAAGAGCAGAGTTGTGCCATGGATATCGGGGTTGTAGAGGTCAACCATCGATTGGGCAACAAGCCGCAAGTGAGGATGATGTGCCAAAGAATCGGACGAAGCACTGACCAATGACGTGCCAGGCAACTAAATATCAATTCGCGTTGTAATAATTGTTTAGATCGAAGTAGAGTTTTTGTTTGTGTGTGTGCACGATTAACTACGATAACGATGAAGACATAAAGCGAAACAAAGTGCCGAAAGACACATGTGATGGATCGTTGGGAGTTCGAGAGTTCGACGGAAGTCCAAAGATTCGTTAGGAGCATTGTTGGAATCGACCAAGAATGAGTAGGGAGCTTGTCGAAGGGTTTTCGAAAGTTCGCTAGAAAGTTTATCGAAAGTTCACGGAGCTTGCCAAGAAAGATTGGAGCTTGCCAATGAAGCTCATTAGAACTCGCCAAGATCATCGTGTAGTTTGGGAGCTTGCCGGGAGTCCGTAGAATTGTTTTCGAGGGTTCGTTGGAAGATCGTCGGAAGTTCACTGAAAGCTCACCGAAAGAAGTCTTGTCTTATGGACTTTGTAATAGCTTAGAAAATGTCTTTAAAATTCATAGTTAGCATATATTTTGATTTAAGATTAGGTGTTAATCCTATAAACCAAATTTGGGCCAATTCGGACTTCATTTGGACTGGTTTCGGTCGAGTTTTCGGCCCAAACCAGTGTGCTGAAATGACCTGGGCGGTGGCACCGCCCAGGTTGGGCAGTGGCACCACCCAATGGCCGAACGTTGGGCGGTGGAACCGCCCCAGGCTGGTGGTGGCACCGCCTAGCGCCCGAGGGCACCAGCGGTGGCACCGCCCAGTACCGCCAAAATCGGGAAAACCGAGGCACTTCAAATTTGGGCTCCAAATTTAGGCTCCAAATTTGAATCCTCTTGAGGCCTATAAATACCCCACTCATTCAGAGTTTAGAGGGTATCTAGAACTGAAAGAAAGAAGGAGGAAACTCTCTTAAAAGTGTTCAAAATCTTCCTTCTAAGTTTTAAGAGTGTTCTAGTTCAAGAGTGGGGTAAGAGTGCTTGTAAGGGTTATCTCCTAAACCCATCAAAAGGAGAGGTGTTGTAAGGGAGTTCATCCTCACCCGTTGGAAGGAGGATAGCTAGTGGAGAAGCCGGTGGCCTCAAGTGAAGAGGAATCAGGAGTGGACATAGGTCGCATGACCGAACCACTATAAATCGGTTTGTATTTACTTTCTTGCAACTTACTTTACTGCAAACCACCTTTATTTGCTGCCTTACTTACTCAACTTCCTCTTCATCTTCTTATGTATGCTTTAAAGTTAGAATGCAATCGAATCGGTTTCAGATGAAACGTTGCTTTCATCGTACGAAGTTTCTGAAACTTGTTTTAATCGTCGAAAATCTATCGTTCTTTACCACTGCACTAATTCACCCCCCCCCCTCTTAGTGCCGCTCGATCCCTAACAAGCCTGATACCCAAATTCATCGTCCGAAGCCTTCTACTGATACATCGATCGATCCTCTGACTCGACGTCTAATCTTCTGACATGTTCCACTCCAGTCCAACATGGATTCTTCCAGCTTTAATTGTCTTTCCCAAATTGAAGCTAGTCCCACATCACTCAAAACGTAGATCAAATCATCAACATTATCAATTAGTTTCATCATCAAAATTTGTGATTCAACAAACGCTGTTGTAATATTTTGAGAGTTCACCTCCACTAGTTCTAGCTTAGAATTCTGTTTAAGGAGTAGTGAGTGAATTATAAAAAAGTGAACTCCTAAACCTATTAAAAGGAGAAAATATCTGTAAAAGGGGTAATTGATCTTTGCATATTGAAAGAAGATCAATAGTAAAAGTCGATGACCTCGACAGAGGAGGAATCGGAAGTAGACATAGGTCACAATGACCGAACTACTATAAAATTGGTGTGCACTCTCTTCCTTCTTAGTTTTGCTATTTAGTTATACTACATAATGCCTTATTTGCTTTATGAACTTTTTTGAAGTTAAAATGCTTTTTTGATATAATTTTTATCAAGTAGAAAGTATTCTAAATCATAACCGTTTTTAACGTACGCACTAATTCACCCCCCCCCCTTTTGAGTGCTGACTTAATTCTAACAACTGATATTAGAGTGAGGTTACTATCAATTTGGTTTAAAATCCAAGAGAGATGACTTTCACTAGCAATCAAGAGGGTCATTCTATCACACGTCCTCCTATGTTCAATGGGATGAACTACATGTATTGAAAAACTAGAATAATTTTTTTTTAATTTCTATGAATTTTAAGTTATGGAGTATAAGTCTTCTAATCCAATAAATGAATGAAATGATTTGGAGTAGAAGACTTTCTCTTTGAATGCCAAAGCAATAAATGCTTTGTTTTGTGCTTTAGATAAAAATGAATTTAATCGGATTTCTATTTACAAAATTATATATGAGATTTGGCACACACTTGAAATCAACACGAAGGCACAAGTAGGGTTAAGGAGTCAAAAATTAATTTTTTGGTTTATAGCTATGAATTGTTTCGTATGAAACCAAGCCAGACCATTGGAGACATGTACACTCGGATTACAAATGTCGTCAATAGTCTAAAAGCACTTGGTAAAAGTTTTTCTTATTTTGAACTTATTAATAAGATATTAAGATCCCTTCTAAAAAGTTGGGATCCTAAGATAACAACAATACAAGAAGCCAAGGACTTGAATAACTTTCTGCTCGAAGAACTTATTGAGTCTCTGATGACCTATGAAATAACTTGCGATGCACATGATGAACTTGAGAACAACCTTTAAAGAATACGAAGGATTGAGCACTTAGAACTTAAGAAGACCACTTGAGAGAAAACTCAAGTGATGATGATGATGTTGATGATGACTTGGCACTTCTAACAAGGAAATTTAAAAAATTCATAAAAAGAAACAAAACTAAACATGACACTAAAAATAAAAATGAACTCAAAAAGAACCAAATAATTTACTACGAATACAAGAAGCCAGGGCACTTAAAAAATGAATGTCCCCAAGTGAAGAAGAAGCAAATGAAGAAAAAGAAATCACTTAAAACTATTTGGGACGATTCAAGCGCATCGGAAGACGAGGAGCCAACCAAAAAAGAAATTGCTAACTACACATTAATGGCGTTTGACAACGAGGTAAGTAACTTAATTGAAGCCCATTTATCTTTTGATGAGTTTTTAAGTACTTTTCATGATTTGTTTGATGAATATAAATTAGTTGGTAAAAAATATAAATTGTTAAAAAAAGATTATGCTTCTCTCTCTAGTGAACTCGAAAAATTAAAAAATGAGCATGATAAGTGTATGTTAACACCTTGTACTCAATGTAAAGAATTAGAGTCACTTAAAAAAGAAAATTTGTTACTACATGAAACTTTAGAAAAATTTAAAATAGGAAGCAAATATTTAAACATGATCCTTGCTAATAAGGGTTATGTTCATAGAAAGAATGGAATCAGCTTTATGAGTAACACTCATTAAAAGCCAACCATCTTCATTAAAGGCCCGACTTTACATGTTTCATACTGAAACTGTTGGGTCTCGGATTTTGATGATAAAACTAATTGATTATGTTTTATTGTCTAATTGTATTTTGAGTGACGTAGGTCTACTATCGATCAGGATTAGATAGTTAACACAGGATAAATCAGTGTTACACCAGAAGAGATCACGTCAGTATATTGGACGTCGTGCTAGAGGTTCGATCAATAATCGGCAGAAGGCTTCGGACATCGGGCATCGAGCTAGAAAAAGTGGTATTACGCCAAGGAGATTGGGGTTATAGAGGTTAACCACCGATTGGGCAATAGTCCACAAAAGAGGACGGTGCGCCGAAGAACTAGACGAAGCGTCGACCAATAATGTATCGGGCATCAGGAGGTTGATTTGTGTAATTGACTAGATCGAAGTAGAGTTAAGGTTTATATGTGCAAGATTAACTACGATAATGATGAAGACATAAAGCGAAGCAAAGTGCTGGAGTCAAGTGCAATGAAATCGTTGGGAGTTCGAGAGTTCGACGGAAATCCGATGATTCTTCGGGAATGCTACTGGAACTGGCCAAGAATGAGTAGGGAGCTTGTTGAAGGGATTTCGGAAGTTCGTTGGAAGGTTCATTGGAAGTTCACAGAGCTGGCTGAGAAAGATCGGAGCTTGTCGAAGAAGCTCGTTGGAACTCATCAAGACTGTCATGAAGTCTAGGAGCTTGTCGGGAGTCCGCAGAATGGTGTCCGAGGGTTCGTCGGAAGACCACCGGAAGTTCGCCAGAAGCTCGCCGGAGGAAGACTTAATGTGCCAAACTTTGTATTAGCTTAGGAAATATTTTTAATTTCATAGTTAGCACATAATTTAGGTTAGGATTAGGTGTTAATCCTATAACCCTGGTAGGGGCTAATTAGGCCCTATAATGGATTGGTTTGGGTCGAGTTTAAGGCCCAACCAGAAGTGTTGGACCATGTCTGGCGGTGGCACCGCCCAGGTCCAGCTCCCCAGGTTGTACTGGGTAGTCGTACAACCTAGTGCTAGTCATATGTGCCCAGCAAGCCAATCACACGAGTGATGACACTTGTGACTTGATATACACTCTTTCTCTTTGCTTATTAATAGGTATTTTATCACTTTATCTTGCGTGTTGCGTATATTGTTATGTCCTTGGATCTGTGCAGTGCGAATCGGATCGTGATGAGATCACGATAATGAGATCGATTCACCTTTAAACATAGACCCTAAATAATCTTGGTCATAGGTTACTCGAGAGGGACATCGAGACAACCGGATAGACTAGTGTGCTGTATACCCGTTCATGTGATGGAGGTGGCTAGTCTCATAGCTACTCGTGTGGGGACACTAAGGGTACACTGTAGGTGCTCATTGAGGAATGAGTTCACTGATTGATCCGCCTATGGAATGCTGGATGGTTAATGATACCTCACGTTAGACAATGATTCCTTAGTCCCAGTAGTGTATCTGGTTCTTAGACTTAAGACACCAAGGATGTCCTGTATGAGCACTCCACTCTTTGCTACCAGACTTATAGGTTTGGAAAATTTCAAATCTAGTGCAGCCGGTTATTGGGAGTGATAGCCAGCCTTACGAGGGCTATTGAGTGTCAATAGAGGATCATCCACTTTTCGTATCATGAGAGGAATATCCCATGTATTCTTGCTCGAACAAATTCTTGGCCAAGGTTATTTGGATTGAGAGAGAAAGAGTTCTCTGGGAGAATCCGACAAGAGCAAGACTCGAGGAGAGACCATATGGGCCTGACAGCATCATTCTCGATATAGAGTCTCTAGGATATTAGTTGGATAAGGGACTATAGATACATGGTAATTGAGGACAGATTGGTCCAAAAGATTGGATTCCCCTATATCGTCTGGGGGCTGTGGCGTAGTGGCATAGTACGTCCGCAGTCGATGAGTTGCATGAATTATTATAGAGATAATACTTCACTAAGTCAAAAGGAGTTCTGACAAGTATGACTCGCGGCTAGCTCGATATTGGGCCTAGAGGGTCACACACATATGGTAGGTGTTGCGATGAGTAGAGATTCGGATATGAGATATTCGCTAAAGCCCCTATCTTATTGGATATCCATTAAGCCCCTGAATTATTGGATCCTAAGATGAGATCCGATAATTATTAATAAGAGATTATTGGGTAGAGACCCACTAATCCAAGAGGCTTGGGTAATTGGATGGAGATCTAATACCCAACAGGGCAAGATCCATTAGGGTTTACAGGAGGCCTCTATAAATAGGAGGGAACCAAAGCTCTATAGGCTAGGGGGTTCTTTTGGTAGCCACCTTTTGTTCTCCTCTCCCCAAAGAGGTTCATCGTCGTAGTCCTTGCTGTGTGGATACCGCTAGAGAGGAGGACGCTTGACCTTCTTCATCCTCTTCTACAGATCTGTAGGGATTCAGGGATATACGATCTCTCTAGGTATTTTCTTTTACCCATACAGTTTTCGTGGATTTATTTTTGATGCACTGATCTTCACACAACGATGGAACCTTTCTACGGAAAATATGTGGTTTTATTTTTTGTTCTTCCGCTGCACATGAGATGTGCCTCATAGGATTTCCCAACAATGATATCAGAGCTAGGTTGTTCGTGCGAAGATTGAATATTAAATTGCATGTGTTGTGATTTAGAATAGTTTTTATCATCAAAATCGTTAACACAAAAGGTGAGGAAGGGCAGCAAGTGTTGCTGCCCTTGTTGTGCTCGCACGGCTGTCACAAGGCTACTTGTAACGGCAGCGGCGGTGATGGTTATGTGCAATGAGACCGTAGGCAAGCTGCGGGTGGCGACAGGTGGCCGGCGACCTACTGCCTGCCTGCAAGGCTTGGGCAAAGACACCCGCGGGGGCAGCGACGGTTGCGGGCACTACCCCGCAGCCCGCGAGTAGAGGCACCTGCGGTGGTAGCATTGCCTATGGGGCAGCAACACCCGCGAGGTCCCTGCGGGCGGCACCCGCAGTGGCAACGCTCCCTGTGGGGCAACGACGCCCGTCGTAGGCAAGGGCGGCGCGCTAGCGGGTAGTGGCCGCCGCTGGCAGGGTGGCAGTGGCCACAATGCCGCAACGTAGCAGGCAGAAGAGGGATTAGGGTTTTCTGAGCAAAAGATATTTTTGTCCCTTAGAATTTTAAAAATTTCGGTTTCTGTCCCTTTTGACTGAATGACCAAAATACTCTTCAAAATTAAAAAATTCTCTCTATGTCCCTGATTTCTAAAAAATATTAGTTGATTAAAATATTTAATTAACTATTATTATTTATCTAGTAGTCTTATAAAATAACATATATATGTGATGTATGATGTGGACAAATGATCATGGACTTGTGATTTAATGTGTGTACATGTGATTATTATTATTGGGGCCTGTGAGTCTCTATTTTTCTCATTTATTGTCAGGCCTGTATGCTTGTAATTATATTATAATTACATGAGGAGGCATAACAGGAATGTGAAAGCGATAGTGGGACCCACGAGGCCAAGACGGACGAGATGCATTGAGATGCCGACGGAATCGACGAAGCGAGAAGGATGATCACAGGGTATGGAGATGCGCTAAAGCACACATAGATCTTGATATGAGTGATTGGGCCTATTGGCTCAGGCCTGATCACATTAGGATGTGGTCCATGATCATCTGTTATGATAGCTTATATGATTTGTGATTGATTATACACCTACTAGATATGTATATATATTTATATGTGATGTAGATATATATTAAATATACGTGTGTGTGACACATTTTGTTAGGAGACCAAATCAAAATCCCCTCTATTAATAATATTAAGTCGATAAACGTGAGGTAATTAGATTGACCCACGTGGCCTTCCATTATTATAGCTAGGAACCGATTCCCGATGTAGGTTGAGTTAGTCGAATCCCTCGAAACTCACCTATATCGTGTTTCGCTATCTTATGTATGACATAGAGATATCACCGATGACCTGAGGATATGGTATGCTTGGTCGAGTCCCTCGAGAGTATATTATCGAATCAGACTCATCTTATAACGATGGTGATGACTTAACCGAACATCATGGTTGGTCGAGTCCCTCGAAGCCATGGTGGTTCAGAGGCCGAACAGGACGGGAATCACAAGGAGTTATGATTGGTAAGAGTTGCCTACCTTTACGGGCTTAACATAATTGGTCGAGTCCCTCAAGATTACGTTAAGATATCGATTAGATCTCGATCCTCACTAAAGATTTGTCGGGGGTCTTCGATTCACATACCGGAGGGTGTTGTGTGTCTCACAAAAAATTAGTGGGAGTACATTAAGATAGAAGTCCTTGTCTTAACTGTTTAATTTTTGCAAAGTCTGCATGTTATTTATTTCTACTACATCTTTAATTTCAAAAAATATTGCTTTTAAATCCTTTACGTGACATATTTGATGCCAACCGCCTCATTGGTCCAAATTATATAAATTGGCTTCGCAATCTAAGAATCGTTCTCACGATGGAGAAAATCACGTACGTCTTTGATATAGTGATCCCTACACCCAATGAAGGGGCAAAAAAGGATGAGATCACTCGTTATGTGAAGTACATAGATGATTCCACTCTTGCTCAGTGTTATATGTTGGCCTCTATGACTACTGAGTTAGAGAGACAACATGAAAGTATGGATGCTAATTCCATACTCCTGCATCTCGGTAAACTATTTAAGGAACAGGGAAGAACTTAGCGATATGAGATATCAAAGAGTCTTTTCTGTGCTAGGATGACTAAGGGGACACCGGTTCAGAACCATGTCCTTAAGATGATTTAGTAGATCGAGAAACTCACAGATCTAGGAATGATCCTAGAGGATAACCTGTGTGTGGATCATGTGCTTCAGTCCCTACCAGATTCCTTTTCTCAATTCATAATGAATTTTAATATGAACAAACTTGAGATGACCCTCCCAAAGCTCCTCAATATGTTGAGAGAAGCAGAAAGCACCATCAAGAAAGAGAAGCCAGTTCTCTATGCTAGTGAGATTAGAAAGAATAGGAAGGCTAAGAAATCCCTTAATAAGAGCAAGGGCAAGGGCAAAACGGGTAAGCCAAAGGTTGCCAAGAAAGACCCAATAAAGGACAAAGGCCAGTACTTCCACTATGGCAAAGATGGGCACTGGAAGAGGAACTGCAAAGAGTACCTTACAGAGAGGGAAGCTTGCAGAAGCTTCAGGTACATTCATGATCAGTCTTCATTTGTTAGAATCTTATGATAACACTTGGGTATTGGATATTGGGAGTGCTTATCATATCTGTAATTTGTTGCAAGTTCTAGCAGGACCTAGGAGATTGAACAGAGGTGAGATGGACCTTAAGATAGGCAATGGAGCAAAGGTTGCTGCAGTGGCTATTGGTAAGGTCACCTTACATTTGCCTGGTGGAGCTATTATTGTATTAGATGCATGCTATTATGTTCCTTCCATTATCAAAAATATTATTTCCATTTCATTTTTAATAGTTAGTGGATATAAATTAGTTTTTGAGAACAATAGTTATTCAATAATAGTAGATGATGAGATCATCACGAGAGGAATATTGTATAATGATTTATTTATGCTAGATACAGCTCCACATATCATGAGTGTAAGTGAGTCTAAGAGAAAATGAGAAGAGGTGAACAATGCATATCTATGACATTGTAGGCTAGGTTACATCCATGAGGGAAGGATTCAAAAGTTGCTGAAGAATAGATATCTAGATCCATTTGACTATGAGTCATATGAAACTTGTGAACCTTGCCTTCGGGGAAAGATGACCAACTCTCCATTTAGTAGAATTGGAGAGAGAGCCACTGAGTTATTGGAACTCATACATAGTGATGTATGTGGTCCCATGTCGACTCATGCCATAGGTGGTTACTCCTACTTCATTACTTTCACTGATGATTTATCAAGATACAGACATGTGTACTTGATGAAGTACAAGTCTGAGGCTTTTGAGAAATTCAGGGAATATAAGAATGAAGTGGAGAACTAGACAGGAAAGAGTATTAAAACCATTCGATCAGATCGAGGAGGTGAGTACTTGAGTACAGAGTTCATCTAGTTCCTCAAAGACCATGGGATTTTATCCCAATGGAGACTTCCTTATACACCGCAGCTTAATGGTATATCAGAAAGGAGGAATTACATACTATTAGTCATAGCGCATTCCATGATGAGTTTTGCCGACCTACCCATCTCATTATGGGGATATGCCCTAGAGACCATAGCATATCTTTTGGACAAAATTCCAACTAAGTCAGTAATGTCTACTCCATATGAGATATGGAATAGGAAGAAGTCCGATCTTAAGGTTGTTAAGATTTGGGGCTGCCCTGCCCACGTTAAGAGATATAACCCTGATAAGTTGAAATCTAGGACAGAATGGTGCAAGTTCGTGGGATACCCCAAGGAAACTTGTGGGCATTATTTCTATCACCCTAAGGACCAAAAGGTCTTTGTAGCTAAGAGAGCAGTGTTCCTTGAGAATGAACACATTCTTGGTGGAGATAGTGGGAGCATGATAGAGTTAAGCAAGATTGGAGAACCTAGCTTAAGCATCATTCCATAACAGAGTCTGTTCAGTACCTAGCACACAAGTTCTAACTTTACGTAGGTTCGGTAGAGTATCCCATTCTCCTGTGAGATATATGGGACATATCAGAAGAGAAGATGTTGATGATATTGATCCTCAGACCTACGAGGAGGCTATTATGAGCATAGACTCCGAGAAATGGTAAGAAGCCATGAATTCAGAAATGGATTCCATGTACTCTAACAAGGTTTGGAACCTAGTTGATGCACTCGAGGGTATTGTACCCATTGGCTGCAAATGGATCTTCAAAAAGAAGATCGGAGTAGATGGAAAGGTAAAGACCTATAAAGCAAGGCTAGTGGCTAAGGGGTATCGTCAAAGGCAAGGTGTTAACTATGACAAAACTTTCTCACCTATAGCTATGCTAAAATCTATTCGAATTCTATTGGCTATTGCAGCACACTATGATTATGAGATCTGGTAGTTGGATGTCAAAACCATATTCCTAAATGGCAACCTCAAAGAGAAGGTGTATATGATATAGCCTAAGGGATTCATGTCCAGGGATAATCCAGATAAGGTGTGCAGGTTGCTTAGGTCCGTTTATGGACTGAAGCAAGCTTTACAAAGTTGGAACATAAGATTTGATGAGGCGATCAGATCTTATAACTTCGTTAAGAACAAAGATGAGCCTTGTGTGTATAGGAAGGTAAGTAGGAACACTATCACCTTATTGGAATTATATATGGATGACATCCTGATCATTGAGAATGATGTAGGAATACTCTTCATAGTAAAAGCTTGGCTATCTAGGCACTTCTCCATGAAGGACTTAAGGGAAGCATCCTGTATATTGGAGATACGGATCTATAGAGATAGATCTAAGAGAATGCTTGGCTTGTCCTAGTCCAGGTACATAAACACCATTGTCAAAAGGTTTGGCATGAAAAATTCTAAGAGAGGCAGCAAATGAGGGAGTCTGGATGAAGATGTTCATCACAGATTTGAGAGTCATGTTGAGCAGTGAGGAGCTGATTCCCTTAAATTATGATAAATATGGGGTGATTATTCAAATAAGGGAACCTGGGTCTTATCAGAAGTATTCTGAGGAGGTTCTAGCTTATTAGAGAGATCGTGGCTCTAAGAGATGTAGTAGTGGAAAGAGTTCCATCCGAAGATAACATTGCAGATCCATTGACAAAGCCATTGACTCAGATTATCTTTGAGCGTCACAGAGGTCTGATAGAGATCAGACACGTAGGTGATTGACTTAAGGTTAAGTGGGAGCTTGCTAGTCATATGTGCCCTGCAAGCCAATCACATAGGTGATGATACTTGTGACTTGATATGCACTCTTTCTCTTTGCTTATTATTAGGCATTTTATCACTTTATCTTGCATGTT
This sequence comes from Musa beccarii, assembly GCA_024322285.1. Lineage (NCBI taxonomy): Eukaryota > Viridiplantae > Streptophyta > Magnoliopsida > Zingiberales > Musaceae > Musa > Musa beccarii. The sequence goes on from CM044394.1 coordinate 27,542,664, forward strand.
GCATATATTATGATATCCTTAGATCTGTGCAATGGGAATCGGATCATGATGAGATCATGATAATGAGACCAATTCACCTTTAAACATAAACCCTAAATAATCCTGGTCATATGTTACTCGAGAGGGACATTGAGACAATCGGATAGACTGGTGTGCTGTATACCCATCCATATGATGAAGGTGGCTAGTCTCATAGCTACTCGTGTGGGGACACTAAGGGTACAGTGCAGGTGCTCATTAGGCAATTAGTTCACTGATTGATTTGCCTACGGAATGCTGGATGGTTATTGATACCTCACATCAAACAACGATTCCATAGTCCCAGTAGTGCATCTGGTCCTTAGACTTGAGATACCAAGGATGTCCTGTATGAGTACTCCACTCTTTGATACCGGACTTATAGGTTTGGAAAGTTCCAGATCTAGTATAGCCGGTTATTGGGAGTGGTAGCCAACCTTACGAGGGCTATTGAGTGTCAATAGAAGTTCATCTCCGCTCTCGGTATCATGAGAGGAATATCCCATGTATTCTTGCTCGAACAAACTCTTGGCCAAGGTTATTCGGATTGAGAGAGAAAGAGTTCTCCGGGAGAATCCAACAAGAGCAAGACTCGAGGAGAGACCATATGGGCCTGACAGCACCATGCCTGATATAGAGTATTTAGGATATTAGATGGATGAGGGACTATAGATACATAGTAACTGAGGACAGATAGGTCCAAAGGATTGGATTCCCCTATATCGTTTGGGGGTTGTGGCTTAGTGGCCTAATACATCCTCAATCGATAAGTTGGGTGAATTATTATAGAGATAATAATTCACTAAGTCAGAAAGAGTTCTGACAAGTATGACTCATGGCTAGCTCGATATTAGGCCTAGAGAGTCACACACATATAGTAAATGTTACGACGTGTAGAGGTTCGGATATGAGATATCTGCCGGAGCCCCTATCTTATTGGATATCCATTAAGCCCCTGAATTATTGGATCCTAAGATGAGATCCAATAATTACTAATAAGAGATTTTTGGGTAGAGACCCACTAATCCAAGAGGCTTGGGTAATTGGATGGTAGTTTACAATAACTCATTACAACAAGGTCTAGACATTATGTTTAGTGTTGGACTTTGTGCTAGATTTTAATCTAATCCTAAGCTATCTCACTTTAAAGCTGTTAAAATAATTTTTAGATACCTAAAAGAAACTCTTAATCTAGGATTATGGTATCCAAAATCCAAGAACTTTGAATTAACTACTTATGTTGATGCTGATTTTGCTGGATGTAGAATAGATAGAAAAAGCACATCTGGAACATATCAATTCTTAGGTTATGCACTTGTCTCTTGGTCTTCCAAGAAACAAAATTTGGTTACACCATCTATAGCCGAAGCCAAATATATAACAGCAAATGCATGTTGTGCACAAGTTATGTAGATGAAAAACATATTAGAATATTATAGAATTCACTTAAAAAATATCCCTATAAAATGTGATAATACTAGTGCTATATGTTTAATAAAAAAATCTCATTCAACACTCTAGAACTAAACATATTGATATTAGGTATCATTTTATAAGAGATCATGTTAATAACCATGATATATCCTTAGAAACATCAATTAGCTGATATTTTTATTAATACAAAACATCAATTAGCTGATTTTTTATTAATACAAAACATCAATTAGCTGATATTTTTATAAAACCTTTAAATGAGGAATAATTTGATTTTATTAGAAGAGAATTAGGCACATTAAATCTTCCGAATCCATGAGTTTCTCTTGTAAATTTTTTAGATTTATTGATTTTAAAAAATAAAGCTTTTATTGAGTTTATTTCTAATCTTCTTCTTGTAATCTCATTCATGGATTTTTGATACACTTGCTTCGTCGATCTTTTCCTATAACCCCCTTATACTTAAAAAAGAAGAGTTTTCATTTATGGATTTTTGATATACTTGATTCTGTTAGGATCGAGTCCGACACTAAGAGTGGGGATGAATTAGTGTAGTAGTTAAAAACATTTGATTTATGTGATTTTGAAAAACTCGTACGATAAAAGATTTTTTTCGATGAAAGCATATCGAAAATGCTTCAAACTTGAAAGCGTTTACAAGTAAATGATGTAGAGAAGAAGTAGGGTAGTAAGCAAGTAAAATGGTTTGCATCAAAGATAAACAACAAAGTAAAATGTAAACTGATTTATAGTGATTCGGTCATCCAACCTAAGTCCACTCCTGATTCCTCCTTCGCCGAGGCTACTGGCTTTCACTATCAGTTTTCTTTCAACCGGACAAAGACTAACTACCCTTACAACTTAATTCTCCTTTTAACAAGTTCAGGAGTTAACTTTTATAGCCCTTACAACCCCACTCACCCCTCTCTTAGACTTAACCAATTATAAACTAGAGGGGAAGGATTTTTCACACTATTACAATAGAGTTTTTCCTCTTTTCTTTCTTAGTTTGGTGTATGTATAACTAAGGATAAGAGAGTATTTATAGGCCTCAAGGTGATTCAAATTTGGAGCATAAATTTGAATTACCTCGATTTTTAGTGTACTAGTGGTACCACCACCAGTTCTGCTATTACCACCGCTAGTTGGCTCTGATACTGGATGGTGCCATCGCCTAGTCTAGCGATACTATAGCCAGACATTGTCTTGGCTACTAGAACTGAGTGGTACCATCGCTCAGGTTGCTTGACACTGGGTAGTACCACCGCTTAGACTCAGCCTTGAAGGTTGAGCCTTCAAGCGGTTCCACCGCCCACCCTGGTGGTGCCACCGCCTGATGTGATATCAGGGCACTATTTAGGCTTTTCATCCGGCCCAACACTGCTCTGATTTAGGCCTAATTGTCTCTTTATTCAGTTGGCCCAATTCCAGCCCTGTTAGACCTAATCATACTTCGATCTAGACAATTATTACAAAGCTTTAATCAAATTTGTTGCCCGGTATGTCATTGGTTCATCAACGCTTTATCTGATTCTTTGGTGCATCGTCCTCTCTTGTGGCCTATTGCACAATCGACAATTGTTTTCTCGCAACTCCGATCTCTTTAGTGCAACTCCAATTTTCTTGGCTCGATGCCTGAATCCTTTGTCTGAAGCCTTCTATCGATATGTCGATCAATCCTTCGCTCGATGTCTAATTTTCTGACATGTTATCCTCTGACGTAACATCAATTCTTCATGCCTCAATTATCTAATCCTAATCGAAAATAGCCCTACATCACTTAAAATGTAGTTAGATCACAAATACAAATAATTGGTTTCATCATCAAAATTTGAGATTCAACAATCTCTCCCTTTTTGATGATGATAACAAATTGATGATGGAGTTTAGACAAACTCCTAGAGTTTAAATAAACTCCCTCTATCAATATGCCATATTGATAGAACCTTTGAATTTCAAAAAAAATTCAAGCAACATGTCATTAAAAAACATGCATATTCATAATTTAAATTCAACATTCATACAATGCATAATTATCATTATACTTCTCCCCCTTTGTCATCAACAAAAAGGAGAAGTTGCATCTAGTAAGTGTTTGAAGATATATAAAATTTACAACATTCAAGCTCGCAATCACTTTACAACATTCAAGCATAGTAAGTTTTAAAGATGTGCAAGATTGTAAATTTTCTTCTTTGAGATAGACACTCTTTGCTTCTCTTTATGATGTTTATACTAGCAAATTTTGTTTCTTCTTTTTTGAGAAGTGTAAGCAAGTTTTGCCTTTGCAATGAGCTAGCAATTTTGTAAAATTTACATCACTTTAAACATGCAAGCTAACAAGTTAAAGAAAAATATGCAACTTTGCAATTTCTTTCTTCACTTTTGAGAAGTGCAAGCTTTGCTTTTCTTTGCAAGTTAGCAATTTTGGTTCCTTTGCAATGTTCTAGCTAGCAATATTTCTTTCTCTTGTGATGCACAAGCTAGCAAGCTAACTCCCCCTTTGTCTTTGTCAAAAAGAAGGGAAGAATACAAAGTTATAAATATTTTTCCTTTACATCAATTTTCAAATCATGACAAGTGATATATCAAAAGTTTACATCAATATTTCAATCATCAAGTCATGTATACAGAGGAGTATTGAAACACAAGAGAAAAATCAATTCAAGTATAAATTGGTCCAATTATCAAAGTCAAGTCATGAATACCAATGCTAACATATTTTCTTTCCCCATTTTGTCATTAAATGAAAAAAATGAAAAGAGAGGGGAAGAATTCAAGGGTAGAATATTTCAACCATCACAAATGAAAAATCAAGTTATGAATCCAAAAGTCATAAATCATTTTGACAAATCTACTTTTTAGCAAATGACAAGTGGAAACATAGGAGAAAAGCTCTTGATTCAAGCATAAGACATCTCAAATCATCAAGATCACATTTCATAAAAAGAAAATTTAAGTATATAGTTTTGAGAAATCAAGAGCTAAATCATATTTCATTTGAAAAATTCTCTTTTGATAAATGAAATAATCATGGTATACAATCTTGATTTATAAAGAATTTTAAGTTATAATTATCAAGATTTCGATAAGGACTCATTCAAATCATCAAAATTACTTTCTAGAGATTCATGAGATTCATAAAATATCATAAATGAATTCATTAATCTTGATAAGAAAGAAAATGTATTTTCTTTTTATGTGTTCTAATTTAAGTGATTCATTTTGTATAAGCATGCCTTTGTCTTTTTTATGCTAATTCAAATAGAAACATGTATCAATGATTCACAAGTTTTGTTGTAAAAATCATCATTAAGGCACATTAATCCAAAATACAAGATTTCAAATCATAAAATCAAGCATAATACAAACATTTATTATCAAAACATTCAATTTGACAAATCATCAAAAACACTTTCAAGAGATTCATAATATGCATAGATTCATTAATCTTTTTTTGAAAAATCAATAAGATATGGATGGAAAATGCAATCCCTTTTTCTGTGTTTCATTTTAAGTTGATTGTTTTCATATGAGCATGCTCATGTTTTTTGTATAAAAGATGTTTATCATGTTTAAAACCAAAACACAAGTTTTGTCATCAAGACCAAAAATATAACACATTATTTCAAAACATAAGATTTCTAATTATTAAATATTTTCATTACATCTTTAAAATCATCAAGCATGATTTCATATAAGCATGTTCAAAATCAATTTAGTTTTAATGATCTTTCTTTTATTATTATTAGTTGTAACAAGATATTTCCTTCTTAAATGAGTCTAGCTTAGTACGAAAAGTTAACATGCAATTTATTTTTTGTGTCAAAACCATGCATCTTGTTTGAAACCAAAAATCGTTACAGAAAACATACATGGAATTGTATTTGATGTATAATCATTAGATTTAAATCTAACATTTTATTCCTAAAACATATAATTTTCATGTTCCACTTTTTAATTTTTCAAAAACACTAAAAAGAAAAGCATGATATATATTCTTAAAAGTAATTTATTTCCTATAAACTAAATCAAGCAACTCATGAAAGGCATCAAGTGATTTTATAATAAAGCAAAGGAGCTTTAGTTAAGTTGCTTACCTTGTTGCTGAAGGCCATCAAAGCGCAATTCGTAACTTCGTCACTTGATTCATCCTTGAGTACCTTCTTCTTTTGTTGCGGATATTTGCTTTTGAGGAGCCTCGATTTCTTGTGTTCATAGCAAGAGGTATTGAATCTTAGATTTTAATAATGAAACTAATTGAGTCTGATTTATGTTCTAACTATGTTTTGAGTCATATAGGTCTACTCTTGAACAGAATTAGACAGTTGACACAGGATGAATCAGCGTTGCGCCGGAAGAGATCACGTTAGGAGATTGGACATCGAGTCAAAGGTCCAATCGACGATCGGTAGAAGGCTTCAGACAAAGAGTTTGGGCATCAAGCTAAGAAGAGTAGAGTTGCACCAAGGAGATCAAGGTTGTGGAGGTCAACCATCAATTGGGCAACAGGCTACAAGAGAGGACGATGCACCGAAGAACCAGACGAAGCACCGACCAATGATGTGCCAGACAATAGGATGTTAATTCATTGTAATTGTCTAAATCCAAGTAAGTTAAGGTTTACTTAGTGTGAAGGATTAACTATGATAATGATGAAGACATTAATTAAAACAAAGTGCCGGAGTCAAGTGTAATGGAATCATTGGGAGTTCAAGAGTTGGATGAAAGTCCAAAGATTCATCGGGAGTGCCGTTGGAACTAGTTGAGAATGAGTAGGGAGCTTGCCAAAGGGTTTTCGAAAGTTCGCCAAAAGGTTCGTCGGAAGTTTACGGAGCTCGCTGAGAAAGATCAGAGCTTGCCGAAGAAGCTTGTCGAAACTCGCCAAGATCATCGTAAAGTCCAAGAGCTTGCTGGGAGTCCGTTGGATGGTATCCGAGGGTTCATCGAAAGACTACCGAAAGTTCACCGGAGGAAGACTTGACATGTCAGACTTTGTTTTATTTAGAAAATATCTTTAAATTTGTAGTTAGCATGTAATTAGGGTTAAGATTGGGAGGTAATCCCATTAACCCTGGTAAGAGCTAATTGGGCCCATACTCGGATAAGTTTGGGCCAGACTCAAGGCCCAAATAGGGTTGCTGAACCCTATCTAGCAGTGGCATCGTCAAACTGGGGTGGTGGTACCACCCAGGGCTTTGTCTCCTAGGTTGTCTGGGCGGTGGTACCGCCCAATGTTAGTGTACCTGAGCAGTGGTACCGCCTAGTACACTAACAGTGGTAGTGTGCCCAAGCGATAGTACCGCCCAGACTAGGTGGTGGTACCACCTAGTGTTAGTCAACTGGCAGTGGTACTGTTAGTGACAGGCAGTGGTATCGCCAGTGATAAGCGATGGTACCGCCAATACCCCGAAAATCTGGGGTAATTCAAATTTGGGCTCCTCTTGGGGTCTATAAATACCCTAGGTATTCTTGCTTGGGTTAGCAAGAATTGAAAAAGAAAACTAAGGAAAAACTATATAATTCTTGGTAGAAATCCCTCCTCTGAAACTTTAAAGAGTTGGTCTTAAGTGAGTTGGTTAAGGAAAACCTTATAAAAGAGTTTGTAAGGGAGTTAGTCTTCGCCCGTTGGAAGGGAGATTACTAGTGAAAAACCGGTGGCCTCAAGAGAAGAGGAATCGGGAGTGGACATAGTTCGGATGACTAAACCGTTATAAAAATCAGTTTACATTTACTTATTATCATTTACATTGCTCCAAACCATTTCATTTTACTATAATCATTCGGCTTCTTCTATATCCTCTTACAATCATTCTCAAGCTCAAGTATTTCCAATACACTTTTTATCGAAACACATTTTTATCATATGAATTTTTTGAAATCGTTTAAATCATTGAAATTTATCGTAATCTTACCACTGCACTAATGCTAGTTATAGGTGCCCTACAAGCCAATCACGTGAGTGATAGCATTTGTAACATACTGCATCAATCTTTTTGCTTATGATTATTGATATTTTCTTACATTATCTAGATGTATATTGTAATGTCCTTGGATCTGTGCAATGAGAATCGGATCGTGATAAGATCACGATAATGAGACCAATTCACCTTTAAACATAGACCCTAAATAATCCCGGTCATAGGTTACTTGAGAGGGACATTGAGATAACTAGATAAACTGGTATGTTATATACCCGTCCATATGATGGAGGTGGTTCGTCTCATAGCTACTCGTGTGGGGACACCAAGGATATAGTACAAGTGCTCATTGGAGAATGAGTTCACTGATTGATCTGCTTACGGAATGCTGGATGGTCATTGATATCTCACATCAGATAATGATCCCGTAGTCCCAATAGTATATCTGATCCTTAGACTTGAGATATCAAGGATGTCCTGTATGAGTACTCTACTCTTTGTTACCAGACTTATAGGTTTGGAAGTTTCAAATCAAGTACAACCGGTTATTAGGAGTGGCAGCCAACCTTACGAGGGCAATTGAGTATCAATAAAGGATCATCCACTCTGTATCATGAGAGGAATATTCTATATATTCTTACTCAAGCAAATCCCTGGCAATGGTAATTCGGATTGAAAGAGAAAGAGTTCTTTGGGAGAATCTGATTAGAGTGAGACTCGATTAGAAATCATATGGGCATGACAACACCATGCCTAATATATGATCTCTAAGATATTAGATGGATAAGGGACTATAAGTACATGGTAATTGAGGACAGATAGGTCCAAAGGATTGGATTCCCCTGTATCGTTTAGGGACTACGGCGTAGTGGCCTAGTACATTCGCAATTGATGAGTTGAGTGAATTATTATAGAAATAATAATTTACTGAGTCAGAAGGAGTTCTGATAGGTATGACTCACGGCTAGCTCGATATTGGGCCTAGAGGGTCACACACATATGGTAGGTATTGTAATGAGTGGATGTTCGGATATGAGATATTCTCCGGAGCCCCTATCTTATTGGATATCCAATAAACCCCCTGTATTATTGGATCCCATGGATAAGATCCAATAAGAGCTAGATTATTGGATAGAGACCCATTAATATAAGAGGCTTGGGTAATTGAATATAGATCTAATACTTAATAGAACTAGATCCATTAGGGTTGACAAGGGGCCTCTATAAATAGGAGGGAACCAAAGGCCCGTAGGCTAGGGGTTTTCTTGGTAGCCACGTTCTATTCTTCTCTCCCCAAGAGAGAAGCATCATTGTAGTCTCTACCATGTGGATACTGCTAGAAAGGAGGACGTTTGACCTCCTTCATCGTCCCCCATGGATCTGTAGGAATCTTAGAGATATACGATCTCCTTAGATACTATCGTTTCTTTTACACATACAATTTTTGGATTTGTAAATTTATTTTTGATGCACTGATCTTCGCACGACGACAGAACATTTTACGGAAATCTAGGGTGTTTTGATTTCTGTTCTTCTACTGTGCATGATATGTCGCCCCCTTAGATTTCCTAATAACTAATTCACCCCCTCCCCCTCTTAGTATCGTTCACGATCCTCAACAAGTGGTATCAGAGCCACATTGTTTCTCTTTTGGATTCACACTCACGAGAAATGGCTCTTTATGACTGTCAAGAGGAATTTTCGATTGTTCATCCTCCGTTGTTCAATGAGTCGGACTACACTTATTGGAAATCTCGAATGAGAGTTTTTTTTGCTTTCTTTGAATCTGAATTTATGGAACATTGTTGAAAATAGTTTTCAAACTCATTCTAAACCTATGTCCGAATGAAATAAAATTGAAAAAAGATCATTTTCTTTAAATGCAAAGGCTATGAATGTCTTGTTTTGCTCTTTAGATAAAAATACATTTAATCAGATTTTAACTTGTGAAACGGCTTTTGATATTTGGCACATACTTGAAATCATGCACGAGGGAAATAGTAGAGTCAAAGACTCGAAAGTAAACCTCTTAATGCACGATTTTGAACTTTTCTGAATGGCATCAAGTGAAACTATTGGTGACATGTACACCCGTTTCATGAATGTCATCAATAGTTTGAAAAGCCTTGACAAAAGTTTTCAAGTTTTGATCTTATAAACAAGATTCTAAGATCCATTCCAAAAAGGTGAGATCCAAAAATAACGACGATACAAGAATATAAAGATTTAAATAATTTTTCATTGGAAGAACTCGTTGGCTCATTGATGACATATAAAATGAGCTTCCTTGAACACAACAAACATGAGAACCACCTTCCAAAGAATAAGAAGATAATGACACTTCAAACAAGAGAATGTCACTTGAGTGATGACTCAAGTGATGAGGACAATGTTGAGGACCTTGAACTTTCGATATTAACATTCAATAAGTTTATAAAACAAGAATCTGAAACTAAAAATAAACTTGAATGGAAGAAGAGAACAAAGAAGAAGAAGGCCCCCAAGGATGAATCAAGAACACCTGAAGGCAAAATGGCAAATTGTGCTTTGACGGGCTTCGACTACAAGGTAAGTAACTCACCCGAAATATTGTTACATTGTTTTGAAATTACATGATCTTTTCATGAGTTTCTTGATTTAGTTAGTAGGAAATAAAAAAATATTTTTTAAAAATTATATCATACTTTTCTTTCTAGTAATTTTTGAAAATTAAAAATATGAATGATGATTGTATGATTTGTGATAATGTTTGTACATCTAATAAGATTAATCCATGCATGTTTATCTTGATGTTTTATATTGGTTTTTAGTTCTAATCATGATACTTGACAATTTTATATCATGCATGAGTTTTTTGAAGTAATGATCTTATAAGGTGTTATATGTGATGACAAAACTTGTTTTTCGGATTTGTAAAATGATTTTGATGATGCTTTATTAAATCATGCTTGATAAGTTCGATGATTTAATGAAAATGTTTGTATCATACTTGATTTTACAATTTGAAATCCTATGTTTTGGAATGATGTGTTTTTGGTCTTAATAGTTTTCAAGATGAATTAAGATCATGTATTATACTTTTGACATTGATTATGATGAAATTCTTTTTTGGATTTATACGATGATACATATCTTTATGAAATCAATTGCAAAACTAAAAAACCTAATCCACATTGCTATCAATAAACTTTCCGAATGAAAGAAAAGTGGTTGTAATGATACCTTTTTGTTCTTAACATGATGCTCATCCTTTAAATGAAATATTTGACATGCTCAACTTAAAATATTTGAACATCCTCAACTTAAAATGAAACACAAAAAAAAGGGAAAAGAATATGATCATTATGAAACCATGAATCTTGATGATTTTGTATTGCCTTCATTTTAAAACAAGATGCATGGTTTTTGACATAAAATTAATTATCATGATAATTGCATATTTCATGTTAATACTTGTATGCCATATAGGATTAAAAGATAGAAGCAAGTCTATTGATAATTTTGAATTACTTTTCGATTGTCAACATGATGCTTGGCTTTTGTGTGAAAATTTGAATATGCTTTATGCTATCATGCTTAATGATGCATGAGGATTTGAAATAATGATGACTTGAAATCACACATCTTGAAATAATGTGTTTATCTTGATGATCTTTATGACAAAATCAATTTTAAACTTGATACACATCATTTATATAAAAGAAATGAGCATGCTTACATACAATCTATCTACGTTGCTCTTAATAAAATTCCCGAATGAAAGATTTTTTTTTTGAAATTATATGATGATGCTTACGGTTCTAAATGTGATACATGACTATAGAGTTCTCACACTAAGCTAGAATCATGTAAGATGGTAAATATCTTGTTGTAGCTAACAACAATGAAAGAAAGAATATTAAAATTAAAATGATTTTGATGATGTTTTAAGAAATCATGGTTGATAACAATATAAATGAAAATGTATGTGTATCTTGATGATTTTGTATCGATTTTTGGTTTTAAACATGATGCACATCTTTTATACAAAAACAATTCGTATGAAATGAAACACATAAAAATGGAAAACGTACTATCATGATCTTTCGTTTGGAAGATGTTGGGTCTCGAATTTTGATGATGAAACTAATTGATTATATTTTATTATCTAACTACGTTTTAAGTGACGCAAGTCTACTCGATCAAGATTAGATAGTTGACGCAGAAGGAATTGTCATTGCACTGGAGGAAATCACGTCAAGATATTGGACGTTGAGCTGGAGGTCCAGTCGACAATCGGCAAAAGACTTTAGATGTCGGGCATCGGGCCAAGAAGAGTAGTGTTGTGCCAAGGATATCAGGATTGTAGAGGTCAACCGCCAATTGAGCAACAGGCTATAAGAGAGGATGATGCGCCGAAGAAGCAGATGAAGCGCCGACCAATGACGTGCCGGGCAACAAAATGTCAATTCGTATTATAATAACTGACTAGATCAAAGTAGAGTTAAGTTTTATGTGTGCAGGATTAACTATGATAACGATGAAGACATAAAGTAAAACAAAGTACTGAAGTCAAGTATGATGGAATCATTAGGATTTCAAGAGTTCGACAGAAGTCCGAAGATTCGTCAGGAGTGCTGTCGGAACTGGCCGAGAACGAGTAGGGAGCTTGCCGAAGGATTTTCGAAAGTTCGTAAGAAGGTTCGTCGGAAGTTCATGGAGCTCACCGAGAAAGATTGGAGCTTACTGAAGAAGCTCTTTTGAACTTGCCAAGATCAATCGAGAAGTCTAGGAGCTTACCGGGAGTCCGTAGAATGGTGTCTGAGGGTTTGTTGGAAGACTGCCGGAAGTTCGCTAGAAGCTCGTTGGAGAAAGAAGTCTTGACTTGTAAACTTTGTAATAGCTTAAAAAATATTTTTAATTTCATAGTTAGCACATAATTAAGGTTAGGATTAGGTGTTAATCATTTAAACCATATTAGGGGCCAACTAGGCCTAGTATTGGACTGGTTTGGGCCAAGTTTAAGGCCCAACCAGAAGTGCTGGACCGTGTCTAGAGATGGCATCACCAGATTGGGACGGTGGCACTACCCAGGTCCAGCTCCCCAGAACATCTGGGCGGTGGTACCGCTCAGTACACTGACCATGTTAGTGTGCCAGGCGGTGGTACCGCCCAGTACACTAACAGGGGCAAAAAGCTTGGGCGATGGTACCACCCAACACTGGTGGTGGTACTACTAGTACCTTTGAAATCCAGGGTGATTCAAATTTGGGCTCCAAATTTAAATCCTCTTGGGGTCTATAAATATCCCTCTCATCCATGGTTGAAACACATGCAAAACCTGAGAAAGAAAAAGGGAAAACTCTGCTGTAATAGTATCAAAATCTTCCTTTTAAGCTTTAAGTGTGATCTAGTCCATGAGAGGGGTAAGGGGCCTTGTAAGGGTTACCTCCTAAGCCCATCAAAATGAGAGAGCTATAAGAGAGTTAGTCTTCACCTGTAGGAAGGAAGACAACTAGTTGAAAAGCTGATAGCCTCAAGAGAAGAGGAATCGGGAGTGGACGTAGGTCGGATGACCGAACCACTATAAAACTTGGTATGCATTTATATTCTTACATTTACCTTTCTGTAAACCTTTACTTTGCTTGTTCACTACCCTTCATATTCTCTAAACATTCACAAGTTTAAGTTAGAGCTTTTCGAATACTGTTTTAGTCGAAACGAAGTTTTCAATGTTTGAAGTTTCCGAAATCATTTTGAATTACCAAAAATTATCATACTTAACCGATGTACTAATTCACCCCCCCTTTTAGTGCCGCTCTAGATCCCAACAATTGGTATCAGAGCCTCAATATTTCTCTTTCGGATTCACACTCGCGAGAAATGGCTCTTCACGGCTTTCAAGAGGGTTTTTCAATTGTTCGTCTTTCGCTCTTTAATAGTTTGGACTACCCATATTGGAAAACTCGAATGAGAGTTTTCTTGATTTCTCTATATTTAAATTTATAGAATATTATTGAAAATGGCTTTCAACATCCCTCTAAACTGATGAATGAATGGTTGGACATAGAGAGAAAATCTTTTTCATTAAATGCAAAGGCTATGAATACCTTATTTTGCGCTATAGATAAAACTGAGTTTAATCAGATTTCTATGTGTGAAACGACTTTGGATATTTGGCACACACTTGAAGTCACACATGAAGGAACAAGTAGAGTTAAGGACTCAAAAGTTAATATTTTGATGTACGATTTTGAGCTTTCGAATGAAACCAAGCGAGACTATCGACGATATGTACACTTGTTTCATGGATATCGTCAATAGCTTGAAAATTCTTGGTAAATATATTTTGAATTTTGAACTCACTAACAAGATCTTAAGATCATTTCCAAAAAGGTAGAATCCTAAAGTAACCGTAATACAAGAGGCTAAAGATTTAAATAATTTACCTATTGAAGAACTCATTGGTTCTTTAATGACATATGAAATGACTTTCTTGGAACATATTGAACTCGATGAACACATGAACCACCTTCCAAAGAACAAGAAGGATTTGGAATTCTAGACTATAAAATGCCACTTGAGTGATGACTCAAGTGATGAGGACAATATTGAGGAACTTGAATTTTTAATAAATTTTAATAAGTTCATTAAACAAAAATCTAAAATAAAAAATAAACTTAAACGAAGGAAGAGGCCAAAGAAGAGGCCAAAGAAGAGGAAGACACCGAAGGGCGAGTCAAGTAAAGAAGAGGCAAATTGGGTTTTGACAAATTTCATCAATGAGGTAAGTAACCCACCCATTACGCTTTTACCTTATTTTGAAATTACATGATCCTTTCATGAGTTGCTTGATATAGTTGGTAGGAATTTTTTTTATGCTTTTCTTTCTAGTATTTTTGAAAAGTAAAAATTATGATCGATGATTAGATGATTTATATCTAATACAATTCAATGAATGTTTATAATTTTCATATCGAATTTTGATGTATGGTTTTGACACAAAAATTAATTAGCATGCTTATGTTTAATAGGATTAATCCATGATTGTGTACTTCGGTTTTCATGCTTGATGATGCATGAGGATTTGAACTAATAACTTGAAATCTCATATTTTGAAATAATGTGATTGTCTTGATAATCTTCATGATGATATCGATTCCAAACATGATGCTTGACAATTTCATATCATGCATGAGGATTTGAAAATTAAAATTCTATGTTTTGGAAAAATGTGTTGATGGCCTTGACAAAATTTGTACGATGATGCATGTCCTTATGAAATAAATTATAAAACTAAAAGACTTAACCCACATAACTTTTCGTAAGAAAGAAAAGTGGTTTTGATAATGCTTTTGACTTTCAACATGATGCATAGCTTTTATATAAAAATTTAAACATGCTTATACGAGATCAGTCAACTTAAAATAAAATACATAAAAAGAGAATATATTATCATGATAAATTGAAGATGATGTATAATTGACATGTTGTATTGGCCTTAATGGTTTTTATGATAAAATTTTTATATGACATGTCATTTTTAATGAAACTTGTGTTTTGATTTTTGAACTTGATACACATCCTCTAATACAAAAAGGATTTGAGCATGCATACATAAAATCAATCTCCGTTGCTCTTAATATATTTTCCGAATGAAAGATTTTTTTATTTCAAATTTATGCGATTATGCTTGATGATTTGTTTTACGAAATTTACCTTTTCGCTCTTATATGTTAATACTTGTTTTTATTGAAGGCAAAGGCTTGATTATAAAATGAAACACATTCTCATAAATTAAATCTTATGTTTTGAAATAATGTGTTATATTTTGTCTTGACGATTTTTATGATGATGTTTGTCTTTCGGTTTTGAATATTGTTACCTCTATTCTATTCGACATAAAAACAAAAGGCATGTTTATACAAAATCAATGCAAATCACTAAAAGTGAAATGCATATTTCTTGAACATCTCTCTTTCTCTAAAGTTTGAGATTTTTCAAATAAAAAACAAATGATAAATTCATTTATGATATTTTATAAATCACTTGAATTATGAATGAGATTTTGATGATGTGATAATAACTTTATTCATGTTATGAATCTCAAAATGATAATTTGATTATGAGTTTTGAGTTGACGAATTGACTTGAATGAGATTTTGTTTCAACCGAATCTTGAACTTTCTTTTGACTTCTTGATTTGAAAATTTTTAAGAAACTTGATTATTACTTGATATTTGATACTTGAAATTTCTTATGAAATGTGATCTTATTGAGATTTCTTATGCATGAAACAACTTGATCTCTTTCCTATTTGCTGCCAAATGAATCATGATTAATATCATTGCTATTATACCTCCTATGATTCATGTTGTAGAGAAAGAATTTATAAATCATAATGCATTGAGATTTCTTATGAAATAATCAAGTGCTCAAATGATTCTTTGCTAAAGAAAATATTTATGATTCATAATCTTGATAATTACAACTTGAATTCCTTTTTAATCAAGATCATTTTAAGAGAATTTTTATCTATATCATGATCTTGATATCTTGATGATTGAAATCCTTCTTTATGAAATGCGATCTTGATATCTTTATGATGAATCATTATTAAAAGGATTTGTCAAATGAATCATGTTCTTCTTTATTTTCTAGAGCTTCGATATCATATCTTTCAAGATTTAGAAATGACATGAGTATCTTGGCTTGCATGCCTTATGTGATGATTGAAAATTAACTTGCTTTATGATGAATCACGAATCATGACTTGATCTATGATATTGATATATTTTTAGCATGATCCTTGGTTGTATAATTCTTTTACTTTATTAAAATGATTTATCAAATGAATCATGTCCTTCTAGAATTTTCTGGATATCATGACATGATTTCTTTATATGGCTTGTATAATGATTAAAATTTTTAGCCATTGAGTCCTCCACTTCATTTTGACAAAAACTAAGGGGGAGCTAGCTTGTTGAATTCACATTCATGACTTGAAATTTGATGATTGAAACATTTATGTTAATATTCATTTTTTGATATCTCATTTGTCGTGATTTGAAAAGTTGATGAAAAATGAAATGAATTATAACATTACATTTTCTCTTTCTTTTGACAATGATAAAGGGGAGACAAAATTGTTAGCTTGACATATTACAAAGAAATCAAAGTGCAAACTTGCTATCTTGCTAGCCTGTAAAAGAGGAAAAGAACTTGCTCTCTTGAATATCAAAAATTGCTACCTTGCAAATTCAAGAAAAGCAAAATGCAACCTTGTACAAGAAGCAAGTGTTGAATTGCCATGATTACATATCCTTAAAAACTTGCAATAATTGAATGTTTTAAAGTGATATATGTTGAACATCCAAATTGATAGCTAGTATGATTATAAAGCTTGCATATCTTTTAAACTAGCTATGATACTATTTCTCCTTTTTGTTGATAATATAGGGGGAGAAGTAGATTGACGACTTCATAAATTGAATTGAAGATTTTATATATTTGCATGATGTTTTGATATTTCTCATAACATATGATGAATGTTACTTGGATTTGGGATAATCCAAGTACTCTATCAATGGTATATTGATAGAGGGAGTTTGTTTATACTCTGAGTTAAGGTTAACTCCATCAGTTATCAATTAGTTATCATCATAAAAAAGGGGGAGACTATTGGGTCTCAGATTTTAATGATGAAACTAATTAATTATGTTTTATTCTCTAACTGTGTTTTGAGTGATACATGTCTACTCGATCAAAATTAGACAGTTGACGTGGGAGGAATTGATGTTGCATCAGAGGAAATCATGTTAGGATATTGGACGTTGAGCTGGAGGTCTGGTCAATTATCGGCAAAAGACTTCGGACGTCTGGCATCGAATCAAGAAGAGTGGTGTTGTGCCAAGGATATCGAGGTTACGGAAGTCAATCGCTGATTGAGCAATAGGCCGCAAGAGAGGACGATGCCCGAAAGAAGCAGATGAAGTGCCGACTAATGATGTGTCGAGTAATAGAATATCAATTTGCATTATAATAACTGACTAGATCGAAGTAGAGTTAAGTTTTCATGTGTAGGATTAACTACCATAACAATAAAGACATAAAGCAAAAGAAAGTGCTGAAGTCAAGTATGATGATGGAATCATTGGGAGTTTGAGAGTTCGACGGAAGTCCAAAGATTCGTCGGGAGTACTACCGGAACTGGCCGAGAACGAGTAGGGAGCTTGCCGAAGGGTTTTCGGAAGTTCGTCGGAAGGTTCATTAGAAGTTCATGGAGCTCATCGTGAAAAATTGGAGCTTGTTGAAGAAGCTCGTCGGAACTCACTAAGATCAATCGAGAAGTCTAGGAGCTTGTCGGGAGTTCGCAGAATGGTATCCAAGTGTTTATCGAAAGACCGCCTGAAGTTCATCGGAAGCTCGCTGGAGAAAGAAGACTTGACTTACGGACTTTGTAATAGCTTAGGAAATGTCTTTAATTTCATAGTTAGCATATAATTAGGGTTAGGATTATGTGTTAATCTTTTAATCCTGTTAGGGGCCAACTAGGCCCAGTATTGGACTGGCTTGGGCCAGGTTTAAGGCCCAACTAGAAGTGCTAGACCTTGTCTGGCGATGGCACCGCTAGACTTGGGTGGTGGTACCACTAGATTGGGAAGGTGGCACCGCTAGACTGGGGCAGTGGCATCACCCAAGTCCAGCTCCCCAGAACATTTGGGCGGTGGTACTGCCTTAGGGCAGAGTGCTTGGGTGGCGACATTGCTGGTTGGGCGGTGGTACTGCCCAGTACACTAACCATGTCAGTGTGCCAAGTAATGGTACCGCCAGGCTGGGCGGTGGTACCACCCAGTACACTGACAAGGGCAAAAAGCCTAGGCGATGGTATCGCCCAGCACTAGCAGTGGTATCGCCAGTACCCCTAAAATCCAAGGTGATTCTAATTTAGGCTCTAAATTTGAATCCTCTTGGGGTCTATAAATACCCCTCTCATACATGGTTGAAACACATACAAAACCTGAGAAAGAAAAAGGAAAAACTCTATTGTAATAGTATCAAAATCTTCCCTCTAAGGTTTAAGTATGATCTAGTCCAAGAGAGGGGTAAGATGTCTTGTAAGGGTTACCTCCTAAGCCCGTCAAAATGAGAGACTTTAAGAGAGTTAGTCTTCATCCATTGGAAGGAAGACAACTAGTTGAAAAGTCGATGGCCTCAAGAGAAGAGGAATCGGGAGTGGACGTAGGTCGGATGATAGAACCACTATAAAACTCGGTTTGCATTTATATTCTTGCATTTACCATTCTACAAACCTTTAATTTTCTTATTCACTACCTTTCATCTTCTCTAAACATTCTCAATTTTAAGTTAGAGCTTTTCCGACACCGTTTTAGTCGAAACAATGTTTTCAACATTCGAAGTTTCTGAAATCATTTTGAATCACCAAAAATTATTATACTTAACTGCTGCACTAATTCACCCCCCCTCTTAGTGCTGCTCTAGATCCCAACAATTGGTATCAAAGTCTCATTATTTCTCTTTCAGATTCACACCCGCGAGAAATGGCTCTTCATAGCTTGCAAGAGAGTTTTTCAATTGTTAGTCCTCCGTTCATTAACGGTTTGGACTACACATATTGGAAAACTTGAATGAGAGTTTTCTTAATTTCTCTATATTTAAATTTATGGAATATTATTGAAAACAACTTTCAACTTCCCTTAAAACTGACGAACGAATGGTTAGACATGGAGAGAAAATCTTTTTCGTTAAATGTAAAAGCTATGAATGCCTTATTTTACGCTATATATAAAATTAAGTTTAATCAGATTTCTATGTGTGAAACGGCTTTGGATATTTGGCACATAATTGAAGTATCACATGAAGGAATGAGTAGAGTCAAAGACTATAAAGTTAATATTTTGATGCACGATTTTGAGCTTTTTCGAATGAAACCAAGTGAGACTATCGGCGACATGTACACCCGTTTCACGAATGTCGTCAATAGCTTGAAAAGTCTTGGTAAATATTTTTTAAATTTTGAACTCACTAACAAGATCTTAAGATCCCTTCTAAGAAGGTCGGATCCTAAAGTAACTGTAATACAAGAGGCTAAAGGTTTAAATAATTTACCTATTGAAGAACTCATTGGCTTTTTACTGATATATGAAATGAGTTTCTTGGCACATGTTGAACTCGATGAACATATGAACCATCTTCCAAAGAACAGGAAGGATTTGGAACTATGGACTATAAAATGTCACTTGAGTGATGACTCAAGTGATGAGGACAATATTGAGGAACTTGAATTTTTAATAAATTTTAATAAGTTCATTAAATAAAAATCTAAAATAAAAAATAAACTTGAACAGAGGAAGAGGCCAAAGAAGAGGAAGGCACCGAAGGGCAAATCAAGTAAAGAAGAGGCTGTTAGGGATCGAGCGGCACTAAGAGGGGGGGGGGTGAATTAGTGCAGCGATAAAGAATGATAGATTTTTCAACGATTAACACTAGTTCGGAAACTTCGTACGAATGAATGAAGCGTTTCGTTTGAACCCAGAAAGATTACGTTTTAACTTTAAAGCATACGTAAGAAGATGAAGATGAAGTTGAGTAAATAAGGCAGCAAATGAAAATGGTTTGCAGCAAAGTAAGTTGCGAGAAAGTAAATGCAAACCGATTTATAGTTGTTCGGACATCCGACCTACATCCACTTCCAAAGCCTTCTCCGATGAGACTCACAACTTCCACTAGCAAATCCTTTTGAAGGGGAAGCACCAAATACCCCTCTTACAACCCTTTTACAAGAAGTTCACACTCTTACAAATTTTTCAAAGAGAAAGAAGGAGGTGAACACAAGCTATTGAAAACTAGACTTTCCTAAGCCTTTTCCTCAATTTCTAACTCTCAAAAAGGGTTCTATCTCAGCTGAGAAAAGAGAGGTATTTATAGATCCAAAATAGATTCAAATTTGGGCTCCAAATTTGAAATCAAATTGGAGTTCCTAGTGCTGGGGCGGTGGTACCGCTTGTCGATCCTAGCACCCCGACACAGAGGGGCGTACTACCGCCCTTGACCAAACACTGGCAGGGCAGTACTACGCGCCCAGCCAGGCGGTGCTACCGCCTGGCCTGCTGGCTGCTGGGCGGTGCTACCACCCAGCACACACCAACTTCCTGGTTTGGGCCGAAAACTCGGCCCAAACCGGTCCCAAATAAGGCCTAATGGGCCCATACTTGGGTTAAAGGATTTACACCTAATCCTAACCCAAATTAATGTGCTAACTACGAAATTAAAGACATTCCTAAGCTATTTCAAAGTTTGCAAGTCAAGTCTTCTTCCGGCGAGCTTCCGGCGAACTTCCGGCGGTCTTCCGACGATCCCTCGGAAACCATCCTACGGACTCCCAGCAAGCTCTTGGACCCCACGATGATTTTGGCGAGGTCCCCCGAGCTTTTTTGGCAAGCTCCGATCTTTCTTAGCAAGCTCTGAGAACTTTCGATGAACTTTCGAAAACCCTTCGGCAAGCTCTCTACTCGTTCTCGGCCGGTTCCGACAGCACTCCCAACGAATCTTTGGACTTCCATCGAACACTCGAACTCCCAATGATCCATCGCACTTGACTTTGGCCCTTTGTTTCGCTTTATATCTTCATCCTTATCGTAGTTACTCCTGCACAAACAAACACCAAACACCTTACTTCGATCTAGACAGTTACTACAACACGAATTGACATTCAGTTGCTCGGCACGTCATTGGTCGGCGCTTCGTCCGATCCTTCGACACATCGCCCTCTCTTACGGCTTGTTGCCTAATCGACGGTTGACCTCCGCAACCTCGATATCCATGGCACAACTCCGTACTTCTTGGCCCGATGCCCGACGTCTGAAGCCTCCTGCCGATAGTCGACCGAACCTCCGACTCGACATCCAATATCTTGACGTGATCACCTCTAGCGTAACGTCAATTCCTCCAGCGTCAATTGTCTAATCCTGATCGATAGTAGACCTGCGTAACTTAACACACAGTTAAACAACAAAACACCCTCAATTAGTTTCTTCATCAAAATTCGAGATTCAACAGAGGCAAATTGGGCTTTGACGGATTTCGTTAATGAGGTAAGTAACTCACCCATTATGCCTTTACCTTATTTTGAAATTGCATGATCCTTTCATGAGTTGCTTGATATAGTTGGTAGGAATTTTTTTTATGCTTTTCTTTCTAGTATTTTTGAAAAGTAAATATTATGATTGATGATTGGATGATTTATATCTAATACAATTCGATGAATGTTTATAATTTTCGTATTGGATTTTGATGTATGGTTTTGACACAAAAATTAATTAGCATGATTATGTTTAATAGGATTAATCCATGATTATGTACTTCAGTTTTCATGCTTGATGATGAATGAGGATTTGAAATAATAACTTGAAATCTCACATTCTGAAATAATGTGATTGTCTTGATAATCTTCATGATGATATCGGTTCCAAACATGATGCTTGATGATTTCATATCATGCATGAAGATTTGAAAATTGAAATCCTACGTTTTGGAAAACTATGTTGATGGCCCTGACGGAATTTGTACGATGATGCATGTCCTGATGAAATAAATTGTAAAACTAAAAGACTTAACCCACATAACTTCCCGAATGAAAGAAAAGTGGTTTTGATAATGCTTTCGACTTTCAACTTGATGCATAGCTTTTATATGAAAATTTGAATATGCTTATATGAGATCAATCAACTTAAAATAAACCACATAAAAAAGAGAATATATTATCATGATAAATTGAAGATGATGTATAATTGACATGTTGTATCGACCTTAATGGTTTTTATGATGAAATTTTTATATGATGTGTCATTTTTAATGAAACTTGTGTTTTGATTTTTGAACTTGATACACATCCTCTAATACAAAAAGGATTTGAGAATGTGTACATAAAATCAATCTCCGTTGCTCTTAATATATTTTTCGAGTGAAAGATTTTTTTATTTCGAATTTATGTGATTATGCTTGATGATTTGTTTTACAAAATTTGCCTTTTAGCACTTGTATGTTAATACTTGTTTTTATTGAAGGCAAAGGCTTGATTATAAAATGAAACACACTCTCATAAATTGAATCTTATGTTTTGAAATAATGTGTTATATTTTATCTTGATGATTTTTATGATGAAGTTTGTCTTTCGATTTTGAATGTTGTTACCTCTATTCTATTCAACATAAAAACACAAAGGCATGTTTATACGAAATCAATGTAAATCACTAAAAGAGAAATGCTTGTTTCTTGAACATCTCTCTTTCTCTAAAGTTTCAGATTTTTCAAATAAAAAAACAAGTGATAAATTTCTTTATGATATTTTATAAATCGCTTTAATTATGAATGAGATTTTGATGATGTGGTAATAACCTTATTTATGTTATGAATCTCAAAATGATAATTTGATTTTGAGTTTTGAGTTGATGAATTGACTTGAATGAGATTTTGTTTTAACCGAATCATGAACTTTCTTTTGACTTCTTGACTTGAGAAATTTTAAGAAACATGATTATTACTTGATATTTGATACTTGAAATTTCTTATGAAATGTAATCTTTCTGAGATTTTTTATGCATAAAACAACTTGTTCTCTTTGCTATTTGCTACCAAATGAATTATGATTGATATCATTGCTATTATACCTCCTATGATTCATGTTGTAAAGAAAGAATTTATAAATCATGATGCATTGAGATTTCTTATGAAATAATCAAGTGCTCATGTGATTCTTTGCTAAAGAAAATATTTATGATTCATAATCTTGATAATTACAACTTGAATTCCTTTTTAATCAAGATCCTTTAAAGAGAATTTTTATCTATATCGTGATCTAGATATCTTGATGATTGAAATCCTTCTTTATGAAATGCAATCTTGATATCTTTATGATGAATTATTATTAAAAGGATTTGTCAATTGAATCATGTTCTTCTTTATTTTCTAGAGCTTTGATATCATATCTTTCATGATTTATAAATGACATGAGTACCTTGGCTTGCATGCCTTATGTGATGATTGAAAATTAACTTGCTTTAGGATAAATCACGAATCATGACTTGATCTATGATATTGATATATTTTTAGCATGATCCTTGGTTGTATAATTCTTTTGTTTTATTAAAATGATTTATCAAATGAATCATGTCCTTCTTGAATTTTCTTGATATCATGACATGATTTCTTTATATGGCTTGTATAATGATTGAAATTTTTAGCCAGTCCTCCACTTCATTTTGACAAAAACTAAGGAGGAGCTAGCTTGTTGAATTCACATTCATGACTTGAAATTTGATGATTGAAACATTTATATTAATATTTATTTTTTAATATCTCATTTATCATAATTTGAAAAGTTGATGAAAAATGAAATGAATTATAACATTACATTTTCCCTTTCTTTTGACAATGATAAAGGGGAGATAAAATTATTAGTTTGGCATATTATAAAGAAATCAAAGTGAAAACTTGCTATCTTGCTAGCCTACAAAAGAGGAAAAGAACTTGCTCTCTTGAATATAAAAAATTGCTACCTTACGAATTCATGAAAAGCAAAATGCAGCCTTGCACAAGAAGCAAGTGTCGAATTGCCATGATTACATATCCTTAAAAACGTGCTATAATTGAATATTTTAAAGTGATATATGTTGAACATCTAGATTGATAGCTAGTATGATTATAAAGCTTGCATATCTTTTAAACTAGTTATGATGCTACTTCTCCTTTTTATTGATGACATAGGGGGAGAAGTAGATTGATGACTTCATGAATTGAATTGAAGATTTTATATATTTATATAATGTTTTGATATTTCTCATAACATATGATGAATGTTACTTGGATTTGGGATAATCCAAGTGTTCTATCAATGACATATTGATAGGGGGAGTTTGTTTAAACTCTGAGGAGTTAAGGTTAACTCCGTCAGTTATCAATTAGTTGTCATCATCAAAAAGGGGGAGACTATTGGGTCTCAGATTTTGATGATGAAACTAATTGGTTATGTTTTATTGTCTAACTATATTTTGAGTGATGTAGGTCTACTCGATCATGATTAGACATTTGACACAAGAGGAATTGATATTGCATCGGAGGAAATCACGTTAGGATATTGGACGTCGAGCCAGAGGTCCGATCGATAATCGGCAAAAGACTTCGGACGTCAGGCATCGGACCAAGAAGAGTGGTGTTGTGCCAAGGATATCGGGGTTACCAAGGTCAACCACTGATTGGGCAACAGGTCGCAAGAGAAGATGATGCACCAAAGAAGCGGACGAAGTACCGACCAATGACATGCCGGGCAATAAAATATCAATTCGTGTTATAATAACTGACTAGATCGAAGTAGAGTTAAGTTTTACATGAGCAGGATTAACAACCATAATGATAAAAATAACAAGCAAAACAAAGTGCTTAAGTCAAGTATAATGGAATCATTGGGTGTTCGAGAGTTCGATGAAAGTTCGAAGATTTGTCGGGAATGCTGTCGGAACTGGCCGAGAACGAGTAGGGAGCTTATCGAAGGGTTTTCGGAAGCTCATCGGAAGGTTCATCAGAAGTTCATAGAGCTGGTCGAGAATGATTGGAGCTTGTCAAAGAAGCTCATCGGAACTCGCCAAGATCAATCGAGAAGTCCAGGAGCTTGTCGGGAGTCCGCAGAATGGTGTCCGAGGGTTTGTCGGAAGACCGCTAGAAGTTCATCGAAAGCTCACCGGAGAAAGAAGTCTTGACTTGCAGAATTTGTAATAGTTTAGGAAATATTTTTAATTTCATAGTTAGCATATAATTACGGTTAGGATTAGGTGTTAATCCTTTAACCTTGTTAGGGGCCAACTGGGCCTTGTATTGGACTGGTTTGGGCCGAATTTAATGTTGGGAAAACCGTAAGGGGAGTGACACCACATGCGTAGCAGAAGAACATAAAATAAAAAACCCCAGATTTCCCATACAAAGTTTTCGTCATCATGCGAAGATCGGTGCATCAAAACAAATCCGCGAAAAACTACACGTGTAAAAGAAAGTACCTAGGGAGATCGTATATCCCTGAATCCCTATAGATCTATAGGAGAGGATGAAGGAGGTCAAGCGTTCTCCTCTCTAGCGGTATCTTCATGACAAGAACTATGACGATGCACCTCTCTCTCTGGGGAGAGGCGAACTGGAGGTGGCTACCAAAAGAAACCCTCAGCCTATAGAGCTTTGGTTCCCTCCTATTTATAGAGGCCCCCTGAAAACCCTAATGGATCTTTTACCTTATTGGGTATTGGATCTCCATCCAATTACCCAAGCCTCTTGGATTAGTGGGTCTCTACCCAATAATCTCTTATTAGCAATTATTAGATCTCATCTTAGGATCCAATAATTCAGGGGTTTAATGGATATCCAATAAAATAGCGGGTTCAACGGATATCTCATATCCGAACCTCTACTCGTCGCAACACCTACCATATGTGTGTAACCCTCTAGGCCCAATATTGAGCTAGCCATGAGTCATACTTGTCAGAACTCCTTCTAACTTAGTGAATTATTATCTCTAAAATAATTCACTCAATTCATCGATTGCGGACGTACCAGGCCACTACACCGCGGCCCCTAGACGATACAGGAGAATCCAATCCTTTGGATCTATCTGTCCTCTGTTACCATGTATCTATAGTCCCTCATCCATCTAATATCCCAGAGACCCTATACCGGGCATGGTGCTATTAGGCCCATACGGTCTCTCCTCGAGTCTTGCTCTCGTCGGATTCTCCCGGAGAACTCTTTCTCTCTTAATCCGAATAACCTTGGCTAAGGATTTGTTCGAGCAAGAACATATGAGATATTCCTCTCATGATACCGAGAGCGGATGATCCTCTATTGACACTCAATAGCCATCGTAAGGTTGGCTACCATTCCCAATAATCGGCTGTACTAGATCTGAAACTTTCTAAACCTATAAGTCCAGTATCAAAGAGTGGAGTACTCATACAGAACATCCTTGGTGTCTTAAGTCTAAAGACTAGATAAACTACTGGGACTACGGAATCGCTGTCTGACGTGAGGTATCAATAACTATCCAGCATTCCGTAGGCGGATCAATTAATGAACTTATTCCCTAATAAGCACCTGCACTGTACCCTTAGTGTCCCCACACGAGTAGCTATGAGACCAGCTACCTCTATCATATGGACAGGTATACAGCACACCAATCTATTCGGTTATCTCGATGTCCTTCTCGAATAAGCTATGACCAGGATAATTCCGGGTCTATGTTTAAAGGTGAATTGGTCTCATTATCATGATCTCATTACGATCTGATTCCCATTGCACAGATCCAGGGACATCACAATATATGCAACATGCAAGATAAAGTGATAAAATGCCTAATAATAAGCAAAGAGGAAAAGTGCATATCAAGTCACAAGTGCCGTCACTCATGTGATTGGCTTGTAGGACACATATGACTAGCAATCTCTCACTTGACCTAACACCAATCACCTACGTGTCTGATCCCTATTAGACCTCTATGACGCTCAAAGATAATTTGAGACAATAGTTTGGTTAGTGGATTTGCAATGTTATCTTTGGATGGAACTCTTTCCACTACTACTTCTCTTCGGGCCACGATCTCTCTAATAAGTTGGAACCTCCTTAGAACACTTCTGATGAGACCCGGGTTTCATTATTTGAGTAATCGCCTCGTAGTTGTCACAATATAAGGGAATCAGCTCTTCGCTGCTCGACATGACTCTTAAATCTGTGATGAACTTCTTCATCTAGACTCCCTCCTTTACTGCCTCTATCGCAGCAATGTATTCCGCCTCTATGGTCGAGTTAGCAGTAATGTCTTGCTTTGGTACTCTTCCAGCATACTGCTCCTCCATTCAGGGTGAACACGTACCTTGAATTAGACTTGCTATCATCGACATCGAACTAGAAGCTCAAGTCCGTGTGGCCCTCAACCCTGAGGCTACTACCTCCATATACCAGTAAAAGATCCTTAGTCCTTCTCAAGTACTTAAGGATACTTTTTACTGCTTTCCAGTGCTCCAAGCCTAGATCTACCTAATATCTACTCATGACACTCAAAGCATACGCTATATCAGGCCTGGTACATAGCATAGCATACATGATAGATCCTATCGCTGATGCATATGGTATCATATCCATATGTGCTCTTTCTTTAAGAGTCTTCGGGGACATACTCCTAGAAAGTGATATTCCATATCTCATTAGTATGAGACCTCTCTTGGAATTTTCCATGCCAAATCTTTTGACAATAGTGTCTATGTACTTGGATTGGGACAAGCAAAGCATCCTCTTGGATCTATCTCTATAGATCCGTATCCCCAATATGCAGGATGCTTCCCCTAAGTCCTTCATGGAGAAGTGCCTAGATAACCAAGTCTTTACTGTGGAGAGCATTCCTACATCATTCCCAATGATCAGGATGTCATCCACATATAATACCAAAAAGGTGATAGTGCTCCCACTTACTTTCCTATACACCCAAGGCTCATCTTCATTCTTAATAAAGTCATAAAATTTGATCGCCTCATCAAATCTTATGTTCTAACTTCGGGAAGCTTGCTTCAATCCATAAATGGACCTAAGCAAACTGCACACCTTATCTGGGTTATCCCTGGACATGAATTCCTCAAGGTGTATCATATACACCTCATCCTCGAGGTTACCATTGAGGAATGCAATTTTGATGTTCATCTGCCAGATCTCATAATCATAGTGTGCTGCAATAGCCAATAGAATTCGAATGGATTTTAGTATGGCTATAGGTAAGAAAGTTTCATCATAATCAACACCTTACCTTTGATGATACCCCTTAGTCACTAGCCTTGATTTATAGGTCTCTACCTTTCCATCTACTCCAACCTTTTTTTTGAAGATCCACTTGCAACCAATGGGTACAATACCCTCAGGTGCATTAACTAGGTTCCAAACCTTGTTAGAGTACATGGAATCCATTTCTAAATTCATGGCTTCTTGCCATTTCCCGGAGTCTATACTCATAATAGCCTCCTCGTAGGTCTTAGGATCAATATCCTCAACATACTCTCTTCTGATATGTCCCACATATCTCTCAGGAGGATGGGATACTCCATCGGACCTATGTAAAGTTGGAACTTATGTGTTAGGTATCTGAACAGATTCTGGAATGGTGCTTGAGCTAGGTTCTCCAACCTCACTCAACTCTATCATGCTCCCACTGTCTCCACCAAAAATGTATTCCTTCTCAAGGAACACTACTCTCTTGGCTACAAAAACCTTTTGGTTCTCAGGGTGATAGAAATAATACCCACAAGTTTCCTTGGGGTATCCCACGAACTTGCACCGTTCCATTCTGGATTCCAACTTGTCAGGGTTGTGTCTCTTAACGTGGGCAGGGCAGCCCCAAATCTTAATAATCTTAAGATCAGGCATCTTTCCATTCCATATCTCATATGGAGTAGACATCACTGACTTGGTTAGAATTCTGTTCAGAAGGTAAGCTACGGTCTCTAGGGCATATCCCCAGAATGAGATGGGTAGGTCAGCGAAACACATTATGGAATGCACCATGTCTAACAGTATGTGATTCCTCTTTTCTGATACACCATTAAGCTGTGGTGTATAAGGAGGTGTCCATTGGGATAAGATCCCATGGTCTTTGAGGAACTAGGTGAACTCTGTACTCAAGTACTCACCTCCTCGATCTGATCAAAGGGTTTTAATACTCTTTCCTGTTTGGTTCTCCACTTTATTTTTATATTCCTTGGATTTCTCAAAAGCTTCAGACTTGCACTTCATCAAGTACACATGTCTGTATCTTGAGAAATCATCAGTGAAAGTAATGAAGTAGGAGTAACCACCTATGGTATGAGTCGACATGGGGATCGAATACATCACTATGTATGAGTTCTAGTAACTCAATGGCTCTCTCTCCAGTTCTACTAAATGGAGAGTTGGTCATTTTTTTTCGAAGGCAAGGTTCACATGTCGCATATGACTCATAGTCAAATGGATCTAAATATCTATCTTTTAGTAACTTTTGAATCCTTCCCTCATGGATATGACCTAGCCTACAATGCCAAAGATATGCATTGTTCATCTTTTCTCGTTTCCTCTTAGACTCACTTACACTCATAATATGTGGAGCTATATCTAGCATAAATAAACTATTATGCAATGTTCCTCTCGTGATGATCTGATCATCTAATATTATTGAACAACTATTGTTCTCAAAAACTAATTTATATCCAGTAACTATCAAACATGAAATGTAAATAATATTTTTGATAATAGAAGGAACATAATAGCATACATATAATGCAATAATAGCTCCATCAGGCAGATGTAAAGTGACCTTGCCAATAGCCACTACAGCAACCTTTGCTCCATTGCCCATCTTAAGGTCTATCTCGCCTCTGTTCAATCTCCTAGATCCTACCAGAACCTGTAATGAATTACAAATATGATAAGTACTCCCGGTATCCAATACCCATGTGTTATCAAAAGATTCTGACAAATGGAGACTAATCATAAATGTACATGAAGCTTCTGCAAGCTTCTGTTTCGCTCTCTCTGCAAGGTACTCTTTGTAGTTCCTCTTCCAGTGCCCATCTTTGTCATAGTGGAAGCACTGGCCTTTGTCCTTTATTGGGTCTTCCTTGGCAACCTTTACCTTATCCATTTTGCCCTTGCCCTTGCCCTTCTTAAGGGTCTTCTTAGCCTTCCTTTTCTTTCTGGTCTCACCAGTGTAGAGAACCGGCTTCTCTTTTTTGATGGTGCTCTTTGCTTCTCTCAACATATTGAGGAGCTCTGGGAGGGTCACCTCAAGTTTGTTCATATTAAAATTCATTATGAACTGAGAAAAGGAATCTGGTAGGGACTGAAGCACAAGATCCACACACAGGTTATCCTCTAGGACCATTCCTAGACCTGTGAGTTTCTCGATCCACTTAATCATCTTAAGGACATGGTTCTGAACCGGTGTCCCTTTAGTCATCCTGATACGGAAAAGACTCTTTGATATCTCATATCGCTGAGTTCTTCACTATTCTTCAAACAGTTTGCGGAGATGTAGGAGTATAGAATTAGCATCCATATTTTTATGCTGTCTTTATAACTCAGTAGTCATAGAGGCCAACATATAACACTAAGCAAGAGTGGAATCAACTAAGTACTTCACATAACGAGCGATCTCATCCTCGCTTGCCCCTTCGTCGGGCGTAGGGATCACTATATCAAGGACATATGTGATTTTCTCCGCCATGAGAACGATTTTCAGATTGTGAAACCAATCCTTATAATTTGGACCAGTGAGGCGGTTGGCATCAAGTATGCCACGTAAAGGATTTGAAAGCGACATTTTTCTGAAATAAAAGATGTAGCAAAAATAAATAACATGCTGACTTTGCAGAAATTTAAACAATTAAGATAAGGACTTCTATCTTAATGTATTCCTACTAATTTTTTCATGAGACACACAACACCCTCCGGTATGTGAATCGGAGACCCCCGACGGATCTCTAGTGGGGATCAGGATCCAATCGGCATCTTAACATAACTTCGAGGGACTCTACCAATCACGTCAAGCCCGTAAAGGTGGGCAACTCTTGCCAATCACAACTCCTTGTGATTCCCATCCTGTTCGACCTCCGAACCACCATGACCTCGAGGGACTCGACCAACCATGATGTTCAGTTAAGTCATCACCATCGTTACAAGATGAGTCTGATTCGGTGATATACTCTCAAGGGACTCGACTAAGCATATCATGTCCTCGGGTCACTGGTAACATCTCTATGTCATAGATAGTGAGACGCAATATAGATAAGTCTCGAGGGACTCGACCAACTCAACCTACATTGGGAATCG
The DNA here is from genome assembly GCA_024322285.1 of Musa beccarii. Classification (NCBI taxonomy): domain Eukaryota; kingdom Viridiplantae; phylum Streptophyta; class Magnoliopsida; order Zingiberales; family Musaceae; genus Musa; species Musa beccarii. The sequence goes on from CM044394.1 coordinate 27,573,917, forward strand.
ATTCTTACCTATAACGATGGAAGGCCACGTGGGTTAATCTAATTGCATCACGTTTACCGACTTAATATTATTAATGGAGAGGATTTTTGATTTGGTCTCCTAACATAATGTGTCACACACATACGTATTTAATATATATATCTACATCGCATGCAAATATATATATATATATATATATATATCTAGTAGGTGTATATCTAATCACACATCACATGAGCAATCACACCAAATGATCATGGACCACATCCTAATGTGATCAGGCCTGAGCCAGTGGGCCCAATCACTCACATCAAGATCTATGTGTACTTCGACGCATCTCTATGCCCTGTGATCGTGCATCTCACTTCATCAGATCCATCGGCATCTCAACGCATCTCCATGCGTTGGATCGTCCGTCTCGGCCTCGTGAGTCACGTTACCACTACGTCTCTGCATGTAATTACAACATAATTATAGGCACGCAGGCCCGACAATAAATGAGAAAAAAATAGAGGCTTGTAGGCCCCAATAATAATAATCATATGTACACACATCACATCACAGGTCCATGATCATCTGTCCACATCATACATCACATGTATATGTTATTTTATAGGATACCAGATAAAGAAAATAATAGTTAATTAAATTATTTAATTAATATATATTTTTTTCCTAAAATCTAGGACATAAAGGAAATTTTTGAACCAGGGGTATTTTGGTAATTCGATCAAAAGGGTATTTTGGCAATTCTATCAAAAGGGACAAAATCTGGAATTTCTAAAATTTCGAGGGGTAAAATCATATTTTATCCTAAAACCCTAATCTCTCACCCTTACTACACCCACGACCGCCACCACCCTACCGGCAGCGCCTCTTACACGTAGGGAGGGCGGCGCCGTCATCGCTGCCCCTGCCCCGGGGGCGCAGCGCCCATCGGTGCCCCTGTGGGCGGGCCACTGAGTCGCCGTGCAGCATCTCGCCTGACGATTTCACTCGGCGGTCACGGTGTTGCCTATGTAGGCGACAATGCTTTGAAGCGACCTTGTGGTCGCCAAGACGAGCACAGCAAGGGCAGTAATAGTTGCTGCCCTTCCTGGCCCTTTTGCACTAATGATTTTGGCGTCAAAAGCATATCTAAAACACAACACATGTAGTTTAAGATCCGATCTTTGCACGAACAACCTGGCTCTGATACCACTGTTGGGAAATTCGTAAGGGGAGCGACATCACATGCGTAGCGGAAGAACAGAAAACAAAAAACCCTAGATTTCCCATCGAAAGTTTTCATCGTCGTGCGAAGATCTGTGCGTCAAAACAAATCCGCAAAAAACTGCATGTGTAAAAGAATGTACCTAGGGAGATCGTATATCCATGAATCCCTGCAGATCTATAGGAGAGGATGAAGGAGGTTAAGCATCCTCCTCTCTAGCGGTATCCACATGATAGGAACTGCGACGATACACCTCTCTCTCTAGGGAGAGGAGAACAGGAGGTGGCTACCAAAAGAAACCCTTAGTCTATAGAGCTTTGGTTCCCTCCTATTTATAGAGGCCCTTTGAAAATCCTAATGGATCTTTTGCCCTATTGGGTATTGGACCTCCATCCAATTACCCAAGCCTCTTGGATTAGTGGGTCTCTACCCAATAATCTCTTATTAGCAATTATTGGATCTCATCTCAGGATCCAATAATTCAGGGGCTTAATGGATATCCAATAAGATAGGGGGTTTAGTAGATATCTCATATCCAAACATCTACTCGTCAGAACACCTACCATATATATGTGACCATCTAGGCCCAATATCGAGCTGGCCGTGAGTCATACTTGTCAGAACTCCTTCTGACTTAGTGAATTATTATCTCTATAATAATTCACCCAACTCATCGACTGCGGACGTACCAGGCTACTACGCCGTGGCCCCTAGATAATATAAGGGAATTCAATCCTTTGGACCTATCTGTCCTCAGTTACCATGTATCTATAGTCCCTTATCCATCTAATATCCCAGAGACCCTATATCAGGCATGGTGCTGTTAGGGTCATACGGTCTCTTCTCAAATCTTGCTCTTGTCGGTTTCTCCCAAAGAACTCTTTCTCTCTCAATTCGAATAACCTTGGCCAAGGATTTGTTCGAGCAAGAACACATGTGATATTCCTTTCATGATACCAAGAGCGGATGATCCTCTATTGACACTCAATAGCCCTTGTAAGGTTGGCTACCACTCCCAATAACCGGCTGTACTAGTTCTGGAACTTTCCAAACCTATTAGTCTGGTATTAAAGAGTGGAGTACTCATACAAAACATCCTTGGTGTCTCAAGTCTAAGGACCAGATACACTACTGGGACTACGGAATCACTGTCTTACGTGAGGTATCAATAACCATCCAGCATTCCATAGGTGGATCAATCAGTGAACTCATTCCCCAATGAGCACCTGCACTATACCCTTAGTGTCCCCACATGAGTAGCTATGAGACCAGCTACCTCCATTATATGGATGGGTATACAACACACCAGTCTATCCGGTTATCTCGATGTCCTTCTCGAGTAACCTATGACCAGGATAATTCAGGGTCTGTGTTTAAAGGTGAATCGGTCTCATTTTCGTGATCTCATCACGATCTGATTCTCATTGCACAGATCCAGGGACATCACAATATATGCAACACGCAAGATAAAGTGATAAAATGCCTAACAATAAGCAAAGAGAAAAAGTGCATATCAAGTCACAAGTGCCATCACTCATGTAATTGGCTTGCAGGGCACATATGACAGGCCCAACCAAAAGTGTTGGATCTTGTCTGGCAGTGGCACCGCTAGACTTGGGCGGTGGCATTGCCAGATTGGGGCGGTGGTGCTGCCCAAGTCCAGCTCCCCAGAACATCTGGGCGGTGGTACTGCCCTGAGGCAGAGTGCTTGGGCGGTGGCATCGTTGGTTGGGCAGTGGTACCGCACAGTACATTGACTATGTTAGTGTGTCAGGCAGTGGTACCTCCCAGTATACTAACAGGGGCAAAAAGCCTGTGCGATGGTACTACTAGTACCCCTGAAGTCTGGGGTTATTCAAATTTGGGCTCCAAATTTTAATCCTCTTAGGGCCTATAAATACCCCTCTCATCCATGGTTGAAACACACACAAAACCTAAGAAAGAAAAAGGGAAAACTCTGCTATAATAGTATCAAAATCTTTCCTCTATGCTTTAAGTGTGATCTAATCCAAGAGAGGGGTAAGAGGCCTTGTAAGGGTTACCTCCTAAGCCCGTCAAAAGGAGAGAGCTATAAGGGAGTTAGTCTTCACCCATTAGAAGGAAGACAACTAGTTGAAAAGCCGGTAGCCTCAAGAGAAGAGAAATCGGGAGTGGGCATAGGTCGGATGACTGAACCACTATAAAACTCGGTTTGCATTTATATTCTTGTATTTACCTTTCTGCAAACCTTTACTTTGCTTGTTCACTACCCTTCATCTTCTCTAAACATTCTCAATTTTAAGTTAGAGCTTTTCTGACATCGTTTTAGTCGAAACGAAGTTTTCAGCATTCGAAGTTTCCGAAATTATTTTGAATCACCGAAAATTATCATACTTAACCGCTACACTAATTCACCCCCCTCCCCCCCTCTCTTAGTGCTACTCTAGATCCCAACAGAAGATGCTTTCTGATATATTTGAACTTGATTTTTTTATATTTTTATGACAAAACTTACTTTTTGGATGATAGATGATTTTGACAAAAATTTAAACATTCCTATGTGAGATCAAATTACATGAAATTAAAATGCATTTTTGAATTCATTCCATGAATCTTGTGAAAATAATCATGATGAATGTTCTAAAAATAAATGTGTATATCATGATTTCGATCTTAATGATTTTTCTTAAAACTTGCATTTATTAAAGGACAAAGGCATGATTATATAAAATAAATCATAAAAAAGAAGTGCATGATTCTTGAAATTTGTCTATCTCTAAAGTTTTTGATTTTTCGATAAAAGATAAATGATGAATCCATGAATATTTTGTGAATCTCTTGAATTATGAATCATGAACTTTCTTTTGATTTCTTGACTTGAGAAATTTCATGAAATATGATTATTACTTGATATTTGATACTTGAAATTTCTTATGAAATATGATCTTAATGAGAATTCCTATGCATGAATCAAGTTGCACTTTTTTCTATCTACTACCAAATGAATCATGATCTTGATACTTCTAAAAAGGAATATGTATGAATCTTGATCTTGATCTTACTAAAAAGAACATTTATGGACTATGAATTATATCTTTTGGTATTGATCCTTGTTGATTTTTCATATTGATATCTTTCGTGACATGAATTCTTTACTTCTATGGCTTGTATGCATTATGTGATGATTGAAAGATTGATTTATATTTTTTTTATTAATGCAAGTTGATGATTGATATGAAAAGAGGATGTAAAGAAAATTTTTGCATCAATGTATTCTTTCCTCCTTTTTGATAAAAACAAAGGGGGAGAAAAGTGTGCTAGCTTGAACATTGAGAAGCAAAAGTTGCTATTTCAAGAGAGGCAAAATTGTTGCTCAACCTCACTTTTTTCAACAAAATTGCTAGCATTTTTATTACCAATTGTTGAATCTCGTGCAAAATTATATGATTGAAATATTAATCCTCTATTTTTTTTGACATTGACAAAGGGGGAGAAGAATTTGCCAACTTGTGCATGCAAATGAAAGCAAATTGCTAGCATGTAAAGGAAGCAAAACTTGTAAGCTTGCACTTCTCAAAAGAGAAGAAAGAAATTGCAAAGTTGTGTATTTTTAACTTGTTAACTTGCATGTTTATAGTGATGTAAAGTATATAAAATTACTAGCTCATTGCAAACAAAATTGCTAGTATAAATATTATAAAGAGAAGCAAAAAGTTTCTATCTCCCAAGTTGCAAAAAAAAAAAAGATAAAAGAGAACTTGGTATCTCGAATATCACAAAATTGCTACATTGCAATCTCAAGAAAAGCAAAGTGCAAACTTGCACAAGAAGCAAGTGTTGAATTGCCATAATTGTGTTGAATCTCATATTTTGATGATAAAGTCAATTAATAGGTTATTTGATCTAATCTATATTATTGAGATTAGTGTGCATGATTAAATATGATAGCTTGAAGACATAAAGTAAATTACCAGAGTCAAGTTATTGGGAGTTTGAGAGTCCATTGGAAGTCCGAAGGATCATCAGAAGTGCTGTCGGAACCAACCGAGAAAGAATCGGGGACTTACCAAAGGTTTCGAAAGTTCGCCGAAAAGATCGTCGGAGGTTCGCGGAACTCACCGAGAAAGTTTGAAAGCTTGCCTAAGATTCGTCAAACTCACCACAAGTCCAAGAGCCTGCTGGGAGTCCGCTGGAAGAAATCCAAGGGTGCATCGGAAGTCCACCGGAAGTTCGTCGAAAAGCTCGTCGGAAGAAGACTCAATATTATCGGTTGTTAATTTGCTTAGGATTATGTTTCAATTTTGTAGTTAGCACGTAATTAGGGTAAGGATTAGGTAATAATCCTATTTAACCCTTGTAGGGGCCAATTGGGCCTTATTTGGGCTGATTTGGGCCGAAGTTAGGGCCCATTCAGCCTTGCTGGTATAGTTTGGCCGTGGCACCGCCAGACCCAAGCGGTGTCACCGCTCTAGGTCAACGGTGGTACTATAGAATTTAATACCTGGTAGGCGGTGGTACCGCCCTAGGTTAGCGGTAGTACCGCTAGCAGTTATTACCTGCCAGCGGTGGTATTGCTTAGCAGGCAGTGGGACCGCTAGACCATAGAGCCCGAGGACTTTGTCAGATGGTGGCACTGCTAGTGCTAGGCGGTGGTACCGCTAGTACCTCGAAACATGCAATGTAACTCTTTTTTGCTCTAATTTTGAAACCAAATTGAGTCTATAAATACCCTTCTTTTCTCAACTAAGAAAGTACCTTTTTGAGAAGTTAGAAATTGAGTCAAAGCTATAGGAAAGTCTTATTTTCTATAGCTAAGTGTTCATCTCCCTCTTTCCCTTTGTAAAAAAAATCTGTAAGAGTGTGAACCACTTGTAAAAGGTCGTAAGAGGGGTATTTAGTCCTTCCCCTTCAAAGAAGTTTGATAGTGGAAGTTGGGAGCCTCATCGAAGAAGGCTTCGGAAGTGGACATAGGTCATTTGACCGAACCACTATACATCACTGCGTACTTTGGATGTGTGAGTTCTAAATTTCTGTATCTTACTTTTACTTGTTGTAAATCATTCGGTCTTCTTCTCTCTAGTCTCAATTGCATTCGCTTGAACTACTTTAGCTAAAATCTCTCTCGTCGAATCAAAATTTACTTATGAATAAACTATCTTCGAAATCGGTCTAAAGTTATAAGTTTTAATCCGCTGCACTAATTCACCTCCCCTCCCCCCCTCTTAGTGCCACTCCGATCCTAATAATTGGTATCAGAGCTTGGTCACTCTCATCTAGTTTAAAACCTGAGAGAGATAACTTATTCTGACATACAAGAGGGTCATTTTATTACATGTCCACCTATGTTTAATGGGTCGGATTATACTTGTTGGAAGACTCATATAAGGATTTTTCTGATTTTCATGGATTTTGAGATTTGGAATATCATTGAAAATAGGTTTCAGAAATCTTCTCTTCCGATAAGCGAATGGAATGAATCGGAGAAGAAGGTTTTTGCTTTAAATGCAAAGGCTATGAATGTCTTGTTTTGTGCACTTGATAAAAATTAGTTTAATCATGTTTTGATTTGTGAATTGGCTTTCGATATTTGGCATACTTTTGAAATCACTCATTAAGGCACTAGTCGAGTGAAAGAGTCCAAAATCAACATTCTCGTGCATTCTTATAAATTTTTTCGGATGAAACCAAGTGAGTCCATTGAAGACATGTACACTCATTTCACGGATGTCGTCAATGGACTCAAAGCACTTGGTAAAGGTTTTTCTAATTTTGAACTTGTAACTAAAATTTGAAGATCCCTTCCAAAGAGTTGGGATCCAAAAGTTACGGCCATTCAAGAGGCCAAGGACCTTAAAACTTTTCCTCTTGAAGAACTCATTGGGTCTCTAATGACCTATAAAATGACATGCCATGCTCATGAAGAGCTCGAGAACCCCCTTCCAAAGAACATGAAGGAAATAGCATTAAGAACACAAGAAGACCACTTGAAAGGAACATCAAGTGATGAGGACAGTGATGATGACATTGCACTCTTGACTCGAAAATTTTAAAAATTCATATGAAGGAATAAATTTAAAAATGATACTAAAAACAAAATTGAACAAAAAAAAGATAAAGTCAAAAATTTTTAAAAGAAGAACGAGTTTGAACTCCTTTTGATATGTTTCCTATAATTAGCTCCTTAGGATAAGCATCTACATACTTCCATTCCTTAGGTAAGGAAGTTTCGGAAGAAGATGCATCCAAGTTTCTATTTGAAGGAGAATTTTCACTCAAATTCAAAGTATCAAAATTAAAATCGTCATCAAAATTATTTTTTAAATTCAAAAACTTCATTAAAGACAATATGAATGGATTCTTCTATAACAAAAGTTCTTTTATTAAAGATACGAAAGGCTTTAGAAATAGAAGAATAACTAAGAAAAATACCTTCATCGGATTTTACAGTAAACTTCCCAAAGGCATCTTTTTCATTCAATATAAAACATTTACAACCGAAAATTTTAAAATACGAAACGTTTGGTTTTTTATTATTCCATAATTCATAAGGAGTTTTGAAGAAAGATGGTCTTACTAGAACCCTATTCATGACATAGCATACCGTATTAACGGCTTCGGCCCAAAAATATTTGGATAGGCTATGTTCGTTCAAGATGGTTCTTATCATTTCTTGTAAACTCCTATTCTTTCTTTCTACTATTTTATTTTGTTGAGGATTCCTCAGAATAGAGAAGTTGTGGTTGTATCCATTAGATTCACAAAAGTTTTGGAAATCACCATTTTGAAATTCACCATCGTGATCACTCCGAATCGATGAAATCATAAAACCTTTTTCATTTTAAACAAGTTTACAAAACTTCAAAAAATACTTAAAACAATCACTTTTGTATGCCAAGAAGCATGACCAAGTATATCTACTATAATCATCTACAATTATGAAGGCGTATTTGCTACCTCCTAGGCTTGTTGTATCAATTGGTCCAAATAAGTCTATATGGATCAATTGTAATAGTCTAGAAGTGCTTATTTGATTCTTCGATTTGAAACTACTTTTTTTTATTTTCCTAGTTGACAAGCATCACACACTTTGTCTTTGATAAACTTAATATTAGGAATGCCTATTACTAGTTCTCTAGATGAGATTTGAGAGATTAGTTTCATGCTTGTATGGCCTAATCCTTTATGCCAAAGCCAAGCATCGTCATTCAAAATCGAAAAGCATATTTCATTACTAAGTTCATCAATGTTAATAGTGTAGACATTATTTTATTTTAGGGCAATCATAGATATGTTGTTGTATGATTTTTCAATAATGCAAGTATTAGATTTAAATCTTATGATGTATCCTTTATCACATAATTGACTAATGCTCAAAAGATTATTCTTTAAGCCATCTACTAACAACACATCATCAATTAAAAATTTTGATTTGTTACCTATAGTTCTCTTGCCAATGATTTTACTCTTGTTGTTATCTCCGAAGGTGACATACCCTTCGTCTTGGCTAGTGAGCTTAAAGAATTGAGATGGATCTCCGGTCATGTGCCTTGAGCATCCACTATCAAGGTACCATCTCTTGCTCCTAGCTTGTGAATGTGAGTGTGTCTCTTCTCCGATAGCCATTTAAGCATAGTTGGCAACCTCCTTGTTGCTATGTCCTTCGTCTTCGGAGCCGCTTGAATCATCCCACGTTGCCTTTAGCGTATTCTTCTTCTTTGATTATTTCTTCTTTGCTTGGGGGCATTCGCTTTTGAAATGCCTTAGCTTCTTGCATTCATAGCATATGACTTATTCTTTCTTGGGTTCAAGTTTATTTTTAGAGCCATTTTTTGCTTTATTTCTTCTTATATTTTTTTTGAATTTTCATGTTAAGAGTGCAAGTTCATCATCATAGTCCTCATCACTTGAAGTTTCTTTCAAGTGGTCTTTTTATGTTCTCAGTGATATATCCTTCTTATTCTTTGAAAGAAAGTTCTCAAGCTCATCATGAGCATTGCAAGTCATATCATAGATCATTAATGACCCAATTAATTCTTCGAGAGAAAAGTTCTTTAAGTCCTTGGCCTCTTGAATGGTCGTTACTTTAGAATCCCAACTTTTTGGAAGGGATCTTAAAATTTTAGTTATAAGTTCGAAATTAGAAAAACTTTTCCCAAGTGCTTTTAGTCCATTAACGACATCCATAAACCAGGTGTACATGTCTCCAATAGACTCACTTGGTTTCATCTGAAACAACTTATAAGAATGAACCAAAAGATTGATTTTGGACTCTTTCACTTGACTAGTACATTCATGAGTGATTTCAAAAGTATGCCAAATATCGAAAGTTGTTTCGTAAATTGAAACACGATTAAATTTATTTTTATCTAAAGCGCAAAATAAGGCATTCATAACTTGGCATTAAGAGCAAAAGTCTTCTTCTCTAACTCATTCTAATCGTTCATCGGAAGAGAAGACTTTTGAAAGCTATTTTTGACAATGTTCCATAATTCAAAATCCATAGAAATAAAAAAATTCTCATACGAGTTTTCCAATAGGTGTAATCCGACCTATTGAACATAGGTAGACGTGTGATTGAGTGACCCTCTTGCATGCTAACAAATGTCATCTCTCCTGGGTTTTAAACCAGAATGAGAGTGACATTGCTCTAATACCAACTATTAGGATCAAGAGCGACACTAAGAGGGGGGGGGGTGAATTAGTGCAGCGGATAAAAATTGATGATTTGAATTGATTTCGAAAAACTTTGTGCGTTAAGAAAATTTCATCCGATGCAAATGATTGCGGTAAATAGATTGATTCGAGTGAATATGTAAGAGAGTAGAGAAAGGGAGATTGAACAATTGTAGTGAAGTAAAGAATTAAATGCAGTAAATAAAATTTGCGCACCAAAAGAAGAATGTAGTAATTTTATAGTGGTTTGGTCGATTGACCTACGTCCACTCCCGATACCTTCTCCGATGAGGTCATCGGCTTTCACTATTGATCTTTCTTGAAGGGGAAAAATCAATCACCCCTTTTTATAGAACTTTACAGTGGCTTATTCTCTTTTTGCAAACTTTTTACGCTTAGAGCAAGGTGAAGGTGAACTCTAGACTTTTAAAAGCTATTTCACTTTAGTTTCAGCTCAATTCTTATCATTTCTCAATGTACTTAACCAACTAAGAAGGAGTATTTATAGCCTCAGTTGACTTCAAAAATGGAGCCAGAAAAGGTCCCATCTTGGATTTCCAAGTACTGGCGGTACCATCGCTTGTCACTGATAGTACCACCGCCAGTTGACCCTGACACTAGGCAATACCACCGATCAATCTGGCGGTACTACCACCAGAGCAGAGCTTCAAGTTCTGTGGTGGGGTGGTACCACCGCTTGGTAGTTAATAACTATCGACGGTACCACCGCTTGACTTGGGTGGTACCACCGCTTAGGTTTTTGGGAAATTGGTCCCTGGGCGGTTCTGCCACCCCAGTCTGGCAGTGTCAACACTAGATAAGGTCCAACACCTGGATGAGCCTTGAATCCAGCCCAATCCAGTTCAACCTCGGGCCTAGTTGGCCCCTACCAGGGTTAATGGGATTATCTCCCAATCTTAACCCTAATTATATGCTAACTATGAAATTAAAGATATTTTCTAAGTAAAAATATAATCCAGCATGTCAAGACTTCTTCTGGTGAGCTTCCGATGAACTCTTGGACATCTTACGGCGAACTCTCGGTAGGCTCTTGGACTTTATGATGATCTTGGTGAATTCCGATGAGTCTTCTTTAGCAAGCTCTGATCTTTCTTAGCGAGCTCCATGAACTTCTGATGAGTCTTTCCGATGAACTTTTGTTGAACCCTTCGTCAAGCTCCTGACTCATTCTCGGCCAATTCCGATAGCATTCCGACAAATCTTCAGACTCCCGACGAAGTCTCGAACTCCCAATGATTCGATCGTACTTGACTTTGACACTTCATTTTGCTTTGTCTTCATCACTATCGTAGTTAATCCTACACACTTTTCGCAACATATAGATTAGATCAAAATAACTTATCAATTGACTTCATCATCAAAATATGAGATTCAACAACTTGTAAAGAGATCTGTAAAGGGGTGATTAATCTGTCTATTGAAGAAAGATCAATAGTGGAAGCCGGTGATCTCAACAGAAGAGATATCAGGAGTGGACGTAGGTTGGATAACCGAACCACTATAAATCGATATGTTCTTTCCTTTCTGTGCTTTGCAGCTCATCTTCTTTGCTCTTTTACTTAATTACAAATTGCTAGACTTCCTCTCTACTCTTCTATGATTGTTTTCGAAGCTAAACGTTTTACCGATATAATTCTTGCAAAATCGAAAGATTTTCGAAATCAATATTTTTTTTACTGCTGCACTAATTCACACCCCCCCTCTTAGTACCAAACTTGATCCTAACACTTATAAGTTCTTTAAGAGGAAAGTTATTTAAGTCTTTAGCTTCTTGGATTGTTATTTTTTTTTATCCCAGCTTTTAGAAAAAGATTTTAAAATATTACTAATAAATTCAAGATTAGTATAAGTTTTACCAAGAGCTTTTAAATCATTAATAACATTTGTACAATAAGTGTACATATCACCAATGGATTTGCTTAGCTTTATTTTAAATAATTCATAATTATAAACAAGAAGATTGATTCTAGATTTCTATACTCTATTGGTTCCTTCATGTGTGACTTTAAGGATATAACATTTGTCATGTGTAGTGTCATAAGTGAAAATTTAATTAAATTTATTTTTATCTAAAGTATAAAATATAGCATTCTTTCATGCTTTAGCATTTAAAAAAATATTTTCTTTTCAAAATCATTTTATTCGTTCAAAGGTTTAGAAGATATTTGAAAATCAAACTCGATAATATTCCATAAATCAAAATCCATAAAAAGTAGAAAAATTTTTATTCTAGTTTTTCAATAAGTATAGTTCGTCCCATTGAACATAGGAGAATGAGTGACAGAGTAACCATCTTGATTACTTGAAAAATCCATTAGATATCTCTTACGTGTTAATCCAATTAAGAGAATCATGCTCTGATATCATTTTTGGGGGGGGGGGGTTGGGGAGGCGGGGGAGGGGGAAGCGCATGTGGGGTGCATTAGTGCTATAGCAACTTTAAACCAATTTTAAAGTTCGATCGATAGATCCATATCGAAAATACGATTAACTAAGAATTTGAGTAAGGGTTGCAAGTAAAATAAATGAGTAAGCAACAACAAATCATAAGCAAGAAAGGGATCACAAAATAATTTATAGTGATTCAGCCTTAGCCGACCTACATCCACTCTCGAATCCTCGTCCTTTAAGGCTATCGGTTTTTATTATCGATCTTCTTTTTAATAGACAAAAATTAACTATCCGTGTTATAGTTTTTCTCCTTGTAATAGGCTTAGGAGAGAACTTTCATACTCTCTCTTTTATAAGATTACTCACTTCCTACAACTTAGAATCACCTCTAAACTCAAGGAAGAAGAGACTCAAAGAGAGAGTTTGCAATACTTTTGTGCTCAAGAATTGGTGCTCCATCAAACAAGTATGAGTGAGGTATTAATAGACCTTAAAAGCTTTGAAGAATGAAACCAAAAATTCAAATCCTGAGAATTTCGAGATACTAGTGGTACTACCATCGGCACCTAGCGGTACTACCACCATAACGGGGCCATGAATCAAGACTTTAGTAGTACTACCAATGGCCTAGACAGTAGTATTGCTGTGCTGGGCGGTGCTACTATTGGAATCGTCAAAAAAGCATAAACAATACTTTTCGATTAACTCAGGCGATACTATCACTTGGGCCTCATAGTACCATCACCTAGGCCTCATGATGCCACAACTCAAAACTATTTTAGATCATCGATTTGGCTTTCTAACAGGCCAAATTTGAACCTGGTTTAAGCCCAATGTGTTCCTTGATAAGTTGGCATGATTTTGGCCCAATATCAATAATTTGACCTAAAAAGACCTAGATCAAGATTTTGACAATCTAACCATATATCTGACATAATTATAAAGCTTTTAGCATATTATATGCTATTCTGATAGGTCGTCCAATCTTTTAGTACTTTGTCTGAGCCTCTGGCACATTATCCTTACCTTTGGCATATTACGATTGATATGTCAACTTTCCTACAACATTCGATCTTTTAACCTAATACCCAATCCTTTTGGTATGATATCCAAACTTTTAGTAGGAAGTCCAATCTTTGATACATCGATCAATCATTCGGCTCGATGTCTAACTTTTGACATAATACTTTTCCCAACACAACATCTGATTCTCCTACTTCAACAATTTACCCTTTCATGGTTTGAGTCTGTGATCGAAATATTTACCGCATCACTTATCTCAAAAGTATATTAATCCATAAATTCATCAATTGATTTCATCATCAAAATTCGAAATTCAACATATGATATTTTGATTCTACTACATGACCATCTATAAGATCTTCTAAGGTCAACTTTTCGCTTAATTCGATTAGATAAAACACTCTCCATAGTCAGACTAACTTGGCATTATCATAAGCTATTGCAAAGCAAGGGAAATTCTTTTGACTTAGCCCATCTTTGTCCTGTGCAGCGTCGTGACAAGCTAAAAGGCCACTCGCTACTTGAAGTTACGTAGAAAACCTCCCTTTGCCACCCTTATTAGATTTGAGAGTCCCTTGGACTTTGCAATTGCTGTGAGTAGAGAAGTTGAAATATTGAAGCAAATGTTATGTTAGAGCTAGCCCCAGGAAATTACCACACGGTAATTTGGCAACGTAACAAAGACAATAAACAGAAAAATAAAAGAGGAGACAAGGACACCAGAATTTACGTGGTTCGGTCAATTGACCTACGTCCACGGACGAAAGGAGGAGCAAATCTTTACTAACAGAGACAATTACAAATGCCTTAGGAAATTGTTCCTAGGCCATAAAACACCTTCAACTACTAAACAAGAAAAGCCCAAAAGTTTAATATGGACTTAATGAAATTAAGTCCAAAGCGGCTTTTCTTGTGATGCCTGTGGTGCATCTGGTGCATCTGTCTTCAAAGCCTAGACCCCCTTTTTATAGCATCAATAGGGGATAGGAATTCTGGTTTTCCCGATGTGGGACTAAAGGACTTGCCAAACTAACAAATCTCCACCTTGGCATGTCCCAACAAAACTTGCTCTACCTTTTTCACAAAAGCCCCAACGGGCAATCATCAACAATAAATACCAACCAAGTCCAAGCACTGCTTGAACTTGTAAACCGGAAGAGGCTTCGTAAGCATATCAACTGGATTGTCCTTCGTATGAATTTTCTGAACAAGGACCTTTCCCTCAACAATGGTATTATCACAACAAACTGCATTTGAGTAGGTAGTAGGCTCACTAACTCCACCAGTTTCTTCTGCAACAAACAAAGCATATGCAACCAAATTTGCATATCTTTGTGGTGGTCGAATATTTCTCCGTGGTCTATCATTAGCTATGGAATATTGCTCTTCCTCTGGAATATCTTTATCAGTAGACTCAGGAGAATTGAAGCTGACTCTTTTCGCTTCCCAAAAATGCAAAGTGTTCACAGAAATCCAATGGCCCAGTATTCTGTCTACAAAGAAGACCCCTTTGCTTAATATGCTCAAACCTTTTCAGAATTAGACAATGATGATTCAAGCAATCGAGCCTCGTGATGAGTTCCTGCAAAATATACAAGCTACCTGACCTACAAGCTTTCATAACAATAAGGGCATTTCTAGAAACTTTCATAACTCCACCTTCAGCTGTGTATTTGCACCCAAGAGCCTCTAGGGCGCCTAAAGAGATGAGATTCTTTTTCAAATCAGGAACATGTCTAACATTAGTGAGCGTCCTCACAATACCATCATGCATTTTAATTCAGATTGTGCCTCTACCAATAACATCACATGCGGCATTATTGCCCATCAAAACAATTCCACTATTACAAGATTCATATGTGGAAAACAAATCCCTCTTGGGACACATGTGATAAGAACAACCCGAATCTAAAATCCATTCATTTTTAGACCTTGTCACTGTCATCGAGCAAAGAAAATATTTCCAAAATTCTTCAATTTGCAACACTAGCTTCAATGACTCAGTGAGTTTTCGACAATTTTTTCCTTTTGCTTTAATTTATTTTTCAATTTAAAGCAATCACCTTAATGTGCCCCATTTTATGACAATATCTGCATTCCAAATTTCTATGTCGGATTTAGATCTAGATTTAGATCTACTACTCTTGTCAAATTCTCTTTTATCAGTTCGACAACTGGACCCTCGGATCGATTTCCTCTATTCTCCCGGTGATATCCCTATCAATCTGCTCCTTAGATTTTAATGCAGATTTAATTTCATGATATGAAATTGTTTCTTTTCCATAAATCATTGTATCACGGAAAAACTTAAAGGATTGGGGAGAGAACACAAAAAAATAACAGGCCTTATCCTCATCATCAATCTTTGCATCTATATTCTCCAAATCCATAACTAAGGAATCAAATCTATCAAGATGTGAGATTATAGATGTACCTTCAATCATCCAAGCATATACAAACTCGCTTCAAGTAGAGACGGTTCTCCACTGCCCTCTTCATATACAAGGCTTTAAGCTTGTCCCACATGCTCTTAGCCGTAGTCTCCGTAGCTACCTCCCGTAAAACCTCATCGAAAGATTTAGAATAATACTAGATCGGGCCTTCTTATCCATACCTGCAAAATCTTCCTCGACATACCATCTAGAATTTTCTCGCTCTGCAAAGTGCCAAATCAACTCCGTCTTGAACCGAATGGCCTCCATCTTGAGTTGCCACATGCCGAAGTTGACATTTCGCCTGATTTTCGACAACAATCTTTGTTATTGTCATTATTGTCAAAAGATCTCAAAACCAGGCTCTGATACCAGTTTGTTAGAGCTAGCCCCAGGAAATTACCACACGGTAATTTGGCAACGTAACAAAGACAATAAACAGAAAAATAAAAGAGGAGACAAGGAGAATTTACGTGATTCGATCAATTGACCTACGCCCACTGACGCTAAAGGAGGAGCAAATCTTTACTAACAGAGACAATTACAAATGCCTTAGGAAATTGTTCCTAGGCCAAAAAACACCTGAAACGACTAAACAAGAAAAGCCCAAAAGTTTAATATGGACTTAATGAAATTAAGTCCAAAACGGCTTTTCTTGTGATGCCTGTGGTGCATCTGGTGCATCTGTCTTCAAAGCCTAGACCCCCTTTTTATAGCATCAATAGGGGATAGGAATTCTGGTTTTCTCGATGTGGGACTAAAGGACTTGCCAAACTAACATGTTATAGCATATATGTAACAGGATCAACATCAAGCAATACCAAGCCTTTGGCATTATCTGACAAAAGCCCTGAGAAAATGCTAAGAGTTTCAGCACCATTTGGGTGAAAGAGATTTTTGGAACTTGAAGAGTTTCACCCAAAAAAAAAAAAAAGGTGGGGGGAATCAGAGTCCTGCCTCTAGTATATTAGTGTATGTATATAAATAATGATCCAACATGTAGTGTCAATGACTAGGTCAAGCATTAGTAAGTTCAAACTTGCTAGAATGAGAAACTTTCGCCTAACGTGTTCTAATTGAGGGGCTTACACGTGAGTTAAAGTTGAAGGATCCTGTCAAGGACAAAGAGATCCACTACTCAAGGTATTCTTCTCTAAAGAGATAGCATCCACCGTGACATCAATTTTGATCCCTTTGAAGGAGGAGAAGATTTGCCTGACTAGACCCGACGAGGGAGATGGGGTTGACGAGTGATCTGACTACCAACTAGAGGAACAAGAAAAAGAAAAAGTATTTTAGACCTTCAGAATGTTAGGGTTGATAAGTATTTTTATAAATTTTAATTATATTCAAATTAGTTGACAGAGTCCTAATTAAATTAAAACTCTTTAGTAAATTAAGATTTATTCTCATAAACACATTTTGAGTTTCAAGGTTTTGGTGAGAGAGAGAAAGAGGTAAGATACTTTGGATTGCTCCTAAGGATAATCTTTAAGGTTTCTAGAGAGGGTTAAAGAGAAAATTTCTTCAGATTTATATGAGAGGTGTAAGGGAAGCCTTACATGAGTATGGATAACTAAATAGTTTTGTAATTGATCTCATATATTTAAAATTTTAATTTTTTCTATGGATGTAACTATAGATTTATTGAACTACATTAATCTTATAAGTTTTGTAATATGTTTTATAATTATTAATCTATGAGTGGATTTCCCTTCTCCTCTCCATTCTCAACATAAAAGTGGGGTCCTAAATCTACAAAGTATTCTTAGCTTCTAATGGTCTGAATAAAATGATAGTGTGAAGAAAACCAAAGAAAGGGAGGCTGATAGTGTGAAAAGAAATGAAGGCTTCTATTTATTAGGGTTGAGTAATCCGGAATTCTATCGCAAACCATTTGTCTACGTAATGGTTCGTTTGGACAAACTACATGGTAGCTTGTCAGTGGTAAAAAGAAATTGATCGTAGGGATTGCGATCTTTAATCCCAGTTCGACTGATGACAATGTGAGCCTCTTGTATTGGGCCACATATGCAATCCCAATTATCTAATACTAATTGTAGTTAGAAAATTATCAATTAGAGAGGTACATGTAAACATGCTTGAAAGATCTTAATATTTTTGGTGGGACATATAAAAAACTTTGGGTAAATATGCTATTTCCAATATATGTAAGGATAGATATGTAAGAGCTCCCTTCAGGAAGAATGAATGTGCTCACACCCGGGTCTTCGCACACAGTATTGGCGTTCAAGCCACTCCCAAGTTAGGATCACGATCCATCGTCAACAACAATAATATAAGACCAAAAGTTTCTCTTTTTCGATCCTTTTGGCAACCCGCCGTCCCTTTTCTTTCCATCTCCATGTAAAAGTCCGAATTCTCTTTCCTAATCCAAATAAAACCCCGTCCTCCTCTCCCCGGCACTTGAAACCCTAATCAGAGGCATAGTTAGAGATCGCATCAATGGCTCTTCCCATCTCTCCACAATATTAGGTGGTTGCAGCGGCAGGCTGCCTGGTTGCGATCGACGGTACCCCTCCGCCGGATTGCTCTAGGCCGAGCTGCCTCCTCCACGGCTTCCGATCCTCCGAGATGGCCATTGTCCCGCCGCCGTCCACGCAGCCATCCCAACTGCCGCCGTCTCCGCCGCTGGCCCGCCTCCAGTCCCAACCGCCTGCTAATGATCGGAGCAGTGGGGAGCTTCGCGCTTTGGATTGTAACCTTGCTTCCCTCTGTGACCACATCCAGATGGAGGGGTTCAATTCGGGTGCATTCTCGGATGTAGTGGTGCAGGCCATGGGCTCCACCTACCGACTCCACCGGTTAATTCTTTCCCGTAGCTCTTATTTCAGGTGCAATTTTGTTCCATTGTAGAATAGGCATTTCTTGATTTATAGGACTTCGAGTGCGGAAGGAAGAAAATATATGGGTTTTTTTGGCAATTAACATACTAATTGGGAGAGTCTTTTTTCTGCAATTTTTTATTGCATTTATTTATGGGTTTCTCTCGGTTTGATCATATGCAACTTGGTCTTCCTTTAGTATACATAAATTCTATTGATTAGAGCTTCTTCCTCTCATAATTTGAGAGCAACACGTAGGTCAATTGTGCAGCGTAATGGTCATGTAACTGAATATGCTTATTTCAGAAACTTGATACTTTGAATCCACAGCTATTTAACCGATCAATCTCTTGGTTGTTAAGAAGAATATGAAATGATGATCTTGATTCTCAATAACCTTATGTATTCCTTGATAACATCTGGAGCTATAATTTGCTCACTACATGCTGTGATTTTCTTTCCTCTTTCTTGTTGCACTGACTTGATCTCATGTAGGAATATGCTTCATGGTCCTTGGAAGGAAGCTTGTGAGCCTACTGTGGTCTTGAATATTGATGATGCTAATGTTGATCCAGATGCAATTGCAGTCGGTTTATCATATCTCTATGGGCACTATCCGAAGCTTGATGACAGCAATGCTTTCCGTGTTCTTGCAGTTGCTTCTTTTTTAGACCTACAGGTTCTGTGAAGTATCATTCTGTGGGTTTGAATTTCCCTAGTTTTTATTTTTGTTTTTTTTTGCCTTTGAGATTTATGTGGCCTTACTTTCAGGATCTTTGTGCCATTTGCACAGATTTTATCATCTCTGAACTTTCAACTTCAAACTTTTTAGCATACCAGGTGAGTTCTGAACCCTCAGACTGCATTTGAGTTTCCTTCTAATGAAACCAGATTCCAATTTCATCCAGTTTTAAACTGCATTCTCTGTGAGTCAGGTCTTTGCAGAGAGCCATGACTATGGTATGCATGGAGAGCGTGTTAGTAATGCATGCTGGGGATACCTTTGTCAAAGTGCCACCAAGGAATTGATAGAGGTTAGGAACAGATGGTTTTAGTTTAATACATACTCTACACTGTGCATCATACCTATTCTGCTGTTTGCTCTTCTTGTGGCTAACATTTTTTATCCAACTCTTCTTCAGGCATATAAAAAATTATAGATATCTTTTGATACCTATTCCACAAAGGTAATTAGGCTGGTAGATATAAGGAACCATGCTTTACATTTTCAAACAAGATGGTGCAGAAGCAAGCTTTCTAGGATCTAAATCTTGAAACTTCTGTATTTGGCTAAAAAATGGATTTAAGATGAACTTTCTTGAGTTTGCTGAATGATGTCCTCTACAAGTATTTTTCTTGAGCTTCACCTGCTTGTGTGTAGTCCTATTATTTCTCCGTTAACTATTTGATGAATAGGACCAAGGAGATCTTTTGCAGCAAATGCATATATGAGAACCAAGTAGAGAACTGATTAAAAGGGATAAAAAAATGAAGAAACCCACATAATATTTTTTTTATACTACAAGTGTTTCTTGGTGGATTTGGGTGGTCCTACGTAAATGGATAAAACGAATTTGTATTAGATCTTTGTTCCCTTGATTTCATGATTATGTTAGATTCAGATAGATGGGCCTAGCAAATGAGAGGCCAAAAGAAGAGCAATTTTATATGCTTTGTCATTTTATTATAGAGTGAACCTTAATTATTAGTTTCTATTTTCTATTATATGTTACAAGAATCCTCTCAATGGTAACGAAAAATAAAACTTAAGCAGTGGAGTATGGATCTTTTCTTTATCTCATAATTTGATTCTCATCAAAGATTTCAGTTATGTAGTTAATTATCACTACATAGTCCTATGTTGTTGTAAGTAGTTGTTTAGGAGGTCTACCTAGGCCATTTACCTATGCTTACCTCCTAGACTCTTAGCACATTCTATGCACAAGCCCAAGCAATCACTTGAGTGCCTAGATAGAGGAACCTAGAAGACACAGATCTAAGTAAAACTTGAATAAAATAGAATTAGGCAAGGCGTTTCTAGGAACCTGTCTTCAAGATTGATAATTTCCCCACTACGATGCAGATGGCTTCATGGAAATTCTATCTCCAGGATACAATGCCTATTACTTGAAATAATCAAGACTGCACTTTTGATTACTTGAAGAATCATAACTCAACCCGAAAATAAAGAGACAGAAAAATTCAGTACTTTGTTTGCACTAGAATTTTCTTATGTATTACTCTTCAATATAGAGGAGTTTATATATACATTGAAAGGGTGCTAAAAGACCCTTTCAATTATCCTGAAGAGTTATGACTTTTTGAACCCATTATAACACATTAAAATTAGTTTTTTTTAAATGGCAAGCAGTTTCCATAATTGTTCCCTTTTATTCCTTTTTCTTTTTTTTATTTATAGTAAATTCCTTATATATAACAACCCCCATTAATTTACATATAATAAAAAATATAATCATAAAATTACAAATCAAAATGTAAACTTTGGGATGTATATAATGTATATCCATAAGTAGACTAATCTTGAACTTTGGATTGAAAATGACACATAAGGAACCATATTCACACTATATATGAGTTCTGAATTCTAAATTTGGCAGCGCTTTAGTGGGCCGTGCATTGAATCCTGGCTTAGCCAATACTAGTAGGATTTGACCGGTGTGATTCGTAAGAAACGACCTCTTCTCTAATGGCAAAGGTAGACAGACTCATCAAAAGTGTCTACAACTCTACAAAGTTGTAAGTCTATGAAGGACTTTATTGTCCAACCTTTTGTTGTGGTAAATAGTGCAGTATCCAGATATAGGACTTTAACAAAAGAGTATACCCCCACTATTTCTTAAACAATGCACTTGAAATGTATCCTTGTTTCCATTTCTCAAATATCTCTGAATAAATTGCCTTTTATACTCTTATAACTTGATTTCCACTATCGAGTGATGTTATAGAAATAGAGTTGGTTTCAATCATGATATTTCTTTTATCGGTAGTAGTCTTATACCTCTCATAGTTTTAGTAATTTTATCGCCTAATAAAGGCTTTGTCAAAGGGTATGCTAGTATTTGTTTTGTAGGCAAGTATTGTAACACTACGTTTCCCTTTTTCACAAGTCTCCGAAGAAAGTTATATCTCATAGCAATATATTTACTTCTATCTGTTATCCTTTTGTTCTTTGTATTTTGGATTGCAGCTTGGTTGTCACAATACAGTGTTACTAGGTAGATTTTAAAATGAATACTTCTTAAGAATCTTTTGGACCAGACAATCTCTTTACTTGCAATTGACATTGCAATATACTCTGATTCCATGGAAGATAAAGCAACACAATTTTGTTTCTTGGATGACCAAGCAAATATTGTTCCACTTAAAGTGAACAACCAACCACTAGTAGATCTAGAGTTTGATCTATTGGATGCTCAATTTGTATCACTGTAACACTCAAGTACAGAAGTTGTACATTTGTAATGCAATCCATAATTTATAATATTTTTCAAGTATCTCAATACTCTACTTAGCCCTTTCCAATGCTGTTCACTAGGGTTACTAGTGAATCTGATGAATATGCCGATTGCACATGCAAGATCTGGTCTTGTGTGATTCATAACATACATGATGCTTCCAATAATCTTGGCATATTCTCCTTAATTTATTGCTGTTCCATCGTTTGGAACTAGTTTTACATGAGGGCCAGTAAGTGTTTTAGAAGGTTGACAATCAAAATGATTGAACTTTCTTAACACCTTTTCTATATAGTGAGATTGTGTTAAAACAAATTCCCTTCCTCTTTTAAGAACCCTGATCCCTAATATGACATCGACAAGACATAAGTCCATGTCAAAAGCTTGTCTCAAGATTCTCTTAGTTTTATCTGTGCAATTTATATTAGTACCAAAAATAAGTAAGTCATCAACATAAAGAGTAATGAGTACTTTATATTCTGCAGTGACTTTAGTAAACATGCAACTTTCTACTTTACTGCTCTTAAACCAAATTTCTTAATTTCCTTTTAAAATTTCTTATACCATTGTCCAGGTGCTTGTTTAAGTTCATACAATGATTTATTCAATTTACATGCTTTATTCTGGTGACCTTTAACAATATAATGTTCAGGTTAGTCGATGTAAATTTCTTTCTCTAAATTACCATTTAAAAATATAGTTTTTGCACCCATTTGATGCACTTCAAGATTGTACATAGATGCAATGACAAACATAATTCTAATGGATGTAAATTTTGTTATGGGAGAAAAAAGTTTCAAAAGAATCGACTTCCTCTTTTTGACTAAACCTTTAGCTATTAATCTTGCTTTATATTTATCAATTGTTCCATCAGTTTTGAGTTTCTTTCTCAAAACACACTTGCAACTAATAGGTCTAGTGTTTGGAGGAAGTTCTACTAGGGTCCATGGTTTGCAATACCGTACCATACCGCTTGGTACGGGCGGTACATCAGTACACCTTAGCATGCCATGCGCCAGTATGCTTGGTATAGCTCGGTACAGCTGATTGGTACATTGGTATGGTACGGTATTCAGAACCTTGCTAGGGTCTATGTAACGTTATCATGTATAGATTTAATCTTATCATCCAGTGCCCTTTTCCACATATTAGCATCAAGTAAAGGCATTGCTTCTTGAAAAGATTGAGGATCCTCTTCTATAAGATATGTATTCATATCAGGACCAAAATTCTTTACAATTCTACATCTTTTGTCTCTTTAGATTAGGTTCATCATTTCTTCTCACAATATTATCAATCATATCCGTGTCATGCAAATTATTATGATCAACAGAAATAGATATACATATGTATTAGAACTAGAAGCATGATCAGAATACAAATCTAACTCATTTGATAAATCCTTTTCTAATTCTAACTTGTCTGCATCTTTAATTATTAAGTGTTCAAAGAAAATAGCATGTGCAGATTCAAATACTAAAATACTCTATTTGAACAAAGACTAAAAAATCTGTGCTTTACTATGCACAGAATAACCCAAGAAAATAGATTTAACAGTTTTACTTCCTAAATTAGGTCTTTTCAAAGCAGCATCTAAAGCATATGCAATATAACCCCACACTTTAGAATAATTAAGACTAGGATTTTTCTTTTAATCAATAATTCATAAGAGGATTTCAAATAAATGCTTCTTATTTATAATTCTGTTTTTAATTTTAAATGCAGTAAGAAGTGCTTCTCCCCAATAACTCTTAGGTAATTTTAGCATGAATTATCATAACACTAACCATTTCTAGCAAAGATCTATTTTTTCTTTTTGGTACTCCATTTTGAGATGGAGTGTTAAGTGGAGAAAGTTCTCTAATGATACCATTTTGTTCATAAAATGAAATAATCTCTTATGAGAGATATTCTCCGCCTCTATCAGATCTTATTCTTTTAATCTTTTGCTGGTTTTATTTTCAATTTCTTCCATAAAGATTTTGAATTTATCAAAAACCTCATCCTTTGTTCTTAAAAAATAGACATAAGTAAAATTTGAAAAGTCATCAATAAATGTAACAAAGTAATGTTTTCCTCGTCTAGTTAGACTATCCTTGTTCTCACAAACATTAGTATGAATAAGTTCTAGCAAGGATGATGTTCTAGTAACAAATTTAAAAGAGGGTTTAGTAATCTTAGATTGTGCACAACATACATAAGTATTCATTAATAGAATATTCTTAGACTTAGGAATAGGGTTCGCTATATCGACTCGTACCGCTCGGTACGAGTGATATGTGTCTGTTCAATAGGGGAATGATACGCTGACAGCCCCTACCAAGCGATACCATAACTTGACCCCGTATCGGGCGATACGAGGTTTGTACTAGGTGTTAACGGTCAAAATCTGATTGTTACTGACCTGTACCATTGGTAACGATCGAATTTCAATCGTTATCGATCAAGGGCTAAGATCGTCTTATTTCAAATGGTCAAATTGACTGTTTGAACCATAGGAAAGGGTTTTTAAACTCTTTTCTCCCTTCTCTTTCAACTCATATCATTCTCTCAATCTCTTCAACTCTCTCAAACTCATTCTCACTCGCATTTCCCTGTCATTCTCAGATTTTCACTCGTAAACTCAACAAGGCTACGATTTGTGGATTGGATCAAATTTGGGAGGATTAAGCGGAAGATCCTCCTCTATCAGAATGTGGCAGAAGGAGTCAGATAACATCAAGTCAGATTGCACAAGGAACTATAGACACTCAATTGTGACAATTGTCTACCCAACGTACAAAGGCAAAAGTAGTAGCATCAGTTATATTGTTAGAAAAAATTGAGTCAGACGATGAAACACCTTTTCAATTGCATTCAATAACCCGCTCAATCTAGAGACATGGTAGCCGCGTGGACAGTAGTGCCTCAATTGATGATGGCGACAACACTGGGGAGTTGATGGTCATGTCTTACACTATTTAAGGGTGGTGTATGGACTGAGAAACAACATTTACATATGCCACCTAAGATTCAGATCATGGAACTCGACGAGGACGGTCCGAAACGTATCACAATCTAACTATTCAAATCATTTCTTTGTATATAATTCAATATTAATGGAAGGACGGTATGGAACGTACCGCAAAGCTACTCCTCAAAGCCCGAAAAGGGCATGTCACTATTCTTTCTTAATTTAGATTATTTTCTCTAAAATTATACTAAATTTATATTCATTTTCAACTTAAAAACCTTAGTTTAATATTTTTTATTTCTAATTTTTTTGAGCTATTTTTATGCTTTTTTGGGCACACCATCGGTACACCTCGGTATCTATCATACCGACCATTGGTCGATACACCGGTATGGACAAAAATTACAAACCTTACTTAGGAATTAAATCATAAGACATCATGCATTGCATAGCGTTTATACCAATATGTTGTAATCTATAATGCCAAAGAGACTAAGAATCATGCTCAACAATATAAATTGAACTGGTAATATTATCATTAAATTTCTACAAGTATTAGTTTTTATATAGCCTTTCCCAGCAAAAGTTCTTTTTTTAGAGAGAATAACTTTTTGTGATGCTAAGACAGTGATTTAAAAAGCGCTAAGCGCCAAGGTCAAAAAACACCCGACTAGCGCTCGCTTGAGTGAAGCGAGGCGTTAAAATATAAAAATATATAATATAATTAATAAATATAATTATTTAAATAAAAATATGATATTAAATTAAAAAATCTTACAAAATCACAATATCATATTAACAAAGCGTGTCAAAATTCAAAACAATAACAATAATTTCAAATAAATAAAAATTAACAGTATTAAAATCAAAATAATATATTATTAATCTAATAAATGAAAAAAATACTATTACTAATATACAGTTAACAGTATACTATTAATATACTGTTAACGATATACTATCGAGTCGATGTGAGAAAAGGGAGTAAGAGTAATAGTAGTATTAAGCAGCGGTAGTGGGAGCTAGAGCGGGAGCAGCGATAGTGGTGAGCAACGATAACAACGGCGAGCAGTGATAGTGGCAGCGGTAACGGGGGTGCAGCGTAAGTGTGTAAGACTGAGGACTCTGACTGAGAGAA
Organism: Musa beccarii; assembly: GCA_024322285.1. Lineage (NCBI taxonomy): Eukaryota > Viridiplantae > Streptophyta > Magnoliopsida > Zingiberales > Musaceae > Musa > Musa beccarii. The sequence goes on from CM044394.1 coordinate 27,600,041, forward strand.
GCAGTAGTAGTAGCAGCAAGTAGTGGTAGCGGGAGTGGCGATAGTGGCAGCGGTAGCAGCAGTGGCCAGCAGCGACAACAACGGCGAGCAGCGACAGCGGAGAGCAGTGACAACGGAGAGAGGCAATGGGACCAGAGAAGAAATGTCAGCGGTAGAATCACGAGCAGGGTTAGGGTTGGGGAAGTCGCGAGAGGGATGTTGGGAGGCTGATATCGGTGCTTTAGTTGGTTCGATTGAACCAACTAAAGCATCGGAGACCGAAAATTGAACCAACTAAAGCATCGGAGACCAAATTAGACATAAAACGCTGGTTCGGTTGCTTGGTTTAACTCGGACGCTCGCCCGAAGCGCTCAGTGCCTAAGCTCGGGCTAGCGCCCAGGCGACGGCTCTTTGAAGCGAGGTGCCTGGACATGAAGCGAGGTGCCTAGCTATTGAAATCGCTGTGCTAAGATAATCTTAAAACCATTTTCATCAAGCCTATTAATTGATACAAGACTCTTCCTCATGCTAGGAATGTGATAGACATCTAAAAGAGTAAACACTTTCCCAGGAGAAAGAGAGAGTTGTGTTGTCCCCTTGCCAAAAACTGCACTAGTAGATGAATTTCCCATATAGACAGTTTTAGAACCGTTCAACTCTTCATAAGTTTTGAATAGATTCTTATAATGAATCACATGACATGTTGCTCCAGAATCCAGCCAATTTTCATTGAAATTGACAATACAAACTTCAGTAAGGACAGCAACAAAATCACTTTCCACCAGATTAGTTTCTTCCTTTTTAATTCCTTTCCAAAAGCAACAAACCTTGGCTATATGTCCAGGTTTTCCACAAACAAAACAGGGGCCAAACTTGCACTTCTTGTTATCATTTTTATTTTCATTCTTTGGGAATGAAGAATGCTTCCTTTTTTAACATACCCTTGCTTCCCATTTGGAGCCTTTGATGCTGACTCGTCAACGTTATGAATACCATCATTTTTTTCACGATTAGTTAAAACATATCTTCTTCTTTCTTCTGCTTCAATCTGAATGTGTTGTAACAACTCATCCAGACAAACAGATATTTTTCTTATGTTTCAACTTATTTTGATATTCCTTTCATGAAGTTGGAAGTTTCCCAATGATGGTAGACACTTGGAAATGATTCAGAGATTGGTTCTCCAGCGTCAGCACATTTCATAGCAGGCTTTGAATCATTCATTTTATAATCTATGTACTTGTTGATCAGAAAAGATTTATTACCAGCATCTTCATTAACATACCTGCGTTGAAGTGCAATCCAAAGTTGTGGCTGTCTTATGCATATGAAATATGTTGAAAAGTGCATTGCTCATTGACTGCAAAATGGTGAATCAGCATATGTAATCATCATCTTCCCTTTTTTTTTTTCTTTTCTAAAGCTTTTTTCTTCTGTTATTCAGTTTGATCCATATTTATTGCTTCTGCTGGTTCTGGATCAGAGAGCACATAAGCCACCTTGGCGATTGTCAACATTTAGAAGATTTTTATAAATCGAGTGTTTGTACTTTACACCACTAAACCGTTCAAGCCTTTCCACATCATGAATCTGTGCCTTGATTAATGCAGAATCCATTGTGACTTACCTTGAAATTGTTGTAGTAAAGACAGATCTAAGTAAAACTTGAATAAAACAGAATTAGGCAAGGCGTTTCTAGGAAACTGTTTTCAAGATAGATGATTTCGCCACTAAGATGCAAATGGTTTCACGGAAATTCTATCTCCAGGATACAATGCCTATTACCCAAAATAATCAAGACTGCACTTCTTGGTTACTTGAAGAATCATAACTTAACCAGAAAATAAAAAGAAAGAAAAATTCAGTTCTTTGTTTGCTCTAGAATTTTCTTATGTTTGAGTCTTCAATTTAGAGGAGTTTATATAGATATTGATAGGATGCTAAATGACCCTTTTAGTTATCCTGAAGAGTTATGACTTTTTAAACCATTACAGCACATTAAACTGAGTTTTTTAAAACTGCAAGCAGTTCCATAATTGTTCCCTTTCATTCTTTTTCCTTTTTTTTATTTATAGTAAATTCTTTATATATAGCACCTAGATGGCTATCTAGGCTCCTAAGGCTCATTTTTTTCTTGTAAAACTACTCGTAATAAGAATACTTTGAGGTGTACTTGACCATATACCATAGCATAAGATATTGGACTTACCTTCACGCGTAATATATAATTAATGAAATGGAATCTAAAGGCCTTAACATCTGTTGGCATGCATATCAAAAATTGTATTGAATTTGTTAACCTTTCGATGTGATAAGGTCCAACTGGGTTGTCTTTCACAAATCACAATGTCCCTGACTTTTTCCTGTGGAACCTCAGGAGTTTCTCTGCAGCAAGACTCAATTTTGGACGTGGGGTTGACCCATAAACGAGACTTGGGATTTGACATTATTACCCCTAATGTTATTCTGAATTTTCATGAGGTTAGAAGGTGGCTCATTTTTTGCCTAGCTAACTTTAGAATGTTATATGTCCTCAATCTTTTTTTTTATGGAAGTTCTTATGCATATTATCCTTTTAGTAAGCAACCAATCATGGGAAGCATTGGATGGTTTCCATGCATGTCTACCAATTTATAGGCCCCTTTTTCATAGACGTCACTGATATAATGATCTTTCCAAATTGGATCAAATTTTCCCCCTATATTTTGATTTGCAATGATTCCACATTTTATTATAAGGACCAATTCTTTTCAAAGGCGTGGCCCTGAGTTTGCTTCTTGTAAGCTTCAAACATTTGAGCTCGATGTAGTTCCAAGTTTTTTTTCTGCAGCTAGCCTTAATTCATCAAGAGCATCAAGCTTGCCTAGCCTCAATTGTATATTTACATAGAAAATTTAAGTGATAGTAGTTTGGCTTTAAAAATGAGAATTGCATGAAACCAAATACCAATGAATATGTAATGCCCCCAACCTAGCGAAATATGGGGATGATACAATGCCACAATCCTATAAGTTTTCTTATTGGAATGTGAGGCCTAAACCTGGACACATAATTTACAATCCAGTTCCACTCATATAATATAACTCAATCAACTAACAAATAAAGGTCTATAACACTATTCAAAAAATCTAATAACATCCTCAATGGTTCACAGTACTTGAATTCAATTAACATCATTACTAAGATAAGTCCAAACCTAAGAAAAATCCTAAGGCACATCAGTGAAGTCATTGGGTGCCCAGGTGAGGTGAGGCCTGAGCGCTCGCCTATTGGGTTAGGCAAGCGACTTGACTCAAGCACGGCCCAAGTGCTTGCCTAGGCGTAGGCGTTGGGAGGGTCGGATGCTTGCTTGGTTCAACTCAGGCCAGGTCAAGCCTGAATTGAACCAAAATACTCATCTAGTTCAATTAAACTGGGTATCTATCGCAGATACCACCACTCGCGAGTGCCCTAATGCAGAAGTCCTTTCCCCACTACGTTTCTCATGACAATGGAGTTCCTCCCATCAGCGAATGATGGCAGCAGTGGCGGTGTCTTCCTCCAGCAGCAGCGGCAGCGGTGACGTCTTCCTCCAGCAGCAGCGGCAAGTCTTCCTTCGGCGGCTGAGGCAATGGCTTCCCCTCCCTCTCCTCCCTCCTACCTCTGCCTCATTCACCACAGCCCTCCTAAGTTCACCATCGCAACCCTCCTACGTTTGCCGCAGTGTCACAGACAAAATTGTAAACGGCTTGTTCGGTGTAATGCTTATGCATGTCCGTGTCCCTTTTGGTTGGTTGTCACTTGTAAAGCTTGTAAAGGGCTTGCCAAAGGCAAAATGCCCCATTTGAGCGAGTTTGTAAGCCATTGTAGGCTTGTACATAAAACTTGCGTCGAGTGCATACTTGTACTAGAATTCGGTCTGTAGTGGACCAATTTTATACCTTTGTTGTGCAACCGTTCTGAGCTTGTAATATCCATGGTTGGAATTTGCATTGGCTATAAAGTGTTTGCTAAAAAGAGTGGCTTGCGGATCCCGTGTGAAGCGCTTTCTCTGTCCCGTCTTCTCTTTCGTAGGTCCTAAGGGATTGTAGGAGATTTTGGGAGGTCGACCTGCGGTGATACGCATTGGTGCCGCACGGCTTAGGCAAAACCACTAAGTCCGTGATGATGGATGGTATCGAGCGGATAAGCCCACTTACAAACACTTAGCATGCAAAAGCGTGGGGGACCTAGCGAGGCACCACGAGGACAACAAGCTAAGAAGAATTGCGAAGCGCATAAAGGTCGGGATGGCTGAGTTCGAGCAGTGGCTCGACGTTAACACACAACCTTGATGGTGCTCGAGGCAAGCGGAGTGCTTGGCAAAGGATGAGACCAAGGCAAGGTGGAGTGGGTTGTTCAACGATCGAAAGAGTTGTAAACTCAAGGAATTCGATACTCACGCATGGCCTGCACGCGGACGATAGATTGTTCGCGGCCATCCCAAGGCGGCCAGAAGGTCGGCGCCACGGAGCATTAAAACTTTCTCTTCGGATACGCAGGATACTTTTGTAAGAGGTGAAGTGTGCGTGCAGAGTTCAAGATTTTGCTAGACCCGAGGGGTGCAAAGATCGAGTTGTATTGGTAAAGTGTCACAATCTAGCAAGTGCATTTGCAAAGCGCGTAATTGGGCGCGATTTGTTCAAAGCAGAGGCGGAGTAGTCCAAGAGGATGGTGGTCTTCAAAACTTCCAAAGGGAAGGATGCAAAGAGCGAAGTTGCTCCAACGGGACAGATACCCAGGAGGGATAAGTCCCGGTTCTACAGAGGTAGAATCATGTGCAATGAACCGCACTAGTTGAGGAGTACCTCAAGACGAAGCTCGATGGATCGAGTGAGTGGTAAGGAGTCATTGCATGATCTCGCAAGTGGTGATGCGTTGGTGGACGCATAGTGAGATCAAGTGGGGAAGCAACCCAGGCAACACAAAGTGAAGGCACACTTGGAGCCGATAGTGAGATCAGACTCAACAAAGGGCTGACCCGTGGAATGGTGGGCGTGAGGGCCACCATTAACGCAATGCAAATCGAGAAGCGGAACAACTTGGGGGTAACTTGTTGATGTACCCAAACCGCATGAAGGGAGTTGGCAAAGAAGATAACGTGGAGCGAGGCGTGGAGCTTTCCTTAGACGAAGTCAAGGACATGGACTCTTGCAGAGACAAGAGTAGGATCATGTCGTTCCTTGAGTTCTCTATTCTGATGGAGCAGACTCATCTTGTATGGTGCTAAAGACGAAGGGAACTTCGGGGCATATACACCTCATCTCGGTGAAGCATTTGACGAAGTAACTAAGGCGATACAACTTGCAGTGGCGAAGTTGGTGTTAGAAAGCCTTAGCACGGGGCAAGAGGATGCAGAGGCAGATACTCTTGAAGAATATGCCATAGTGTTGCTATTCAAGTTGCCATGAGGAAAGCGGTGCGCAGCGGAGATTGTCTTTGGTAAAGGCGAGTCCCGGGATCGCATAATGGTGCACCTATTTCAGCGAAGTCAGGGGACTTCAGAGGAGCTCCTAGGCGATGGATTGTCCTAGAGCTAGCCTTCGTCCGAGTGTGACCCGAGAGTGGGTGGACGAAGGTCGATTGCCACAGGAGCGAACAGAATCGAAGATGGCGAAGGCCCTGTGATGTGTTGGCGGAATCCACACATGGAGATATCGCAGTTCGAGTTTATACCACAGGGATCAGAATGCAGGGACATGTCACCAGGCGGCGACATGATGCAGCAGATCGTGGTGGAAAAGTTCGCTGCAAGTCGACACACAGTGAGTCCCATGGGGGGGACTAGATCATGTAGAGGTATGATCGGGAGCGCGACCGGGAGCTCCATTTCGATGAACAACACGACGGCAAGAAGAGCTATGGATTCAAGCAGTGAATGCCATGGTACCACAGAGGTGGGTCTTCCGTGCGTGCATCGAATGTTGCATTGAATGAAAGCCTTGGACATCAGCTTATGGGGTGTGCACTATCGAGGAAGAAGTTCAGGATGCAAGTACCGGGAGTCCCATTGGGGATTTGGATCATCTGAGGTATGATCGGAGTCAGCCGAAGAGTGGAACTACTTGAGCTCACATTCGCTAAGGAGCCCGCAAGTCGGAGGACAAGGCCGAGTAAGTGAACGTTGTGACCAATGAAGCTAAGGAGAACGAGCGGTGTAAACCCTGCAGATGATGGCAGAGGCCATACATGGGAGTTGCAGATCTGTCTTTCCATCGACAAGTAGAATCGCTTAGAGAACATAGAGGTGTTGAAGCGGATGGTGAAAAGGGCGAGGAAGCAATGACGAGTCCAGAGGGACTCGGCTACCCAAGATCGTCATCGGTTAGAAGGAAGGTGGACTCGAGAGGAGTGCCGCATTGCGCAGAGGCAGATCTACCGATCACGAAGAAGGGATGCAGATCACGAGACAACGGATAGTAGCGCCATGGACATTGTAGTGTCATGGTACCGCAGCAGGCGGGACTTCCAGGAGTCATCAATCCTTTGCTCTCATAGAGGGAGAGCGCTGGTCGTGATATGGGTCATGGAGGAGGAGAATGCTTTGTGCAAACTCCATGTACCAAGACAAGGCTGAAAGGGGCAGGAACCGTAAGACCGGTGTCACCAGACTTTCCATCAAGATAGCCGTGAGTGAAGGACTTCGGTCGATGCAAGAGTGCATGACCAAGGATCGGAGCAGCAAAGACGCGGTCTTTGTACCTTTGCTACTCGGAGGAGTCGGCGACGAAATGATGGAGAAGGCGGTACAATCCCAAAGGCGACAGATCTATCGGAGACTTACTCCAAGTTGGAGTGATAACTTCTTGCATTCCGAAGTTCAAGGGCAATGAGAAGGCGAATCATAGTAGCCGACTCGGTCAAGGATTCGCAAACACTTCAGGTGCTTCGGAAGTGTGAGCTAAGAGCAAAGCGAAGTCTAGTAACCACTTGATGCATGAAGTACAACCTCGAGGGGGGCGAAGTCAAGTAACCTTTGCCTTCTCAACTCTCAAGAGAATGGGCGGGAACCGAGTACCCCACTCTCTTAGTTATCCGGCAGAGGAGCTCGCACAAATTCAAGACCCTTCAAGTAACTAATGGAAGATAACAGTTGTCAAGTCCTCACTAACGGTGATCGATTGCTCTTGAGAGTAGATGCCTCGCTTCATTTCCCAACTGAATGCCAATCGAAAGCGGAAGTGATGCGAGCCTACTTGGGCAAGACAACTAAGTGGAAGAAGATTCGATGGGCAAATTTTGCGGAGGAAGGACCTCAAAACTTTAAAGGTTGCGAGGCGATGCTCGTTAAAGCTCCAACAAGCATCTATCCAGTTCAAGAGACAAGAAGAATTTGAAGATCGCACATATCAAAGATGGTCTTTTCCCTTCATCAGATGAATCCGCAAGACTCAACAAGGATCAGCACAACTTCGCCGACCCCACACCAGAGTCAGAGTTATTGGTGAGTTTAAGCAGCATGGCGGATTAAAGTTCGACGACTCAACAACAACAAGTGGAGAACAATTGGGAGCCAAGAGGCGCATTGCAGCAGGAGCAGAAGATCGAAGATCCAACAAAGAAAAGAAGTTGCAGCGTCAGCAAAGGCTTCGACGAGGATGTCAAAGGAATAAGTGGGGGAGAATTTCATGGACAAAATTGTAAACGGCTTGTTCGGTGTAATGCTTATGCATGTCCGTGTCCCTTTTGGTTGGTTGTCACTTGTAAAGCTTGTAAAGGGCTTGCCAAAGGCAAAATGCCCCATTTGAGCGAGTTTGTAAGCCATTGTAGGCTTGTACATAAAGCTTGCGTCGAGTGCATACTTGTACTAGAATTCGGTCTGTAGTGGACCAATTTTATACCTTTGTTGTGCAACCGTTCTGAGCTTGTAATATCCATGGTTGGAATTTGCATTGGCTATAAAGTGTTTGCTAAAAGAGTGGCTTGCGGATCCCGTGTGAAGCGCTTTCTCTGTCCCGTCTTCTCTTTCGTAGGTCCTAAGGGATTGTAGGAGATTTCGGGGAGGCTGACCTTTGCGGTGATACGCATTGGTGCCGCACGGCTTAGGCAAAACCAGCTAAGTCCGTGACAGCAGCCCCTCGTCTCCCCCACCCTTTCCCAATTGCCCTTCCTTCTTCCCCCTCTTCCCCTCTTCCCCATTCACCGCTGCTGTCCTACCGTCCTACGTTCCTTGCTCTTCCCTCATTTTTTTATGTGTCAAATTTGGAGTATATGGAATTGTTTCTTTGGATGTTTTTATGCTTGAGTAGTTTTGTATTTTTTTCTATGAAATTTCTAGAGGTTATGTTTTCTATCCGATCAATGGTAATCAGTTTGGAATTTGGTTTTACAAGAATCTGGTATGCATGCAATGAGTGTTTGTTGCTTATTTGTTGATTGGGTGGAAAGCTTTTAGTGGAAATATCATTTGAGCATTCCCACATAAAGTGGGTCTGTGCATTAGTTTGTATGAATTCATTGAACACCTGATGTTGTTCCAACAACATCAGGAGGTATTGTGCATGCATAAGATACAACTTTGTATGTGTAAAGTTGCATATCATTGTGCACTGGATTAGTTGAGAGCTGCCTGCTGTAGTGAACAGCAAATGCCACCTTTTCTGTAGTGAATTAGTAAAATGTTTATTATTATTGCTATTGTTTTATTTTGTTATTGGATATTGACAATGTCGTTTGGTACTATAAATGAATGCAAGTTTTGATGTGTTATTTTAGTTTTAGTTTATTTTTATTAATAATGATATATAATTTTTAAATTATAATATTTGGGAGTGACTTGCTTTGCTTGAGCTGAGTGCCTAGGAGAATGTCTAACACCTTGGGTATTTTGGGACTATGGCACCTTTTAGCACCTAGTGCTTACGACTATATTGACATATGCATTGATCATCTAAGCTAGTCCATGTATGATCTACTCCTTAGTATCTGAAAAAAAAATAAAACCATAGGTATGAGCAAACCATAGCCTGGTAAGTTTCAACTTGCACACTAACAAAACTGATATATAAAAAGGATGCTTTTATTAAAACTTTAAAATAATTTTGCAACCAATCATTTACTTTTAAACAAAGAAGGGGCATCAAACTTTTTTTTTTTTTACAGAGTCATAACATAACGTCATATATCTTGCAAAGAAGTCTTACACCTTTAACACATAAGATTTAAGTAAAATTTTCAAAGTAACATATCTTTAATGCTATTGTTATTATTATTTTTTGAAAGGACAATATATACATAGCTAAGAGCATATATATAACAAATGTCATTTCAGCAATGATAGCTATGGCCATGCCATATACCCATGACAAGTGGAAAATCATGTTTGACCCCATGGATGTAGGTAACACATTTATCCTTTTGTTAAAGCCCAGAAGAAATTAATAAATACCCATGTTTAACCCCCATTGGTAGGGTCCAGATCATAGCCATAATAAACAGACAACTAAGACATCATATATCATGTCAAACATTTATATTGTTCTTTATAAAGCATCTCACAGAATCATATAGTATTTTTCAGAATTGATTGTTAAAGGAGTTTGTAATATTTGAAACCATAAAACAATTTTCAGGTCAATAATTACTTCAAATAATATTTCTAAGACATGTTTTTTTCACATATTTCAAACACACATAATATGTATGTGATTCTTTCTGAATAATAAAATATTTTACAAACCAACCAAAAAACATGCAAGTCACTAATGTATATGTCATTACTTCAAAAAGAGGCTAGACGGAGTCATTCAAATACTTACCTTGTTGTAGAAAATCAAGATTAACACAATGACTAAGATCCTTCTTCCTTTCCTAAATAACATTAGGAGTACCAGTTAATAATCATGTACAAGTGTTAAATTCTAAAATGCTAATATGATTAACATCACCTAGAACTAAATCTCATAAGTCATGTCCGTCCTTCCTATTAATCCTTCAAATATTTTGTAATAAAATTTTGTTTATTTTTCTCTCAAAGCCTTTCCCTTTCTCTCCTGTGCATTGCATGGTGGCATGCTCTCCCGTGCACCACCCTTACTTCCTCCTATATCCTTTGCTTCCCGCTCTCTCTTCTTCACTCAGATCTCTCTCTATGCTGCAGCAACTCACATCCCTCTCAATGCTGCTGCAGCAAGCCTAATATGAGATCCCTCATCTCCCCCAATGGCGTTGCTGCTGAGTGCTGACAGCCTTGGCATGCTGCAGGACTCTTTTATTTTATTTTATTTTATTTTTTTTGTTCAGTCTCATCTCTTAAATCTATCATGTAAACTTGTAATTTATCTTACAATCCAGTAATTATACATCTTAACTCTTGGTAAAGATAAGAAGAGAAAAACTTGAATCATGGTTCATGAATGCAATACATCCAAATATCTCGTCTATAATATAATTCATCCAGAAAATTCTTTGACTCTTTGATTCATTAAATAAGATGAAAATCATCAAGCTGTAGAAGTTCATATGATCCTCATGCTTCGTGAACAAGATAGAATATGAGGATTCGAAAGTTTACCTAAATCAATCCTTGCGACTAAGATCTTGATCTCCTAGTCTTCTTGGTCGCAAATGCATGATCCTTCTAGGGTTTAGTTCCTCTCAAGTGGGGTGGAGACAACCCTTGAGAGGATATTATATATTAGGTCATCAAAACCCTAGGATTTGTTTTGCATAGAAGTCCTCAAAAATATAAAATTTATATTTAGGCCTGTAAGTAAGATTTAGGGTTACTATGTTGTAGATTGTGTTGTGTTTGATAGGTTGCTCTATAAGCCCAAAGAGCTTCTCAAAGCTTTTGGCTTCTGCTATATACCATTAGCCCTTGGACCATAGGTAATGAAATATTACTGGTCAATCTTAAGGTGATTGGCAAACCTGGATATTCTGAAGCTCATGAATGCAAGTACCGGGAGGTGGTGTAGATACTACTTAAAGCTTTCAAAAGCATTTTACATGGTTTGTCCCAAACAAATGGTGCATTCTTGATTTAGAGGAAGGATGCATTGTAAATATAAAGATTAGAGATAAATTTTTTCGTATAAGCTAGACATCCTAGGAGTGACCTTCGTATACGCTTGTTTAGGATTTTTTGATGAAGGCATGTCTATACTTCTACCCATTACAACTAGGCACGTAAACCTTGCTCAAGGACTGGCAAAGGGAGATGGAGAGAGGGGATGAGGTAGAAGGGAAGAAGAGGATGACAAGCATCCATTTACTTGTCATTGTTTCCTTCTCTTCCTCGACTATGATCCTCCTCTTCCTCTGGTATGATCTTTCTGTTGCTGATACCTTCTACCCTCTTTTCTTGTTCTTATTTTATCTTCTTATGAGAGCAAAATCTTGACTTAGGTAGTAAGTCAGACTTTCCAAGAAAGTACCAGAATTGTATCTCTGATGGAGATGAGACAAGATTGCCAAATCTCATAAAAAGATAATGCAAGATACCAAAATCTCATGTTGATATTAGCCCCCACTTTTTGATTAGTTGAGATTTCATACATCACATTGATATCAATTTTTTTTTGAAAAAAATTGCCTTCAACACTAGTTATACTAGTGAATGTCATAGTTGCTTGAACTCAGTGATTTAAAAAGCGTTAGGCGCCAAGGTCTAAAATTGCCTGAGGCGCTAGGCGCTCGCCCAGGCGCTAGCCCGAGCGAAGCGAGGCGCTAAAATATAAAAATATAAAAATATATAAATATAATTAAAAAAATATAATTATTTAAATAAAAATATACTATTAAATGAAGAAAATCTAAGGTACAAACTCACAATGTCACATTACTAAAAAGTCCCAAAAACCAAAACAATAAAATTTTACATCAAAGTCATTTATCATAATCAATATTATCGTCATTTTCATATAAATCATCTTCATTGAATTCATCCTCTTCATCTTGTCCTTCCTCTTCATCAAAATATGTTTTATTCTCAATGTCTTCAACAATAGCAAGAGTCGAGCGTGATGTTTTTGCACTCATTTTTCTTTTTGTCATCTGTCTTGTATATATTTGTAATTCTCCAACACCTGAAGCTCTTGCCATATTTCCCTATGTCAATCTATCATCTTCAAATACAAACTCGTCTTTGGCATCTTGTAAGTTGGTATCCATTTCTCTCACCAACCACTCATTTGAATCATCAATATCTTGTAATGAGATTGGATCAATTGTATTTCGTAAATTATGATGAGCCTTCAAAGCTTGATTATATTTTATGTAAACAAGATCATGTAATCATTGATATTCCAACCTGTTCCTTCTCTTTGAGTGAATATGTTATGTCATATAATTTAAAAATATATTAATATATCTATCTAAGTAAATAAATTAATTGAAACAAAAATATTTATTGATTCTTACATGCTCAAAGACACTCCAGTTTCACTCATAAATCGAAGCACTGCATGTCAAACTAAGTACTTTGGTAGCAAATTACTGTAAGTTCGGGATAGAATTTCCAAATAGACTTCACCATTCAGCTGCAAAATTTATATTATTATTAGCAATAACATAATAACATACTATCGATGAAATTAATTATCTCAAATTATTAATACTTGGAGACGTAGTTGTCCTGGATCGAACTGTCATTGGAATTCCAAAAAGACATTCGACATTTTTATACAGAGATAATTCACGAATAATCTTATCTTGCATCTCAAGGTTTGGAACTAATCTTGTAACGTACTGATATAACCCATATAAAACTTTTGTATCAAACCCAACAGATTTAATCGTATAAAAGAATTCAGGGTTCAAATAATATCCTGCTACATGTAAGGGACTATGAAGTTGACAATTCCATCTTTCGTCAATGATTGTAAAAATTTTCTCATATTTTTTTTATTTTCATTAAAAGATCTTTTAATCGTCTCCTTTGCTCTATCCATAGCCTCATAAATATATTCCATTATAGGCTTAATTTCATTATCCACCAATCGAAGGACTCGAACAAGAGGGCCCATTACCTTTAATATATAAACCACATGATTCCAAAAGGATGACATTAAGATGATATCAGTAGCCCTCTTGCTTTTTGTTTCTTTTGCCCATTTGCTTCTCACCCATTTCTCAAAAGTAAACATGTTTATCAGATTATGTTTTTGACGATGTACACTTTGTAATGCCAAGAATGAAGTAACAAATCGGGTGACACCATATCTCACTAATTCTTTATTGCCTGTGAATTCTCTCATCATATTCAAAGCCCCAATATGATTATAAAGAAATCCAACAATAAAAATTGCCCTTTCTAAAGTTTTCTTGATGTATGGGATCTTTCCAGTATCTTCCAACATTAAATCAATACAATGTGCCGCACATGGAGTCCAATATAAGTGCTGTCTTTTTGTTTCAAGTAATTTACCTGAAACAAAAGATAACAAAAATGATAAGACTTACGAGTTTAATACATTTAATTGAAGATAAAATAATTAAAAATTTTAAAAATTCAAAAGATGAATATTACCAGCTAATACATAGTTGTTTCCATTGTTGGTTTTGATTTCAATGACATTTTGTTCTCTAATTTCTTTCACAAACTTGTCAAGTAAATTATATCTTGACTTCACAAACATAGTGTCTAAAGAATAATTAACCATAAAATTAATTATACTCCTGCGTCTCCTATCAGTCCAAGCATCTGACATAATAGAGCAACCATATGTTGCCCATGATTCTTTATGACCCTTTAGTAAGTCATTTGTATAATTCAACTCTTTTTACAATAATAGAATTCGCATCTCATAATAATTTGGAGGTTTTAATCCCGCATCATATCTTTTAATAGCTTTAATCATTTCCTTAAAACTATCTAAACGAGTAGTACTAAGAGGAATACCAGCCTGATAGAAGAAACGAGCAATGTGCTGAATTATTCTTCCTCTTATTTTTTTATCACAAGCATCACTTATATTTGTGTCTAAATTTTGAGCCTCCTGCTTGCCCTTGTTGCTTCTGTGATCCTTGAAACATATACAGATCTATCGGTCATTTTTAGCCTTCTTAGTACTCACAACTTCTTTACTTTTTTTGTCATATATTTTTTTTCACTTGGGTTTATACTCATAGAATAATCTTCTTCTTTGTCCCTGAGATGTTCAACATCATCTTTTGGTAAATTCCTATAAGATTTATTCTTTTGTATCTTCTTTTCATTCATATAACTCAGTAACTCTTTTTTAACCTCAGGTGGACACTTTTTGCAAGCTGTTGTATTTTTGAAATTTCCTACTAGATGTTGGTTTACATGAAAAATACCACCTTTAGTAATCTTGTCGCAGAACATACAGGTCACTACATTAGGATCTTTCGGAGCCTTTAAATAATTATACTTTCATGCAGGATCTTTTTTTGATGTCATCGTAGAATCAATTGAGTTGCTTTGAACACTTGCCATTTATCTTGAAACCTAACAATAATTTCAAATAAATAAAAATTAATAATATTAAAATCAAAATAATATATTATTAATTTAATAAATAAAAAATTTTGTTATTAGTATATTGTTAATATACTGTTAACAGTATACTGTTAACACTTAATAGTACATTGTCGAGTGTCGAAGCAAAAGGAAACTATCGAAACTAGGATAGAGAAGGAAGATCGAGCCTATCGACAGCGGCAGTAGGCGACAGCAGGTGATAGCGGTGAGCGACGGCGACAGCGGCAGCTGGAATGGGTGCGGCGAGCGACGGCGGGCGCTGAAGCGGCGAGCGACGACGAGAGCAGGAAGCGGCGAGCGACGGCGAGAGCAGGAAGCGGCAGCGGGAGTGGGAGCAACGAGTGGCAGCGGCAGCAGACACTAGCGGCAACGGCAGCAGAGGCTAATCGCGAGGGTTAGGGTGGGGAAGTCGCGAGGGTTAGGCTGTTATCGGTGATTTAGTTGGTTCAATCGAACCAACTAAATCATTGGAGACCGAACCAGACCTAAAATTCTGGTTCGGTCGCCCGGTTTAACCCGGGCGCTTGCCCGAAGTGCCCGACGCTTGGGCTCGGGCGAGCGCCCAGGCGGCGGCGCCTCTTTGAAGGGCGCCGCCTGGAAGTGAAGTGAGGCGCTTGGGCCTCGCCTCGCCCGAGCGCCTAGGCGAGCGCCCGAGCGCCTTCCTAAATCACTGCTTGAACTATATAGATAAGAGATTGAAGTCGCTTTTTGGTACCCCTTGGAGGCTGGAAAGCTTATCTTGGTTCAGAACAGTTTGTTCTTTCCTCTTTGTAGGATTGCCAATATTGTCGATTTTGGTTGTTTAGTTTTATTATCCCATGACCACCAAACTTCTGATTGAACAATCATATATGATAATTAATCGATGAAATCATGGGTTCTCATCATATTTTAGTGAGAAATAAAGTGTATATGGGTTTGTTATTATAAATGTAGTTTTAAAAAATTTATGTGGACAATGTGATTGCATTATTTGTTTCATTTTTCATAACCAGAGTTGGCGCAATATAATTGGAATCAAATGTAATGAACAGATAATTGAAATGTCACCACCCAAGCAGTCAGTGAAATTACAATGTAATGCATAATTAACATGGAAAAGAGATGCATTCTATGCAGTATGCAGCTGAGCTACAAAAGCTTTGTTCTTTGTATAGATATCCGAAGATGGGTAATGGCAAAAATCACAAAAGTTTAGTTCAACTGGTTTACTTGCTTAAAAGTAAGAATATGATCACATGTGTGGGCCTTATACAAGGCAGCATGACTTGAGAATAGCCTAGCCTAATGCACCATGTGTGGGACTTGTACTGGTCATAAGATTTGCAATGTTATGATAGTATAAGTCCTGATCATGTTTTAATGCACATAGATCACCATATTTTGCCCTTCCTTGTCTATTGAGTTCTAGCTACTCTGGGATGTTCTGCAAGGTGATCAGCTATTATGGACCAACCTCAAAAGAAGAGTTGTCAACATGAGATATTGCAAAGAAGGATATTACTTGTGGTCATAGTCCAATAACATATTGTTCTGGAATAATATTCATTCATGTTCAATCAATTTATCAATAGTGCTGCTTTTTCTTCCCACTTTTCTTCCCAGTATCTGTGGCATATTTTTGCATGCCTGTGTCTTGGTGTGGATATGTTGTCACGTGTTGGTTCTCTTGCTTGCTTTTTCATGTTTGTATTATGCAATGTTTTCTTATCTAGCTACATGATCTAATTTTGGTTCATAAATGACATCTTGAAATAGGTGCTACCTAAACTTTCTTTACAAACTCTGCATGCGTTGCTTACATCTGATGAACTGTGGATACCTAATGAGGAGAAACGGTACATCACATTCTATTCCCTGCAATTGTCTTTCATACTTGACATAAGTTTAGTCTAAGGCTTGTTATTATTATCTAATATCAAGGTTTGAGCTGGCACTGTACACACTACTTGCAAGAGGTGCCATATCGGAGACGGAACATTCCACACAAAGAAGCTCCAGTATTGAGTCAGGTTCTACAGATTCTGCTGGACACAGGGCTAAGAACTTGAATGATAGTAGCTGCAGTAAACAACCAACGGAGTCTGAATTACAACAATTGAACATACAAGGAAATTTAGAAGGACATAAAGCTGCTCATAATATATTGGTTGAGTTGGCAGATTATGTAGTAGACTTCCACACAGTGTTACCTTCTTCTAAACAAGTACAAGTGAGACAAAACAGTGGCTCTAGCTCAGTGCAGGATTCAAGGTACTCCAAATTGAAGCAACCTGCCTCCCCTACATCTTTAGCTGATATAAATTCAACAAGAGCATCCTGTTCATATATGGACATGGGGAATGGTGTTGAAACTGCCAGAAAGGAGATTGCTATGGAAGGACCATCTGGGGAAAGCCCTTGTTACAATTTAAATAATAATCTCTGGCTTGCTAGGGACCAATCAAGAGAGTCCTTGATGAGCCTTACTGGTAATGAGACAGCACGGAATGACTGGGGTAGGTCCAATGTGCCCATATGGGGTGGCCGAGTAGTAGGTAGGAGACAGGTCACAAATGCTGAGGGCTCCTCTTTACGTGATGAAGAGTTTGATGCTTTCATGAAAATATTTGAAGGGGGTTCTCTTCTCTACTGTAACATGTCCTTTGAGGCACTTTTAAATGTTCGAAGGCAACTAGAAGACTTGGGATTTCCCTGCAAAGCTGTAAATGATGGCCTTTGGCTGCAAGTCAGTAGCTATAAACTTTCACCATTGTTGCTATTAATAACAGTTTTCATTCTTTTTTTGATTGCTACCTATAGATGTTATAGGATATGATGTCTAAGATCTGTGTCTATCATTTCAGATGCTCCTGTGTCACAGGGTTCAAGCAATCGTGGCTGATGCTTGCAAAAACTGTTGCTTGACAAGCAGTGCATGTGCTTGTAGACAGGCTTATGTATATTCACATGGAGGAGCTCCGGTTGGTTATTACAGGCAAGAACATGATCGAAACAATAGTTCTAGCACCAATGGAAATATATACCTTGCAAATGCCCAGGGTGATGGAAGTGGTTTATTTGGGCCTGTTCGTGTCCCTGTGAGGGGAACAATTGATGGGCTTGCAGGCATTGGGCGAGGAACAACATATGAGTCTGGTGCAGCTTGGCCTCCAACACGTTATGTATTTTCTCGTGTTCCGACGGTACATGGCAATAGAAATCCACAGCAGACACTAGCTAATGATGAATCAGAAGCACGAATTGATTTGAATGGTGATGTACCAAGTGATGGTTTAACAGCTTTAGTCGGTCTTGTCCAAGGAAACAATCTTGTTCATATCCATGCAGAACAAAGAGGAAGAATGTGTGAAGCAGACATACAGAACAGGTTTGCTGGTGCAGGATCCCACCCTGGTGCATGTGGCATTTCGTCACAGATGTTAGAATCGCGGGAGCATACTCTTGGACTCGAATGGGAAAGTTGTGAGGGCTCATCGATATCCTTGGACCTAAAAACACCATTACGCCATTTTCCTCCATTTCGCTTTGGGTTAACACTCAACTATTCTCCTTATTTTGATGATTTATCTAGATTGTTCAATATCACTAGTTCATCAGATAGTTCCTTGTTGCATACCGTCCATTGTTGCTGCAAACTGCAGCGCATCTGATTTATGCAGTGACATCAAAGTAATTGATAATCCTTTTGTTTAAAGAATGTTGACTTCTTTGTCCATGTGTGGTTCTGATATTAAGTGTAACCTATTCTCTAATTAGGACAAAGAAACCCTTATGTGTTCATAGGGTACAATTATGGTCCATAGTTTTTCAGAAACCAATAGGATTGGCTTGAACTTGATGCCACTTCCTAACACTAGGCAACTGTAAGATACAGTTCTGCTATCAGGCCCATGTAATATTACCATTGTGGTCTGCTCTCAATGCATTTCTTTGCTGTTTATTGGACTGCTCAAGATTTCAAATTCCCAACCAAAGAGCTTGGTGTTGCAAATGATTATTTCCTATCTGGAAAATAATAACATAGTATCATCAGACTATTTTGGCATGACATTAACTTCATTCTCAATTTTCAAAATTAACATTTTCTTAATGATTGTCTATACAATTTGATAATTATTTTTTCCCCTAGTTGACAATCTGTCAACTTAATTGTCAGGGTAGAATTTGAAGACGTTGACAGACTTGGTGATGGTCAAGTGAAGCACTCTTCTGAAGTATTTTATTCAGGGTCTCTGTGGAAGGTACATGCTTTTACATCTTGTTATCTCCAGAAGTATCTTTGTCATGTAATTTCTAAGGTTATATTGTTATAGGTAAGTGTCCAAGCTTTCAACGATGAGGATCCACAAGGACGCCGCACACTTGGTAAACTTTCCATCAAACAATTGGTTCATGCTAAAATATATTGGTATCAGAGGAACAGAATCAAATGGTATTAACTTGGATTAAATGGTTTTAACATGGATCCTCTACTATTCAGGATTGTTTCTCCACCGACGAAAGGCTGAGCTTACAGATTCTCTTAGAAAGGTCAGTTTTTCTGAGGCAAAAGATAGAGCTTTAGACTTGGTAGCCATCTTTTTCTTGTTCTCTTTTGCAGGTGCATATGTATGTGGACTCTCGTGAGAAGGTCACAGCCCGATATCAGGTAGCTTGAGTGTATACTCTTATCTATTTCACTTGTTTGAAGAAAAAAAAAAAGACCAGATCATGCTATGGTTATTTATTGCAGTTAATATGCCCCTCAAAGAGGGAAGTCATGGTGTTTGGAAGCTTTAAGCAAGCAGGGACATTACTGCCTAAAGCTCCGAAAGGATGGGGTTGGCGCACTGCATTACTATTTGATGAGCTGGCTGATCTTCTCCATGCTGGAGCTCTACGGGTCACAGCCATTGTGCAGCTTGTTTGAGCTTCGGCATTGGCATATTAGGGCAATACATTGGTATGTTGGAGTCTTCTCATTCTGTCTCAATATAAAGTTAATAAATCGTAAATAGTTTTTTAATGTCTTAGAGCAGTAAATGCTGACAATTTCATTCTTGTTTTTGGTGGGCCATCCTGCTATAGGTCTCACTATCTTAGTTATTATTGTATAAAACCTTACTCTGTTATATTTACCAGTTAAGCTTCTCATCTTGATCCTGGAAACTGAAACATTGATTCAGTGAAATGTTATGTTCCAGAATTTACTAGAAGTGGTGCCTAAATTTGGTGTATATAGAGAATAATAAAATTATCATTAGAAGCTAAAATAGCCAAATAAGAAGTCATGGAATACTGAATTAAAGAGGGCAAGTATCCCAAAAAAGCTTGTGCTTATTACTGCTTCCTAAACAATGCCTCTGTTTTTGGTTCTGCCCCCATAGCATTCATTTTTTTTATGAGGTGCTTCTGTTTTACACCTTATTGAAGTTTGGGGTTGGTCCAATTTGGTTGCGAGTTTTAGGCTAGTTCGGCTCAAGCGATCAGACTGGTTCAGAGAATTAAATTAGAAGGATCAGACTGGTTCAGAGAATTAAATTAGAAGGATCAGACTGGTTCAGAGAATTAAATTAGAAGGTTTTGCCAATTGAAGAGTAAAGAGGTAAGAGGTCATTTAATTATATCTGTGTGCTTCTCTCTCTCCATTAATCTTTCTTCAGGCTTCTGAGTTGATTGAATCTCTGGAAGAATCTCTCAGGTTCATCTTCTTTTCACGTATAACTCTAGTTTCTCTTGTTCTCGTTTTCACTTATTTAGCATTGATTTTCATTAACATTTGTTGATTTTCAAGTGGATCTGTGAGATTTCATGGTAAAGGGGTTTTGTATATGTGGATTGTGTAGACTATTTTCATCTTGAATCCTAGGACGTAAATAGTTGTATTTTTAGTAGGTTTTTTTTTAAGGAGTAGCCTTGAATCCTAGGACTCAAATAGTTAGGATAAGATTTTTAAGTTAGAAATAAATAAATATTTAGTATAGTTTTAGTAAAACTAATATAAATTAGGAAAGAATAGTTTCAGATATCTTTTTTATGTTTTGAGGAGTAGCTTTGTTCAAGGTTCATAATTTCGGTCCATTCTGATTCATTCTTTCGTTAATATTAAATTATCTACAAAAAAATTATTTGAATTATTAGATTAATTTATATATAATTTAAACTTTAAGATTCAAATGAATTAAGAAATTATATATGTAGATACACTTGATTCTACCATTAAAATGAACAATGAGACTTCACAGGTGATAGATTGGGGTTTTTGATTTTATGTATATATATATATATATATATATATATATATATATATATATATATATATTAATATGATATGTTTGTTGGATCCAATCTTGGTGCATCAATGTGGTGATAGTCGTAGGTTGATCGTCGTGAATCACGTGTTCAAAGCGGCTCTTGAGGCATGTATTAGTGAATGTTAGAAGATTTACTTTTGCTATTGATCTGTTGCTCCGTATTATACTGTTGCTTGGAGAAGTATGACCAACTATCATGGTATTACTGTTGGTTGTAAAATTTTTCATAATACGACGATTGTGAATATGATGAGCTTCGTTCTGTATCTACGTCGTGTAGGCTTTGTCATATCTGCTCAAAATTATCCATTGGCTTCCCTTTCTCCTTTCATGCATAAACTTCACCAGTATTTTATTGAGTTTTATGATCTGAATCTTGAGTGGTATTTATAAAAGATTGCTCCTTGATTCATGCACCACATTCAAATTGTGTAGACAAGACTAATGACTCCTCGGCGTTATTGCCATCATTGGTGGACGCATTGCTATCTACGTCGTTACTATATCTTTGGACCGAGTGAGTTGAATGCGATTACGAATGTCTCATCATCATCATCCAACACGATTTTTTTCAACGGTACAATTGATGTTATTGTTTTTTTTTTTACCTTTGCCTTTGTATGCTGGGTGGACGATTATGATGGTTGGATGGCTCTAGTTTCTAGAGTAGTTTGACTCGATCTTGTCTGGTTGGGGGATGTGATGGTTGTGAGGGGAATTTTTCTTCTGTTGGGGATGTATGAAATAATGTGTGTATGCGTGTGTGTGTGTGTGCGCGCGCGCACGCTACTATCTTAAATAATCCGTGCTACCATCTTAAATAATCAAACAGATTTGAGGGACAGGAAGTCTTTAAGATCCTCTACCCAGACTAGGTCAGATCAACCTACGGTTCTATTTTAATTTCAGATCTGAAGACTGCATAGATCCCAAAATTTAGTAGTTTAACAATCTGTGTCTTAACACTTTAGCAGCCCCATTGGTGTATCCCGACTTTTAGAGCAAGCCAGAAACTGCACATAATGCAAACCGATACTTGAGTCAAGATTTTTATGTTTAAGGAAAGTTAATAGTCTACTTGTATTAGAAAATACCGGCTTATGTCACACTTATTTCTTGAGACAACTCTGGAAAGCCACTAGTTTTTAAAAGTGCTAATTTGTGATATAGTATAGGTTTGGACAGTTATTTCGGCATAAGTGCATATTGTGAAAGTTATAAAAGTCTAAAGATTAATTTAGCTTTATTTCATGTAAAATTCAGAGAGAGGACAGAGAGATCATAAATAAAAGTCTTACAATTTCCGAAGGCATAGGAGACCTGAGTTATTAATAATAATCTCTTATCAGTTCCTTTCTTTTTCTCTGTCTCTTCTCTCCATTTCTTGTTTTTACTTCTCTAATTTTTTTTTCTTTTCCTTCCTTTTCTCCCTCATATATCCTTAATAGGAGGGGGGAAAAAAAAAATCAAAGTGATGATTGTTCTTGAAAATAGTGAGACATGATATAATTATGTGAAGTCCTTTTTCTAATCTGGTTGAATGTTTAGTGCAAGCATATTTAGTCACTAATATCATTTAATTAGTATCATAAAAGGGATCATTTGAGAGAAATTGTTGTCTACACAAAACCTCCTTGAAGCTCTAGGGTCTGTTATCAACCATTTATGTGCAAATGAATGTTAAAGGATTTCCTAATTATACTGTAATTCAGAATCATATTTGGTTCGTAACCTAATATTGTGTAACAAGTATCAGATTAAAATAAAAAATTCTATCATAGAAAATTGATATTTTCTAAATAAAAATCTCCTACAAAATTACTTCTGTATATTATAAACCTTATGAACATGAAAAACACTCGTGACTCCACCTGAATAAGCAGAAGAAAGAAATTTTCAACCATATTGGCAATTCACACGTTATCCAAGTTAAAATCCATCTTCCTTTCTCACATTATATTCCTTTTTTCCATCTTTTTGTCACAGCTTCCTTTCTCACATTATATTCCTTTTTTCCATGATAAAATGAGGTTCTTTGGATACACCCATTATCTAATCCTTGTGAGAGATTTTTTTTTCTTTTCCTATTATCAATCAAAAAATTTTGGTGGTTCCAGTTTTATTTTGTTCTCTTAATACTTTTTAATGAAGTTTTTATTGTCAATCCATAAAAAAACAAATATACGATCTTTAAAGCATATTAATTCTACAATGGGACTTCTAACTTTAGCAAGGTTCCAACTGGTCCTGGTGATTGTCAATCCTCTTTTGTTCGTTGATCTTTTTTTTAGGATTGGTTTTGATCTGTTAAAACTTGGAAGGCCACACTCAAATATAAAAATATTGACAACGCCTTTTTAATCTAATCGAAAGAAATGTGACAATTATCAATACTTTAAAAGATTAATTAAAAACAATGTTTTTTCAGTTGAACACAAAAAAAAAATCTATTCATACAGTAAATCCCTAAATCTCAACTAAGATCGGATACATGATTCTTTTACCACCCTTGAGCCATTTATTCATGGTCCTTTGCAAACAACTATGCCTAGAACTTGTGGATGAAGTCATAAATGAGATCAGAAACCTCGTGTGGCCGCTCCTGATTGATGAAGTGACCAACTCCTTCCATCACAACAACATCTTCAAGAAATGGAACCGCACTTTTGAAACTACCCTTGTGTATGTAGTCTTGGATGCCTGGTGTGTGGTATGTTAAATCAAGATCTCCGATAATAAACTTCACAGGTACGTCTACTTGGACCCCAGTCCAAGGTGCTGTGAGCTCCCAGTTCCTGCATATCGGTGATAATGTGGCATAAACGAACAAATAGATATAAACTGGAACTGGTATGTGGGCCAAAAAAAAGAAAAACATCAGCCAGAAATTGCAAAATTGGGTATTAAGAGAACAAACCAGTTCATAGTTCTCTGCAGCAATGAAATTTCTTTTGTTCAACATTAAGGGAAAAAGACTGGTATATCATTCAGTTGAAAAAGGGACTACTGCAAGATCTCTAAGAAAGCAGAATGTTTGATGATCTGAAAATTAATAAAAATTGAATCAAATATCTTTCCCGTATACTTGAAGACTTTTAATACTCCCAAAGCAAATTAAAGTTTTATTCCTTATCGGAACACAAGGACAACAGACAGACAACTAAGATTACCAAAAATATATTGAAACGACCATAAGCTTCCCAAGTTTGAATCTCAAACCAAACATATCAAGATTAAAAATAAATCAATACTTGATATGTTTGTTTTATTTTTAATCTTGATATGTTTGGTTTCAAACCAAGCATATTGAGATTCAAAATAAATGAATACTTTCTATCATTTAATTAACTATGGAAGATAATAATCTTGACAAGAACAAAAATAAGTAGCTAAAATAAATAGATCTAAAAATCAAATGATAGGGAAGACTTATGTGACAATCATCAACAATCACATTTCTTAAAATCAAGAAATGATTGTCTAAGATTGATCCATATGTGACAATCATCAACAATCACAAAAGCGTATTTGCTATCTCCTAGGTTTGTGATATCAATATGCCTAAATAAATCCATGTGAATTAGTTGTAATAGTCTAGAGATACTTTCTTAATTTGTAGGTTTGAAGCTATTTTTTATTTATTTTTCTAGTTGGCACGCATCACAAATTTTATTTTTAAAAAATTTAATTTTAGGCATTCCTCTTATAAGTACTTTAGTTTCAATTTGTAAGATTAATTTCACACTAATATGCCTTAGTTTTTTATGCCAAAGCCATGCATCATCATTCAAAACCGAAAGCAAGTTTCATCACGAAAATTATCAAGATCAATACTATAAACATTATCACTTTTTAAAGCAATCATAAATTTATTGTTATTTGATATTTTTATGATGCAAACATGAGATTCAAATTTAACATTATATCTCTTATCACAAAATTAACTAATGCTTATTAAGTTATGTTTCAAATCATCTACTAAAAGCATATCTTCAATCAAGAGAATCGATTTGTTACCAATATTTCTAATGCCAATGATTTTTCTTTTATTGTTGTCTCAGAAGATAACATATCCTCTGTCTCAGCTAGTGAGCTTTGAGAAGTATGTTGGATCTCTGGTCATAAACCTTGAGCATCTATACTCAGGATATAATCTTTTGCTCCTAGGTCTTATTTGGAGACATTCTTACGAAAAGTATAGGTTTGTTCTAGGTACCCATTTAACTTTGAGTCTTTCATGGTTTGATCTATCTATCTTAATTTTTGGCATTAAGTCATTTATAGTTTCTTTAGGAACCAAACTAATTTACGAGAGCTATATTTTTTAAATAAATATATATAAACATAATGACCACATCTTCCACTACATATTTTATTCTAGGGGGAACACGTAATGTGGGTCTTTTAACAAATATAGTTGACTTTTATTAAGTGTCACTACTCACAAAACCGATTCCTTTCTTTTTACGTATATGACTTTATTGGTAAGAATCATATTTAATGATTTGTTACCTATTTTAAAATTTTCTAATATTTATTGTAATAATATATATATTTTTTAAAATGACTTTAATTCTTTACATTTAGTGCAAGGCGTTAGCAAGTATTTATCATACTCATTTTTTAATTTTTTAAATTCATGAGAGAGATACATAATCCTGTTTTAGCAATTTATATTTCATACCAACTATTTTAAGTTCATTATACAAATCATAAAATGTATCAAGTAATTCACTATAAGGCAAAGAAATTTTAAGTGCGTCACATACCTCGTCGTTGAATGCCATCAATGCGTGTTTGCCACTTCGTCTTCATCGGTTTGCTCTTCGTCTTTTCATGCATTTGATTCATCCTATGTTGTCTTGAATTTTTTCTTCTTTGGCAACCTTTTCTTCAATTGTGGACACTCATTTTTAAGGTGTCCTGGCTTCTTGTATTTATTGTAAATGATTGTATCCTTTTTAAATTCATATTTATTTTTAGATTTTTATTTTATAAAATTTGCTGTGTTCTTTTTAATGAATTTTTTAAATTTTCTTGTAAGAAGTTCTATGTCATCATCACTTGAGCTTTTGCTCGAGTGGTCTTCTTTGGCTCTTAGTGCAATATCCTTCCTGTTCTTTGGAAAGTTATTTTTTTGTTCATCATGTGTCATACAAGTCATTTCATAGGTCATTAATGACCCTATGAGATTTTCAAAAGCAAGATTGTTTAAGTTTTTTTGCTTCTTGTATAGCAATCGTTTTTGGATCCCAACTTTTTGGAAGGTCTTAAAATATTATTAACAAATTCAAGATTAGTATAATATTTACTAAGAGCTTTCTAACCATTGACAACTTCCGTAAAACGGGTGTACATGTTCCCATTGGTTTCACTTGGGTTCATTCTAAATAATTCATAACTATGCACCAAGAGATTAATCTTAGATTCTTTAACTCTATTTGTGCCTTCTTGAGTAACTTCAAGTGTGTGCCAAATATTGTGTGCAGTTTCACATATAAAAATACGATTAAACTCATTCTTGTCTAAAGCACAAAACAAATCATTTATAGATTTAGCATTTAAAGAAAATATTTTCTTCTCTAGATCATTCCATTCTTTCATAGGTCTAAAGAATTTTTAAAAACCACACTCAACAACATTCTATAAATCAAAGTCTATAGAAATAAAAAAAATCCTCATTCGAGTTTTCCAATATGTGGAGTCTGTCCCGTTAAATATAGGAGGACGAGTAATAGAATGACTCTCTTGATTGCCAAAAAATATTATTTAATCTCTCTTGGGTGTTAAACCAATTGAGAAAATTTGGTTCTGATAGCAACTGTTAGGATCATAGTGGCATTAAGAAGAGGGAGGGGTGGTGTGAATTAGTGCTTTCGAAAAGTTGAAACGATTCAAAAAATTTGTTCGATCAAACTTGTATTGGAAATACGTTAAACTTAGAATGTAAGTAAAAGTCATGAGCAACTAAATCAGTAAACAATAAGAATAAAAAATACAAAGAAAATGCACATCGGATTTATAGTGGCTCGGTTGTCCGACCTACGTCGACTCTCGATTTCTGTTCACTCGAGGCCATTGGCTTCCACTATTGATCTTTCCAACGAACGAAGCTCAACTACTCTTGTTATAACTCTTTCTCTTTTTCACAGGCTCAAGAGAGAACCTTTACACCCTCTTTTACAAAATAATCCTCACATCCCTTAGAACAACCTCTAAGCTCAAGAGGAGGGAACTTAACTTTTTAATAGAGTTTATATACTTTTCCTCAAGAATTCTTGCTCTTTTCTTGCAGCTTAAGTAGGGCATTTATAGACCCCAAATGGCTTCAAAAATAAATCCAAAAATTTAAATCCTCGGGTTTTCAGGGTAGTGGCAATACCACGACCTAACATAGTCTCGGAGACTGTGTTCTAGCAGTACCATCGCTAGTCTCAACAATACTACCGTCGGGTTTTTCAAAAATGTACGTTTCGTACTTTCCAGCTCACTAGCGATAGTACCGCTTAACCTGGCAGTGCTACCGTCAGATCCAACCTCAAGACACTGAATTGGCCTTCCAACAGGCCCAATTCAGCCCTGTCTCAGGCCTGGTTCAGGCCCACTAGACTCTTAATTAAGTTAGCCTAGTTACACTCCAAAACCAACTTAATTACACTTTAAACAACTTCGATCAAGATACAACAATTACAATTATAAAGCTTACGTTATCCAGCATGTCACTTTTCATCCGACACTTTGTCCTCCGATGCATTGTCTATTCCTTCGACGTATTGCTTGACCTATTAGGATGTTGACCTCTGCAGCATCCGATCTTCTTCACACAATACTCGATCCTTCCATCCCGATGCCCGAACTTATGGCATGAAGTCCATCCACGTCGGCCAATCCTCCGACCCGACATCCAATCTTTGATATGATGCTCTCCGGTTCAACGTTTGATCCTCCTGCTTCATGATTTAGGTCTACGATCAAAGTTTGTCCTGCGTCATTTTTCTCAAACGCTTATTAGTTCATAAACTTATCAATTGATTTTTTCATCAAAATTTGAGATTCAATAATTTCTCCCTTTTTGTTGATGCTAACTAATTGATGACGGAGTTTTAACTAAACTACCCTTGTCTATATGTCATATTGAACTAATATCAAATAATAACATTTCAATAAGTTAAAATAATAGTGACACACATCAAAGTAATCATAATTTCAAATCATTATTCATAATCATTAAAATTTCAAGTCATCAACAATTACAGTTAACTTCTCCCCCTTTGTCATCAACAAAAAGAAAAAATGTGCAAGTTTTAGCTTTTCTTTTTGAAATATATAAGCTAGCAAGTTTTTGCTTCTCTTTGAAATGCACAAGCTAGCAAGTTTTTTGCTTCTCTTTGCAATATGCAAGCTAGCAAGTTTTTACTTCCCTTTGCAATGTGCAAGTTAGCAAATTTTTGCTTCCTTTTGCAATATACAACCTAATAAGTTTTTTGCTTCACTTTGCAATGTGCAAGTTAGTAATTTTTGCTTTTCGTTCAAATGTGCAAGCTAGCAAAACTCTTTCCTTGAAATGTGTAAGCGAGCAAATTTTCTCTTCGCCTTTTGTCATAAAAAAAAAGGAAGAATATAATGATATAATTTTTTCTTTTACATCAATATTCTAATCATAACATAAGGTATACAAGCCATAAATACAAAGGAATTGTACATAATAAAACTCAAGTTGTAAACATCAAGGAGTTGAAAGTGACATATCATGGTTTATTTGAACAAATATCCTCTTTAGTAAATAACAAAAAGAATCATAGAAGAACAAATAATAAAAGATGTTGATTCATATAAAATAAATCTCAAGTTATAAATATCAAGATTATGATTTGTTTGGATAAATCTTCTTTTTAGTAAATAGTAAAAAAAAATTATAAATGATCAAATAATAAAAAATTTTGATTCCCATAAAAGAAATCTCAAGTCCAGAAATCAAAAGAAAGAAAGTTCATGGTTCATTTGAAAAAATCTCATTCAAATTCAATTTGTCAAAACCAAAGTCATCATCAAAATCACTTTTCTTACATTCAAAAAATTCATTGAAAGCAACATAGATAGATTTCTATAAGATTAAAAATAACTAAAGTTTGTTAATTCTAATTTGTGCAATTGATTTCATACTAGCATGCCCTAGTCTTTTATACCAAAGCCATCGTTTTATAATAAAAAAACAATCCTCATCACGGAAATCATCAAGATATATGTTATTATTTCTTAAAACATTCATAGAATCATTCTTTTTTGGTATGCAAGCACTAGATTTAAATTTAACATTTTATCCCTTTATAATAAAGTTGACTAATGCTTATTAAGTTACGTTTTAAACTTTTTTACCAAAAGAACATCTTTAATTAAAAGATTCGATTTGTTACCAAATATCCAATGCTGAGGATTTTCTATATTATTGTTGTTTCGACTAGTGAGCTTTAAGAAGTATGTTGGATCTCCGATCATAAGCCTTGAGTATCCACAATCAAAATATTATCTTTTGCTCCTAGCTCTTATTTAGAGACATTCTTATAAAAAGGATAGGTTCGTTCTAGGTACCTATTTAACTTTGGATCCTTTATGGTTTGATCTACCTATCTTAGCTTTTGACATTAAGTCATTTATGGTTCCTTTAGGAACTCAAACTAATTTATGAGAACTATATTTTTTAAATAAACATGTATAAGCATAATGACTATATCTTCCATTAAAATTATATTTAATTATAGGGAGAACATGTAATGTTGGTCCATTCACAAATATAGTTGGCTTTTGTTAAATGTTACTACTCATAAAGTCGATTCTTCCTTTTTAGAAACATGACTCTTATTAGCAAGAAACATGTTTAATGATTTGTTACCTATTTTAAATTTTTATAATATTTATTGTAATAATATATATATTTTTTTAAATGACTTTAATTCTTCATATTTAGTGCAAGACGTTAATAAGTATTTATCATACTTATTTTTTAATTTTTCAAATTCATGGGAGAGAGATGTATGATTATTTTTTAGCAATTTATATTTCTTATCAACTATTTGAAGTTGATTATACAAATCATAAAATGCATCATATAATTCAGTATAAGGCAAAGAAATTTCATATGAGTCACTTTTGGATCCGAACATTTTGGAAGAAAACTTAAAATTTTATTAACAAATTCAAGATTAGCATAACATTTACCAAGAGCTTTCAAACTATTGACAACATCCATAAAACGGGTGTACATGTCACTAATGTTTTCGCTTGGGTTTATTCTAAATAATTCATAACAACTATGCACCAAGAGATTAATCTTAGATTCTTTAACTCTATTTGTGCTTCTATGAGTAACTTCAAGTGTGCCAAATATCGTATGCAGTTTAATATATAGAAACACGATTAAGCTCATTCTTGTCTAAAGCATAAAACAAAGCGTTCATAGTATTTAAAAAAAATATTTTCTTCTCTAAATCATTCCATTTATTCATAGGTCTAGAGGATTTTTGAAAACCACATTCAACAACATTCCATAAATCAAAGTCAATAAAAATAAAAAAAATCCTCATTTGTGTTTTTCAATATGTGTAGTTCGTCCCATTAAACATAGGAGAACGAGTAATAGAATGACCCTCTTAATTGTCAAAAAATGTCATTTAATCTCTCTTGGGTGTTAAACCGATTGAGAAAACTTGGCTCTAATACTAATTGTTATGATCGTAGTGGTACTAATATGAAGTGGTAAATTAGTAATTTCGAAAAGTTGAAACAATTTAAAAAATTTGTTTGATCAAATCCATATCAGAAATACGTTAAACTTGGAATGTAAGTAAAAATAATGAGCAACTAAATCAGTAAGCAATTAGAATAAAAAGCACAAAGAAAATGCATACCAAATTTATAATGGTTCGATCGTCTGACCTACGTCCACTCTCAATTCCTCTTAACTCAGGACCATCAAATTCCACTACTGATCTTTCCAATAGGCGAAGATCAACTACCCTTGTTACAACTCTTTCTCCTTTTCATAAGCTCAGGAAAAAACCTTTACACCCTCTTTGATAAGGTAATTCTCACACACCTCCCTTAGAATAACCTCTAAGCTCAAGGAGGAAGGAACTCAACTTTTTAACAGAGTTTACATACTTTTATCCTTAAGAATTCTTGCTTCTTTCTTGCTGCCTGAGTGGGATATTTATAGACCTCAAATGGCTTAAAAAATAGAGCCAAAAATTCAAATCCTTGGGTTTTCGGGGAACTAGCGATACCACCGCCTCATAGTCTGAGCACTAGCAGTACCACCGCTAGTCTGGGCGATATCGTCGCTTGACACAATCTCGGAGACTATGTTCTGGTGATACCACCGCTGACCCTAGTGGTACTACTGTCAGGTTTTCCAAAAACGTACATTCCATACTTTCCAGTTCACCAGCGATACCACCGCCTGACTTGGTAGTGCCACTGCTTGACCCAACTTCAGGTCATTGAATTGGCATTCCAATAGGCCGAATTTAGCCTTATTTCAGGCCCACTAGACTCCTAATTAAGAATAATACTGTCCGTACCGGGCAATACGTACTAGTCCGCCAACAGACCGGTACACGGACCGCTCGTTACCAGGTGGTACCGTCGATTGGGCTATTTTCCCGTTATCGCTTTAAATCGACGGTGACCAAGGAAGAGGAAAGAAGAGGAGTGACCGAGGGAGAAGAAAGAAGAGGGAGAAGGGGAAGAAAGAAACAGGAGAAGAAGAGTACTTGCACCGCTCTCCCTCCTCGTCTGCCGACGACCTCTCATTTGCGTGAGAAGAATCTCAACGTCGTGGGGAGAGAAGGTGACGTCGCCTCGTGTGGGGAGAAGAGAGGCGACATCGCCGAGGGGAGAAGAGACGTGATGTCGCCTCATTTTTTCTGACATCGCCTCGATAACGTCGCCCCACATGGGGAGAAATGAGGCGACGTCGCTTTGTTTTTTCTGCAACATCACGTCGGCGACATCGCCCTGCGTAGGGAGAAGAGGCAATGTCATTTTTTCTGCGACGTCGCCCCACGTGAGGAGAAGGGTGACGTCGCCAATTTTTTTTTCTTTATATATATATACCGAGTGGTATATCGAGGCGATGTCGCCTCGCGTGGGGAGAAGAGGGGTGACGTCGCTAAAATTTTATTTTCTTTATATATATATATACCGAGCGGTATATCAAAATATACCGCTCGATATACAATACCGTACTGTACCGAGCAAATGTCAAAACTTCGGTATGGTATAAAATTTCAATCCTTGGGCCTAATTACACTCTAAAACCAACTTAATTACACTCTAAACAACTTCGATCAAGACACAACGATTACAATCATGAAGCCTACATTGTCCGGTATGTCATTTTTCATTCGGTATTTTGTCCTTCGACGCATCGTCCATTCCTTCAACATATTGCCCACTTATTGGCATGTTGACCTCCGTAGCATCCGATCTTTTTGGCGCAATACTCGATCCTTCTGGTCCGATACTCGAACTCATGGCATGAAGTCCATCCTCCAACACGTCGACCAATCCTCCGACCCGACATCCAATCTCTAACATGATGCTCTCCGCCCCAACGTTTGATCCTCCTGCTTCATAATTTAGGTCCATGATTGAAGTTTGTCCTGCGCCACTTTTCTCAGACGCTCATTAGTTCATAAACTCATTAATTGATTTCATTATCAAAATTCGAGATTCAACACCTACGTGGATGAGTTGCCAAGCATCCTATAGGCTTCTCGAATGACACCTAAGACCACGATTGGAGAATCACCCTTTAGCCTAGCCTTCGATACTAAGGCTATTTTACCACCCAAGATAGTCTTCCTGACACCCCCATGTCGAGAACTTCTATAAGGAAGCCTCCAAAGGAGGACCTCGAGTCGGACTCGACCTAGTCAATGATGTTGAATCTCGGATTTTGATGATGAAACTAATTGATTGTGTTTTATTGTCTTACTACGTTTTGAGTAACGCAGGTCTACTATCGATTAGGATTAGACAGTTGACGCTAGAGGAATTGACGTTGTACCGGGTGATCACGTTAGGATATTGGATGTCGAATCGGAGGTTCGGTCGACAATCGACAGAAGGCTTCGTACATCGGGCATCGGGCCAAGAAGAGCGTGTTGCGCCAAGGATATCGGGGTTACGCAGGTCAACCGCCGATTAGGCAACAAAACACAAGAGAGGACGATGCATTGAAGAATCAAACGAAGCGCCGACCAATGACGTGCCGGGCAACAGAATGTCAATTCGCGTTATAATAATTGTCTAGATCGAAGTAGAGTTTTGGTTTATGTGTGCAGGATTAACTACGATAATGATGAAGACGTAAAGCGAAACAAAGTGCCGGAAGACAAGTACGATCGATCGTTGGGAGTTCGAGAGTTCGACGAAAATCCGAAGGTTCGTCGGAAGTTCGCGGAGCTTGCCAAAGAAGCTCGTTGGAACTTGCCAAGATCATCGTGAAGTCTAGGAGCTTGCTAGGAGTCCGCAGAATGGTTTCCGAGGGTTCGTCGGAAGATCGTCGGAAGTTCGCCGGAAGAAGTCTTGACTTGCAGGACTTTGTAATAGCTTAGGAAATGTCTTTAAAATTCGTAGTTATTGGGTTAAGATTAGGTGTTAATCCTATAACCCAAGTAGGGGCCAATTGGATCTTATTTGGGCTGATTTGGGTCAAAATTAAGGCCATTCAGCCTTCTATAATACTGCTGGAATAGTGTTGGCGGTGGCATCGCCCAAAGGCCGAGAGCACTGGCGGTGGCACCGTTGGCTGGGTGGTGGCACCGCCCAGTACCGCCAGAATGCCGAAAACCAAGGTGATTCAAATTTGGGCTCCAAATTTGAATCCTCTTGAGGCCTATAAATACCCCACTCATTTAGAGTTTAGAGAGGGCATAGAACAGAAAAAAGATAGGGAAAACTCTTGTCAAATCTTTCCTCTAAGCCTTGAGTGTGTTCTAATCCAAGAGAGGGGTAAGAGGCCTTGTAAGGGTTATCTCCTAAGCCCGTCAAAAGGAGAGGTGCTGTAAGGGAGTTCATCCTCGCCCGTTGGAAGGAGGATAGCTAGTGGAAAAGCCGATGGCCTCAAGTGAAGAGGAATCGGGAGTGGACGTAGGTCGCATGACCGAACCACTATAAATCGATTTGCATTTACTTTCTCACAATTTACTTTACTGTAAATCATCTTCATTTTGCTGCCTTACTTGACTTCCTCTTCACCTTCTTACGTATGCTTTCAAGTTAAAACACAATCGAACGGTTTCAAACGAACGTTGCTTTCAATTGTATGAAGTTTCCGAAAGTTGTTTAAAATCGCCGAAGTTTATCGTATTTATCCACTACACTAATTCACCCCCCTTCTTAGTGCCGCTCGATCCCTAACAATTGGTATCAGAGCCACGTTATTTCTCATTCGGATTTACACCCGTAAGAAATGGCTCTACATGGCTTTCAAGAGGGCTTTTCAGTTGTTCGTCCACCGTTCTTTAACGGGTCGGACTACACCTATTGGAAAACTCGAATGAGAGTTTTCTTGCTTTCAATGGATTTGGATTTATGAAATGTTATTGAAAACGGTTTTCAACTTCCCTTTAAACCGACGAACGAATGGTTGAATTTGGAGAAAAGATCTTTTTCTTTGAATGCAAAGGCTATGAATACCTTATTTTGCGCTTTAGATAAAAATGAGTTCAATCAGATTTCTATGTGCGAAATGGCTTTTGAAATTTGGCGAACACTTGAAATCACGCACGAGGGAACTAGTAGAGTCAAAGACTCGAAAGTAAACCTCTTATTGCATGATTTTGAGATTTTTCAAATGAAACCAAGTGAGACTATTGGCGATATGTACACCCGTTTCATGAATGTTGTCAATAGCCTAAAAGCCCTTGGTAAATGTTTTTCGAATTTTGAAGTCACTAATAAGATCTTAAGATCCCTTCTAAAAAGGTGGGATTATAAAATAACGACGATACAAGAAACTAAAGATTTAAATGATTATTCTATTGAAGAACTCATTGGATTGGATCCTTAATTATATATGAAATGAGTTTCTTGAAACATGTTAAACATGATGAACATTTGAACCACCTTCTAAAGAACAAGAAGGTTTTGGAACTCCGAACTTCGAAATGCCACTTGAGTGATGACTCAAGTGATGAGGACACTATTGAGAACTTTGAACTTCGAACACTAAATCTTAATAAGTTCATGAAACAAAAATCTAAAATAAACAATGAACTTGAACGGAGGAAGAGGCCAAAGATGAAGAAGCGCAAAGAAGAATCAAATGACGAAGAGGCAAAATATTCTTTGACGGGCTTCGACTACAAGGTAAGTAACTTAACTCCCTTGAATTATTTTGAAATTATATGATGTTTTTCATTAGTGCTTAATTTAGAAAGTAGGTAATAAAAATTATTTTTCAAAAATTATATCATGTTTCTCTTTTTAGCACCTTTAAAAGTTAAAAACTTAACCATGAAAATTATATTGCTAAGCTTTCATGCATGTTATGTTTTGAAATTTAGATTGATGCAACATTATGGGTGATAATCACTTGATTTGTGTACAAGATTAATTCCATGAATGTTTATGATTTTCGTATCGATTTTTGATGCATGATTTGTGATATTGCCTAGGATTAATTCATGTATGTGTATCTTGATGTTTTATATTTTGTCTCTAAACATGATGCTTGATTTTTAAATTTTTGTATCATGCTTAATGAGGAATTGAAATGATGTTTAAACAAGCTAGTAACCCTTGTTTGTAATGAGCTAGCAATTTTGTAAACTTTACATCACTTTAAATATGCAAGCTAACAAGTTAAAAATATATAACTTTGCAATTCCTTTCTTCTCTATTGAGAAGTGCAAGCTTGCAATTTTTGCTTCATTTGCATGCTAGCAATTTTGCTTTCATTCGCAATGCACAAGCTAGCAAAGCCTTCTCCTCCTTTGTCAATGTCAAAAAGAAGAGAAGGATTAATATTTCAATCAAATAATATTTTACACGAGATTCGACAATTGGTAACCAAAATGCTTGCAATTTTGTTGAAAAAGTAAAGTTGAACAAAATTTTTGCCTCTTGAGATAGTAACTTTTTACTTCTCAATGTTCAAGTTAGCACACTTTTCTGTAACAAAATTCTTTCTCTTGTGATGCACAAGCTAGCAAGGTAACTCCCCCTTTATCATGGTCGAAAAGAAGGAAGGAACCAATGATATAGACTTTTACATCAATTGTAAATATGCATTAATAAAATTCTACATCAATCTTTCAATCATCACATGATGCATTCAAAGAAATATTGAAACATAGGAGAAAAAACATCTATGTTTCAATCATTGATGTCAAGTCATAAAAAGACATCAAGATTTTGAGTATCAAATAAAGGAATAAAAAAAATTATCGATTTATGCATTCAAACCCTCATTACTCAATAAGTCAGGATTTCAAAAAGAATAAAGTTATGATTTTGAGAGAGAAGAGTCATGAATAAAAAATTCAAATTCAATTCGTCAACTCGAAAATCATCAAGATCAATTTCATGATTTAAGAGATTCACATAAAGTTATATCTTAAGTCGTAAACACAAATCAAGCATTCGTCATATCCGAAATCATCAACAAAATCACATTCAAGAAATTCATAAATGACAAGCATAGATTCATGAATTTCTTATTAAAAAAAATCGACAAGATTGAGATAGAGGATTGCATTTCGTTTTTATAAGTTTCTATTCATGTGATTTGCTTCTTATAAGCAAGCCTTTCTCTTTAAAAGAAAACAAGTATCAATATTCAAGAGTGAAAGGCAAACTTCGTCATAAAAACCATCAAGTCGAAAGATATAAGTCATGTGGCATCTTCCAACATAATGTGATTCATCATGATAATGTGTTTCATTTTAAGTTGTATGTTTCAAGTGTGCTCAAGTTTTACATATAAAAGTCATCATCGTATAAATTCGAAATACAAAATTTCGTTAAAACCATCAAGACCAAAACACATTATTCCAAAACATAGGATTTCAATTATCATTGCTTCAAATCCTCATGTATGATACCTTACAATCATTAAGCATGATAACAACTTTTAATCTTTTCATTGTCGAAGATGATTTCATAAGGCATGTTCAAAATTTTCATTCGAAAACTATGTATCATCATATAAATTGAAAATTATCATCAAAATCTTTCATTCGAAAATTTTATTTAGAGCAATGTAGATTGATTACACGTAAGCATGCTCAAGTCCTTTTTCTATAAAAGGTGTATTAAGTTTAAAATCGAAAAGGTGATAGCATATTTTCTTATTTTTATGTATTTTATTTCATGTGATTGATCTCATACGAGTATGTTCAAATTTTTATATAAAAACCAAGCATCATGTTGAAAACCGAAATCATCAATATACTTACTTCTATCTTTTAATCATATTTGGTGTGCAAGCATTATCATAAAATATGCAAAAAATTTTATGTCATAACCATATATGAAGATTAAAATAAAAATCGATACGGAAAGCATACATGGAAGGATACATGAGATCATCCAATCATTATTCAAAATTTTTCTTTTCAAAATACTAGAAAAGCATGATATAGTTTTTGAAAACCATCTTTATTTCCCACTAACTAAATTAACAACTCATGAAATAATCAAGTAATTCATAATAATGAAAAAACAATTCGGGTGAGTTACTTAACTTATAATCGAAAGCCATCAAGGTGCGGTTCATCATTTCGTCACTTGATTCTTCTTTGTGAAGTTTCTTCTTCACTTTTGAGTATTCGTCTTCGGAGCTCTCTGGCTTCTTGCATTCATAGCAAGAGTTGGTGTTGTTTTTAAGTTCATTTGAGTTTTTCAATTCTTATTTAATGAACTTATTAAATTTAATAGTGAAGAGTCCAAGGTCATCATCGTCATCATCACTTGAGTTATCACTCAAGTGGTACTCTTTTGTTCGAAGTTCCAAATCCTTCTTGTTCTTTGAAAGGTGGTTCTCATATTCATCAAGTTCAAAAAAGCTTATTTCATATGTTATCAATGAGTCAATGAGTTCTTCAATAGGAAGGTCATTTAGATCTTTAGCTTCTTGTATAGCGATTACTTTTGGATCCCACCTTTTTGGAAGGGATCTTAAGATCTTGTTTACAATTTCGACATTAGAAAAACATTTAACAAGACTTTTCAAACTATTGACGACATCCGTGAAATGGGTGTACATGTCACCGATAGTCTCGCTTGGTGCCATTCGAAAAAACTCAAAATCGTACATTAAAAGGTTTACTTTCGAGTCTTTGACTCTACTAGTGCCTTCGTGCGTGATTTCAAGTGTGCGCCAAATATTGAAAGTCGTTTTACAAGTAGAAACACAATTAAACTTAGTTTTGTTCAAAGCACAAAATAAGACATTCATAGCCTTTGCATTTAAAGAAAACGATTTTTTCTTAAGTTCATTTCATTCGGACCTAGGTTTAGGAGTTTGAAAATCATTTTCGACAATATTCCATAAATCCAAATCCAAGGAAAGCAAGAAAACTCTCATTTGAGTTTTCTAATAAGTGTAGTCCAACCCGTTAAACAAGGGAGGACGAACGATCGTAAAACCCTCTTGAAATATGAAAAGAGCTATTTCTCTTAGGTGTAAATTCAAATGAGAGATACCTGGCTCTGATACCAACTATTAGGATTAGTTCGACACTAAGAGGGGGGGGTGAACTAATGCAGCGGTAAAATATGACAAGTTCGAGCGATTTTGGAAAACCCCGTACAATAAAATATTCATTTCGATGATATCCAATTTCGATTAAAGCGTATTTAACTTGAAAGCGTTTAGAGAAGAGGAAGGGTAGTGATCAAGTAAGATGGAAAGGTTTGTAGAAATATAAATAGCAAGAACAAAAGGCAAACCGAATTTTATAGTGGTTCGGTCATCTGACCTACGTCCACTCCCAATTCCTTCTCATTGAGGCCACCAGACTAACTCCCTTCCAATGGGAGTTGTCTTCCTTCCAATGGGCAAAGACTAACTCCCTTACAATGCTTTCTCCTTTTGACAAGCTCAGGAGAATAACCCTTACAAGGCCTCTCACCCCTCTATTGCACTATATCACACTTAAGATTTAGAGGGAGGATTTCGACATTGTTACAATAGAGTTTTCCTCTTTTCTTTTTCATTTTTTATGTGTTTTTAAACCATAGATGAGAGGGGTATTTATAGCCCTTAAGATGATTCAAATTTGGAGCCCAAATTTGAATCACCCCGAATTTCAGGGGTACTAGCAATACCACCGTTAGTGTTGGGCGGTACCATTGTCCAATACATCCTGACACTTAGTAGTACTACTACTAGTCTAGCAGTACCATCGCCTAGGCACACTGGTCTGTCAGTGTCCTAGGTGGTGGCCCAGGCATACTGACACTAGGCGGTACCACCACCCAGACAACCTGGGAGACCGACCCCTGGGTGGTACCACCACCCTAGTCTGGCGGTGCCACAGTCAGACAGGGTTCAGCAACACTGTTTGGGCCTTGAGTCCAGCCCAAACCTGTTCGGGTACAAGCCCAATTGGCCCCTAGTTGGGCTGGTCCAATTATAACTCAATTAATCTAATCTTACTTCGATCTAGACAATTATTACAACGCGAATCGTAATTAGTTGCCCGGCACGTCATTGGTCCATCGGTGCTTCGTCCAATTCTTCGACGCATCATCCTCTCTTGCGGCTTGTTGCCCAATCGGCAGTTGACCTCCGTAACTCCAATCTCCTTGGTACAACTCTGCTCTTCTTGGCCCGATGCCCGATTTCTTTGTCCGAACCCTTCTGTCGATCATCATTAGTTACCATCGCCAGATAGGGTTCAACAACCCTGTTTGGACTTTAAGTCCAACCCAAACCTATCCAGATACGGGCCCAATTGGCCCCTAATTAGGTTAGCCCAATTACAACCTAATTAATTTAATCATACTTCGATCTAGACAATTATTACAACGTGAATCGTAATTAGTTGCTCGGCACGTCATTGGTCCATCAGCGCTTCATCCGATTCTTTGGCGCATCATCCTCTCTTGCGGCTTCTTGCCCAATCAGCAGTTGACCTATGCAACTCCGATCTCCTTAGCGCAACTCTGCTTTTCTTAGTTTAATGCCCAATTTCTTTGTCCGAAGCCTTCTACCGATCGTCATTAGTTGTCACCGCCAGACATGGTTCAACAACCCTTTTTGAACCTTGAGTCCAGCCTAAATCTGTCCGGGTACGGGCCCAATTAGTCCCTAATTGGGTTGGCGCAATTACAACCCAATTAATCTAATCCTACTTCGATTTAGACAATTATTACAACGTGAATCGTAATTAGTTGCCCGGCACGTCATTGGTCCATCGGCGCTTCATCTGGTTCTTCGGCGCATCGTCCTGTCTTGCGGCTTGTTACCCAATCGGCAGTTGACCTCCGCAACTCCGATCTCCTTGCCGCAACTCCACTCTTCTTGGCCCGATGCTCGATTTCTTTGTCCGAAGCCTTCTGTCGATCGTCGATTGGACCTCTGGCCCGACATCTAATCCTGATCGAGAGTAGACCTGGATGACTCAAAACGTAGTTAGATAACCAAAACACAATCAATTAGTTTCATCATCAAAATCCGAGATTCAACAGAGTTGGGCATCATTTAAGATGGTAATATGCCCCACCATTCAAGCTAGGACACTATCATTGGATGAAAGGAAAGGTAGAGCCTTGCCTCAAGGGAGTCATAGGACAAAGACAAAGACCAAAGTACCGGACTATACGAACGCTGGTCGAGACGAGGAGCCTACAGCTCAAACTTGCTCGGGGTAGAGTATTTAATTCACAAGTGCTCTAGGAGTAGAGCACCCACCACCAAGTTGTAGTCATGTGAACTTTTCATCAACTTTAAATCTCGTAGTTGCCTAAGGTCTATAGGAGTTACCCCCTCCTGACGAGGAAGAGGCCGAGACCCATTTTAACCTCGAACTATCGAAGGATAGGGTATGGACTTCGATCGACTGGCTAGAAAGAACTTGCGTGAGAAAGGAGAGACACCTCGACCCGAGTTATAGAAGTGGAACTGATAGGACCCTAGCAGGGTTAGGTCCTACTCAACCATGTAGCAGCTAATAAAAACCCTGTGAGAATGTAATAAACTCCACCTAGCCGCCTCTATCCTATAAAGAAGAGAGGCTAGGGTTTATATTTGGGTCTTTGGGCTTTTAGCCGCCCCTTGTTATTCTTGGGCCGGCCCGCTAAGGTTGAGGG
The DNA here is from genome assembly GCA_024322285.1 of Musa beccarii. Taxonomy (NCBI): domain Eukaryota; kingdom Viridiplantae; phylum Streptophyta; class Magnoliopsida; order Zingiberales; family Musaceae; genus Musa; species Musa beccarii. Next base: position 27,641,103 of record CM044394.1, read on the forward strand.
CAAATTGAGTAGTTAACTTAGGAAGCAGCCCCTAGGGCTAGGGTTTGAAGCTCTATATAAGCTTGTAGCCTCCACCTCTTTGGAATAAGAAAGATCAATCTACAATTGCAGCCACTAAGCTATTTGGAGGGTGGAACCCCTATAGCGTTCCAAAGGTTGATCCCCCTCAAAGATCAATCTCCATAGAATTCCTCTGGGGTTCTATCATCTAGTATCAGAGCAGCGATCTTGCTGCTTTTGCTGCCATCCCTGCCGCCCACCATCAGCCAAGCAATTCCCACAATTGCTCTTGACGTCATCATCTCCACCGTCATCTCCTGACGTAGATCAAATCAATCTACTGTTGCCACCTCCAATTGCATCAGAGATCTGGTATTTTTCTACCACCAACACCCTTTGCTGCTGTAATTTTTCATCTAAAATACCAAAAAGAAGTTTTCTATCTATCCATTGCCTACGAATTCCTTGCGTCGCAAAAGTTACCATCTTTGCGAACGAAGGATTGCTGCAGAAAATTTCAGCGGCGTGTTGCTGCCTTTAACCGATCTAATTGTTATCCTCTTTGAATGAAATTTTTTGTGCACCTCATAGATCATCTTGGCTCCCATCCGTGATTGATCTATTGTGGAATTCATAAAAAAAAAATTCGTGTGTTGCTGCAATCTCTCGTCGCAAACTGCTGAAATTTTTTTGATGAGAATTCTTCTATCGCAACTTGCACTGATTTCTTTACTGCTTTGCTACCGAAATTTCTTGATCCAATTTGTTATCCTTGTTGCTATCTAAACTAAGATTCTACTGTCAAACCCCCTCCTCAAACCCCTGAGTTTTCGCTGGAAATTTTGTTGAGAAACCGCTATTTCTTCGACGACAATTCTGCTCTTACGAGACAGCGCATATAGGCAGCAATTTCCACTGATTTTTGTCAAATCTTTGCTGCGATCTACCACAGATCTAAAACCCTCTTCCCTAACCTTCATCCACTACCATCTCAGCCCAAAACTCCATCAAATCGTAGCCCCAAACAGCACCCAAAACAGCCATAAAACAAGCCTAAACCGTAGCCTACATCCACCAATCCACAAACCCTTTCGGCCACCACTTCCCTCAAACAATTCATGCCTTTAACCCAGCAACAAAAGAGAGATCTTAATATTACAGATCTGGAGGCATATACTATGGCATCCGAGGAGGCGATAAATGCTAAATTCGAAGCCTTCGAGACGCGAATGGAGGATAAGATTCGAGCTCTCTTTGCCGAACTCAGTTTGGGTCGATCACCGAGCCCAAAGAAATCTCATCAAGGAGAGAGCTTTGACCGAAGAGGTGACTCCCAAGAGAAGGGAGGCTCTATGATCGATCCCTACTATCCACACATGAGGGTGGACTTCCCTAGATGGGAAGAAGGAGACCCGATTGGTTGGATCTCACGCGCGTAGCGATATTTTCGGTATCACAAAACCGCAAGTGCATCTATGGTAGAATTGCAGCTATACACCTTGAAGGGGATGCCATACAATGGTTTGATTGGTTTGAACACACTCATGGAGTCCTCTCATGGTGACAATTCAAAGAAGGACTGCTGATCCACTTCGGACCAACCGATTACGAGAACATCGACGGACAACTAGCAAAGATCCGACAAACCTCCACCATCCAGGAGTATCAAACCAGGTTTGAAAGGTTATCTAATCAAACTTGTGATTGGTCTAAAAAACAGTTATTTGAGACATTTATTGAGGGCTTGAAGCCGGAGATCCGGGGAGAAGTTAAAGCACGACAACCGTACACGCTTATGGCAGCCATCTCTTTCGCACAACTTCAGGAGGAGCGATTGAACCACGAAGCCCGGAGGACTAGGGTTGTTCCCCAACCAGCAATATCGAATCCCTCAGCCCCCACTACTATCAGTCGAGCTCCTGCACCAAAAAGGTTGACAAGAGAAGAGCTTCGAGACCAATCTGCCAAGGGGTTATGTTGGCATTGTGACGAGCCGTGGAGCCGCGAGCATCGCTGTAAAAAAGGGAGACTTCTTGTGATTGAACCAGTGAAAGAAGAGATCAGTGAACAGCCAGAAGAGAGTCTTAAACATGAGGATGAAGATGTGGAAGAAGAGCCACAATCAACCGACTTTATGGTACATGCGCTAGCCGGCTACTCAAATCCGCAAACGATGAAAGTTGGAGGCCTGCTCAAACAACAACCAATCATCGTTCTCATCGATACAGGCAGTACTAATAATTTTCTAAATAGTAAGGTTGCTGCTCGGATGGCGCTCCATATCGAAGGTTGCAGCAAGTTCGACATAAAGGTCGCCGACGGCCAAATTCTAAAATGCGACCAAAGATGCCCACAGGTGAAATTATTACTACAGGGCCAAGAAATTATTGCCGACTTCTTCCTCCTACCAATTGATGATTATGAGGCTGTGCTAGGCATAGAATGGCTGATGACACTAGGTGATGTCTCTTGGAACTTTTCCAAATTGATTATGAAATTCTATTGCAAAGGTAAACAGGTCACCCTACGCGGGAAGCGCGGAAGCAACGTAACCACCGTTTCAACCCAACGAATGGAGAAAGTTTTACACAAGATAAATGGTGGCTTTCTTATGCATCTCCAAAGAAGAAACTGAGGGGAGGAATGGAAGAAAGATCCAGAAACCAGCAACATCATCAAAAAATTGGAGGATCCAAGCGCAATAGCTCACTATACTTGGGATTCGAGGGATCTATGCTATAAAGTTCGTATTGTGCTTATACCAAACTCCCCTTGCATCAAAGTCATTCTGCATGAAATACACTCCACACCTTCAGCAGGGCACTCCGGATTTCTAAGAGCCTATAAAAGAGTGAAGCAAAACTTTTATTGGAAAGGGATGAAAAAAATTATTTCTGAATACGTAGCACAATGTGATGTATGTCAACAGCAAAAAGGTGAAGCAGTGGCGAGTCCAGGGAAACTACAATCGCTACCCATACCAGACTCGGTGTGGACTGACATCTCCATGGACTTCATCGAAGGGCTGCCACCTTCCAAAGGTAAAAGCATAATCCTTGTGGTGGTTGATCGACTTACGAAATATGCTCATTTTTGTGCTGTGCGAAATCCCTACACTGCTGTTAGTATTGCTCAGATTTTCATAGAAAATATTGTTAAACTGCATGGGATGCCAAGGTCCATCGTAAGTTATCGTGACGATGTGGTCTTCACTAGTAAATTTTGGACCGAGTTATTTCGATTCAGGGCACCAAACTCAAGATGAGCACTGCATATCATCCACCTGATGGCCAAATGATGGAAGTGGTGAATAGATGTTTAGAGACATACCTTCGGTGTTTCGCTAGTGATCGACCAAAGGAGTGGACGAAATAGCTCTCCTGGGCCGAATGGTGGTACAATACTACATATCATTCATCTACAAAATGTACCCCATATAGAGCATTATATGGTCAGCCGGCTCCTGTGATTCCAAAGTATGTAATTGGCTCGGCTAAGGTAGATCAGTCGACCAAGATTTAATTGACAGGACAAACTCCTACAATTTGCTAAAGGATAATATCTCTACCGCTCAAGCTAGAATGAAGCAAATAAGTCGACACACGAAGAAGTGAAAGAGAATTTTTAGTAGGAGATTAGGTTTATCTTCACCTACAACCATACAAGCAACTATCCATCAACACACGAGCCTCCATGAAGCTATCTCCATGTTTTTATGGGCCCTATCAGATCATAGAGCGTATTGGAGCGTGGCGCATGACTTAAATTACGAAGATGCCAAAATTCACCCTGTCTTCCACGTGTCATGCTTGAAGCCCAAGTTGGGAGAACACGAGACACCCTGATCCAACCGCCCAACACCACCGATGATGATGGAAATATTCAAGCCCAACGACAAGCCATCCTCGACCGCAGAGTCGTGATGCGTCGTCGACGCCCCTCATCAAGTACTAGTACATTGGACTAATTTACCACTCGAAGATGCCACATGAGAATCATATGAGGAGTCAAGTCCCGATTCCCTGAGTTCATGGAACCCCACCTTGAGGACAAGGCCGATTTGAAGAGGGCGAGCTTGATAGGACCCTAGCAGGTTAGGTCCTACTCAACCATGTAGCGACTAATAAAAACCCTGTGAGAATGTAATAAACCCCACCTAGCCGCCTCTATCCTATAAAGAAGAGAGGCTAGGGTTTATATTTGGGTCTTTGGGCTTCTTAGCTGTCGCCCCCCTTGTTACTGGGCCGGCCCGCTAAGGTTGAGGGCAAATTGGGTAGTTCACTTAGGAAGCAGCCTCTAGGGCTAGGGTTTGGAGCTCTATATAAGCTTGTAGCCTCCACCTCTTTGGAATAAGAAAGATCAATCTACAATTGCAGCCACCAGGCTACTTGGAGGGTGGAACCCCTATAGCGTTCCAAGGGCTGTTCCCCCTCAAAGATCAATCTCCATAGAATTCCTCTGGGGTTCTATCAGGAACACTGGATGACCTAAGTGTCGACTTGCCTTTCTGGAACCAAAGCCAAGAAGAAAGCTTCCAAAAGTTAGGGCTTGAGCAATGGAATGAACCCCACTAAATAAACCAAGGGAGGTTTATAGATAGAGGATGACCTCTCTCCTCTTGAGATTAGTACAAGTGTCCCTTTGGGATCACATCGAAGGGACACTCTATCACTGTTGCTGAGATGACAATAGAGGAAGAAATCTCTCTCCTATCCATTGTCGATGCATAGATTGAGGAAGATATGGGGAAATCCCTCTCTCCCCCGTTGCTAGGGTGCTAATCGAGGAGGATATGAGGGAAGCTCCCTCTCTCCAGCACTTAAGCACCAATCGAGAAGTCTTCCTCAAGCATCTCTCTCTTTGTTTCCTCTATTATTGAAGTGCCAATTGAGGAGGATGTAAAGAAGACATGCTCTATGCTGCTTGTGGGAATCGAACCCATGATCACGTGGTGTCGATCGAGGAAAGCAGTCTTCCACCCTCCTACTATGAAGCCAGCCTTTGCAATTAAATCAAAGGGCCCCCTCGGGATTGCTCCAACGAGACACAAGTTGAAAAAACTCGACTCGTGTAAAAAGAAACCCGCTATGGCGAAAGTTGGGGCTAGAGGACGCCCAAGGCCTACAAGTCGAGGAAAATCTGACTTGCGCCAAGTAAAACCCACTATGGCGAAAGCACAAGGTGAAGTACACCCAAGACGCATGAGTCAAGAAAATCCGATCTGCGTAAAAAGAAACCCGCTACGATGAAAAATCGGGCTAGAGGGCGCTTAAGGTATATAAGTCGAGAAAAATCTGACTTGCACCAAGTAAAACCCATTACAGTGGAAGCACAAGGCAAAGTACGCCTAAGACGTGTGAGTCAAAAAAATCCAACCTACATAAAAAAAAACCCCACTACGGTGGAAAAATCGGGCCAAGAGACACCTGAGGTGCATGAGTTGAGAAAAATCCAACCCGCACGAAGTAAAATCTGCCACGATGGAGATGCAAGGCCTAGGATCCCCTAGGCGCCTAATTTGGAAAAACTCAATTCGTCGAAAGAAATCCCAAATGCTCCCATGCCACTAAATGAAGCGCTTTAAACCCCATAAGTCTCCAAGCATGCCTTCGGGAGGGGACAAATGATAAAGAATATAAAATCAACTAGCCACTATTCGCCACATCAATGCCACATAAGGCCGATAGGAAGATAAAGGCTTAGAAAGACCAACACCTTCCTGCCCGTATAGATAAGAGTCCAAAAGGCAACTCAGGTCAATTATCGAGCTATCGAGTTGTCTCCCCTACGAAATATTCATAGAAATATTCTTGGAAGTCCAGGAGGCAACTCGAGTCGAACACCAACTTTCTCTCCTACGGAATATTTGCAAAAATATTTTTAGAAGTCTAGGGAGCAACTCAAATCAGTTATGAACTATCTCCACACGAAATATTTATGGGTTATTCCTTCTTCTCAAAATCAATATAAAAACACACTCTTAACTCCAAATTAAGGAGGAGGGACCTCGATACTAACTTAGGTATTGAAGGAACCGGCTCGGGAAGCAACTCTGGACCTTGGTTTTTCTACAGGTAACAAGTCAGGAGAGATCGCACTGTATCCCGAACAACTCCTCACATACGGATTAGGGCCACATTATGCTAGCGAAGACGTCAACAATATTTTTCTCTAACACAAGTCAATTAACTAAAACTAATATCTAATACTTCAAAAGATAATTTAGAGGAACTTACAAGTTCAAGCACCGATAGTAGTTCAATCCTCCAGTGAAGCCTGACTTCTCAAATTTGCTAGCAAAATAGTTTATATCTTCTTCTGAAAGCCATGAAGGCAAAGTAACTGGAGTTTCAAGGGAAACTTCAAGTCCTTTATCCTTGGGTATAATAATAGTTGCTGGCTTGCGGTATGTCAAGAACTTTTTCATAAACCAGGTTGTACCAATCTGTGCAATTTCAGCTTCTATTGCTCCATGTTCCTAGAAATAGAAAACATCATTCTTGATAAGAAAACAAGGTTAACAAATAGAACTGGTGCATGCTCACTCTTTTGACTAAAAACTACATCAACTAACTACAAGCTTAAACTTTAAACAATAATTGCCTTATAACATTTTATGCAATGATACCAGATATGGTCCCTTAAGAATCCCAAGCTACAACTAATGGTGGCAATGGGTTGGTTTTTGTGAAACTCTGAAACTTTGTACCTTGTGAAAAACCATTTCGTGAGTTGGCAACTAGAAATGTAAATATCATACATAAGAGGGACAAGCTGCGAGATGCAAGGTTGGATTGAAAGAAGAAAGATAAGATGAGATGCTTCAGAACCATTAGGAAGCCATGAAAGAGTTATATCATTAATTCTTATTTTAAGAGAAAAGATTAATATATTTAATGATGGAAGAAAGATAACAAGGGATCCTACACCATTAGGCCATATGCTATCTACACCATCATGCCAAAAGGATGAAAAGCGCAAGATTGCTGTAGTCACCTGTTTCAAGTGTGGGTAAACATGATTGGTGGCATATAATAGCTTACAACGAGGGTAGCCTTGTCAAACAAGACCAAGTTTGCATATAAGAAGGAAATACTGACTAACTTAAATATATGTATACAAAAATGAAATTAATATCACATTCCATGCTTCCACGAATTACAACCACTCATATACTTGGTCTACTAAAAGGATGTACAGGAAAAAAAAAATTCTTTTCCCAGAAATCTTGTTATATGACAAGAACCCACCAAAAAAAAAATCTAAACTCTCCAGACATGGCTCCTAATAGCTAAACAATTTGTTCAATCTATAACATAACACATTGGTGCTCTTTAATTCAAACAGACTTAAAAATATTCCAAAGACTCCCTAATGTTGAAAGAAAAATTAAGGGCAAAAATATAGTTATGAACATTTTTGGTTCCTACAGGCACAAGGGCTAGGGCTTTAGCTAAGAGACGTAATAGAAGGCCGCACTACATCATAATCAGATATAAGAACCATTCAATTTTATCAAACCGTCGAATGAGTCAACCTATCTATGCCAGCGAAGACTGCGCTTAAAAGTGATTGAACAACCGATCCCTTAAACAACATGAGTAATACCTGAGATAAGGCTGGTCGGCATAATAGTAGGAACATATATACCAAAGATCACAGTTATAGAAACCAATCATATCAGTGAGAGGATTGAAGGGATTAAGATTAACAAAGTTTGTATCCTAGATGTCCAACTCCAGTTACAGATTTCAGCAGCTAGAACTGATGGCAGTAAGCATCCATGTAAATTGCCAATCTCGTCTAAGAAGTAGCCATTTGATCAAGCAAGTGTTCCGCAAGATATCGAATAGCTACCTGGAAACGGCAGATGTAGTGGTCGTCCCCAAAGATTGTCCTACAAGCGTCCACTGGTCTCCGACCGGGATTCCGCGGAGCGTAAGCGACGCTCAGATTCACCAGCGCTTTCACCATGTCCGGTCGCAAGATGCACAGCCACCACGCCATATACGCGCCCCAATCGTGACCCACCACGAACACCTGTGTCGATTAAGTCAACATCAACAATGTACATAGGGCGTCATACATAGAAAGAATGGTTTCTTTGAGGAAGGATTACTTGGTCAGGGCCGAGGGCCTGGATGAGGGCGACGAGGTCGCCGACGACATGGAAGGTTGTGTAGACGGAGCTGAAAGGAGGAGCGTCAGAGTCGCCGAAGCCGCGGAGGTCGGGCGCGACGGCGCGGTAGCCGCGGGCGGCGAGGGAGACGATCTGGTGACGCCAGGAAAACCACAGCTCGGGGAAGCCATGAAGGAGGAGGACCACGGGGCCTTCACCCTTCTCGGCCACGTGGATGTTGACGCCGTTCACGAGCAAGGTACGATGGCTTATCCCTTCCATCTTCCCGGCCTCTCCTGCCCTGAAGTCGCCCGAAAGTGTTGTGGTCCTTTCGATGATATGCTTTGGATTTTTGAAGGGGTCTTTTTGGTTTTTTCCCATTAAAGGCGGCTTTGGTGTTCGTTTGTAAATAATTAGATAAAAGGTAAAAAAACATAGAGACCGAACGACGTGGGATTGATTCTGGACATAGATGACCACTATCATATCAGCTACATAACATTTCGGGATCTGCAAGAAATAAAGTGAAACATGCAATTAATTTTCACCAATTTCATCCAAGAAATTATATTCATTTCTGGACTCCTCAACTCTTTCAGGTTGTTCGTATTCCTGGAATTTGTTTAAGAATGAAAATAAAAATACTATAAATAAAAAAGGACTGGTTCTTGCTCTGAACCAATGTATTCTATTTGTTCGGAAAAGGAAAGCCGCTGTTATGTGACACTAGGGTGTTCTAGACATCATGAAAAGGTGCGATGTTCTTGGGAAATATGAAAAAATAAATCTCCTAGAAAAGATTAAAAAAAGAATTTTTTTTTAGGGAATTCACCAAGTAAATTTTCAACAATCTGATCATCGAAAGTTAGAGTGCTCTGACGTAATAAAAAATATTCTTTTTTGGGTTCCTTGACTCCTTCGGATTGCTCATATTCAAGACTAATTTTTTAATTTTTAATTAGGAGGTCGATAGCAAAAGCAAATTTTATTTTTCTGCATGCACTTAGAAACAAACATGTTTTGTTTGTTTTGTTCTTAGGTTCAAGGACAGATTCACCACCGTTTATAGTTTTTTAGATAACACATTTTTTTCTTCCTTTTCTCTTTTTCTAAGATCGGAAATAACATAGTCTTTTGCAAGCACAATAACAAGAGATCAAATCAATCAATCATAATAAAAATGCCATCGTAAGTGATGATTCTATATGGAACATGTCAATTGATACTCTCTTGACTTCATAGAAATGATTGCAAAGATTTATTTATATAGGGGAGAACTTTATTATAGAGTGAAGATGTAATCATAACACTCACGCGAGGTCTTTGTAAAACTGAAGCTCTTACAAACAAGTGGAGTTCAATAACAAGCCTGAGGGGTCAAAGTGCTCTACAACTCATTACTCTCTTATCTTGTAATGTGATGTCTCATTCGAGTCTATCAAGAAGATTAAGGGGATCAGTCTTTGCAATAATTTTTTTAAAATATAAATGGTGAAACAGTTTTGATCTTAAAATCTTATGGTAATTTAGTAAAAAGTTTTACCAGTCATACTCGCTAACATCTTCAATTGATAACAGAAGAAAAAAGATTGGCTACCAGTTATGATATCCATACAGCTAATTCTCCACTAATCATAGAATGCTCGACTATATATGATGGATTACAAAAGATGAAACAAGGACTACACAACTTTTTGATATGTAAAGATTTTATTGCAATAATACAACTTCTAAGTAGTAGCAAAGATTGGCCGTAGAGTGTGAGGCGTCTCTTGAAGGATTCTTGACATTTAGCAAAACATGTAAATATGATTCAATAGAGTCATATAAATTAAATTTGAATTATCCTCCAAATAGTTCTTGACCCATATCAACTAGTAACGGATACAGCTTACAAAATTTGATAGAAAAGCTAAAAAGATTTCATGAAATCAAAGAGAGATATGGTCATGTGTAGCTCTCCAGCTCTAGGTTTGATAATACTATTGCAATACATGTAACTATTGCAATCCCTGTATACCACTTTAACGAGAATTGAAACTACTTGAGTTAATCAAATTTGATCCAGGCAACGACTTGGCTTAGCCAGGTTCTTATATATCTTGTTTTAAGAAATAATTATTTATTTATTGGAAAAGTAAACACCAAAAGCGGTGTTGGTTACAAAATTTTCATCTCAGAAACAGAGAGATGAGTGGATTTAGCGGAATTGATAAGATTATGAGAATTTCTTTATACTTTCTGGATAAGTGTATCCAGCCAACCCACTTTGGCGAGATGACAAAAATCTTCATAAAGATTTTTCATCCTCCATGGGACATCGGAAGCATAGGAGAAAATTTTCACCAGACGCAAGGAGTCACTCTTGATAAAGAGTGCACACTGAAGCCCGTCATAGGTCGCATAACATTCAGCATTGAGAGGATTGTCCGTTTGGTTGTGTTACTTTCAGTTGCAACAATGCACCCAGTAATACTTTTGAAAATATTCCTACAATAACAGAATTAGGAGTGAAAATTTTTACCAGTTATACTTGCTAACATCTTCAATTGATAACAGAAGAAAAAAGATTGGCTACCAGTTATGATATCCATACAGCTAATTCTCCACTAATCATAGAATATTCGGCTATATATGATGGATTACTAAAGATGAAACAAGGACTACACAAACTTTTGATATGAAAAGATTTTATTATAATAAGACAACTTCTAATCAGTGACAAAGATCGGCTTTAGAGTGTGAGGAGTCTTGAAGGATTCTTCACATTTAGCAAAACATATAAATATGATCCAATAGAGTCATATAAATTAAATTTGAATTATCCTCCAAATAATTCTTGACCCATCTCAACTACTAACGGATACGGCTTACAAAATTTGATAGAAAAGCTAAAAAGATTTCATGAAATCAAAGAGGATATGGTCATGTGTAGCTCCCGTGTGCTAGGTTTGATAATGCAATTACAATACATGTGATATGCAAAATAACAATGCTGCTAACTCATCCCACCACTTGGGCTAAAGAAGTTAGCTAAGCAAAGGATGAGAAACTCATGGAAATAGTTCGCCAGCCTCTGTCTATCTTGATCCCCGGAAAAAGACCAATAAAGCCTGATAAGGAAAGCAATAGTATAGGCATTGTACTATTGAAATTGCCCAATCATGAGCTATCACTAGGATTTGATATGCACACAAGAGATCCCATTGTCCCCTCGTGTGGTCACTAATTGAAACACAATCCTCGGAGAAAGCACACGTCGACCATTAGTACACGACGACCAGACCTATCCTCTCCGCTTTCTCTCGATTACACTAGTTGCTGAGCGATCCGTTGGCCTCAACCATGATTTTAGAAGGAGTCGCATGCTTAATCATAGGGAGCCTTAATTTTTGACAGCATGACCTTGACTCTTCGAGAACCTAATGTTGATCCCCATCCCCTGTTCATTTCAGGCATGTCCTTACCTTGATAAATGATGCACCCCTAATTGACCTTCCTTAATGTAACCGACTGGAAGACATGTTCACTAGCCATCGACATAAATGAAACTTCGATGATACTAGAAGCTCAAAGGGGAATAAGTAGCTAGCCACCCTCCACCAACAAATCAGTTATAAAAGCCAACCCCTGAAACCAGATGGAGGATGCTCAACAAAAAAACTCTCCTGAGCTTTACTAAACCCTCTCCCTTTTCTCTATTGACTTAAGTATCAAAGAGGTCGGGTCGAAATATCCCCCAACATTAATCGATTATGTAGGACCTCGATGTATCTAAGGAGTACCTCAGGGTGATGTGGAGCATCACCGGATAAAGCCAAGGCACACCTCAGGATGATTCTGAACTTTCTTAGTAGACGAACTGCACCTTGGAAGGATCATGGTGTTACAAACTTAGTTGATTTTGCCTAAGTTGTATAGCACCATTTGTCAGGGATCGAGCGGCACTAAGAGGAGGGGGGGGGTGAATTAGTGCAGCGGTTAAACACGATAACTTTTCGGCGATTTAAACCAACTTCGAAAACTTCGAATGATAAAAAATATATTTCGATTAAACTCGATTTCGATTGTATATAAACTTAAAAGCATACGTAAGAAGATGAAGAGGAAGTCGAGTAAGTAAGGTAGCAAAGTGAAGATGGTTTAGAGTATAGTAAGTTGCAAGAAAGTAAATGCAAACTGATTTACAGTGGTTCGGTCATCCGACCTATATCCACTCTCAATTCCTCTTCGCTTGAGGCCACCAGCTTTTCCACTAGCTATCCTCCTTCCAACAGGCAAGGATGAACTCCCTTACAACTCCTTTCCTTTTGACGGGCTTAGGAGGAAACCCTTACAAGCACTCTCTCCTTTTTTCGGTGGAATACAAGTGAAAACTAAAGAGAATTTTCTAGAGAGATTTGAGTAGCGTTTTCTTGCTTTCAAAGTATTGTGCTTGTTATCCTTTCTTGCAGGAACACCTGAGGTATTTATAGACCCCAAGAGGATTCAAATTTGGAGCCCAAATTTGAATCTCTTTCATTGTTCCTTGGCGGTGCCACCTGCTTTGTCGATGGCAAAGTGCCACCACTGTCGCTTGTCGATCGATAGTATATTGGGCGGTTCCACCGCCCAAGGCAACGGTGCCACCACCCATGCTCTCGGGTGCTGGGCGATGCCACCGCCCAACTCTCGGCCACTAGGCGGTGCCACCGCCTAGCTCTGGTCCTGGGTGGTGCCATCGCCCAGCCCTTCCAGCTCACTGGTCTAGGCCTAAAACTCGGCCCAAACCAGTCTAAAACAAGGCCCAATTAGCCCCTACTTGGGTTATAGAATTAACACCTAATCCTAACCCAAATTAATATGCTAACTACGAAATTAAAGACATTTCCTAAGCTATTACAAAGTCTGACAAGTCAAGACTTCTTCTGGTGAGCTTCTGGCGATCTTTCGGCGAGCTTTCGGCGATCTTCCGACGGTCTTCCGATGAACCCTCGGAAACCATTCTGTGGACTCCCGGCCAGCTCCCGGACTTCACGATGATCTTGGCGAGTTCCAACGAGCTTCATTGGCAAGCTCCGATCTTTCTTGGTAAGCTCCGTGAACTTCTGATGAACCTTCCAATGAACTTCCAAAAACCCTTTGGCAAGCTCCCTACTTGTTCTCGGCCAGTTCCGGCAGCACTCCCAACGAATCTTCGGAATTCCGTCGAACTCTCAACGATCCATCACACTTGTCTTCCGGCACTTGTTTCGCTTTGTCTTCATCGTTTATTGTAGTTAATCATGCACACACACAAACAAAAACTCTACTTCGATCTAGATAATTATTACAATGCGAATTAACATTTAGTTGCCCGGCACATCATTGGTCGACGCTTCATCCGATTCTTCGGCGCATCGTCCTCTCTTGCGTTTTGTTGCCTAATCGATAGTTGACCTCCGCAACCTTGATATCCTTGGCACAATCCGCTCTTCTTGGCCCGATGCTCGACGTATGAAGCCTTCTACCGATTGTCGACCGAACCTCCAGTTCGACATCCAATATCTTGACGTGTCACTTCTGACGCAACGTCAATTCCTCTAGCGTCAACTATGTTGGGCTGAGAGCCCAGTTCAGCCCATATGGGCTTTAGCAGCCCATAGCCCTCCTCTTATTAACCCTAACTTAACCTAAACCTAATAATATATAGGGGCTAATGGTGGCTACGAATTAGTGAGATCAAACATCGCAACAAAGGGTAGAATCTTCGCAGCGACATTAGGGATTCAAAGAAAGGAGAAAAGGGCAGAAAAACAAGAGAAAAAGAAAGGGAAGAAGACAAGAAAAACACAAAAATTATTCTCACTCATCCAAACAGTTTCTCATCTCAGGTTAGATCAGATCTTCAGTGAATTCTTTTGTGATTGCTTGAGGAGGTTTTGGATATTGTGCACAGTGACGTGATCCTTGTATCCCAGTTATTCTCTTGTGATTGTTGCTTGGGTTTTGGGCAAGAGATTCGAGAATTGTACATTCATTATTTTTATAGTGGATTTTCTCTGGTTTGCCCTGTGGTTTTTACCCTTCACGTTGAAGGGGTTTTCCACATAAATCTTGGTGTTCTATTTGATTGTGATTTCTATTTAATTCCGCTGTGTTATAGCCTGCTAGTATTTGTTTATATACAAAAGTTATTGTTAGTTGCCTATCCTTTTATTTCACCCATCAACTGGTATCAGAGCAAGGTTTTGGTGATTTAATTTTTGTATTTGAACATGGAGACTGGTAGTGTTTTTCGCATGATTAGTTTGAACGGAAATAATTAGATGATATGGAAACCAAGAATGGAAGATCTCTTGTATTGCAAAGATTTGTATGGACCTTTACAAGGGGATAGTGAAAAACCCATAACTATGACAGATGATGAGTGGAAGAGATTAGATCGAAAAATGGTTGGGTTTATTCGACAGTGGCTCGATGATAGTGTCTTTCACCATGTTTCTACTGAAAATTCTGTATATTCTCTTTGGAAAAAGTTAGAAGGTCTCTATAGAAGAAAAACAACTGGCAACAAAGCTTTTTTGATCAGAAAACTTGTGAACCTGAAATATAAAGAGGGTGCTTCTATTGTTGAGCATTTGAATGAAATTCAAAATATTACTAACCAGTTATCTTCTATGAAAATGTCTCTTGATGATGAGTTGCAGGCATTATTACTTCTCAGTTCATTGCTAGAAAGTTGGGAGACACTGGTGGTTTCCCTCAGTAATTCTGCGTCAGATGGTATTGTTACCATGAGTCAAGTAACAAGCAGTTTGTTGAATGAGGAGTTGAGAAGAAAGAACTCAGCAGTATCTCAGATTGATTCACAGGCACTTATCTCAGAGAACAGAGGAAGGTCAAGGTCTAAAGATAGAAGTAGTTCACGTATAGGTAGAAGCAAGTCAAGATCAAGGAAAGATATTGTTTGCTATAACTGTGGCGAGAAAGGACATTATAAGAATCAGTGTAAACATCCTAAGAAGAGCAAGAAAAAGAGAAAAGAAGTGGAGTCTACAGAGTCAAAAGAGAATACCACAGCTACAGTGTAGGTTGGTGATTATTTGATTTTGTCTCCTTCTGATGATATTTTTTCTTATGTGTGTCAGGATCTCGAGTGGATAATTGACACAGAAGCTTCTTATCATGCTACACCACAGAGGGAGTTCTTTGCTACGTACAGGTCTGGAAATTTTGGTATTGTCAAGATGGGCAACCATGGCACAGCAGACATCATTGGCATGGGTGACATCCATATAAAGACCAACCTTGGATGCAAGTTGGTACTTAAGGATGTAAGGCATGTGGTTGACTTGAGGCTGAATCTAATTTCAGTTGGAAGACTAGATGATGAAGACTATGATAGCAGGTTTCACAAAGGGCAATAGAAACTCAGTAAGGGTTCTCTTGTTATAGCTAGTGGAAAGAAATATCATACTTTATACAGATTGCAGGCCAAAGCTTATGGTGAATAGTTAAATGCTACAGAGAAAGACTTTAGCATGGAGTTGTGGCATAGGAGATTGGGACATATGAGTGAGAAGGGACTGTAAGCTCTTTCCAAGAGAGAGGTATTGCCTGACCTCAGAGGTATACGTTTGAACCCTTGTATTGATTGTTTAACTGGTAAACAACATAGAGTTTCATTTGCTAGTCCTGCTTTGTCTAGAAAAATGCATGCCTTGGACCGTGTTTATACAGATGTATGTGGTCCTTTGAGGATAAAAACTCCTAATGGTTCTACTAATGTTCCTGGCATCAGTGGTGCACTTTACTTTGTTACTTTTATAGATGACTTTTCCAAGAAAGTTTGGGCTTATGCTTTGAAGACTAAGGATTAGGTTATTGGTGTCTTCAAAGAGTTTCATGCCAGAGTTGAAAGGGAGATAGAAAGACAATTAAAATACATAAGATCAGATGTATGCTTTCATAGGCAAAGCTACCCAAAAGGTTTTGGGATGAGGCTTTGAGGACTGTAGTTGATGTGATCAACTTATCTCCCTGTACAGCCCTAGATGCTGATGTTGCAAAGCATGTTTGGTCAGGGAAAGATATTTCCTATAAGCATTTGAGAGTGTTTGGTTGTCGTGCATTTGCACACGTTCCAGACAATGAAAGATCCAAGTTGGATGGTAAGACAAAAGAATGTATTTTTCTTGGCTACTCACATGATCAATTTGGTTATTGGCTTTAGGATCCAGAAAAGCAGAAGGTGTTTAGAAGCAGAGATGTGGTCTTCTTTGAGGATCAAACCCTTGAGGATTTGAAGAAGGAGGCACCAGCCAAGACTTCTGCAGAAGGATTAGCAGATTGTGACCCAGTTGTTCCTCCAATGTATCAGGGTGATGGGGGAGATGTGCAGAAAGATGGTATAGAACCAGATATTAATCTACCTGCAGGACATGTTGAGCAAGAAGAAGTTGAGAAGTAGCTTCCCACAGAATCTCAGTTGAGAAGATCTTCCAGACAATGTCAGTCTTCCAGAAGATACTCTGCAGATAAGTATGTGATGCTTACTGATGCAGGTGAACCAGAGAGTTACTAGGAAGCAGTTGAAAGTGAGCAGAAAAAAATGTGGCTAGTTGCTATGCAGGAAGAGATGGATGCTCTACAAAAGAATCATACATATGATTTGGTGCAACTTCCACAGGGAATGAAGGCCTTAAAGAACAAGTGGGTTTTCAAGTTGAAGACTCAAGAATATTATTCTCAACCAAAGTACAAAGCCAGATTGGTTATGAAAGGCTTTGGTCAAAAGAAAGGTATTGACTTTGAAGAGATTTTTTCTCCTGTTATTAAAATGTCTTCTATTCGTGTTGCTCTAGGTATTGCTGCTAGCCAGGACTTGGAGGTGGAGTAGTTAGATGTGAAGACAGCTTTCCTTCATGGTGATTTAGAGGAGGAAATTTATATGGAGCAACCAGAAGGTTTCAAAGTTAAAGGTAAAGAAAATTTTATCTACAAGTTAAGAAAGAGTTTGTATGGATTGAAGCAAGCTCCAAGACAGTGGTACAGAAAGTTTGATTCATTTATGATTGAAAATGGATACAAAAGAATGGCTTCAAATCATTGTGTGTACATCAAACGGTTTGGTGAGGATTTTATTATTCTCTTACTTTATGTTGATGATATGCTTATCCTTGGGAAAGATATGCATTCAATTGACAGGTTGAAGAAGGAACTAAGTGAGTCATTTGCAATGAAGGACATGGGGCCAGCAAAGCAAATACTGGGCATGCAGATTTCTCGTGATAGGAAAAACAAGAAGATTTGGTTATTACAGGAGAAATACATCGAGAAGGTATTAGAAAGGTTCAGTATGAGCAATGCAAAGCCAGTTGGTTCTCCTCTTTCAGGTCACTTCAAGTTGTGCTTAGAACATAGTCCATCAAGTGATGAGGAGAAGGAGAAAATACAAAAGGTTCCTTATGCTTCAGTAGTTGGAATTTTAATATATGCAATGGTATGTACGAGGCCGGACATCGCAAATGCAGTGGGTGTTACTAGCAGATTTCTTACAAATCTGGGTAAAGAGCATTGGGCAGCAGTGAAGTGAATATTGAGATATCTCAGAGGAAGTTCTAAGGTTTGTTTAAGCTTTGGAGGTGGACCACCTATGCTAGTCGGTTACACAGATGCAGATATGGCCAGAGATATTGATACAAGAAAATCTACATCAGGTTTTGTACTTACTTTTGCAGGGGGAGCTGTGTCATGGCAATCCAGATTGCAAAGGTGTATTGCTCTCTTCACCACAGAGACAGAATATATTGCTGCTACAGAAGTTTATAAAGAAATGTTATGGATGAAAGAATTCTTACAAGAATTGGGGCTGAAATAGGAAAATTATGTGGTGTATTGTGATAGTTAGAGTGCCATCCATTTATGTAAGAACCCAGTTTTTCATTCCAAGTCAAAGCATATAGATGTCAGATATCACTGGATTCGAAATATACTTGAATAGAAGCAGTTGCAACTTCAGAAAATTCATACAGATGATAATGGAGTAGACATGTTGAGAAAGACCTTACCAAAAGAGAGGCAGGAGATGTATAGACAGTTGGTCGACATGGATTTACACTAAGGAGTCATGGGACAGCCTCCCTTATGGGCTGAAAGGGGAGGTTGTTGGGCTGAGAGCCCAGTTCAGCCCATATGGGCTTTACTTGACCCATAGCCCTCCTCTTATTAACCCTAACTTAACCTAAACCTAATTATATATAGGGGCTAATGGTGGCTACGAATTAGTGAGATCAAACATCGCAGCAAAGGGCAGAATCTTCACAGCGACATTAGGGATTCAAAGAGAGGAGAAAAGGGCAGAAAAATAAGAGAAAAAAAGGGAAGAAGATAAAGAAAACACAGAAATTGTTCTTACTCATCCAAACAGTTTCTCATCTCAGGTTAGATTAGATCTTTAGTGAATTCTTCTGTGATTGCTTGAGGAGGTTTTGGATATTGTGCATAGTGACGTGATCCTTGTATCCCAGTTATTCTCTTGTGATTTTTGCTTGGGTTTTGGGAAAGAGATTCGAGAATTGTACATTCATTATTTCTATAGTGGATTTTCTCTGGTTTGCCCCGTGGTTTTTACCCTTCACGTTGAAGGGGTTTTCCATGTAAATCTTGGTGTTTTATTTGATTGTGATTTCTGTTTAATTCCACTGTGTGTTACAGCCTGCTAGTATTTGTTCATATACAAAAGTTATTATTTGTTCATATACGCTATTGTGATTGTTGATTGGTGTTCTATTTGATTGTGATTTTTGTTCAAAACCTGATCCTTGGCGCAACTCTGCTCTTCTTGGCCCGATGCTCGATGTATGAAGCCTTCTGCCGATTGTCGACTGAACCTCCAGTTCGACATCCAATATCTTGACGTGTCACTTTCGACACAACGTCAATTCCTCTAGCGTCAACTGTATAATCTTGATCAATAGTAGACCTACGTAACTCAAAACGTAGTTAGACCACAAAACACAGTCAATTAGTTTTATCATCAAAATCCGAGATTCAATAATCTCCCCCTTTTTGATGATGACAACTAATTGATGACTAACAGAGTTAACCATAACTCCCCGGAGTTTAACCAAATTTCCCCTATCAATATGCCATTGATAGAAACCTTGGATTATTCCAAATCTAAACAACATGTATCACAAAATATGAGAATCATAAATAAAATCATCATGTAAATATATAAAATATTCAATTCAATACATGAAATCATCAATCTACTTCTCCCTCTATGTCATCAACAAAAAGGAGAAGTTGCATCATAGCTAGTTTTCAAGGATATACAAATTTTATAATCATACTAACTATCAATCAAGATATTCAACATACATCACTTTAAAATATTCAATCATAGCAAGTTTTTTAAAGATGTCTAAGCATAGCAATTTAACACTTGCTTCTTGTGCAAATTTGAAATTGCACGGTAGCAATTTTTTGATATTCAAGTTTTTTTCCTCTTTTGTAGGCTAGCAAGATAGCAAGTTTGCACTTTGAGTTCTTTGTGATATGCCAAGCTAGCAATTCTCTTCCTCTTGAATGAGCTAGCAAAATTTTCATTTAAGGTGCAAGCTAGCAATAAACATTCTCTCTCTTTATCAATGTCAAAAAGAAAGGGAGGATCAAATATGATGATATAAACTTTTCACATAAATTTGCAAAAAAAAAGTTTACAACAATCTTTAAATCATGATACAAATATATCAATATAATGGATCAAGTCATGATTCGTGATTCATCATAAAAGATATTAAGAAGAACACAATTTCTTTTACTTCAATATTCAAATCATAAAAAGTGATACATATCAAAATTCTACAAGAATATTTCAATCATCAAGTCATGAATCATACAAATAAGTATTGAAGCATAGGAAAAAAAATCAATTTAAGCATGCAATCAAGTTCAAGTTATGGATACCAGGGCTAGCATATTTTAATGTATTTTTATGCCATGATAGAAAGAATAAATCAATGATTCAATCATATCATGTAATAAAAGATATCAATATGAAAAATCAACAAGGATCAAAAGATATCATTCATGGTTCATAATTATTCTTTTTAGTAAGATCAAAATCATGATTTTAAAACAAATTCTAAGCATATAGTTCCGAGAAATCAAAATCATGATTCACAAATATTTTCTTTATCATTAATTTTCAATTCATGATAAAGGATATACAACCAAGAATCATAATACATAAAAACATAGCATTCTCATAGATCAAGTCATGATTCAATGATTCATCATAAGGCAAATTAATTTTCATCATCATATAAGGCATGCAAGCCAAAATAATCTTGTTATTTCTAAGTCATGAAAGATATGACATCAAAGCTTAAGAAGAACATGATTCATTTAAGAATAGATAGTAAAACAACTTGATTCATGCATAATAGTTTTCATCAAAATTATATTTTAAAAGAAATTCCAAGTATATAGATGTTAAGATATCAAGACTTGGATTGTGATAAAACTCATTCAAGTTCGAATCATCAAAATTATTAATATAGTTTATGAGATTCATAAATGACATGGATTTGAATTATTTTCCTCTTTGGTAAATGATAAAATGAAGCAATCAAGAGGAAAGTATTTTGATTCACAAAAATATCTCAAGTCAAGAATTTAAAGTCAAGATTTCAAGAGATCAAGAGAGGAGTTATAAAATCATTCAAACTCATTTTGTCAACTCGAAACTCATAATCAAATTATCAAAATCATTTTCGAGATTCAAGAGACTTATATGAACATAGTATACATGGATTCATCATTTGTCTTTTTATGCCAAATCAAAATAAGTATTCAAAAACGAAAGGTAAGTTTCATTGTAAAAATCATCAAGACAAAAATATAACACATTATTTCAAGATATCAGATTTAATTTATCATGATAATGTGTTTCATTTTAAGTTGTTTGTTCCATATAAGTGTACGCATGTTTCAAAAGATGAGTATCAAAATTTAAAACCGAACATGAGTTTTTCATCAAGATATAGCACTTTTAAATTCTCATAAAATCATTAATCATGACAACAAACTTTTAATATTTTCATTTCATCATTATCAATGATGATTTCATAGGATATGTTCAATTATTTACATGAAAGCCATCATCGTATAACTTTGAAATACAAGTTGTCATTAAAGCCATCAAGATCAAATGCATTAAAAATATTTCATACAAAAATTTTATTATAAGCAATGGAAATGGTTTATATGTAAGCATGCTCTTGTCTTTTTCTACTAGATTCATGTATCATTGTATAGATTCGAAAAGTAAGTTTCAAGAAAAATTATTTAAACCAAATGCATGATACACTCATTTATTTTTAAACTATTCATCATGATTATTTTCATGAGATTCATAAGATTGGTAAAGTGAATTCATTAACCTCAATAGGATAGAAAATGAATTTTCATTTCATGCAATTGTTTTCATGTGAGCATATTGAAATCTTTTTATGAAAACATGTATCAACAAGATATAAGTTTAGTCATAAACTCATCAAGACCAAACACATCAAAAATAAAATATCACATTTTCAATTTTTATGTGTTTTATTTTATGAGGTTGATCTCATACAAGCATATTCACATTTTCACACAAAAGTCAAGCATCATATAAATTTGAAATTATCATCAAAATCTTTTATTTCAAAAATTTTAGGAGTGAAGTACATTGATTAGATGTAAGTATGCTCAATTCTTTTGTATAAACGATATTTATCAAGTTTAAAACTGAAACTCAAGTTTCATAAAGAAAAATGTAACATGTCATCTTAAAAATTTCATCATAAAAATAATTTAGACCAATTAATCTAAAATAGAAGATTTCATATCATAAGCATGATACAAGCATTTATCATCAAAACACTTTTAAGAATAACATACATAGATGTGCATGATGTTTAAAATTGAAAATCGATACGGAAAGCATACATGAATTTTTTCTTATACAAGAATTACCATTCACAAAAGATTTGATGTTTTAAGCATCATCATGCAATCATCGTATAAATTTTTAATTTTTAAAAATTTCTAGAAGGAAAAACATAATATAATTTTTTTTGAAACAATTTTTATTTCCTACTAAGTAAATTAAGTACTCGTGAAAAACATCATGTAATTTCAAAATAATTCGAGGGAGTTAAGTTTCTTACCTTGTAGTCGAAGCCCGTCAAAACTCAATTTACCATTTCGTCATTTGATTCTTCTTTGCACTTCTTCTTCATCTTTGGCCTCTTCCTCCATTCAAGTTCATTTTTAGTTATAGATTCTTGTTTAATGAACTTATTAAGATTCATTAAAAGTTCAATGTCCTCTTCATTGTCCTCATCACTTGAGTCCTCACTCAAGTGGTATTTCATAGTTCGGAGTTCCAAATCCTTCTTGTTCTTTAGAAGGTGGTTCATATGTTCATCATGTTCAATATGTTTCAAGAAACTCATTTCATATGTCATTAAAGATCCAATGAATTCTTTAATAGAATAATCATTTAAATCTTTAGTTTCTTGTATCGCCATTATTTTAGGATCGTACCTTTTTAGAAGAGATCTTAAGATCTTGTTAGTGAGTTTAAAATTCAAAAAATATTTACCCAGAGCTCTTAGACTATTGAGGACATTCGTTAAACGAGTGTACATGTCGCCGATAGTTTTACTTAGTTTTATTCGAAAAAGCTCAAAATCATGCAATAAGAGGTTTACTTTCGAGTTTTTGACTCTACTAGTTCCCTCGTGCGTGATTTCAAGTGTTCGCCAAATGTAAAAAGCCATTTTGCATATAGAAATCTGATTAAACTCGTTCTTGTCCAAAGTGTAAAATAAGGCATTCATAGTCTTTACATTTAAAGAAAAAGATTTTTTCTCTTAGTCCGACCATTCGTTTGTCGGTTTAGAGGGAAGTTGAAAATTATTTTTAATAATATTCCATAAGTTTAAATATAGAGAAATCAAGAAAACTCTTATTCGAGTTTTTCAATATGTATAGTCTGATCCGTTAAAGAACGGAGGACGAACAATAGAAAAACCCTCTTGAAAGCCATTAAGAGCCATTTCTCACGAGTGTGAATCCGAATGAGAAATAATGAGGCTCTGATACTAATTGTTAGAGATCGAGTGGCACTAAGAGGAGGGGGGTGAATTAGTGCAGTGGTTAAACATGATAACTTTTCGATGATTTAAACTAACTTCGGAAACTTCATACGATAAAAAATATGTTTTGATTAAACTCGGTTTTGATTACGTATAAACTTAAAAGCATAGGTAAGAAGATGAAGAGGAAGTTGAGTAAGTAAGGTAGCAAAGTGAAGATGGTTTGCAGTATAGTAATTTGTAAGAAAGTAAATGTAAACCGATTTATAGTGGTTCAGTCATCCGACCTTCATCCACTCCTGATTCCTCTTCGCTTGAGGCCATCGACTCTTTCACTAGCTATCCTCCTTCCAACGGGCAAGGATGAACTCCCTTACAACTCCTCTCCTTTTGACAGGCTTAGGAGGAAACCCTTACAAGCGCTCTCTCCTTTTCTTGGTGGAATACAAGTAAAAACTAAGGAGAATTTTCTAGAGAGATTTGAGCAGCGTTTTCATGCTTTCAAAGTGTTGTGATTGTTACCCTTTCTTGCAGGAACACCTGGGGTATTTATAGACCCCAAGAGGAATCTCTTTCATTGTTCCCGATGTTGGCGGTGCCACCGCATATCAGTGGCGGTGCCACCACTTGTCAGTTGTCAGACTGACAGTGTACTAGGCGATTCCATCGCCCAAGGCAGCGGTGCCATCGCCCATGCTCTCTGGTGTTGGGCAGTGCCATCACCCAACTCTCGGCCATTGGGCGGTGCCACCGCCCAGCCCTTCCAGCTCAATGGTTTGGGCCTAAAACTCAGCCCAAACCGGTCCAAAACAAGGCCCAATTGACCCCTACTTAGGTTATAGGATTAACACCTAATCCTAACCCAAATTAACATACTAACTACGAAATTAAAGACATTTCCTAAGCTATTACAAAGTCTGACAAGTCAAGATTTCTTCCAGCGAGCTTCCGACGATCTTCCAACGGTCTTCCGATGAACCCTCGGAAACCATTCTATAGACTCCCGGCCAGCTCCTAGACTTTACGATGATTTTAGCGAGTTCCAACGAGCTTCATTGGCAAGCTCCAATCTTTCTTGGCAAGCTCCGTGAACTTCTGATAAACCTTCCGGTGAACTTCCGAAAACCCTTCGGCAAGCTCCCTACTTATTATCGGCCAGTTCCGGTAGCACTCCCAACGGATCTTCGGACTTCCGTCGAACTCCGAACGATCCATCACACTTGTCTTCCAACACTTGTTTCGCTTTACGTCTTCATCGTTTATCGTAGTTAATCCTGCATACACACAAACAAAAACTCTACTTCGATCTAGACAATTATTACAATGCGAATTGACATTCAGTTGCCCGACACGTCAATGGTCAGCGCTTCGTCCGATTCTTCAGCGCATCATCCTCTCTTGCATTTTGTTACCCAATCGGTAGTTGACATCCGCAACCCTGATATCCTTGGTGTAACTCCGCTCTTCTTGGCCCAATGCCCGACGTACGAAGCCTTCTATTGATTATCGACTGAACCTCCGGCTCGACATCCAATATCCTGATGTGATCACTTCTAACGCAACGTCAATTCCTCCAGCGTCAATTGTCTAATCCTGATCGATAGTAGACCTACGTAACTCAAAACGCAGTTAGACCACAAAACACAATCAATTAGTTTCATCATCAAAATCCGAGATTCAACACCCTTGCATGTTCGTTTGCAAAGGTCAACCTCCCCGAAATCTCCTATGGACCTTTAGGACCTACAAAAGAAAAAAAGGGTTAGAGAAAACACTTCACTCGGGATCCATAAGTAACCATTTTAACAAACACTTTTTTGCTAATGTAAATTACAACTATGGACTTCACAAGCTTAGAACAGTTGTATAATAAAGGTTCCAAAATAGTCCACTATAGCTCAAAATCCCCCACAAGTGTCCATATGACACAGCCTTTATTTACAAGCCTAAAACAACCACCAAATCCAACTATAATGGGGTTGTTAAGCCTGTGGCCAGCCTTGTTCATACTATACAAAGCATGAATAAACCAAAAAACATTGACATACATAAGCATCATATCGAACACCCCATTTATAATTTTGTTTATGACATCCTCTCCCACTTATTCCTTCGACATTCTCATCGAAGCATTTACTAATGCTGCAACTCCTCACTTTTGTTGATTCTTGAATCTTCTACTCTTGTTGCAATGCGCCCTTTGGCTCCCATCTACTCTCCACTACTGTTGTTAAGTAGTCAAATTTTAATCCACCATACTGCTTCAACTTGGTAATGGCTCTGACTTTAGTGTGGGGTTGGTTGAGTTATGCTGATCCCCGTTGGTTCTTGTAGATTCTTTAGATGAAGGAAAAGACCATCCTTGGTATGTACTAGTTTCTCAAATGCCTCATGTCGCTTGAATTGGGTGGATGCTTGTTGAAGCTTTAATGAGCATCGTCTCGCAGACTTTGAAGTTTTCAGGTCCTCCATAAAATTTGCATATCGATTCTTCTTCCACTAAGTTGTCACTTCCAAGTGGGTTCATATCACTTTCACTTTCGAAATAATGTGGACAATCTACTCTCAATAGCACTGATAACTATTCGTGAGGATTTGATAATTGTTGTCTTTTATTAGGTTCCTTCGAAGGGACTTTGAATCTGTGCAGAGCTCTCCTACTAGATAAATTAGAGAATTAGGTTACCCAGTTTTTTCTATTCTCTTAAGAGTTAAGAAGGCAAAAGTTATTTGACTTCGCTCGCCTCCTTGAGGGTTGTATTTCATCCATCGAGCTAGTTACTAGCCTTCGCTTGCTCTTAGCTCACACGTCCAAAGGACTTAAAGTGTTTGTACTTATTACGTTGAGTTAGCAACAATGATTCACTATCTCAATGCCATCGAATTTTTGGAATGCAAGAAGTTTTCACTTCAACTTAGAACAAATCTTTGATAGTTTTGGTCACCTTTAAGATTGTACCATCTTTCTCATCAGTACTATCGCCTACTCATTTGAGTAGTAAAGGTACAACATCATGTATTGCCTGCTTTGTTCTTTGGTCGTGCACTCTTGCATCAATCCGAAGTGCTTCGCTTTCGACTATCTTAATGAGAAGCTAGTTGATACCAGTCTTATGAAGTTTCCTGGCCTCTACTTTCACACCCCCCGAATTATCACATTCAGGAGGTATGACCCTATCTTAAATCAATAATATTATGATTTAATAATAATCCAATCCCATAATCTAAACTAACATTTGAGGATACTAAGAAACATTCAAACATCAAAATTCACATCCATAAAACCTGTGTAGTTTATAATCATACATCACTTTAGAAACCCAAAGCCAACTTAACAAATATTAACCACACTTATAAATTTACTAGTGCGAGAATTTAGGCAATTGCTAAACCAACTATTTACCACAAGTTTATATTATTATAGACTAAACATTCTAAACTTCCCAAATGAGAGAGGTCTTTTAAAATTTTTATATGATACATCAATTTAGATTCATCGACAACATTTCATTACATACAAAATATATTTATACAATAACCACAATATATCAACCAATAAGACATGCCCATAACTTGAATAGCTTTACACTGTCTCAGCACATAACCTGAAAAAGGGTTATATTGCAATGGAGTAAGCTACAAAGCTCAATAAGTGACAAATATATCCATGATAAGAAAGGATAGCTTTAAATAAACTTGGTATCAAAATGCAAGGCAGATATACAAGAATTCATCGATATCAGCTCATTAAATACATAATCACAAAAATCATTTCATTCAAAACATCTTTGATTCATAACAAATGGAGTAAAGAATAATTAGAGTATATTAATGACATAAGAAGCATTTCGGGGTATATAATAGCATATAAAATATTTCGGAGCATATCATTAGCATATAAAATATTTCAGAGTATATTAATTATTGGGAAATCCAAGGGCGACATCTCATGTGCAACGGAAGAACAAAAACAAAAACATCCTAGATTTTCATGAAATGTTTCATCATTGTGCGACGATTAGTGCATAAAAACAAATCCGCAAATCCAAAACTACGTATATGAAAAGATAGTACCTAGGGAGATCGTATAACCCTGAATTCCTACAAATCTATGGGGTAGACAAAGGAGGTTAAGCATCCTTCTCTCTAGCGGTGATCCACACGGTAGGGCTACGAAGATGCTTCTCTCTGGGGAGAGGAGAACACGAGGTGGCTACCAAGAAGACCCCAGCCTATGGACCTTTGGTTCCCTTCTATTTATAGAGGCCCCCCCTATCAACCCTAATGGATCCTACCCTATTGGATCTCCATCCAATTATCCAAGCCTCTTAGATTAATGGGTCTCTACCCAATAATCTAGCTCTTATTGGATCTTATCTATGGAATCCAATAATATAGGGGCTTTTAGGATATCCAATAAAATAGGGACTCCGACGGATATCTCATATATGAATCTTTGCTCTTCGTAATACCTACCATATGTGTATGACCCTCTAGGCCCAATATCGAGCTAGCCGTGAGTCATACTTGTCAGAACTCCTTCGGACTCAGTGAGTTATTATCTCCATAATAATTCACTTGACTCATCGACTACGGATGTACTAGGCCACTACGTCGCTGTCTCTAGACGATACAAGGAAATCTAATCCTTTGGACCTATCTGTCCTCAGTTACTATGTATCTATAGTCCCTCATCCATCTAATATCCCAGTGATCGTATATCGGACATGGTGCTATCAGGCCCATACGGTTTCCAATCGAGTCTCGCTCTAATCAGATACTCCTAGAGAACTCTTTCTCTCTTAATCCGAATGACCCTAGTTAAGGATTTGCCTAAGCAAAAACATATGGGATATTCCTCTCATGATACTGAGAGTAGATGATCCTCAACTAACACTCAATAGCCCTCGTAAGGTTGGCTGTCACTCCTAATAACCGGCTATACTAGATCTAGAACTTCCAAACCTATAAGTCTGGTATCAAAGAGTAAATTACTTATAAAGGACATCCTTGGTGTCTCAAGTCTAAGGACCAAACACACTACTAGGACTACAGAATCACTGTTTGACGTAAGGTATCAATAATCATCCAGCATTCCATAAGCGGATCAATCAGTGAACTCATTCTCTGATGAGCACCTACATTGTTTCCTTAGTGTCCCCATATAAGTAGCTATGAAACTAGCCACCTCTATTATATGGACGGGTATAGAGTACACTAGTCTGTCCGGTTATCTCGATATACCTCTCGAGTAAACTATGACCAAGATTATTTAGGGTATATGTTTAAAGGTGAATCGGTCTCATTATCGTGATCTCATCATGATCTGATTCCCATTGCACAGATCCAAGAACATCACAATATACATCTAGATAATATGAGAAAATACCAATAATCATAAGCAAAGAGATTGACATAGCGTGTTACAGGTACCATCACTCACATGATTGGCTTGTAGGGCACCTATAACTAGCATCAATGACGTATAAAATATTTCAAAGCATATCAATGGCATATGAAATATTTCGGAGTATATCAAGGATGTATGAAATGTTTCAGAGCATATTAAGGGCATATGAAATATTTTGGAGTATATTAATGATGTATGAAATATTTTGGAGCATATCAAGGCATATTAAGGGCATATGAAACATTTCAGAGCATATTAATGGTGCATAGGATATTTTAGAGTATATCAATAGTGCATAGAACATTTCAAAGTATATCAATGACATACGAAATGTTTCAAAGTATATCAATAACAAATAAAATATTTCAAAACATATTAATAGCATATGAAATGTTTTAAAGCATATCAATATAACAAATAAAAACAGAAGCTCAAATGCTATATTTGACGTTGCATTCATTTTATTCTTATTCAAACCACATATAGAAACACATAACCAAAGCTTTGGATATCATATCAAACATATAGAAGGTGAAGTGGGATCTCAAACAATATCTCCCACATCAAGGAGTGTCATCCATCTATGTCTAGATGAAGTCAGAGGGGGCTGGCAAAGCATCGTGAGCTCTGAGCATACATCATTTACCATTTCTAGCAAAGGTCCAAATAATCCCACAAACATCATAGTACAAGGACATATGAGCAATAAAATTAGTACACATCGGAAGTACATACGAAACAACGAACATCCATGTGCCTATACAAAATAATACGATATAAACATAAATGTTACATAATAGATTCAGATATGCAAATTATTTAAGGACAAGAGCATATAGGATTTCAAAACAATAATGTAAAGCTCAATTGAAGTAAGGATTTTAGCTAAAATTAATTTTTAAAGGAATGAAATAAATGTTATATAATAGATTCAGATATGCAAATTATTTAAGGATAAGAGTATACAGGATTTCAAACCAATAATGTAAAGCTCAATTGAAGTAAGGATTTTAGCTAAAATCAATTTCTAAAGGGATAAAATATGAATAGGCAAAATTGACAAAAGCTCGATTCTGGTAGAAATTGAGAGGCATAATACATGAATTATTTAGATAATTAATTATGCTATAAAGAGTTACAAATGATTTGGTAACCAAAGGTCATGGAACAAAATCTCTGTTTCACAGAACCTATAGGATCAAATTCAATAGATGACTAGGTAAGTATTTGTCTTCCAAATCTTTTAATACAAGTGTCCAAAGAAAGATCTATTTGACACTAAGAGGGGGGGGGTGTGAATTAGTGTAGTAGTAAAGTATGATAAATTTAAGTGATTTTAAAAAATCGTTTCATACAAAAAAAAATTTATTTCAATGAAAATCGATTTCAATTGCATTTTAACTTAAAGACATTCATAAATCAATGATGTAGAGAAGAAGTAGGGCAGAGAGCTAGTTAGATGGTTTGCAGAAAGATAAATGCAATAAGTAATCATAAACCCAATTTTTATGGTGGTTCGATCATCCGACCTATGTCCACTCCTGATTCCTCTTCACTTGAGGCCATCGGCTTCCACTAACAGTTTTCCTTCTAATGGGCGAAGACTAACTCCCTCTTACAACTCAATTATCCTTTTATAGGTTCAGGAGATCAACCACTTATTGAATCTCGGATTTTGATGATGAAGTCAATTGATAGGTTATTTGATCTAATCTATATTATTGAGAAAAATTTACAGGATTAACTACGATAGTGATGAAGACTTAAAGCAAAACGACATGCCAGAGTCAAGTGCGATCAAATCCTTGGAAGTTTGAGAGTCCGCTAGAAGTTCGAAGATTCGTCGGAAGTGCTGCCGGAACTGGCCGAGAATGAATCAGGGGCTTGTCGGTGAGTTGTCAAAAGTTTGTCGGAAGGTTCATTGGAAGTTCACGGAGTCCACCAAGAAAGATTGGAGCTTGCCAAAGAAGACTCATCGGAACTCACCAAGGTTGTCGTAAAGTTTGGGAGCCTGCTGGGAGTCTATCGAAAGTTATCTGAGGGTTCATTGGAAGTCCATCAGAAGTTTGTCGGAAGCTCTTCGGAAGAAGACTTGATGTGCTCGTTTAGGTTTTTACTTTGTGTATGTCTTTAATGTCATAGTTAGCATGTAATTAGAATTAGGATTAGGTGTTAATTCTTCAAACCATGGTAGGGGCCAACTGGGCCCGTAGATTAACTGGATTGTGTTAGATTCAAGGCCCATCCAGAAGTGCTAGACTTTGTCTGACGGTGGCACTACCAGACTAGGATGGTGGAACCACCCTGGGAATAGATTCCTAGGTGCACTGGGTGGTGGTACTGCCCGGGTCAGCATTGGTACCACCGATAGTTATTACCTACCAAGCAGTGGTATTGCCCCTCCATAGAGCTTGATACTCTGTCAGGCAGTAGTATCGCCAGACTAGGTGATGGTATTGCCTAGTACACTAATAGAACTAGGGTTAACTAGTGGTGGTACTGCCAGTGTCATGCGGTGGTACCACTAGCACCCAAAAATCTAGGATGGGACCTCTTCTAGCTCCAATTTTGAAGTCAATTGAGCCTATAAATACCCCTTACTTCTTAGCTAACTAAGAATATTGAGAAGTGATAAAAACTAAACCAAACCTCTAATAAAATAGTCTTAAAAAGCTTGAGTGTTCACCTCCTGAATTCTCACTTGTAAAAATTCTGTAAAAGGGTGTAAGCCACTTGTAAAAGTCTGTAAGAGGGGTGTTTTATCCTTTCTCTTCAAGAAGGATTGATAGTGGAAGCCAGGAACCTCATCAGAGGAGGTTCCGAAAGTGGACGTAGGTCATTTGACCAAACCACTATAAATCGCTGTGTACTTCTCTTGATGTGTAAGCTTTAAATTGTTGCATTTCAATTTTTACTTAGCTGCAATCTTTCAATCTCCTTCTCTCAACTCTCTTTTGTATTCACTCGAATAATCCTCTTTACTGAAATCGCTTTCGTCGGATAAAACTTCTCAATGCATAACGCTTTTTCTGAATCAGTTTAAATTATCAATTTTTATCTGCTGCACTAACTCACGCCCCCTGTCAGCCCCCCCACACCCACCCCAACCACCCCCCTCCCCCTCCTTTAGTGTCCCTCTAGATCCTAACACCTCTTATAAGTACTCACTCGTCTCTTTAAGTTGAAAATAAGTAAAGTAAAGGCTAGAGGAGAGATTTCTAAAGAGATTTTTAATATATTTTCTCACTTTAAAAGTTTGTGTGCTTGTGTATTCTACCTAGGGATGAGAGGGGTATTTATAGGCTCCAAATGGATTCAAACTTGGAGCCAAAAACCATCTCATCCTGAGTCTTCTAGGTATTGGCGGTACCATTGCCAATGTTGGGCGGTACTACTACCTAGGCTTTTTGGCATTGGGCAGTACCACTGCTTGGGCACACTGATCTGTTAATGTACTTAGCAGTACCACCGACCCAGTTTGGCGGTGCCATCGCCAGACAGGGTTCACCAATGCTGTTTGGGCCTTTTATCTAGCCCAAACCTATCCAGATACGGGCCTAATTGGCCCCTAACTGGGTTAGCCTAATTTTAACCCAATTAAACTAATCCTACTTCGATCTAGATAATTTTTATAAAGCAAATCGATATTTTGTTGCTCGATATGTCATTGGTCCATCGGCGCTTCGTTTGATTCCTCGGTGCATCGTCCTCTCTTTACGGCCTATTGCCCAATCATCAATTGACCTCCGTAACCCCGATCTCCTTAGTGCAACTCCACTCTTCTTGGTCTAATGCCCGATTTCTTTTTCCGAAGCCTGCTGCTGATCGTTGATTGAACTTTCGGCTCAACGTCCAATCTCCTGACGTATTCTCCTTTGACACAACGTCGATTCTTCCTGCTTCAATTGCTTAATCCTGATTGAGAGTAGACCTCATCACTTAAAACATAATTAGATCACCAAAACATAATCAATTAGTTTCATCATCAAAATTTGAGATTCAACAATCTCTCCCTTTTTGATGATGACAACTAATTGATGACGGAGTTAACCTTAACTCTCGAAATTTAAACAAACTCCCCCTATCAATATGCCATATTGATAGAACCCTTGGATTTCAAAAAATCCAAGCAACATATCATCAAAATCATCATGCAATATTTCAAAAAAATCAATCATTACAATGCATGAAGTCATCAATCTACTTCTCCCTCTTTGTCATCAATAAAAAGGAGAAGTGGTAGCTAGCAAGATTAAAAGATATACAAATTTTACAACATTCAAGCTAGATTTACAACATTCAATCATATTAAGTTTTTAAGTATGTGCAAGCATAGAAATTTCGATGATTTGATGATTTGAATAAGTTAAAAATTATGATGAATGTTTTGAATCATGTTTGATGATTTTTTTTGAAACTATATATGTTGAGTAATGATAGTTTGAATGCATGAATCGATAATTTTTTATTCCTTACTCAAAACTTCTTTTTCATGATCTTGATTTCTCGGATTTATGACTTGAGATATCTTTTATGGGAATCAAAATTTTTTCCTCTATGATTCCTTCTTTTTACCATTTACTAAAGAGGAAAACAATCCAAGTCATGATCTTAATATCTTGTTATTTGATACTTGGATTTTTTTTATAAAATGTGACCTTGATGAGAATTCTTATGCATGAAACATGTTCTCATATGATTTTTTAACTTGTTAGCTTACATGTTGAAAGTGTTATAAATTTTATAAAAATTGCTAGCTTATTACAAATAAAAAGATGATAGCTTACAAAGGTAAAACTTAGTTAAGAAATAAAAGGTGCTAGCTTGAAATATTGCAAAGAGAAGCAAATTGCTATCTTGCCTATCTTTAGAAAGAAAAGTGTAAACTTGCACATCTCAAGAAACAAGTGATGAATTGCTTGCACATCCTTAAAAATCTTGCTAGTTTGATTATAAAATTTGCATATCCTTAAAACTAGCTAAGATGCAACTTCTCGTTTTTGTTAATGATAAAAGAAGAGAAGTATATTGATGAGTTCATGCATTATATGATTATTGAAATTATGATTTTTGCATGAATGTTTTTGATGACATGTTGCTTGGATTTTTTGAAATCTAAGTGTTCTATCAATATGACATATTAATAGGGAGAGTTTGTTTAAACTCCGGGAGTTAAGGTTAACTCCATCATCAATTAGTTATCATCATTAAAGAGGGGGAGATGGTTGAATCTTGGATTTTGATGATGAAACTAATTTTTTATGTTTTGATAATCTAACTACGTTTTGAGTGACGCAGGTCTACTCTTGATCAGCATTAGACAATTGACGTAGGAAGAATCAGCATTGCACCGGAGGAGAACATATAAGGAGATTGGACATCGAGCTGGAGGTTCGGTCGACGATCATCAGAAGGCTTCAGACAAAGATATCTGGCATCCGGCCAAGAAGAGCGGAGTTGCATCAAGGAGATCGAAGTTACAAGGGTCAACTGTCGATTGGGCAATAAGCTACAAGAGAGGATGATGCGCCGAAGAACTGGATGAAGCACCAATAGACCATTGACGTGTCAGGCAACTAATTATGATTCACATTATAATAATTGTCTAGATCAAAGTAGGATTATATTAATTGGATTGTAATTGGGCCAACCTAGTTAGGGGCCAATTGAGCTCGTACTTGGACAGGTTTAGGTAGGACTCAAGGCCCAAACAGTAATGTTGAACCCAGTCTAGCAGTGGCATCACTAGACTAGGGCGATGGCACCATCAGATTAGGGCGGTGGAACCACTTGAGTTCAGTTTCTCAGGTGGTCTAGGCGGTGGTGGTACCACCCAGTATACTAACAGTAGCAATGTGCCTTGTAATATCCCTCAATTTTGATAATTTTTGTAAGGGCTTGTTTGTAAAGTAAGGATCAAATTGTAAATATGAGAATTATTTAATAATTCTTTAGCACTAAATTATTTTTTATTATCTTAAAAGTTTATTGCTAGGGACCAAATTATGAATCCTAGTAATTAGGTAGGATTTGTGAAAGATTCATATTAAGATTAAAAAAAAGAA
This sequence comes from Musa beccarii, assembly GCA_024322285.1. Classification (NCBI taxonomy): domain Eukaryota; kingdom Viridiplantae; phylum Streptophyta; class Magnoliopsida; order Zingiberales; family Musaceae; genus Musa; species Musa beccarii. The sequence goes on from CM044394.1 coordinate 27,675,810, forward strand.
AAAAAAATGAAGAACATGTGTCGTTACCTCACTTAAGGAAGGAGCCACTTGTGTTTATTATATGGATGACACATAGGTTTCCCTCATGCATGCTTGTCACCTTACTATCTTTGTATTCACTAAAAACTTAAGCAATTAGATGAGAAGTTAAGAGAAAACTTAACAAAGAGGTGGGAAACTTGCTGCAAGCTGCAACATAGACTTGAGAAGAGAAAGAGAAGGAAGTGCAGGAGAAGAAGAAAATTTTGACTTGGCTTAAGGTTTTGCATCAATTCCCTCACATTTGGAAATCAAAATTTTTCTATGGCAAGTGTTCTAACCCCATCCTAGAGAAAAATTTGATCCCTCTTTTTATCTTGATTCTGAAAAAATTGGGAGATTATGACTTCATATAAGATGTCTATGCCGTTTATACATCAAATATTGAATCTGAAATTTTTTTTCAGATTTTGACCTTTAAGTACTCTTGTTGCCATAAGTTTTTACACCAAATTCTGATTGAGAGAAAACCTCATTCATACGAAAATAGACTTATAGAGATTTCAGTTGATGTAAAAATTGAAAGATTCGGAGTAAATTTACTTATCTTTCAATTTACTCCGAATCTTTGTTTATTTGTGTCAACTAAAATCTCTATAAGTCTATTTTCATATGAATGAGGTTTTGTATCAACAAATCCCCGCTCCATCATTTCTTTCTGGTCAGAATTATTGTTGCATCACTTGTGTCATATCTTCTAGAGTTTTCATAATTTCACTTAATTGATTAGAAGTAGATGCAACAGGAGAACCAGATGTCCTTATCATCCTTGCTTCCTAAAAGTAGCAAAAGAGAAATTTTGATCAATCTCTAAATAAAAGTCACTAAACCTCAAAATTTATCATGCATCTATTATATCAAAATTCTTAGTGACTCTCAAATCATGCTCTGATACCACGATTTTTGGGCTAATCTTGGTTGGTTGATAGGTTTTTGTTATATAGTATACTTTACTTCTGATGAAATGTTTAGGATATGTCGATACTTATATGTTGTAAAAGTTTAAAGGACCTCTCATATTTATGGAATGATAAGTTTAAATTGTATAAGGATATGAACTTATGGTAAATATTGGTTTTGTAATTGCATATATTCCCACGATTATGGATTTATATTGTGGTTGATGCTTAGTTAAGTTGGCTTTAGATTTTATGAATCTATAAGTGAAGTGGATTATGATTTATGAACTGTACAGGTTTATGAATTGTGAATGTATGAGTGTGAATGTTGATTTGAATGGTTCTTAGTATCTTCAAATTGTTAGTTTGGATCCTGGATTTGTATTGTTGTTAAAATTTTAATGTTATTGATTTTAAGATAGGGTCACACCTCCTGAATGTGATAAATTCAGGGTGGGAGGGGTGGAGGGTTTGACATGCCCAGGCGGTGGTATCGCCCAGCATTGATAGTGGTATCGCCAGTACCTAAAAACCCTGGATGGGAAGGATTTTGGCTTCAAGTTTGAATCCATTTGGAGCTTATAAATATCCCTCTCATCCCTGGGTTGAATACACAAGCACATTAACTTTAAAAGTTAGAAAACACTATAAAATTCTCTTTAGAAATCCCTTCTCTAGCTTTCATTTATTTGCAGCAAAAATAGAGGAGTAAGTGCTTGTATATGGTTGATCTCCTAAACTTGTAAAAGGAGAATTGAGTTGTAAGGGAGTTAATCTTCGCCAATTAGAGGGGAGAGTACTAATGAAAAGTTGGTTCCTCAAATGAAGAGAAATCGGGAGTGGACATAGGTCGAATGACCGAACCACTATAAAAATTGGTTTGCGATTACTTATTATTTTTATCATTCTACAAACCATTCAACTTTACTTGCTCTACTTCTTGCCCTCATTTATTATGAATCACTTTCAAGCTTGATACATTTCCAATATGGCTTTTATCGAAACGATTTTTATCATACAGGGTTTTCCAAAATGCATGAACTTGTCGTATTTTACTACTACACTAATTCAACCCCAACCCCCCCTCTTAGTGTCGAACTTATCCTAACACCCAACGCACTACACCTCCTTTGTTTCCTCATACGGGAAATAGAGGTGCAGCAACCCTAGCCACAGCCTCCTTCCTCTCTTCTTCTTTCTTCTTCTTCTTCTTCTTCTTCTTCTTCCCGATGCACCCCACCTCCTGGAACAGAGGTGCATGGGGAGGCACTACACCTCCTATTTTTCCCCCATAGTGCAACCCCTCTCCTCTTCTCTACTTCCTCCCCTCTTCTTCCTCCTCTCCTTCTTCTCTTCTCTTCTTCTCCTTCCCTTCTCATCCCATTTCCTTCTCCTCCATTGACACCTCACCTCCTTTGTTTCCTTGCATAGGGAACAGAGGTGTGCACGAGGAAATAGAGAGGTAGTAGGATAAAAATCACTATTTATCTTTTTCTTTTCTTTTTTTGGCAACTTAACAATTTAATCCCTAAAATTTTTATATTTACAAATAGGTTCTCAAAATTTACACATATGTCCTTATATAAATTTTGAAAATGAGGGATATTACAATATTGAAATAACTGGATAGATTGGTGCATTGCATACTCGTTCATATAAGGGAGGTAGTTGGTCTCACAGTTGCTTATGTAGAGATACCAAGGATACAATGCAGGTTCTCATTGGAGAATGAGTTCACTAATTGATCCGCTTACATAATGCTAGATGGTTGATAATACATCATTGTTATACAACGATTCTGTAGTCCTAGTGGTGTATTTGGTCCTTAAACTTAAGACATCAAGGATATAAGACACCAAGGATATCCTATATGAGTACTCCACTCTTTGATACCAGACTTATTAGTATGGAAGTTCCAAATCTAGCATAACCGGTCATTGAGAGTGATAACCAATCTTATGAGGGCTAGTGAGTATCGATAGAGGATCATCTACTCTTGGTATCATGAGAGGAATATCCCATATGTTCTTACTCAGACAACTCTCTAGCTAGGGTCATTCAGATTAAGATAGAAAGAGTTCTCTAGGAGAATCCAATTAGAGCAAGACTTGAGTAGAAACTGTATGGGTCTGACAACACTATGCCCGATATATGGTCTTTGGGATATTAGAAGGATAAGGGACTATAAGTACACAATAACTAAGGGTAGATAAGTCTAAAGGATTAAAATCCCCTTATATCGTCTTGGGACTATGGCATAGTGGCCTAGTACGTTTGTAGTCAATAAGTCAAGTGAGTTATTGTGGAGATAATAATTCATTGAGTTAGAAGGAGTTCTAATAGGTATGACTCATAGCCAACTCGATATTGGGCATAGAGGGTCGCATACATTTGGTAGATGTTACAACAAGTAGAGGTTTAGATATGAGATATCCGCTGGAGCCCCTATCTTATTGGATATCCAATAAGCTCATGAATTATTGGATCCTATAGATGAGATCCAATAAGAGCTAATAAGAGATTACTAGGTAAAGACCCACTAATTTAAGAGGCTTGGATAATTAGATGGAGATCTAGTACCCAATAGAGCAGGATCCATTAGGGTTAAGTTGATATGAGGCCTCTATAAGTAGGGGGAAACCAAAGGTCAATAGGCAAGGGCTTCATGGCTGTCACCTCCTATTCTCCTCTCCCCTTCTTGAGGAGCATCTTTGCAGTCCCTACTATGTGGATCACCGCTAGAGAGAAGGACGCTTGACCTCTTTCATCATTTCCTATAAGTTTGTAGAAATTCAGGGAAGGAGAATTAGGTTTCTTAGACAAAAGATAACTTTGCCCCTTAGAATTTTAGAAATTTCAGGTTATGTCCATTCTATCTAAATTACCAAATTTAGAAAATTTAGAAATTTTAAAATTTTCTAAATTTAGAAAATTTAGAAATTTTAAAATTTTCTAAATTTAGAAAATTTAGAAAATTTCAGGTTATGTCCATTCTATCTTCATAATTTAGAAAATTTCTTGTATGTACTCAATTTTAAAAAAATATTAGTTAATTAAAGAGTTTAATTAACTATTATTATTTATCTAGTAGTCCTATATAATGATATGTAAATGTGATGTATGATGTGGATAGATGATCATGGATTATGTGTTGTGATGCATGTGTGATGTGATTATTATTATTATTATTATTATTATTATTATTATTATTAAGACCTGCGAGTCTTTATTTTTCTCATTTATTATCAGGCCTGTGTGCTTGTAATTATGTTGTAATTATATGAGGAGGTGCAATGGGAGTGTAGAAGTGATAGTAGGGCCAACGAGATTGAGACAAACATTCGTGATGTATGGAGATGTGTCGAGATGATAATGGAATTGACGAGGATAAGATAGATGATCACAGGGCATGGAGATATGTCGATGCACACATAGATCTTGATGTGAGTGATTGGGCCCATTGGCTTAGACTTGATCACATTAGGATGTTGTCCACGATCATTTGGTGTGATTGCTCATATGATGTGTGATTGCTTATACAACTACTAGATATATATATTTACATGTGATATATATATATATATTAAATATGAATATGTGTGACACATCATATTAGGAGACCGAATAAAAAATTTCCTCTCTCGATAATATTAAGTTGGTAAACATAAGGTAATTAAATTGACCCACGTGGCCTTCTATCATTATAGGTAGGGACCGATTCCCGACATAGGTTAAGTTAGTTGAGTCCCTCGAGGGCATATCATCGAATCAGTCTCATCTTGTAATGAAGGTGATGACTTAACCAAACATCATGGTTGGTTGAGTCCCTTAAGGCCATGGTAGTTCGGAGGTCGAACAGGACGAGAATCACAAAGAGTTGTGATTGATAAGAATTGCCTACCTTTATAGGTTTAGCATAATTGGTCGAGTCCCTTAAGGTTATGTTAAGACGCCCATTAGATCCCGATCCCTACAAGAGATCCGTCAGGGGTCTCCGATTCACATACTGGAGGGAGATGTGTCTTTTGTAAAAAAAAATAGTGAGAGTAGATTAAGATAGAAGTCCTTATCTTAATTGCTTATTTTTATGAAATCTATATGTTATTTATTTCTGCTGCATCTTTATTTTCAGAAAATATTGCTTTCAAATCCCTTACGTGACATACTTGATGTCAATCGCATCACAAGTCCAAATTACACCGATTGGCTATGCATCTTGAGAATCATTCTCACAGCGAAGAAAATCGCGTACATCCTTGATATAGCGATGCTTATGCTCAAGGATGGGGCAAGCGATGAGATAGTTTACTATATGAAGTACATAAATAACTCCACTCTTAGTGTTATATGTTGGCCTCCAAGACTCCCGAGTTACAAAGGCAGCATAAAAATATGGATGCCAGATCCATACTCCTACATCTCTACAAATTGTTTGAGAAACAAGGAAGAACTCAACGATATGAAATATTGAAGAGTCTCTTCCGCACTAGGATGACTAAGGGGACACCAATTTAGAACCATGTCCTTAAGATGATTAAGTGGATAGAGAAACTCATAGGTCTAGGAATAGCTCTAGAGGATAATCTATATATGGATCTCATGCTTCAATCCATACCAGTTTCATTTTCATAGTTCATTATGAATTTTAATATGAACAAGCTTGAGGTGACTCTCCTAAAGCTCCTAAATATGTTGAGGGAAGCATAGAGTACCATTAAGAAAGAGAAGCCAGTTCTCTATACTAGTGAGACTAGAAAGAAAATGAAGGTAAAGAAGTCCTTTAAGAAGGGCAAGTGTAAGGGCAGTCCGAGTAAAGCAAAGGTTGTTAAGAAGGACCCGACAAAGGACAAAGGCTAGTTCTTCCACTATGGCAAAGACGGGCACTAGAAGAGGAATTGTAAAGAGTACCTTGTAGAGAAAGTGAAACAAAAGATTGGAGAAGTTTTAGGTACATTTATAATAAGTTTCCATTTGTCAGACTCATGTGATAATGTATGGGTATTGGATAACAATAATGCTTATCACATCTACAATTCGTTGTAGGTTTTGGCAAGACCTAGGAGATTGATGAGAGGCAAGATAGACCTTAAGATGGGCAATGAAGTAAGAGTTATTGCTATTGCTGTTGGCGAGGTCACTCTACATGTGCTTGGTGGAGCTATTATTACATTAGATATATACTATTTTATTCCCTCTATTATCAAAAATATTATCTCCATTCTATGTTTGACAATTGATGGATACAAATTGTTTTTAAGAACAACGGTTATTTAATATTGGATGATAAGATCATCACTAAAAGAATATTGCATAATGGCTTATTTATGCTAGATACTACTTAACATATCATGAATGTATGTGTGTCTAAGTGAAAATGAGATGAGGTGAATAGTGCATACTTATGGTATTGTAGGTTGGGTCATATCTATAAGAGAAGGATTCAAAAGTTGTTGAAGGATGAATACCTAAATCTATTTGACTATGAGTCATATGCGACTTGTGAACCTTACCTTCGTGGAAAGTGTTGGAAAATCCAAGGGGTGACATCTCAAGCACAGCAGAAGAATAAAAAATAAAAATTTTGGATTTTCACGAAAGGTTCCATCGTCGTACGAAGATCGGTGCATCAAAAATAAATCCGCGAATTCGAAAACTACATGTGTAAAAGAAAGTACCTAGGGAGAACGTATATTCCTGAGTTCCTATAGATCCATGGGAAGGATGAAAGAAGCCAAACATCCTCCTCTTTAGCAATATCCACATGGTAGGAACTGCAACGATGCTTGTCTTTGGGGAGAGGAGAATAGAAGGTGGCTACCAAGAAGACCTTAGCCTATGGGCCTTTGGTTCCCTCCTATTTATAGAGGCTCCATATAAACCCTAATGGATCCTACCCTATTGGGTATTGAATCTCCATCCAATTACCTAAGCCTCTTAGATTAATGGGTCTCTACCCAATAATCTAGCTCTTATTGGATCTCATCTATGAGATCCAATAATATAGGGGCTTATTGGATATCTAATAAGATAGGGGCTCCGGCGGATATCTCATATCCGAACCTCTACTCGTCGCAACACCTACCATATGTGTGACCCTCTAGGCCCAATATTAAGATGGCCGTGAGTTATACTTGTCAGAACTCTTTCTGACTCAATGAATTATTATCTCCATAATAATTCATTTGACTCATCGACTATGGACGTACTAGGCCACTGCGCCGCAATCCCTAGATGATACAAGGGAATCCAATCCTTTGGACCTATCTGCTCTCAGTTATCATGTACCTATAGTTCCTCATCCATCTAATATCCCAGAAATTATATATTGGGCATGGTACTATCAAGCTCATACGGTTTCTAGTCGAGTCTCGCTCTAATCGGATTCTCCTAGAGAACTCTTTCTCTCTTAATCCGAATGACCATGGCTAGGGATTTGCCTAAGCAAGAACATATGAGATATTCTTCTCATGATATCGAAAGTGGATGATCCTTTATTGACACTCAATTGCCCTCGTAAGGTTAGCTGCCACTCCCAATAATCGGTTGTACTAGATTTGAAACTTCCAAACCTATAAGTCTGGTATCAAAGAGTGGAGCACTCATACAGGATATCCTTGGTGTCATAAGTCTAAGGACCAGATACATTACTGGGACTATGGAATCGTTGTCTGATGTCAGGTATCAATAACCATCCAGCATTCCATAAGTAAATCAATTAGTGAACTCATTCTCCAATGAGCACCTATTATGTATCCTTAGTGTCCCCACATAAGTAGCTATAAGACTAGCCACCTCCATCATATGGATGGGTATATAGCACACCAATCTATCCGGTTAGCTCAATGTCCCTTTCGAGTAATCTATGATCGAGATTATTTAGGGTCTGTATAAAGGTGAATCTGTTTCATTATCGTATCTCATCACGATCTGATTTCCATTGCACAGATCCAAAGACATCACAATATACATCCAGATAATTTGAGAAAAATATCAATAATCATAAGCAACGAGATTGACGTAGCGTGTTGTAGGTGCCATCACTCACGTGATTGGCTTGTAGGGCACCTATAACTAGCAATCTCACATTTGACCTAAAGCCAATCACCTACGTGTCTGATCCCTACTAGACCTCCATGACGCTCATAGATAATCTGAGTCAATGGATTTGTCAGTAGATCTGTAATGTTATCTTCGGATGGAACTCTTTCCACTGCTACATCTCTTCAAGCCATGATCTCTCTAATAAGCTAGAACCTCCTCAGAACACTTCTGATGAGACTTGGGTTCCCTTATTTGAGTAATTGTCCTATAGTTGTTATAATATATAGGAATCATCTCCTTGCTGCTCGGTACGACTCCCAAATATGTGATGAACTGCTTCATCCAGACTCCCTCTTTTATTGCCTCTACTGCAATAATATACTCCACCTTTATGGTCAAGTTAGCAGTAGTATCTTGCTTGGAACTCTTCCAGTATACTATTTCTCCATTTAGGGTGAACACATACATTGAATTAGACTTACCATCATCGACGTCGGACTGAAAGCTCGAGTTCGTGTAGCTCTCAACCCTGTGGCTACTTTCTTCATATACTAGTAAAAAATCCTTAGTCCTTCTCAAGTACCTAAGGATACAATTTACTGCTTTCCAGTGCTCCAAGCCTAGATCCGCCTAATACCTGCTGTGACACTCAGAGCATACACTATATCAGGCCTGGTACATAGTATAGCATACATGATAGACCATATCGCTGAGGCATAGGGTATCCTATCCATATCTGCCCTTTCTTGTGGAGTGTTTGGGGACATATTCCTAGAAAGTGATAGCCTATGTCTCAACGACATGAGACCTCTCTTGAAATTTTTTATGTCAAACTTTTTAACAATGGTGTCTATATACCTAGATTGGGACAAGCCAAGCATCCACTTGGATCTATCTTATATAGATCAGAGTCCCCAATAAGTAGGATGCTTCTCCTAAGTCCTTCATGGAGAAGTGTCTAGATGGCCAAGCCTTTATTGTGGAGAGCATTCCTTCATCATTCCCAATGATCAGGATGTCATTCACATACAGCACCAAAAAGATGATAGCGCTCTGATAGGACCCTAGCAGGGTTGGGTCCTACTTAACTAAGTAGCAGTTAATAAAAAATCCTATGAGTATAATAAATCCCATCTAGTCACCTCTATCCTATAAAGAAGAGAGGCTAGAGTTTATATTTGGGCTATTGGGCCTCTTAGCCATCGCCCCCCTTGTTACTGGGCCGGTCGGCTAAAGTTGAGGGTAAATTGGGTAGTTCACTTAGGAAGCAGCCCCTAAGGCTAGGGTTTGGAGCTCTATATAAGCTTGTAGCCTCCACCTCTTTGGAATAAGAAAGATCAATCTACAATTGTAGCCACCAGGCTACTTGGAGGGTGGAACCCCTATAGCGTTCCAAAGGTTGATCCCCCTCAAAGATCAATCTCCATAGAATTCCTCTAGGGTTCTATCATCTGGTATTAGAGCAACGATCTTGCTGCTTTTGTTGCCATCCTTGCCGCCCACCATCAGCCAAGCAATTCCCACAATTACTCTTGACATCATCGTCTCCACCGTCATCTCCTGACGTAGATCAATTCAATCTACTGTCGCCACCTCCAATTGCATCAGAGATCTGGTATTTTTCTACCACCATTACCCATTGCTGCTGTAATTTTTCAACTAAAATACCAAAAAGAAGTTTTCTATCTATCCCTTGCCTGCAAATTCCTTACGTCGCAAAAGTTACCATCTTTGCGAACGAAGGATTACTGCAGAAAATTTCAGCCGTGTGTTGCTGCCTTTAACTGATCTAATTGTTATCCTTTTTGAACGAAATTTCTTGTGCACCTCATAGATCATCTTGGCTCCCATCCGTGATTGGTCTATTATAGAATTCATCTTAAAAAAAATTTATGTGTTGCTGCAATCTCTCATCACAAATTGCTGAAATTTTTCGACGAGAATTCTGCTATCGCTACTTGCACCAATTTCTTTACTATTATGCTGCAGAAATTTCTTGATCCAATTTGTCATCCTTGCTGTTATTTAAACTAAGATTCTACCATCAAACCCCCTCCTCAAATCCCTAAGTTTTTGCTGGAAATTTTGTTGAGAAACTGCTATTTCTTCGATGATAATTCTGCTCTTACGAGACAACGCATATTAGCAGCAATTTTCACTGATTTTTGTCAAATCTTTGCTGCGATCTACCACAGATCTAAAATCCTCTTCCCTAACCTTCATCTACTACCATCACAGTCCAAAACTCCATCAAATCGCAGCCCCAAACTGCGCCCAAAACAACCATAAAACAAGCATAAACCGCAGCCTACATCCACCAATCTACCAATCCTTTCAGCCACCGCTTCTCTCAACCAATATATGCCTTTAACTCGATAGCAAAAAAGAGATCTTAATATTACATATTTGGAGACATATGTTATGGCATCCGAGGAGGCAATTGATGCTAAATTCGAAGCCTTCGAGACACGAATGGAGGAGAAGATTCAGACTCTCTTTGCCGAACTCAGTTTGGGTCGACCACCGAGCCCAAATAAATCACATCAAGGAGAGAGCTCTGATCGAAGAGATGACCTCCAGGAGAGGGGAGGCTCTATGACCAATCCTTACCATCCATGCATGAGGGTGGACTTCCCTAGATGGGAAGAAGGAGACCCGATTGGTTGGATCTTGCACGCGGAACGATATTTTCGGTACCACAAAACCGTAGATGCATCTATGATAGAAATTACAGCTATACATCTTGAAGGGGATGCCATACAATGGTTTGATTGGTTTGAATACACTCATGGAGTCCTCTCATGGCGACAATTCAAAGAAGGACTACTGATTCGCTTCGGACCAACCGATTATGAGAACATCGACGGACAACTAGCAAAGATCTGACAAACCTCCACCATTCAGGAGTATCAAACTAGGTTTGAAAGGTTATCTAATCAAACTCATGATTGGTCTGAAAAATAGTTATTGGAAACATTTATTGAGGGTTTGAAGCTGGAGATCCGGGGGAAAGTTAAGGCGCGACAACCGTACATGCTTATGGCAGCTATCTCTTTTGCACGACTTCAAGAGGAGTGATTAAACCATGAAGCCCGAAAAACTAGTGTCGCTCCCCGACCAGCAATATCAAAACCCTCAGCCCCCCCTACTATTAGCCGAGCTCCTGCACCAAAAAGGTTGACAAGAGAAGAGCTTCGAGACCGATTTGCCAAGGGGTTATGTTGGCATTGTGACGAGCCGTGGAGCCACGAGCATCGCTGTAAAAAAAGGAGACTTCTTGTGATTGAACTAGTGGAAGAAGAGATCAGTGAATAGCTAGAAGAGAGTCTTGAACATGAGGAAGAAGATGTGGAAGAAGAGCACAATCGGTCGAATTTATGGTACATGCGCTAGCTGGCTACTCAAATCCGCAAACGATGAAAGTTGAAGGCCTGCTCAAACAACAATCGATCACCGTTCTCATCGATACGGGCAGTACTAATAACTTTCTAAACAGTAAGGTTGCTGCTCGGATGGCGCTCCACATCGAAGGTTGCAGCAAGTTTGACGTAAAGGTCACCGACGGTCGAATCCTAAAATGTGACCAAAGATGCCCGTAAGTGAAACTATTACTGTAGAACCAAGAAATTGTTGCCGACTTCTTCCTCCTACTAATTGATGATTATGAGGCTGTGCTGGGCATAGAATGGCTGACGATGCTAGGTGACGTCTCTTGGAACTTTTCCAAATTGATTATGAAATTCTATTGCAAAGGCAAATAGGTCACCCTACACGGGAAGCGCGAAAGCAACGTAATCACCGTTTCAACCCAACGAATGGAGAAAGTTTTACACAAGATAAATGGTGGCTTTCTTATGCATCTCCAACAGCAACCAAAGGGGAAGAAAATAGAAATTAAAGATCAAAATCTCACCCTACTGCTTATTAAATTTGACGATGTTTTTGCTAAACCGCGTGGTCTTCCTCCTACTCGGCAACATGACCACCGAATTCCAATCCTTCTGAGCAAACCACCAGCAAACACTCGGCCTTACCACTATCCTCACCTCCAGAAGGATGAAATTGAGAAGATCGTAAAGGAAATGCTCAAAACAGGGGTGATTCGGCCAAGCTACAGCCCCTACTTCTCACTGGTGCTACTTGTGCACAAGAAAGACGGAATTTGGCGGATGTGCATCGACTACCGAGCTCTAAATGACATCACCATCAAGATAATTACCCAATACCAGTGGTGGATGAACTTCTTGATGAATTAAAAGGAGCTCGAGTCTTCACGAAGTTGGACCTCCGATTCGGTTACCACCAAATTCGGGTTTGTGAAGGCGACATCCCAAAAACTGCTTTCCGCACTCATAACGGCCATTATGAATTCTTGGTAATACCTTTTGGACTCACTAATGCTCCTTCAACCTTCCAAAGTCTCATGAATGATATTTTTCGGAGCTTTCTTCGTAAATTTGTGCTGGTATCTTTCAATGATATTCTCATTTATAGCCCTTCTCTTGAGACTCACTTTTAGCACTTGCGAATTGTTCTGATGATTCTTCAGGAGAATACTCTTTTTGTTAAGCTATCAAAGTACAACTTTCTCTAGCAAAAAGTAGAGTACCTTGGGTATATAATATCAGAAGAAGGGGTGGCTGTAGACCCAACAAAAATCGAAGCAATGCAAGGCTGGCCGAAACCTATAAATGTGAAATTGCTGCGTGGGTTCCTTGGACTAACGGGCTACTACCGAAAATTCGTGAAGGACTATGGGAAGATTAGTGCCCCCTCACTTCTCTATTGAAAAAAGATGCCTTCCAATAGTCGAACAAAGCCTCCGCTGCCTTCAACAGACTTAAGGCAGCCATGACGATGACACCGGTGATAGTGCTACCAGATTTCAGCTGACCCTTCATCATTGAGGCCGTTGCATCTGGAGTTGGAATTGGAGCCGTTCTCATGCAAGATGGTCGACCACTCACATACACCAGCAAGGCGTTGTCTCCTTCCCATCAAAAAATGTCTATCTATGATAAGGAGATGCTCGCCATTGTACATGCAGTAACAAAGTGGAGACCCTACCTGATTGGCCAACGATTTCAGATTAAAACCAACCATAGAAGCCTTAAGTACTTTTTGGAGCAGAAGATATCATCCCTAGAGCAGCAAAAATGGGTAACCAAACTTCTAGGATTTGATTATAAAATTATTTACAAAAAGGGGAAAGAAAATGTTATTACAGATGCACTCTCATGGCTCCCTCAGCAAGCTAAATTTTCAGCCATCTCTCTTCCTACCACCGGCTTTCTTGAGGGCATTAGGGAGGAATGGAAGAAGGATCCAGAAACCAGCAACATCATAAAAAAATTAGAGGAGGATCCAAGCGCAATAGCTCACTATACTTGGGATTCGAGGGATCTATGCTATAAAGATCGTATTGTGCTTATACCAAACTCCCATTGCATCAAAGTCATTCTGCACGAAATGCACTCCACACCTTCAGCAGGGCACTCTGGATTTCTAAGAACCTACAAAAGAGTGAAGTAAAACTTTTATTAGAAAGGGATGAAAAAAATTATTTCTGAATACGTAGCACAATGTGATGTATATCAATAGCAAAAAGGTGAAACAGTGGTAAGTCCAGGGAAACTACAACCACTACCCATACCAGACTCGGTGTGGATTGACATCTCCATGAACTTTATCGAAGGGCTACCACCTTCTAAAGGTAAAAGCACAATCCTTATGGTGGTTGATCGACTTATGAAATATGCTCATTTTTGTGCTGTGCGAAATCCCTACACTACTGTTAGTATTGCTCAGATTTTCATAGAAAATATTATTAAACTGCATGGGATGCCAAGGTCCATTGTAAGTGATCGTGACAGGGTCTTCACTAGTAAATTTTGGACTGAGTTATTTTAGTTGCAAGGCACCAAACTCAAGATGAGCACAGCATATCATCTACAAACTGACGGCCAAACAGAAGTGGTGAACAGGTGTTTAGAGACATACCTTCGGTGTTTCGCTAGTGATCAGCCAAAGGAGTGGACGAAATGGCTCCCCTAGGCTGAATGGTGGTATAATATTATATATCATTCATCTACAAAATGTACCACATATGAAACATTATATGGTCGGCCGGCTCCTGTGATTCCAAAGTATGTAATTGGCTCGACTAAGGCACATCAAGTCGATCAAGATTTAATTGACAGGGACAAACTCCTACAGCTGCTAAAGGATAATCTCTCTATCGCTCAAGCTAGAATGAAGCAACAAGCTGACACACAAAGAAGTAAAAGAGAATTTTTAGTAGGAGACTAGGTTTATCTTTGCCTACAACCATACAAGCAACTATCCATCAACACACGAGCCTCTATGAAGCTATCTCCACGTTTTTGGCCCTATCAGATCACAGAGCATATTGGAGCTGTGGCGTACAGACTTAAATTGTCTGAGGATGCCAAAATTCACCCTATCTTTCACGTGTCATGCTTGAAGCCAAAGTTGGGAGAACACGAGTCACCCCAGATTCAACTGCCCAATACTACTAATGATAGATATATCCAAGCCCAACCGTAAGCCATTCTTGACCGCAGAATCATCATGCATCGCTGACGTCCCTCTACTGAAGTACTAGTGCATTGGAATAATTTACCACCCGAAGATGTCACATGGAAATCATATGAGGAGCTGAAGACCCGGTTCCTTGAATTCATGGAACCTCAGCCTTGAGGACAAGACTGATTAGAAGAGGGCGGGCTTGATAGAACCCTAGCAGGGTTGGGTCCTACTCAACTAAGTAGCAACTAATAGAAAGCCCTATGAGTATAATTAATCCCACCTAACCGTCTCTATCCTATAAAGAAGAGAGGCTAGGGTTTATATTTGGGCTATTGGGCCTCTTAGCCGCTGCCCCCCTTGTTACAGGGCTGGTCGGCTAAAGTTGAGGGTAAATTAGGTAGTTCACTTAGGAAGTAGCCCCTAGGGCTAGGGTTTGGAGCTCTATATAAGCTTGTAGCCTCCACCTCTTTGGAATAAGAAAGATCAATCTACAATTGCAGCCACTAGGCTACTTGGAGGGTGGAACCCCTATAGCGTTCCAAAGGTTGATCCCCCTCAAATATCAATCTCCATAGAATTCTTCTAGGGTTCTATCACACTCCCACTTACCTTCTTATGCACACAAGGCTTATCTTCATTCTTAACAAACTCATAAGATCTGATCGCCTCATTAAATCTTATGTTCCAACTTTAAGAAGCTTGCTTCAGTCCATAGATGGACCTAAGTAACTTGCACACCTTATTTGGATTGTCCTTGGGCATGAATCTCTCAAGCTATATCATATACACCTCCTCCTCGAGGTTGCCATTGAGGAACACAATTTTCATGTCTATCTGCTAGATTGCATAATCATAGTGTACTGCAATAGTCAATAGAATTCAGATGGATTTTAGCATGGCTATGGGTGAGAAGGTTTTGTCGTAGTCAACACCTTGACTTTGATAATACTCCTTAGCCATTAGCCTTACTTTATAGGTCTCTATCTTTCCATCTACTCCGATCTTCTTCTTGAAGATCTACTTATAATCAATGGGTACGATACCCTCGGGTCCATCAACCAGGTTCTAAACCTTGTTGGAGTACATGGAATCCATCTTTGAATTCATGGCTTCTTACCACTTCCCAGAGTCTATACTTGTAATAGCCTCCTTATAGGTTTGAGGATCAATATCCTCAGACATCTTCTCTTCTGATATGTCCCACATATCTCTCAAGAGGATAGGATACTCTATCACACCTACGTAAAGTCAGAACTTGTGTGTTAGGTACCTGAATAGACTCTAGCTATGGAATGGTGCTTGAGCTAAGTTCTCCGACCTCGCTTAACTCTATCACACTCCCACTGTCTCCACCAAGAATGTGTTCTTTCTCATGTAACACTACTCTCTTGGCTACAAAGACCTTTTGGTCCTTGGGGTGATAGAAATAATACCCATAAGTTTTCTTAGGGTATCCCACGAACTTGCACCATTCCATCTTGGATTCCAACTTATCAGGTATGTGTCTCTTAATGTAGACAAGGTAGCCATAAATCTCAACAACCTTAAGATCAGGCTTTCCTTTTCATATCTCATATGGTGTAGACATTACCGACTTAGTTAGAACTCTATTCAGAAAGTAAGTTGTAGACTCTTCGGCATATCCCTAGAATGAGACGGGTAGGTCGACGAAACTCATCATGGACTGAACCATGTCTAATAGTGTGCGATTCCTCCTTTCGAAGACACCATTGAGCTAGGGTGTATAAGGAGGTATCTATTGAGACAGAATCCCCTAGTCCTTGAGGAACTGTATAAACTCTTGTACTCAAGTACTCACCTCCTCAATCTGATCGAAGAGTCTTGATACTCTTTCTAGTCTAAACCTCTGCTTCATTCTTATACTTCCTGAATTTCTCAAAGGCTTCAGGCTTGTACTTCATTAAGTACATATGTTTGTACCTAAAGAAATCATCAGTGAAAATAATAAAATAAGAATAACCACTGATGGCCTAAGTTGACATGGGATCATATACATCACTATATATTAGTACCAATAACTTAGTGGCTCTCTCTCTAGTTTTGCTAAATGGAGAGTTAGTCATCTTTCTACGAAAGCAAGGTTCGCAGGTCACATATACTCATAGTCAAATGGATTTAGGTATCCATCTATCAGCAACTTTTAAATCCTTCCCTCATGGATATGACCTAGCCTATAATGCCATAGGTATGCATTGTTCACCTCATCTCGTTTCCTCTTGGACTTACTTACATTCATGATATGTGGAGTAGTATCTAGCATAATCAAACCATTATACAATGTTCCTCTCATGATGATCTTATCATCCTCAATAGTTAAACAACTATTGTTCTAAAAAAACTACTTTATAACCATTCAATGTCAAACATAAAATGGAAATAACATTTTTGATAATAGATGGAACAAAATAATATGCATCTAATGTAATAGTAATTTCACTAAGCAGAAGTAGGGTGACCTCACTAATAGCAATAACAGTAACTCTTGCTTCATTGCTCATCTTGAGGTCCATCTTGCCTCTCGATAATCTCCTAGGTCTTCCTAGAACCTGCAACGAATTACAGATTTGATAAATGCTATAAGTATCCAATACCGATATGTTATCATATGAGTCTGATAGATAGAGACTAATCATAAATGCATATTTGAAGCTTCTCTAAGCTTTTGTTTTGCCTTCTTTGTAATATACTCTTTACAGTTCCTCTTCCAATGCCCGTCTTTGCCATAGTGGAAGCACTGGCCTTTGTCCTTTGTCGGGTATTTCCTGGTAGCCTTTGCCTTACCCATTTTGCCCTTGCCTTGCCCTTCTTAAGGGACTTCTCAGCCTTCCATTTTTTTCTGGTCTCACCAACATAGAGAACTGGCTTTACTTTCTTGATGATGCTCTCTGCTTCTCTCAATATAATGAGGAGCTCTGGGAGGGTCATCTCGAGCTTGTTCATATTAAAATTCATTATAAACTGAGAAAAGGAATCTGGTAGGGACTGAAGCACAAGATCCACACACAAGTTATCCTCTAGGACTATTCCTAGACCTATGAGTTTCTTGATCCACTCAATCATCTTAAGGATATAGTACTGAACTGGTGTCCCCTCAGTCATCCTAGCATGGAAAAGACTCTTCGATATCTCATATCGCTGAGTTCTTCCATGTTCCTCAAACAGTTTATGGAGATGCAAGAGTATGGAATTGACATCTATATTTTCATACTATCTCTATAACTCAATAGTCATAGAGGCTAACATATAGCACTGAGCAAGAGTGGAATCATCTATGTACTTCACATAACGAGTGATCTCATCCTCGCTTACCCCTTCATCGGACGTAGGGATCACTGTATCAAGGACGTATGTGATTTTCTCCACTGTGAGAACGATTCTCAGATTACGAAGCCAATCCATATAATTTGGACTAGTGAGGCAGTTGGCATCAAGTATGCCACATAATGGATTTGAAAGCGATATTTTTCTAAAATTAAAGATGTAGCAAAAATAAATAACATGCAGACTTTGCAAAAATTAAACAATTAAGATAAGGATTTCTATCTTAATTTACTCCGACTAATTTTTTGTGAGACATAGAACACCCTCCGGTATGTGAATCGAAGACCCCCATCGGATCTCTAATGGGGATCGGGATCCAATCGACGTCTTAACGTAACCTCAAGGGACTCGACCAATCACGTTAAGCCCGTAAAGGTAGGCGACTCTTGCCAATCACAACTCCTTGTGATTCCCGTCTTGTTCGACCTCCGAACCACCATGGTCTTGAGGGACTTGACCAACCATGATGTTCGGTTAAGTCATCACCATCATTACATGATGAGTCTGATTCAATGATATATCCTTGAGGGACTCAACCAAGCATACCATATCCTCAGGTCACTAGTGACATCTCTATATCATAGATAAGATAGCGAATTGCGATATAGGTGAGTCTCGAGGGACTCGACCAACTCAACCTACATCGGAAATCGGTTTCTAACTATAACGTTGGAAGATCACATGGGTCAATCTAATTACCTCACGTTTACTGACTTAATATTATTGAGAGAGGAGATTTTTAATTTGGTCTCCTAATATGATGTGTCACACACATACATATTTAATATATATCTATATCGCATGCAAATATATATATATAGTAGGTGTGTAAGCAATCACACATCACATAAGTAATCACACCAGATGATCATGGACCATATCCTAACGTGATCAAGCCCGAGACAATGGGCACAATCACTCACATCAAGATCTATGTGTGTATCGGTGCATCTCCATGCCCTGTGATCGTCCATCCCGCTTCGTCGGTTCCATCGGCATCTCAATACATCTTCATACGTCGGATCATCTGTCTCGGCCAAGTGGGTCCCGCTATCGCATTCACGCTCCCGCTACGCCTCCTTGTGTAATTACAACATAATTACAGGCACACAAGCCCGACAATAAATGAGAAATATAGAGGCTTACAGGCTTCAATAATAATAATAATCACATCATACACATAAATCACATCACACGGTCCATGATCATCTATCCACTTCATACATCACATGTACATATCATTATATAGGACTACTAGATAAATAATAATAATAATAGTTAATTAAATCTTTTAATTAACTAATATTTTTTCTAAAATAAGAGATATACAGAGAATTTTCTAAATTTTGAAGGGCAATTTCATCATTTGGCCAAAGGGGATAAAACTGGATTTTGTAAATTCATAGGAGGCAAAACTATCTTTTGCCAAAAAAAAACCCTAGCCCTCTCCCTGCTTCGTTTGTGGCTACGGCCGCTGCCACCTTGCCGATGGCGACCATGTGTGGGGGTGTGACAGCCCTTGCTTACGGGTGCACCGCTCGCAAACGATTTGTCCGCGGGCGATCGTCGCCCGCGTAGGCACTGCCCTTGCAAGCGCACGCTCACGGGTGGCTCGCCCGTTGGCAGGGCGAGTGCCACTACGGGCGGTGTGCCCATGGTGGCAGTCGCCCGCAGCCCTTGCGGGCATCGCGGGTGAGCACTGCCCCCATCTGCAAGGGTCGGCGCTGGGGCTTGCCCGCAGGCCCAATGCCTATAGGCTATCGCACTCGACGCCGCCAGCCCTTGCGGGCACCGCCCTTGTGGGGCAGTGCCCGCAAGCTACGTCGGCCCTTGCGGGTAGGCCAGCTGCAAGTGGGCGCCTACTAGCAGCCCGTAAATCACTAGTGCCTGCCTGCAGCCCACAAACCGTCGGCACTGAGGCTGCCTATGTGCCATCAAAGCTTCCATCTGCGATGGCGGCAAGGGTAGCAATAGTTGCTGCCCTTTTTTCGATTTTGCGCCATGATTTTGACGTCAAAAGCCTCTCTAATTCACAGCACACAAAGTTAAAATCTCATCTTCGCACGAACAATCTAGCTCTGATACCACTGTTAGAAAATCCAGGGGATGACATCTGATATGTAGCGGAAGAACAAAAAACAAAAATTTTGGATTTTCACTAAAAGTTCCAACGTCGTGAGAAGATCGGTGCGTTAAAAACAAATCCGCGAATCCAAAAACTACCAGTGTAAAAGAAAGTACCTAGGAAAATCATATATCCTTGAGTTCCTATAGATCCATGGAAAGGATGAAAGAGGTCAAGCATCCTCTTATCTAGCGGTATCCACATGCCAGGAACTGCAATGATACTCGTCTCTGGGGAGAGGAGAATAGAAGGTGGCTACCAAGAAGACCCTAGCCTATGGACCTTTGGTTCCCTTCTATTTATAGAGGCTCCCTATAAACCCTAATGAATCCTACCCTATTTGGTATTGAATCTCCATCCAATTACCCAAGCCTCTTAAATTAATGGGTCTGTACCCAATAATCTAGCTCTTATTGGATCTCATCCATGGGATCCAACAATATAAGGGCTTATTGGATATCTAATAAGATAGGGGCTCCGGTGGATATCTCACATCCGAACCTCTACTCGTTGCAACACCTACCATATGTGTGTGACCCTCTAAGCCCAATATTGAGCTGGTTGTGAGTTATACCTTTCAGAACTCCTTCTAACTCAATGAATTATTATCTCTATAATAATTCACTTAACTCATCGACTACGGACGTACTACGCCACTATGCTGCAGTCCCCAGACTATACAGGAGAATCCAATCCTTTAGACCTATCTATCCTTAGTTACCATATACCTATAGTCCCTCATCCATCTGATATCCTAAAAACTATCAATTTAGTGAAACTGGAGAGAGAGCCATTGAGTTGTTGGAACTTATACATGGTGACATATATGGCCCCATGTCAACCCAAGCCATAGGTGGTTATTCTTACTTCATTATTTTTATTGATGATTTCTTTAAGTGCGAACATGTGTACTTGATGAAGTATACGTCTGAAGCCTTTTAGTAATTCAGGGAATATAAGAATGAAATAGAGAACCAGATTGGAAAGAGTATCAAGACTCTTCAATTTGATCGAGGAGGTGAGTACAGAGTTCACAGTTTCTTAAAGACCATGATATTCTGCCCTAGTGGACATCTTCTTATACACCCTAGCTCAATGGTGTATCCAAAAGGAGGAATCACACACTATGAGATATGGTGCCATTTATGATAAGTTTCGTCGACCTACTCATCTCATTCTAGGGATGTGCCCCAGAGTCCATAGCTTTTCTTCTGAACAGAGTTCCAACTAAGTCGGTAGTGTTGACACCATATGAGATATAGAAAGGGAAGAAGTCTGATCTTAAGATTGTTAAGATTTGGGACTGCCCTGCCCACGTTAAGAGGCATAACCCCGACAAGTTAGAATCCAAGATAGAATAATGCAAGTTCGTGGGATACCCCAAAGAAACTTATGAGTATTATTTCTATCACCCCGAGGACCGAAAGGTCTTTATAGCCAAGAGTGCAGTATTCCTTGAGAAAGATATATTCTTGGTGGAAATAGTGGAAGCATGATAGAGTTGAGCAAGGTTGGAGAACCTAGCTCAAGCACCATTCCACAACCAAAGTCTATTTAGGTACCTAGCGCATAAGTTCCAACTTTACGTAAATATAGTAGATTGCTAGTCCTAAGTGCCCTACAAACTAATCACATGAGTGATGGCATATGTAACATCATACACATTCTTTTTTACTTATTATTTATTTGGTATTTTATCACTTTATCTTGTGTGTTGCATATATTATGTCTATGTATCTATGTAATGAGAATCGGATCGTGATGAGATCACTATAATGAGTCTGATTCGTCTTTAAATATAGACCCTAAATAATCCCGATCATAAGTTACCCAAGAGGGACATCAAGATAACCGAACAAACTCGTGTACTTTATACCCATCCATATGATAGAAGCGACTGGTCTCATAATTGTTCGTGTAGGGACACTAAGGATACAGTGCAAGTACTCATTGGAGAATGAGTTTACTAATTGATACACTTATGAAATGCTGGATGGTTGATGATACCTCATTGTTAGATAGTAATTCCGTAGTCCCTATGGTGTATGGTCCTTAGACTTGAGATACCATGGATGTCTTGTATGAGTACTCCACTTTTTGATATCGGATATATAGGTCTAGAAGTTTTAGATTTAACACAACTGGTCATTAGGAGTGGCAACCAACCTTATGAGAACTATTAAGTGTCGATAGAGGATCATCCACTCTTGGTATCATGAGAGGAATATTCCATGTGTTCTTGCTTAGACAAATGCCTGGCCAGGGTCATTCGGATTAAGAGAGAAAGAGTTATTCATGAGAATTCGATTAGAGCAAGAATCGAGTAGAAACTGTGTGGGCTTGATAGCACCATGCCTGGTATATGATCTTTTGGATATTAGATAGATGAGAGACTATAGGATTATGATAACTGAGGACAGATAGATCCAAAGGATTGGATTCCCCTATATCATCTAGGGACTACGATGTAGTAGAGGTTCACTAAGCCAGGAGAAGTTTTGATAGGTATGACTCACAGTCAGCTCAATATTGGGCCTAGATGGTCATAAATATATGGTAGATATTACGACGAGTAGAGGTTTGGATATGAGATATCTGTCGGAGCCCCTTTCTTATTGGACATCCAATAAGCCCTTGAATTATTGGATCCTATGGATGAGATCTAATAAGAGCTAATAAGAGATTATTGGGTAGAGATCCATTAATCTAAGAGGTTTGGGTAATTGGATGAAGATCTAGTGCCCAATAGGTTAGGATCTATTAGGGTTAAGTTGACAAGTGGCCTCTATAAATAGGAGGGAACCAAAGGCCTATAAGTTATAGCTTCCTAGCTGCCACCTCCTATTCTCCTCTCCCTTTATTGAGGAGCACCTACCATGAGGATCACCACTAGAGAGGAGGATGCTTGATCTCATTCATCCTCTCCCACAGATTTGTAGGAATTCGTGGATATATGATCTCTCTAGGTACTATCTTTCTTATATACGCAGTTTTTAGTTTCGTGGATTTTACGCACCAATCTTTGCACTATGACGAAGCCCTTTTTGTAGAAATATATGATTTTTATTTTCTATTCTTTCGCTGTGCATGTGATATCACTATTGAATCTCGGATTTTGATGATAAAACCAATTGATAGTAATTAAGATCTAATCTATGTTTTGAGTGACACAGGTAGCTTCAATCAGGAATAGATAATTGAAGTAGGAAGAATCGACATTGGGAATAAGGAAAACATGTTAGAAAATTAGACATCGAGCCGAAGGATCGGTTGATGTATTGGTAGAAGGCTTTGCACGATGGATTCGGGCATTGGGCCAAGAAGAGTAGAATTGCGCCAAGGAGATCGGAGTTGGTTGATTGGGCAATAGGCCACAAGAGAGGATGATGCATTAAAGAATTAGATGAAGAGCTAGATGAACCAATGACATGCCGGATAATATTCGAACATTCTTTATAATAATTGTCTAGATCGAAGTAGGATTAGAGTATAATTAGGTTAGAATTAGGCCAACTCAGTTAGGAGCCAACTCAACTCGAATGAAGGCTGTGTTGGGCTAGATGAAAGGCCCAAACAATGACCCAAGAAGTGGGTCAAGCAGTTGCACCACTAGAACAGGCGGTGGCACCACTAGAACAAGCATGGAACTACCGATGTCTTAGTCTTCAAGATAGTCTCCGAGACTATGTTAGGTGGTGGTACTGCCAGACTGGGTGGTGGTATTGCCTAGTGACATAAAGTCTGGGTGGTGGTACCACTAGTACCCTAAAATTTTGGAGTATTTAAATTTTGGCTCTAAGATTTGAAGCCACTTTGGTCTATAAATAACCTTACTATTCTTGCTTGGGATAGCAAGAATTGAGCAGAAAAAAGAGCAAAAACTATGTGAATCCAAAGTTGAAACCCTTGTAAAAATATAGACTCCCTCCTCCATAAGCATAGAGAGTACTCTAAGGGAGAGTATGAGGAAAACCTTATAAAAAGGAGTTATAAAAGGGTGGTTAGTTTTCACCTGTTTGAAAAAAGACTACTAGTGAAAGCCGGTGGCCTCGATGAAGGAGGAATCAGAAGTGGACGTAGGTCGGATGACCGAATCACTATAAATCAGTGTGTTCTTTCCTTGCTGTGCTTTGCTATTTACCTTCATTGCATTTTTACTTAACTGCGAACTACTCTACTTGCTCTCTACTCTCTTACAAACATATTCAAAGTTAAACGTCTTTGTTGAAACGTGTTTTCATTGAACGAAGCTTTTCGTACAAAATGATTTTCTAAAACATCGACATTTTTACCACTACACTAATTCACCCCCCCTCCTTAGTATCGACTATGATCCTAACAATTAGTATCAGAGCCATAGTATTTCTCGCTTGGATTAACACCTAAGAGAAATGACTCTTTTCATCTTTCAAGAGGGTCATCTATCCTTCGTCCTCCCGTGTTCAATGAGATGAACTACACTTATTGAAAAACTCAAATGATAGTTTTTTTTACTTTCTTTAAATTTAGATTTATGAAACATCATGGAAAATGATTTTCAAACAACCTCTAAACCCATGAATGAATGGAATAATTTTGAGAAAAAATCATTTTTGTTAAATGCAAAGGTTATGAATGTCTTGTTTTATGCCTTGGACAAAAATAAGTTTAATCAGATTTCTATTTGTTAAATAACTTATGACATTTGGCATACACTTGGAAATCATATATAAAGGTACTAGTAGAGTCAAAGACTCAAAAATAAACCTTTTGATGCACGATTTTAAACTTTTTCAAATGGCCCCTAACTGGGTTGGCTCAATTATAACCCAATTAACCTAATCCTACTTCGATCTAGACAATTATTACAACATGAATCGTAAGCAATCTATTGCCTGATACGTTATTGGTTGGTGCTTCGTTTGGTTCTTTGGTTTATCGTCCTCTCTTGTGGCTTGTTGCCTAATTAGTAGTTGACCTCTACAGCCCTGATATATTTAGCGTAACTCTACTTTTCTTGATTCGATACTTGATTTCTTTGTCCAAAACCTTATGCCGATTATCGACCAGACCTTCGGCTTGATCTCCAATCTCCTAACATGATTTCCTTCGGTGTAATGTCGATTCATCCTGCGTTAATTATCTAATCCTGATCAAGAGTAGACTGATAGAACCCAGAGGAATTCTATGTAGATTTGATCTTTGAGGGGGATCAACCCTTGGAACGCTATAAGGGTTCCACCCTCCAAGTAATCGGCCTGGTGGCTGCAACTGTAGATGAATCTTCTTTTTCTTATTCCAAAGAGGTGGAGGCTACATGCTTATACAGGACTCCAACTAAAGACCCTTAGTATAGCTAGAGTTCTCTATTGTTAGGACTCTTACTCAAGACTCTTACTTTTAATAAACTCTCCTACTCAAGACTCCTACTTCTAATAAACTCTTAATGCTTCTCTAAGAAGCAACCTCCCAACTAATTCTAATCCTATCTACCCTCTTCACCTCTTTAATAAAGGTCAGCTAGATAGGATTTACATGAATAGCCTTATCAATGAAACTCTATTAGGACACTCCTAGCTAGAGTCCCAACAGGTTAGGACTCTCTTAGCTAGAGTCCTAACAGACCTGCCCTTTTCAAATCTGCCTTGTCCTCGAGACTAATGCTCCATGAATTCTGAGAATTCGATCTTCAAGTCGTCACAGCTCTCCCAAGTGGCATCTTCGAGTGGTAAATTATTCCAATGCACTAATACTTCAATAGAGGGACGTCGACAATGCATCATGATTCTGTGATCGAGGATAGCTTATGGTTGGGCTTGAATATCTCCATTATTAGTGGTGTTGGGCAGTTGAATCTGGGGTGACTCATGTTTTCCCAACTTGAGCTTGAGGCATGACACGTGGAAGATAGGGTGAATTTTAGCATCCTCAAGTAATTTAAGTCAGTACGCTCTAATACGCTTCATGATCTGATAGGGTCCATAAAAACATGGAGATAGCTTCATAGAGATGTCAGTCCACACCGAGTCTGGTATGGGTAGTGGTTGTAGTTTCCCTAGACTCGCCATTATTTCACCTTTTTGCTGTTGACATATATCACATTGTGCCACGTATTCAGAAATAATTTTTTTCATCCCTCTCCAATAAAAATTTTGCTTCACTCTTTTGTAGGTTCTCAGAAATCCGGAGTGCCCTGTTGAAGGTGTGGAGTGCATTTCATGTAGAATGATTTTGATGCAAAGGGAGTCGAGTATAAGTACAATACGGCCTTTGTAGCGTAGATCCTTCGAATCCCAAGTATAGTGAGCTATTGCACTTAGATCCTCCTCCAATTTTTTTAATGATGTTGCTAGTCTCTAGATCCTTCTTCCATTCCTCCCTAATGTCCTTGAGGAAGCTGGTGGTGGGAAGGGAGATGGCTAAAAATTCAGCTTGCTTCGGTAGTTGTAAGAGTGCATCTACAACAATATTTTCTTTCCCCTTTTTATAAATAATTTCATAATCAAATCCTAAAAGTTTGGTTACCTATTTTTGCTACTCAGGGGATGATATCTTCTACTCCAAAAAGTACTTGAGGCTTCTATGGTCGGTTTTAATTTGAAATCGTCGATCGATCAAATAGGGTCTCCACTTTGTTACTGCATGCACAATAGCAAGCATCTCCTTATCATAGATTGATATTTTTTATGGGAGGAGATAGTGCCTTGCTAGTGTATGTGAATGGTCGATCATCTTGCATGAGAATGGCTCCAATTCTGACTCCAGATGCGTCGGCCTCAATGATGAAGGGTTGGTTGAAATCTGGTAGTGCTAGCACGGGCGTCATCGTCATGGCTACCTTAAGTTTATTGAAGGCAGCGGAGGCTTCATTTGACCATTGGAAGGCATCTTTTTTTAGTAGAGAAGTGAGGGGTGCACTGATCTTCCCATAGTCCTTCATAAATTTTTAGTAGTAGCCTGTTAGTCCAAGGAACCCACATAACAATTTCATATTTTTAGGTTTCGGCCAGCCCTGCATGGCTTTAATTTTTGTTGGGTCTACCGCCACTCCTTCTGATATTAGGTGCCCAAGGTACTCTACTTTTTGCTAGATAAAGCTACATTTTGATAGCTTAACAAAAAGAGTATTCTCCCGAAGGATCGTTAGAACAAACTACAAGTGCTAAAAATGAGTCTCAAGAGAAGGGCTGTAAATGAGAATATCAAAAAATACCAGCACAAATTTACGAAGAAAGCTCCAAAAAATATCGTTCATGCAACTTTGGAAAGTTGAAGGAGCATTAGTAAGTCCAAAAGGCATTACCAAGAATTCATAATGGCGAAAAGTAGTTTTTGGAATGTCGTCTTCACATACCCGAATTTGGTGGTAACCGGATCGGAGGTCCAACTTCATAAAGACTCGAGCTCCTTTTAACTCATCAAGAAGTTTATCCACCATTGGTATTGGGTACTTATCCTTGATGGTGATGTCATTTAGAGCTCGGTAGTCGATGCACATCCGCCAAGTTCGATCCTTCTTGCATACAAGTAGCACCGGTGAGGAATAGGAGCTGTAGCTTGGTCGAATCACCCCTGTTTCAAGCATCTCCTTTATAATCTTCTCAATTTCATCCTTTTGGAGGTGAGGATAGTGGTATGACTGAGTGTTCATTGGTGGTTTGCCTAAAAGAATTAGAATTCAGTGGTCATATTGCCGAGTAGGAGGAAGACTGCACGGTTCAGCAAAAATGTCATCAAATTCAGCAAGCAATTAGGTGAGATTTTGATCTTCAGTTTCTATTTTCTTTCCCTTTGGTTGCTGCTGGAAATGCATCAAAAAGCCACCATTTATCTTGTGCAAAACTTTCTCCATTCGTTGGGTCGAAACGGTGGTTATGTTGCTTCCACGCTTCCAATGTAGGACGACCTATTTGCCTTTGCAGTAGAATTTCATAATTAACTTAGAAAAGTTCCAGAAGATGTCACCTAGCGTCATTAGCCATTCTATGCCCAGCATGGCCTCATAATTATCAATTGGTAGGAGGAAGAAGTTGACAATAATTTCTTGGTCTTGCAGTAATAGTTTCACCTGTGAGCATCTTTGGTCGCACTTTAGGATTCGACCGTCGGCAACCTTTACGTTGAACTTGCTGCTATATTTGATGTGGAGTGCCATTCGAGCAGCAACTTTACTGTTTAAGAAGTTATTAGTGCTGCCTGAATCGATGAGAATAGTGATCGGTTATTGTTTGAGAAGGCCTCCAACTTTTATCATTTGCTGATTTGAGTAGCCGGCTAACGCGTGTATCATAAAGTTGGTCGATTGTGGCTCTTCTTCTATATCTTCTTCCTTATGTTCAAGGATTTCTTCTGGCTATTCAATGACCTCTTCTTCCACTAGTTTGATCACAAGAATTTTTTTTATTTTTACAGCGATGCTTACGGCTCCACGGCTCATTGCAATGCCAACATAGCCCCTTTGTAGATCGCACTCGAAGCTCTTCTCTTGTCAACTTTTTTGGTGCAGGAGCTTGGCTGATAGTAGGGGGGGCTAAGGGCTTCAATATTACTAGTCGGGGAGCGACCCTAGTCCTCTGGGCTTCATGGTTCAATCGCTCCTCTTGAAGTCGTGCGAAAGAGATGGCTGCCATAAGTGTGTACAGTTGTCACACTTTAACTTCTCCTCGAATCTTTAGCTTCAAGCCCTCAATAAATGTCCCCAATAGCTGTTTCTCAGACCAATCATGAGTTTGATTAGATAACCTTTCAAACCTGGTTTGATATTCTTGAATGGTGGAGGTTTGTCGAATCTTTGCTAGTTGTCCGTCGATATTCTCATAATCGATTGGTCCGAAGCGGATTAGCAGTCTTTCTTTGAATTGTCACCATGAGAGGACTCCATGAGTGTGTTCAAGCTAATCAATCCACTGTATGACATCCCCTTTAAGATGTATAATTGTAATTTCCACCATATATGCGTCTATGATTTTGTGGTATCGAAAATATCGCACCGCGCATGAGATCCAACCAATTGGGACTCCTTCTTCCCATCTAGGGAAGTCCACCCTCATGCGTGGATAGTAGGGATCGGTCATAGAGCCTCCCCTCTCCTAGAAGTCATCTCTTCAATCAGAGCTCTCTCCTTGATGAGATTTCTTCGGGCTCGGTGATTGACCTAAATTGAGTTCGACAAATAGAGCCTAAATCTTATCCTCCATTCATATCTCAAAGGCTTCGAATTTAGCATTGATCACCTCCTTGGATGCCATAGTATATGTCTCCAGATCTGTAATATTAAGATCTCTCTTTTGTTGTCAGGTTAAAGGCATGTATTGGTTGAAAGAAGTGGTGGCCGAAAGGGTTGGTGGATTGGTGGATGTAGGCTGCGGTTTCGGCTTGTTTTGTGACTATTTTGGGTATGGTTTAGGGGTGCAATTTGATGGAGTTTTGGGCTGTGATGGTAGTGGATGAAGGTTAGGGAAGAGGGTTTTAGATCTGTGGTGGATGGCACCAGAGATTTGATAGAATTCAGTGGAAGTTGCTATCGATATGTGCTATCTCGTAAGAGCAGAATTATCATCGAAGAAACAGCGATTTCTCGATGAAATTTCTAGCTAAAACCCAGAAATTTGAGGAGGGCATTTGATATTAGAATCTTAGTTTAGATAACAGCAAGGATGAAAAATTGGATCAAGAAAATTTCGGCAGTATAACAGTAAAGAAATTGGTGCAAGTTGCGATAGCAGAATTCTCATCGAAAAATTTTAGCGGCTTACGATGAAAACTTGTAGCAACACAAGAACGTTTTAGAGATGAATTCTATGATAGATTTATCACAGATGAAAGCCAAAATGATCTATGAAGTGCTCAAGAAATTTCGTTCAAAAAGGATAGCAAATAGATTGGTTTCAAAATAGTAATATGCAGTTGAAATTTTCTGCAGCAATCCTTCATTCGCAAAGATGATAACTTTTGTGATGAAAGAAATTCATAGCAAATGATAGATAGCGATACTTCTTGTTGGTATTTTGGATGGAGAATTGCAGTAGCAAAAGGTATTGATGATAGAAAAATACCAGATCTCTGATGCAATTGGAGGTGGCGATAGTAAATTGATTTGATCTACGACAAAAGATGATGGTGGAGACGGTGACATCAAGAGCAATTATGAGAATTGCTTAGTTGATGGTGGGTGGCAGGGATGGCAGCAAAAGCAGCAAGATCGTGGCTCTGATACCAGATGATAGAACTCTAGAGGAATTCTATGTAGATTTGATCTTTGAGGGGGATTAACCCTTGGAATGCTATAGGGGTTCCACCCTCCAAGTAGTGGGCCTAGTGGCTGCAACTGTAGATGAATCTTCTTTTTCTTATGCCAAAGAGGTAGAGGCTACAAGCTTATATAGGACTCCAACTCAAGACCCCTAGTATAGCTAGAGTTCTCTATTATTAGGACTCTTACTCAAAACTTCTATTTTTAATAAACTCTCCTACTCAAGCTCCTAATTTTATTAAACTCTCATACTCAAGACTCCTACTTCTAATAAACTCTTAATACTTCTTTAAGAAACAACCTCCCAACTAATCCTAATCCTAGTCACCCTCTTCACCTCTTTAATAAGGGTCAACTAGATAGGATTTATATGAATACCCTTATCAATGAAACTCCATTAGGACTCTCCTAGCTAGAGTCCCAATAGGTTTGGACTCTCCTAGTTAGAGTCCTAACATAGACCTACGTGACTCAAAACATAGTTAGATTACCAAAGTATAATCAATTAGTTTCGTCATCAAAATTCAAGATTCAACAATCTCCCCTTTTTTGATGATGATAACTAATTGATGGCGTAGCTAACCTTAACTCCTAGAGTTTAAACAAACTCATCTTATTAATATGTCATATTGATAGAACCCTTGGATTTCAAAAAATCCAAGTTATATGTCATCAAAAATATCATGCAAAATAATGAAAAATATTTAAAACATTGTATGATCATCAATTTACTTCTCCCCCTTTGTCATCAATAAAAAGGAGAAGTTGCATCCAACTAGCTTAAAAGATATGCAAATTTTACAATCATACTAGCAAGATTTGAATCACATACAATCATAGCAAGTTTTTAAGTTCAAGTATGATAATTTTTCACTTGCTTTTTGCGATAGGCAAGATAGCACTTTGCTTCTCTTTGCGATATTTCAAGCTAGCACCTTTCAATTCTTTTCTTTTGTAACTAAGTTTTGCCTTTGCAAGCTATCAACTTTTTGTTTGCAATGAGCTAGTAATTTTTGTAAAATTTGCAACACTTTAAACATGCAAGCTAATAAGTTAAAAATGTGTAACTTTGTAATTTCTTTCTTTTCTTTTGAGAAGTGCAAGCTTACAAGTTTTACTTCCTTTGTATGCTAACAATTTGCTTTCATTTGCAATGCACAAGTTAGTAAACACTTCTCCCCCTTTGTCAATGTCAAAAGAAAAGAAGGATTAATATTTTAGTCAAATAATTTTGCACAAGATTCAATAATTGGTAACAAAAATGCTAGTAATTTTGTTGAAAAAGTGAAGTTGAGCAAAATTTTTGCCACTCTTGAGATAGCAACTTTTTGCTTCTCAATGTTCAAGCTAGCAAACTTTTCTCTTTTGATGCACAAGCTAGCAATCTAACTCTCCCTTTATTATTGTCGAAAAGAAGGTAGGAACCAATGATATAGACTTTTACATCAATTGTAAATTTGCATCAATCAATATTTCAATCTTCACATGATGCATACAAGGCAAAAATGCAAAGAAATCATATCATGAAGGATATCAATATGAAAAATCAACAAGGTTCAATGCCAAAAGATATCATTCATGATTCATAACTTTCTTTTTAGTAAGATGAAGACCAAGATTCGTAAGTATTCTTTTTAGAAGTATCAAGATCATGATTCATAAATATTTTCTTTAACATCAATTTTCAATTCATGATGAAGGGTATACATCCAAAACATATCAATATCAAGTCATGATTCATTTGAACATATCATTTCATTCATAAAAGAATCATATGAGAACATGTTTCATGCATAAAAATTCTCATCAAGATCACCTTTCAAAAAAAATATCAAGATATCAAGATCATGAAAAAGAAATTTCAAGTAAAGAATCAAAAAATTATTGATTCATGCATTCAAATTATCATTACTCATCATATGTAGTTTTTATTAAAAAAAATCATCAAACATGATTCAAAACATTCATCATAATCCATTCAAATCATCGAATCATCAAAATAACTATAATAGTTTACGAGATTCATAAAATATCATAAATAAAATCATTAATCTTGATAAGATAGGAAATGCATTGTGTTTCAATTTATGTGATTCTTCTTACAAGCATGCCTTTGTCTTTAATAAAAACAAGTGTCAATCATTCAAGACGGAAAGACAAATTTCATAAAAAAGATCTTCAAGTCGAAAAATATAATATATTAAGCATGCGGCATCTTCCAAAAAAATTGATTCAAGAGATTCTTAACGTGCATAGATGTGTATCATGTTTAAAATCAAAACACAAGTTTCATCATCAAAACCATCAAGATCAAATGCATCAAACATAAAACATCATGATAGTACATTTTCTCATTTTTATGTGTTTCAATTTAAGTGATTTGATCTTTCATAGGAATGTTCAAAATTTCTTTATACGAAAGCCAAGTATCATCATATAAATCTGAAACAAAGTTTCATCAAAACCATCAAGACCAAAAAACACATCATTCCAAAACATAGGATTTCAAATTATAAAATCAAGCATGATAAAAACATTTTCATTAAATCATCAAACTTTTCAAGCATCATTTCAATTCTAATATTCTTTCTTTCATTGTTATTAGTTATAACAAGATTTTTTCCTCCTTATATGATTCTAGCTTAGTGTTAAAAATCAATGGACATGCTCAAATTTTTACCAAAATTATACATCATTTTATAAGTCCGAAAAGCAAGTTTCGTCATCACAATATAACACCTTATAAGATCATTACTTCAAAAACTCATGCATGATATAAAATCATGTTTAGAACCTAAAAGCAATATAAAACATTAAGATACGCATACATGGATTAATCCTATTAGGTGTACAAGCATTATCACAAATCATGCGAGTATTATTTTAATTTTTTTCAAAAATACCAAAAAGAAAAGCATGATAATAATTTTTTGAAAACAATTTTTATTTCCTACAAACTAAATCATGCAACTCATAAAAAAACATCATGTAATTTCATAAAGCAAGGGGGTTTTGGTCGAGTTGCTTACCTTGGAGTTGAAGGCCGTCAAAGCATAGTTTGCATCTTCATCTTCTTTGCACATTTTTTTCTTCTTCACTTTTGTGTAATCATCTTTGGAGCTCTCTAACTTCTTGTGTTCATAACAAGAGTTGGTGTTCTTTTTAAGCTCATTTGTGTTTTTCAATTCTTATTTAATGAACTTATTAAATTTCTTAGTCAAAAGTTCAATGTCCTTAACATTGTTCTCATCACTTGAGTCACCACTCAAGCGGCATTCTCTTGTGCGAAGTGCCAAATCCTTCATGTTCTTTTGAAGGTAGTTTTCATATTCATCAAGTTCAAGAGTCATTTCATAGGTCACTAAAGACCCATTTAGTTCTTCAAGTGAATAAACATTCAAATCTTTAGACTTTTGTATAGCCATTATTTTGGATCCCAACTCTTTGGAAGGGATCTTAAAATCTTGTTAATGAGATCAAAACTTGAAAAAGATTTATCAAGACTTTTTAAACTATTGACGACATCCATGAAATGGGTGTACATATCACCAATAGTCTTGCTTGGTGCCATTTGAAAAGCTCAAAATCGTGCATTAGAAGGTTTACTTTTGAGTCTTTAACTCTACTAGTGCCTTCATGTGTAATTTTAAGAGTGTGTTAAATATCAAAAGCTATTTCTCAAGTAGAAATATGATTAAAATCTTATTAATGAGATCAAAATTTGAAAAAGATTTATCAAGACTTTTTAAACTATTGACGACATCTGTGAAATGGGTGTACATGTCACTGATAGTCTTGCTTGGTGCCATTTGAAAAGCTCAAAATCGTATGTTATAAGGTTTACTTTTGAGTCATTAACTCTACTAGTGCCTTCATGTGTGATTTTAAGAGTGTCAAATATCAAACTCTATTTCTCAAGTAGAAACATGATTAAATTTGATTTTGTCCAAAGAACAAAATAAGACATTCATAGCCTTTGTATTTAACAAAAAAGATTTTCTCTAAATCCGACCATTCGTTCATCGGTTTAGATGGTAGTTGAAAATCATTTTTAATGACATTTTATAAATCCAAATTCATAGAAAGCAAGAAAACTCTTATTCGAGTTTTTCAATAAGTGTAATCCACCTTGTTGAACAATGGAGGACGGATGATCGAAAAACCCCCTTGAAATCCAAAAAGAGCCATTTTTCTTAGGTGTGAATCCAAAAGAGAAATATCGGGCTCTAATACCAACTGTTAGGATTAGTTTGACACTAAGAGGGGGGGGGGGGTGAATTAGTGCAGCAGTTAAAAATAATAAGTTTACATAATTTTAAAAAATCCCATACGATAAAAATCATGTTTCGACTAAAATCGATTATGTTGAATCTCGAATTTTGATGATGAAACTAATTGATCATGTTTAGTTATCTAACTGCATTTTGAGATACGCAAGTCTACTCTCGATCAGGATTAAATAATTGACATAGGATGAATCAGCGTTACGCCAGAGGAATTCTCGTCAAGAGATTGGACATCGAGCTGGAGGTCTGGTTGATGATTGGCAGAAGGCTTTGGACAAAGAAATCAGGCATCGGGCCAAGAAGAGCAGAGTTGATCCAAGAAGATCAGGGTTGTAGGTGTCAACTGCTGATTAGGCAACAGGCCGCAAGAGAGGATAATGCATCGAAGAAACGGACAAAGTGCTGATATGCCAATGACGTGCCGGGTGACATTTCGATTAAGCATTATAATAATTATCTAGATTGAATTAGGATTAAGGACTACTTGGGTTGTAATTGGGCTAACCTAGTTAGGGGCCAATTGGGCCCGTACTCGGACAAGTTTGGGCTGGACTTATTGAATCTCGGATTTTGATGATGAAACTAAGTGATTTTGTTTTGTTTATTTAACTGCGTTTTAAGTCATGCAGGTCTACTCGATCAGGATTAGATAGTTGACACAGGAGGAATTGACATTGCGCCAGAGGAACACGTAAGGATATTGGATGTCATGCCGGAGGTCCGATCGATAATCGGCAGAAGGCTTCGGACGTCCTGCATCGAGCCAAGAAGAGCGGGTTGCGTCAAGGATATCGGAGCTGTAGAAGTCAATTGTTGATTGGGCAATGGACCGCAAGAGACGACGGTGTGCCAAAGAATCGGACAAAGCGCTGATAGGCCAATGACGTGCCAGGCAACAGAATGTCAATTCGCATTGTAATTGTCTAGATCAAATTAGAGTTTTTGTCTTGTGTGTGCAGGATTAACTACGATAATAATGAAGACATAAAGTAAAGAAAAGTACCGGAGTTAAGTGTGATGAAATCGTTGGGAGTTCAAGAGTTCGACGGAAGTCCGAAGATTCATCGAGTGCTATCGGAACTGGTCAAGAACGAGTAGGGAACTTGCCGAAGGATTTTTGGAAGTTCGTTGAAAGGTTCATCAGAAGTTCGCGGAGCTCATTGAGAAAGATCGGAGCTTGCTGAAGAAGCTCGTCGGAACTCGCCAAGATCATCGTGAAGTCCAGGAGCTTGCTGGGTATTCACAAAATGGTGTCCGAGGGATCGTTGGAAGACCACCGGAAGTTTACCGGAAGCTCGCCGGAAGCTCACCAGACTAAGTCTTGACTTGCCAGACTTTGTTATAGCTTAGGAATGTCTTTAAAATTCATAGTTAGCAAGTTAATTTGGGTTAGGATTAGGTGTTAATCCTATAACCCAAGTAGGGGCCAACTGGGCCTGATAACAGACTGGTTTGGGTCGAGTTTAAGGCCCAACCAAGTGTGCTGGACCTGTCTGGCGATGGCACCACCAGACTGGGGTGGTGGCACCACCCAGGTCCAGCAACCCAAGTGGTTTGGGTAGTGGTACCGCCCAAACTAGGTGGTTGTACCACCTGGGGCAGAGTGCCCGAGCGGTGGCACCATTGGTTGGGCAGTGGTACCGCCCAATACATTGACCGTGTTAGTGTGTTAGGCGGTAGTACCACCAAGTACATTGACAAGGTCAAAAATCCTGGGTGGTGGTATCACCCAACACTGGCGATGATACCGCCAGTAACTTGGAAAACCGAGATGATTCAAATTTGGGCTCCAAATTTGAATCCTCTTGAGGTCTATAAATGCCCCTCTCATCCCTGGTTAAAATATACAAGTACATACACTTTGAAAGTAGAGAAACTTTGTTTAAATCTCTAGAAATCCTCTCCTCTAGTCCTTACTTATTTTCAAGTTAAAAATAGAGGAGTGAGTGCTTGTAAGGGTTGCCTCCTAAGCCCGTCAAAAGGAGAGTACTGTAAGGGAGTTGGTCCTCGCCCGTTGGAAGGAGGACACCTAGTGGAAAGTTGGTGGCCTCAAGAGAAGAGAAATCGGGAGTAGACGTAGGTCATATGACTGAACCACTATAAATCAGTTTACATTTATATTCTTACAATTTACTTTACTGCAAACCATTTTATTTTACTACAATCATCCGACTTCTTCTTTATCCTCTCACAATCACTTCTGATACGTTTTTTAATGAAATATCCTTTTATCGTATGAAGTTTTCGAAAGCATTATTTTAATCATTGAAATTTGTCGTCTTTATCCATTGCACTAATTCACCCCCCCTAGTGCCACTCTCGATCTCAACAATTGGTATCAGAGCCACGTTATTTCTCATTCGGGTTCACACCCACGAGAAATGGCACTTCATGGCTTTCAAGAGGGTTTTTCGATTGTTCGTCCTCCGTTCTTTAATGGGTCACACTGCATTTATTGGAAAACTTGAATGAGAGTTTTTTTGATTTCTATAAATTTGGATTTATGGAGAGTTATTGAAAATAGTTTTCAACTTCCCTCTAAACTGACGAATGAATGGTTAGATTTGGAGAAGAAATATTTTTCTTTAAATGCCAAGGCTATTAATGCCTTATTTTGTGCTCTAGATAAAACTGAATTTAATTGGATTTTAATGTTTGAAACGGTTTTTTAATATTTGGCACAAACTTGAAGTCATACACGAAGGAACGAGTAGAGTCGAAGACTCGAAAGTTAATATTTTGATGCACGATTTAGAGGTTTTTCGAATGCAACCAAGCGAGACTATAGGTAACATGTATACCTATTTCACGGATGTTTTCAAAAATTATATCATGCTTTTCTTTCTAGTGTTTTTGAAAATTAAAATGATACTTGCATAATTTGTGATATTGCCTAAGATTAATCCATGATTGTATATCTTGATGATTTCGGCTTTTATGCTTAATGATTTTATGGTATCATGCAATGAGGATTTGAAGTAAAGTTACTTCAAAAACTTCTATCTTAGATTAATGGTCTTAATCCTTTTTATGATGAAATTCTTAGATGATGCATGTCTTCATGAAATCAAATTGCAAAACTAAAAGTTCTAACCCACATTGCTATCATTTTTTTAAAATGAAAGTAACATGGTTTTGATAATGATTTCGAATGATGCTTGACTTTTGTGTGAAAATGTGAACATGCTTATATGAGGTCAACCACATAAAATAAAACACATAAAAATTGAAGATATGATATCATGATGTTTTATTTTTGATGTGATTTGTCTTGATGGCTTTATGATGAAACTTATGTCTCATTTTTAAATGTTGATACATGAATCTAGTAGAAAAAGACGAGAGCATGCTTATATGTAAACCATCTCCGTTGCTCTTAATAAAATTTTTGAATGAAAGATTTTGATGCATTTATTTTGATGATCTTTATGACAAAATTAGTTTCAAACAATTTAATTATCATGACTTTTTGTTTGATGTTGCTTAATGGTTTTTCAGATTTATAAAATGATGCATGATTTTAGCAAAAATTTGAGTTTGATTATAGAGATCTCACACCAAGCTTGAATCATGTAAGATGGTAAACATCTTGTTATAGCTAACAATAATGAAAGAAAGAGCTTTAGAATTAAAATGATTTTGATGATATTTTTTTTTTAAAAAATCATGTTTGATAACGATATAAATGAAAATGTATGTGTATCTTGATGGTTTTAGATCGGTCTTTGGTTTTAAACATGATGCACATCTTCTATACTAAAAATAATTCGCATCAAATTAAAATATATAAAAATGGAAAATTACACTATCATGATGTTTTATGTTTGATATGTTTTGTCTTGATGGTTTTGATGACAAAACGTATATTTTTGAATTTATATGATGATGGCTTTCACATAAATATTTGAACATACCTTACGAAATCATACTTGATGATGAAAATGTTAAATGTATGTATATGATTTTGGTTTTTGACTTGATGCTTGGTTTTTGTACAAGAAATTTGAACATTTCTATGTAAGACCAAATTGCATGAATTGAAACACATAAATGAGGAACGTTTTTGTAAAAATTTCCTATCCTTAAAGTTTTGGGAAATTTGTCAAAATTGAATGAGTTAAAAAAAATGATGAATATCATGACAATAATAGTTTGTTATTATTTTATGATATCATGCATGAGGATTTGAATGTGTTATATCTTGATGACGAAACTCATGTTTTGGTTTTAAACATGATACTCATTTTTTAAAATATGAGCTCACTTATATGAAACAAACAACTTAAAATGAAACACATTTTCATGTTAAATCGAATTTTAGCTGGAAGATGCCTTATATGAAATGTGCTATATTTTTTTTGGCTCTTGATGATCTTTTTTATGAGATTTTGCCTTTACATCTTGAACTTGCAGGCTTATCTCTATTTGATTTTAAAAGACAAATGCATGCTTAGACGAAATGAATGCAAATCACTAAAAGAGAAATGCATGTTTCTTGAACATCTTTCTTTCTCTAAAGTTTCAGATTTTTCAAATAAAAGACAAGTGATAAATTCATTTATAATATTTTGTGAATCAATTGAATTATGGATGAGATTTTGATGATGTGTTAAAAGATTCACTTAAAAAGAAAATACTTTTCCCATCTTATCGAGATTAATGATTTCATGATATCTTATGAATCTCGTAAATTATAAAAGTAATTTTGATGATTTCATTATGAGTTCGGAGTTGATGAATTGAACTAGAATGATTTCTTTTAATGATTCTTGACTCTTTTCTTAATCTCTTGGAATCATAACTTGACATTTATGAATCAAGATGCATGAAACAAATTGTTCTCTTTGCTATTTGATACCAAATGAATTATGATTGATATCATTGCTATTATACCTCCTATGATTCATATTGTAGAAATTTTTTTTATAAATCATGATACAATAAGAATTCCTATGCATGAATCAAGTTGCTCTTTGTGCTATCTTTTCTCAAATAAATCATGTTCTTCTTGAGCCTTGATATCATATCCTTCATGAGATAGAAATGACATGATTTCTTTGCCTTGTATGTCTTTTGTGATGATTTGAACATTAATGTAAAACAAGATTTGTATTCTTCCATTTCCATTTATTTCTTTCTTTAAAGACAAAAAGGGGAAAGAAAACATGTTAGCATTTATAATCATGACTTGAACTTGATTTCTTGGACTTATAACTTTTGGTATTCATGAAATGATTTTATTTATGCCTTGAATGCATCATGAAATGATTGAAATATTGATTGATGCAATTTTTTTTATCATTGTATTTCCTCCCTTCTTTTCAACATTGACTAAAGGGGAAGAGAAAATATGCTAGGATGAATGATAAATTGTAATTCAAATTGTCATGATTAATTTTTGTCATGTTAGCTTGAATGTTAAATTTATATTCATGACTTCAATTTTGATGATTAAAAATTGATGAAATTTGCTTTATGATGAATCATTGAATCATAATTTTGATACTTCCTAAATGGAATAATTATGAATCATGAATGTAAATTTTTGATACCCCATTGATCTCTTGATAAATATTTATCTTTGTTGATTGTCATAATTTCTAAATTCATGTAAAGGGAAAAGAATTATACTCTTCCCTTCTTTTTGACAAAAACAAAGGGAGAGAAAATTTATTGCTAGCTTGCACACTTTAATGAAAAATTTGCTAGCTCGATCATTGCAAAGAACTTGCCATCTTGGTCATTTCAAAATTGCTACCTTGCAATTTCATGAGAAGCTAAGAATTGCTATCTCAAAGGATGCAAATATTATTATCTTGCCTATCCCAAGAAAGGGAAAATGCAAAACTTAGAAAATTTACATTCCTACACTTGCTATGCTTCTATACTTGTAATGAAAATTTAACTTACATGTTTATAGTGATTGCATACTAAGGAAGCAAAAGTGCCATCGTGAAAAACTAAGTGCAAACTTACACATCTCAAGAAGCAAGTGATGGATGGCTATGCTTGAAATCCTTAAAAAACTTGCTATGATTGAATGTTGTAAATCTAGCTTATATGTTGACTAGCATATCTTTTAAATAGCTAGAGCAACTTCTCCTTTTTGTTGATGACAAAGGGGGAGAAATAGA
Source organism: Musa beccarii (assembly GCA_024322285.1). NCBI lineage: Eukaryota > Viridiplantae > Streptophyta > Magnoliopsida > Zingiberales > Musaceae > Musa > Musa beccarii. Next base: position 27,716,456 of record CM044394.1, read on the forward strand.
TTGATGTGATGATATCATGCAATGTGTGATGTTTTGAATATTTTATATATTTGCATGATATTTTTGTTGACATGATATTTAATACATGTTGCTTGGATTTGGGTTAATCTAAGTATTCTATTAATGTCATATTGATAGGGGGAGTTTGGTTAAACTCCGGGGAGTTAAGGTTAACTCCGTCAGTTATCAATTAGTTGTCATCATAAAAAAGGGGGAGATTGTTGTATCTTGAATTTTGATGATAAAAATAATTGATTATGTTTTGTTATTTTAACTGTGTTTTAAGTCACATAGGTCTACTCGATCAGGATTAGATAGTTGATGCAGGAGGAATTGACATTGCGTTGGAGAAACACGTTAGGATATTGGATGTCATGTTAGAGGTCCGGTCGATAATCGGCAAAAGGCTTCGGACGTCGGACATCAAGCCAAGAAGAGCGGGTTGCGCCAAGGATATCAGGGTTATGGAGGTCAACCATCGATTGGGCAATGGACTGCAAGAGAGGACGGTGTGCCGAAGAATCAAACGAAGCACCTATAGGCCAATGACGTACTGGGCAACAGAATGTCAATTCATGCTGTAATTGTCTAGATCAAATTAGAGTTTTTGTCTTGTGTGGGTAGGATTAACTATAATAATGATGAAGGCATAAAGCAAAGCAAAGTGTCAGAGTCAAGTGCGATGAAATCATTGGGAGTCTGAGAGTTCGATGGAAGTTCGAAGATTCATCGAAATGCTATCGGAACTGGTCAAGAACGAGTAGGGAACTTGCCGAAGGGTTTTTAGAAGTTTATCGAAAGGTTCATCGGAAGTTCACGGAGCTCACTGAGAAAGATCGGAGCTTACCGAAGAAGCTTGTCAGAACTTGCCAAGATCCTCATGAAGTCCAGGAGCTTGTCGGGTGTTTGCAGAATGGTGTCCAAGGGATCATCGAAAGACCACCAGAAGTTCATCGAAAGCTCGTCGGACTAAGTCTTGACTTGTCAGACTTTGTAATAGCTTAGGAATATCTTTAAAATTCATAGTTATCAAGTTAATTTTAGTTAAGATTAGGTGTTAATCCTATAACTCGAGTAGGGGCCAATTGGGCCTGATAACAGACTAGTTTGGGCCAAGTTTAAGGCCCAACCAAGTGTCTTGGACCTATCTGATGGTGGCACTGCCCATGTCTAGCAACGAAGGTGGTCTGAGCAGTGTTACTATCCAGACTATGTGGTGGTACCACCTGGGGCAGAGTGCTTGGGCGGTGGCATCGTTGTCTGGGTGGTGGGACCGTCCAGTACACTGACCATGTTAGTTTGTCAAGCGGTGGTACTGCTAGGCTGGGCGGTGGTACCGCCTAGTACACTAACAAGGTCAAATGCCTGGGTGATGGTACCGCCCAGCACTGGCGGTGGTACCGCTAGTAACTTGGAAAACTAAGATGATTCAAATTTGGGCTCCAAATTTGAATCCTCTTGGGGTCTATAAATACCCCTCTCATTCCTAGTTAGAATATACAAGCACATACACTTTGAAAGTAGAGAAACTCTATTTAAATATCTAGAAATCCCCTCATCTAGTCCTTACTTGTTTTCAAGTTAAAAAAAGAGGAGTGAGTGCTTGTAAGGGTTGCCTCCTAAGCCCGTCAAAAGGAGAGTACTGTAAGAGAGTTGGTCCTCGCTCGTTAGAAGGACACATAGTAGAAAGCTAATGGCCTCAAGAGAAGAGGAATCGGGAGTGGACGTTGGTCGTATGACCGAACCACTATAAATCATTTGCATTTATATTCTTGCAATTTACTTTACTACAAACCATTTTATTTTACTACAATCATCCGGCTTCTTCTTTATCCTCTCATAATCACTTCTGATACACTTTTTAATGAAATATCCTTTTATCGTACGAAGTTTTCGAAAGCATTATTTTAATTATCGAAATTTATCGTCTTTATCCGCTACACTAATTCACCCCCCATCTTAGTGCCGCTCTCGATCCAACAGGACTCAAGGCCCAAACAGGTTTGTTGAACCCTGTTTGGCGGTGGCACCGCCAGACTGAGGCGGTGTTACCGCCTGGGTTCAATCTCCCAGGTGGTCTGGGCGGTGATACCACCTAGACTGGATTGTGCTACCACCCTAGGGCAGAGTGCCTGGGTGGTGGTACCACCCAGTACACTAACCATGTCAGTATGCCAGGCAGTGGTACCGCCAGTATCCCTGAAATCTGGGATGGCTCCAAATTTGAATCCTCTTGGGGTCTATAAATATTCCTCTCATCTATGGTTGAAACACACACAAAACCTGAGAAAGAAAAAGGAAAAACTCTGTTGTAATAGTATCAAAATCTTCCCTCTAAGCTTTAAGTGTGATCTAGTCTAAGAGAAGAGTGAGAGGCCTTGTAAGGGTGACCTCCTAAGCTTGTCAAAAGAAAAGTGCTGTAAAAGGGAGTCAATCCTTGCCCGTTGGAAGGAGGATACATAGTGGAAAGCCGATTACCTCAAGAGAAGAGGATTCGGGAGTGGACGTAGGTCATATGACCGAACCATTATAAAAATCTGGGTTTGCATTTATATTCTTGCAATTTATATTTCTGCAAACCATCCTTATTCCTCTGCCTCTCCTTCTTAAAATCAGCTTTAAGTTTAAATCTTTATATCCTTTCAATACGTGCAATCGAAATTGGTTTTCTTTGAAACGTGTTTTCAACATACGAAGTTTTCGAAATCATTTTAAATCACCAAAATTTATCATTATTTACCACTATACTAATTCACCCCCCTCTTAGTACCTCTCTAGATCCCAACAATTAGTATCAGAGCTTTGTTATTTCTCTTTCGGATTCACACCTGTAAGAAATGGCTCTTCATGGCTTTCAAGAGGATTTTTCAATTGTTTGTCCTCCGTTGTTTAACAGTTTGGACTACACTTATTGGAAAACTCGAATGAGAGTTTTTTTGATTTCTATGAATTTGGATTTATGGAATATTATTGAAAACGGTTTTCAACTTCCCTCTAAACCAATGAACGAATGATCGGATTTAGAGAGAAAATCTTTTTCTTTAAATGCAAAGGCTATGAACGCCTTATTTTGCGCCTTAGACAAAAATGAGTTCAATCATATTTCTAATTTTGAAATGGCTTTTGATATTTGGCAGATGCTTGAAATCATGTACGAGGGAACTAGTAGAGTCAAAGACTCGAAAGTGAACCTCTTATTGCATGATTTTGAGCTTTTCTGAGTGATACCAAGCGAAACTATCGACATGTACACCCGTTTCACGGATGTCGTCAATAACTTGAAAAGTCTTGGTAAATATTTTTTGAATTTTAAACTCACTAACAAGATCTTAAGATCCCTTCTACAAAGGTGGGATTCTAAAATAACGGTGATACAAGAAACTAAAAATCTAAATAAATTTCCATTGGAAGAACTAATCGGGTCATTAATAACCTATAAAATGAGTTTCTTAGCACTCGATGAACACATGAACCACCTTCCAAAGAACAGGAAGGATTTGGATCTCTGAACTATAAAATGCCACTTGAGTGATGACTCAAGTGATGAGGACAATGAAAAGGACATTAAACTTTTAATCAATTTTAACAAGTTCATTAAATAAAAATCAAAAATAAAAAATAAACTTGAATGGAGGAAGAGGCCAAAGAAGAGGAAGGCACCCAAGGGCGAATCAAGTAAAGAAGAGGCAAATTAGGCTTTGATAGATTTCGTCAATGAGGTAAGTAACTCACCCATTATGCTTTTACCTTATTTTGAAATTACATGATATTTTTCATGAGTGCTTAATTTAGATAGTAGGAAATAAAAATTTATTTTCAAAAATTATATTATGCTTTTTTTCTAGTATTTTTTAAAAGTAAAAATTATGAATGATAATTACTTAATTTGTGAAATGCATAAATTCCATGTATGCTTTCCGTATTGGATTTCAGTCTTAAACTTAATGCATATCTATGTATGTTATTCTTGAAAGTGTGTTAATGATAATTGCATCTCATGCTTGTACACCTAATAAGATAAAATCAATGAACATCTATCTTGATGACTTTACATTTTCAAACTATGCATGATGAGTGAATCTTATGTGTTAATGCTTGGCTTTCGTATAAAAATTTTGAAGATGCTTTATGGTATTATGCTTGATCTTTAATTTTTTTTGTATCATGCTTAATGAGGAATTGAAGTAATGAAAATTGAAATCCTACATTTTGGAATAATGTGTTTTTAGACTTGATGGTTTTTATGACAAAAATTATTTTTTAGATTTATAAAATGATGCATGATTTTAGCAAAAAATTAAGCATTGATCATCTTGTTATAACTAATAAAAGAAAGAATTAAAATGATTTTGATGATGCATTATGAAACCATGCTTAATGATTGTATCATGCTTGATGACTTGAAATCTCACATTTTGAAATAATGTGTATGATGAATCCATGAATCTTAATAGTTTTGACAATGCTTTTGGTTTTAAAGATGATGCATAACATTTTCATATGAAAAATTTGAACATTTCTATGAAAGATCACATCACTTAAATTGAAACACATAAAATTAGAAAATGCACTATCATGATGATTTATGTGTGATGCATTTGATCTTAATGGGTTTGATGACAATACTTATGTTTTGGATTTAAACTTGATACTCATCTTTTAAAACATGAGCACACTTATATGAAACAAATAACTTAAAATAAAACACATGTATGATGAGTGACTCTCACATTTTGAACTAATGTGTATTTGGTCTTAATCATTTTTACAATGAATTTTTATATGACGTGTTATATCTTTCAATTTTAAAAATCTTGTTGATGGTTTTTGTCTTTACGTCATGAACTTCCATGCTTATCTCTATTTGACATTAAAAGACAAAAGCATGCTCAAATGAAATGAATCATAAAATGGAAATGCATATTTCTTGAAATCTTTCTCTCTAGAGTTTTTTGATTTTTTCATAAAAGATAAGTGATGAATTCATTTATAATATTTTGTAAATCACTTGAATTATGAATGAGATTTTGATGATGTGTTAAAAGAATCACTTAGAAGGAAAATGCTTTTCCCATCTTATTGAGATTAATGATTTCAAGATATCTTATGAATCTCATAAATTATGAAAGTAATTTTGATGATTTGTTTATGAGTTCGGAGTTGATGAATTGAACTAGAATGAGTCTTATCTATATCCTGATCTTGATAACTTGAGTTTTTTAAGATCTCTTACTCCATACTCTTTTATGACTCTCTCATGTTATTGAAGAAAAATGCAAGTGAATAATAAATTGTCTTCTCTTGACTTTTCGATGCTAAACTTGAGAAAATGTGCTTTGATGATTGAAACATTGCATGCGTAATTTGATTTTTGTAAAAGAAAATACCTAGGGAGATCGTATATCCCTGAATCCTTGCAGATCTGTAGGAAGGATGAAGGAGGTCAAGTGTCCTCCTCTCTAGTGGTATCCACACGGCAGGGACTACGTTGATGCACCTCTTTGGAGAGAGGAGAACAAAAGGTGGCTACTAAAAGAAACCCTCAACCTATAAAGCTTTGGTTCCCTCCTATTTATAGAGGCCCCCTATAAACCCTAATGGATCTTGTGTTATTGGGTATTGGATCTCATCCAATTACCTAAGCCTCTTAGATTAATGGGGCTCTACTCAATAATCTCTTATTAGCAATTATTGAATCTCTTCTTAGGATCTAATAATTCAGGGGCTTAATGGATATCCAATAAGTTAGGGGCTCTAGCGGATATCTCATATTCGAACCTCTACTCATCGCAACACCTACCATATGTGTGTGACCTTCTAGGCCCAATATAGAGCTGGCTGTGAATCATACTTGTCAGAACTCATTCTGACTTAGTAAATTATTATCTCTATAATAATTCACCCAACTCATCAATTGCGAATGTACTAGGCCACTATGCTGCAGCCCCTAGACGATACAGGAGAATCCAATTCTTTAGACCTATATATCCTCAGTAACCATATATCTATAGTCCATTATCCATCTAATATCCCAAAGACCCTATACCGGGCATGGTGCTGTCAAGCCCATACGGTCTCTCCTCGAGTCTTGCTCTTGTCGGATTCTCCCAAGAACTCTTTCTCTCTCAATCTGAATAACCTTGGTGAAGGATTTGTTCAAGCAAGAATACATGGGATATTCCTCTCATGATACCGAGAGTGGATGATCCTCTATTGACACTCAATAGCTCTCATATGGTTGGCTACCACTCCCAATAACCGGTTGTACTAGATCTGGAACTTTCCAAACCTATAAGTCCGGTATCAAAGAGTGGAGTACTCATACAGGACATCCTTGGTGTCTCAAGTCTAAGGACCAGATACACTACTAGGACTACGGAATCGTTGTTTGACGTGAGGTATCAATAATCATCCAACATTCCATAGGTGAATCAATCAGTGAACTCATTCCTCAATGAGCACTTGCACTGTACTCTTAGTGTCCCCACACAAGTAGCTATGACACCAGCCACCTCCATTATATGGACAGGTATATAGCATACTAATCTATCCGGTTATCTCGATGCCCTTCTCGAGTAACCTATGACCAGGATAATTGAGGGTTTGTGTTTAAAGGTGAATTGGTCTCATTATCGTGATCTCATCACGATCCGATTCCCATTGCATAGATCCAAGGACATCATAATATATACAACACGCAAGATAAAGTAATAAAACGCCTAATAATACGTAAAGAGAAAAAGTGCATATCAAGTCACAAGTGTCATCACTCATGTGATTGGCTTGCAGGGCACATATGATTAGTAATCTCCCACTTGACCTAAAGCCAATCACTAACATGTCTGATCCCCATCAGACTTTTGTGACACTCAAAGACAATCTGAGTCAATGGCTTTGTTAGTGGATCTGTAATGTTATCTTTGGATGGAACTCTTTCCATTACTACATCTCTTCGGGCCATGATCTCTCTAATAAGCTAAAACCTCTTCAGAATATTTCTGATAAGACTCAGGTTCCCTAATTTAAGTAATCGCCTTATAGTTATCACAATATAAGGGAATCGGCTCCTCACTACTCAGGACGACTCCTAGATCTATGATGAACTTTTTCATCCAGACTCCCTCCTTTGCTGCCTCTACCGCAGTAATGTATTCTGCTCTTGTGGTCGAGTCCGCAGTAGTGTCTTGCTTGGAACTCTTCTAGCATACTGCTCCTCCAATTAGGGTGAACACATACTATGAATTAGACTTGCTATCATCGACATCCGATTGGAAGCTCGAGTCCGTGTAGCCCTCAACCCTAAGGCTACTACTCCATATACCAGTAAAAGATTCTTAGTCCTTCTCAAGTACTTAAGGATATATTTTACTACTTTCTAGTGCTCCAAGCCTGGATCTGCCTGATATCTGCTCGTGACACTCAGAGCATGCGCTATATCAGGCCTGGTACATAGCATAACATACATGATAGATCCTATCGCTGAGGCATATGGTATCATATCCATGTGTTCCCTTTCTTCAGGAGTCTTTGGGGATAGACTCCTAGAAAGTGATATTCCATGTCTCATTGGTATGAGACCTCTCTTGAAATTTTTCATGCCAAACCTTTTGACAATGGTGTCTATGTACCTGGACTGGGACAAGCTAAGCATCATCTTGGATCTATCTTTATAGATCCATATCCCCAATATGCAGGATGCTTCCCCTAAGTCCTTCATGGAGAAGTGCCTAGATAACCAAGTCTTTACTGTGGAGAGCATTCCTACATCATTCTCAATGATCAGGATGTCATCCACATATAATACCAAAAAGGTAATAGTGCTCCCACTTACTTTCTTGCACATACAAGGCTCATCTTCATTCTTAACGAAGTCATAAGATCTGATCGCCTCATCAAATCTTATATTTCAACTTCGGGAAACTTGCTTCAGTCCATAAATGGACCTAAGAAACCTGCACACCTTATCTGGGGTTATCCCTGGACATGAATCCCTTAAGCTGTATCATATACACCTCCTCCTCGAGGTTGCCATTGAGGAATGCGGTTTGACGTTCATCTGCCAGATCTCATAATCATAGTAAGCTACAATTGCCAATAGAATTTGAATGGATTTTAGTATGGCTACAGGTGAGAAAGTTTCATCATAGTCAACACCTTACCTCTTACGATACCCCTTAGCTACTAGCCTTGCTTTATAGGTCTTTACCTTTCCATCTACTTAAATATTCTTTTTGAAGATCTACTTGTAGCCAATGGGTACAATACCCTCGGGTGCACCAACTAGGTTCCGAACCTTATTGGAGTACATGGAATCCATTTCTGAATTCATGACTTCTTGCCATTTCCTAGAGTCTATGCTCATAATAGCCTCCTCGTAGGTTTGAGGATCAATATCTTCAACATCCTCTCCTCTGATATATCCCACATATCTCTCAGGAGGATGAAATATTCTACCGGACCTATGTAAAGTTGGAACTTGTGTGCTAGGTACATGAACAGACACTAGCTGTGGAATGGTGCTTGAGCTAGGTTCTCCAACCTCGCTTAACTCTATCTTGCTCCCACTATCTCCACCAAGAATGTGTTCCTTCTCGAGGAACACTGCTCTCTTGGCTACAAAGACCTTTTCATCTTCAGGATGATAGAAATAATACCCATAAGTTTCCTTGGGGTATCCCATGAACTTACACCGTTTCGTCCTGGATTCCAACTTGTCGGGTTGTGGCTCTTGACGTGGGTAGGTGTTACGCCCCCGAATTATCACATTTAGGAGGTGTGATCCTGTCTTAAATCCATAATAATATAATTCATCAACAATTCAATCTAGGATCCATTCTAACAATTTGAGGATCGTAAGAACCATTCAAATCAATATTCACAATTCATCAACCTGTACATTTCATAATATCATACTCCACTTCCCTCAGAGATTCATAAAATCCAAAGCCAACTCAACTAAACATCAACCACAACACAAATCCATAATCGTAGAAATATATACAATCACAAAACATAATATTTATCGCAAGTTCATATCTTTATGCAATTTAAACTTATCATTCCATCAACATGAGCAGTCATTTAAACTTTTACAACACATAAGTGTCAACATATCCTTAACATTTCATCAGAAGTAAAGTATACTATACAACAAAAGACTTATCAACTAACAAAGATTAGCCCAAAAATCTTCTTGCCTTTCTTTACTTCAACCTAATTCTAGCTTTTCCGTGCATGACAAGCTAACCTGAAAAAAATTATATATAGCAATGGGGTGAGCATAAAGAGCTCAGTAAGCAACTAACATATCCATGGCGATAGGAGCAGTTCAAGCAGGCTTGGTATCAAAATACAAAAGCATAGCTACAAGTGTTCAATGAAATGCATCTCATTTGATATAAAATCACAAAGGGTTATCTCATTTGAAACCGGCATTATACATAACAATAGGAGAAAGGAAATTGGAGCATTTCATTAGCAAAAGAAGCATTTAGGTACATATCAAAGGTGTAAGAGTGTTTGGGAGCATAACAATGATATACGAAGCACTTCAAAGTATAACAAGTGAACCGAATAACAAAAACAAGCTTGTATGTCATTTTTGATGTAGCATGCATTCCATTTTATCCAAAGCATAAATATAATCTCGTAAGCAAAGCTTTAGATATCATATCAAATAAACATAGAGGGTGCTGTGGGACCACATTCATAACGTGATTCATCCATTTCTGGATGACCACTAAACATTAGTCTCCCACGTTTGGGAGCTCCATCCACCCACGTCTGAGTGAAGTCAATGGGGCCGGCAGAGCAATCGCGGGCTCTAAGCATAACTCCCTTTACCATTTCTGGCAAAGGTTCACATTATCCCATAAGACACCAGAGTACAAAAGGGTAGTATGAACAATAACATTGGCACATTTCGGAAGCACATGCGGAACAACGAAAATATGCGTATGCCTTTACGAAACAAGATAATGTAAACATGAACATTACATAATAGATTTTAGGTATATAAACAAATTTTAGGATGAACAATACAAGAATTCTCAAAGGACCGTTATAAAGCTCAATTGACGAAGAATTTAGCAGAAGTTAGATTTCCAATAGGATGAAACTTGAATAGGCAAATCTCAACTAAATTTCAGGTCTGACAGAAATTGAGTGATACATTTCCTGAATTGTTTGAGTGACCAAATATATTCTAATTTACTCATAATAGGTGTCATTAGAAAGCTGTATCAAACTATTTTCAGATGAACTCAGATTTGTAAATTTTTAAGTTTCTAACAGAAAGTTACAACAAATAGAGTAAAGAAAGGTCAGAATTGATCATCTCTATTTTGCAGAATTGGTAGAATGAATTTAAACTGATGTTTTAGGGGGCAAACATACTTCAAAATTTCCAAATTTGGTGTCAAAAGAAAGATACATGAATCTAGTCTCCAAAGAATCAAAGTTTTCTTAATTCAGAATTTTCATCAGAGAGTTATGAGCTATTTAGTAACAGAAGGTTAGGAGCTATAGCATCTGTTTCACCGAATATATGAGGTCTATTCATTCATATATTTGGATAGACAAATTTGCACCAAATCTTTAAATTATTATGTCAAATGAAATCTCTATAAGTCTTCTTTCATATGAAAAAGGTTTCTCCTCAATCAGAATTTGGTACAATAAGTTATGTCCACATGAGTACTAAAAGGTCAAGAAATCCGAAAATTTCCAGATTCAGCATTTGATGTTTAAATGGCATAGATAACTTCAATTAAGCTACAATCATCCAATTTTTCTCAGAATCAAGATGAAACAAGGATCAAAATTTATCTCTAGGATGGGGTTAAAACACTTGCTTTACAAGAGTTTGATTCCCAACTCTCAAGAGTTGATGCAAAATCTTGAGCTAAGACAAAAGTTCTTCTCCTTCAATTCCTTCTCCTTCAATTCCTTCTTCTTCTCCTCTACGTTGGCAGCAAGCTTCTCATGTTAAGTTTTCCTTAACTCCATATCTATTTACTTAAATTTTAGCTAATGCAAGGATAGGTGGCAAGCATGCATGAGGAAAACATGTGTCATTCACCTAGTTAACACAAGTGGCTCATTCTTATGTTAGCTAATGCCACTTGTCCTCTCTTTTTCTTTCTTTCTTTCTTTTTTTTTAAACTGAATACCAATCTTTCATAAATCCTATATAATTGTTAATATTCACATTTTGGTCCCTAACACAAAACTTTCAATATAAAAATATTTAGTGCTAAAGAATTATTAAAAGAAATCCTCATATTTACAAATAAGTTCTTTTAAATTTTTTCAAAAATGAGGGATGTTACACTCTCCCCTCCTTAAAAGAAAATTTAGTCCTCTAAATTAGTCATACCTCTTTCGACGAAAAGATGAGGATAAGCTTTCTTCATTTCTTCCTCTAACTCCCAAGTCATTTCATTTGTAAAATGATGCTTCCAAATTACTTTAACCAGAGTAATGATTCTATTTCTTAAGATTTTCTCTTTCTTATCAATAATCCGAATGGGCTCTTCCTTGTAAAATAAGTCTTTCTCAATCACAATCGGCTCATACTCAATGACATGAGAGAGATCAGGTATATACTTTCTGAGCATTGAAACATGAAATATATCATGGATATGACACAATGATGGTGGCAAGGCAATCCTGTAAGCGACAAAGCCAATTCTTTCAAGGATTTCAAAGGGTCCAATAAACCTTGGGTTTAACTTTCCTTTCTTTCCAAATCTTACAACGCATTTAGAATGAGAGACCTTTAGGAATACAAAATCTCCTACTTGAACTCGATATCTCGTCTTCTATTGTCAGCATAGCCCTTTTGCCGACTCTGAGCGATCTTTAGTCTCTTTCTGATAACTTGAATCTTTTCAGTAGTCTCTTGTACTTTATCTGATGCTAACAGCTTTCTATCGCCAACTTCCTCCCAACATATAGGCGTTCTGCACTTTCGCCCATACAATGTTTCATAAGGAGCCATCTGAATACTCGAATGATAACTATTATTGTAAGTAAACTCAATAAGAGAAATATCTTTATCCCATTCACCTCTCCAATCCATAACATAGGCTCTAAGTAAATCCTCAAGTACTTGAATAGTTCTTTCAGATTGACCATCAGTCTGAGGGTGATGGGCAGTGATAAACTTTACTTCATATAGGCGTTCTGCACTTTTGCCCATACAATGCTTCATAAGGAGCCATCTGAATGCTCGAATGATAACTATTATTGTAAGTAAACTCAATAAGAGAAATATCTTTATCCCATTCACCTCTCCAATCCATAACATAGGCTCTAAGTAAATCCTCAAGTACTTGAATAGTTCTTTCAGATTGACCATCAGTCTGAGGGTGATAGGCAGTGCTAAACTTTACTTTGGTGCCCATAGAATCTTGTAATCTCCTCCATAATCTAGAAAGAAATCTGGAGTCTCTGTCCGAGATGATCTCCTTTGGGACACCATGAAGTCTTACTATTTCATCAACATACAAATCTGCAAACCTATCAAGGGAATAAGTCATATTAATTGGTAAGAAATGTGCCGATTTGGTTAACCTATCAATAATGACCCAAATAGCATCATGCTTTCTAGAGGTTCTGGGTAGTCCTAAAACAAAGTCCATTGTAATGCATTCCCATTTCTATTCAGGAATATCTAAGGGCTGTAACAAACCTCCAGGTCTCTGGTGTTCTGCTTTGATTTGTTGACATGTCAAACACCTTGAAACATATATTGCAATCTCCTTCTTCATGCCTTTCCACCAATAATGACTTTGGAAATCTCTATACATTTTAGTTTTTCCTGGATGCATGGTATACTTTGAATTGTGACCTTCTTTCAAGATTTGGTCCTTGAAATCTGGGTCATTTGGAACACATATTCTATCCCCAAATCTCAATAGGCCATCATCTGAAATTTGAAAATTCAACTTCAATCCCTTTTCAACTTCATTTCTCAAGTATATTAAATGTGGATCTCGTAGTTATCCTTCTTTAATTTGTTGAATGAGATCAGTTTGCACTTGGATAGAGGCCATTAACATTATTGAGTCTTGCCCTTTCCTCATTACATTCGAATCATAATTTCTTTCTAATAGCTTCCATTGTTTCACAACCAAACTAACCATAAAACTTGTAGATTTTCTACTAAGTGCATCAGCTACAACATTTGCTTTACCTGGGTGATAACGGATGGTACAATCATAATCCTTTAGAAGTTCTATCCATCTTCGCTGCCTCATATTTAACTCTTTCTGTGTAAAAATGTACTTTAAACTCTTGTGATCAGTAAAGATATCAAATGTCCACCCATACAAGTAATGTCTCCAAATCTTTAGAGCAAAGATGATTGCTGCCAATTCTAAATCATGAATCAGATAATTCAATTCATAGCTCTTCAGTTGCCTAGAAGCATAAGCAATTACTTTCCCTTCTTGCATTAAAACACATCCAAGACCCTTTCTTGAAGCATCAGTATAAATTACGAATCCTTCGTTACCACTCGAAATAGTGAGAATAGGGGCACTAGTCAATCTTCTTTTTAATTCTTGGAAACATTGCTCACAATCACCACTCCATTCAAATTTTACGTTCTTTTGAGTCAGTTTGGTGAGAGGATGAGCAATTTGAGAAAATCTCTCCACAAATCTCCTATAATAACCTGCCATGCCCAAGAAACTTCTAATTTCTGTTGCATTTGTTGGTACTTCCCAATTAACTACTGCTTCCACCTTCTTTGGATCAACAGATATGCCCTTTCCTGAAATCACGTGGCCTAAGAAAGCAATTTCCTTCAACCAAAATTCACATTTGCTAAACTTTGCATACAACTTCTTTTCTCTTAGTATGGATAATACATTTTTCAAGTGTTTCTCATGCTCCTGATTACTCCTTGAATATACTAATATGTCATCAATGAATACAATTACACAATTATCTAAGAGTGGCTGAAATATTCTGTTCATCAGTTCCATAAAAGCTGCAGGAGCATTAGTCAAGCCAAAAGGCATTACTAAAAATTTATAGTGACCATATCGAGTTCTAAAGGTTGTTTTTGGAATATCGTCCTTCTTGACCTTCAACTGATAGTAACCTGATCTTAGATCAATCTTGGAGAATATTTGAGCACCCTGCAATTGATCAAACAAATCATCAATCCTGGGTAGGGGATACTTGTTTTTGATGGTCACATGATTCAACCATCTATAATCAATACAAAGCCTCAACGTCCCATCCTTTTTCTTAACTAACAGCACTAGAGCACCCCACGGTGAGACGCTGGGTCGAATGAAACCCTTATCTAATAACTCTTGTATTTGCTTCTTCAATTCCTCGAGCTCGAGTGGTGCCATTCTGTAGGGAGGTTTAGATATTGGGGTCATCCCGGGGACTAAATCAATAACAAATTCACCTTCTCTGTCTGGAGGTATTCCAAGCAAATCCTCCGGGAATACATCAGGGAACTCTTTAACCACAGAAATTTCATTTAGGTGAGTTTCTTGTTCTGAATGCTCCTTTACATATATAATATAACAAAAACATCCTTTCTGCATAAGGCGTTGAGTTTGAAGTGCCGATATTAAGCAAGGAGGCAAATCATGCCTAATACCCTCAAAGTAGAAGATAGGCTAATTTGGTATGCAGAAAGTAATTATTTTTGTATAGCAATCAATACTAGCATGATAGGAAGATAACCAATCCATGCCCAGTATAATATCAAAACCTTGGATTTCTAGGAGTATCAAATCAGCAAGGAATTCATGTTCTCCGATAGAAATCAAACATGATGGATAAACCAAATTTGTAGTCAAGGAATCCCCAACAGCAGTAGATATGTGTAGCAAATAATCTAGTGGTTTAGGTTGAATACCCAAGTGACAAGCAAAATAGTGTGATACTAAAGATAAGTTGGAACCTGGATCAAAAAAAACTTTTGCATTTCTATTAAAAACATGTAGAATACCTTCATCCACTGATTTAGAGGCTCTGGAATCTTGTTCTGTGATAGCATAGACTCTAGCATGGGCTGTTGGCTTAGGGGGCTGTGGCTCTTTCTTCTTGTTTAGTGGGCAGTCTCTTACTTTATGATCCAACTTTCCACAGGCAAAACAGGCTCTAGTCACCCGAAAACACTCTCTCGTTTCATGATTACGTCCACATTTTGCACACGATAGAGTTCTTTGTGATAGATTTCCTTTCTCAAATCTAGGTGCCTTCACCCTCTTGTTACTTCTTTCTACTTCATTTCCTCTCTTACTTCTACCAACAAACTTATCCTTGCTATTCTTGTCCCTGATTTCTTGGATCTCCTCCAAGTCTTTTTCAAGTATAAAAGCTCTTTCTACTACGTCAGTGTATACCTGGAGTTTTAAAGCTGATATCCGGCTTCTTATTGCTGGCCTTAGTCCCCTTTCAAACCTTCTTGCTTTCCTAGATTCATCGTCAATTATATGTGTGGCAAATCTAGAGAGCTCAGTGAATTTAGACTCATATTTGGCTACTGTCAAATTTCTCTGGATGAGATTCAGGAACTCCAATTCTTTCTACTCTCTAATACAATCTGAAAAATATTTTTCATTGAACTTTTCTGCAAATACCTTCCAAGTGATTGGCTCCTGTCGAGCTTCAGAAATCCTCTTCATGGTTCGCCACCAGTGCTCAGCCTCACCTTCTAGCATGAAGGAAGCAAGAGAAACCTTCTTATCATCAGGGCAACTTAAAACGTCAAGTATTTTTTCTATCCGCATCATCCATTGTTCTACTACCATTGGATTAGGCTCACCACTAAAACTAGGAGGACTAAGCTTCTTAAATTGTTCGATTCCCAACCCAGTCTGGTTTGAAGTCCCCGCTTCATCATTTCTTCCTTGTCGGACTTGTTGTTGCATCACTTGTGTCATAGCTTCCAGAGTTTTCATAATTCCAATCAATTGATCGGAAGTAGATGCAACAGGAGAACCAGATGACCTTGTCATCCTTGCTTCCTAAAACAACAAAAGAAAACTTTTGATTAGTCTCTAAATTGAAATCACTAAACCTCAAAATTTATTATGCATCTAACATATCAAATTTCTTAGGAATCCTCAAATCATGCTCTGATACCAAACTTATCATGCCCCCCCTCGAATTATCACATTTAGGAGGTGTGATCCTGTCTTAAATTATAATAATATAATTCATCAACAATTCAATCCAGGATCCATTCTAACAATTTGAGGATCGTAAGAACCATTCAAATCAATATTCACAATTCATCAACCTGTACATTTCATAATATCATACTCCACTTCCCTCAAAGATTCATAAAATCCAAAGCCAACTCAACTAAACATCAACCACAACATAAATCCATAATCGTAGAAATATATACAATCACAAAACATAATATTTACCGCAAGTTCATATCCTTATGCAATTTAAACTTATCATTCCATCAACATGAGCAGTCATTTAAACTTTTACAACACATAAGTGTCAACATATCCTTAACATTTCATCAGAAGTAAAGTATACTATACAACAAAAGACTTATCAACTAATAAAGATTAGCCCAAAAATCTTCTAGCCTTTCTTTACTTCAACCCAATTCTAGCTTTTCCGTGCATGACAAGCTAACCTGAAAAAAATTATATATAGCAACGGGGTGAGCATAAAGAGCTCAGCAAGTGACTAACATATCCATGGCGATAGGAGCAGTTCAAGCAAGCTTGGTATCAAAATACAAAAGCATAGCTACAAGTGTTCAATGAAATGCATCTCATTTGATATAAAATCACAAAGGGTTATCTCATTTGAAACCGGCATTATACATAACAATAGGAGAAAGGAAATTGGAGCATTTCATTAGCAAAAGAAGCATTTAGGTACATATCAAAGGTGTAAGAGTGTTTGGGAGCATAACAATGATATACGAAGCACTTCAAAGTATAACAAGTGAACCGAATAACAAAAACAAGCTTGTATGTCATTTTTGATGTAGTATGCATTCCATTTTATCCAAAGCATAAATATAATCTCGTAAGCAAAGCTTTGGATATCATATCAAATAAACATAGAGGGTGCTGTGGGACCACATTCATAACGTGATTCATCCATTTCTGGATGACCACCAAACATTAGTCTCCCACGTCTGGGAGCTCCATCCACCCACGTCTGAGTGAAGTCAATGAGGCCGGCAGAGCAATTGCGGGCTCTAAGCATAACTCCCTTTACCATTTCTGGCAAAGGTTCATATTATCCCACAAGACACCA
The DNA here is from genome assembly GCA_024322285.1 of Musa beccarii. Taxonomy (NCBI): domain Eukaryota; kingdom Viridiplantae; phylum Streptophyta; class Magnoliopsida; order Zingiberales; family Musaceae; genus Musa; species Musa beccarii. The sequence goes on from CM044394.1 coordinate 27,733,727, forward strand.
GAGTACAAAAGGGTAGCATGAACAATAACATTGGCACATTTCGGAAGCACATGCGGAACAACGAAAATATGCATGTGCCTTTACGAAACAAGATAATGCAAACATGAAAATTACATAATAGATTTCAGGTATATAAACAAATTTTAGGATGAACAATACAAGAATTCTCAAAGGACCATTATAAAGCTCGATTGAAGAAGAATTTAGCAGAAGTTAGATTTCCAATAGGATGAAACTTGAATAGGCAAAACTCAACTAAATTTCAGGTCTGACAGAAATTGAGTGATACATTTCCTGAATTTTTTGAGTAACCAAGTATGCTCTAATTCACTCATAATAGGTGTCATTAGAAAGCTGTATCAAACTATTTTCAGATGAACTCAGATTTGTAAATTTTTAAGTTTCTAACAGAAAGTTACAACAAATAGAGTAAAGAAAGGTCAGAATTGATCATCTCTGTTTTGCAGAATTGGTAGAATGAATTTAAACTGATATTTCAGAAGGCCAACATACTTCAAAATTTCCATATTAGATGGCAAAAGAAAGATACACGAATCTAGTTTCCAAAGAATCAATGTTTTCTTAATTCATAATTTTCATCAGAGAGTTATGAGCTATTTAGTAACAGAAGGTTAGGAGCTATAGCATCTATTTCACCGAATATATAAGGTCTTTTCATTCATATATTTGGATAGACAAATTTACTCCAAATCTTTAAATTATTATGTCAAATGAAATCTCTATAAGTCTTCTTTCATATGAAAAAGGTTTCTCCTCAATCAGAATTTGGTACAATAAGTTATGTCCACATGAGTACTGAAAGGTCAAGAAATCCGAAAATTTCCAGATTCAACATTTGATGTTTAAATGGCATAGATATCTTCAATGAAGCTACAATCATCCAATTTTTCTCAGAATCAAGATGAAACAAGGATCAAAATTTATCTCTAGGATGGGGTTAGAACACTTGCCTTACAAGAGTTTGATTCCCAACTATCAAGAGTTGATGCAAAATCTTGAGCGAAGACAAAAGTTCTTCTCCTTCAATTCCTTCTTCTTCTCCTCTACGTTGGCAGCAAGCTTCTCATGTTAAGTTTTCCTTAACTCCATATCTATTTACTTAAATTTTAGCTAATGCAAGGATAGGTGGCAAGCATGCATGAGGAAAACATGTGTCATCCACCTAGTTAACACAAGTGGCTCATTCTTATGTTAGCTAATGCCACTTGTCCTCTCTTTTTCTTTCTTTCTTTCTTGTTTTTTAAACTGAATATCAATATTTCATAAATCCTATATAATTATTAATATTCACATTTTGGTCTATAACACAAAACTTTCAATATAAAAATATTTAGTGTTAAAGAATTATTAAAAGAAATCCTCATATTTACAAATAAGTCCTTTTAAATTTTTTCAAAAATGAGGGATGTTACAGTAGGGCAGCCCCAAATCTTAACAATCTTAAGATCGGGCTTCTTCTCATTCCATATCTCATATGGAGTAGACATCACTGACTTAGTTAGAATTCAATTCAAAAGGTAAGTTGTGGTCTCTAGGGCATATCCCCAGAATGAGATGGGTAGGTCGGCGAAACACATCATAGAACGCACCATATCTAACAATTTATGATTCTCCTTTCTGATACACCATTAAGCTATGATGTATAAGAAGGTGTCCATTGGGATAAAATCCCATGGTCTTTGAGGAACTTGGTGAACTCTGTACTCATCTCCTCGATCTGATCGAAGGGTTTTAATACTCTTTCCTGTCTAGTTTTTCACTTCATTTTTATATTCCCTAAATTTCTCAAAAGCCTCAGACTTATACTTCATCAAGTACACATGTCCGTATTTTGAGAAATCATCAGTGAAAGTAATGAAGTAGGAGTAACCACCTATGACATGGATCGACATGGGACCGCATATATCACTATGTATGAGTTCTAGTAACTTAGTGGCTCTCTCTAGTTCCACTAAATGGAGAGTTGGTCATCTTTCCCAGAATGCAAAATTCATATGTCGCATATGAATCATAGTTGAATGGACCTAGATATCCATTCTTTAGGAACTTTTAAATTCTTCCCTCGTGGATGTGACCTAGCCTACAATGCCAAAGATATGCATTGTTCACCTCTTCTTATTTCCTCTTAGACTCACTTACACTCATGTTATATGGAGCTGTATCTAACGTAAATAAACCATTATACACTATTCCTCTCGTGATGATCTCATCATCTAATATTATTGAACAACCATTATTCTTAAAAATTAATTTATTTCCACTAACTGTCAAACATGAAATGGAAATAATATTTTTGATAATAAAAGGATCTTAATAGCATGCATCTAATACAATAATAGCTCCACCATGCAGAAGTAAGGTGACCTTGCCAATAGCCACTGCAGCAACCTTTGCTCCATTGCCCATCTTAAGGTCTATCTCACCTCTGTTCAATCTCCTAGGTCCTTCCAGAACCTACAACGAATTACAGATATGATAAGCACTCATAGTATCCAATACCCATGTGTTATCATAAGATTATAAGAAATATAGACTGATCATGAATGTACTTGAAGCTTCTCCAAGCTTTTGTTTTATCCTCTCTGCAAGGTACTCTTTGTAGTTCCTCTTCCAATGCCCATCTTTGTCTTAGTGGAAGCACTGGCCTTTGTCCTTTGTTCGGTCTTTCTTGGCAACCATTGCCTTACCCATTTTGCCATTATGTTGCCCTTCTTAAGGGACTTCTCAACCTTCCTTTTCTTTTTGGTCTCACCAGCATAAAGAATCGGCTTCTCTTTCTTGATGGTGCTCTCTGCTTCTCTCAACATATTGAGGAGCTCTGGGAGGGTCACCTCAAGTTTATTCATATTAAAATTCATTATGAACTAAGAAAAAGAATCTGGTAGAGACTAAAGTACAAGATCCACACAGGTTATCCTCTAGGACCATTCCTAGACCTATGAGTTTCTTGATCATCTTAAGGACATGGTTCTGAACCGGTGTCCCCTCAATCATCTTGGCAAGGAAAAGACTCTTTAATATCTCATATCACTGAGTTCTTCCCTATTCCTCAAACAGTTTGTAGAGACGTAGGAGTATGAAAATAGCATTCATATTTTCATTCTCTCTGTAACTCAGTAGTCATAGAGGCCAACATATAACAGTGAGCAAGAGCGAAATCATCTATGTACTTCACATAACGAGCGATCTCATCCTTGCTTGCCCGTTCGTCGGGCGTAGGGATCATTGTATCAAGGACACACGATTTTCTCTGCCATGAGAACGATTCTCAAATTGTGAATCCAATCCGTATAATTTGGACTAGTGAGGCAGTTGGCATCAAGTATGTCGTGTAAAGGATTTGAAAGCGATATTTTTCTGAAATTAAAGATGTAGCAGAAATAAATAACATGCAGACTTTCCAAAAATTAAATAGTTAAGATAAGGACTTCTATCTTAATATATTCCCACTAATTTTTTGCAAGATTCACAACACCCTCCGGTATGTGAATCGAAGACCCCCGATGGATCTCTAGTGGGGATCGGGATCCAATTGGCTTCTTAACGTAACCTCGAGGGACTCGACCAATCACGTTAAACACGTAAAGGTAGGCAACTCTTGCCAATCACAACTCTTTGTGATTCTCGTCCTGTTCGGCCTCCGAACCACCATGGCCTCAAAGGACTCGACCAACCATGATGTTCGGTTAAGCCATCACCATCGTTACAAGATGAGTTTGATTCGGTGATATACTCTCGAGGGACTTGACCAAGTATACTATGTCCTCAAGTCACTGGTGACATCTCTATGTCATAGATAAGATAGCAAAATACGATATAAGTGAGTCTCGAGGGACTCGACCAACTCAACCTACATTGGGAATCGGTTCTTACCTATAACGATGGAAGACCACGTGAGTCAATCTAATTGCCTCACGTTTACCGACTTAATATTATTAATAGAGAGGATTTTTGATTTAGTCTCCTAACATAATGTGTCACACACATATATATTTAATATATATATCTACATCGCATGCAAATATATATATATATCTAGTAGGTGTATAACCAATCACACATCACATGAGCAATCACACCAGATGATCATGGACCACATCCTAATATGATCAGGCCCGAGTAAGTGGGCCTAATCACTCACATCAAGATCTATGTGTGCTTCGACGTATCTCCATGCCTTGTGATCGTCCTTCTCGCTTCGTCGATTCCGTTAGCATCTCAACGCATCTCCATACATTGGATCGTCTATCTTGGCCTCGTGGGTCCTGCTACCACTATGCCTCCTTATATAATTACAACATAATTACAAGTACGTAGGCCCAACAATAAACGAGAAAAATAGAGGCTCGCAGGTCCTAATAATAATAATCACATGTACACACATCACATCACATCACAGGTCCATGATCATCTGTCCACATCATACATCACATATATATATATATATTATTTTATAGGACTACTAGATAAAAATAATAGTTAATTAATCTATTTAATTAACATATATATTTTTCTGAAATCAGGGACATAGAGAGAATTTTTTGAATTCCCAAGGGTATTTTGGTCATTTGGTCAAAAGAGACAGAAATCGAAATTTCTTAAATTCCGAGGGGCAAAATTATCTTTTGCTCAAAAATCCTTGTTCCTCTATTTTGCTTGTTGTTGCGTTATGGCTACCGTCACCGTCACCCCGTCGACGGCGGCACTACGGGGAAGTGCTGCCCATGCTTGCAAGCTTACAAGCGACATCGCTGCAGTGGGGCACCTCTCGCAGGCAGACGTGCCCTCCCGCTGGCCCTGCCCCTTGCGAGGCAATGCCCGCAATGGCCCGGCGCCCCTATACGAGCGAGCACTACTGCAGGTGCTGCCCTCCCCTTCGGGCGATTCGCCTTCGGGTGATCTGCCGCCCACCCATGCGGGCAAGTCACCCGCAAGGGCCTCGTAGGCGCCGCTCATCCTTGTGGGCAGGCTAACGTGCCAAGCGCTGCCCGCCCTCGTGGGCAAGCCACCGGCTGCCTACAGACCTTGCCCGTAGCCGTCGCTGCTTCCATTGTAAGCAGCAAGGTTGCAAGCAACCTTGCGGCGGCTGTGTGAGGGCAGTAAGGGCAACCATAGTTGCTACCCTTTCTCACCTCTTGCGCTAACAATTTTGATGACAAAAGCTGTTCTAAATCACAACACATGCAGTTTAAGATCCGATCTTCGCATGAACAACCTGGCTCTGAGACCACTGTTGGGAAATCCTTCTAGAGGCGACATCTCATGTGCAATGGAAGAACAGAAAACAAAAACACCAAGATTTCTCATAGAAAGTTTCTGTCATCGTGCAAAGATCGGTGCATCAAAACAAATCTATGAAAATTGCATGTGTAAAAGAAAATACCTAGGGAGATCATATATCCCTGAATCCTTGAAGATTTATAGGAAGGATGACGGAGGTCAAGCGTCCTCCTTTCTAGCAGTATCCACACGGCAGGGACTGTGATGATGCACCTCTTTGGGGAGAGGAGAATAGAAGGTGGCTACCAAAAGAAACCCTCAGCCTATAGAGCTTTGGTTCCCTCCTATTTATAGAGGCCCCATGTAAACCCTAATGGATTTTGCCCTATTGGGTATTAGATCTCCATCCAATTACCCAAGCCTCTTGGATTAGTGGGTCTCTACCCAATAATCTCTTATTAGCAATTATTGGATCTCTTCTTAAGATCCAATAATTCAAGGGCTTAATGGATATCCAATAAGTTAGGGGTTCTGGTGGATATCTCATATTTGAACCTCTATTCGTCACAACACCTGCCATATGTGTGTGACCCTCTAGGCCTAATATCGAGTTAGCCATGAGTAATACTTGTCAAAACTCCTTCTGACTTAGTGAATTATTATCTCTATAATAATTCACCCAACTCATCGACTTCGGATGCACTAGGCCACTATGCTGCAGCCCCTAGACGATATAGGGAAATCCAATCCTTTGGACTTATCTGTCCTCGGTTACTATGTATCTATAGTCCCTTATCCATCTAATATCCTAGAGACCCTATACCGGGTATGGTACTGTCAGGCCTATACGGTCTCTCCTCGAGTCTTGCTCTTGTCAGATTCTCCTAGAGAACTCTTTCTCTCTTAATCCGAATAACCTTGGTCAAGGATTTGTTCGAGCAAGAATACAAGGGATATTCCTCTCATGATACCGAGAGCGGATGATCCTCTATTGACACTCAATAGCCCTCGTATTGACTATCACTCCCAATAACTGATTGTACTAGATCTAGAACTTTTCAGACCTATAAGTTTGGTATCAAAGAGTGGAGTACTCATATAAGACATCCTTGGTATCTTAGGTCTAAGGACCAGATACACTATTGGGACTATGGAATCACTATCTGACGTGAGGTATCAATAATCATCCAGCATTCTATAGGCGGATCAATTAGTGAACTCATTCCCCAATGAGCACCTGCACTGTACCCTTAGTGTTCCCACACGAGTAGCTATGAGACCAGCCACCTCCATCATATGGACGGGTGTACAGCACACCAGTCTATCTAGTTATCTCGATGTCCTTCTCGAGTAACCTATGACTAGGATAATTTAGGATCTGTGTTTAAAGGTGAATTGGTCTCATTATCGTGATCTCATCACGATCCGATTCCCATTGCACAGATCCAAGGACATCACAATATATGTAACATGCAATATAAAGTGATAAAATGCCTAATAATACGCAAAGAGAAAAAGTGCATATTAAGTCACAAGTGCCATCACTCATATGATTGGCTTGCAGGGCACATATGACTAGCACTAACTTGTTGGCTTGAATGTTAAATTCATGATTTGAATTTTGATGATAGAAACATTTATGTCAATATTTGTTTTTAATATCTTATTTGCCATTTTGATGAAAAAGAAAATCAATTACAACATTGCATCCTCCCTTCTTTTTGACATTGACAAAGGGGGAGAAGGTTTTGCTAGCTTGCACATTGAAAATGAAAGCAAAATTGCTAGCATGCTAAGGAAGCAAAACTTGCAAGCTTGCACTTCTCAAAAGAGAAGAAAGAAATTACAAAGTTGAATTTTTTTTTTAAGCTTGCATGTTTAAAGTGATGTAAAATTACTAGCTCATTGGGTACAAAAATTGCTAGTATAAATATCATAAAGAGAAGCAAAAAGTTGCTATCTCTCAAGTTACAAATATTGCTAGTATTACTTGCTATCTCAAACATTACAAAAATTGCTATCTTGCCTATTGTGAGAAACTAAGTGCAAACTTGCATTTCTCAAGAAGCAAGTAAAAATTGTCATGCTTAATCTTATAAACTTGCTATGATTGAATCTTGCTAGTGTGTTGTAAAATTTGGACATCCTTAAAACTAGCTAAGATGCAACTTCTCATTTTTGTTCACGACAAAAGGGGAGAAGTAGATTGATAAGTTCATGCAATGTAATGAAGTATTGAATATTTTATATGTTTGCATGATGGTTTGATATTTTTTATAATATGTTGCTCAGATTTGGCATAATCCAAGTGTTCTATCAATATGACATATTGATAGGAGGAGTTTGTTTAAACTCTGGGGAGTTAAGGTTAACTCTGTCATCAATTAGTTGTCATCATCAAAAAGGGAGAGATTATTGAATCTTGAATTTTGATGATAAAACTAATTGATTATGTTTAGTTATCTAACTATGTTTTGAGATACGTAGGTCTACCCTTGATCAGGATTAGATAATTGATGCAGGATGAATCAGCGTTGTGCTAGAGGAAATCACATCAAGAGATTAGACGTCGAGCTGGAGATCCGACTAACGATCGACAAAAGACTTCAGACAAAGAAATCGAGCATCAAGCCAAGAAGAGTAGAATTGCACCAAGAAGATAAAGGTTGTAGGCATCAACTGCTGATTGGGCAACAGGCCACAAGAGAGGACGATGCACCGAAGAAATGGATAAAGCGTCGATGTGCCAATGATGTGCTGAGCGACATTTCGATTAAGTGTTATAATAATTATCTAGATCAAAGTAGGATTAAGAACTAATTGGGTTGTAATTGGGCTAACCCGGTTAGGGGCCAGTTAGGCCCGTACCCAGACAAATTTGGGCCAGACTCAAGGCCCAAACAGGGTTGCTGAACCTTATTTGACAGTGGCACTGCCAGACTGGGGCGATGGTACCACCTGGGTTCAGTCTCCCAGGTGGTCTAGGCAGTGGTATTACCTTGGGGCAGAGTGCTTGGGCGGTGGCACCGCTGGTTGGGTGGTGGTATCGCCCAGTACACTAACCATGTCAGTATGCCAGGCGATGGTACCGTCAATATCCCTGAAATCTGGGGTGATTCAAATTTGGGCTCCAAATTTGAATCCTCTTGGGGTCTATAAATACCCCTCTCATCCATGGTTGAAACACACACAAAACTTGAGAAAGAAAAAGGAAAAACTCTATTGTAATAGTATCAAAATCTTCCCTCTAAGCTTTAAGTGTGATCTAGTACAAGAGAGGGGTGAAAGGCCTTGTAAAGGTTACCTCCTAAGCCCATCAAAAGGAGAGTACTGTAAAAGGGAGTCAATCCTCGCCCGTTGAAAGGAGGATACCTGTGAAAAGTTGACCACCTCAAGAGAAGAGGATTCGGGAGTGGACTAGGTCGTATGATTGAACCACTATAAATATTTGGGTTTACATTTATATTCTTGCAATTTACATTTCTACAAACCATTCTTACTCCTCTACCTCTCCTTCTTACGATCGACTTCAAGTTTAAAGCTTTACATCCTTCCAATACGTTCAATCGAAATCAGTTTTCTTTGAAACATATTTTTAACGTATGAAGTTTTTGAAATTATTTTAAATTATCAAAATTTATCGTTATTTACTGCTGCACTAACTCACCCCGCCCCCCCTCTTAGTGCCGCTTTAGATCCCAATAGATTTCAATTGTGTTTGGACTTGAAATGATTAGTAAGAAGAAGATGAGGAAGTAGAGTAGCAAGTAAAGAAGGTTTGCAGAAGTGTAAATGACAAAAAGTAAATGCAAATCATTTTTATAGTGGTTCGGTCATCCGACCTACGTCCACTCCCGATTCCTCTTCTCTTGATGCCATCGGCCTTCCACTAGTAATCCTCCTTCCAACGGGTGAGGACTAAGTCCCTTATTACTCAATTCTCCTTTTACAAGTTCAGGAGATCAACCTCTTACAAGCACTCACTCCTCTCGTTTTGTTGAAAATTAATGAAAGCTAGAGGAGGGATTTCTAAAGGGATATTTACAGTGTTTTCTTCCTTTTAAAGTTTGTGTACTTGTGTCTTGAACCCAAGGATGAGAGGGGTATTTATAGGTTTCAAAATAAATTCAAACTTAGAGCCAAAAACCTTCACATCTTGGATTTTCCGAGTACTAGCGGTACCACTACCTGGCACACAACCACTGTCAGTGTACTGGGTGGTACCATCGCCCAAAGGGTGGGTGGTACCACTGCTTAGGTACACTAACACTAAACGGTACCACCACCTAGACAATCTCGGAGACCAAGCCCTGGGCGGTACCACTGCTAGATAGGGTTCAGTAATCCTATTTGGGCCTTAAGTCCGACCTAAACTTGCCCGGGTACAAGCCCAATAACTGGGTTGGCTAAATTACAATCTAATTAACCTAATCCTACTTCGATCTAAACAATTATTACAATGCGAATCATAAGCATTCTGTTGCCTAGCACGTCATTGTTTGGCACTTCGTCCAGTTCTTCGGCGCATTATCTTCTCTTGCGGCTTGTTGCCTAATCAGTAGCTGACCTTTACAGCCCTAATATCCTTGGCGTAACTTCGCTCTTCTTAGCCTGATGCCAGATTTCTTTGTCTGAAGCCTTCTACCGATTGTCGATCGGACCTCCGGCTCAACGTCTAATCTCCTGACGTGATTTTCTCTGATGCAATGTCGATTCATTATGAGTCAATTGTCTAATCCTTATCAAGAGTAGACTTGTGCGTCTCAAAATATAGTTAGATCACCAAAACATAATCAATTAGTTTCATCATCAAAATCCGAGATTCAATAATGATGATTTGAAATCTTACATTTTGAAATAATATATCTTTTGTTTGAAGATGCTTTATGTTTGGTCTTGATGACTTTTTTTTTATAATGAAATTTGCCTTTCGGTCTTGAACATTGATGCTTGTTTTCATTTAGCATTAAAAGCAAAGGCATGCTTATAAGAAGTAAATCACATAAATTGAAACACATAAAAAGGAAATATATTTTCTATCTTATCGAGATTAATGAATCCATTTATGTTATTCTATGAATCACGTGAATCTCTAGAAAGTGATTTTGATGATTTGTAAAATTGAATTAGTTGAAAATTATGATGAATGTTTTGAAAGTAAATGTGTGTATCATGTTTGATGATTTTTATATTTTGAAACTATGTATGATGAGTAATGATGGTTTGAATGCATGTATCGATAACATTTTTATCACACGAGTCATGATTCCTTCACTTGATACTCGAATTTTTTTTTTCATGATCTTGATTACTCGATACTTCTTATGCATGAACCAATTTTTCCTATGTTTCATTTTACTAAAAAGAATATTTATGAATTATGATCTTGATACTTAATACTTGAGATTTTTTTTAAAAATCAAGATCTTTGATCTCCTAAGGTTTCTTTTCGTTGTTTGCAAAAAGGAAGATTTGACAAAATAAATCATGTCTTTCGGAATTCATGACATAATGATCTTTGATATTATATCTTTCATGATATGATTTCTTTGTATTTATGTCTTATATGCCTTATGTGATGATTGAAAGATTGATGTAAATTTTTATTGATGTAAATTTTTAATTGATGTGAAAAGTTGTTGTAAAAAGAAAAAAATTATATCATTGTATTCCTCCCTTTTTTTTTTGACAATGACAAAGGGGGAGAAAGTTTGAAAGTTGCTAGCTTGTACTTTATAAAAGGAAGCAAAAATTGCTAGCTTATGTATCGCAAAGTGTGCTAGGAAGCAAAAATTTGCTAGCTTGCACTTCTCAAAAGAGAATAAATAACTTGCTATCATGAACACCACCAAAAATTGCATGCTTGCAATCTCAAGAGAAGCAAAGTGCTATCTTGCCTATCTTAAGAAGCAAAAGTGCAAACTTGCACATCTCAAGAAGTAAGTGATAAATTGCTATGCTTGCACATCCTTAAAACTTGATATGCATGTATGATGTAAAGTGATAAATTACTAGACTTGTATATCTTAAAAATTTGCTAGATGAACTTCTCCTTTTTGTTGATGACAAAGGGGGAGAAGTATGATGAAGATCATGCATGAACTTCAATATATTGAAATTATTATTATGCATGATTTTTATGATGAAATGTTGCTTGCACTTTTGAATTCAAAAGTTCTATCAATATGGCAATATTGATAGGGGGAGTTAAGGTTAACTCCATCATCAATTGGTTGTCATCATAAAAAAGGGGGAGATGATTGAATCTTAGATTTTGATGATGAAACCAATTGATAGAAATTAAGATCTAATCTGTGTTTTGAGTGATGCAAGTAGCTTCGATTAGGAATAGATAATTAAAGCAGAAAGAATTGACGTTGGGCTAGAGGAAAACATATCAGAAGATTGGATGTCAAGCCAAAGAATCAATCGATGTATCGGCAGAAGGCTTTTCATGATGGGTTCGGGCATTGAGCCAAGAAGAGTGGAATTACGCCAAGGAGATTGGAGTTAGTTGATTGGGCAATAGGCAACAAGAGAGGACGATGCGCTGAAGAATTGGGCGAAGCACCAAATGAACCAATGATATGCCGGACAACATTCGATCATGCTTTGTAAGGCCAAAAGTAGGATTAAGGTGTAATTGAGTTAAGGTATAATTGAGTTAGAATCGAGCCAACTCAATTAGGGGCCAATTGGGCCCAAGTGTGGGCTGTGTTGGGCCAAGTGAAAGGCCAAAATAGTGACCCAAGAAGTAAGGCGATGGCATCACTCGAACAGGCAATGGAATTGCTGGTGGCTCAATCTTCAAGATATAGTCTCCAAGACTATGTCAGGCGATGGTACCGCTAGACTAGGCGGTGGTACTGCCTAGTGTCAGGTGGTGGTACCACCAGATTGGGCGGTGGTACTACCTAGTGTCAGGCAGTGGTACCACCAAACTAGGCGGTGGTATCGCCCAATGACAGAAAGCCTGGGTGGTGGTACCGCCAATACCTTAAAATTTCAAGGTGTTTGAATTTTGGCTCCAAGATTTGAAGCCACTTGGGTCTATAAATAACCTTACTATTCTTGCTTGGGATAGCAAGAATTGAGTAGAGAAAAAGAGCAAAAACTCTATGAATCCAAAGTTGAAACCCTTGTAAAAATATAGACTCCCTCCTCCTTATGCATAGAGAGTACTCTAAGGGAGAGAATGAGGAAAACCTTATAAAAAGGGGTTGTAAAAGGGTGGTTAGTTTTCACTTGTTTGAAAGAAGACTGCTAGTGAAAGTTGGTGGCCTCGATGAAGGAGGAATTGGGAGTGGACGTAGGTCGGATGACCGAACCACTATAAATCAGTGTGTTCTTTCCTTGCTATGCTTTGCTATTTACCTTCATTGCATTTTTACTTAACTACAAACTATTCTACTTGCTCTCTACCCTCTTACGAACATATTCGAAGTTAAACATCTTTGCTGAAATATGTTTTCATTGAATGAAGCTTTTCGTACGAAACGGTTTTCTAAAACATCAACATTTTTACCGCTGCACTAATTCACCCCCCCTCTTAGTGCCAACTGTGATCCTAATAGTCGCCCCTAGATTTCCCAATACTCTCTTTATATCCTTCCCTTTGGAAGTTTCAGAGACCACCATCCCTTGGGACTACTTTGCCTTACTGAACAAACTATGCATTGTTCTGCCCCCGTAAGTGCACCTGCTAGATTACGACTCTTTGCCAATATAGCTCTCACTACACCCCTCAGGGCCTAGCAACATGCTGAACCTACTGCACACTTCATCCTCCTATGGACATATCCTTCCTATACTGAAGAGAGTTCCAATACTCCATGGTATTAAGTTTCGATCATCTTGGGATGGTCATGGATAATCCATCATCTACATACAAGCCCTTACATAAGTATTAAATTCTTTGAGTTAGTAATTTCCCTCACCTTATGAGCTTTGCATAACTCTTTCGATCGCTGAACAACCTATCCCGCCTTATCTAGTCTCATCTTTTATTAAGTGCCCCACTTGCCTTAAGCACTATCAAGTTTGGTTGCCAATGTCGAGCCATTACTCAAACTCAGCCATCCCAACCTTTGTGCACTATGCATTCTTCTAAGCTTGCTTGTTCTCATGGTGCATCTCACGTGTGTTAGGATTGTTGGGAAATCCAGGGGGCGACATCTCATGTGTAGTGGAAGAACATAAATTAAAACTCCTATGATTTCTATGAAAGGTTCCATCATGGTGCGAAGATCATTGTATCAAAAATAAATCCATGAATTCGAAAACTGCATGTGTAAAAAGAAAGTACTTGGGGAGATTGTATATCTCTGAATCCCTACAGATCTGTAGGATTGGATGAAGGAGTTCAAATGTCCTCCTCTCTAGCGATAATCCATACGGTAGGGACTGCAACGATGCTCCTCTCTTGGGGAGAGGAGACTAGAGGATGACTACCAAAAAACCCTAGTTTATGGACATTTAGTTCTCGCCTATTTATAGAGACCCTTTATAAACCCTAATAGATCCTGCCCTATTGGGTTTTGGATCTCTATCCAATAACCCAAGTCTCTTGGATTAGTGGGTTTTTACCCAATAATATCTTATTAGCTCTTATTGGATCTCATCTTAGGATCCAATAATTCAGGGAATTAATGGATATCCAATGAGTTAGGGGCTCCAGTGGATATCTCATATCCGAACCTCTACTTATCGTAACACCTTTCATATGTGTGTAACCCTCTAGGCCCAATATTGAACTGGCCGTGAGTCATACCTATCAGAACTCCTTCTGACTCAATAAATTATTATCTCCATAATAATTCACTCGACTCATTGACTGTAGACGTACTAGGCCACTACGCTGTAGTCCCAACATGATGGAGGGGAATCCAATCCTATGGACTTATTTGTCCTTAGTTACCATGTATCTATAGTCCCTCATCCATCTAATATCCCAGAGACCCTATATTGGGCACGGTGTTGTCAAGCCCAAACGATCACTCCTTGAGTCTCGCTCTAGTCGAATTCTCCCGGAGAACTCTTATTCTCTTAATCTGAATAACCTTGGCCAAAGATTTATTTGAGCAAGAATACATGAGATATTCCTCTCATGATACTGAGAGTGGATGATCCTCTACTGATACTCAATAGCCCTCGTAAGGTTGGCTACCACTCCTAAAAACTAGCTATACTAGATCTGGAACTTTCAAACATATAAGTCCGGTATCAAAGAGTGGAGTACTCATATAGGACATCCTTGGTGTCTCAAGTCTGAGGACCAGATACACCATTGGGACTACGGAATCACTGTCTGACGTAAGGTATCAATTACTATTCTGTATTCCGTAAGTGGAATAATTAGGGAACTCATTCTCCAATGAGCATATGTACTGTATCCTTAGTGCCTCCACATAAGTAGCTATGAGACTAGCCACCTCCATCATATGGACGGGTATACAATATACCAGTCTATCTTGTTATCTCGATGTCCCTCTCGAGTAACCTATGACCAGGATTATTTAGGGTCTATGTTTAAAGGTGAATTAGTCTCATTATCGTGATCTCATCGTGATCCGATTCCCATTGCACAGATCCAAGGACATCACAATATATGCAACATGCAAAATAAAGTGATAAAATACCTAATAATAATAAGCAAAAGAAAGAGTGCATATCAAGTCACAAGTACCATTACTCATGTGATTGGCTTGCAAGGCACATATGATTAGCAGTCTTTCACTTGACCTAAAGTCAATTACCTATGTGTTTGATCTCTTTTAGGCCCCTGTGACGCTCAAAGATAAT
The DNA here is from genome assembly GCA_024322285.1 of Musa beccarii. NCBI lineage: Eukaryota > Viridiplantae > Streptophyta > Magnoliopsida > Zingiberales > Musaceae > Musa > Musa beccarii. The sequence goes on from CM044394.1 coordinate 27,748,769, forward strand.
CTGAGTCAATGGCTTTGTTAGTGGATCCACAGTATTATCTTCGGATGGAGCTCTTTCCACTGCTATATCTCTTCAAGCCATGATTTCTCTAATAAGCTGGAACCTCTTCAGAACACTTTTGATGAGAGCTGAGTTCTCTTATTTGAGTAATTGCCCCATAGTTATCGTAGTATAATGGAATCAGCTCTTCACTGCTTGGCACGATTCCCAAATTTGTGATGAACTGCTTTATCTAGACTCCCTTCTTTATTGCCTCTATGGTCGAGTCAGTAGTAGTATCTTGCTTAGAACTCTTCCAGCATACTGCTCCTCTATTCAGAGTGAATACATACCCTGAATTAGACTTGCTATCATCGATATCGGACCGAAAGCTTAAGTCTATGTAGCCCTTAACTCTGAAGCTCCTTTCTCCATATATCAATAAAAGTTCTTTAGTTCTTCTCAAGTACCTAAGGATACATTTTACTGTTTTCTAGTGCTCCAAGCTTAGATCTGCTTGATATCTGCTCATGACACTCAGAGCATATACTATATCAAGCCTAGTACATAGCATAATATATATGATAGATCCTATCGTTGAGGCATATGGTATCCTATCCATGTGTGCCCTTTCTTCAGGAGTTTTTGGGGACATACTCTTGGAAAATGATATTTCATGTCTCATTGGTAATGAGACCTCTCTTGGAATTTTCATATCAAACCTTTTGACAATAGTATCTATGTACCTGGATTGAGACAAGCCAAGCATCTACTTGGATCTATCTCTATATATCCAAATCCCCAATAAGTAGGATGCTTCCCCTAAGTCCTTCATGGAGAAGTGCCTAGATAGCCAAGACTTTACTGTGGAGAGCATTCCTACATCATTCCCAATGATCAGGATGTCATCCACATACAATACCAAAAAGGTGATAATGCTCTCACTTACCTTCCTGTACACACAAGCCTCATTTTCGTTCTTAACGAAGTCATAAGATCTGATCGCCTCATCAAATCTTATGTTCCAACTTCAGGAAGCTTGCTTTAGTCCATAGATGGACCTAAGAAATCTACACACCATATCTGGGTTATCCTTGGACACGAATCCCTCAAACTGTATTATATACACCTCATCCTCGAGGTTATCATTAAGGAATGCGGTTTTGATGTCCATCAGTCAGATCTCATAATCATAGTGTGCTGTAATAGCTAATAGAATTTGAATGGATTTTAGCATGGCTACGGGTGAGAAAGTTTCATCCTAGTCAACACCTTGCCTTTGATGATACCCCTTAGCTACTAGCCTTGCTTTATAGGTCTTTGCTTTTCTATCTACTCCAATCTTTTTTTTGAAGATCCACTTGCAGCCAATGGGTACAATACCCTCGGGTGCAATAACTAGATTCCAAACCTTGTCGGAGTACATAGAATCCATTTCTGAATTCATGGCTTCTTGCCATTTCCTAGACTCTGCTCATAATAGCCTCCTCGTAGGTTTGAGAATCAATATCATCAGAATTCTCTCTTCTGATATGTCCCACATATCTCTCTGGAGGATGTGATACTTTACCAGACCTACGTAAAGTTGAAACTTGTGTGCTAGGTATCTGAATAGATTCTACCTGTGAAATGGTGCTTGAGGTAGGTTCTCCAACCTTGCTCAATTCTATCATACTCCCATTGTCTCCACCAAGAATGTGTTCCTTCTCAAGGAACACTGCTCTCTTGGCTACAAAGACCTTTTGGTCCTCGGGGTGATAGAAATAATATCCACAAGTTTCCTTGGGGTATCCCATGAACTTGCACCGTTCCATCATGGATTCCAACTTGTCGGGGTTATGTCTCTTGACGTGGGCAGGGCACCCCCAAATCTTCACAACCTTAAGTTCGGGCTTCTTCCCATTCTATATCTCATATGGAGTAGATACTACTGACTTAGTTAAAATTCTATTTAGAAGGTAAGCTACGGTCTCTAGGGCAAATCCCCAGAATGAGATGGGTAGGTCGGTGAAACTCATCATAAAATACACCATGTCTAATAGTATGCGATTCCTCCTTTCTGATACACCATTAAGCTGCGATGTATAAGGAGGTGTCCATTGGGATAAAATCCTAGTCTTTAAGGAACTGGGTGAACTCTATACTCAAGTACTCTCCTCCTCGATCTGATCAAAGGGTTTTAATACTCTTTCCAATCTAGTTCTCCACTTCATTCTTATATTCCCTGAATTTCTCAAAAGCCTCAGACTTATACTTCATCAAGTACACATGTTCGTATCTTTAGAAATCATTAGTGAAAGTAATGAAGTAGGAGTAACCACTAATGGCATGAGTCGACATGGGACCACATACATCACTATGTATGAGTTTCAATAACTTAGTGGCTCTCTCTCCAGTTCTACTAAATGGAGAGTTGGTCATCTTTCCCCGAAGGCAAGGTTCGTAAGTCGCATATGACTCATAGTCGAATGGATCTTGATATCCATTCTTCAGTAACTTTTGAATCCTTCTATCTTGGATGTGACCTAGCTTACAATGCCATAGATATGTATCATTCACCTTTTCTTGTTTCCTCTTTGACTCACATATACTCATGATGTGTGGAGCTGTATCTAGCATAAATAAACCATTATGTCATGTTTCTCTCATGATGATCTAATCATCTAATTCTATTAAACAATCATTATTCTCAAAAGCTAATTTATATCCACTAACTATCAAATATGAAATGGAAATAATATTTTTGATAATAGAAGGAACATAATAGCATGCATCTAATGTAATAATAGCTCCACTAAGCAAATGTAGGGTGACCTTACCAATAGCCACTACAACAACCTTTGCTCCATTGCCTATCTTAAGGTCCATCTTGCCTCTCTTCAATCTCCTAGGTCCTACCAGAACATGCAATGAATTACAGATATGATAAGCACTCCCGATATCTAATACCCATGTGTTATCATAAGATTCTGACAAATGGAGACTGATCATGAATGTACCTGAAGCTTCTCTAAGCTTCTGTTTTGCCCTCTCTACAAGGTACTCTTTGCAGTTTCTCTTTTAGTGCCCATCTTTGCCATAATAAAAGCACTGGCCTTTGTCCTTTGTTGGGTCTTTTTTGGCAACCTTTGCCTTACCCATTTTGCCCTTGCTTGTTAAGAGACTTCTCAACCTTCCTTTTCTTTTTGGTCTCACCAACATAGAGAATTGACTTCTCTTTCTTGATGGTGCTCTATGCTTCTCTCAACATATTGAGGAGCTCTGGGAGGGTCACCTCAAGCTTGTTCATATTAAAATTCATTAGAAACTGAGAAAAGGAATCTGGTAGGGACTGAAGCATTAGATCCATATACAGGTTATCCTCTAGGACCATTCCTAGACCTGTGAGTTTCTCGATCCACTCAATCATCTTAAGGACATGGTTCTGAACCGGTGTCCTCTCAGTCATCCTAGCACGGAAAAGATTCTTTGATATCTCATATCGTTGAGTTCTTCCATGTTCCTCAAACAGTTTGCAGAGATGCAGGAGTATGGAATTAGAATCCATATTTTCATGTTGTCTCTATAACTCAATAGTCATAGAGGTCAACATATAACACTGAGCAAGAGTGGAATCATCTATATACTTCACATAATGAGCGATCTCATCCTTGCTTGCCCCTTCATCGGGCATAGGGATCATTGTATTAAGGACGTATGTGATTTTCTCTACCGTGAGAATGATTCTCAGATTGCGAAGCTAATCCGTATAATTTGGACTAGTGAGGTAGTTGACATCAAGTATGTCATGTAAAGGATTTAAAAGTGATATTTTTCTGAAATCAAAGATGTAGCAAAAATAAATAATATACAAACTTTATAAAATTAGATAATTAAATAAGGACTTATATCTTAATCTACTCCAGCTAATTTTTTGCGAGATACACAACACCCTCTGGTATATGAATCAGAGACCCCCAACGGATCTCTAGTGTGGATCGGGATCCAATTGGCATTTTAGTGTAACCTCGAGGGACTCGACCAATCACACTAAGCTTAAAAGGTAGGCAGATCTTGCCAATCACAACTCCTTGTGATTGGCATCCTATTCGGCCTTCGAACCACCATAGCCTCGAGGAACTCGACCAACCATGATGTTTGGTTAAGTCATCACCATCATTACATGATGAGTCTGATTCAATGATATACTCTCGAGGAACTTGACCAAGCATACCATGTCCTTAGGTCACCGGTGACATCTCTATGTCATTGGTAAGATAGCGAATCACGATATAGGTGAGTCTCGAGGGACTCGACCAACTCAACCTACACCGGGAATCGGTTTCAACCCATAACGATAGAAGGCCACGTGGGTCAATCTAATTGCCTCACGTTTACCAACTTAATATTATTAATAGAGGAGATTTTTGATTTGATCTCCTAATATAATGTGTCACACGCATACATATTTAATATCTATCTACATCGCATGTAAATATATATACATATCTAGTAGGTGTATTACCAATCACACATCACATGAGCAATCACACCAGATGATCACGGACCACATCTTAATGTGATCAAGCCCGAGCCAATGGGCCCAATCACTCACATCAAGATCTATGTATGCCTCGGCACATCTCCATGCCCTGTGATCATCCATCTCGCTTCGTCGGTTCTATCGGTATCTCAATGTATCTCCATGCGTCGGATCGTCCATCTCGACCTTGTGGGTCTCGCTCCCACTACATATCCTTGTGTAATTACAATATAATTATAAGCACGCAGGCCCAATAATAAATGAGAAAAAATAGAGGCTCGCAGGCCCCAATAATAATAATCACATGTACATACATTACATCATCGGTTCATGATCATTTATCCACATCATACATCATATGTATATATTATTATATAGGACCACTAGATAAATAATAATAGTTAATTAAACCTTTTAATTAACTAATATTTGTTTGAAAATAGAGATATATAGGAAATTTTTAGAATTCTAAAGGGCATTCTGGTCATTCGGCCAAAAGGGACAAAATTAGAATTTTAGAAATTCCGACGAGCTAAATTATCATTTGGTGAAAAACCCTAATCCCTCCTCTACAGCGTTCTAGCCGCTACGCTGTGGCTGCCGCCGCCGCCACCCTACCGGCGGTTATTGGGATCGAGAGCGGCACTAAGAGGGGGGGGGGTGAATTAGTGCAGCGGATAAAGACGATAAATTTTTGACGATTTAAAATGTGCTTTCGTAAACTTCATATGATAGAAACTGATTTTGAGGAAAACCATGTCGAAAAAGCTCTAACTCAAACTTGAGAATATTTAGAGAAGATAAAGGACAGTGAACAAGTAAATTAAAGGTTTGCAAAATGGTAAATGCATGAACATAAATGCAAACCGAGTTTTATAGTGGTTTGGTCATCCGACCTACATCCACTCTCGATTCCTCCTCTTGAGGCCACTGGCTTTTCACTATCTGTCCTCCTTCCAATGGACAAGGACCAACTCCCTTACAACACTCTTCCTTTGACAGGCTTAGGAGGTAACCCTTACAAGCACTCTCTCCTTTCTTTCAGTGGAATACAAGTGAAAACTAAAGGAGATATTTCTAGAGAGATTTCTACAGAGTTTTGTTGCTTTGAAAGTATATGTGCTTGTATATTCTAACCAGGGATAGGAGGGGTTTTTATAGACCCCAAGAGGATTCAAATTTGGAGCCTAAATTTGAATCATCCGGATTTGTGGGTATCAAGAGCGGTACCATGCAATCTTTGGCGGTACCACCACCTAGGCTTTTTGCCCCTGTCAGTGTACTGTGTGGTACCACTGCCCAACCTGGCGATACCATCACTTGACACACTAACACGATCAGTGTACTGGGCGGTACCACCGCCCCAGCCAATGGTACCATTGCCCAAGGCACTCGGCCCCAAGTAGTACCACCACCCAGACCACCTGGGTTGCTGGACCTGGGCGGTGCCACCGCCAAACAAGTCCAACATACTTGGTTAGGCCTTAAACTCGACCCAAACCAGTCCGTTATCTAGCCCAGTTAGCCCCTACTTGGGTTATAGGATTAACACCTAATCCTAACCCAAATTAATATGCTAACTATAAATTTTAAAGACATTCCTAAACTATTACAAAGTTTGGCAAGTCAAGACTTAGTCCAGCGAGCTTCCGGTGAACTTCCGACGGTCTTCCGATGATCCTTTGGACACCATTCTGTGGACATCCAGTAAGCTCCTAGACTTCATGATGATCTTGGTGAGTTCCAACGAGCTTCTTCGGTAAGCTCTGATCTTTCTCAGTGAGCTCTGCAAACTTCCAACAAACCTTCCGATGAACTTCCGAAAACCCTTGGCAAGTTCCCTACTCGTTCTCGACCAGTTCCGGTAGCACTCTGATGAATCTTCGGACTTCCGTCGAACTCTCGAACTCTCAACGATTTCATCGTGCTTGACTCTAATACTTAGCTTTGCTTTATGTCTTCATCATTATCATAGTTAATCCTACACAAACAAGATAAATCTCTAATTCGACCTAGATAATTACAACGCGAATTGATATTCTATTGCCTAGCACGCCATTGGCCTATCTGCGCTTTGTCCGATTCTTTAGCACACCATCCTCTCTTGCGGTCCATTGCCCAATCGGTGGTTAACCTTCGCAACCATGATATCCTTGGTGTCCGAAGCCTTCTGCCGATTGTCAACCGGACCTCTTGCATGACATCCAATATTCTGACGTGTTCCTCAGGCGCAATGTCAATTCCTCCTGCATCAACTATTTAATCCTAATCGAGTAGACTAGTGTGACTTAAAATGCAGTTAGATAAACAAAATATAATCAATTAGTTTCATCATCAAAATCTGAGACCCAATAGCGGTGGCCTATGCGAGGGGAGCGGGGTGGTTTATGGGGGCGCGGCAGTGCGCCGCTCATGCCCACGGGCAGCTCGCCTGCGGGTGGCACCACCACAGCAAGCGAGCGTAACCCCTGTAGGCACAGCCCCTCTCGCGGGTGGCCTACAGGCGGTGCCATCACTTCGAGGGGGGCAGCTGTGGCACCGCCCTGGCGGGCGACTGCCTATGGGCTACTCTTGACCATCAGGCGATCGCTTGCAGGCTACTCCTAGCCCGCGGGTGGAGCCACCCCTCCGGGCGTAATGCCCGCAAGCGACGTTGGCCCTTGCAGGTAGGCCACCTACAAGCGGGTGCCGCCTGACTCTTGTTGGCAAGCTGCCTGCCTACAGTCTGCAGGTCATCACCGTTGCTTTTTGTAGCCTTGGCCATGGCCGCTCTACGAGTGCAGCAAGGGTAGCAATTGTTGCTACCCTTCCTTACCTTTTGCGCCAATAATTTTAATGATAAAAACTATTCTAAATCATAACACATGTAGTTAAAATCTGATCTTCACACGAATAACTTGGCTCTGATACCACTGTTGGGAAATCCAGGGGGTAACATCTCATGCACAGTGGAAGAATAGAAAACAAAACTCCTGGGATTTCCACGAAAGATTCTGTCATCTTGCAAAGATCGGTACATCAAAAACAAATCCGCAAATCCAAAAATTGCATCAATTAAGAGAGTCCTAATTGAGTTTCATTTATAAGGGCATTTATGTAAATCTTATCTAGCCAACCCTTATTAAAGAGGTGAAGAGGGTGGCTAGGGTTAGGATTAGTTGGGAGGTTACTTCTTAGAGAAGCATTAAGTGTTTATTAAAAGTAAGAGTCTTGAGTATAGAGTTTATTAAAAGTAGGATTCTTCAGTAGGAGAGTTTATTAAAAGTAGGAATCTTGATTAAGAGTCCTAACAATAGAGAACTCTTGCTATACTCTAGCTTTTCTTGATCCAACTTATCATCATGGCTGTTATCTAAACTAAGAAATTGCTGTCAAATTCCCTCCTCAAATCTCAGAATTTTTGTAGAAAATTTTGTCGAGAAATTGCTGTTTCTTCGATGGCAATTCTGCTCTTACGAAGCAGCACATATCTACAGCAACTTGTTAGGACTCTAGCTATGAGAATCCTAATTTAGTTTCATTGATAAGGGCATTCATGTAAATCCTATCTAGCCGACCCCTATTAAAGAGGTGAAGAGGCCGGCTAGGATAGGGTTAGGTTGCTTCTTAGAAAAAAAGTTCTATTAGAAATAGGAGTCCTATTAGAAAAAGAGTTCTATTAGAAGTAGGAATCCTACTAGAGAAGAAGTCCTATTAGAAGAAGGAGTCCTATTAGAGAAAAAGTCTTATTAGAAGTAGGAGTCCTATTATAGAAGGAGTCCTAATTAGGAGTTGGTTAGAAGTAGGAGTCTTGAGTAAGATTCCTATTAGGAGTTGGGCTTAGAAGCCCTATAAATAGCCATGTATTTATCCTCTTTTCATCAATGAATAGATCAATCTTTTAGCAGCCTTTGAGCAGCAACTTGGAGGAAGGAACCCCTATAGAGTTCTAAGGAGACCGATCCCCTATAGAGATTAACCCCAAGCTTAGAATCCACAAGGGTTCTAACACTTGGTATCAGAGCAACATTCTTGGCATCTCACTGCCCTTCCACAGCCATCCACTTGCCCTCCATAATCGCCCAAAGCAATTCCCACAATTGCTTCGAAGATCATCGCCGAATTCCGTCGTCATCTCCACCACCGTAGATCATCCTTTGATCTTCCCATGAATTGCAATAAGTTCTGGTTATCTACCTTATTGCTGCTGCAATTTAGTTATCCTTATTCAAAAAAATCTAAAAAATTCATTCCTATAGTGCTGCATAAACTTTTCGTCGCAAAGTTTTCATCTCTACAACGAAAGTTGCACTATAGAATTTCAATCGCATAGCACTGTCTTTTTGATCTTGCTACTACATTTTTTCTATCCAAATCTCTATAAAATTTTTATGACGGCTTTGACACTTCATAATAGTAGTTTTCCCTATGGTTTTGTTGAAAAATTCTTAATATTAACCACTTATCTTTTATGTCCAAGCTGCTGCACTTTAGACATAAAAATCTGCTATAGTACCTCTCCGTGATCCTCAATTTTGCCAAACCTCTTGCTATCATTTCTTTCTACAAAATTTTTAACAATATTACCTCTCCCTTATCAGTAGATTCCCTTTGAGTTTTACTTGAATCTCTTTTGAAAATTTTTGGAAAAAATTACATCTTTACTGTTGGAATTTTTTTGGCAAAAAATCTAGCGTTACACCTTTGTCCTTTTTTCTTTTCTATAACCTACCAAACCCTAGCCACCTTGCTGCCACAAACTAAGATGTCTTTAGGGCATCCCTCTAGCCTTAAGATACAGTCATCATAACCTAGTTTCATAACCCTAACAGCATCAAAAACCGTAGCCCAAAATAGTAAACCATTATAACCGAACCCTTCTATCATCGATCTATTGTCCGAACCTTCTACCACCCCATGCCATTATGTTAGGGATCGAGCAGCACTAAGAGGGGGGGGTGAATTAGTGCAGCGGTAAGGAATGATAAATTTTCAGCGATTTGAATAAGTTTCGGAAACTTCGTACGGTGAAAACTTTGTTTCGTATTATGAAAGTCGTATCGGTGGAATCATATAAAAAAAGCTCTAACTTAAAGATGTTTGCAGAGATGAGAAGTAGAGCATCAAATTAAGTGGAAAGGGTTTGCAGCAAAGTAAATAGCAAGAATGTAAATGCAAACCAGATTTTTATAGTGGTTTGGTCATCCGACCTATGTCCACTCCCGATTCCTCTTGCTTGAGGCCACCAACTTTTCACTAGCTATCCTCCTTCCAATTGGCAAGGATGAACTCCCTCATAGCACCTCTTCTTTTGACAAGCTTAGGAGATAACCCTTACAAGCACTCTTACCCCTCTCTTGGACTAGAACACTCTTAAGACTTAGAGGGAAGATTTGACACATTTTCAAGAGAGTTTTCCCCTTCTTTTTTTCAGTTCTAGACTCCCTTTAAACTCTAAATGAGTGGGGTATTTATAGGCCTCAAAGTGATTCAAATTTGGAGCCTAAACTTGGAGCCAAAATTTGAACCATTTTAAATTTCCCGGCACTAGCAGTACTGGGCGGTGCCACCACCCATATAGCGGTGCCACCGCTGGTGCCCGTGGGTCTGGCGGTGCTAGTCGCTAAGCGGTGTTATCGCTTAGCCAAAGGCGGTGCCACCGCACTGGCTTTGGCCACGACCAGGCGGCAGCTTGCCGCCTGTGTCATTTCAAAGACAGAGAGTTTTGGCTGAAAACTCAGCCGAAACCGGTCCAAATGAAGTCTGAATTGGCCCAAATTTGGTTTATAGGATTAACACCTAATCCTAAACCAAATTATGTGCTAACTATAAATTTTAAAGACATTTTTTAAGTTATTACAAAGTCCACAAGACAAGACTTCTTTCGATGAACTTCCGGCGGTCTTCCGACGAACCCTCAGAAACCATTCTGTGGACTCCCGGCAAGCTCCCGCACTTCACGATGATCTTAGCGAGTTCCAACGAGCTTCATTGGCAAGCTCCATGAACTTTTGACAAACCTTCCGACGAACTTCCGAAAACCCTTCCGCAAGCTCCCTACTCGTTCTCGACCGGTTCCGGCAACACTCGCAACAAATATTCAGACTTTCGTCGAACTCTCGAACTCTATTACACTTGTCTTTCGGCACTTTGTTTTACTTTATATCTTCATCGTCATCATAGTTAATCCTGCACACACAAATAAAAACTCTACTTCGATCTAGACGGTTATTACAATGCGAATTGACATTTAGTTGCCCGGCACATCATTGGTCGGCGCTTCGTTCGATTCTTTGGCACATCGTCCTCTCTTGCGATCCATTGCCCAATCGGTGGTTGACCTCCGCAACCCCGATATCTTTGGCGCAACACGCTCTTCTAGGCCCGATGCCCGATGTATGAAGCCTTCCACCAATTATCGACCGAACCTCCGACTCGACATCCAATATCCAGACATGATCACCCGGCGTAACGTCAATTCCTGCAACGTCAACTGTCTAATCCTGATCGATAGTAGACCTACGTAACTCAAAATGTAATTAAACAATAAACCATAATCAATTAGTTTTGATCATCAAAATCCAAGATTCAACACATTAACTCGTCAACAGAAAAAAGACAAGGGCATCTCTGATCTATAGGCATATGCTATGGCTTCTCAAGATCCAATTGATGCCAAATTTGAAGCATGGGAATCTCGGATTGAATTATGGCTTGAATCGCGCTTGGAAGACAAATTGCGCACTTTGTTTGCAAAATTTAGAATTGGACAACCACTCAGTCCAACCAAATTACAACAAGGAGAGAATTCAGAAAGGACCCCTAGAGAAGGAGGGACAGCCCTCGGACATGCTTCAACCATGCATGAGGGTGGACTTTCAACGATGGGAAGAAGGAGACCCAACGGGGTAGATTTCGCATGCCGAACGTTACTTTCTCTACTACCGAACGTCGGATAAGCAATGGTGGAGATTGCTGTCATCCACCTTGAAGGAGATGCTATTCAATGGTACAATTGGCTGGAATATAATCATGGGGCTCTGACGTGAAATTAATTTAAGAACACACTGCTGAACCGTTTTAGACCTACGGAGTATGAAAATATCGATGGCCAACTCACAAAAATTCGACAAACCTCTACGATTCAAGAGTACCAAACCAGGTTTGAGAAGCTATCCTACCTTGCTTGTGATTGGACTGACCGTCAATTGTTTGGAACATTCATCGAAGGACTCAAGCCAGAGATAAAAGGAGAAGTTAAGGTATGATAGCCCCGTACCGTGATGGCTATGATTTCTTTTGCCCGAATACAAGAAGAACGGCTCAGCCAAGATGCTCAGAGGATGAGAACCACTCCTAGAACCTCAGCATATAAACCCCCATCTGCTCCCAGCCATCCTTCGCTACCAAAAAAATTGATAAGAGAAGAATTACATGACCGATCAGCAAAGGGTCTTTGTTGGCATTGTGACGAGTCGTGGAACCGCGAACATCGCTGCAAAAGGGGCCACCTCCTATTGATTGAACCTCTTGAAGACATGGAGGAGGAGGTCCAAGAGCATGAGGAAGAGGTCACGGATAAAGAACAATAGCCAATTGATATTACGATGCATGCCCTTGCCGGTTACAGGAACCCGCAAACAATGAAAGTGGGAGGATTTCTGAAGCAACAACCGATCACCGTTCTTATTGACACCGTGTCACGAATGGTCGTCGCACACCCGCCGCAACTTCGTTCAACATTCCGTTCGTCACTTGCCCATGCTTATACATATCCTTGGTAGCCTGTTTTGCCATGTTTTGGTGTGTTTTTCCTTGTAAAAACGTAGAAAATAGCAGCTGCAGTGCAGCAGAACTATCGCTCGCTGCATCTGCCTAGACATCAAAAAATAGCTCCGTTTTCGTGTGCCGCGAGCTGATTTATGCAGGCTGCGGCCACGAGATTTTTGTCAGCCATCTCAGCACCCTGGAACCCCCCGGGTGGCACATGGCTGGATGGGGCTTCAGTATAGTGTCGGGTGTTGAATACTTTCACAAGTTTGCACGTCAACTTGATGGAAACTTACCTTCACGCCCGGCACTTGGGGAGTAGTTGTTTGCGGACTTGCAGCTGCTCATTCACCCCTCTAAAGTCCTTGTTTTCCTCCTCTCTTTCTCTGCTTTCTCGCACTCCAAGTGCTCGCTCAATTGCTTGTAAAGCTTCCCTCTTCGCGAGACGTCGGGACTTGTCCGCCGCTCGTTCCAACAACTAATCAACTTCTCTTTTGACAGGTCCTACGGGACCTGCACGAGGTTGCAGCTCGGCTGACCCTTTGCGGACGCGTATGTCGCAAGGGCGCCTCAAGACTTAGGCAATCCAAGCTAAGTCCGATCGAAGTGGGCGCGAAGGCGATTCTTGACTTAGGCAACTTCAGCTAAGTCGGTGGCTTGCCGCAAGGGTGCCTCACCACTTAGACAATTCTTGCTAAGTGCGTGACATTGTGGTATCAGAGCAGGCAAGCAATTTGAGCAAGCAGCGAAGAAACTTCGCAATCTCACCATGGCGAAACAACGTGGTGAATCAAGCAAGATGGGGCAAGCCGGAATGTTGCCCCAAGCAGCCGCAGGACGGCTGCATGTGCAAACTCGCTCGCTCGCTGCAGGAGTCGTTCGTGAGGAACGGGGCAGTGAGCATGAGGAGCGAGAAGTGGGCTACTATCCACGAGCGGAGGAGGCGCAATCCGGAGTGCCAACCGGAAGAAAGAGCCATAGAGAGAGGGTCACAGCGGTGGAAACCCGCTTGGATGTTCTTGAAGCGAGCTTGGATGAACTCTACCAAGGCCAAAGTAGGCTTCTTGGCGTAGAGAGCTCGCAAGAAGAAGCTGAATCCCGAATCGACAAGGTTGAAGCCTTAGTCGACCGACTAACGGATGACACAAAGGACTCCGTGCAACATTTGCAAGATTTAGTGACAGAACTCACTTCCAAAGTTGCAATGCTCACAAGGGCGTTGAATGCGGGGGGAAGCAACACCCGCGTTGCGCCAACACAAAGCTTCAGGGCACCCGACCCACATTGTTATGGGGGTGCTAGAGATGCGAAGGAGCTCGAGAATTTTCTATTTGATATGGAACAGTACTTCCGAGCTACGAGGCCAGACTCTGAGGACACCAAAGTATCAATAGCGACTATGTATCTGAACGGAGATGCAAAGCTTTGGTGGAGAACCCGTTGGGAAGAGATTCAACAAGGTCGGTGCCGGGTGGACACATGGGACGACTTGAAGCGTGAGTTAAGAACTCAATTCCTGCCTGAGAACACTGAGTTCGTCGCAAGGAGGAAGTTGAGACAACTCCACCAAACAACTTCCATTCGGGACTATGTGAAGTAATTTTCTGCACTGATGCTGGACATTCAGGACATATCTGAAAAAGATAAGCTATTTAGCTTTCTTGATGGCTTGAAGCCATGGGCTCAACAGGAACTTCATCGACGGAATGTCACTGATTTGGTCGGAGCAATTGCAACCGCAGAAAGGCTTACCGACTTTGCTTCCTCAGAGGACCCGCGGAAGAAGAAGCAGTCCACGGGAAATCACCAACCAAGGCACCCTCCTGGGAAGGAACCTAGGGGTGAGCAAAGGAAGAAGAGTTTCCATAAGGGGCCGAACTCAAATGGCAAGGCCTCAAAACCTAGGAGATGTTTCTTGTGCGGAGGACCACACAGTGTATGGGAGTGCCCACAAAAACAGGTACTCAATGCCTTGTCGGCTTCCATCAAGACCCCTAAGCCAGACAAGGGCAAAGCAGTCGCCCTCAGTTCGAGTAGCTCCGAGTCGGGTAGCGACGATGAGAAGTCGCAAGGACCCCGAATGGGTGCGATGCGTTTGGTGAATGCATTGCAGGGTCAAGTGGGGGAGAACCTGAAGCCGAAGCAACAAAAAGCAGGAAGCAGTGAGTTGATGTATGTAAACATTAGACTCAATGGCCAAACCACCCGAGCAATGGTGGACACGGGTGCTACTCACAACTTCATCGCCGACCGAGAAGCAAAGCGGCTTGGGTTAATCTTAGAGAAGAACCCGAGTCGAATGAAGGTGGTTAACTCAGAGGTTAAGCGAATCTCTGGGCTAGCAAAGGGAGTCTCCATCAAGATCGGATCGTGGAGCGGGCGCACAAACATGATGGCGGTGCCATTGGATGACTTCCAAGTGATTCTTGGAATGGAGTTCATGCATGCAGCAAAGTTGGTGCCGATGCCGTTCCTAGACTCCATATGTCTAATGGGAGGTGACAACCCCTATGTGGTTTCTGTCACTTGAAGAGGAACCCGGGATCCCCAAAGAACTATCAGCGTTGCAATTGAAGAAGGGGGTACGCAAAGGAGAGTTAACCTTTGTGGCTGCGATGAAGTTAGAAACACTCGATAGGGGGGCCCATAAAGAACCTACTGTGGTGGCAAATGTCCTGAAGGAGTTCGAAGATGTTATGCCACCTGACTTGCCAAAAACTTTACCGCCACGCAGAGGCGTAGACCATCTTATTGAGCTGGAGCCGGGAGTGAAGCCTCCAGCGAGACCACCATACCGCATGCCCCCTCCTGAGTTAGCTGAGCTCAGAAAGCAGTTAGATGAACTGCTAAGTGGTGGTCTCATCCGTAGTTCCAAAGCACCATTCGGAGCTCCAGTTCTCTTCCAGAAGAAACAAGATGGGAGTCTCCGACTATGCGTCGATTATCGAGCCCTTAACAAGGTGACCGTGAAGAACAAGTATCCCATCCCTCTCATTGCGGACTTGTTCGACCAACTGGGCAAAGCAAAGTATTTTCAAAACCGACCTTCTGGTCGGGTATTGCAGTGCGTATTCTTTGAAGGTGATGAAGCGAAGACTACTTGTGTGACCAGGTATGGAGCGTTTGAGTTCCTGGTGATGCCTTTCGGTTTAACCAACGCTCCAGCCACATTCTGCACTCTTATGAACCAGCTATTCAAGGAGTATCTGGATAAGTTTGTGGTTGTCTACTTGGACGATATCGTCGTCTATAGCCGAACACTTAAGGAGCATATTGAACACCTCTGAACAATCTTCAAAGTTCTCAAGAAGAATTCATTGTTCGTAAAAAGAGAGAAGTGCTACTTTGCTCAGAAAGAGATCTTATTCTTGGGACATCGGATCAGCGATGGTTCCATTCAGATGGATAAAGCAAAGGTGCAAGCAGTTGTGGACTGGCAAACTCCAAAGAAGGTGCCTGAACTGAGATTCTTCCTTGGGTTTGTGAACTACTATCGACGCTTCATACTGGGGTATTCGAAGCGCGCAACTCCACTAACAGAGTTGCTGAAGAAAGAGCAGCCTTGGAGATGGTCCGACAAATGTGAAGCGGCATTCCAAGACCTAAAGGCTGCCATTTTGGGAGAACCGGTGCTCAAATTGCCAGACTATGGGAAGCCCTTCGAAGTCCATACAGATGCTTCAGACTTCGCTATTGGGGGAGTACTCATGCAGGAGGGCCATCCGGTGGCCTATGAAAGCCGTAAGCTCAACGAGACCGAGCGGCGGTATCCAGTGCACGAGAAGGAGATGACAGCGGTGATCCACTGCTTACGGGTGTGGCGACACTACCTTCTCGGATCGCGATTTGTACTGAGAACAGACAACATCGCTTTGAGTTACTTTCAGACTCAAAAGAAACTGTCCCCAAAGTAGGCACGATGGCAGGACTTCCTAGCGGAATTTGACATGGCAATGGAGTACAAACCCGAAAAAGCAAATGTCGTAGCTGATGCCTTGAGTCGAAAAGTGGAGGTCGTGAATGCCATGCAACTAGAGGGCAGAGGCCAAACAAGCCAGTTGCAATCCAACTTCCTTTCCCGGATCAAGGATGCACTGTATAGTGATCCCCAAGCAGTAACCTTGATGCAATTAATTCAAGAAGGCAAGGCACGACGATCCGCAAGATGCTTCTCGAGGCATTTCAACTCGTCAACCTCCGACCAGAGCTTCCTACG
Organism: Musa beccarii; assembly: GCA_024322285.1. Lineage (NCBI taxonomy): Eukaryota > Viridiplantae > Streptophyta > Magnoliopsida > Zingiberales > Musaceae > Musa > Musa beccarii. The sequence continues at coordinate 27,765,235 of CM044394.1, forward strand.
AGAAGCGAGTTGAAACCATTTTAGCAGATCGCAGGACAAGACTACCCAATGGAGCTGAACAAATTGAATACTTGGTGAAGTGGCGGAAACTTCCCAAAACCGAAGCCAGTTGGGAGCCAGAAGACACCCTCCGACATGAAGAAGCAGCTATCAAAGCCTACCAAAGAGTGTCAACGAGGGCGTCGACAGCTTAAGTGGGGGAGAATGTCACGAACAGTCGTCGCACACCCGTAGCAACTTCGTTCAACGTTCCGTTCGTCGCTTGCCCATGCTTGTACATATCCTTGGCAGCCTGTTTTGCCATGTTTTGGTGTGTTTTTCCTTGTAAAAACGTAGAAAACAGCAGCTGCAGTGCAGCAGAATGATCGCTCGCTACATCTGCCTAGACATCCAAAAACAACTCCGTTTTCGTGTGCCGCGGGCTGATTTCTGCAGGCCACGGCCACGAGATTTTTGTCAGCCATCTCAGCACCCTGGAACCCCCCGGGTGGCACATGGCTGGATGGGGCTTCAGTATAGTGTCGGGCGTTGAACACTTTCACAAGTTTGCACGTCAACTTGACGGAAACTTGCCTTCGCGCCCGGCACTTGGGGAGTAGTTGTTTGCGGACTTGTAGCTGCTCATTCACCCCTCTAAAGTCCTTGTTTTCCTCCTCTCTTTCTCTGCTTTCTCGCACTCCAAGTGCTCGCTCAATTGCTTGTAAAGTTTCCCTCTTCGCGAGACGTCGGGACTTGTCCGTCGCTCGTTCCAACAACTAATTAACTTCTCTTTTGACAGGTCCTACGGGACCTGCACGAGGTTGCAACTCGGTTGACCCTTTGCGGACGCGTATGTCGCAAGGGCACCTCAAGACTTAGGCAATCCAAGCTAAGTCCGATCGAAGTGGGCGCGAAGGCGATTCTTGACTTAGGCAACTTCAGCTAAGTCGGTGGCTTGCCGCAAGGGTGCCTCACCACTTAGACAATTCTTGCTAAGTGCGTGACAACCGGGAGCACTAATAATTTTATGAATAGCAAGATTACTGTCCGGATAGCCTTACCTATTGAGAATTGCAGTAGGTTTGATGTTAAGGTCGCAGATGGATGAATTTTGAAGTATGATCGTAGGTGCCCATGGGTGAAACTGTTGCTGCAGGACCAAGAGATAATTACAGATTTTTTCCTCCTCCCTCTCAATGATTATGAGGCCGTGCTTGGCATTGAATGGTTGATGACATTAGGTGATGTTTCTTGGAATTTTTTGAAATTAATTATGAAATTTTACAGTAAGGGGAAACAGGTGATACTGTGCGGGAAACGTGGGGGTGACGTAACAACGATTTGCACACAATGAATGGCGAAAGTTTTGCATAAAGCATGTAGTGGCATTTTGTTACAACTTAAGCATCAATCTAAGGGAGAGCCAACCAAATTTGAAGATCCAAACCTACTTCCCTTGCTTGCTGAATTTTTAGATATATTTAACGAGCCACGTAGCCTACCTCCTAACCGCCGGCATGATCATCGTATACCGATTCTTCCAGGCAAACCTCCAGCAAATACTTGGCCATATCGATATCCACATCTCCAGAAAGATGAAATAGAAAGGATTTAAAAGAGATGCTTGAAACATGAGTTATTCAGCCAAGTTGCAGCCCCTACTCTTCACCGGTGCCTCTCGTACGAAAGAAAGACGGAACATGGCGAATGTGCATTAATTACCGAGCTCTCAATGACATAACCATCAAGGACAAGTACCCTATTCTAGTAGTAGATAAATTTCTTGATGAATTAAAGGGAGCACGAGTCTTCACAAAGCTGGACCTTCGATCTGGGTATCATCAAAAATGAGTGTGCGAAGAAGACATACCGAAAACTGCCTTTCGAATGCACAGCGGTCACTACGAATTTCTGGTAATGCCCTTTGGTCTCACCAATGTTCCCTCCACCTTCCAGAGCCTTATGAATGATATTTTCCAGAGTTATCTTTGTAAGTTTGTGCTGGTTTTCTTTGACGATATCCTTATTTACAACCCTTCTCTTGAAAGTCATTTTCAGCACATACGACTTATTTTGATAATTTTGCGAGAACATATTCTTTTTGTCAAAAAAATGAAGTGCAGCTTTCTTCAATAAAAGGTAGAATATCTTGGGCATATCATATCAGAGGAAGGGATGGCAGTGGACCCCTCTAAAATTGAAGCAATATAGAACTGGCCAACCCCGAGGAACATAAAATCACTGCGCGGCTTTCTTGGTTTAACAGGTTACTACCGCAAGTTCGTGAAAAATTATGGAAAGATCAATGCACCCCTTACTTCCTTGTTGAAAAAAGATGCTTTCCAGTGGTTGGACAAAGTCACCACTGCCTTCGACGAACTTAAAGTCGCAATGATAACAATGCCCGTACTAGCGTTACCCGACTTCGGTAAGACTTTTATTATTAAAGCCGATGCCTCCGGAGTCAGAATTGGTGCTGTACTAATGCAAGATGGCCGCCCCCTCACTTATACCAGTAAGGCATTATCTCCTTCCCATCTCAAGATGATAATTTATGACAATTTATGACAAGGAGATTCTCGCGATTGTACATGCGGTGGCCAAATGGAGACTGTACTTGATCGGGCGACACTTTCAAATCAGGACAAACCATAAAAGCCTAAAATATTTTTTGGAGCTGAAGATATCTTCCCCTGAGTGGCAAAAATAGGTAAAAAAGCTTCTTGAATATGATTATGAAATAACTTACAAAAGGGGGAAAGAGAATGTTATTACAGATGCACTTTCGCGGCTACCCGAGCAAGCTGAATTTCCAGCCGTTTCACTTTCAACCAATGACTTCCCTAAGGATATTAGGAGGGAATGGCAAGATGATCTGAAGACCAGAGCATCTATGAAGCTTTCACCTCGGTTCTATGGATCCTACCAGATTTTGGAGCACATCGAAGTAGTAGCAAATAGATTGGACTTACCCGCCAGCCCTTAAACCTATCTAGTCTTCCATGTGTCATATTTGAAGCTCAAGTTGGGATAAAACGAGATAGCTCAAAGCCATCTACCAGATATGACTACCCAAGGAGAGCTCCAGGCCCAACCAAGTGTCATTATTGATTGACGGATCGTGACTCGACGACGACGACCCACTATTGAAGTGTTAATACAATGGGCGAACCTACTAACAAAAGATGCCACTTGGAGAACTATAATGACTTGAAGATCAAATTCCCAGAATTCATGGAACGTCAGCCTCGAGGACAAGGCTAATTTGAAGAGGGCGAGTCTGTTTGGACTCTAGCTATGAGAGTCCTAATTTAGTTTCATTGATAAGGGCATTCATATAAATCCTATCTAGCCGACCCCTATTAAAGAGGTGAAGAGGCTGGCTAGGATAGGGTTAGGTTGCTTCTTAGAAAAGGAGTCCTATTAGAAAAAGAGTTCTATTAGAAGTAGGAGACCTACTAGAGAAGAAGTCCTATTAGAAGGAGTCCTATTAGAGAAAGAGTCTTATTAGAAGTAGGAGTCCTATTATAGAAGGAGTCCTAATTAGGAGTTGGTTAGAAGTAGGAGTCTTGAGTAAGATTCCTATTAGGAGTTGGTTCGGCTTAGAAGCCTTATAAATAGCCATGTATTTATCCTCTTTTCATCAATGAATAGATCAATCTTTTAGTAGCCTTTGAGCAACAACTTGGAGGAAGGAACCCCTATAGAGTTCCAAGGAGACCGATCCCCTATAGAGATCAACCCCAAGCTTAGAATCCGCAAGGGTTCTAACACAACTTCTACCGAATTGCTATCAAAATTTTCTTGATCTAATTTGTCATCCTTGCTATTATCTAAATTGAGATTCTACTGTCAAATCCCCTCCTCAAATCTCTGGGCTTTCGTTAGAAATTTTGTCGAGAAACTACTGTTTCTTTGACGACAATTCTTCTCTTACAAGACAGTGCATATCAACAGCAACTTCTATTGAATTCTATCAAATCTCTATTGCCATCTACCACAGATCTAAAACCCTCTTCCCTAACCTTCATCCACTACCATCAGAACCCAAAACTCCATCAAACCACACCTCCAAACTGCACCCAAAGCAACCATAAAACAAGCCTAAACCACAGCCTACATCCACCAATCCACCAACTCTTTCGGCCACTACTTTCAACCAATACATGCCTTTAACCTAGCAACAAAAGAGAGATCTTAATATTATAGATCTGGAGGCATATACTATGGCATCCGAGGAGGCGATCAATGCTAAATTTGAATCCTTTGAGACGCGAATGGAGGATAAAATTCGGGCTCTCTTTGTCGAACTCAGTTTGGGTCGATCACCGAGCCCGAAGAAATCTCATCAAGGAGAGAGCTCTGACTGAAGAGATGACTTCCAGGAGAGGGAGGCTATATGACCGATCCCTACTATCCATGCATGAGGGTGGACTTCCCTAGATGGGAAGAGGGAGACCCGATTAGTTGGATCTCGTGCGTAGAGCGATATTTTCGATACCACAAAACCACAGACGCATCTATGGTGGAAATTGTGGCTATACATCTTGAAGGGGATGCCATATAGTGGTTTGATTGGTTTGAACACACTCATGGAGTCCTCTCATGGTGACAATTCAAAGAACGACTGCTGATTCGCTTTGGACTAATCGATTATGAGAACATTGACGGACAACTAGCAAAGATCCAACAAACCTCCACCATTCAGGAGTATCAAACCAGGTTTGAAAGGTTATCTAATCAAACTCATGATTGGTCTGAGAAACAACTATTGGAAATATTTATTGAGGGCTTGAAGCCAGAGATCTGGGGAGAAGTTAAAGCGTGACAATCGTACACGCTTATGGCAACCATCTCTTTCACACGACTTCAAGAAGAGTGATTGAACCATGAAGCCTGGAGGACTAGGGTCGCTCCCTGACCAGCAATATTGAAGCCATCAGTCCCCCCTACTATCAACCGAGCTCCTACACTAAAAAAGTTAACAAGAGAAGAGCTTCGGGAGCGATCTACAAAGGGGCTATGTTGGCATTGCGATGAGCCATGGAGTCGCGCATCACTGTAAAAAAGGAAAAATTTTTGTGATTGAACCAGTGGAAGAAGAGGTCACTAAATAGCTAGAAGAGAGCTTTGAACATAAGGAAGAAGATGTAGAAGAAGAGCCATAATCAACCGACGTTATGGTACACGCGCTAGCCGGCTACTCAAATCCGTAAACGATGAAAGTTAGAGGCTTGCTCAAACAACAACTGATCACCATTCTCATCGACACGAGTAGCACTAATAACTTCTTAAATAGTAAGGTTGCTACTTGGATGACACTCCACATCAAAGGTTGTAGCAAGTTCGATGTAAAGGTCGTCGATGATCGAATCCTAAAATGCGACCGAAGATGCCCGCAGGTGAAACCATTACTGCAAGACCAAGAAATTGTTGCCGACTTCTTTCTCCTACTACTTGATGATTATGAGGCTATGCTGGGCATAGAATGGCTAATGATGCTAGGTGACATCTCTTGAAATTTTTCTAAGTTAATTATGAAATTCTACTGCAAAGTCAAACAATTCATCCTAAGTGGGAAGCATGGAAGCAATGTGACCACCGTTTCGACCCAACGAATGGAGAAAGTTTTATTAAATCTTGGATTTTAATGATGAAACTAATTGATTATATTTTGTGATCTAATTTCATTTTGAGTTATGCAGGTCTACTATCGATCAGGATTAGGCAATTGACGTTGCGCCAGAAGTAATCACATCAGGATATTAGATGTCGAGCTGGAGGTTCAATCGACAATCGATAGAAGGCTTCGGACATCGGGTATCGGGCCAAGAAGAGCGAAGTTACACCAAGGATATCGGGGTTGTAGAGGTCAACCATCGATTGGGCAACAAGCCGCAAGAGAGGACGATGTGCTAAAGAATCGGACGAAGCACCGACCAATGACGTGCTGGGCAACTGAATGTCAATTTTCATTATAATAATTATCTAGATCGAAGTAGAGTTTTGTTTATGTGTGCAGGATTAACTACGATGACGATGAAGATGTAAAGTGAAATAAAGTGTCGGAAATCAAGTGTGATGGATCGTTGGGAGTTCGAGAGTTCGACGGAAGTCCAAAGATTCGTTGGGAGTGCTATCGGAACTGGCCGAGAATGAGTAGGGAGCTTGCTGAAGGATTTTCGGAAGTTCGCTGGAAGGTTCATCGGGAGTTTATGAAGCTTGCCAAGAAAGATCGGAGCTTACCAAAGAAGCTTGTTGAAACTCGCCAAGATCATCGTGAAGTCTGGGAGCTTACCAGGAGTCCGCAGAATGGTTTTCGAGGGTTCATCAGAAGACTGCTAGAAGTTCACCGAAAACTCACCGGAAGAAGTCTCGACTTATTAGACTTTGTAATAGCTTAGGAAATATCTTTAATTTCATAGTTAGCACGTTAATTTGGGTTAGGATTAGGTATTAATATTATAACCCAAGTAGGGGCCCATTGGGCCTTGTTTTGGACCGGTTTGGGCTAAGTTTTTGGCTCAAACTAGTGAGCTGAAAAGTGCTAGGCGGTGGCACCACCCAGTACTGCTAGAATACTAAAAACCAAGGTGATTCAAATTTGGACTCCAAGTTTGGGCTCCAAATTTGAATCCTCTTGAGGCCTATAAATACCTCTCTCATTCATGGATGAAGGGGTGTCTAGAACTGAGATAAAAAGAGGGAAAACTTTATTGAAAGTGTGTCAAAATATTCCCTCTAAGTTTTAAGAGTGTTCTAGTCTAAGAGAGGGGTGAGAGGCCTTGTAAGGGTTATCTCCTAAGTCCAGCAAAGGGAGAGGTGTTGTAAGGGAGTTCATCCTCGCCCATTGGAAGGAGGATAGCTAGTGGAAAGCCGGTGGCCTCAAGCGAAAAGGAATCGAGAGTGCATGTAGGTCGGATGACCAAACCACTATAAAAATGATTTACGTTTATATTCATGCATTTATCTTTTTGTAAACCTTTACTTTGCTAAGTTCACTACCTTCATCTTCTTACGTATGCTTTCAACATAATTGAAACGGTTTCAAATGAAATGTTATTTTCAACGTACGAAGTTTTCGAAAGTTGTTTTTAAATCGTCGAAGTTTATCGTATTTATCTACTGCACTAATTCACCCCCCCCTCCTCTTAGTGCCGCTCGATCCCTAACAATTGGTATCAGAGCCATGTTATTTCTCATTCGGATTTACACCCGTAAGAAATGGCTCTTCATGGCTTTCAAGAGGGCTTTTTAGTTGTTTATCCACCGTTCTTTAATGGGTCGGACTACACCTATTGGAAAACTCGAATGAGAGTTTTCTTGCTTTCAATAGATTTGGATTTGTGGAACGTTGTTGAAAATCATTTTCAACTTCCCTCTAAACCAGTGAACGAATGGTTGGACTTAGAGAAGAAATCTTTTTCTTTGAATGCAAAGGCTATGAATGTCTTATTTTGCACTTTAGATAAAAATGAGTTCAATCAGATTTCTATATGCGAAACAGCTTTTAAAATTTGGCGAACACTTGAAATCATGCACGAGGGAACTAGTAGAGTCAAAGACTCAAAAGTAAACCTCTTATTGTATGATTTTGAGATTTTTCGAATGAAATCAAACGAGACTATCGGTGACATGTACACCCATTTCACGGATGTTGTCAATAGTTTAAAGGCTCTTGGTAAATGTTTTTCAAATTTTGAACTCACTAACAAGACCTTAAGATCCCTTCCAAAAAGGTGGAATCCTAAAATAACGACGATACAAGAAACTAAAGATTTAAATGATTATTCTATTGAAGAACTCATTGGATCCTTAATGACATATGAAATGAGTTTCTTGGAACATGTTGAACATGATGAATATTTGAACCACCTTCTAAAGAATAAGAAGGTTTTGGAACTCCGAACTATGAAATGCCACTTGAGTGATGACTCAAGTGATGAGGACAATGAAGAGGACATTGAACTTTTAATGAATTTTAATAAGTTCATTAAATAAAAATCTAAAACTAAAAGTGAACTTGAATGGAAGACGAGGCCAAAGATGAAGAAGAAGCGCTAAGAAGAATCAAATGACGAAACGACAAATTGGGCTTTGATGGGCTTCGACTACAAGGTAAGTAACTTAACTCCCTTAAATTATTTTGAAATTACATGATGTTTTTCATAAGTGCTTAATTTAGAAAGTAGGTAATAAAAATTATTTTTCAAAAATTATATCATGTTTCTCTTTTTAGCACCTTTAAAAGTTAAAAACTTGACCATGAAAATTATATTGCTAAGCTTTCATACATGTTATGTTTTGCAATTTAGATTGATGCAACATTATGGGTGATAATCACTTGATTTGTGTGCAAGATTAATTCCATGAATGTTTATGATTTTCATATCAGTTTTTGATGCATGATTTGTGATATTGCCTAGGATTAATTCATGCATGTGTATCTTGATGTTTTATATTTCATTTCTAAACATGATGCTTGATCTTTAAATTTTTGTATTATGCTTAATGAGGAATTAAAATGATGAAGATTAAAATCCTACATTTTGGAATAATGTATAATTGAACTTGATGGTTTTTACAACGAAAATTATTTTTCATATTTATAAACTGATGCATGATTTTTGTAAAAAATTAAGTATTGATCATCTTGTTATAACAAATGAAAGAAAGAATTAAAATGATTTTGATGATGCTTTCGGTTTTAAAAATGATGTATGGTCTTTACATGAAAATGAGAGCATGCTCGTATGAAAACAATTTACACGAAATGAAATACACAAAAATGAGAAAATATACTATCATGATGCTTTATGTTTGATATGTTTTGTCTTAATGGGTTTAATGACAAACTTGTATTTTGAATTTATATAATGATGGCTTCTATATAAATATTTGAATATACCTTATGAAATCATCATTGATAATGATGAAATGAAAATATTAAAAGTTTATTGTCATGCTTAATGATTTTATAATATCATGAGAATTTGAAGTTGTTTTATCTTGATGACAAACTCATGTTTTGGTTTTAAAATTTGATACTCATCTTTTGAAACATGAGCACACTTGTTTGAAACAAACAACTTAAAATGAAACACATTATCATGATAAATTGAATCTCATAATATGTTATATTTTTGTCTTGATGATTTTTATAATGAAGTTTGTCTTTCAATTTTGAATATTTTGAGTTGGTATATAAAGACAAAGGCATGCTTAGATAATAAAAAATCATAAAAAGGAAATACATGACTCTTGAAATTTGTCTATGAAATATATGAAATTTTTAACTGCATTATCTCTCCCTTACTAGTAGATTCCCTTTGAGTTTTACTTGAATCTCTTTTGAAATTTCTGGAAAAAATTACATCTTTACTACTGGAATTTTTTCGGTGAAAAATCTGGTGTTGTAGCTTTGTCTTTTTCTCCTCCGTAACCTACCAAACCCTAGCCACCTTGCTGCCACCAACCAAGATGCCTTTAGGACATCCATCGAGCCTTAAGATTCAACCATCATAACCTAGTTTCAGAACTCTAATAGCATCAAAAACTGCAGCCCAAAACAGTAAACCATTACAACCGAACGCTTCTATCACCAATCTATTGTCCGAACCTTCCACCACCCCATGCTAGTAACCTATCAATAGAAAAAAGACAAGGGCATCTCTAATCTATAGGCATATGCTATGGCTTCTCAAGATCCAATTGATGCCAAATTTGAAGCATGGGAATCTCGGATTGAATCATGGCTTGAATCGCGCTTGGAAGACAAATTGCGCGCTTTGTTTGCAGAATTCAGAATTGGACAACCACTCAGTCCAACCAAATTACAGTAAGGAGAGAATTCAGAAAGGACCCCCAGAGAAGGAGGGACAGCCCTCGGACATGCTTCAACCATGCATGAGGGTGGACTTCCCACGATGGGAAGAAGGAGACCCAGCGAGGTGGATTTCACGCGTCGAACGTTACTTTCACTACTACTGAACGTCGGATAATGCTATGGTGGAGATTGTTGCCATCCACCTTGAAGGAGATGCTATTCAATAGTACAATTGGCTGGAATATAATCATGGGGCTCTGACATGGAATCAATTTAAGAACGCACTGCTGAACCGTTTCGAACCTACGGACTATGAAAATATCAATGGCCAACTCGCAAAGATTCGACAAACCTCTACGATTCAAGAGTACCAAACTAGGTTTGAGAAGCTATCCTACCTTGCTCATGATTGGACTAACCATCAATTGTTAGGAACATTCATCGAAGGACTCAAGCCAGAGATAAAAGGGGAAGTTAAGGCGTGGCAGCCCCGTACCGTGATGGCTGTGATTTCTTTTGCCTGAATTTAAGAAGAACGACTCAGCCAAGATGCACGGAGGACGAGAACCACTCCTAGACCCACAGCATATAAACCTCCTTCTACTCCTAGCCATCCTTCACTGCCAAAAAAATTAACAAGAGAAGAACTACGTGATCGATCAGCAATGGGTCTTTGTTGGCATTGCGATGAGCCATGGAACCGCGATTATCACTGCAAAAGGGGCCGTCTCCTACTGATTGAACCTCTTGAAGACATGAAGGAGGAGGTCCAAGAGTATAAGGAAGAGGTCACAAATGAAGAACAGCAGCCAATTGATATTACGATGCATGCCCTTGCCGATTACGCGAACCTGCAAACAATGAAAGTGGGAGGATTTCTGAAGCAACAACCGATCACCATTCTTATTGACACCGGGAGCACTAATAATTTTATGAACAACAAGGTTGCTATCTGGATGGCCTTACCTATTGAGAATTGTAGCAGGTTTGATGTTAAGGTCGCAGATGGACGAATTTTCAAGTGTGATCGTAGGTGCCCACGGGTGAAACTATTGTTGCAGGACCAAGAGATAATTGTAGATTTTTTCCTCCTCCCTCTTGATGATTATGAGGCCATGCTCAACATCGAATGGTTGATGACATTAGGTGATGTTTCTTGAAATTTTTTAAAATTAATTATGAAATTTTATAGTAAAGGGAAAAGGTGATATTGTGCGGGAAACGTGGGGGCGACGTAACAACAATTTGCACACAACGAATGGAGAAAATTTTGCACAAAGCATGTAGTGGCTTTTTGGTACAACTTGAGCAGCAATCTAAGGGAGACCCAACCAAATTTGAAGATCCAAACCTACTTCCCTTGCTTGTTGAATTTTCAGATATATTTGACGAATCACGCAGCCTACCTCCTAACCGCCGGCATGATCATCGTATACTGATTCTTCCAAGCAAACCTCTAACAAATACTCGGTCATATTAGTATCCACATCTCTAGATAGATGAAATAAAAAAGATTGTAAAAGAGATGCTTGAAACAGGAGTTATTTAGCCATGTTGCAACCTCTACTCTTCACCGGTGCTTCTCGTACGAGAGAAAGATGGAACATGACGAATATGCATTGATTATCGAGCTCTCAACGGTATAACCGTTAAGGACAAGTACCCTATTCCAGTAGTAGATAAATTACTTAATAAATTAAAGGGAGCACGAGTCTTCATAAAGTTGGACCTTCGATCCAGGTATCATCAAATACAAGTGTGCTAAGAAGACATACTGAAAACTGCCTTTTGAATGCACAACGGTCACTACGAATTTATAGTAATACCCTTTGGTCTCACTAATGCTTCCTCCACCTTCCAGAGCCTTATGAATGATATTTTTTTGGAGTTATCTTTGTAAGTTTGTGTTGATTTTCTTCGACGATATCCTTATTTACAGCCCTTCTCTTGAAAGTCATATTCAGTACTTACGACTTGTTTTGACAATTTTGCGAGAACATATTTTTTTTGTCAAAAAAATAAAATATAGCTTTCTTCAACAAAAGGTAGAATATCTTGAGCATATCATATCAGAGGAAGGGGTGACAGTGGACCCCTCCAAAATTGAAGCAATGCAAAACTGGCCGACCATGAGGAACATAAAATCGCTGTGCGGCTTTCTTGGTTTAATGCGTTACTACCACAAGTTCATGAAAAACTATGGAAAGATCTGTGCACCCCTTACTTTCTTGCTGAAAAAAAATACTTTCTAGTGGTCGGACAAAGCCACCACCGCCTTCGACGAACTTAAAGTCACAATGATAACAATGCCCGTACTAGCGTTACCCGACTTCGGCAAGAGTTTATTATTGAAGCTGATGCCTCCAGAGTCAGAATTGGTGTTGTAATAATGAAAGATGGCTGCCCCCTCACTTATACCAGTAAGGCGTTATCTCCTTCCCATCTCAAGATGACTATTTACGATAAGGAGATTCTCGTGATTGTACATGTGGTGGCCAAATGGAGATCGTACTTGATCAGGCGATGCTTTCAAATCAAGACCGACCATAAAAGCCTAAAATATTTCTTGGAGCAGAAGATATCTTCCCCCGAGTGGCAAAAATGGGTAACAAAGCTTCTTGGATATGATTATGAAATAACTTACAAAAGGGGGAAAGAGAATGTTGTTACAGATGCACTTTCGTGGCTACCCGAGCAAGTTAAAATTTTGACCATTTCACTTTCAACCAGCGACTTCCCTGAGGATATTAGGAGGGAATGGCAAGATGATCCGAAGACCAGAGCATCTATGAAGCTTTCACCTCGGTTTTATGGATCCTATCAGATTTTGGAGCACATTGGAGTAGTAGCATACAGATTGGACTTACCCGCCAGCTCTCGAACCCATATAGTCTTCCATGTGTCATGTTTGAAGCTCAAGTTTGGGCAAAACGAGATAGCTCAAAACCATCTACCAAATATGACCACCCAAGGAGGGCTCCAGACCCAACTAAGTGCCATTATTGATCGACGGATCATGACTCGACGACGACGACCCGCTATTGAAGTGCTAATACAATGGGCGAACCTACCAACAGAAGATGCCACCTGGGAGAACTATGATGACTTGAATATCAAATTCTCATAAATCATGGAGTGTCAGCCTCGAGGACAAAGTTGATTTAAAGAGGGTGGGTTTGTTAAGACTCTAGCTAGGAGAGTCCTAATCTGTTGGGACTCTGGCTAGGAGAGTCCTAATCTGTTGGGACTCTAGCTAGGAGAGTCTTAATTTAGTTTCATTGATAAGGGTATTCATGTAAATCCTTTCTAGCCGACCCCTATTAAAGAGGTGAAGAGGCTGGCTAGGTTAAGGATTAGGTTACTCCTTAGAGAAGGAGTCCTATTAGAAGTAGGGAGTCCTATTAGAAAAAGAGTCCTATTAGAAGTAGGAGTCCTACTAGAGAAGAAGTCTTATTAGAAGTAGGAGTCCTATTAGAGAAAGAGTCTTATTAGAAGTAGGAGTCCTACTAGAGAAAGAGTCTTATTAGAAGTAGGAGTCCTATTATAAAAGGAGTCCTAATTAGTAGGAGTTGGTTAGAAGTAGGAGTCTTGAGTAAGAGTCCTATTAGGAGTTGGGGTTTAGAAGCCCTATAAATAGCCATGTATTCATCCTCTTTTCATCAATGAATAGATCAATCTTTTAGCAGCCTTTGAGTAGCAACTTGGAGGAAGGAACCCCTATAGAATTCCAAGGAGGCCGATCCCCTATAGAGATCAACCCCAAGCTTAGAATCCGCAAGGGTTCTAACAACCTCTTACTTTATACTATGATTCTCCCATATTATTGAAGAGAAATCCAAATGAATCATAAGTTATTTTCTCTTGACTTATTGATACTCAACTTGAGAAAATGTGTTTTGAATGTTGAAACATTACATGTGTAATTTGAGCTTTTCTCTCATATTTCAATACCACTTTATATGCTTCATGACTTGATGATTAAAATATTGATGTAGACTTTTGATGTATTACTTGTCATGATTAATGCAAATTGCTAGTATTTTGAATCTTGAAAATGATTTTGTTTTGATTATGAGTTTCAAATTGTCAAATTATTTTGAATGAGATTTTTTTGTGAATCATAAACTATCTCTTAAATTCTTGAATTGATTTTTATGCAAATTGAAATATTTTCCTCTATGATTGTTTCCTTTCTCATTTACTAAAGAGGAAAACAATTTAAGTCTTGATATATCGATAAGTGATACTTGAAATTATTTTTATGATTCATGATAAATTTAGATCAATCATGCATAAATCAAGTTGTTGCTTTTACTATCATATGAATCATGAGCCATTACATCATATCTTTCGTGATATAGAAATGATAATAATTCTTTGGCTTGTATGCCTTATGTGGTCATTGAAAAATTGATATAAAAGAAATTTACCTTATGATAAATCAATGAATCATGACTTGATCTATGAGAATGATATGTTTTTATACATCATGATTCTTGGTTATACCTTTATCATGAATTGAAAAGTGATGCTAAAGAAAATATTTGTGAATCATGATTTTGATTTCTCAAAACTCAATATTTGAATCTTTATGAATTCATGATCTTGATAACTTCATATGTCTTTTGGAATTTATAACATGATATGATTGAATCATTGATTTACTTTTCTTTATCCTAGCTTGAGAATGAATGTTTTTGAATCACGGTTGACAACCTTTATATTTTTGAAATTACACATGATGAGTAATGATAGCTTGAATGCATGAATCAAATGGCTTTGCTATCTATTACCAAATGAATCATGTCCTTTTTGACTTTTCTTGATATTATATCATTCATGATATGATTTCCTTATATGGCTTGTATAATGATTGAAATTTTTAGCCATTGAGCCCTCTCTTCTTTTTGATAAAAACAAAAGGGGAGAAGATTTATTGCTAGCTTGTGACTTCAATGAAAAATTTGCTAGCTCGATCATTGAAATAAAGGAGCATCCCATCATAAACATTTCAAAAGTTACGAGCATGCCACAAAAGCAAAGTACAAAACTTAAAAGTTTGCAATCTTACACTTGCCATGCTTCTATGTTTGTATGTTGTAATGAAAATTTAGCTTGCATATTTAAAGTGATGAAATGTTTACACAAATTGCTTGTATATCGCAAAGGAAATAAAGAAAGTACAACTTGCACATCTCAAGAAGTGAATGAAAAATTGCTATATTGCCTATCTTTTACAAGGAAATCAAAGTGCAAACTTGCACAAGAAGCAAGTGTTGAATTGCTATGCTTAAATATTGTATGATGTAATTAATAGCTAGTATGATTGTAAAATTTGCATATCCTTTTAAACTAGCTATGATGCAACTTCTCATTTTTGTTGATGACCAAGGGGGAGAAGTAGATTGATAACTTGACTTGATGCATTGAATTGAATATTTTATATATTTACATGATGATTTAAATATATTCTCTTAACTTGTGATACATGTTGCTTGGATTTGGAATAATCCAAGTGTTCTATCAATGACATATTGATACAAGGAGTTTGGTTAAACTCTGGATAATTATAGTTAACTCTGTTAGTTATCAATTAGTTGTCATCATCAAAAAGGGAGAGATTATTGAATCTCGTATTTTGATGATGAAACGAATTGATCGTGTTTTGTGATCTAACTACGTTTTGAGTTACGCAGGTCTACTATCGACAAGGATTAGACAGTTGATGCTAGAGGAATTGACATTGCACCGGAAGTGATCACGTCAGGATATTGGATGTCAAGCCAGAGGCTCTGTCGACAATCGATAGAAGGCTTTGGACATCAGGCATCGGGCCAAGAAGAGTGGAGTTGCACCAAGGATATTGGGGTTGCGGAGGTCAACCGTCGATTGGGCAACAAGTTGCAAGAGAGGACGATGTGCCAAAGAATCAGATGAAGCGCCGACCAATGACATGCCGGGCAACTGAATGTTAATTCGCGTTGTAATAATTATCTAGATTGAAGTAGAGTTTTGTTTGTGTATATGCAGGATTAACTACGATGATGATGAAGATGTAAAGCGAAACAAAGTGCCAGAAGTCAAGTGTGATGGATCGTTGGGAGTTCGAGAGTTTGACGGAAGTCCAAAGATTCGTTGGGAGTGTTGTCGGAACTGGCCGAGAACGTGTAGGGAGCTTGCCGAAGGGTTTTCGGAAGTTCATCGGAAGGTTCGTCGGGAATTCATGGAGCTTGCTAAGAAAGATCGAAGCTTGCCAAAGAAGCTCGTTGGAACTTGCCCAGATCATCGTGAAGTCCGGAAGCTTGCTGGGAGTCCGCAAAATGGTTTTCGAGGGTTCGTCGGAAGACCACCGAAAGTTCATCTAAAACTCGCCGAAAGAAGTCTAGACTTGTCGGACTTTGTAATAGCTTAGGAAATATCTTTAATTTCACAGTTAGCACATTAATTTGGGTTAGGATTATGTGTTAATCCTATAACCCAAATAGGGGCCCATTGGGCCTTGTTTTGGATCGGTTTGGGTCGAGTTTTTGGCCTAAACTAGTGAGCTGAAAAGTGCTGGGCAGTGGCATCGCCTAGTGGCCAAAAGCTGGGCGATGGCATCGCCCATTACCCGAGAGCACTAGCGGTGGCACCGCTGGCTGGGCAGTGGTACCGCCTAGTATCGCCAGAATACCAAAATCCAAGGTGATTCAAATTTGGGCTCTAAGTTTGGGCTCGAAATTTGAATCCTCTTAAGGCCTATAAATACCTCTCTTATTCATGGATAAAGGGGTTTTTAGAACTGAGATAAAAAGAGAAAAAACTATATTGAAAGTGTGTCAAAATCTTCCCTCTAAGTTTTAAGAGTGTTCTAGCCCAAGAGAGGGGTGAGAGGGCTTGTAAGAGTTATCTCCTAAGTCCGGCAAAAGGAGAGGTGCTGTAAGGGAGTTCATCCTCACTCGTTGGAAGGAGGATAGTTAGTGGAAAGCCGGTGGCCTCAAGTGAAGAGGAATCAGGAGTGGATGTAGGTCGGATGACCGAACCACTATAAAAATGGTTTGCGTTTATGTTCATGCATTTATCTTTCTGCAAATCTTTACTTTGCTAAGTTCACCGCATTCATCTTCTTATGTATGATTTTATTGCAATCGAAATGGTTTAAAACAAAACATTGTTTTCAATGTATGAAGTTTCCGAAAGTTATTTTTAAATCGTCAAAGTTTATCGTATTTATCCGCTGCACTAATTCACCCCTCCCCCCTCTCTTAGTGCCACTTGATCCCTAACAAGTTTTGCACAAGATAAATGATGGCTTTTTGATGCATCTCTAGTAGCAACCAGGGGGAAGAAAATAGAAATTGAAGATCAAAATCTCGCCCAATTGCTTGCTGAATTTGACGACGTCTTTGCTGAACCGCGCGGTCTTCCTCCTACTCGGCAACATGACCACCGAATTCCAATTCTTCCGGGCAAACCACCAGTGAACACTCGGCCATACTACTATCCTCACCTCCAAAAGGATGAAATTGAGAAAATTATAAAGGAGAGAAACAAGGGTGATTCGGCCAAGCTACACCCCCTATTCCTCAACGGTGCTACTTGTACGCAAGAAGTATAGAACTTGGTGGATGTGCATCGACTACCGAGCTCTAAATGGTATCACCATCAAGGATATGTACCCAATACCAATGGTGGATGAACTTCTTGATGATTTAAAAGAAGCTCGAGTCTTTATGAAGTTAGACCTCCGATACGATTACCACCAAATTCGGGTATGTGAAGATGACATTCTAAAAACTGCTTTCCACACACATAACGACAATTATGAATTCTTGGTAATGCCTTTTGGATTCACTAATGCTCTTTCAACTTTCCAAAGTCTCATGAATGATATTTTTCAGAGCTTTCTTCACAAATTTGTGCTGGTATTTTTCGATGATATTCTCATTTACAGCTCTTCTCTTGACACTCATTTTTAGCACTTACGGTTTGTTCTGACGATCATTCGGGAGAATACTCTTTTTGTTAAGCTATCAAAGTGTAGCTTTATCTAGCAAAAAGTATAGTACCTTGGGCACCTAATATTTGAAGGAGTGGCGATAGACCCAACAAAAATCGAAGCCATGCAGGGCTGGCTAAAACCTACAAATGTGAAATTGTTACATGGGTTCCTAGGACTAACAGGCTACTACCGAAAATTTATGAAGGACTATGGGAAGATCAGTGCACCCCTCACTTCTCTACTGAAAAAAGATGCCTTCCAATGGTCAGTGAAGCCTCCGTTGCCTTCGATAAACTTAAGGCAGCTATGACGACGACACCCATGCTAGCACTACCAGATTTCAGTCGACCCTTCATCATTGAGGCCGACGCATCTGGAGTTAAAATTCGAGTCATTCTCATGCAAGATGGTCGACCACTCGCATACACCAGCAAGGCGCTATCTCCCTCTCATAAAAAAATGTCAATCTATGATAAGAAGATGCTCGCCATTGTGCACGCAGTAATGAAGTGGAGACCCTACTTGATCGATCGACGATTTCAAATTAAAATCGACCATAGAAGCCTCAAGTACTTTTTGGAGCAGAAGATATCATCCCCAGAGTAGCAAAAATGGGTAACCAAACTTCTAGGATTTGATTATAAAATTATTTACAAAAAAGGAAAGAAAATATTATTGCAGATGCACTCTCACGACTACCGGAGCAAGCTGAATTTTTAGACATCTCCCTTCCCACCACTAGCTTCCTCGAGGATATTAGGGAGGAATGAAAGAAGGATCCAGAGACCAGCAACATCATTAAAAAATTGGAGGATCCAAGTGTAATAGCTCACTATACTTGGGTTCGAAGGATCTACGCTACAAAGGCCGTATTATAATTATAGCCGACTCCCCTTGCATCAAAATCATTCTACACAAGTCACCCTATATTCAATTGTCCAACACCACTGATGATGGAGATATTCAAGCCCAACCACAAGCCATCTTCGACCGCAGAATCGTGATGTGTCGCCGACATCCCTCTATTGAAGTACTAGTGTATTGGAATAATTTACCACTCAAAGATGCCACTTGGGAGAACTATGACGACTTGAAGATCAAATTCCCAAAATTCATGGAGCATCAACATTGAGGATAAGGCTAATTTGAAGAGGGCAGGTCCGCTAAGACACTAGCTAGGAGAGTCCTAACCTGTTAGGACTCTAGCTAGGAGAGTCCTAATTGAGTTTCATTAATAAGGGCATTCATGTAAATCCAATCTAGCCGACCCTTATTAAAGATGTGAAGAGGGCAGCTAGGGTTAGGATTAGTTAGGAGGTTGCTTCTTAGAGAAGCATTAAGAGTTTATTAAAAATAGGAGTCTTGAGTAGGAGAGTTTATTAAAAGTAGGAGTCTTGAGTAGGAGAGTTTATTAAAAGTAGAAGTCTAGAGTAAGAGTCCTAACAATAAAGAACTCTAGCTATACTAGGGGTCTTGAGTTGGAGTCCTATATAAGCATGTAGCCTCCACCTCTTTGGAATAAGAAAAGGAGATTCATCTACAATTGCAGCCACCAGGCCAACCACTTGGAGGGTGGAACCCCTATAGTGTTCCAAGGATTGATCCCCCTCAAAGATCAAATCTACATAGAATTCCTCTGAGGTTCTATCACGATTCCTCCTGCTTTAATTGTCATTTCCTAATCGAAGCTAGTCCCGTGTCACTCAAAACGTAGATCAGATCATAAACATTATCAATTGGTTTCATCAACAAAATCTGAGATTCAATAATTTCTCCCTTTTTATTATGACAACCAATTGATGATGAAGTTAACCTTAACTCCCCCTATCAATATGTCATATTGATAGAAATTTTAAATTCAAAAAATTATGAGAATTTCATGCATAATCATCATGATTTCAAATTATCAAAGTATATGCATGAAATTTTAACATCATCATCATACTTCTCCCCCTTTGTCATCAACAAAAAGGAGAAGTGCATTTAGCAAGTTTTTAAGATATGCAAGTTTTACAATATACAAGTTAACAATTTATCACTTTATAACATGCAAGCATAGCAAGTTTTAAAGATGTGCAATTTTGTTTCTTGAGATGTGCAAGTTTGCACTTTTGCTTCTTAAGATAGGCAAGATAGCACTTCTTGGTGATGTTTAAGATGGCAAGTTCTTTTTTCTCTTTTGAGAAGTGCAAGCTTAGCAATTTTTGCTTCCTTTGCAATGTTCGAGCTAGCAAGTTTTTTTCACCCCCTTTGTCATTATCAAGAAGAAGGGAAGAATACAATGTTGTAATTCTTTTTCCCTTTACATCAATTTTCAAATCATGACAAATGAGGTATTAAAAATTTACATCAATATTTTAATCATCAAAATCAAGTTATGAAAACCAATTTAACATTCAAGCTAACACTTAAGGTTCTATTTGAGATGCTAGCAATATTCTTTCTCCCCCTTGCTATTAAAAGATAAAAAGAAAAAAGGAAGAGAAGAATTCAAGGGTACAAATATTTCAACCATCACATAAATGAATGAAAGTTCAAGTCAAGAATCCAAAAAATTCTTGAATCATTTTAACAAATATCCTTTTTAGCAAATAACGAAAAGAAACATTAGGAGATCAAAGATCTTGATTCATAAAGAAAATACAAGTTGTATATCCGAGATAACAAAAGAACAATAATGATTTATTTGGATAATTCTTCTCTTTAATAAATGACGAATAGAATAATCGGAGAAACAAGGATCTTGATTCATAAAAAGAAAATCTCAAGTTATAATTCTAAGAATTCAAGATCTTAATATATATATATATATATATATATATATATATATATATTTGACTATCAAGCGAAGGAATCATGATTCATGTGATAAAAAGATTATCGATTTATGTATTTGAACAAATATTTTTCAAACCATCATTACTTCAACTCATCATGCATAATTTCAAAATGTAAAATCATCAAGCATGATATAAAAAATCATTATTTTCATTCAATTTGTCAAATCATCAAAAACACTTTCAAGAGAATTACAAAACATAATATACATGGATTCATTAATCTTTTATTGAAAAATCGATAAGATAGAGATAGAAAATGCATTCCCTTTTTATGTATTTCAATTTAAGTGATTTATTTCATATAAGCATACCTTTGTCTTTTTATGTCAAATAAAACCATGCATCAATGTTTAGGACCGAAAAACAAATTTCATCTTAAAAACTTTCAAGACCAAACACATTAAATATAAAGCATCTCCAAACAAAAGATTTGATTCATCATGATAATACATTTTTTTTATGTGTTTCATTTTATGTGATTGATCTCATATAAGTATAATCAAGTTTTTTGCATAAAAGATGTGCATCATGTTTAAAACCAAAAAGCAATACAAAATCATTAAGATACACATAATTGCTTCTTAGAACATATATAGAATTAATCTTATTTGGTGTTCAAGTATTATCATAAAATATGCAATTATCATGATAATTACTTTTTTTTGTCAAAACCATTCATCATCTTTGAAAACGAAAAGCGATATGAAAATCATAAATATACATGGAATTGTATTTAATGTATAATCAATATATTTAAATCTAACATTTTGTTCCTTTATCATAAAACATATAATTTTTATGATCAAATTTTTAATTTTTCAAAATCACTACAAAGAGAAGCATGAATTTTTACATTTTTTTATTTCTTACTAATTAAAAAAAATATCATAGGATGCATCAAGTAGTTTCATGGTAAGGTAAAAAATTTTAGGTAAGTTACTTACCTCATTGTCAAAAGCCACCAAAGCATAGTTCACTATTTCGTCTTCGGATGTACTCAATTCATCCTTGAGTGCTTTCTTTTTATTCACTTTTGTATACTTGTCTTTGGAGTGCCCTGGCTTCTTGCATTCATAGCAAGTAGTTGTATCCAGATTGAGTTTATTTTGATTCTTTAATTCTTATTTTATGAACTTTTTAAATTTTATTATTAGGAGTTCAAAGTCATCATCACTTGAGCTTTCACTCCAATGGTCTTCTATAGCTCGAAGTGCCAAATCCTTCCTATTCTTTGGAAGGTGGTTCTCATGTTCATTTTGAGTCATACATGTCATCTCATAAGTCATTAAGAACCCAATAAGTTCTTCAATAGGATAGCAGTTCAAGTCATTTGTTTTTTGAATAGCAATTATTTTTGAATCCCAACTTTTTGAAAGGGATCTTAGAATCATGTTAATAAGTTCAAAATTAGAAAAATATTTATCAAGACTTTTTAGACCATTGATGACATCCATAAATCAGGTATGCATGTCTCCAATGGTTTCGCTTGATTTCATTCGAAAAAGTTCAAAACTATGCATCAAAAGATTAATTCTTGAATCTTTAACTCTATTAGTGCCTTCGTGTGTGACTTCAAGAGTGTCATGTCTTATATGTAGTTTCACAAATCAAAATCTGATTAGATTCATTTTTGTCTAAGGCACAAAACAAAGCATTCATAGCTTTGGAATTTAATGAAAACTATTTTTTCTCAAAGTCATTCCATTCATTCATAGGTTTAGAGGGTGTTTGAAAACTATTTTCAATGATATTCTGTAAATTCAAAACTAACGAAAGCAAGAAAACTCTTATTTAATTTTTTCAATATGTATAGTCCGTCTCATTGAACATAGGAGGACGAATGATAGAGTGACCCTCTTGAAAGCCAAAAAGAGCTATTTCTCTCAGGTGTTAAACCAAATAAGAAATAAATGTGGCTCTGATACTAATTGTTTAGATCACAAATGACACTAAGAGGGGGAGGGGTGAATTAGTACAATGATAAAAACATCATCAAATTTTAAAAACTTAGTTAGATCAAAACTTTCAACAATTAAGTCCACATCGAAAATGCTTTAAACTTGTGAGATCAGTGAGCAAGTAAAATAATTTGTAGTCAAGGTAAACAGCAAAGTAAGGCAGCAAATCAATTTTATAGTGGTTTGATTCTCCAACCTACACCCACTCCCAATTGTTGGGAAATTCAAGGGGTGACATCACATACGCAGCAATAGAATAGAAAACAAAAATCCTGGATTTCCACAAAAGGTTCCATCATCATGCGAAGATCGATGCATAAAAAATAAATCCACGAATCCGAAAACTACGTGTGTAAAAAGAAAGTACCTAGGGAGATCGTGTATCCTTGAATTCCTACAGATCCGTGGGGTGGATGAAGGAGGTCAAGTGTCATCCTCTCTAGTAGTATCCATACACCAAGGACTTTAATGATGCTCCTCTCTAAAGAGAAGAGAATAGGAGGTGGCCACCAAGAATAACCCCAGCTTATGGGTCTTTGGTTCTCTCATATTTATAGAGGCCCATTGTCCACCCTAATGGATTTAGCCCTATTGGGTATTGGATTTCTATCCAATTACCCAAGCCTCTTAGATTAATGGGTGTCTATCCAATAATCTAGCTCTTATTGGATCTCATCAATGGGATCCAATAATATAAGGGCTTTTTGGATATCCAATAAGATAAGACCTCCGATAGATATCTCATATCTGAACCTCTACTCGTCGTAACATCGACCATATGTGTGTGACTCTCTAGGCCTAATATCAAGCTGGCTATGAGTCATACCTATCAAAACTCCTTCTGACTTAGTAAATTATTATCTCCATAATAATTCACTCGACTCATCGACTATAGACGTACTAGGCCACTATGTCGTAGTCCCCAGATGATACAAGGGAATCTAATCTTTTGGACCTATATGCCCTTAGTTACCATGTACCTATAGTCTATCATCCATCTAATATCCCAAAGATTATATATCAGGCATGGTGTTGTCAAGCCCATAAGATTTTCAATCGAGTCTTGCTCTAATTGGATTCTCCCGGAGAACTCTTTCTCTCTTAATCCAAATGACCCTCGCTAGGAATTTGCCTAGGCAAGAATACATACGATATTCCTCTCATGATATCGAGAGTGGATGATCCTCTATTGACACTCAATAGCCCTCGTAAAGTTGGCTGCCACTCATAATAACCAGTTGTAGTAGATTTGAAACTTCCAAAACTATAAGTCTAGTATTAAAGAGTGGAGTACTCATACAAGACATCCTTGGTGTCTCAAGTCTAAGGACTAGATATGCTATTGGGACTATGGAATCGTTGTCTGACGTAAGGTATCAATAACCATCCAACATTCCGTAAGCAGATCAATCAGTGAACTTATTCTCCAATGAGTACTTGCATTATATGCTTAGTGTCCCCACACAAGTAGCTATGAGACCAACCATCTCCATCATATGGATGGGTATATAGCACACCAATTTGTCTAGTTATCTTGATGTCCCTCTCGAGTAACCTATGACCGAGATTATTTAAGGTTTGTGTTTAAACGTGAATTAGTCTCATTATTGTGATCTCATCATGATCCGATTCCCATTGCTTAGATCTAAAGATATCACAATATACATCTAGGTAATGTGAGAAAATACTAATTATCATAAGCTAAGGGATTGACAAAGTGTATTACAAGTACTATCACTCACGTGATTAGCTTATAGGGCACCTATAACTAGTAATCTCCCACTTGACCTAAAGCCAATCACCTATGTGTTTGATTCCCATCAAACCTCTATGATGCTCAAAGATAATTTGAGTCAATGACTTTGTTAGTAGATCTGCAATGTTATCTTTGGATGAAACTTTTTTCACTACTACATCTCTTCAGGCCACGATCTCTCTAATAAGCTGGAATCTCTTCAGAACACTTCTGAAGAGACCTGGGTTCCCTTATTTGAGTAATCGCTCCATAGCTATTGTAATATAAGGGAATAAACTCCTCGCTACTCCGCATGACTCCCAAATCTGTGATGAACTACTTCATCCAAACTCCCTCCTTTACTGCCTCTACTATAACAATATACTTTACCTTTATAGTTGATTTAGTAGTAGTATCTTACTTGAAACTCTTCCAGCATATTGCTCCTCCATTCAGGGTAAATATCCTGAATTAGACTTACCATCATCGACATTATACTAGAAGCTCGAGTCCATGTAGCCCTTAACCCTGGGGCTACTTTCTTCAAATACCAATAAAAGAACCTTAGTCCTTCTCAAATACTTAAGGATACACTTTACTACTTTTCAGTACTCTAAGTCTGGATCCACCTGATACCTGCTCATGTCACTCAAAGCATACGCTATATCTGGCCGGGTATATAACATAGAAAACATGATAGACCATATCATTATGGCTTAGGATATCATATTCATATATGCCCTTTCTTGGAGCCTTTGGGGATATACTCCTAGAAAGTGATAGTCTATGTCTCATCGGCATGAGACCTCTCTTGAAATTTTTTAGGTCAAACCTTTTGACAATGGTATCTACATACCTGGACTGGGACAAGCCAAGCATCCACTTGGATCTATCTCTATAGATCTGAATACCCAATAAGCAGGATGCTTCCCCTAAGTCCTTCATAGAGAAGTGCCTAGATAGCCAAGCCTTTAATATGGAGGGCATTCCTACATCATTCTTAATGATTAGGATGTCATCCACATATAGCACCAAAAAGGTGATAGCGCTCTCACTTACCTTCCTATTCACACAAGGCTCATCTTCGTTCTTAAAGAACTCATAAGATCTGATCGCCTCATCAAATTTTATGTTCCAACTTTAGAAAGCTTGCTTCAGTCTATAGATGGACCTAAGAAACCTACACACCTTATTTGGACTATCCTTGGACATGAATCTCTTATGCTGTATCATATATATCTCCTCCTTGAGGTTACCATTGAGGAACACCACATAATTTTCACGTCCATCTATCAGATCTCATAATCAAGGTGTGCTATAATAGCTAATAGAATTCAGATGGATTTTAGCATGGCTATAGGTGAGAAGGTTTCGTCATAGTCAACACCTTGGCTTTGATGAGAACCTTTAGCCACTAGCCTTGCTTTATAGGTCTCTATCTTTCCATTTACTTTGATCTTCTTTTTGAAGATCTACTTGCAGCCAATGGGTACGATACCCTCGGGTGCATCAACTAGGTTCCAAACCTAGTTGGAGTACATAGAATCCATCTTTGAATTCATGGGATCTTGCCACTTTCCGGAGTCTATACTCGTAATAGGCTCCTCGTAAGTCTGAGGATCAATATCCTCAACACTCGCTCCTTTGATATATCCTATATATCAAAGTTAGAACTTATGTGTTAGGTACCTGAACAGATTCTAGCTATGGAATAGTGCTTGAGCTAGGTTCTCCAACCTCGCTCAACTCTATCATACTCCCATTGTCTCCATCAAGAATGTGTCCCTTCTCAAGAAACACTACTCTTTTGGCTACAAAGACCTTTTGGTCCTTAGGGTGATAGAAATAATAGCCACAAGTTTCCTTGAGGTATCCCATGAACTTGCACCGTTCCATTCTGGATTCCAACTTATCGAGCTTGTGTCTTTTAATGTGGGCAGGATAGCCCCAAATCTTAACAACCTTAAGATCGGGCTTCCCTTTCTATATTTTATATGGTGTAGACACTACCGACTTAGTTAGAACTCTGTTCAGAAGATAAGCTACAAACTCTAGGGCATATCCCCAGAATGAGACAGGTAGGTCGACAAAATTCATTATGGACTACACCATGTCTAATAGTGTGTGATTCCTCCTTTTAGATACACCATTGAGCTAGGGTGTATAAGGAGGTATCCATTGGGATAGAATCCCTTGGTCGTTGAGGAACTGGGTGAACTCTGTACTCAAGTACTCACCTTCTCGATCTGATCGAAGAGTCTTGATACACTTTCCAGTCTGAACCTCTACTTCATTCTTATACTCTCTGAATTTCTCGAAGGCTTCGAACTTGTACTTCATCAAGTACATATGTCCATACCTAAAGAAATCATCAATGAAAATAATAAAGTAGGAATAACCACTGATAGCCTAAGTTGACACAGGACCACATACATCACTATGTATTAGTTACCAACATCTCAGTGGTTCTCTCTCTAATTTCACTAAATGGAGAGTTGGTTATATTTCCACAAAAGCAAGGTTCGTAAGTCACATATAACTCATAGTCAAATGGATCCAAGTATCTATCTGTCAGCAACTTTTGAATCCTTCCCCCATAGATATGACCTAGCCTACAATGCCATAGGTATGCACTGTTCACCTCATCTCATTTCCTCTTGGACTCACTTACACTCATGAAAAATAGAACAGTTTTTAGTATAATCAAACTATTATGCAATGTTCCTCTCATGATGATCTTATCATCCTTATTAGTTGAACAACTATTATTCTCAAAAACTACTTTATAACCATTCAATGTCAAACAAAAATAGAAATAATATTTTTGATGATAGAGAAAATAAAATAAGATACATCTAATGCAATAGTAGCTCCAACAAGCAAATGTAGAGTGACCTCACTAATAACAATAGTAACAACTCTTGCTCTATTGCCTATCTTGAGGTTCATCTTGCCTCTTATCAATCTCCTAGGTCTTACTAGAACCTGCAATGAATTACAGATATGATAAACACTATCGGTATCCAATACCTATGTGTTATCATATGAGTTTGACAGATAGAGACTAATCATGAATGCATATCTAAAGCTTCTCTAAGCTTCTGTTTCGCCTTCTCTACAATGTACTCTTTGTAGTTCCTCTTTCAGTGCTCATCTTTATCGTAGTAGAAGCACTGACTTTTGTCCTTTTCTAAGTCTTCTTAGCAACCTTTGCTTTACCCGATCTGCCCTTGCCCTTACCCTTCTTAAGGGACTTATCTATCTTCCTTTTCTTTCTAGTCTTACCAGCATAGAAAACTATGAAAAGAAACCTAAAAGGGACTGTATCACAAGATCTACACACAGGCTATCCTCTAGGACCATTCCTAGACTTGTGAGTTTCTCTATCCACTTAATCATCTTAAGGACACGGTTCTAAACTAGTGTCCCCTTAGTCATCCTACTATGGAAGAGACTCTTTGATATCTCATATCATTGAGTTCTTCTTTATTCCTCAAACAAATTGTGGAGATGTAGGAGTATAGATCTAACATCCATCTTTTCATGTTGTCTCTATAACTCGGGAGTCATAGAGCCCAACATGTAATACTGCGCAAGAGTGAAGTCATCTGCGTAATTCATGTAGCGAGCGATCTCATCCTCACTTGCCCCTTCCTTGGGCATAGACATCACTATTTCAAGGATATATGCGATTTTCTCCGCTGTGAAAACTATTCTTAGGTTACGGAGTCAGTCCGCATAGTTTTGACCAATGAGGCGATTGGCATCAAGTATGTCATGTAGAGAGTCTAATAGCGATATTTTTAAAAAATAAAGATGCAACATAAATAAATAACATGTAGATTTTATAGAAATATAAATAATCAAGATATGGACTTCTATCTTGATGTACTCCTACTATTTTTCTAGCGAGTCACGCGACACTCTCAGCACGTGAAACGGAAGTCTCCGGCAGACTTCTAATGGGGATCGAGATCCAATCAGCATCTTAGTGTAATCTCGAGGGACTTGTTCAATCACACAAAGCCTAAAAGGTAAGCAACTCTTGCTAATCAAAACTCCTTTTGATTCTCATCCTGTTCGACCTCCGAACCACCATAGCCTCGAGGGACTCGACTAATTATTAAAGGGGGCAAACATGTAAATCCTAAGGGCATTCATGTAAATCCTATCTAACCAACCCCTATTAAAGTGGTGAAGAGGTTGGCTAGGTTAGGATTAGTTTGGAGGTTACTTCTTAGAGAAGGAGTCCTATAAGAAGTAGGAGTTATATTAGAGGAGTCCTATTAGAAGTAGAGTTGATTAGAAGTAGGGGTCTTGTGTAGGAGTCCTTTTAGGAGTTAGGGTTTAGAAGCCCTATAAATAGTTATATATTCACCCTCTTTTCATCATAAATAGATCATCCTTTTAGCAACCTTTGAGCAGCAACTTGGAGGAAGAAACACCTATAGAGTTCCAAGAAGGTCGATCCCCTAAAGAGATCAACCCCAAGCTTAGAATCTATAAGGGTTCTAACACTTGGTATTAGAGTAGCATTCTTAGCATCTCGTTGCCCTTCCATAGCCACCCATCAGCCCTCCATAGCCGTCCAAAGCAATTCCCACAATTGCTTAAAAAGATCATCGCCAAATTCTGCAGTCATCTCCACCACTGCGGATCATCCTTTGATCTCCCTGTGAATTGAACTAGGTTCTGGTTTCTTACTTACTAGTGCTGCAATTTAGTTATACTTATTCAAAAAATCTAAAAAAATTGCTCCTATATTGCTGGATAAACTTTTTGTCAGAAAGTTTACATTTCTACGATAAAAGATGCACTATAGAATTCTAGCTGCATAAGCACTGTTGTTTAATCTTGCTATTGCATTTCTTTTATCCAAATCTCTATGAAATTTTTACAATAGCTTTGACACTTCCTAACAGAAGGTTCCCCTTTGGTTTCATTGAAAAATTCTCAATATAAACCACTAATCTTTTATGTCCAAGCTGCTACACTTTAAACATAAAAATCTACTATAGTACCTTTCCGTGATCCTCAATTTTATCAAACCTCTTGTTGTTATTTTCTTCTATAAAATTTTTAATAGTATTATCTCTCCCTTACTAGTAGATTCCCTTTGAGTTTTACTTGAATCTCTATTCCAAATTACTTGAAAAAAATTACAAACTTACTATTGGAATTTTTTTAATAAAAAATCTAGTGCTACACTTGTGTCCTTTTTCTTCTCCGTAACCTACCAAACCCTAGCCACCTTGCTGCCACCAACTAAGACATCTTTAGGGCATCCCTCTAGCCCTAAGACACCACCATCATAACCTATTTTCATAACTCTAATAGCATTAAAAAGTGCAACCCAAAATAGTAAACCATTACAACCAAACCCTTCTATCACTGATCTATTGTCCAAACCTTCCACCACCCCATGCCATTAACCCATCAACAAAAAAAAGACAAAGGCATCTCTGATCTAGAGGCATATGCTATGGCTTCTTAAGATCCAATTGATGCCAAATTTGAAGCATTGGAATCTCAGATTGAATCGCAACTTGAATCACGCTTAGAGGACAAATTGCTCACTTTGTTTGCAGAATTCAAAATTGGACAACCACCGAGTCCAACCAAATTTCAGTGAGGAGAGAGTTCAGAGAGGCCTTCAGAGAAGAAGGGACAACCCTCAGACATGCTTCAGCCACACATGAGGGTGGACTTCCCGCGATGGGAAGAAGGAGACCCGGCGGAGTGGATTTTGTGTGCCGAATATTGCTTTCGCTACTACCAAATGTTGGATGATGCTATGGTGGAAATTACTATCATCCACCTTGAAAGAGATGCTATTCAATGATACAATTGGCTGGAATACATTCATGGGGCTCTGACATAGAATCAATTTAAGAACGCACTGCTAAACTGTTTCGAACCTACGGAGTATAAAAATATTGACGACCAACTCGCAAAAATTCGATAAACCTCTACAATTCAAGAGTACCGAACCAGGTTTGAGAAGCTATCCTACCTTGCTCATGATTAAACTAACTATCAATTGTTAGGAACATTCATCGAAGGACTCAAGTTAGAGATAAAAGGGGAAGCTAAGGTGCGGTAACCCCGTACCGTGACGGTTGCGATTTCTGTCGCCTGAATACAAGAAGAACGGCTCAACCAAGATGCTTGGAGGATGAGAACCTCTCCTAGGTCCATGGCATATAAACCTCCTTCTACTCCCAGCTGACCTTCACTACAAAAAAAAATTGACAAGAGAAGAACTACATGACCGATCAACGAATTAAAGAAAAAATCTTTTTCGTTAAATGTAAAGGCTTTGAATTCCTTATTTTATGCCTTAGATAAAAATGAATTAAAGTGGATTTCTTCTTGCGAAATAGCTTTTGATATTTGGCACACTCTTGAAGTCACACATGAAGGAACGAGTAAAGTCAAGGACTCGAAAGTGAACATTTTGATGCACAATTTTGAGCTTTTCGGAATGGCACCAAGCGAGACTATCGACGATATATACACCCATTTCATAGATATCATTAATAGTCTAAGTGCCCTTGGTAAATCTTTTTCAGATTTTGATCTCGTAAATAAGATTTTCAGATCCCTTCCAAAAAGGTGAGATCCGAAAATAACCATTATATAAGAAGCTAAAAATCTAAATGACTTTCCATTGGAAGAACTAATCAGGTCATTAATGACCTATGAAATGAGCTTTTTGAAACTCGATGAACCCATGAACCACCTTCCAAAGAACAAAAAGGATTTGACACTTCGAATAAGAGAATGTCACTTGACTGATGACTTAAGTGATGAGGACAATGCTGAGGATATTGAACTTTTGACTAAGAAATTTAAAAAGTTCATTAAATAAGAATTGAAAAACATAAATGAACTTAAAAAGAATGACTCTTGCTATGAATGCAAGAAGCCAGAATACTCTAAAGACGAGTGCACAAAAGTTAAGAAAAAGAAAGCACACAAAGAAGATGAAGATGCAAATTGCACTTTAACAGCTTTCGACAACAAGGTAAGCAACTTAACTAAAACTCCTTTGATTTATTATGAAATTACTTGTTGCTTTTCATGAGTTGCTTGATTTAGTTAGTAGAATTTATTTTAATATCATGCTTTTCTTATGTTTTTGAAAATTAAAATGATACTTGTATGATTTGTGATAATGCTTGTGCAAGATTAAATCCATGAATTTTTATCTTGATGATTTCCGTATGACTTTTCTTAAATACATGATTTTGGCATAAATGCTTGGGCATGCTCATATGAAATCATGCTTGATAATGATAAAATAAAAATATTAAAGATATGTGATGATTTCGGTTTTAAACGTGATGCTTAACGATTTTATATCATACATGTGTATGATATTTGAAATCCTTTGTTTCGGAATGATGTGTTTTTCATCTTGATGGTGTCGACGTAACTTTGTTTTGAATTTATATGATGATACTTGGCTTTCATATAAAAAAATTTGAACATTCCTATGAAAGATCAAATCACTTAAATTGAAACACAAAAATGAGAAAATCCACTATCATAATGTTTTTATGTTTGATGCATTTGATCTTAATGGTCTTAATGACAAAACTTGTATTTAAATTTATATGATGATGGCTTTCATATAAATATTTGAATATACCTAATGAAATCATCATTGATAATGATGAAATGAAAATATTAAAAGTTTGTTATCATGATTAATGATTTTATGATATCATGCATGAGGATTTGAAGGTGTTATATCTTGATGACGGAACTGATGTTTTGGTTTTAAACATGATACTCGTCTTTTAAAACTTGAGCACACTTATATGAAACAATCAACTTAAAGTGAAATACATAAAAATAGAAAATATATTATCATGATGTTTTATGCTTGATGTGTTATATCTTTCGACTTAATAGTTTTTATGACAAAGTTTGCCTTTCGCTCTTGATTGTTGATACTTGTTTTTATTAATGGCAAAAGCATACTTATAAGATGAAACATATAAAAAGAGATTGCATTTTCTATCTTATCAAGATTAATGAATTCATTTATGATATTTTATCAATCTCGTGAATCTCAAAATTTCTTTTTCATGATCTTGAATTCTCGGACTTATGACTTGAGATATTTTTTGGGAATTGAAATATTTTTCCTCTATGATCCCTTCATTTTATCATTTACTAGAGAGGAAAATAATCCAAGTCATGATCTTGATATCTTGATAATTGATTTTTTTTAAAATGTGATCTTGATATCTTGATACTTTGAATTTCTTTGAAAATGTGATCTTGATGAGAACTCTTATGCATGAATCATGTTCTCATATGATTCTTTTGCGAATGAGATGATATGATTAATGACTTGAATTTGATAATTGAAACATTATATGCTTAAATTGATCTCTTCTCTTGTGTTTCAATACTTCCTTGAATGCATCATGTGATGATTAAATATTTATGTGAAAAGTTGTTATAAAAAGGAAGAGAACAATGTCATTGTAAAACCTTCCTTTTTTTTTACAACAATAAAGGGGAAGAAAACTTGCTAACTTGAAGCAAAAATTGCTTGTATTTTTGTTACCAATTGTTGAATCTCATGCAAGATTATTTGAAGTATTAATCGTCCTTTTCTTTTTGACATTGACAAAGGGGGAGAAGGGTTTACTAGCTTGTGCATTGAAAATGAAAGCAAAATTGCTAGCATATTAAGGAAGTAAAACTTGCAAGCTTACACTTCTTAAAAGAGAAGAAAGAAATTGCAAAGTTAAAAAAAATTTTTAACTTGTAAGCTTACATGTTTAAAGTGATGTAAACTTTACAAAATTGCTAGCTCATTACATACAGAAATTACTAGTATAAATATCATAAAAAGAAACAAAAAACTGCTATCCCTCAAGTTGCAAAAAGGGGAACTTGTTATCTTGAACATCACAAAAATTGCTACCTTGCCTATCATGAGAAAATAAGTGCAAACTTGCACATCTCAAGAAGCAAGTAAAAAAATTGCCATGCTAGAATTCAAAAAACATGCTATGATTGTATGTTGTGATGAAAATCTAGCTTGATGTTGTAAAACTTTCATATCTCTTAAACTAGTTAGATGCAACTTCTCCTTTTTGTTGATGACAAATGGGGAGAATTAGATTGATGATTTCATGCAATGAATGAAGTATTGAATATTTTATATATTTGCATGATGGTTTGATGTTTTTCATAACATGTTCCTTGGATTTAGCATAATCCAAGTGTTCTATCAATATAGCATATTGATAGGGGGAGTTTATTTAAACTTCAAGGAGTTAAGGTTAACTCCATCATCAATTAGTTGTCATCATAAAAAAGGGGGAGATTGTTGAATCTCAAATTTTGATGATGTAACTAAATGATTTTGTTTTGGTTATGTAACTGCATTTTTAAGTCACGCAGGTCTACTATTGATCAAGATTAGATAATTGATGCACGAAGAATTAACATTGCGCTGAAGAAAATCACATCAGAAAATTGGGCGTCGAGCCGAAGGTTCGATCGACAATTAGAAGAAGGCTTCGGATAAAGATTTCGGTCATCGGGCCAAGAAGAGTGGAGTTGTGCAAAGGAGATCAGAGTTGCAGAAGACCGTCGATTGGGCAACAAGTCGCAAGAGAGGATGATGCACCGAACAATAGGACGAAGCACCGACCAATGACGTGTCGGGCAACAAGATGTTGATTCATTTTATAATTGTCTAGATCGAAGTAGGGTTAAGGTTTAATTAGTATGCAGGATTAACTACGATGGCAATGAAGGCATAAAGCAAAATTACATGCTAGAGTCGAGGACGATCAAATCATTGAGAGTTCGAGAGTTAGCTAGAAGTCTGAAGATTCATCGAGAATGCTATCGGAATTAGCCGAGAGTGAGTTGGGAACTTGACAAAGGGTTCATCAAAAGTTCGCCAAAAAGACTCATTGGAGGTTCACGAAGCTCGCCGAGAAAGTTTGAAGCTTGCTAAAGAAGACTCATCGAAACTCGCCAAGATCATCGTGAAGTCCAGTAGTTTACCGGGAGTCTGTCAGAAGATGTTCAAGAGTTCATCGGAAGTCCGCCGAAAATTTAGCAGAAGCTCGTCAGAAGAAGCCTTGACGTGTCGGATTTAGATTTGCTTAGAAAATATCTTTAATCTCATAGTTAGCATATAATTAGGGTTAAGATTGGGAGGTAATCCCCTTAACCTAGATAGGGGCCAACTAGGCCTGAATAAGGGCTATGTTGGGCCAGATGAAAGGCATAAATAGTACCAAGTGCCACGTCAGATGGTGGCACCGCTAGAAGGCTCAGTCTTCTAGATTGAGTATAGGCAGTGGTACCACCCAGTGTCAATATACTTGGGTGGTGGTACCACCCAGTGGGCAGTGGTACTGCCCAGTACACTAACAAAGTAGTGTGCCCAAGCGATGGTACCGCAAGACTGGGTGGTGGTACTGCCTAGTGTAAGGGTGTACTAGGCGGTGGTACCGCCCAGCACTAGCGGTGGTATTGCTAGAACCCGATAGACCCGGGATGGGATGATTTTTAACTTTAAGTTTAAATCCAATTGGAGCCTATAAATACCCCTCTCATCCCTAGATTGTATACACAAGTACACATACTTTAAAAGTGAGAAACTCCATAAAAATCACTTGAGAAAACCCTCCTCTAGACTTAGATTGTTTTTAGCTTCAAGTGAGGAGTGAGTGCTTGTAAATGTTACCTCCTAAGCCCATCAAAAGGAGAGAGCACTGTAAGGGAGTTTGTCTTCACCTATTGAAAGGAAGACAACTAGTGGAAAGTCGATGGCCTCAAGAGAAGAGGAATCAGGAGTGAACATAAGTCGGATGACTGAACCACTATAAAAATTAGTTTGTGCTTACTTATTATCATTTATATTATTGTAAACCATTTCATTTTACTACAATCATTTAGCTTCTTCTATATCTTCTTACAATCAATCTCAAGCTCAAGTATTTCCAATACGCTTTTCATCAAAACATGTTTTTATCGTACGAAGTTTTTGAAATCGTTTAAATAATCAAAATTATCATAATCTTACTGTTGCACTAATTCACCCCCCCCCTCCCTCTTAGTGTCATTCTTAGTCCCCAATAGTACCGCCAAGTTAGTAGCCGAGATTGAGTCTAGTGGTAATACCACTAGACTGGGCGATGGTACCGACAAGTACAAGCAGTGGTATTGCCAATACTCTAGAAATCCAGGATACGACTTTTTTTGGCTCCATTTTTAAAACCAATTGAGGCCTATAAATACCCATACTTCTCCGCATATGGGATATAGAAAAGTGAACAAAAGAACTGAGATTATAATGAAATCGCTGCTAGTTATAGGTGCTTCACAAGCCAATCACATGAGTGATGGCACCTGTAACACGCTACGTCAATCTCTTGACTTATGCTTATTGGCATTTTCTCATATTATCTAGATGTATATTGTGATATTCTTGGATCTGTGCAATGGGAATTGGATCGTGATGAGATGATGATAATGAGACCGATTCACCTTTAAACATAGACCATAAATAATCTCAGTCATAAGTTACTCGAGAGGGACATCGAGATAACCGGATAGACTGATATGCTGTATACTCATCCATATGATGGAGGTGGTTGGTCTTATAGCTACTCGTGTGGAGACACTAAGGATATAGTATAGGTGCTCATTGGAGAATGAGTTCACTGATTGATCCGCTTATAGAATATTAGATGGTTATTGATACCTCACATCATACAACAATTCTGTAGTCCCAGTAGAGTATCTAGTCCTTAGACTTGAGACACCAAAGATGTCCTATATGAGTACTCCACTCTTTGATACCGGACTTATATTTTTGGAAGTTCCAGATCTAGTACAATTGGTTATTGGGAGTGGTAGCCAACCTTACGAGGGCTATTGAGTGTCAATAGAGGATCATCCACTCTTAGTATCATGAGAGAAATATCCCATGTATTCTTGCTCAAGCAAATCTTTAGCTAAGGTTATTCGGAGTGAGAGAGAAAGAGTTCTCTAGGAGAATCTGAATAGAGCGAGACTCAAGGAGAGACCGTATAGGCTTGACAGCACCATACCCGGTATAGGGTCTTTGGGATATTAGATAGATGAGAGACTATAGATACATGGTAACTAAAGATAGATTGGTCCAAAGGATTGGATTCCCTTGTATCGTTTGGGGACTACGGCGTAGTGGCCTAGTACGTCCACAATCGATGAGTCGGGTGAATTATTATGGAGATAATAATTCACTAAGCCAGAAGGAGTTCTAACAAGTATGACTCACTGCCAGCTCGATATTGGGCTTAAAGGATCACACATATATCGTAGGTGTCATGGTGAGTAGAGGTTCGAATATGAGATATCTGCCGGAGCCCCTAACTTATTGGATATCCGTTAAGCCCCTAAATTATTGGATCCTAAGATGAGATCCAATAAGAGCTAATAAGATATTATTAGGTAGAGACCCACTAATCCAAGAGGCTTGGGTAATTGGATGGAGATCCAATACCCAACAGGGTAAGATCTATTAGGGTTAAGTTGACAGGGGGCCTATATAAATAGGAGGGAACCAAAGGCCCATAAGGTGGGGTTTTTCTTGGTAGCCAACTTTTATTCTCCTCTCCCCAAGAGAGAAGCATCGTTGTAGTCCCTGCTATGTGGATTATCGCTAGATAGGAGGACATTTAACTCCTTCATTTAGTCTTACAGATCTGTAGGGCTTTAGGGATATACAATCTCCCTATGTACTTTTTTTTTACACACAGTTTTCAGATTCACGGATTTGTTTTTGACATATCGACTTTGCACGATGATAAAACCTTTTGTAAAAATCTAGGATGTTTTGTTTTTATGTTCTTCCACTGCGCATGAGATGTCACCCCCTAGATTTCCCAACAGTGGTATCAGAGTTAGGTTGTTCATGTAAAAATCAAA
Source organism: Musa beccarii (assembly GCA_024322285.1). Lineage (NCBI taxonomy): Eukaryota > Viridiplantae > Streptophyta > Magnoliopsida > Zingiberales > Musaceae > Musa > Musa beccarii. Next base: position 27,802,514 of record CM044394.1, read on the forward strand.
TTTTAACTGTGTGTTATACTTTGGATCTGCTTTTGATGCCAAAATCGTTGACGCAAAAGACGAGAGAGAGCAACAACTCTTGTTGCCCTCGTAGTTTGGCCAAGGTTGCTTACAACCATGGCCGTGCGCATAAGGGCCGTTGGTTGCCAACGGGTGGTGGCCGTCTGCTTACATACGCGTAGGGATCCCACAAGGGCAAGTGGCACCCATAGGGGCATTGGGCTCATAGGCGTGCCACCTTGTACAAGCTCTGCACTCGCGGGTGGGGGGCAGCACCCCCCGCGGTGGCTAGACCGCAAAGGGCGGCCCCTACGGGCGGCCTAATCGCAAGGAGGGCGTTAGCCCACACGGGCAGCACCTGCGGGCGCTGCCCCGTGGCTAGCCACCCGCGGGGACAGCTCTTGCCCACAGTGACGCCACTCGCGGGTGAGCCGCCTGCAGGCATGGGCGACGCCCCCGCGTGCATGGCCACCGCCGGCAAGGTGGCGGCGGCCATAATGCTGTAGCAAAGTAAGGGATTAGGATTTTTAGATAAAAGATATTTTTGCCACTCGGAATTTTAGAAATTCTAATTTTGTTCCTTCTGACCGAATGACCAGAATGCCCTTTAGAATTCTGAAAATTTCCTATATATCTTTGTTTTTAGAAAAATATTAGTTAATTAAAAAATTAATTAACTATTATTATTTATCTAGTAGTACTATATAATAACATGTATATGTGATTTATGATGTTGATAGATGATCATAGACCGTGTGATGTGATATGTGTATATGTGATTATTATTATTGGGGCTTGCGGGCCTCTATTTTTCTCGTTTATTATCGGGCTTGTGTGCCTGTAATTATATTATAATTACACGAGGAGATGCATCGAGAGCGTGGAAGCGATAGCGAGACCCACAAGATCGATATGGACAATCAGACGCATGGAGATGCGTTGAGATGCCGACGAAATCGACGAAGTGAGTTGGACGATCACAGGGTATAGAGATGTGCCGATACATACATAGATCTTAATATGAGTGATCAAGGCCCACTGGCTTGAGCTTGATCACATTAGGATATAGTTCATGATCATCTGGTGTGATTGCTCATATGATGTGTGATTGGTTATACACCTACTAGATATGTATATATATTTGCATGCGATATAGATATATATTAAATATATATATGTGTAACACATTATATTAAGTGACCAAATCAAAAAATCTCCTCTATTAATAATATTAAGTCAGTAAATATGAGGCAATTAGATTGACCCATGTGGCCTTCCATCGTTATAGGTAAGAACCGATTCCCAATGTAGGTTGAGTTGGTCGAGTCCCTTGAGACTCACCTATATCGCAATTCGCTATCTTATCTATGACATAGAGATGTTATCGATGACCTGAAGATACGGTATGCTTGGTCGAGTCCCTCGAGGGTATATCATCGAATCAGACTCATTATGTAACGATGGTGATGACTTAACCGACCATCATGGTTGGTCGAGTCCCTTGACACCATGGTGGTTTGGAGGCCAAATAGGATAGGAATCACAAGGATTTATGATTGACAAGAGTTGCTTACCTTTATGGGCTTAACGTGATTAGTCGAGTCTCTCGAGGTTACGTTAAGATGTTGATTGGATCTCGATCCCCACTAGAGATCTACCAGGGGTCTCCGATTCACATACTGAAAGGTGTTGTGTGTCTCACAAAAAATTAGTGGGAGTAGATTAAGATAGAAGTCCTTATCTTAACTATTTAATTTTTGCAAAGTCTACATATTATTTATTTCTGCTACATCTTTAATTTCAGAAAAATATCGCTTTCAAATCCTTTACATGGCATACTTGATGCCAACCACCTCCCTGGTCCAAATTATATGGATTGGCTTTGCAATCTGAGAATCGTTCTCACAGTGGAGAAAATTATGTACGTCCTTGATAGAGTGATCCCTACGCCCGATGAAGGGGCAAGCGAGGATGAGATCGCTCGTTATGTGAAGTACATAAATAATTTCACTCTTACTCAGTATTATATGTTGGCCTCTATGACTACTGAGTTATAGAGACAACATGAAAATATGGATGCCAATTCCATACTCTTGCATCTCCGCAAACTATTTGAGGAACAAGGAAGAACTCAACGATATAAGATATCGAAGAGTCATTTCCATGCTAGGATGACTGAGAGGACACCGGTTCAAAACCATGTCCTTAAGATGATTGAGTGGATCGAGAAACTCATAGGCCTAGGAATGGTCCTAGAGGATAACCTATATGTGGCTCTTGTGCTTCAATCACTACTAGATTACTTTTCTCAGTTTATAATAAATTTTAATATAAACAAGCTTGAGGTGACCCTCCTAGAGCTCCTCAATATGTTGACAGAAGTAAAGGTCACCATCAAAAAAGAGAAGCCAGTTCTTTATAATGGTGAGACCAGAAAGAAAAGAAAGATAGAGAAGTCTCTTAAGAAGGGCAAGGGCAAGGGCAGATCGGGTAAAGCAAAGTTTGCTAAGAAGACTCAAAAAAAGATAAAAGCTAGTGCTTCCACTATGGCAAAGACGGACATTGGAAGAGGAACTGCAAAGAGTATATTGTAGAGAAGAAGAAACAAAAGCTTAGAGAAGCTTTTGATATGCATTCATGATTAGTCTCTATCTGTCAGACTAATATAATAACATATAGGTATTGGATACCGATAGTGTTTATCATATCTGTAATTCATTGTAGAGTTACTACTATTGCTATTAGTAAGGTCACCTTACATCTGCCTGGTAGAGCTACTATTGTATTAGATGCATGCTATTATGTTCCTTCTATTATCAAAAATATTATTTTCATTTCACGTTTGACAATTAGTGGATATAAATTAGTTTTTAAGAACAATGGTTATTTAATAGTATTAGATGATGAGATCATCACGAGAGGAACATTGTATAATGGTTTATTTATGCTAGATATAGCTCCACATATCATGAGTGTAAGTGAGTCAAAGAGGAAATGAGAAGAGGTGAACAATGCATATCTATGGCATTGTAGGCTAGGTCACATCCATGAGAGAAAGATTCAAAAGTTACTGAAGAATGGATATCTAGATCCATTTGACTATAAGTCATATACGACTTGCAAACCTTGTCTATGGGGAAAGATGACTAACTCTCCATTGAGTAGAATTAGAGAGAGAGCCACTGAGTTGCTGAAACTCATACATAGTGATGTATGTGGTCCCTTGTCAACTCATGCCATAGGTGGTTACTCCTACTTCATTACTTTCACTGATGATTTCTCAAGATACGAACATGTGTACTTGATGAAGTACAAGTTTGAGGCTTTTAAGAAATTCATGGAATATAAGAATGAAGTGGAGAATCAGACTAGAAAGAGTATTAAAATCCTTCGATCAGATCGAGGAGATAAGCACTTGAGTATAGAGTTCACCCAGTTCCTCAAAGACCATGGGATTTTATCCCAGTTGACACCTCCTTATACACCGCACCTTAATGGTGTATCAGAAAGAAGGAATCACGCACTATTAGATATAGTGTGTTCTATGATGAGTTTCACGGACCTACCCATCTCATTCTGGGGATATGCCCTAAAGACCGCAGCTTACCTTCTGAACAGAATTCCAACCAAGTCAGTAGTGTCTACTCGATATGAGATATAGAATGGGAAGAAGCCTAATCTTAAGGTTATTAAGATTTGGGGGTGCCCTGCTCACGTCAAGAGATACAACCCTGATAAGTTGGAATCTAGAATGGAATGGTGCAAATTCATGGGATACCCCAAGGAAACTTGTGGGTATTATTTCTATCACCTTAAAGACCAAAAGGTCTTTGTAGCCAAGAGAGCAGTGTTCCTTAAAAAGGAACACATTCTTGGTGGAGATAGTGGGAGCATGATAGAGTTGAGCGAGGTTGCAGAACATAGCTCAAGCACTATTCCACAGCCAGAATCTATTCAAATACCTAGCATACAAGTTCCAACTTTACATAGGTCCGGTAGAATATCTCATCCTCCTAAGAGATATGTGGGACATATTAAAGGAGAGGATGTTGAGGATATTGATTCTCAAACCTACGAGGAGGCTATTATGAGTATAAACGTTGGGAAGCGGCAAGAAGTTATGAATTTAAAGATGGATTACATATACTCCAACAAGGTTTGGAACCTAGTTGCTGCACCCGAGGGTATCATACCCATTGGCTACAAGTAGATCTTCAAGAAGAAGATCGGAGTAGATGGAAAAGTAGAGACCTATAAAGCAAGGCTAATGGCTAAAGAGTATCATCAAAGCCAAGGTGTTGACTATGATAAAACCTTCTTACCCATAGCCATGCTAAAATCCATCCGAATTCTATTGGCTATTGCAGCACACTATGATTATGAGATCTGGCATATGGACATGATAATCGTATTCCTCAATAGCAACCTCGAAGAGGAGGTGTATATGATACAACCTTAGGGATTCGTGTCTAAGGACAATCCAGATAAGGTGTGCAAGTTGCTTAGGTCAATCTATGGACTGAAGTAAGCTTCTTAAAGTTGAAACATAAGATTTGATAAGGGATCAGATCTTATGACTTCGTTAAGAACGAAGATGAGCCTTGTGTGTACAAGAAGGTAAGTGAGGGCATTATCACCTTTTTGGTGTTATATATGAATGACATCCTGATAATTGGGAATGATGTGTTGAATCTTGGATTTTGATGATAAAACTAATTGATTGTGGTTTATTATTTAACTGCGTTTTGAGTTACGCAGGTCTACTATCGATCAGGATTAGATAGTTGATGCTGGAGGAATTGACGTTGCGCCAGGTGATCACATCTGGATATTGGATGTCGAGCTGGAGGTTCGATCGACAATCGGCTGAAGGCTTCATACGTCGGGCATCGGGCCAAGATGCATATAGCGCCAAGGATATCAGGGTTGTGGTGGTCATCCGTCGATTGGGTAACGGACCGTAAAAGAGGATGATGTGCCGAAGGATCGGACGAAGCGCTGACCAATAACGTGCCGAGCAACTGAATGTCAATTCGTGTTGTAATAACTGTCTAGATCAAAGTAGAGTGTTTGTTTGTTTGTGTGCAGAATTAACTACGATGACGATGAAGACGTAAAGCGAAACAAAGTGCCGGAAGACAAGTAGGATGGATCATTGGAAGTTCAAGAGTTCGATGGAAGTCCGAAGATTCGTTAGGAGTAGTTGCTGGAACCGACCGAGAATGAGTAGGGAGCTTGTCGAAGGGTTTTCGGAAGTTCGCCGGAAGGTTCGTCGGAAGTTCACGGAGCTTGCCAAGAAAGATCGAAGCTTGCCAATGAAGCTTGTTGGAACTCACCAAGATCATCGTGAAGTCCGGAAGCTTACCGGGAGTCCATAGAATGGTTTCCGAGGGTTCATTGGAAGACCGCCGAAATTTCGTCGAAAGCTCACCGAAAGAAGTCTTGTCTTATGGACTTTGAAATAGCTTAAAAAAATATCTTTAAAATTTGTAGTTAGCACATAATTTAGTTTAGGATTAGGTGTTAATCTTATAAACCAAATTTGAGCCAATTCGGACTTCGTTTGGACCGGTTTCGGCTGAGTTTTCGGCCGAAACCACTATGCTGAAAAAAATGACCTAGGCGGTTGAACTGCCCCAGGCTGGGCGGTGGCACCACCCAGAGGCCGAGACCTGGGCTGTGGAACCACCCCAGGCAGGCGGTAGAACCGCCCAGCACCTGCTGTGTCAGTTTGCCAGACTGACAGGCGGTAGAACCGCCTCTGACAAGCGGTAGCACCGCCCGACACCGGGAAACTCAAAAAAATTCATTTTGGAGCCCAAATTTGAATCACTTTGAGGCCTATAAATACCTCAATCATTCAGAGTTTAGGGGGTGTCTAGAACTGAAAAAAAGAAGGGAAAAACTCTCTTGAAAGTATGTCAAATCTTCCCTCTAAGTCTTCAGAGTGTTCTAATCCAAGAGAGGGGTAAGAGTGCTTTGTAAGGGTAATCTCCTAAGCCCATCAAAAGGAGAGGTGCTGTGAGGGAGTTCTTCCTCGTCCGTTGGAAGGAGGATAGCTAGTGGAAAGCCGGTGGCCTCAAGCAAGAGGAATCGGGAGTGGACGTAGGTCGGATGACCGAACCACTATAAAAATCTGGTTTACATTTATTTTCTTGCTATTTACTTTGCTGCAAACCCTTTCCACTTGCTGCCTTATTTACTCAACTTCATCTTCATCTTATTACGTATGCTTTAAAGTTAAAACATAATCTTTTCGGGTTCAAACGAAATGTTGCATTCATTCGTACGAAGTTTTCAAACTTATTTTAATCGTTGAAAAATTTCTCATTCCTTACCGCTGCACTAATTCACCTCCCCTCTTAGTGCTGCTCAATCCCTAACAATTGGTATTAGAGCCACGTTCTTTCTCTTTCGGATTTACACCCGTGAGAAATGGCTCTAAATGGTTTTCAAGAGGGCTTTTCAGTTTTTCGTCCACCGTTCTTTAATGGATCGGACTACACTTATTGGAAAACTCGAATGAGAGTTTTCATACTTTCAATTGACTTAGATTTGTGGAACATTATTGAAAACAGTTTTCAACTTCCCTCTAAACCGACGAACGAATGGTCGGACTTAGAGAGAAAATCTTTTTCCTTGAACGCAAAGGCTATGAATGCCTTATTTTGTGCTTTAGATAAGAACGAGTTCAATCGGATTTCAATGTGCAAAACAGCTTTCGATATTTGGCGAACACTTGAAATCACGCGCGAGGGAACTAGTAGAGTTAAAGATTCGAAAGTAAACCTCTTATTGCATGATTTTGAGCTCTTCCGAATGACACCAAGCGAAACTATCGGTGATATGTACACCCGCTTCACGGATGTCGTCAATAGCTTGAAAAGTCTTGGTAAATCTTTTTCAGATTTTGAACTCGTAAGCAAGATCTTAAGATCCCTTCCAAAAAGGTGAGATCCTAAAGTAACCACAATACCAGAAGCTAGAAATCTAAATGACCTTCCAATTGAAGAACTAATTGGCTCACTAATGACATATGAAATGAGCCTCCTAGAACATCTTGAACATGATGAACATATGAACCACCTTCTAAAGAACAAGAAGGTTTTTAAACTCCGAACTATGAAATGCCACTTGAGTGATGACTGAAGTGATGATGACAATGAAGAGGACATTGAATTTTTAATGAATCTTAATAAGTTCATTAAACAAAAATCTAAAATGAACAATGAACTTGAACGAAGGATGAGGCCAAAGAAGAAGAAGAAGACTTACAAAGAAGAATCAAGTAAAGAAGAGGCAAAATGGGCTTTGACGGTTTTCGACAATGAGGTAAAAAACTCACCCAAGTTGTTCTTACCTTACTTTGAAATTACATGATCCTTTCATGAGTTGCTTGAAATAGTTTAGGATTTTTTTTATGCTTTTTTCCTTCCTAGTATTTTTGAAAAGTAAAAATTATGAATGATATTTGCATGATTTGTGATATTGCCTAGAATTAATCCATGCATGTGTATCTTGATATTTCATTTCTAAACATGATGCTTGATGATTTTGTAACATGCATTAGTTTTTGAAGTAATGTTGATTTGACTCTATGTTGTGGATTAACGTATTCTTGGTCTAATTGTTTTCATGACAAATTAAGATGACATTTTGAGATGATGAAATTTCATGTATACTTTCCATATTGGTTTTCAATCTTAAACATGATACATATCTATGTATGAATTTCTTGAAAATCTTTTGATGATAGATGTATGTATCTTGATTATAATTTGAAAACTTCCATCTTGGCTTAGTGGGTTTTAATCCTTTTTATGATGAAATTTTTATTGATACATGTCTTCATGAAATCAATTATAAAGACCCAACCCACAAATTTTCAAAATGAAAGAAATATGGCTTTGATGTTGCCTTGTGTTATATTTGGACTTAATGGATTTCATGACAAAAGTTATTTTTCAGATTTTTAAAATGATGTATGATTTTAGCAAAAGTTTGAGCATTGATCATCTTGTTATAACAAATGAAAGAAAGAAGTGAAATGATTTTAATGATGAATTCATTTCTAAATATGATGATGCTCTCATGTTTAAATATGATGCATGACATTGATCATTCTTATGAAAGATCAAATCACGTAAATTGAAACTCTTAAAAATAAGAAAATGCACTATCATAATGTTTTATTTTTGATGTGTTTGGTCTTAACGGTCTTTATGACGAAACTTACGCCTTGCTTTGAAAAGTTGATACATGCTCACATGTAATTAATTTATGTTGCTCTTATTAAAATTTTTGAATGAAAGATTTTGATGCATTTGATCTTAATGGGTTTAATGACAAACTTGTATTTTGAATTTATACAATGATAGGTTCCATATAAATATTTGAACATACATTATGAAATCATCATTGAAATGAAAATATTAAAAATTTGTTATTATGCTTAATGACTTTGTGATATCATATTTTGATGACAAACTCATGTTTTGGTCTTAAATTTGACAATCATCATTTGAAACATGAGCACACTTGTTTGAAACAAAATGAAATATATTATCATGATAAGTTGAATCTCATAATGTGTTATATTTTTATCTTGATGAATTTTATGATGAAGTTTGTCTTTCAATGTTGAATGTTGATATTTCTATTTTATTTGACATCAAAAAACAAAGGCATGCTCATATGAAATAAATCATACAATGGAAATGCATGTTTCTTGAAATCTTTCGATTTTTCAAATAAAAGACAAGTGATAAATTCATTTATGATATTTTGTAAATCACTTGACTTATGAATGAGATTTTGATGATACGGTAATGACTTTATTCATGTTATGAATGTTAAAAATGATAATTTGATTAGGAGTTTCGAATTGACAAAATTAGTTTGAATAATTTTATGACTCCTCTCTTGATCACTTGAAATCATGACTTTGAATTCTTGACTTGAGATAATTTTGCTAATCAAAATATTTTCCTCTATGATTGCTTCTTTTTATCATTTACCAAAGAGGAGAACAATTCAAGTTTATGTCATTTGTGAATCTCATAAACTATGTTAATGATTTTGATGATTCGAACTTGAATGAGCTTTATCACAATCAAACTCTTGATATCTTAATATTTGATACTTGGAATTTCTTATGCATGAATCAAGTTGCTCTTTGTGCTATATCTTTTTAAATGAATCATGAGTCTTATTATCATATATTTCATAATATAGAATTGACAAAAATTCTTTGGCTTGTATGTTTTATGTGGCAATTGAAAAATAGATAATTGAAAAGAAATTTGCCTTATGATGAATCAATGAATCATGATTTGATCTATGAGAATGATATGTTTTTGTGCATCATGATTCAAGATAGTATACCCTTTATCATGAATTGATATTTACCATGTAAGCCTTATACGATTCAAAATTGATGTAAAAGAATTATGCTTAATGATTGAATCATTAATTTATTCTTTTATCATGGCTTGAAAATGAATGAAAAGAAAATATGTTAGAACTTGTAATCATGATTTGATCCTTGATATTGATATGCTTTTATATATCAATTTATCTTGAATTAAAAATTGATAAATATGAATTTTGATTTTGCTAAAAAGAAAGTTATGAATTATGAATGATATCTTTTGGTTTTGATCCTTGTTGAATTACATATTGATATCCTTCATGACATGATTTCTTTGCATTGTTGTCTTATTTGCATCATGTGATGATTGAACAATTGATATATATTTTTATTGATGCAAATTTATAATTGATATGAAAAATGGCTTGTATAATGATTAAAATTTTTAGCCATTTAGTCCTCCCATCTTTTTGACAAAGACAAAGGGGGAGAAAAATTGCTACCTTGCAAATTCACAAGAAGTTAAGGATTGCTATCTCAAAGGATGCAAATATTGCTATTTTGACTATCTTAAAAGAAGCAAAATGTAAAACTTCAAAATTTTGAAATGTTACACTTGCCATGCCTTTATATTTGTATGTTTTAATGAAAAGTTAGCATATATGTTTAAAGTGATTATATCTAATTGCTAGCTCATTACAAACAAAAAGTTGATAGCATGTAAAGATGAAACTTAGTTACAAAAGAGAAGAATTGAAAGGAAGCTAACTTGCGTGTCACAAAGTATGTTAGCTTGCTTATCATTATTGTTTGCTTGCTTATCATCTTTTTCTCTCGTATCACGATTTTTGCCTCCCTTGAATTCATGACTTAATATGCTGAAAATTCATGTTGTAAATTTGCTATTTTGTCATGATCAAAGCATTAACTATTTGTACTCCATTTTTTTGACAAAAACAAAGAGGGAGAAGATTAATTGCTAGCTTATGTATCACAAAGAAAAATTTTGCTAGCTAGAACATGCAAAGGAAGCAAAGAAAGTACAATTTACATATCTCAAGAAGCAAGTGAAAAAATAACCATCATTGCCCATCCTTAAAAACTTGCTATGATTGAATGGTGTGATCGGATGTTGTATTGCAAAGCTATGCTTAAATGTTGTATGATGTATATCTAGATTAATAGCTAGTATGATTATAATATTTGCATATCTTTGAAAACTAGCTATGATGCAACTTCTCCTTTTTGTTGATGACATAGGGGGAGAAGTAGATTGATGACTTCATGCATTGATTGGCATATTTATATATTTGCATGATGGTTTGATTTATTCTCTTAATTGTGATGAATGTTGCTTGGATTTGGGATAATCCAAGTGTTCTATCAATGGCATATTGATAGGGGGAGTTTGGTTAAACTCCGGAGAGTTATGGTTAACTCTGTTAGTCATCAATTAGTTGTCATCATCAAAAAGGGGGAGATTGTTAAATCTCAGATTTTGATGATGAAACTAATTGATTGTGGTTTATTGTTTAACTACGTTTTGAGTTACGTAGGTCTACTATCGATCAGGATTAGACAGTTGATGCTAGAGGAATTGACGTTGTGCCGAGTGATCACATCTAGATATTGGATGTCGAGCCGGAGGTTCGATCGACAATCGGTTGAAGGCTTCGTACGTCGGGCATCGAGCCAAGATGCATGTTGCGCCAAGGATATCGAGGTTGTGGAGGTCATCCGCCGATTGGGCAACGGACCGCAAAAGAGGATGATGTGCCGAAGGATCGGACGAAGAGCCAACCAATGACGTGCCGGGCAACTGAATGTCAATTCGTGTTGTAATAATTATCTAGATCGAAGTAGAGTATTTGTTTGTTTGTGTGCAGGATTAACTACAATGACGATGAAGATATAAAGTGAAACAAAGTACCGGAAGATAAGTGGGATGGATCATTGGGAGTTTGAGAGTTCGATGGAAGTCCGAAGATTCATTGGGAGTAGTTGCCGGAACCGACCGAGAACGAGTAGGGAGCTTGCCGAAGGGTTTTCGGAAGTTCGCTGGAAGATTCGTCAAAAGTTCACGAAGCTTGCCAAGAAAGATCAGAGCTTGCCAATGAAGCTTGTTGGAACTCACCAAGATCATCGTGATGTCCGGGAGCTTGTCGGGAGTCCACAGAATGGTTTCCGAGGGTTCGTTGGAAGACCACCGGAAGTTCGCCGAAAGCTCACCAAAAGAAGTCTTGTCTTATGGAGTTTGAAATAGCTTAAAAAATGTCTTTAAAATTTATAGTTAGCACATAATTTGGTTTAGGATTAGGTGTTAATTCTATAAACCAAATTTGAGCCAATTCAGACTTCGTTTGGACCGGTTTCGGTCGAATTTTTGGTCGAAACCACTGTGCTGAAAAAAATGGCACCGCCCAGAGGCCAAGACCTGGGCTGTGGAACTGCCCCAGGCAAGTGGTAGCATCGCCCAGCACCTGCTGTGTCAGTCTGCCAGACTGACAGGCGGTAGCATCGCTCGACACTGGGAAACTCAAAAAAATTTAATTTTGGAGCCTAAATTTGAATCACTTTGAGGCCTATAAATACCCCACTCATTCAGAGTTTAGGGGGCATCTAGAACTGAAAAAAAGAAGGGGGAAACTCTCTTGAAAGTATGTCAAATCTTCCCTCTAAGTCTTAAGAGTGTTCTAGTCCAAGAGAGGGGTAAGAGTGCTTTGTAAGGGTTATCTCCTAAGCCCGTCAAAAGGAGAGGTGCTGTGAGAGAGTTCATCCTCGCCTGTTAGAAGGAGGATAGCTAGTGGAAAGCCGATGGCCTCAAGCAAGAGGAATCGGGAGTGGACGTAGGTCGGATGACCGAACCACTATAAAAATCTGGTTTGCATTTACGTTCTTGCTATTTACTTTGCTGCAAACCCTTTCCACTTACTGCCTTATTTACTCAACTTCATCTTCATCTTATTACGTATTCTTTAAAATTAAAACGCAATCTTTCTGGGTTCAAACGAAACGTTGCATTCATTCGTACGAAGTTTCCGAACTTGTTTTAATCGCTGAAAAATTTCTCGTTCCTTACCGCTGCACTAATTCACCCCTCCCTCTTAGTGCCGCTCGATCCCTAACATGATGTAGGAATGCTCTCCACAATAAAGGCTTGGCTATCTAGGCACTTCTTTATGAAGAACTTAGGGGAAGCATCCTACGTATTAGAGATCTGAGGTCTATAGAGATAGATTCAAGAGGATACTTGGCTTGTCATAGTCTAAGTACATAGACACCATTGTCAAAAGGTTTGGTATAGAAAATTCCATGAGAGGTCTCATACCAATGAGATATGGAATATCACTTTCTAGGAGTATATCCCAAAAGACTCATAAAGAAAGGGCACACATAGATAGGATACCATATGCCTCAGCGATAGGATCTATCATGTTTGTTATATTATGTACCAGGCCTGATATAGCACATGTTCTGAGTGTCACGAGCAGGTATCAGGCGGATCCAAGTTTGGAGCACTAGAAAGTAGTAAAATGTTTCCTTAAGTACTTGAGAAAGACTAAGAATCTTTTATTGGTATATAGAGAAAGTAGCCTCAAGTTTTAGGGTTGTATGGACTCAACCTTCCAGTCCGATATTGATGATTGCAAGCCAATTCAGGGCATGTGTATACCTTGAATGAAGGAACAGTATGCTGGAAGAATTCTAAGTAAGATACTACTATTGACTCAACCATAGAGGCGGAGAACATTACTGCAGTAGAGGTAGTAAAGGAGATAGTCTGGATAAAATAGTTCATCATAGGTTTGGGAGTCGTGCAGACCAGTGAGGAGCTGATTCCCTTATATTGTAACAACTACAAGGTGATTACTCAAATAAGGGAACCTGGGTCTCATCAAAAAGTGTTTTAAGGAGGTTCCAGCTTATTAGAGAGATCGTGGCCTGAAGAGATGCAGTAGTGGAAAGAGTTTCATCCGAAGAAAACATTGCAAATCCATTCACAAATCCATTGACTCAGATTGTTTTTGAGTGTCATAGAGATCTAATAGGGATTAGACATATAGGTGATTGGCTTTAGGTCAAGTGGAAGATTGCTAGTTATAGGTGCCCTACAAGCCAATCATATAAGTGATGGCACTTGTAACATGCTACGTCAATCTCTTTGCTTATGCTTATTGGTTTTTTCTTATATTATCTGGATATATATTATGATGTCCTTGGATCTGTACAATAGGAATTGGATCGTGATGAGATCACAATAATGAGATCGATTAACCTTTAAACACAGACCCTAAATAATCCCGGTTATAGGTTACTCAAGAGAGATATCGAGATAACCGGATAGACTGGTGTGCTGTATACTCGTTCATATGATAGAGGTGAGTGGTCTCATAGCTACTCGTGTGAAGACACTAAGGATACAGTACAGGTGCTCATTGGAGAATGAGTTCACTAATTAATCCGCTTATCGAATGTTGGATGGTTATTGATACCTCACGTCAGACAACGATTCCATAGTCTCAATAGTATATTTGGTCCTTAGACTTGAGACACTAATAATGTCATGTATGAGTACTCCACTCTTTTGATATCGGACTTATAGGTTTAGAAGTTCTAGATCTAGTACAATCGGTTATTGGGAGTGGTAGCCAATCTTACGTAGACTATTGAGTATCAATAGTGGATCATCCACTCTCAGAATCATGAGAGAAATATCCCATGTATTCTTGCTCAAACAAATCCTTGGCCAAGGTTATTCGGATTGAGAGAGAAAGAGTTCTCCAAGAGAATCTGATTAGAGCAAGACTCGAGGAGAGACCACATGAGCCTGACAGCACCATACCCAGTATTAGGTATCTGGGATATTAGATGGATGAGGGATTATATATACATGGTAACTAGGGATAGATAGGTCTAAAGGATTGGATTCCCCTGTATCATCTGTGGACTGCAGCGTAGTGGCCTAGTACGTCCATAGTCGATGAGTCGGGTGAATTATTATGGAGATAATAATTCACTAAGTCAGAAAGAGTTCTGATAAGTATGACTCATGACCAACTTGATATTGGGCCTAGAGGATCACACACATATGGTAGGTGTCGCAACGAGTAGAGTTTGGATATGAGATATCCATCAAAGCCCCTAACTTATTAGATATCCGTTAAGTCCCTGAATTATTGGATCCTAAGATGAGATACAATAAGAGATAATAGGAGATTATTGGGTAGAGACTCACTAATCCAAGAGGCTTGAGCAATTAGATGGAGATCCAATACCCAACAGGACAATATCCATTAGGGTTAAGTTGACAAGGGGCTTCTATAAATAGGAGAGAACCAAAGGTCCATAAGTTAGGGTTTTTCTAGGTAGCCACCTTCTATTCTCTTCTCCCTAAGAGAGGAGCATCGTTGCAATCCCTACCGTGTGAATTATCACTAGAGAGGAGGACATTTGAACTCCTTCATCCAATCCTATAGATTTGCAAGGATTCAGGGATATACGATCTCTCTAAGTACTTTCTTTTTACACACGTAGTTTTTGAATTCACGGATTTGTTTTTGACGCACCGATCTTTGCACGATGACAAAACCTTTTATGGAAATCTAGGATGTTTTGTTTTTATGTTCTTTCGCTGTGCATGAGATGTCACCCCCTAGATTTCCCAACAATCACTGCTTATAACTTTAAGAGTTCACATCCACCAGTTCTAGCCTTAGAAACTTGTACAAGGAGAGTGAGCGATTTGTAAAGAGGTTAACTCCTGAACCTGTTAAATGGAGAAGAGATATTTAAAGGGATGATTGATCTTTGCCCATTAATGAAAGATCAATAGTGGAAGCTGGTGACCTCGATGGAGGAGGTATCGTGAGTGGATATAGGTCGGATGACAAAAATACTATAAATCGGTGTGTCCTTCCATTGCTATGCACTTTCCTTCTTGTTGATTACTTTTGTTGCATACTACCTTTACTGCCCTTCTTCCTTCTACGATTGTTTTGAAGCTAAATGCCTTAACGATATGATTCTTATAAAACCAAAAGTTTTTCGAAATAGACACAAACGTGTTTTTATCATTACACTAATTCATGAGCCCCCCCCCCTACCCCCCTTCCCCCCCTCTTAGTGTCGTATTGATCATAACAATTGGTAACAAAGCGAGGTCACTCTCAATTTGGTTTAAAATGACTTTTATCAGCAATCAAGAGGGTCATTCTATTACACATCTACCCATGTTCAATGGGATAGATTACCTATATTGGAAAACTATAATAAGGATTTTCTTGATTTCTATGGATTTCAAGTTATGAAATATCATCGAAAATGGATTTCAAAACTCTTTTCTTCTAATAAACGATTGAAATGATTTGGAGAAGACTTTCTCTTTGAACACCAAGGCTATGAATGCCTTATTTTATGCTTTGGATAAGAATGAATTCAATCGAGTTTCTATTTACGAAATGACTTATGATATTTGGCATACACTTGAAATCACACACGAGGGCACAAGTAGAGTAGAAGAGTCAAAAATCAATCTTTTAGTTCATAGTTATGAATTGTTTCGCATGAAACCAAGCGAGACCATTGGAGACATGTACACATGGCTTACTGTTAGGACTCTAGCTAGGAGAGTCCTAATTTAGTTTCATTGAAGGGGGCAAGCATATAAATCCTAAGGGCATTCATGTAAATCCTATCTAGCCGACCCCTATTAAAAAGGTGAAGAGGCCAGCTAGGTTAGGATTAGTTTGGAGGTTGCTTCTTAGAGAAGCATTAGGAGTTGATTAGAAGTAAGGGTCTTGAGTGGGAGTCCTATTAGGAGTTGGGGTTTTGAAGCCCTATAAATAGCTATGTATTCACCCTCTTTTCTTAATGAATAGATCAATCCTTCTGCAGCCTTGAGTAGCAACTTGGAGGAAGGAACCCCTATATAGTTCCAAGGAGGCCAATCCCCTAAAGAGATCAACCCCAAGCTTAGAATCCGTAAGGGTTCTAACAATTACGGATATTGTCAATAGTCTAAAAGCACTTGATAAAATATTTTCTAATTTTGAACTTGTTAACAAGATATTAAGATCTCTTCCAAATAGTTGGGATCCTAAAGTAATGGCTATTCAAGAAGCCAAGGACTTGAATAACTTTCTGCTGGAAGAACTTATCAGGTCTTTGATGATCTATGAAATGACTTGCAATACACATGAAGAACTTAAGAACAACCTTCCAAACAATAGAAAGAGTTTGACACTTAGAACTCATGAAGATCACTTGTGAGAAAGCTCAAGTGACGATGACAATGATGATGATGACTTGATACTTTTAACAAGAAAATTCAAGAAATTTATAAAAAGAAACAAAACTAAACATGACATTAAAAATAAAAATGAACTCAAGAAGAACCAAATTATTTGCTACGAATGCAAGAAGCCAAGATACTTCAAAAGTAAATATCCCCAAGTAAAGAAGAAGCAACCGAAGAAGAAGAAAGTACTCAAAGCTATGTGGGACGATTCAAGCACATTTGAAGATTAGGAGCAACCCAACAAGGAGGTTGCAAACTACGCACTAATGGCATTTGACAACGAGGTAAGTAGTTCATTTGAAGCTAATTTATCTTTTAATAAATTATTGAGTGCTTTTCATGACTTATTCGACGAATGCAAATTAGTTAGCAAAAAGTATAAATTATTGAAAAAGGAGCATGCCACTCTAATTAGTGAATTTGATAAATTAAAGATTGAGCATAATAATGAGATATTGCCTCCATGCACTAAATATGAAAAACTAGAAACACCAAGAAAGGAAAATTTGCTATTAAATGAAACTTTAGAAAAATTTAAGATAGGTAAGCAAATCCTTAAATATGATCCTTGCTAATAAGGGTCATGTTCGTAAAAGAAATGGAATCGGCTTTGTGAGTAACACTTACCAAAAGCCAACCATCTTCGTTAAAGGCCCAACTTTGCATATTTCACCCCGTAACAAATACAACTTTTGTTACCAATTTGGACATTATGCTCATAAATGTCCATTTAAGAGGTATAGTCCACATAAGTTAATTTGGGTTCCTAAAGGAACCATAAAAGACTCAATGCAAAATGATAAGTTAGGTAGATCGATTTATGAGGCACCCAAAGTCAAATGGGTACCTAAAAAACCTCATTTCTTATAGATGTGTTTACAATCACAAGCTAGGAGAAAGAGATGGTACCATGATAGTGGATGCTCAAAGCACATAATCGGAGATCCAACTCAATTCTCTAAGCTATTGGAAAATCCAGGGGGCAACATCTCATGCATAGCAAAAGAACAGAAAAACAAATATCCTAAATTTCCACGAAAGGTTTCATCATCATGCGAAGATTGGTGTGTCAAAAATAAATCCATGAAAACTATGTGTAAAAAGAACAATACCTAAGGATATCGTATATACCTGAATCCCTACAGATCTGTAGGATTGGATGAAGAAGGTCAAGCGTCCTCCTCTCTAGCGATATCCACATGGCAGGGACTGCAATGATGCTCCTCTCTTAGGAGAGGAGAATAGAAGGTGGATATGATATGACCCTAGGAATTACTAAAATATCCTTTTGGTCAAATTATCGAAATACCCCTAGGAATTCAAAAATTCCCTTTATGTCCCTAATTTCAAAAAATTAAATATATTAATTAAATAGTTTAATTAACTATTATTTTCTTTATCTAGTAGTCCTATAAAATAACATATACATGTGATGTATGATGTGGATAGATGATCATGGACTTGTGATGAGATGTGTGTACATATGATTATTATTATTGGGGCCTGCGAGCCTCTATTCTTTTCTCATTTATTATCGGGCTTGTGTGCTTATAATTATGTTGTAATTACATGAGGAGGCGCAGCGGTAGCATGACTCACGAGGTTGAGATGGACGATCTGACGCATGGAGATGCGTTGAGATGCCGATGGATCCGACGAAGCGAGATGGACGATCACAGGGTATAGAGATGCGCCGACGTACACATAGATCTTGATGTGAGTGATTGGGCCCATTGGCTCGAGCCTAATCACATTAGGATGTGGTCCATGATCATTTGGTGTGATTGTTCATGTGATGTGTGATTAGATATACACATACTAGATATGTATATATATATATATATATATATATTTGTATGCGATATAGATATAATACGTATGTGTGTAACACATTATGTTAGGAGGCCAAATCAAAAATCCTCTCCATTAATAATATTAAGTCAGTAAATGTGAGGCAATTAGATTGACCCACGTGGCCTTCCATCGTTATAGCTAGGAACCGATTCCCGGTGTAGGTTGAGTTGGTCGAGTCCCTCGAGACTCACCTATATCACATCTCACTATCTTATCTACGACATAGAGATGTCATAGGTGACTTGAGGACATGGTATGCTTGGTCGAGTCCCTCGAGAGTATATCACCGAATCAGACTCATTTGGTAACGATGGTGATGACTTAACCGAACATCATGGTTGGTCGAGTCCCTCGAGGCCATGGTGGTTCGGAGGCCGAACAGGACGGGAATCACAAGGAGTTGTGATTGGCAAGAGTTGCCTACCTTTACGGGCTTAATGTGATTGGTCGAGTCCCTCGAGGTTACGTTAAGATGCCGATTGGATCCCGATCCCCACTAGAGATCCGCCGGGGGTCTCCGATTCACATACCGGATGGTGTTATGTATCTTGTGAAAAATTAGTAGGAGTACATTAAGATAGAAGTCTTTATCTTAACTACTTAAATTTTTACAAAGTCTGCATGTTATTTATTTTTGCTACATCTTTTATTTTAGAAAAATGTCACTTTCAAATCCTTTACGCGGCATACTTGATGCCAACCGCCTTACTGGTCCAAATTATACGGAATGGCTTCGCAATCTGAGAATCATTCTCACAACGGAGAAAATCATGTATGTCCTTGATACAGTGACCCCTACGCCCGACGAAGGGGAAAGCGAGGATGAGATCACTCATTATATGAAGTACTTCGATGATTTCACTCTTGCTCGGTGTTATATGTTGGCCTCTATGACTACTAAGTTACAGAGACAACATGAAAATATAGATGCTAATTCCATACTCCTACATCTCCATAAACTATTTAAGGAACAGGGAAGAACTTAGTGATATGAGATATCAAAGAGTCTTTTCCGTTCAAGGATGACTGAGGGGACACCAGTTCACAACCATGTCCTTAAGATGATTGAGTGGATCGAGAAACTCATAGGTCTAGGAATGGTCTTAGAGGATAACCTGTGTATGGATCTTGTGCTTCAGTCCCTACCAGATTTCTTTTCTTAGTTCATAATGAATTTTAATATGAACAAACTTGAGGTGACCCTCCCAGAGCTCCTCAATATATTGAGAGAAGTAGAGAGCACCATCAAGAAAGAGAAGCTGGTTCTCTACACTGGTGAGACCAGAAAGAAAAGGAAGGCTGAGAAGATCCTTAAGAAGGGCAAGGGCAAGGGGAAAATGGGTAAGACAAAGGATGCCAAGAAAGACCCAACAAAGGACAAAGGCCAGTGCTTCCACTACGGCAAAGATGGGCACTATAAGAGTAACTGCAAAGAGTACCTTGCAGAGAGGGCAAAACAGAAGCTTGCAGAAGCTTCAGGTACATTCATGATCAGTCTCCATTTGTTAGAACCTTATGATAACACATGGGTATTAGATACCGGGAGTGCTTATCATATTTGCAATTCATTGCAGGTTCTAGTAGGACCTAGGAGATTGAACAAAGGCGAGATGGACAATAGAGCAAAGGTTGCTGTAGTGGCTGTTGGCAAGGTCACCTTACTGTAGTGGAGCAAAGGTTGGGCAATGGAGCAAAGGTTGCTATAGTGGCTGTTGGCAAGGTCACCTTACATCTACCTAGTGGAGCTATTATTGAATTAGATGCATACTATTATGTTCCTTCTATTATCAAAAATATTATTTCCATTTCATGTTTGATAGTTATTGGATATAAATTAGTTTTTGAGAACAATGGTTGTTCAATAATATTAGATGATCATATCATCACGAGAGGAACATTGCATAATGGTTTATTTATGATAGATACAGCTCCGCATATCATGAGTGTAAGTGAGTCTAAGAGGAAACGAGAAATGGAGGACCAAACAGGAAAGAGTATTAAAACCCTTCGATCAATGGAGCAAAGATGGGCAATGAAGATTGAACAGAGGCGAGATGGACAATGGAGCAAAGATGGGCAATGGAGCAAAGGTTGCTATAGTGGCTGTTGGCAAGGTTACCTTACATCTGCCTAGTGGAGCTATTATTGCATTAGATGCATGCTATTATGTT
Source organism: Musa beccarii (assembly GCA_024322285.1). Taxonomy (NCBI): domain Eukaryota; kingdom Viridiplantae; phylum Streptophyta; class Magnoliopsida; order Zingiberales; family Musaceae; genus Musa; species Musa beccarii. The sequence goes on from CM044394.1 coordinate 27,823,206, forward strand.
CCTTCTATTATCAAAAATATTATTTCCATTTCATGTTTGATAGTTATTGGATATAAATTAGTTTTTGAGAACAATGGTTGTTCAATAATATTAGATGATCAGATCATCACGAGAGGAACATTGCATAATGGTTTATTTATGATAGATACAGCTCCACATATCATGAGTGTAAGTGAGTCTAAGAGGAAACGAGAAGTGGAGAACCAAACAGGAAAGAGTATTAAAACCCTTCCATCAAATCGAGGTAAGTACTTGAGTACAAAGTTCATCCAGTTCCTCAAAGACTATAGGATCTTATCCCAATGGACACCTCCTTATACACCACAGCTTAATGGTGTATCAGAAAGGAGGAATCACACACTGTTAGACATGGTACGTTTCATGATGTGTTTCGCCGATCTACCCATCTCATTCTAGGGATATACCCTAGAAACCGCAGCTTACCTTCCGAACAGAATTCAAACCAAGTCAATGATGTCTACTCCATATAAGATATGGAATGGGAAGATGCCTGATCTTAAGATTGTTAAGATTTGGGGCTGCCCTGCCCACGTTAAAAGACACAACCCTGACAAGTTAGAATCTAAGATAAAATGGTGCAAATTCATGGGTTACCCCAATGAAACTGTGAGTATTATTTCTATCACCCTGAGGACCGAAAGGTCTTTGTAGCCAAGAAAGCAATGTTCCTTGAGAAGGAACACATTCTTGGTGGAGACAATGGGAGCATGATAGAGTTGAGTGAGGTTAGAAAACCTAACTTAAGTACCATTCCAAAATCTGTTCAAATACCTAACACACAAGTTCCAACTTTACGTAGGTCCGATAGAGTATCCCATCCTCCAGAGAGATATGTGGGACATATCAGAAAAGAGGATGTTGAGGATATTAATCCTCAGACCTACGAGGAGGCTATTATGAGCATAGACTCCAGGAAATGACAAGAAGTCATGAATTCAGAAATGGATTCCATATACTCCAACAAGGTTTGGAACCTAGTTAATGCACCCGAGGGTATTGTGCCCATTGGCTGCAAGTGGATCTTCAAAAGGAAGATTGGAGTAGATGAAAAGGTAGAGACCTATAAAGCAAGGCTTGTGGCTAAGGGGTATCGTCAAAGGCAAGGTATTGACTATGATGAAACTTTCTCACCTATAGCCATGCTAAAATCCATTCGAATTCTATTGGCTATTACAGCACACTATGATTATGAGAACTGGTAGATGGATGTCAAAACTGCATTCCTCAATGGTAACCTCGTGAAGGAGGTGTATATGATATAGCCTGAGGGATTCGTATCCAAGGATAACCCAGATAAGGTGTGCAGGTTGCTTAGGTCCATTTATGGATTGAAGCAAGCTTCCCGAAGTTAGAACATAAGATTTGATGAGGTGATCAGATCTTATGACTTCGTTAAGAACGAAGATAAGCCTTGTGTAAACAAGAAAGTAAGTGGGAGCACTATCACCTTTTTGGTATTATATGTGGATGACATCCTAATCATTGGGAATGATGTAGGAATGCTCTCCATAGTAAAGACTTAGTTATCTAGGCACTTCTCCATGAAGGACTTAAGGGAAGCATCCTGCATATTGGGGATATGGATCTATAGAGATAGATCCAAGAGGATGCTTGGCTTGTCCCAGTCCAGGTACATAGACACCATTGTCAAAAGGTTTGGCATGAAAAATTCAAGAGAGGTCTCGTACCAATGAGACATGGAATATCACTTTCTAGGAGTATATCCCCAAAGACTCCTAAAGAAAGGGCACACATGGATATGATGCCATATGCATCAGCGATAGGTTCTATCATGTATGCTATGCTATGTACCAGACCTGATATAGTGCATGCTTTGAGTGTCACGAGCAGATATCAAGCGAGATCCAGGCTTGGAGCCTTTGGAAAAGCAGTAAAATGCATCCTTAAGTACTTAAAAAGGACTAAGGATCTTTTACTGGTATATGGAGGTAGTAGTCTCAAGGTTGAGGGTTACACGGACTCGAGCTTCTAGTCCGATGTCGATGATAGCAAGTCTAATTCAAGGTATGTGTTCACCCTGAATGGAGGAGCAATATGCTGGAAGAGTTCTAAGCAAGATACTACTGCTGACTCAATCATAGAGGCGGAATACATTATTGCGGCAGAGGCAGCAAAGGAGGGAGTCTAGATGAAGAAGTTCATCACAGATCTAGGAGTCATCCCGAGCAACTAGAAGCTGATTCCTTTATATTGCGACAAATATGGGATGATTACTCAAATAAGGGAACCCAGGTCTCATCAGAAGTATTCTAAGGAGGTTCCAACTTATTAGAGAGATCGTGGCCGAAGAGATGTAACAATAGAAAGAGTTACATCCGAAGTTAACATTACTGAGATCCAGCGACAAAGCCATTGACTCATTATCTTTGAAAGCGTCACACAGAGGTCCGATGGGGATCAAAGATGTTGGTGATTGGCTTTAGGTCAAGTGAGAGATTGCTAGTCATATGTGCCTGTAAGCCAATCACATGAGTGATGGCACTTGTGACTTAATATGCACTTTATCTCTTTCCTTATTATTAGGCATTTTATCACTTTATCTTGCGTGTTGCATATATTATGATGTCCTTGGATCAGTAGAATGGGAATCGAGATCATGATGAGATCACGATAATGAGACCAATTTACCTTTAAACACGCAGACCTTGAATTATCTCGGTCATAGGTTACTCGAGAAAGACATCGAGATAACCGGATAGACTAGTGTCTTTGTATACCCATCCATATGATGGAGGTAGCTAGTCTCACAACTACTCGTGTGGGGACACTAAAGTGCAAGCAGGTGCTCATTGGGGAATGAGTTCACTGATTGATCCACCTACGGAATGCTGGATTGTTATTGATACCTCACGTCAAACAGCGATTCCGTAGTCCCAATAGTGTATATGGTCCTTAGACTTGAGACACCAAGGATGGCCTATATGAGTACTCCACTCTTTGATACCAGACTTATAGGTTTAGAAAGTTCCAGATCTAGTACAACCGGTCATTGGGAGTGGTAGCCAACCTTACGAGGGCTATTGAGTGTCAATAGAGAACCATCCGCTCTTGGTATCATGAGAGGAATATCCCATGTGTTCTTGCTCGAACAAATCCTTGACCAAGGTTATTCGGATTGAGAGAGAAAGGGTTCTCGGGAGAATCTAACAAGAGCAAGACTCGAGGAGAGACCAGTATGGGCCTGATAGCACCATGCCCGGTATAGGGTCTCTCGGGATTCTAGATGGATGAGAGATTATAGATACATGATAAGCCGAGGGCGAGATAGGTCCAAAGTTGGATTCTCTTGTATCGTCTGGGGTCGGCGTAGTGGCCTAGTACATCCGCAATCAATGAGTTGGGTGAATTATTATAGAGATAATAATTCACTAAGTCAGAAGGAGTTCTGACAAGTATGACTCATGGCCAGCTCGATATTGGGCCTAGAGGGTCATACACATATGGTAGGTGTTGCGTCGAGTAGAGGTTCGGATATGAGATATTCACTGAACCCCCTATCTTATTGGATATCCATTAAGCCCCTGAATTATTGGATCCTGAGATGAGATCCAATAATTGCTAATAAGAGATTATTGGGTAGAAACCCACTAATCTAAGAGGCTTGGGTGATTAGATGGAGATCCAATTCCCAATAGGGCAAAAAGATCCATTTGGGTTTTTAGGAGGCCTCTATAAATAGGAGAGAACCAAAGCTCCATAAGTGGGGTTTCTTTTGGTAGCCACCTCTGTTCTCCTCTCCCAGAGAGAGAGGTGCATCGTCGTAATCCCCCCTCGTATGGATACCGCTAGAGAGGAAGGACGCTTGACCTCCTTCATCCTCTCCCACAGATCTGCAAGAATTTAGGGATATACGATCTCCTAGGTATCTTCTTTACATGTCAATTTTGCAGATTTATTTTTGGCCTTGACCGATCTTTGCACGATGACGGAAACTTTCTACGAGAAATATGGGGTTTTGTTTTCTGTTCTTCCACTGCGAATGTGATGTCGCTCCCCTTGTGGATTTCCCAACAGGATGCCAAGATCCATTGTAAGTGATCGTGACGAGGGGCGCACTAGTAAATTTTGGACCAAGTTATTCCGATTCTGGTACCAAACTCAAGATGAACACAGCATATCATCCACAAACTGATGGCTAAACAAAGGTGGTGAACAGGTGTTTAGTGACGTACCTTTGTGTTTCGCTAGTAATCGACCAAAGAGTGGACGAAATGGCTCCCCTAGGCCGAATGGTGGTATAATACTACGTATCATTCATCTACAAAATGTACCCCATATAAAGCATTGTATGGTCGGCTAGCCCCTGTGATTCTAAAGTATATAATTGGCTCACCAAGGTAGATCAGTCGACCAAGATCTAATTAATAGGGATGAACTCCTACAATTGCTAAAGGATAATCTCTCTACCGCTCAAGCGAGAATGAAACAAAGAAGTGACACACGATGAAGCAAAAGAGAATTTTCAGTAGGAGATTGGGTTTATCTTCACTTATAGCCATACAAACAGCTCTCCATCAACACACGAGCCTCCATGAAGTTATCTCCACGTTTTTATGGGCCCTATTAGATCATAGAGCGTATTGGAACCGTGGTGTACAGACTTAAATTACCTAAAGATGCCAAAATTCACCCTGTCTTCCACATGTCATGCTTAAAGCTTAAGTTGGGAGAACACGAGTCACCCCAGATCCAACTACCCAACACCACTAATGATGGAAATATTCAAGACCAACTACAAGCCATCCTCGACCAGTAGAATCGTGATGCGTCGTCGACGTCCCTCTCTTGAAGTACTAGTACATTGGACTAATTTATCACTCGAAGATGCCACATGAGAATCATATGAGGAGTGAAGACCGGTTCCTTGAGTACATGGAACCCTAGCCTTGAAGACAAGGTTGATTTGAAGAGGCAGGCTTGATAGGACCCTAGCAGGGTTAGGTCCTACTCAACCATGTAGCACTAATAAAAACCCTGTGAGAGTGTAATAAACCCCACCTAGCCACCTCTATCCTATAAAGAAGAAAGGCTAGGGTTTACATTTGGGTCTTTGGGCTTCTTAGCCGTCGCCCCCTTGTTACTAGGTCGGCCCGCTAAGGTTGAGGGCAAATTGGGTAGTTCACTTAGGAAGCAGCTCCTAGGGCTAGGGTTTGGAGCTCTATATAAGCATGCTGGCCTCCATCTCTGGGAATAAGAAGAATCATGTACAATTGCAGCCACCAGGCTACTTGAAGGGTGGAACCTCTATAGTGTTCCAAGGGTTGATCCCCTCAAAGATCAATCTACATAGAATTCCTCTAGGGTTCTATCAGCTACCAAGAGAACCCCAACCTATGGGCCTTTGGTTCCCTCCTATTTATAAAGGTCCCTTGTAAACCCTAATGGAACCAGCCCTATTGGGTATTAGATCTCTATCAAATTACCCGAGCCTCTTAGATCAATGGATCTCTACCGAATAATCTAACTCTTATTGGATCTCATTTATGGGATCCAATAATACATGGGCTTATTAGATAACCAATAAGATAGGGGCTCAGGTGGATATCTCATATCCGAACCTCTACTCATCACAACACCTACCATATGTGTGTGACCCTCTAGGTCTAATATCGAAATGGTCGTGAGTCATACCTATCAAACTCCTTTCGACTTAGTGAATTATTATCTCTATAATAATTCACTCGACTCATCGACTACGGACGTATTAGGCCACTACGCCGTAGTCCCTAGGCGATACAAGGGAATCCAATCCTTTAGACCTATCTATCCTCGTTACCATGCACCTATAATCCCTCATCCATCTAATATCCCGGAGACCATATATCGGGCATGATCTTTGTCAGGCTCATACGATTTCCACTCGAGTCTTGCTTTAATTGGATTCTCTCGAGAGAACTCTTTCTCTCTCAATCCGAATGACCCTGGCCAAGGATTTGTTTGAGCAAGAATACATGAGATATTTCTCTCATGATATTGAGAGTGGATGATCCTCTATTGACACTCAATAACCCTCGTAAGGTTAGCTACCACTCCAATAACCGGCTATATTTGATATGAAACTTCCAAACCTATAAGTCCGGTATCAAAGAGTGGAGTACTCATACAAGACATCCTTGGTGTCTTAAGTCTAAGGACCAGATACACTACTAGGACTATGGAATCACTGTTTGACGTGAGTTATCAACAACCATCCAGCATTCTATAAGCGGATCGATTAGTGAACTTATTCTTCAATGAGCACCTACATGGTACCCTTAGTGTCCCCAGACGAGTAGCTATGAGACCAACCACCTCTATCATATAGATGGGTATACAATACACTAATCTATCCGGTTATTTTGATGTCCCACTCGAGTAACCTATGATCGGAATTATTTAAGGTCTGTGTTTAAAGGTGAATCGGTCTCATTATCATGATCTCATCACGATCCAATTCTCATTGCACAGATCCAAGGACATCACAATATATGTAACATATAAGATAAAGTGATAAAATACATAATAATAATAAGCAAAAGAAAGAGTGTATGTCAAGTCACAAGTGCCATCACTCATGTGATTGGCTCGCAAGACACATATGACTAGCATAAGCTCACTAGCCAAGATGAAGGGTATATCACATTCGGAAATAACAACAAAGGTAAAATCATTGGCAAAGGAACCATAGGTAATGAATCAAACTTCTTGATTATGTAAGCATAATCTAATAGATTGAAGATGTGTTATTAGTAGATGGTTTAAAGTATAATCCTCTAAGTATTAGTCAATTGTGTGATAAATAAAATATCATAAGATTTGAATCTAATGCTTGCATTATTGAAAAACCACACAAAAACATATCTATGATTGCCTTAAAACATAATAACTTGTATACTATTGACATTGATGATCTTTGTAATGAAATATGCTTTTTAGCTTTAAACAATGATGCTTAACTTTGGCATAAGAGGTTAGATCATGCTAACATAGACTAATCTCTCAAATTTCATCTAGAGAACTTGTAAGAGGAATCCCTAGCATTAAGTTTGTCAAAGACAAAGTGTGTGATACATGTCAACTAGGAAAATAAATTAAAGGTAATTTCAAATCAAAGAATCAAATAATCTCCTATAGACCATTACAATTGATCCATATGGATTTATTTGGACCAATTGATATAACAAGCGTAGAAGGTAGCAAGTATACCTTTGTAATTATAGACGATTATAGTAGATACACTTGAACATACTTCTTGACATACAAAAGTGATTGTTTTAAGTTTTTTTAAAATTTTGTAAACTTGTTCAAAATGAAAAAGGCTACTCCAAGAAACCCACAACAAAATGAAGTAGTTGAAAAGAAAAAAATAGAGCTTATAAGAAATGATAAGAACCATATTAAACAAACATAGTCTACCTAAATATTTTTTGGCTAAAGCCGTTAACATGACATGCTATGTCATGAATAGAGTTCTAGTAAGACCATTACTTTTAAAAACTCTTTATGAATTTTAGAATAATAAAAGACCCAATGTTTCATATTTTAAAGTTTTCGATTTTAAATATTTTATCTTAAATTAAAAAGATGACTTAGGAAAGTTTGATGGAAAATATGATGAAGGTATTTTTCTTGGTTATTCTTTTACTTCTAAAGCTTTTCATGTCTTTAATAATAAAACTTTTAGTTATAAAAGAATCTATTCATGTTGTTTTTAATGAAGTTTTCAAATTTAAGAAAAATGATTTTGATAATGATCTTGATTTTGATGCTTTAAATTTGAATAAAACCTCTCCTCCCACTAGCAACTTGGATTCATCTTTTTCAAAACATCCTTACCTAAGGAACAAAGTATATAGATGCTCATCCTAAGGAGCTAATCATAGGAGATACATCAAAAGGTGTTCAAACTCGTTATTTCTTTAAAAATTTGTACAAACATCGCTTTTCTATCTCATATTGAACTTAAATGCATTGTGAGGCCTGAAAGATAATTCATGGGTTATCGCAATACAGGAAGAATCGAATCAATTTGAGAGAAATGAGATGTGAAAGCTTGTTCCCAGACCTAATGACCATTTAGTGATTGGTACTAAATGGGTCTTTAGAAACAAGCAAGATGAATTTGGTATCGTAGTTAGAAATAAGGCTAGCTTAGTGGCCATAGGTTTCAACCAAGAAGTAGGTATCGATTATAAAGAAATCTGTACTTCTATGACAAGATTAGAAGCCATAAGGATACTTCTTGCCTATGTTTATTGTAATAATTTTAAGTTATTTCAAATAGATGTCAAAAGTACTTTTTAAATGACTTTATTTTTGAAAAAATTTATGTTGAATAACCACCGGATTTGAGAATGCTCTCTTTCCTATTCATGTATTCAAGTTAACTAAGGTTCTCTATGGATCAAAATAACTTCTCAAAAGGTAAGGTTGATACCTCATTATTTATTAAAATTTTTAAAAATAATTGTCTTATTGTTCAAATTTATGTTGATGACATCATTTTTGGTTTACTGAAGGAGCTCTTATGCAAATCATTTGCCAAAAGTATAAGCCAAGAGTTTGAAATGAGCTTAATGGGTGAACTTACCTTTTCTTAGGTTTACAAATCAAACAACTTAATGATGAAATTTTTCTTAGTCAAACTAAATATGCATTAGAATTGCTAAAATGATTCAATATAGATAGTTCAAAAGTTATCAATACACCAATGAGTATTTTCACTAAGCTAGATATGGATGATAGTAGAGAAAGCTTTAATAAAAAGACATAGGGTTATGATAGGTAGTTTACTATATCTCACTACAACTAGACCGGACATTATGTTTAGTATTAGACTCTGTGTTAGATTTCAATCTAATCCTAAGCTATCTCATTTTAAAGTGGTTAAAAGAATTCTTGGATACCTAAAAGGAACTCTTAATCTAGGATTATGGTATCCAAAATCCAAAAACTTTGAATTAACTACTTATCGATCATCTGATTTTGTTGAATCTCGATTTTGATGATGAAACTAATTGATTGTGTTTTATGATCTAACTGCATTTTGAGTGACATAGGACTACTTTTGATCAAGATTAGATAATTGAAGTAGGAAGAATCGATGTTGCCTTGTGGGAGGAGAACATGTCGGAAGATTAGACGTAAGTCGAAGGATCGATCGACGTATCGGTAGAAGGCTTGGACAAGGGATTCTACAATCAGGCCAAGAAGAGCAAATTTGTGCTAAGAATATCGGAGTTATGGAGAACAACTACCGATTGGGCAATAGGCCATAAGAGAGGACGATCGTCGAAGAATCAAACAAAGCGTCGATGGACCAATGGCATACCTGGGACAATAAATTTGATTAAAGCTTTGTAATAATTATTTAGATTGAAGTAGGATTAGGTCTAATTGGGTTGGAATTAGGCCAACTCAATTAGGGACCAACTGAGCCCCCAAATCAGGACTATGTTGGGTCGGATGAAAGGCCCAAACAATGACCTCGTGCCATATCGGTGGTGGCATCGCTAGGGTGAGTGATGGTACCATTGAGTGTTAGTATACCTGGATGGTAGTACCACCCGGTTGGGGTGGTGGTACCGCCTAGTGCACCTGTCAACCTAGTGTGCTAAGCGGTGGCATCGCCCAACACTAGGGTGATACTGCTTGATGCAGGATCTAAGACTCATGATGGGATTTGTTTTGGCTCTAAGTTTGAATCCATTTGGAGCCTATAAATACCCCTCTCATCTTTGGTTAGAAGATACAAGCATAGAGAACTTGAAAGTAGAAAAATGCTATTGAAATCCTTTTCCTCCTCTAGTCTTTATTTGCTTTCAGTTTAAAGAGAGGAGTGAGTGAGTACTTGTAAAAGGTTATTCTCCTAAACCCATAAAAGGAAAAGAGGGTTGTATGGGTAGTTAGTCTTCGCCTGATTGAAAGAAGACTAATAGTGAAAGCCGATGGCCTCGACGAAGGAGGAATCGAGTGGACATAGGTCGGACGACCAAACCGCTATAAATCAGTTTGTATTTTACTTTGCTATTTATCCTTACTGCAAACCATTTTCATTGCTACTCAACTTCCTCATCACTTTCTTACAATTGCTTTCAAGTTAAACATCTTTCCGTTACGGATTTAATCGTCGAACGAATCTTTTATTGAAATGGTTTTTCGAAATCGCATAAATCGATGTCTTTAACCATTGCACTAATTCACTCCCCTCATTCTTAGGTCATACACTTATCTCTTGGTCTTTCAAGAAACAAAATTTGGTTGCACTATCTACAACTGAAGCTAAATATATAGTAGCAAGTGCGTATTGTGCATAAGTTATATGGATGAAAAACATATTAGAAGATTATGGAATTCACTTAAAGAATATTCCTATAAAATATGATAACACTAGTGCAATATGCTTAATAAAAAATCTCATTCAACACTCTAGAACTAAGCATATTGATATTAGGCATCACTTTATAAGGGATCATGTTAATAACCATGATGTAACCTTAGAATTTATTAATACAAAACATCAATTAGCTAATATTTTTACATAACCTTTAAATAAGGAATAATTTGATTTCATTAGAAAAGAATTAGGTGTGTTAAATCTTCCGAATACATGAGTTTCTTATATACATTTTCGGACTTTTTTTTATTTTTTTCATAAATGGAACTTTTATCGAGTTTATTTCCTATCTTCTTCCTCTTATCTCATTCATGGATTTTTGATACCCTTGCTCCATCACTTCATGATTTTTGATATACTTACAAAAGAAGAAGTTTCATTCATAGATTTATTGGTATACTTGATTTTTGTACAATTTTTGTGCGAATTTTTTTTGTGATGATCACTTACTATGAACCCCTCTTCTCTCTATCTACAAAAATAGGGATTCAATTCATGACTCTTGACAATACACATTTTTTTATGAATCCATTAGCACTCTATGAAAGTAGCGGTTTGATGGATTTTTGATAGCTTGAATAAATTCCTTTTCTTGTGATAAATGATTCATGGGTTTTCAATAACTTGGTTTTTCTTGATGAATGAACTCCTCCCTTCTCTTTTCAAGAAGAACCCAGCTCATCCAAAGAAAAGTTCTAGCAAAGTTGCTATCTTGTGTATACTTTCACCTATTTTTCATCTTTGCTAGCTTGCCTACTTCAAAGCTAAAGAGAAGTGCTAGCAAGAGCACATTTCCTTTTTGTTATCGTAATAGAAAAGTCACTATCTTGCTATCACAATAGTGTAAAACTTGCTTGTGTGAAATGATGTAAAGATGATTGCCCATTTCCTTTTTGTTGATGACAAATGGGGAGAAATTGATATCATGCTTGAAATGTATCGTGCTTAGTATCATACTTGAAATGATGAATGTTTATCATGCTTACTATCATATTTGAAATTGGTATCGTGCTTAGCATCATACTTGAAATGATGAATGTTTATCATGCTTTGGCATCATGTTTATCATAATGATAAATTTTGGTATCATGATAAATGCTTGGTATCATGCTTGAAATGAAGAATCATGATCATGCTTAGTATCATGCTTCTAGTATCATATTGTGCATATTGATAATTTTAAACTATATTGATGCACAATGCATGAAACTTATCGGTTAAAGCTTTAATTCAAAGGTTGTGAATTCAATTTTATCTTTTCTCAAGTATAACATATAGATAGGGGGAGTTAAGATTAACTCCATCATCAATTGGTTGTCATCATCAAAATAGGGGAGATTATTGAATCTCAAATTTTGATGATGAAATCAATTGATAAATTATTGATCTAATCTATATGTTGAGAAAATTGTGCAAGATTAACTACGATAATGAATAAGGCATAAAGCAAATATAGTGTTGGAATCAAAGATTGAACGATTCATCGGGAGTTCGAGAGTTCATTGGGAGTTCGCTAAAAGTTCATCGGGAGTGTTGCTGGAGCTCACCGAGAAGTTCGGAGCTCGCAAAAGAAGCTCGTCAGAGTTTGCCAAAAAGATCATCGAGAGTTCAAGAGCATGTCAGGAATCCGTTGGAAGATCATCGAGAGTCTGTCGGAAGTTCACCGGAAGATCGTCGGAAACTCACCGGAAGAAATTTTGACCTACCAAACTTTCTTGCTTAAGTTAATATCTTAATCATCGTAGTTAGGATGTAATTAGAGTTAGGATTGGGAGATACTCCCACTAACTCAGTTAGGGGCCAACTGGACTTGAATCTAGACTAGTTTGGGCTAGACTGTTGGCCCAAACAATATGCTAAACCCCGTATAGTGGTGGCACTAAGTGTCAGAGACCACTAGCGGTGGTACTGCCAAGTCTAAATGATAGTACTGCTAGTACCTTAGAAATAGGAGATAAGGCCTTATTTGGCTTCATTTTTTAAGCCAATTGAGGCCTATAAATATCCCACACTTCTTTGCTTGTGGGATATAGAAAAGTGAATAAAAAAACTAAGATTATAGTTAAATCATTACTTGTAACTTTGAGAGTTCACCTCCATTGGTTCTAGCCTTAGAAACTTGTATAAGGAGAGCGATTTTTAAAGAGGTTTACTCTTGAACCTATTAAAAGGAGAAGAGATCTATAAAGGGGTGATTGATCTTTTCCCATTGAAGAAAGATCAATAGTGGAAGCCGGTGACCTCGACAGAGGAGGTATCAAGAGTGGACATAGGTCGGATGACCGAACTACTATAAATTAGTGTGTTCTTTCCTTGCTATGCACTTTCCTTCTTATTGATTACTTTTGTTACATACTGCCTTTACTGTCATTCATCCTTCTATGATTATTTTCGAAGTTAAGTGCTTTACCGATATGATTATTATAAAATCTAAAGTTTTCCGAAATCGATGTACACGTATTTTTATCACTACCTTAATTCAACACTGCCCCCTCCCCTCCCCCCCCCCTCTCTTAGTGTCGTATTGATCCTAACAGGAAATACTAGGGATATAGTGCAGGTGCTTATTGGAGAATGAGTTCACTAATTGATCTACTCATGGAATGTTGGATGGTTGATGATACCTCATTGTTAGATAGTGATTCTATCATCCTAGTTATGTGTTTGGTCCTTAGACTTGAGATACCAAAGATATCCTATATGAGTACTTCACTCTTTTATATCAGACTTATAGGTCTGGAAGTTCCATATCTAGCACAACCGGTCATCGGGAGTGGCAGCCAACCTTACGAGAGTAATTGAGTGTCGATAGAGAATTATCTGCTCTTGGTGTCATGAGAGAAATATCTCATATGTCATTGCTGAGGCAAATCCCTGACCAAGGTCATTCAGATTGAGAGAGAAAGACTTCTTTAGGAGAATTCGATTAGAGCGAGACTCAAGTAGAAACCTATGGGCTTAACAGCACTATACCCGAAATATGATCTCTTAGATATTAGATGAATGAGGGACTATATAAACATGGTAACTAAGGATAAATATGTCCAATGGATTGGATTCCCTTATATCGTTTGGGGACTACGGTATAGTGGCCTAAGACGTTCATAGTCAATGAGTCGAGTGAATTATTATGGAGATAATAATTCATTAAGTCAGAATGAGTTCTAATAGGTATAACTACTAGCTCGATATTAGGCCTAGAGGATCACACATATATGATAAGTGTTGCGATGAGTAAAGATTCAAATATGAGATATCTACCAAAGCCCTTGTCTTATTAGATATCTAGTAAGCCCTTGAATTATTGAATCCTATGAGTGAGATTCAATAAGAATATATGAGAGATTAATGGGTGTAGATCCACTAATCTAAGAGACTTGAGTAGTTGGATGGAGATCTATTACCCGATGGACAAGATCCATTAGGGCTAAGTTGACAAGGGACCTCTATAAATAGAAGGGAACTAAATGGCCATAGGCTAGACTCCTTTTGGTTGCCACCTCCTATACTCCTCTCTCCCTCTTCTCTTCAGCTAACTACTAGTCATAGGTACCCTGCAAGCCAATCGCGTGAGTGATGACACGTGTGACATCATGCGCATTCTGTTAGCTTATTATTTATTTGATATTTTCTTACTTTATATTGCCTATTGCATATATTGTGATATCCATAGATCTGTACAATGGGAATCAGATCATGATAATGAGATTAATTCACCTTTAAACATAGATCCTAAATAATCCTAGTCATAGGTTACTCGAGAGGGATATCGAGATAACTAGAGAGACTGGTGTGCTGTATACCCATCCATATGATGGATGTAGCTAATCTTATAACTACTCATGTGGGAACACTAGAGATACAGTGTAGGTGCTCATTGAAGAATGAATTCACTATTTGATCTACTCACGGAATATTAGATGGTTAATGATACCTTATTGTTAGACAATGATTCCATCATCCTAGTAGTGCACCTAGTCCTTAGACTTGAGATACCAAGGATGTCTTATATGAGGACTCCATTCTTTGATACCGAACTTATAGGTCTGAAAGTTCTAGATCTAACATAGTTGATCATCAGGAGTGGTAGCCAATCTTACGAGGGCTATTGAGTATTGATATAAGATCATCTACTCTTAGTGCCATGAGAGGAATATCCCATGTATTCTTGCTCAGATAAAATCTTTGGCCAGGGTCATTCAAATTGAGAGAGAAGAGTTTATGATATAACCTTAGAGGAATTCTATATAGATTGATCTTTGAGGGGGATCAACCCTTGGAACGCTATATGGGTTTCACCCTCCTAGAGGTCAGCCAAATGGTTACAATTATAGATGAATCTTGTTATTCCAAAGAGATGGAGGCTACATGCTTATATAGGGTTCCAAACCCTAGCCCTAGGGACTTCTTCCTAAGTGAATTACCCATTTTGCCCTCAACCTTAGCCGATTGACCTAGTAAAGAGGGGTAGTGGCTAAGAAGCCCAAAGGCCCAAATGTAAACCCTAGCCACTCTTCTTTATAGGATAGAGGTAGCTTGGTGGGGTTTATTATATTCTCATAGGGTTTTTATTAGCTACTACTTGGTTAAGTAGGACCTAACCCTACTAGGGTCCTATCAAGCCCACCATCTTCAAATCTGCCTTATACTCAAGGCTGAGGTTCCATAAACTTAGGGAATCGGGTCTTCAACTCCTCATATGATTCCCATATGGCGTCTTCGAGTGGTAAATTATTCCAATGTACTAGTACTTCAGTAGAGAGACGTCGGCGATGCATCACGATTCTATGGTCGAGGATGGCTTGTGGTTGCGCTTGAATATCTCCATCATCAGTGGTATTAGGTAGTTGGATCTGGGGTGACTCATGTTCTTCCAACTTGGGTTTCAAGCATGACACGTGAAAATTAGGATATCTTTTGGCATCCTCGGGCAATTTAAGTCTGTACGTCATAGCTCCAATTCGCTCTGTGATCTGATATGGCCCATAAAAACATGGAGATAGCTTCATGGAGGCTCGTGTATTGATGGAGAGTTGCTTGTATGGCTGTAGGTGAAGATAAACCCAATCTCTTATTGAAAATTCTCTTTCGCTTCATCGTGTGTCACCTTGCTGCTTCATTCTGGCTTGAGCAGTAGAGAAGTTATCCTTTAGTAGTTGTAGGAGTTTGTCCCTGTCAATTAAATCTAAGTCGACCTGATCTACCTCGGTCGAGCCAATTACATACTTTGGGATCATAGGGGCTAGCCGACCATACAATGCTTCATATGAGGTACATTTTGTAGATGAATGATATATAGTATTATACCACCATTCGGCCCATGGGAGCCATTTCGTCCACTCCTTTGGTTGATCACTAGCAAAACACCGAAGATACATCTCTAAACACCTATTCACCACCTCTATTTGGCCATCAGTTTGTGGATGATATGCTATGCTCATCTTGAGTTTGGTGCCCTGCAAGTAAAATAACTCAATCCAAAATTTACTAGTATTATACCACCATTTGGCCCATGGGAGCCATTTCATCCACTCCTTTGGTTGATTACTAGCAAAACACCGAAGGTACATCTCTAAACACCTATTCACTACCTCTATTTGGCCATCAGTTTGTGGATGATATGCTATGCTCATCTTGAGTTTAGTGCCCTGTAAGTAAAATAACTCAATCCAAAATTTACTAGTGAAGACCCTGTCACAATCACTTACAATAGACATTGGCATCCCATATAATTTAATAATATTTTCTGTGAAAATCTAAGCAATACTAGCAGTAGTGTAGGGATTTTGTATAGCATAAAAATAAGCATATTTCGTAAGTCGATCAACCACCACGAGGATTGTGCTTTTACCTTTAGAAGGTGGCAGCTCTTCGATGAAGTCCATGGATATGTTAGTCCACATCAAGTTCGGTATGGGTAGTGGTTGTAGTTTCCTTGGACTCACCACTGTTTCACCCTTTTATTGTTGATATACATCATATTATGCCACATATTCAGAAATAATTCATTTCATCCCTCTCCAATAAAAATTTTATTTTACTCTTTTGTAGGTTCTCAAAAATCCAAAGTGCCCTACTGAAGGTGTGGAGTGCATTTCATGCAGAATGACTTTGATGCAAGGGAAGTCGGGTATAAGTACAATACGACCTTTGTAGCGTAGATCCCTCGAATCCCAAGTATAGTGAGCTATTGCATGATAGGACCCTAGTAAGGTTGGGTCCTACTCAACCAAGTAGCAGCTAATAAAAATCCTATGAGAGTGTAACAAACCCCACCTAGCCGCCTCTATCCTATAAAGAAAAGTGGCTAGTGTTTACATTTGGGCTTTTGAGTTTTTTAGCCGTCGCCCCCCTTTACTAGGCCGGTCGGCTAAGGTTGAGGGTAAAATGGGTAGTTCACTTAGGAAGCAGCCCCTAGGGCTAGGATTTTGAGTCCTATATAAGCATGTAGCCTCCACCTCTTTTTAATAAGAAAAAGATCAATCTACTTTGTAGCCATAAGGCCGACTACTTAGAGGGTGGAACCCCTATAGCATTCCAAAGGTTGATCCCCCTCAAAGATCAATCTACATAGAATTCCTCTAGGGTTCTATCATTGCGCTTGGATCCTCTTCCAATTTTTTTAATGATGTTGTTGGTCTTTAGATCCTTCTTCCATTCCTCCCTAATGTCCTTGAGGAAGCCGGGGTAGGAAGAGAGATGGTTGAAAATTCAGCTTGCTAAGGAAGCCATAAGAGTGCATTTGTAACAACATTTTCTTTCCTCTTTTTGTAAATAATTTCATAATCAAATCCTAAAAGTTTAGTTACCCATTTTTTTTGCTCTGGGGATGATATCTTCTGCTCCAAAAAGTACTTGAGGCTTTTATGGTCGATTTTAATCTAAAATCGTCGGCCGATCAGGTAGGGTCTCCACTTCATTACTACGTGCGCAATGGCAAGCATCTCCTTATCAATCTTCTCAATTTCATCCTTTTGGAGGTGAGGATAGTGGTACGGCCGAGTGTTCACTGGTGGTTTGCCCGAAAGAATTGGAATTCGATGGTCATGTTGCCAAGTAGGAGGAAGACCACGCTGTTCAACAAAAACATTGTCAAATTTAGTAAGCAATTAGGCGAGATTTTAATCTTCAATTTTTATTTTCTTCCCCTCTGGTTGCTGCTGGAGAAGCAACAAAAAGCCACCATTTATCCAATAATTATAGGTGCCCTGCAAGCTAATCACATGAGTGATGACACTTATGACTTGACATGCACTCTTTCTTTTGCTTATTATTATTAGGTATTTTATCACTTTATCTTGCATGTTGTATATATTGTGATATCCTTGGATCTGTGCAAAGAGAATCGGATTATGATGAGATTATGATAATGAGACTGATTCACCTTTAAACATAGACCCTAAATAATCCCGATCATAGGTTACTCAAGAGGGACATCGAGATAACCGGATAAACTAGTGTGTTGTATACCCATCCATATGATGGAGGTAGCTAGTCTCATAGCTACTCGTGTGGAGATACTAAGGATATAGTACAGGTACTTATTGGAGAATGAGTTCACTGATTGATCCGCTTAAGGAATGCTGGATGGTTATTGATACCTTATGTTAGACAGCGATTCTGTAGTCCCAATAGTGTATCTGATCCTTAGACTTGAGACACCAAGGATGTCCTATATGAGTACTCCACTCTTTGATACCGGACTTATAGGTTTGGAAGTTTCAGATCTAGTACAGCCGGTTATTGGGAGTGGTAATCAACCTTACGAGGGCTATTGAGTATCAATAGAGGATCATCCCCTCTTGGTATCATGAGAGGAATATCCCATGTATACTTGCTCAAACAAATCCTTGGCCAAGGTTATTTGGATTGAGAGAGAAAGAGTTGTCTAGGAGAATCCGACTAGAGCGAGACTCGAAGAGAGACTATATGGGCCTGATAGCACCATGCCCGGTATAAAGTCTTTAGGATATTAGATGGACGAGGGGCTATAGATACATGGTAATTGAGAACATATAGGTCCAAAGGATTAGATTCCCCTTTATCATCTGGGGACTGTACCGTAGTGGCCTAGTACGTCCATAGTCGATGAGTTGGGTGAATTATTATAGAGATAATAATTTACTGAGTCAAAAGGAGTTCTGACAAGTATGACTCACGACCAACTTGATATTGGGCCTAGAGAGTCACACACATATGGTAGGTGTTGCGATGAGTAGAGGTTCATATATGAAATATCTGCCGAAGCTCCTATCTTATTGGATATCCAATAAGCCCCTGTATTATTGGATCCCATGGATGAGATCCAATAAGAGCTAGATTATTAGGTAGAGACCTATTAATCTAAGAGGCTTAGGTAATTGGATAGAGATCAATATCCAATAGGGCAGGATCCATTAGGGTTGACAGGGGGCCTCTATAAAAAGGAGGGAATCATAGGCTCATAGGCTGGGGTTCTATTGGTAGCCACCTTCTATTCTCCTCTCCCAAGAGAGGAGAATTGTTGCAATCCCTGTCATGTGGATACCGCTAGAGAGGAGGACGCTTGACCTTCTTCATCCAGTCCCACAGGTCTGTAGGGATTTAGGGATATATGATCTCCCTATGTATTGTTCTTTTTACACACAATTTTCATGAATTTGTTTTGGACGCACCAATTTTCGCACGACGACGAAACCTTTCATGGAAATCTAAGATTTTTGTTTTTCTGTTCTTTCACTATGCATGAGATGTCGCCCCCTGGATTTCCCAATAGTTAGGTCGAAATAATGGTTATGTTGCTTCTGCGCTTCCTGCGTAGGGTGACCTATTTGCCTTTGTAGTAGAATTTCATAATTAATTTAAAAAAGTTTCAAGAGACGTCACCTAATGTCATTAGCCATTCTATGCCCAACATGGTCTCATAATCATCAATTGGTAGGAGGAAGAAGTTGGTAATAATTTCTTTATCTTATAGTAATAGTTTCATTTGCGGGCATCTTTGGTCGCACTTTAGGATTCGGCCGTCGGTGACCTTTACGTCGAACTTGCTGCAACCTTCGATGTAGAGCGTCATCTGAGCAACAACCTTACTATTTAAGAAGTTATTAGTGCTGCCCATATTGATGAGAACAGTGATTGGTTGTTGTTTGAGAAGGCCTCCAACTTTCATCGTTTGCGGATTTAAGTAGCTGGCTAACGCGTGTACTATAAAGTCGGTCGGTTGTGGCTCTTCTTTTGCATCATCTTCTTTATATTCAAGGCTCTCTTCTAGCTATTCAATGATCTCTTCCTCCACTGGTTCAATCATAAGAAGTCTCCCTTTTTTACAGCGATGCTCGCGGCTCCACGGCTCGTCGCAACGCCAACATAACCATTTTGCATATCGCTCCCGAAGCTCTTCTCTTATCAACTTTTTTAGTGTAGGAGCTTGGTTGATAGTAGGGGGGGCTGAGGGCTTCGTTATTGCTAGTTGGGGAGTGACCCTAGTCCTCCGGGCTTCGTGGTTCAATCGCTCCTCTTGAAGTCATGCGAATAAGATGGCTGTCATAAGTGTGTACGGTTGTCACGTTTTAACTTCTCCCCAGATCTCTGGCTTCAAGCCCTCAATAAACATCTCCAATAGCTATTTTTCAGACTAATCATGAGTTTGATTAATAACCTTTCAAATCTGGTTTGATACTCTTGGATGATGGAGGTTTGTCGGATCTTTGCTAGTTGTCCATCGATGTTCTCGTAATCGATTAGTCCGAAGTAGATCAGCAATCCTTCTTTGAATTATCACCATGAGAGGACTCCATGAGTGTGTTCAAACCAATCAAACCATTGTATGGCATCTCCTTCAAAATCTATAGCTGTAATTTCCACCATAGATGCATTCGCGATTTTGTGGTATCAAAAATATCGCTCCGCATGCGAGATCCAATCAATCGAAACTCCTTCTCATCTAGGGAAGTCCACCCTCATGCGTGGATAGTAGGGATCAGTCATAGAGCCTCCTCTTTTCTAGAAGTCATCTCTTCATTCAGAGCTCTCTCCTTGATGAGATTTCTACAAGCTCGGTGATTGTCCCAAACTAAGTTCGACAATGAAAGTCTGAATCTTATCCCCTATTCATGTCTCGAAGGCTTCGAATTTAGTATTAATTGTCTCCTCAAATGCCATAGTATATGTCTCTAAATCTATAATGTTAAGATCTCTCTTTTGTTACTAGGTTAAAGGCATGTGCCCATTGAGAGAAGTGGTGGCCGAAAGGGTTGGTGGATTGGTGGATGTAGGCTGTGGTTTAGGCTTATTTTGTGGCTGTTTTGGGTGCGGTTTGGGGGTGTGATTTAATAGAGTTTTAGGACTATGATGGTAGTGGATGATAGTTGGGAAGAGGGTTTTAGATCTATGGTAGATGGCAGTAAGGGTTTGATAGAAATTGATGGCAATTGCTGTAGATATGTGCGATCTCATAAGAGCAGAATTATCGTTGAATAAATAGTGGTTTCTCGATGAAATTTTTAACAAAAACTAAGAGATTTGAGGAGGGGATTTAGCAACAAAATCTCAATTTAGATAACAATAATGATGATAAATTGAATCAAGAAAATTTTGATAGCATAACAGCAACGAAATCGGTGCAAGTTACGATAGCAGAATTGTCATCGTAAAGTTCCAACAGCTTACAATGAAAATTTGCAGCAACACAAGAACATTTCAGAGATGAATTCCATGATAAATTAATCACAGATGAAAGCCAAGATGATCTATAAAGTGCATAAGAAATTTCATTCAAAAAGGATAGCAAATAGATCAGTTTAAAGGCAGCAATATACGGCTAAAATTTTCTGCAGCAATCCTTCATTTGGAAAGATAACTTTTGTGACAAAAAGAATTCGCAGCAAAGGATAGATAGCAATACTTCTTTTTAATATTTTGAATGGAATATTATAGCAGCAAAAGGTATTAGTGTGATAGGACCCTAGCAGGGTTGGGTCCTACTCAACCATGTAGCATCTAATAAAAATCCTGTAAAAGTATAAGAAACCTCACCTAGCCGCCTCTATCCTATAAAGAAGAGAGGCTAGGGTTTATATTTGGGTCTTTGGGCTTCTTAGCCACCGCCCCCCTTGTTACTAGGCCGGCCCGCTAAGGTTGAGGGCAAATTGGGTAGTTAACTTAGGAAGCAGCCCCTAGGGCTAGGGTTTGGAGCTCTATATAAGCTTGTAGCCTCCACCTCTTTGGAATAAGAAAGATCAATCTAGAATTGCAGCCACTAGGCTACTTGGAAGGTGGAACCCCTATAGCGTTCCAAGGGTTGATCCCCCTCAAAGATCAATCTCTATAGAATTCTTCTGGGGTTCTATCATCTGGTATCAGAGCAGCGATCTTGTTGCTTTTGCTGTCATCCCTGCTGCCCATCATAAGCCAAGCAATTGCCATAATTGCTCTTGACGTCATCATCTCCACCGTCATCTCTTGACATAGATCAATTCAATCTACAGTCGCCACCTCCAATTGCATCAGAGATCTGGTATTTTTCTACCACCAATACCTTTTGCTGCTGTAATTTTTTATCTAAAATATCTAAAAGAAGTTTTCTATCGATCCCTTGCCTGTGAATTCCTTGCGTCGCAAAAGTTACCATCTTTGTGAACGAAGGATCACTGCAGAAAATTTCAACCGCGTGTTGCTGCCTTTAACTGATCTAATTGTTATCCTTTTTGAACGAAATTTTTTGTGCACCTCATAGATCATCTTGGCTCCCATCCATGATTGATCTATTATAGAATTCATCAAAAAAAAAATTCGTGTGTTGCTGCAATCTCTTGTCGCAAGCTGTTGAAATTTTTTGATGAGAATTCTGCTATCGCAACTTGCACCAATTTCTTTATTACTTTGCTACCAAAATTTCTTGATCCAATTTTTTATCCTTGTTGCTATCTAAACTAAGATTCTACCATCAAACCCCTGAGTTTTCACTGGAAATTTCGTCGAGAAACCGCTATTTCTTCAACGACAATTCTGCTCTTACGAGATAGCGCATATAGGTAGCAATTGCCACTGATTTTTGTCAAATCTTTGCTATAATCTATCACAGATCTAAAACCCTCTTCCCTAACCTTCATCTACTACCATCATAGCCCAAAAACTCCATCAAACCACAGCCCCATACTGCACCCAAAACAGCCACAAAATAAGCCTAAACCGCAGCCTACATTCACCAATCTACCAACCCTTTCAACCACCACTTCTCTCAACCAATACATGCCTTTAACCCGACAGCAAAAAAGAGATCTTAATATTACATATTTGGAGACATATGCTACAACATCTGAGGCAATTGATGCTAAATTCGAAGCCTTCGAGACACGAATAGAGGAGAAGATTCGACCTCTCTTTGCCGAACTTAGTTTGGGTCGACCACCAAGCTCAAAGAAATCACATCAAGGAGAGAGCTCTAATCAAAGAGATGACCTCCAAGAGAGGGGAGGCTCTATGACCGATCCCCACTATCCACGCATGAGGGTGGACTTCCCTAGATGGGAAGAAGGAGACCCGATTGGTTGGATCTCGTGCGCGGAGCGATATTTTCGGTACCACAAATCCGTAGATGCATCTATGGTAGAAATTGCAGCTATACATCTTGAAGGGGATGCCATACAATGGTTTGATTAGTTTGAACATACTCATGGAGTCCTCTCATGGTGACAATTCAAAGAAGAACTGCTGATCCGTTTCGGACCAATCGATTACGAGAACATCGACGGACAACTAGCAAAGATCCGACAAACCTCCACCATCCAAGAGTATCAAACTAGGTTTGAAAGGTTATCTAATCAAACTCGTGATTGGTCTGAAAAATAGTTATTGGGGACATTTATTGAGGGCTTGAAGCCAGAGATCCGGGGAGAAGTTAAAGCGTGACAACCATACACGCTTATGGCAGCCATCTCTTTCGCACGACTTCAAGAGGAGCGATTGAACCATGAAGCCCGGAGGACTAGGGTCACTCCTTAACTAGCAATATCGAAGCCCTCAGCCTCCCCTACTATCAGCCGAGCTCCTGCACTAAAAAGGTTGACAAGAGAAGAGCTTCGAGACCAATCTGCCAAGGGGTTCTATTGGCATTGTGACGAGCCATAGAGCCGCGAGCATCACTGCAAAAAGGGGAGACTTCTTGTGATTGAACCAGTGGAAGAAGAGATCAGTGAACAGCCAGAAGAGAGTCTTGAACATGAGGATGAAGATGTGGAAGAAAAGCCACAATCGACCGACTTTACGGTACATGCGCTAGCCGGCTACTCAAATCCGCAAACAATGAAAGTTGGAGGCTTGCTCAAACAACAACCGATCACCATTCTCATCGATACAGGCAGCACTAATAACTTTCTAAATAGTAAGGTTGCTGCTCGGATAGTGCTCCATATCGAGGGTTGTATCAAGTTCGCCGTAAAGGGCACCGATGGTCGAATCCTAAAATGCGACCAAAGATGCCTGCAGATGAAGCTATTACTGCAGGACCAAGAAATTGTTGCCGACTTCTTCCTCCTACCAATTGATGATTATGAGGTTGTGCTGGGCATAGAATGGCTGACGACACTAGGTGATGTTTCTTGGAACTTTTCCAAATTGATTATAAAATTCTATTACAAAGGCAAACAGGTCACCCTACATGGGAAGCGTGGAAGCAACGTAACCACCATTTCAACCCAACGAATGGAGAAAGTTTTACACAAGATAAATGGTGGCTTTCTTATGCATCTCCAGCAGTAACCAGAGGGAGAGAAAACAGAAATTAAAAATCAAAATATCACCAAACTGCTTGTTGAATTTGACGATATTTTTGCTGAACCATGCGGTCTTCCTCCTACTCGGCAACATGACCACCAAATTTCAATCCTTCCAAGCAAACCACTAGCAAACACTCGGCCTTACCGCTATCCTCACCTCCAGAAAGATGAAATTGAGAAGATCATGAAGGAAACGCTTGAAACATGGGTGATTCGGCCAAGCTGCAGCCCCTACTCCTCACCAGTGCTACTTGTGCGCAAGAAAGACGGAACTTGGCGGATGTGCATTGACTACCGAGCTCTAAATGACATCACCGTCAAGGATAAGTACCCAATACCAGTGGTGGATGAACTTCTTGATGAATGAAAAGGAGCTCGAGTCTTCATGAAGTTGGACCTTCGTTCCGGTTACCACCAAATTCGGGTATGTGAAGGCGACATTCCAAAAACTGCTTTCCGCACTCATAACGGTCATTATGAATTCTTGGTAATACCCTTTGGACTCACTAATGCTCCTTCAACCTTCCAAAGTCTCATAAACGATATTTTTTTAAGCTTTCTTCATAAATTTGTGCTGGTATTTTTTGATGATATTCTCATTTACAGCCCTTCTCTTGAGACTCACTTTCAGCACTTACGAATTGTTTTGACGATCCTTCGGGAGAATACTCTTTTTGTTAAGCTATCAAAGTGTAGCTTTCTCTAACAAAAAGTAGAGTACCTTGGGCATATAATATCAGAAGAAGGAGTGGCCGTAGACCTAACAAAAATCGAAGTAATGCAAGGCTGGCCGAAACCTACAAATGTGAAATTGCTGCGTGGGTTCCTTGGACTAACGGGCTACTATCGAAAATTCATGAAGGACTATGGGAAGATTAGTGCCCCCCTCACTTCTCTACAAAAAAAAGATGCCTTCCTATGATCGAACAAAGCCTCCGCTGCTTTCGACAGACTTAAGGCAGCCATGACGATGACACCGGTGCTAGCGCTACCAGATTTCAGCCGACCCTTCATTATTGAGGCCGATGCATCGGGAGTTGGAATTAGAGCTGTTCTTATACAAGATGGTCGACCACTCACATACACTAGCAAGGCATTGTCTCCCTCCCATCAAAAAATGTCTATCTATGATAAGGAGATGCTCGCCATTGTGCACGCAGTAACAAAGTGGAGACCCTACCTGATTGGCCGACGATTTCAGAATAAAACCGACCATAGAAGCCTTAAGTACTTTTTGGAGCAAAAGATGGGTAACCAAACTTCTCGGATTTGATTATGAAATTATTTACAAAAAGGGGACAGAAAACATTGTTGCAGATGCACTCTCACGGCTCCCTCAATAAGCTGAATTTTCGGCCATCTCTCTTCCTACCACCAGCTTCCTCGAGGGCATTAGGGAGGAATGGAAGAAGAATCCAGAAACTAGCAACATCATAAAAAAATTAGAGGAGGATCCAAGCGTAATAGCTCACTATACTTAGGATTCGAGGGATCTACGCTATAAAGGTCGTATTGTGCTTATACCAAACTCCCCTTGCATCAAAGTCATTATGCATGAAATGCACTCCACACCTTCAGCAGGGTACTCCAGATTTCTAAGAACCTACAAAAGAGTGAAGCAAAACTTTTATTGGAAAGGGATGAAAAAAATTATTTCTGAATACGTAGCACAATGTGATGTATGTCAACAGCAAAAAGGTGAAACAATGATGAGTCCAGGGAAACTACAACCACTACCCATACATGACTCGGTGTGGACTGACATCTCCATGGACTTCATCGAAGGGCTGCCACCTTCCAAAGGTAAAAGTACAATCCTTGTGGTGGTTGATCGACTTATGAAATATGCTCATTTTTATACTGTGCGAAATCCCTATACTGCTATTAGTATTGCTCAGATTTTCATAGAAAATATTGTTAAACTGCATGGGATGCCAAGGTCCATTGTAAGTGATCGTGATAGGGTCTTCACTAGTAAATTTTGGACCGAGTTATTTCAATTGTAGGGCACCAAACTTAAGATGAGCATTGCATATCATCTACAAATTGACGGCCAAACAGAAGTGGTGAATAGGTGTTTAGAGACATACCTTCGGTGTTTTGCCCGTGATCGGCCAAAGGAGTGGATGAAATGGCTCCCCTAGGTTGAATGGTGGTACAATACTACATATCATTCATCTACAAAATGTACCCCATATGAAGCATTATATGGTCGGCTGGCTCCTGTGATTCCAAAGTATATAACTGGCTCGGCTAAGGTAGATTAGGTCGACCAAGATTTAATTGACAAGGACAAACTCCTACAACTGCTAAAGGATAATCTCTCTACCGCTCAAGCTAGAATAAAGCAACAAGCTGACACACGAAGAAGCGAAAGAGAATTTTTTGTAGGAGATTAGGTTTATCTTCACCTACAACCATACAAACAACTATCCATCAGCACACGAGCCTCTATGAAGTTCTCCATGTTTTTATTACCCTATCAGATCATAGAGCGTATTAGAGCTATGGCGTACAGACTTAAATTACCTGAAGATGCCAAAACTCACCCTATCTTCCATGTGTCATGCTTGAAGCCCAAGCTGGAAGAACATGAGACACCCTAGATCCAACTACCGAACACCACTAATGATGGAAATATTCAAGCTCAACCACAAGTCATCCTCAACCGCAGAGTCGTGATGCATCGTCGACGTCCCTATACTGAAGTACTAGTACATTGGACTAATTTATCACTCGAAGATGCCACATGAGAATTATATGAGGAGTTGAAGACCCGGTTCCCTGAGTTCATGGAACCCCAGCCTTGAGGACAAGGCTAATTCGAAGAGGGCAGGCTTGATAGGACCCTAGCAGGGTTGGGTCCTACTCAACCATGTAGCATCTAATAAAAACCCTGTGAGAGTGTAATAAACCCCACCTAGCCACCTCTATCCTATAAAGAAGAGAGGCTAGGGTTTATGTTTGGGTCTTTGGGCTTCTTAGCCGCTACCCCCCTTATTACTGGGCCGGCCCGCTAAAGTTGAGGGCAAATTGGGTAGTTCACTTAGGAAGCAGCCCCTAGGGCTAGGGTTTGGAGCTCTATATAAGCTTGTAGCCTCCACCTCTTTGGAATAAGAAAGATCAATCTAGAATTGCAGCCACTAGGCTACTTGGAAGGTGGAACCCCTATAGCGTTCCAAGGGTTGATCCCCCTCGAAGATCAATCTCTATAGAATTCCTCTGGGGTTCTATCATAGTGATAGGAGACTACCAGATCTCTGATGCAATTGGACGTGGCGATAGTAGATTGATTTGATCTATGACAGAAGATGATGGTGGAGACAGCGACGTCAAGACCAATTATGGGAATTGCTTGGTTGATGGTGGGCAACAGGGATGACAGCAAAAGTAGCAAGATCACTGCTCTGATACAAGATGATAGAACTCTAGAGGAATTCTATGTAGATTGATCTTTGAGGGGGATCAACCCTTGGAACGCTATAGGGGTTCCACCCTCCTAGAAGTCGGCCAAATGGCTATAATTGTAGATGAATCTTATTATTCCAAAGAGATGAAGGCTACATGCTTATATAGGGCTCCAAACCCTAGCCCTAGGGGCTACTTCCTAAGTGAACTACCTATTTTGCCCTTAACCTTAATCGATTGGCCCAGTAAAGGGGGGCGGCGGCTAAGAAGCACAAAGGCCCAAATTTAAACCCTAGCCACTCTTCTTTATAGGATAGAGGCGGCTAGGTGGGGTTTATTACACTCTCATAGGGTTTTCATTAGCTGCTACTTGGTTGAGTAGAACCCAAGCCTACTGAGGTCCCATCAATTTACTAAGAGAATCTGATTAGAGTGAGACTCGAGTAGCAACCATATGGACCTGACAATATCATGTCTGATATATGGTCTCTGGGATATTTAATGGATGAGAGACTATATATACATGGTAACTGAGGACAAATAAGTCTAAAGGATTAGATTCCCTTCTATCGTTTGGAGACTACGGCTTAGTGGTCTAGTACATTTGCAGTCGATGAGTCGAGTGAATTATTATGGAGATAATAATTCACTAAGCCAAAAGAAAATCTAACTAGTATAACTCACGACCAGCTTAATATTGGGCTTAGAAGGTCACACATATTTGGTAGGTACTGTGACGAGAAGAGGATTAGATATGAGATATCCGCTAGAGCCCCTGTCTTATTGGATATCTAATAAGTCCTTGAATTATTAGATCTTTTGGATGAGATCCAATAAGAGCTAATAAGAGATTAATGGATAGAGACCCACTAATCTAAGAGGCTTTAATAATTGGATGGAGATCTAGTACCCAATATGGTAATATCCATTAGGGTTTAGTTGACATGGGATCTCCATAAATATAAGGGAATCAAAGGCCCATAGGCTAGGGATCTTTTGGCTACCACATCTTATTCTCCTCCTCCCCTCTCCTCCTTAGCCAGCAGCCCCTCTTTAGGGTGTGTGGACAGCACGAAGGGTTGGCCCCCTTCTTGATGGCGTGGTGTGCGTGAAGAGAAAAATTAAGCAGTGATTTGAGGAGCGTCTTCGCAGCCCCTACCATGTGGATCACCACTAGAGAGGAGGACAGTAGACCTCCTTCATCCTCTCCCATAGATCTATAGGAATTCAGTGATATACAATCTCCCTAGGTAACACCATTCTCTTATATGCATAGTTTTTCGATTTCGTGGGATTTTGCGCACCAATCTTTTGCACGACAATGAAACCTTCTTTTATGTGGGAAATTCTAGGATTTTATTTTTTGTTCTTTCACTGCATATGTAATGTCACCCCAGATTTCCCAACAATTGTATCAGAGCCAGGTTACTTATGCAAAAGATTAGTTTATAAATTGCGTGTGTTGTGTTCAATCACGTAAAATTATTTTTGCACTATTGCTATGATTTTTGTCATAGTTTACAGATCTGAACTGCACCTTTTCTTGTTGTTAAGAGGTGTTTTAGAGAGGGCTTTTGATGTTAAATTAGTTGACACAAAAAGGGAAGAAAGGGCAGCAACTATTGCTGCCCTTTGGATTGGCCAAAGGCTACTTGCAGCCTTGGCTGAGAGCTCTACTTTACTGCTCTTGGCCTAACCAAAAGCTGCAAGGCTGTGAGCTGTAAGGAGCTCTCAGCCATGGGGGCTAGCAGCCCTTGTAGCAAGGTTTCTTGGCTATAAGGGGCACCTTAGGCGGCTAGGGTTTCCTAGCTGCCCATGCTCACCTTGTAGGTAGGGTTTCCTAGCTGTAGAGGCAACCTTGGGGGCTAGGGATCCCTGGCCGCCCAAGGCAGTCCTACGACCATGGTTTTCTAATTGCATGAGACATCCTAGGGTAAGGTACCCCAAAGGGCTACAGAATAATTAGTTAAAAGATTTAATTAATTATTATTATCTAGTAGTTCTATATGATGGTGAATACATGTGATGTGTGATGTGGACGGATGATCATGGACCGTGTGATGAAATGTATATGTGTATTATGATTATTATTATTGGAGCCTATAAGCCTTCATTTTTTTCATTTATTATTAGGCCAGTATGCCTATGATTATGATATAATTACACGATGAGGCACAATAGGAGTGTGGAAGCGATAGTGGGACTCACGAAGCCAAGACAAACGATCGTGATGCATAGAGATGCGCCAAAATACTGACGAAACTGATGAGGATGAGATGAATGATCATAGGGCATGAAAATACACCACTGCACACATAAATCTTGATATGAGTGATTAGGCCCACTAGCTCGGGCTTGTTCACATTATGATGTGATCCATGATCATTTGGTGTGATTGCTCATGTGATGTGTAATTACTTATACACCTACTAGATATGTATATATATTTGCATATAATATAGATATATATTAAATATGTATGTGTGTAACATGTTATATTAGGAGGCCAAATAAAAAATCATCTCTTTCTATAATATTAAGTCGATAAACGTGAGGCAATTAAATTAACCCACATGGCCTTCTATCGTTATAGGTAGGAATCAATTCCTGACTTAAGTTGAGTTGGTCAAGTCCCTCAAGGCTCACCTATATCATGATTTGATATCTTGCCTATGACATAGAGATGTTACGAGTGACCTAAGAACGTGGTATGCTTGGTCGAGTCTCTCGAGCACATATCATCGAATTAGACTCATCTTGTAATGATGGTGATAATTTAACTGAACATCATGGTTGGTCGACTCCCTCGAGGTCATGGTGGCTTAGAGGCCGAACAAGATGGGAATCACAAGTTGTGATCAACAAGAGTTGCCTACCTTTTCGGGCTTAGTGTGATTGGTCGAGTCCCTCAAGGTTACGTTAAGATACCGATTGAATCCCGATCCTCACTAGAGATTTATCGGGGATCTTCGATTCATATATCAGAGGGACTTATGTGTTTCGTGAGAAAATAGTGGGAATAGACTAAGATAGAAATCCTTATCTTAATTATTTATTTTATTACAAAATCTACATGTTATTTTTAGAAAATATCACTTTCAAATCCCTTACATGGCATATTTGATGTCAATCGCTTCATTGGTCTAAATTATACAAATTGGCTCCACAACCTGAGAATTGTTCTGACGATGGAGAAAATTGCATACGTCCTTGATACAATGATGCCTACACTCGAGGAAGGGACAAGTAAGGATGAGATCACTCACTATATGAAGTACATAGATGACTTCACTCCTACTCAGTGTTACATGTTGGGCTCTATGACTCGAATTATAGAGACAGCATGAAAAGATGGATGTCAGATCCATACTCTTGTATCTTTTCAAATTGTTTAAGGAATAGGAAAGAACTCAGCGATATGAGATATCGAAGAGTCTCCTCCATGAAAGATGATTGAGTTGATAGAGAAACTCACAAGTCTAAGAATGGTCCTAGAGGATAACCTATGTGTGAATCTTATGCTTTAGTTCCTATCAGATTCCTTTTCATAGTTTATTATGAATTTTAATATAAACAAACTAGAGGTGACTCTCCCAGAGCTCCTCAATATATTAAGGGAAGCAGAGTACCATCCAAAAAGAGAAGCCAGTGTTGAATCTCAAATTTTGACGATAAAACCAATTAATAAAGTTTATGATCTAATCTATGTTTTGAGTGATACAGGACTAGCTTTGATCATAGAGAGTCAATTAAAGCATAAAGAATCAATGTTGGGCCAAAGTGGAAAACATCAGAAGATTGGACGTTGAGCTAGAGAAATGGTCGACGTATCGGCAAAAGGCTTCGTGCCATAAATTTGGACATCGGACTAAGAAAAGTGGATATTGCACCAAGGAGATTGAAGTTGCGGAGGTCAATATACCAATTGGGCAATATGCCGCAAGAGATGATGATGCGATGAAGGGTCAGACGAAGTGCCGGATAAACTAATCACATGCTGGATAATATTTGATTAATGCTTTATAATAATTATCTAGCTCAAAGTAGTTTTAATATATAATTAGGTTAAAATTAGGCCAACTCAATTAGGGACTAATTGGGCCCAAATCAGGATTGATTTGGGTCGATTGAATGGCCCAATCAGTGACTTGGAGCCACGTCAGGTGGTGGCACTACTAGGGTTGGCAATGGAACCACTTGAGAATCGACCTCCCAGGTTAAGTCTGGGCAGTGGTACCACCTTGTGTCAGGCGGTGGTACCGCCAGACTGGGCAGTGCTACCACCCAGTGTTAGTTCTATAGGCGATGGTGTTGAATCTCAAATTTTGATGATGAAAATAATTGATAATGATTATGATATAATTATGTTTTGAGTGACGCAGGACTACTCTCGATCAAGATTAGATAATTGAAGCAAGAAGAATCAACATTGGGCCGGAGGAGAACATGTTAGAAGATTAGACATCGAAGGATCGGTCGACGTATCAGCAGAAGGCTTCGGACAAAGGATTCGGGCATCGAGCCTAGAAGAGCGGAGTTGCACCAAGGAGATCGAAGTTACGGATGACATCTGCTGATTGGACAATAGGTCATAAAAGAGGATGATGCACCAAAGAACCGAACGAAGCGCCATTAGACCAATGACATGTCGGACAACAAAATTAATTCACTTTGTAACAATTGTCTAGATTGAAGTAGGATTAGAGTATAATTGGGTGAAATTAGGCCAACTCAGTTAGGAACCAATTAGGCCCATATCCGAACTGGTTTGGGCTAAACTCATAGCCCAAATAGTGTTGTTGAACCCTGTCTAGTGGTGGCACCGCTAGAGTGGGGCGGTAGAACTACCTAGGGTTCAGTCTCCTAGGTGGTCTGGGTGGTGGTGCTAGTCATATGTGCCCTGCAAGTTAATCACATGAGTGATGGCACTCATGACTTGATATGCACTTTTTCTCTTTGATTATTATTAGGCGTTTTATCACTTTATCTTGCGTGTTGCATATACTGTGATGTCCTTGGATCTGTGCAATGGGAATCGGATCATGATGAGATCACGATAATGAGACCGATTCACCTTTAAACATAGACCCTAAATTATCTTGGTCATAGGTTACTCGAGAAGGACATCGAGATAACCGGATAGACTGGTGTGTTGTATTCCCGTTCATATGATGGAGGTAGCTGGTCTCATAGCTACTCATGTAGGGACACTAAGGATACAGTGCAGGTGCTCATTGGAGAATGAGTTCACTGATTGATCCGCCTATGGAATGCTGGATGGTTATTGATACCTCACGTCAGACAGCAATTTCGTAGTCCTAGTAGTGTATCTGGTCCTTAGACTTGAGACATCAAGGATGTCCTGTATGAGTACTCCACTCTTTGATAACGAACTTATAGGTTTGGAAAGTTCCAGATCTAGTATAGCCGGTCATTAGGAGTGGTAGCCAACCTTATGAGGGCTATTGAGTGTCAATAAAGGATTATCAACTCTCGGTATCATGAGAGGAATATCCCATGTGTTCTTACTCAAATAAATCCTTGGCCAAGGTTATTCGGATTAAGATAGAAAGGGTTCTCCGGGAGAATCCGACAAGAGCAAGACTCGAGGAGAGACCGTATAGGCCTGACAGCACCATGCCCGGTATAGGGTCTTTGGGATATTAGATAGATGAGGGACTATAGATACATGGTAACTGAGGACAAATAGGTCCAAAGGATTGGATTCCCCTGTATCATCTGGGGGCCGCGGCGTAGTGGCCTGGCACGTCATGATCGATGAGTTGGGTGAATTATTATAGAGATAATAATTCACTATGTCGAAGGAGTTCGACAAGTATAACTCAGCAAGCTCGATATTGGGCCTAGAGGGTCACACACATATGGTAGGTGTTGCGACGAGTAGAGGTTCGGATATGAGATATCCGCTGAACCCCCTATCTTATTGGATATCCATTAAGCCCCTAAATTATTGGATCATGAGATGAGATCTAATAATTGCTAATAAGAGATTATTGGGTAGAGACCCACTAATCCAGGATGCTTGGGTAATTGGATGGAGATCCAATACCCAATAGGGCAAAAGATCTATTAGGGTTTTCAAGAGGCCTCTATAAATAGGAGGGAACTAAAGCTCTATAGGCTGAGGGTTTCTTTTGGTAGCCACCTCCTATTCTCCTCTCCCTAAAGAGAGAGGTGCATCGTCGCAATCCCTGCCATATGGATACCGCTAGAGAGGATGACACTTGACCTCCGTCATCCTCTCCCATAGATCTGCAGGAATTCAGGGATATACGATCTCCTTAGGTATCTTCTTTTACACGTGTAGTTTTACAGATTTGTTTTTGACGCACCGATCTTCGCACGACGACAGAAACTTTCTACGAGAAATCTGGGATGTTTTATTTTTTTTATTCTTTCACTGCGCATGTGATGTTGCTCCCCTGAAGGATTTCCCAACAATGGTATCAGAGCCAGGTTGTTCATGCGAATATCGCATCTTAAATTGCGTATGTTGTGTTTTGGATCTGCTTTTGACGCCAAAATCATTGGCGCAAAAGGGCTAGGAAGGGCAGCAACTGTTGCTGCCCTTGCTACGCTCGTGTAGTGGCCGCAAGGCTGCTTGCAGCCTTACTGCCTACACAAGCGACAGCCGGCCGGCAGGCTGCGGGCCTCAAGTAGGCTGCCTACTCCAACGGCCTACTGCCTGCCTGTGACCCGCGAGCAGAGGCACCCGCGGAGGCAACGCTGCCTAAGGGGCGGGCAGTGCTCGCAGGGGCGACCACCGCCGCCCGCGGCCAGGCAGGAAGCGCCTGTAGCCACCCATAGGGGCGGTGGAGGTGGTGCCTGCCCACAGCGACGCCTGCGGGGCAACGCTACTAGGGCGCCGATGGGTTGCCCGCGGGGCAGCGCTTGCGGGCGCTGCCCCATGGGTGGCGCTTGCGCGAGCGACACCCACCTGCGGTTGGGGCAGCGTTTGCGGGTGCTGCGCCCGCCTGCTACGGCCGTGCCACCCGCGGCACCGTCGCCGGTTGGGTGGCGGTAGGCACACCGCAGCCGCAAACGTAGCAGGACAGAGTGATTAGGGTTTTTTTGTCAAAAGATAGTTTTATCCCTCGAAATTTTAGAAATTCCAGATTGTATCCCTTTGATAGAATTACTAAAATACCCCTCAGAATTCCAAAAATTCTAGATTCTATCCCTTTTGATAGAATTACCAAAATACCCTTTTGGTCGAATTACCAAAATACCTCTGGGAATTCAAAAATTCCCTTTATGTCCCTGATTTCAAAAAAATAAATATGTTAATTAAATAGTTTAATTAACTATTATTTTCTTTATCTAGTAGTCCAATAAAATAACATATACATGTGATGTATGATGTGGATAGATGATCATGGACCTGTGATGTGATGTGTGTACATGTGATGTATTGGGGCCTGCGAGCCTTTATTTTTTTTTCATTTATTGTCAGGCCTATGTACCTATAATTATATTATAATTACATGTGGAGGCGCAGTGGTAGCATGACTCACGAGGCCGAGACGGACGATCCGACGCATAAAGATGCGTTGAGATGCCGACGGATCCGACGAAGCCAGATGAACGATCACAGGGCATAGAGATATGCCAAAGTACACATAGATCTGGATGTGAGTGATTAATCCCACTGGCTCGGGCCTGATCATATTAGGATGTGGTCCATGGTCATCTGGTGTGATTGCTCATGTGATGTGTGATTAGATATACACCTACTAGATATGTATATATATATTTGCATGCGATGTAGATATATATATATTAAATACATATGTGTGTGACACATTATGTTAGGAGACCAAATAAAAAATCCTCTCCATTAATAATATTAAGTCGGTAAACGTGAGGTAATTAGATTGACCCACGTGGCCTTCCATCGTTATAGCTAGGAACCGATTCCCGGTGTAGGTTGAGTTGGTCGAGTCCCTCGAGACTCACCTATATCGTGTCTCGCTATCTTATCTACAACATAGAGATGTCACCGGCGACCTGAGGACATGGTATGCTTGGTCGAGTCCCTCGAGAGTATATCACCGAATCAGACTCATCTTGTAACGATGGTGATGACTTAACCGAACATCATGGTTGGTCGAGTCCCTTGAGGCCATAGTGGTTCAGAGGCTAAACAGGACAAGAATCACAAGGAGTTGTGATTGGCAAGAGTTGCCTACCTTTACGGGCTTAACGTGATTGGTCGAGTCCCTCGAGGTTACGTTAAGACGCCGATTGGATCCCAATCCCCACTAGAGATCCGTTGGGGGTCTCTGATTCATATACCGGAGGGTGTTGTGTGTCTCGTGAAAAATTAGTGGGAATACATTAAGATAGAAGTCTTATCTTAACTGTTTAAATTTCTGCAAAGTCTGCATGTTATTTATTTCTGCTACATCTTTTATTTCAAAAAAATATCGCTTTCAAATTCTTTACGTGGCATACTTGATGCCAACCGCCTCACTAGTCCAAATTATATAAATTGGCTTCGCAATCTGAGAATCGTTCTCATGACGGAGAAAATCATATGTCCTTGATACAGTGACCCCTATGCCTGACGAAGGGGCAAGCGAGGATAAGATCGCTCGTTATGTGAAGTACTTAGATGATTCCAATCTTGCTCAGTATTATATGTTGGCCTCTATGACTACTGTGTTACAGAGACAGCATGAAAATATAGATGCTAATTTCATACTCCTGCATCTCCACAAATTGTTTAAGGAACAGGGAAGAACTCAGCGATATGAGATATCAAAGATTTTTTTCCATGCCAGGATGACTGAGAGGACACCGGCTCAGAACCATGTCCTTAAGATGATTGAGCGGATCGAGAAACTCACAGGTCTAGGAATGGTCCCAGAGGATAACCTATGTGTGAATCTTGTACTTCAGTCCCTACCAGATTCCTTTACTCAGTTCATAATGAATTTTAATATAAACAAACTTGAGGTGACCCTCCTAAAGCTCCTCAATATGTTAAGAGAAGCAGAGAGCACCATTAAGAAAGAGAAGCTGGTTCTCTATACTGGTGAGACCAGAAAGAAAAGGAAGGCTGAGAAGACCCTTAACAAGGGCAAGGGTAAGGGTAAAATGGGTAATGCAAAGGTTGTCAAGAAAGACCCAACAAAGGACAAAGGCCAGTGCTTCCACTGCGGCAAAGATAGGCACTGGAAGAGGAACTACAAAGAGTATCTTGCAGAGAGGGCAAAACAGAAGCTTGCAGAAGCTTTAGGTACATTCATGATCAGTCTCCATTTGTAAGAACCTTATGATAATACATGGGTATTGGATACTGGGAGTGCTTATCATATTTGCAATTCGTTGCAAGTTCTGGCAGGACCTAAGAGATTGAACAAAGGCGAGATGAACCTTACGATGGGCAATGGAGCAAAGGTTGCTACAGTGGTTGTTGGCAAGGTCACCTTACATCTGCCTAGTGGAGCTATTATTACATTAGATGTATGCTATTATGTTTCTTCTATTATCAAAAATATTATTTCAATTTCATATTTGATAGTTATTGGATATAAATTAGTTTTTGAGAACAATGGTTGTTCAATAATATTAGATGATCAGATCATCACGAGAGGAACATTGCATAATAGTTTATTTATGATAGATACAACTCCACATATCATGAGTGTAAGTGAGTCTAAGAGGAAACGAGAAGTGGAGAACTAAACAGGAAAGAGTATTAAAACCCTTCGATCAGATCGAGGAGGTAAGTACTTGAGTACTGAGTTCACCTAGTTTCTCAAAGACTATGGGATCTTATCCCAATGGACACCTCCTTATACACCACAGCTTAATGGTGTATCAGAAAGGAGGAATAGCACACTCTTAGATATGGTGCGTTCCATGATGTGTTTCGCCGACCTACCCATCTCATTCTAGGGATATGCCCTAGAGACCGTATCTTACCTTCTAAATAGAATTCCAACCAAGTCAGTGATGTTTACTCCATATGAGATATGGAATGAGAAGATGCCTGATCTTATGATTGTTAAGATTTGGGGCTGCCCTGCCCATGTTAAGAGACACAACCCTGACAAGTTGGAATCCAGAATGGAATAGTGCAAGTTCGTGGGATACCCTAAAGAAACTTGTGGATATTATTTCTATCACCCTGAGGACCAAAAGGTCTTTGTAGCCAAGAGAGCAGTGTTCCTTGAGAAGGAACGTATTCTTGGTGGAGACAATAGGAGCATGATAGAATTGAGTGAGGTTGGAGAACCAAGCTCAAGTACCATTCCACAGCCAGAGTATGTTCAGATACCTAACACACAAGTTCCAACTTTACATAGGTCCGATAGAGTATCCCATCCTCCTGAGAGATATGTGGGACATATCAAAAGAGAGGATGTTGAGGATATTGATCCTCAGACCTACGAGGAGACTATTATAAACATAGACTCCGGGAAATGGCAAGAAGCTATGAATTCAGAAATGGATTCCATGTACTCCAACAAGGTTGGAACCTAGTTAATGCACCCGAGGGTATTGTACCCATTGGCTGCAAGTGGATCTTCAAAAAGAATATTGGAGTAGATGGAAAGGTAGAGACCTATAAAGCAAGGCTAGTGGATAAAGGGTATCGTCAAAGGCAATGTGTTGACTATGACGAAACTTTCTCACCTATAGCCATGCTAAAATCTATTCGAATTCTTTTGGCTATTGCAGCACACTATGATTATGAGATCTGACAAATGGACGTCAAAACCGCATTCCTCAATGGTAACCTTGAGGAGGAGGTGTATATGATACAGCTTGAGGGATTCGTGTCCAGGGATAACCCAGATAAGGTGTACAGGTTGCTTAGGTCCATTTATGGATTGAAGCAAGCTTTCCGAAGTTAGAATATAAGATTTAATGAGGTGATCAGATCTTATGACTTCGTTAAGGACGAAAATGAGCCTTGTGTATACAAGAAAGTAAGTGGGAGCACTATCACCTTTTTGGTATTATATGTGGATGACATCCTAATCATTGGGAATGATGTAGGAATGCTCTCCACAGTAAAGACTTGGTTATCTAGGCACTTCTCCATGAAGGACTTAGGGGAAGCATCCTGTATATTGGGGATACGGATCTATAGAGATAGATCCAAGAGGATGCTTAGCTTCTTTTAGGAAATCCATCAGGGGAGCGACATCACATGCACAGCGGAAGAACATAAAACAAAACTCCAGATTTTCCATAGAAAGTTTCCGTCATTGTGCGAAGATCAGTTCGTAAAGACAAATCCGCAAAACTACAAGTGTAAAAGAAGATACCTAGGGAGATCGTATATCCCTGAATTCTTGCAGACCTGTGGGAGAGGATGAAGGAGGTCAAGCATCCTCCTCTCTAGCAGTATCCACACGACAGGGATTGTGACAATGCACCTCTCTCTCTGGGGAGAGGAGAACAGGAGGTGGCTACCAAAAGAAACCCTCAGCCTATAGAGCTTTGGTTCCCTCCTATTTATAGAGGCCCCCTAAAAACCCTAATGGATCTTTTGCCCTATTGGGTATTGGATCTCCATCCAATTATCCAAGCCTCTTGGATTAGTGGGTTTCTACCCAATAATCTCTTATTAGCAATTATTGGATCTCATCTCAGGATCCAATAAATCAGGGGCTTAATGGATATCCAATAAGATAGGGGGTTCAGCATATATCTCATATCTGAACATCTACTTGTCGTAACACCTACCATATGTGTGTGACCCTCTAGGCCCAATATCAAGCTGGCCATGAGTTATACTCATCAGAACTCCTTCTGACATAGTGAATTATTATCTCTATAATAATTCACCTAACTCATCAACTACGGACGTACTAAGCCACTACACCGCGGCCCCGAGACGATACAAGGGAATCCAATCCTTTGGACCTATCTGTCCTTAGTTACCATGTATCTATAATCTCTCATCCATCTAATATCCCAAAGACCCTATACCGGGCATGGTGTTGTCAGGCCCATACGGTCTCTCCTCGAGTCTCGCTCATGTCGGATTCTCCCGGAGAACTCTTTCTCTCTCAATCTGAATGACCTTGGCCAAAGATTTATTCGAGCAAGAACACATGAGATATTCCTCTCATGATACCGAGAGCGGATGATCCTCTATTGACACTCAATAGCCCTCGTAAGGTTGGCTACTACTCCCAATGACCAGTTGTACTAGATATGGAACTTTCTAAACCTATAAGTTCGGTATCAAAGAGTGGAGTACTCATACAGGACATCCTTAGTGTCTCAAGTCTAAGGACCAGATACACTACTGGGACTACGGAATCGCTGTCTGACGTGAGGTATCAATAACCATCCAACATTCCGTAGGCGGATCAATCAGTGAACTCATTCTCCAATGAGCACCTACACTGTACCCTTAGTGTCCCCACACAAGTAGCTATGAGACCAGCTACCTCCATTATATGAATGGGTA
The DNA here is from genome assembly GCA_024322285.1 of Musa beccarii. Taxonomy (NCBI): domain Eukaryota; kingdom Viridiplantae; phylum Streptophyta; class Magnoliopsida; order Zingiberales; family Musaceae; genus Musa; species Musa beccarii. Next base: position 27,863,245 of record CM044394.1, read on the forward strand.
TACAGCACACTAGTCTATCCGGTTATCTCGATGTCCTTCTCGAGTAACCTATGACCAGGATAATTTAGGGTCTATGTTTAAAGGTGAATCGGTCACATTATCGTAATCTCATCACGATCCAATTTCCATTGCACTAATATAAGGATATCACAATATATATCTAGATAATGTGAGATAATGCCAATAATCATAAGCAAAGAGATTGACGCAGCGTGTTACAGGTGCTATCACTCATGTGATTGGCTTGTAGGGCACCTATAACTAGCATGTCCCGGTCTAGGTACATAGACACCATTGTCAAAAGGTTTAGCATGAAAAATTCCAAGAGATGTCTCATACCAATTAGACATGGAATATCACTTTCTAGGAGTATGTCCCCAAAAACTCCTAAAGAAAGGGCACATATGGATATGATACCATATGCATCAGTGATAGGATCTATCATGTATGCTATGCTATGTACCAGGCCTGATATAGCGCATGCTTTGAGTATCATGAGCAGATATTAAGCAAATCTAGGCTTGGAGTACTGGAAAGCAATAAAAAGTATCCTTAAGTACTTGAGAAGGTCTAAGGATCTTTTACTGGTATATGGAGGTAGTAGCCTCAGGGTTGAGGGCTACACGGACTTGCGCTTCCAGTCTGATGTCGATGATAGGAAGTCTAATTCAGGGTATGTGTTCACCCTGAATGGATGAGCAGTATGCTGGAAGAGTTCCAAGCAAGACACTACTGTTGACTCGACCACAGAGGCGGAATACATTGCTACGGTAGAGGCAGCAAAGGAGAGAGTCTGGATGAAGAGGTTCATCACAGACCTAGGAGTCATGTCGAGCAACGAGGATATGATTCCCTTAAATTACGACAAATATAGGGCGATTACTCAAATAAGGGAACCCGGGTCTCATCAGAAGTGTTCTGAGGAGGTTTCAACTTATTAGAGAGATCGTGGCCTGAAAAGATGTAGCAATAGAAAGAGTTCCATTCGAAGATAACATTGCAGATCCACTGACAAAGCCATTGACTCATATTATTTTTGAGCGTCATAGAGGTCTGATGGGGATAAGACATGTTCGTGATTGGCTTTAACTCAAGTGGGCGATTGCTAGTCATATGTGCCCTGCAAGCTAATCACATGAGTGATAGCACTTATGACTTGATATGCACTTTTTCTCTTTACTTATTATTAGGCATTTTATCACTTATCTTGCGTGTTGCATATACTGTGATGTCCTTGGATCTGTGCAATGGGAATCGAATTGTGATGAGATCACGATAATGAGACCGATTCACCTTTAAACACAGACCCTGAATTATCTTGGTCATAGGTTACTCGAGAAGGACATCGAGATAACCGGATAGACTAGTGTGTTGTATACCCATTCATATGATGGAGGTACCTGGTCTCATAGCTACTAATGTGGGGACACTAAGGGTACAGTGCAGGTGCTCATTGGAGAATGAGTTCACTGATTGATCCGCCTATGGAATGCTAGATGGTTATTGATACCTCATGTCAGACAGCGATTCCGTAGTCCCAATAGTGTATCTAGTCCTTAGACTTGAGACACCAAGGATGTCCTGTATGAGTACTCCACTCTTTGATACCAGACTTATAGGTTTAGAAAGTTTCAGATCTAGTACAACCAGTCATTGGGAGTGGTAGCCAACTTTACGAGGGTTATTGAGTGTCAATAGAGGATCATCCGCTCTCGGTATCATGAGAGGAATATCCCATGTGTTCTTACTCGAACAAATCCTTGGCCAAGGTTATTTGGATTGAGAGAGAAAGGGTTCTCCGGGAGAATCCGACAAGAGCAAGACTCGAGGAGAGACCATATGGGCCTGACAGCACCATGCCCGGTATAGGGTCTCTGAGATGTTAGATGGATGAGGGACTATAGATACATGGTAACTAAGGATATATAGGTCCAAAGGATTGGATTCCCTTATATCGTCTAGGGACTACGGCGTAGTGGCCTAGTACGTCCACAGTCGATGAGTTGGGTGAATTATTATAGAGATAATAATTCACTATGTCAGAAGGAGTTCTGACAAGTATAACTCACGACTAGCTCAATATTAGGCCTAGAGGGTCACACACATATGGTAGGTATTACGACGAGTAGAGGTTCGGATATGAGATATCCATTGAATCCCCTATCTTATTGGATATCCATTAAGCCCCTGAATTATTGGATCATGAGATGAGATCCAATAATTGCTAATAAGAGATTATTGGATAGAGACCCACTAATCCAAGAGGCTTAGGTAATTGGATGGAGATCCAATACCCAATAGGGCAAAAGTGAAAGGATCAAAAGGCACTAAGAGGGGGGGGTGAATTAGTGCAGCGGATTAAACTCGTATTCTTGAAACCGATTTCGCAAAGAAACACAAGTTCGTATGAAGATTTCGATTCGACGAAAGAGAACTTGAAAGTAATTGCTTGTGAAAAGGAACTAACTATGAACTTGCAGCCAAGAAATGAAATGATTCAGAAATATAAACACTCACACATTTAAGGACACAATGATGTATAGTGGTTCGGTCAAATGACCTACATCCACTCTTGAAGCCTTTGCGATGAGGCTCCGCTCTTCCACTAGCAAGTCCTTTGAAGGGGAAGGATCAAACACCCCTTTTTACAACCCTTTACAAGATGTTCACACTTGTACAAGATCTCTCAAGAAGAAGAAGAAGGTGAACACTTAGTAAAGAAAACAACACTTTTCAAAACTCTTCAAAAGCTCAAGACTCAAACTTTTTCTTGCTCAAAAGGGTGCCCTTTCAGGTGAGAAAGGGGGTATTTATAGATCCAAAGTGGATTCAAAATTGGGCTCCAAAATTCAAGTGAATTTGGAGTTCCGCGTTCACAGTGGTCAGGCGGTGCCACACCGTTGTCGGCGGTGCCACCTTTGTGTCGATCTTTGATCGGCGTCACCATGTGCAGGCGGTGCCACCGCCCCAGCAGGCGTGCTACCGCTCGATCCGTGGATCGAAGGCGGTGCCACGCCCACCAGCGGTTCCACCGCGCCATCGATGTCTGCGAGGCGGTGCTATCGCTTGATAAAGCGGTTCCACCGCTTTGTGTGTGTGCGTGCGGCGGTGCGGCGAGTCGGTTCCACCGCCCAGCTTGGCGGTTCCACCGCCCCAGGCTTGGCGGTTCCACTGCTTTTGAAATTCACCTCCATGATCACTTCGAATTGATGAGATCATAAAGCCTTTTTCATTTTGAGTGAGTTTACAAAATTTAGAGAAACATTTGAAGCAATCACTTTTATGAGCCAAAAAATAGGTCCAAGTGTATCTACTATAGTCATCCACAATTACAAAGGCATATTTGCTACCTCCTAGGCTTGTTATGTCAATTGGTCCAAATAAGTCCAAGTGGATCAATTGCAATGGTCTAGTGGTGCTAATGTGATTTTTTGATTTGAAACTAGTCTTTATTTGTTTTCCTAGTTGACATGCATCACATACCTTATCCTTAACAAATTTCGTGTTTGGGATACCTCTTACTAAATCTCTAGATGAAATCTTAGAGATTAGTTTCATGCTTGCATGGCCTAGCCTCCTATGCCAAAGCCAAGCGTCATCATTCAAAACCGAAAAATACATTTCATTACTTAATTTATCAATATTTATGGTGTAGACATTTTTTTGTTTTAAAGCAATTATGGATATGTTGTTGTTGGGTTTTTCAATAATGCAAACATTGGATTCAAATCTAACAACATAACCTTTATCACATAGTTGACTAATACTTAAAAGATTATGTTTTAAACCATCAACTAGTAACACATCATCAATTGAAAAACTCGATTTGTTACCTATGGTTCCCTTGCCAATGATTTTACCCTTGTTGTTGTCTCCGAAAGTGACATATCCTTCTTCTTTGCTAGAGAGCATAGAGAAATAAGATGGATCTCCGGTCATGTGCCTTGAGCATCCACTATCAAGATATCATTTCTTGCTCCTAGCTTGTGAGTTTGTCTACAAAAGAGGATTATTTTTAGGTACCCATTTGATTTTGGGTGCCTTACAAATTGATCTACTTATTTTGTAATTTATCATTGAATTGTTTATGGTTCCTTTAGGAACCCATATCAACTTTTGTGGACTAAATTTCTTGAATGGACATTTGTAGGTAACATGTCCCGTTTTGCAACAAAAATTACATTTCAAATGGGGTGATATATGCAATGTAGACCCTTTAACAAAGGTGGTGGGATTTTGGTGAGAACCTCTCACAAATCCGATACCACTTCTATTTCCGACATGACCTTTGTTAGCAAGAATCATGTCTAAGCCCTTGCTACCGACCTTAAACTTGTTTAGGGTCTCTTTGAGTAACAAGTTCTCCTTTTGTTGCATCTAAGTCTTCACACTTAGAGCATGGGGGTAGAGAAGGGTTTTGAAGACTATTGAATTTACTTTGTAATAAAGCATGCTCTTTCTTAAGCAAATTGAACTTCTTACTAATAGTTCTACATTCATCAAACAACTCATGAAAAGCCATAGAAAGTTCATCGAAAGACAACTCTTCATTAAGTAACTCACTAACCTCTTCTCCAAATGACATTAGAGCGAAGTTTGCCTCCTCTTTGTTGCTAGCCTCTTCAACCTCGGAGTCACTTGAATCATCCCACGTGGCCTTCAAGGCTTTTTTTTCTTCTTGAATTGCTTCTTCTTGGCTTGAGGGCATTCATTCTTGAAGTGTCCCGGCTTCTTGCATTCGTAGCAAATGACTTGGTCCTTTTGTGTTCAAATTTACTTTTGTGTCATTTTGAATTTGTTCTTTCTTATGAATTTCTTAAACTTTCGAGTTAGAAGTGCAATGTCATTATCACTATCCTCATCACTTGATGTTCCTTTCAAGTGGTCTTCTTGTGTTCTAAGTGCCATATCCTTCCTGTTCTTTGGAAAGGGTTCTCAAGCTCTTCATGAGCATGGCACGTCATCTCGTAAGTCATTAGAGATCCAATAAGTTCTTCAATGGGAAATACTTTAAGATCCTTTGCCTCTTGAATGGCGTGACCTTTGGATCCCAACACTTTGGAAGGGATCTTAAAATCTTAGTTACCAATTCAAAATTCGAAAAGCCTTTACCAAGAGCTTTAAGTCCATTGATGACATCCGTAAAGCGGGTGTACATGTCTCCAATGGACTCATTTGGTTTCATCCGAAAAAGTTCGTAGGAATGCACAAGAATGTTGATTTTGGACTCCTTCACTCGGCTAGTGCCTTCATGAGTGATTTCAAGAGTGCGCCAAATATCAAAAGCCGATTCACAAACGGAAACCCGATTAAACTCATTCTTATCAAGTGCACAAAATAAGGCATTCATAGCCTTTGCATTGAGAGCGAAAATCTTCCTCTCCGACTCATTCCATTCACTCATCGGAAGAGAAGATTTTGCGAAGCCATTTTCGACAATGTTCCAAAGTTCGAAGTCCATGGAGATAAGAAAAATCCTCATACGAGTCTTCCAATACGTATAATCCGACCCATTGAACATAGGTGGACGAGTAATGGAGAGACCCTCTTGCATACCGGAGTAGGCCATCTCTCTTGGGTTTTAAACCAATATGAGAGCAAACCTTGCTCTGATACCAATTGAAAGGATCAAAAGGCACTAAGAGGGGGGGGTGAATTAGTGCAGCGGATTAAACTCGTATTCTTGAAACCGATTTCGCAAAGAAACACAAGTTCGTATGAAGATTTCGATTCGACGAAAGAGAACTTGATAGTAATTGCTTGTGAAAAGGAACTAACTATGAACTTGCAACCAAGAAATGAAATGATTCAGAAATATAAACACTCACACATTTAAGGACACAATGATGTATAGTGGTTCGGTCAAATGACCTACATCCACTCTTGAAGCCTTTGCGATGAGGCTCCGCTCTTCCACTAGCAAGTCCTTTGAAGGGGAAGGATCAAACACCCTTTTACAACCCTTTACAAGATGTTCACACTTGTACAAGATCTCTCAAGAAGAAGAAGAAGGTGAACACTTAGTAAAGAAAATAACACTTTTCAAAACTCTTCAAAAGCTCAAGACTCAAACTTTTTCTTGCTCAAAAGGGTGCCCTTTCAGCTGAGAAAGGGAGGGTATTTATAGATCCAAAGTGGATTCAAAATTGGGCTCCAAAATCCAAGTGAATTTGGAGTTCCGCGTTCACAGTGGTCAAGGCGGTGCCACACTTTGTCGGCGATGCCACCGCTGTGTCGATCTTTGATCGACGTCTGGCGGTGCCACCGCCTGCAGCGGCGTGCTGCTTCCGCTCGATCGATGGCTGAAGGCGGTGCCACCGCCACCCAGCGGTTCCACCGCCATCGATTGTACTGGCGGTGCTACCACCCCTGCAGCGGTTCCACCGCTATGTGTGTGTGCAAAGGCTTTGGTGCGACCGCTTCTGAGCTTATGTTCCACCGCCCCAGCTTAGCGGTTCCACCGCCCCAGGCTTGGGCGGTTCCATGCTTGCCCCCATTCTGGACAGAGCTGAATGGGGCTGTTTAGATCTCAACTTGACACATGAGTGGCCCGATTGGCTCTATGAATTTTGGGCAGGATTTATTTCTTAAATCCTTGCTCTACTCATGTGCAAATTACGAACATAACTTAACATGATTTGATCTTCAAGTCGACTTCCGCGAGATTAGGCAGAGCCTCCGATGCTTCCTCGGATTGCTACGGTGGTCTCCAAAGCATACTCCGGCGAGCTCAACTAGTCTTCACTGGTTTCGAATCTTCCGGAAGTTCCGCGAACCTTCGACGATCTTTGAAATAGACTTTAGAAAACTTCGACAAGTCCCTGATTTGATCTTGGATGGTTCCGGCAACTCTTCCGAAAATCTCTCGGACTTCCGATGAACTCTTGAACCCCCGACGGACTTGGCCTCGGTAAATCACGTTATGTTTTCTTTCCATCGTAGTTATTCCTGCACACTCATCTCAACAAAGAGATTAGTACAAATATTTCACCAATTGATTTCATCATCAAAATCCGAGATTTAACAAAAAGATCCATTAGGGTTTTCATGGGGCCTCTATAAATAGGAGGGAACCAAAGATCTATAGGCTGAGGGGTTTTTTTTGGTAGCCACCTCCTATTCTCCTCTCCCAAGAGAGAGAGGTGCATCGTCGCAATCCCTGCCATGTGGATACCGCTAAAGAGGAGGACGCTTGACCTCCTTCATCCTCTCTCACAGATCTACAGGAATTCAGGGATATACGATCTCCCTAGGTATCTTCTTTTACATGTGCAATTTTACAGATTTATTTTTGACGCACCGATCTTCGCATGATGATGAAAACTTTCTATGGGAAATCTGGGGTGTTTTATTTTTTTTGTTCTTCCGCTACGCATGTTATGTCGCTCCCCTGAAGGATTTCCCAATAGGTGGTACCGCCTAGGTCTAATAGCCGATGCTCTACCTAAGTGGTGTTATCGCCAGATTGGGCGGTGGTACCACCCAATGTCAGGTAGCCCTAGCGGTGGTACTGCCGAGTGTCAAAGTCGACTAGCAGTGGTACTACCAGTATCTTGAAATCCAAGGTGATTCAAATTTGAAGCCCCTTGAGGCCTATAAATACTCTTCTCATCCATGGTTAGAATACACACCAACTAAGAAGGAAAAAAGGGAAAAACTCTATTAAAATCTTGTCAAAATTCATTCCCTCTAGTTTATATTTTGGCTAAGTTTAAGAGAGGGGTGAGAGGTCTTGTAAATGTTAACTCTTGAACTTGATAAAAGGAGAATTATGTTGTAAGGGTAGTTAGTCTTCACTCGGTTGAAAGAAGACTGATAGTGAAAGCCGGTGGCCTCGACGAAGGAGGAATCGAGAGTGGAAGTAGGTCGGATGACCGAACCACTATAAATTGGTTTGCCTTTATCTCCTTGTTGTTTATATTTCTGCAAACCATTTGTACTTGCTGCTCTACTTCCTCATCACTACCCTCTTTCACTTACGAATCTTTTTATATTAAAGTGCAATCAAAATTGCTTTTCATCGATAAGGCTTTCATCGTACGAAGTTTTCTGAAATCACTTAAATTGAACATTTTTAACCGCTGCACAAATTCATCCCCCCTCTTAGTGTCGGACTCGATCCTAACAATTAGTATCAGAGCCATAATATTTCTCATTTGGATTAACACCCAAAAGAAATGATTCTTTTCATATTTCAAGAGGGCTTTTCTATCGTTCATCCTCCCATGTTCAATGGGACGGACTACAATTATTGAAAAACTTGAATGAGAGTTTTCGTGTTTTCTTTGAATCTTGATTTATGGAATATTGTCAAATACGATTTTCAACAACCCTCAAAACCTATGAACGAATGGATAGATTTTGAGAAAAAATCTTTTTCGTTAAATGCAAAGGCTATGAATACCTTATTTTGTGCATTGGTTAAAAATAAGCTTAATCGGATTTTGACTTGTGAAACTACACACGACATTTAGCACACACTTGAAATCATGCACAAAGGCACAAGTAGAGTTAAAGACTTGAAAATAAATATTTTGATGCATGATTTTGAATTATTTCGCATGAAACCAAGCGAAACTATTGGTGATATGTACACTTGGTTTACAAATATCATCAATAGTTTAAAAAGTCTTAGTAAAGATTTTTCTAATATTGAACTTATGAACAAAATTTTAAAATCCCTTTCAAAGACTTGGGATCCGAAAGGAACTGTTATACATGGGACTAAAGATTTAAATAATTTTCCTATTGAAAAACTTATCGGGTCATTAATGACCTATGAGATGACATGCATAGTACTTGATGAACATGAGAACTACCTTCCAAAGAACAGGAAGATAATTACACTTATAACGGAAGAAAACCACCTGAGCAGTAACTCAAGTGATGATGATGAGAACCTTGAATTTTTGATGATATAATTTAAAAAATTTATAAAATAAGAATTAAAGAACAAAAATGAACTTGAAAAGAAGAAGATGTCAAAGAAGAAGAACGAACTCAAGGATAAATCGAGAACATCCGAAGGCGAGATGGCAAAGTGTGCTTTGATAGTTTTCGACTACAAAGTAAGCAACTCAACCAAAACCTCTTGACTTTATGAAATTACTTAATGCTTTTCATGAGTATCTTAATTTAGTTTATAGGAAATAAATTTTTTACAAAAATATATCATGCTTTTCTTTCTAGTGATTTTTAAAAAAATTAAAAATATGAATGATAATTGCATGATTTGTGATAATGCTTATACAACAAATAAGATTAAATCTATATATGTTTTTAAGAAGAAATTATCTTGATGATTTTATATTGCTTTTGGTTTTAAACATGATGCTTTGCCTTTGTATGAAAATTTTGAACATACCTTATGAAATCATGCTTGATAATGATGTAATAAAAATTTTAAAATTTTTGTATCATGCTTAATGATTTTATATTATGGTATCATGCATGAGGATTTGAAGTAATGATAATTTGAAATCTTATGTTTTGGAATAATGTATTTTTGGTCTTGATGGTTTTGACGAAATTTTTTTTTGGATTTATACAATGATGCATGTCTTTATGAAATCAATTGCAAAACTAAAAGACTTTCACATTGCTTTCAATAAATTTTCCCAATGAAAGAAAAGTGGTTTGGATGATGCTTTAGATTCTAAATATGATGCTTGCCCTTTGCATGAAAAATTTGAACATGCTCACTTAAATTGAAACACATAAAAAAAGAGGAAAAATGTATTATCATGATAAATCAATTTTTTTATGTATGTTTGACGTGTTAAATTTTTGGACTTGATGATCTTTTTAATGAAATTTGTCTTTAGGTCTTGAACATTGATGCTTATTTCTATTTGGCATAAAAAGACAAAGGCATGTTTATATGAAATCATTGCATGAATTGAAATCACTAAAAGAGGAATGCATGTTTGTTGAAAATCTCTCGATCTCTAAAGTTTTTGATTTTTTAATAAAAGACAAGTGATGAATTCATACCATTATTAATGAATCTCTTGAACTATAAAATTGATTTTGATGATTTGAATTGAATAAGTTGAAGTAATGATGTTTTGAATGCACGAATCGACTATTTTTTTTGTCCCTTGTTTGATACTCAAAATTTCTTGATAACTCAATGTCTATTGAATGAGCTTTATTATGATTTTGACCTCTCGATATTTGATACTTGAAATATTTTTTTGTGATCTTGATGAGATGTCTTATGCTTGAATCAAGAGTTTCTCCTATGTTTCTACTTCTCATTTACTAAAAAGGAGAACTTTCTAAATGTATCATGAATTTTTCAGAATCACAACTTAAATTTCTTATGATTCATGATGAGTTTAGAGATATTATGCATAAATCATGATCACTTCTTTATTTTCATAAGATTTTTTTGCTATTTACAAAAGAAAATACATATCAAAATGAATCATGAATTGATTTCTCATAATCATTGATATTGATATCTTTACATCATGTTTTTTGTATTGGTTGTCATGATTTGAAAATTAATATAAAAGAAAAATATTTATGACTTTGTATTCCTCCCCTTCTTCTTAACAATGACAAAGGGAGAGAAAGATTTTGCTAACTTACAAAAAAGGCAAAGATTGCACTTCTCAAAAGAGAAGAAAGAAATTGCTATTTTGAACATCACCAAAAATTGCTACCTTGCAAATCTCAAAAGAAGAAGCAAAATCGCTAGTTTGAACTTCTCAAAAAAGAAGAAAGAACTTGCCATCTTGAGACATCATCAAGAATTGCTAGCTAGCAAACTCAAGAAGAAAAAGTGCAAACTTAAAAATTTGTAATCTTGCACATCCTTAAAATGATAATTTGGTGATCATGCATGTTGTAAAGTGATGTAAATCTAGCTTATATATTGTAAAAACTTGTATATCTTTACACTTGCTAGATGTAATTTCTCCTTTTTGTTGATGACAAAGGGGGAGAAGTATGTTGATAATCATGCATGAATGTTGAAATTGAAATTATGATTTTGCATGATTTTTTAATGACATGTTGCTTGGATTTTTTGAAATCCAAAGGTTATATCAATATGGTATATTGATAAGCGGAGTTTGTTTAAACTCTGAGAGTTTGTCTAAACTCCATCATCAATTGGTTGTCTTCAAAAAAAGGGGGAGATTATTGAATCTCAGACTTTGATGATGAAACCAATTGATAGTGATTATGATCTAGCTATATTTTTAGTGATGCAGGACTACTCTCGATTAGAATTAGATAATTAAAGTAGGAATGATCGACATTAGGTCGGAGGAGAATATGTTAGAAGATTGGACGTCAAAGGATCGGTCGACGTATTGGCAAAAGGCTTCAGATAAAGGATTTAGGTATCGAGCCAAGAAGAGTAGAGTTACACCAAGGAGATCGAAGTTACGGAGGACAACTACTGATTGGGCAATAGGTCGTAAGAGAGGATGATGCACCGAAGAACCGGACAAAGCGCCAATGGACCAATGACATGCCAGACAACAAAATTGATTCACTTTATAATCAAAGTAGGATTAGAGTATAATTGGGTTGGAATTGGGCCAACTGGGCCCATATCCAGACTAGTTTAGGCCAGACTCATGGCCCAAACAATGATGCTGAACCGTGTCTGGCGATGGCACTACCAAAGTGGGGTGGTGGAACCGCCCAGGGTTCAATCTCCCAAGTGCTCTAGGTGGTGGTACTATCTAGACTGGGTAATGGTACCACCTAGGTCTAGTAGCCGAGACTTTGCCTAGGCAGTGGTACCACCTAGTGTTAGGCAACCCTAGCAATGGTATCGTCCAATGTCAGGGTCAACTAGTGGTGGTACCGCTAGTATCCTAAAAATTGAGATGATTCAAATTTGGGTTCCAAATTTAAAATCCCCTTGAGGCCTATAAATACCCCTCTAATCTATGGTTAGAATACATACCAACTGAGAGGGAAAAAAGAGAAAAACTTTATTAAAATCTTATCAAAATTCCTCCTCTCTAGTTTACGTGTTGGCTAAATTTAAGAGAGGGGCGAGAGGTCTTGTAAAGGTTAACTCCCGAACCTATTAAAAGGAGAATTGAGTTGTAAGGGTAGTTAGTCTTCGCCTGGTTGAACGAAGACTACTAATGAAAGCCGATGGTCTCGACGAAGGAGGAATTGGGAGTAGATATAAGTTGGATGACCGAACCACTATAAATTGGTTTGTCTTTATCTCCTTGCTATTTATATTTCTGCAAACCATTTTTACTTGCTGCTCTACTTTCTCATCACTACCCTCTTTCACTTACAAATCTTTTTAAGTTAAAGCATAATCAAAATCGCTTTTCATTGATAAGACTTTCATCATACGAAGTTTTTTGAAATCGCTTAAATTGAACATTTTTAATTGCTACACTAATTCACCCTCCCCCCCCCCCCTCCTCTTAGTGCCAGACTTGAACCTAATAGGTGGTACCACCCAGCATAGGCGATGATACCGCCAGTACCAAAATACTTGAAATGAGATCCTTTTTAGCTCCAAATTTGAATCCATTTGGGGGCCTATAATTATCCTTCTCATCCTTGCTCAGAATACACATGCACTAAGAACTTAAAAGTAGAAAAACACTATTGAAATTACTTGAGAGATCCCCTCCTCTAGCCATAAGATTGATTTCAGTTTAAGAGAGGAGTGAGTGCTTGTAAAGATTGTCTCCTAAACCTGAGAAAAAGAGAAGAAGGTTGTAAGAAGGTAGTTGGTCTTTGCCCATTAAAGGAAGACCGTTAGTGGATGCTGGTGAACTCGACGAAGGAGAAATTAGGAGTGGACATAAGTCGGATGACCGAACTACTATAAATTAGTATGCCCCCCTTTCTCTGCTTGTTTACTTATTTTGTAAGTGTTTTACCTACTCATTACTACACTTACAAACATTTTAAGTCTAAATGTCTTTCTGACATGGTTTTATCCTATGAAGTTTCAAAATCAACATTTTTATTGATAGCACTAATTCAACCACCCCCTCTTAGTGCCGACTTGGTCCTAACAGTTAGTTCTTTATGCTGGTGAGACCAGAAAGAAAAGAAAAGCAGAGAAGTCCCTTAATAAAGACAAGGGTAAGGGTAGATCGGGTAAAGCAAAACTTGCTAAGAAGGATCGGGCAAAGGACAAAGGCCAATGCTTATGTTGAATCTTAAATTTTGATAATGAAACCAATTGATAGTGTATATGATCTAACTGCATTTTGAATGACGTAGGACTGTCATTGATCAGGAATAGACAATTGAAGCAGGAAGAATTGGACGATTGGGTTGGAGGAGAACATGTCAGAAGATTAGACATCGAGTCGAAGGATCAGTCGATGTATCGGCAGAAGGTTTTGAACTATGGGATTCGAGCATCAAGCCAAGAAGAGAAAAATTGTACCAAGGAGATTAGAGTTACGGAAGACAACTACTGATTGGGTAATGGGCCGCAAGAGAGGATGATATGCCAAAGAATCGGATGAAGCACCGATGGACCAACGACATGCCGGATAAAATTGATTCATGCTTTGTAATGATTGTCTAGACTGAAGTAGGTTTAATTTATAATAGAGTTGGAATTATGCCAACTCAATTAGGAGCCAATTGGACCCAATTTTAGGCTGTGTTGGGCCAAATGAAAGGTTCAAATAGTGACCCAACAAGTGGGCCAAGCAGTGGCACTACTAGAATAGGTGGTGGAACAGTCGATAGCTCAGTCTTCAAGACATAGTCTCTGAGGCTGTGTCAGGTGGTGGTACTACCCAATGTCAGGCAGTGGTACCACCCAGTGACAGAGTGCTGTAAGTGTTAAATCTTGAATTTTGATGATGAACCTAATTGATTGTGATTTGTGGTCTAACTACGTTTTGAGTTACGCAGGTCTACTATCGATCAAGATTAGATAGTTGACACTGGAGGAATTGACATTGTGTTGGGTGATCACGTCTGGATATTGGATGTCAAGCCGGAGGTTCGGTCGATAATCGATGGAAGGCTTCATACATCGAGCATCGAGCGGAGGTCAACCGCCGATTGGGCAACGGACTATAAAAGAGGACAATGTGCCGAAGGATTGGATGAAGCACCGTCCAATGACGTGTCGAGCAACTTAATGTCAATTCGTGTTGTAATAACTATCTAGATCTAAGTAGAGTGTTTGTTTGTTTGTGTGCAGAATTAACTACGATGACGATAAATACGTAAAGCAAAACAAAGTGCCAAAAGTCAAGTATGATGGATTATTGGGAGTTCGAGAGTTCGACGGGAGTCCAAAGATTCGTTGAGAGTGTTGCCGGAACCGGCCGAGAACGAGTAGGGAGCTTACCAAAGGGTTTTCGAAAATTCATCGGAAGGTTTGTTGGAAGCTCACAGAGCTTTCCAAGAAAGATCGGAGCTTGCCAATGAAGCTTGTTGGAAATCATCAAGATCATCGTGAAGTCCGGGAGCTTGTCGGGAGTCCGCTGAATGGTTTCCGAGAGTTCATCGGAAGACCATCGAAAGTTCGCCGGAAGCACGTCGAAAGAAGTCTTGACTTGTTGGACTTTGTAATAGCTTAGGAAATGTCTTTAATTTCATAGTTAGTATGTTAATTTAGGTTAGGATTAGGTGTTAATCCTTTAACCCAAGTTGGGGCCCCTTGGGCCTTGTTTGGGATCGGTTTGGGCCAAGTTTTCGGCCCAAACCAGTAATCTGATTTATTCTAGGCGGTGGCACCACCCAGCAACCAAAAGGCTGGGCGGTGGAACCGCCCACCAGTCGAGTGCTGGGCGGTGGTATCGCCCAGCCTAGGGCCGTAGTACTGCCCAGCGTCAGAAGGCAGCGACGGTAGTACCGCTGCCTTGGGCGATGGTACCGCCTGTGCACTGTCAGTATGACGACTGACAGGCGGTGGCACCACCCCTGACAGGCGGTGGCACCGCCGGCATCAGGAAACTCAAAGAAAATTCAAATTTGGAGATCAAATTTGAATCCTCTTTGAATCTATAAATACCCCCCCTTTCTCAGTTGAAAGGGAACCCTTAGAGAGTTAGAAATTGAGAAAAAGGCTTGGGAAAGTCTAGTTTTCAATAGCTTGTGTTCACCTCCTTCTTTCTCTTTGAAAAATCTGTAAGAGTGAACTTCTTGTAAAAGGGTTGTAAGAGAGGTGTTTGGTCCTTCCCCTTCAAAAGGATTTGCTAGTGGAAGTTGGGAGCCTCATCAGAGAAGGCTTCGGAAGTGGATGTAGGTCGGATGACCGAACCACTATAAATTGGTTTGCATTTACTTTCTCGTAACTTACTTTGCTGTAAACCATCTTCATTTGCTGCCTTATTTACTCAACTTCATCTTTATCTTCTTACGTATGCTTTAAAGTTAAAATGTAATCTTTCCGGGTTCAAACGAAACATTGCATTCATTCGTATGAAGTTTCCGAACTTGTTTTAATCGCTGAAAAATCTATCATTCTTTACCACTGCACTAATTCACCCCCCCCCCTCTTAGTGTCGCTCGATCCCTAACAATTGGTATTAGAGCCACGTTATTTCTCATTCGGATTTACACTCGTAAGAAATGGCTCTTCATGGCTTTCAAGAGGGCTTTTCGATTTTTCATCCACCATTCTTTAACGGTTTGGACTACACATATTGGAAAACTCGAATGAGAGTTTTTTTTATTTCTCTCGATTTAAACTTATAGAATATCGTTGAAAATAGATTTCAACTTTCCTCTAAACCGACGAACGAATGGTCGGACTTAGAGAAAAAATCTTTTTCTTTGAATACAAAGGCAATGAATGCCTTATTTTGCGCTTTGGACAAGAATGAGTTCGATCAAATTTCTATGTGCGAAACGGCTTTTGACATTTGACGAACACTTGAAATCACGCACAGGGGAACTAGTAGAGTTAAAGACTCGAAAATAAACCTCTTATTGCATGATTTTGAGCTCTTCCAATTGATACCAAGCGAATCTATCGACGACATGTATACCCGGTTCACATATGTCGTCAATAGTCTAAGAGCTCTTGGTAAATCTTTTTTAGATTTTAAACTCGTAAATAAGATCTTAAGATCCCTTCCAAAAAGGTTGGATCCTAAAGTAACCGCAATACAAGAAGCTAGAAATCTAAATGACCTTCCGATTGAAGAACTAATTGGCTCACTAATGACATATGAAATTAGCCTCCTAGAACATCTTGAACATGATGAACATATGAACCACCTTCTAAAGAACAAGAAGGTTTTGGAACTCTGAACTATGAAATGCCACTTGAGTGATGACTCAAGTGATGAGGACAATGAAGAGGATATCAAACTTTTAATGAATCTTAATAAGTTCATTAAAAAAAAATCTAAAATGAACAATGAACTTGAACGGAGGATGAGACCAAAGAAGAAGAAGGCTTGCAAAGAAAAATCAAGTAAAGAAGAGGCGAAATGGGTTGTGACGGTTTTCGATAAAGAGGTAAGAAACTCACTCAATTTGCTTTTACTTTATTTTGAAATTACATGATGCTTTTCATGAATGCTTAACTTAGTTAGTAGTTTTTTTATGTTTTTAGAAATTAAAACAAATTGTTTTAAAAAATTATGCTATGTTTTTCCTTCTAGCATTTTTGAAAAAATATAAAAATGATCATGAAAAACTATATTGTTAAAGTTTCATGCATGTTATGATTCAAAACTTTGAATGATTATGAATGATGATTGCTTAATTTATGATTTCCATATCGTATTTTGATGCATGGTTTGACATAAAAGTTAATTAGCATGATTATGTTTAATAGGGTTAATCCATGATTGTGTACTTCGGCTTTCATGCAATGAGGATTTGAAGTAATGTTAATTAAAAATGTCTATCTTGGATTAATGTGTCTTAATCCTTTTTATGATGAAGTTTTTAGATGATGCATGTCTTCATGAAATCAATTGCAAAACTAAAAGCCCTAACCCATAAATTTTCAAAATGAAAGAAATGTGGTTTTGATGTTGCCTTGTGTTATATTTGGACTTAATGGTTTTCATGACGAAAATTATTTTTCAGATTTTTAAAATGATGTATGATTTTAGCAAAAGTTTGAGCATTGATCATCTTGTTATAACAAATGAAAGAAAGAATTAAAATGATTTTGATGATGCATTATGAAAACATACTTAATGATGGTATCATACTTGATGACTTAAAATCTCATATTTTGAAATAATATATTCATAATGAATCCATGAATCTTGATGATTTTCATATCACTTTTTGGCTTTAAACTTAATACATATCTTTCATGCAAAAAGTTTTTGGGCATGCTTATGTGAAATCTTACTTGATAAATGAAAATACTCCATACGTATGATTATGATAAATTCATGAATCTTGATGATTTTACATTGTTTTTTATTTCAAACAAGATGCATGATTTTTGACACAAAAAATTAATAGCATGTTTCAAGATAATACTTGCACACCAAATATGATTAAAAGATAGAAGCAAGCATATTGATGATTTCATTTTTACATGAAAATTTGAACATGCATATATATAAGATCAACCACATAAAATAAAACACAAAAGTTAAAAATATTTTAATCATGATGTTTTATTTTTGATGTGTTTGGTCTTAATGGTCTTTATGATGAAACTTACATCTTGCTTTGAAAAGGTAATACATGCTCACATGTAATCAATTTATGTTGCTCTTATTAAAATTTTCGAATGAAAGATTTTGATGCATTTGATCTTAATGGGCTTAATGACAAACTTGTATTTTGAATTAATACAATGATGACTTTCATATAAATATTTGAACATACCTTATGAAATCATCATTGATAATGATGAAATGAAAGTTTGTTGCCATGCTTAATGATTTTATGATATCATGAGAATTTAAAGGTGTTATATCTTGATGACAAACTCATGTTTGGTTTTAAAAATTTGATACTCATCTTTTGAAACATGAGTACATTTATACGAAATAAATAACTCAAAATGAAACACATTATGATGATAAATTGAATCTCATGTCTTGGAATAATATGTTGTATTTTTGCCTTGACAATTTTTATGATAAAGTTTGACTTTCAATTTTGATGAATCCATATGAATCTTTTAAATCAAATCTTTTAGAAAATACCACATACTTAATGTGATTTGACTTAATGATCATTATGACGAAATTTGCCTTTCCATCTTGAATGTTGACATTTTGTTTTAAGGCAAAGGCATGCTTATAAGAAGCAAATCATATGAATAGAAATTTACAAGAATGAAATACAATCCTCTATCTTTTCGATTCTTCAAGTATGAATTTATTGAATGTGATTTTTAAGGATGATTTCAAATTTGAAAAACACTTGATTCATATTTATGACATAAGATACATTTTAAATATGAATCATGCTCTATCTCCCTTAATTCATTTTGTTCTCCTATAATTCCTTTTTACTTACTAAAAAGGAGAACCTTCCAAATGAATCATGCTTGATAATTTTTGTTATGAGATTTAGCCTTTATGTCTTGAATATTTATGCTTACTTTTATTCGATATAAAAAGGACATAGGCATGTTCATATGAAATCAATGTAAATCACTAAAAGAGAAATGTATGTTTCTTGAACATCTTTCTATCTCTAAAGTTTTTGATCTTTCATAAAAGACAAGTGATGAATTCATTATGATATTTTGTGAATCACTTGAATTATGAATGAGATTTTGATGAAGTGTTAAAGTTTCAATCTAATCAAAGATTAATGAACTCATTTATGTGAATCTCTTGATCTCTTGAAATCATGACTTTGAATTCTTGACTTGAGATGTCTTTACAAATTAAAATATTTTTCTCTATGATTGCTTCCTTTTACCTTTAACTAAAGAGGAATACAATCCAAGTCTTGATATCTCGATAATTAATACTTGAATGAATTCGTGTACTTGATATTTGATACTTGAAATTTCTCATGAAATGTAATCTTGATAAGAATTCCTATGCATGAATCAAATTGCTCTTTATGCTATATCTTTTCAAATGAATCATGAGCCTTGACATCATATCTTGCATGATATTAAAATGACAAGAATTCTTTGGCTTATATGCCTTATGTGGCAATTGAAGAATTGATATAAAAGAAATTTGCCTTATGATGAATCAATGAATCATGATTTGATCCTTAATATTGATGTGCTATTATATATCATGATTCTTGGTTGTATGACATTTATCTTGAATTAAAAATTGATAAATATGAATTTTGATCTTGCTAAAAAGAAAGTTATAAATCATGAATAATATCTTTTGGTTTTGATCCTTGTTGAATTTACATATTGATATCCTTCATGACATGATTTTTTTGCATTGTTGTCTTATTTGCATCATGTGATGATTGAACAATTGATGTATATTTTTATTGATGTAAATTTATAATTGATATAAAAAATGGCTTGTATAATGATTAAAATTTTTAGCCATTTAGTCCTCCCTTCTTTTTGACAAAGACAAAGGGGGAGAAAAATTGCTACCTTGCAATTTCAAAAGAAGTCAAGGATTACTATCTCAAAGGATGCAAATATTGCTATCTTGACTATCTCAAAAGAAGCAAAATGTAAAACTTCAAAAATTTGAAATGTTACACTTGCCATGCCTTTATGTTTACATGTTTTAATGAAAAGTTAGCATATATGTTTAAAGTGATTATACATAATTGCTAGCTCATTGCAAACAAAAAGTTGATAGCTTGCAAAGGTGAAACTTAGTTACAAAAGAGAAGAATTGAAAGGAAGCTAACTTACATATCGCAAAGTATGTTAGCTTGCTTATCATTATTGATTGCTTGCTTATCATCTTTTTCTCTCATGTCATGATTTTTGACTCCCTTGAATTCATGACTTAATATGTTGAAAATTTATGTTGTAAATTTATTATTTTATTATGATCAAAGCATTGACTATTTGTACTCCACTTTTTTGACAAAAACAAAGGGGGAGAAGATTTATTGCTAGCTTATGTATCACAAAGAAAAATTTTGCTAGCTAGAACATACAAAAGAAGCAAAGAAAGTGCAACTTGCACATCTCAAGAAGCAAGTGAAAAAAAAAAATTGTCATCATTGTTCATTCTTAAAAACTTGCTATGATTGAATGGTATGATTGGATGTTGTATTGTAAAGCTATGCTTAAATGTTGTATGATGTATATCTAGATTGATAGCTAGTATGTTATAAAATTTGCATATCTTTTAAACTAGCTATGATGCAACTTCTCCTTTTTGTTAATGACATAGGGGGAGCAGTAGATTGATGACTTCATGCATTGAATTGAATATTTTATATATTTGCATGATGGTTTTGTTGTTTTCTCTTAACATTATGATGAATGTTGCTTAGATTTAGGATAATCTAAGGTTTCTATTAATGGCATATTGATAGGGGGAGTTTGGTTAAACTCCGAAGAGTTATAGTTAACTCCGTTAGTCATCAATTAGTTATCATCATCAAAAAGGGGAGATTGTTGAATCTCAGATTTTGATGATGAAACTAATTGATTGTGATTTGTGGTCTAACTGCATTTTGAGTTACGCAGGTCTACTATCGATTAGGATTAGACAGTTGACGCTAGAGGAATTGACGTTGCACCGGGTGATCACGTCTGGATATTGGATATCGAGCTGGAGGTTCGAACGACAATCGGTGGAAGGCTTTGTACGTCGGGCATCGGGCCTAGAAGAGCATGTTGCGCCAAGGATATCGGGGTTACGGAGGTCAACCGCCGATTGGGCAACGGACCGCAAAAGAGGACGATGTGCCGAAGGATCGGACAAAGCACCATCCAATGACGTATCGGGCAACTGAATGTCAATTCGCATTGTAATAACTGTCTAGATCGAAGTAGAGTGTTTGTTTGTTTGTGTGCAAGATTAACTATGATGACGATAAAGACGTAAAGCAAAACAAACTACTGGAAGTCAAGTATGATGGATTATTGGGAGTTTGAGAGTTCGACGGGAGTCTGAAGATTCGTTGGGAGTGTTGCCGAAGCGGCCGAGAACGAGTAGGAAGCTTGCCGAAGGGTTTTGAAGTTCGTCGGATGGTTTGTCGAAAGTTCACGGAGCTTGCCAAGAAAGATCGAGCTTGCCAATGAAGCTCGTTGGAACTCATCAAGATCATCGTGAAATCCAGGAGCTTGCGGGAGTCCGCTAAATGGTTTCCAGAGAGTTCATCGAAAGATCGTCGGAAGTTCGCCAAAGCACGGAAGAAGTCTTGACTTGTTGGACTTTGTAATAGCTTAGGTAATGTCTTTAATTTCATAGTTAGCACATTAATTTAGGTTAGGATTAGGTGTTAATCCTTTAACCGAAGTTGGGGCCCATTGGGCCTTGTTTGGGATCAGTTTGGGCTAAGTTTTCGACCCAAACTAGTAATCTGATTTATGCTGGGCGGTGGTACCACCCAGCCTGGGGCGGTAGTACCGCTTAGCGCCAGAAGGAGCGGCGGTAGTACTGCTGCCTTGGGCGGTGGTACCGCCTATGCATTGTCAATCTAACGACTGACAAGCGATGGCACCGCCCCTGACAGGCGGTGGCACCGCCGGCACCGCGAAACTCAAAGAAAATTCAAATTTGGAGTTCAAATTTGCATCATCTTTGAATCTATAAATACCCCCCTTTCTCAGCTGAAAGGGAACCCTCAGAGAGTTAGAAATTGAGCAAAAGGCTTGGGAAAGTCTAGTTTTCAATAGCTTATGTTCACTTCCTTCTTTCTCTTTGAAAAATCTGTAAGAGTGTGAACTTCTTGTAAGAGGGTTGTAAGAGGGGTGTTTGGTCATTCCCCTTCAAAAGGATTTACTAGTGGAAGTTGGGAGCCTCATCGGAGAAGGCTTGGAAGTGGATGTAGGTTTGCATTTACTTTCGCAACTTACTTTGCTGCAAACCATCTTCATTTGCTGCCTTATTTACTCAACTTCATCTTCTTACGTATGCTTTAAAGTTAAAACGCAATCGTTTGGGTTCAAACAAACGTTGCATTTATTCATACAAAATTTTGAACTTATTTTAATCGCTGAAAAATCTATCGTTCTTTACCGCTACACTAATTCACCCCCCTCTTAGTGTCACTAGATCCCTAACGAAGCGGTGGTACCACTGAGCACAAGCGGTGGTATCGCTAATACCTTGAAATCTCTGAGTGTTTTAATTTTGACTCTAAGTTTTGAAGCATTTTGGGGTCTATAAATACCCAGATATTTTTGCTTGGGACAACAAGAATTGAGCAAAAAAGACAGCAAAAACTCTATGAATCCAAAGTTGAAACCCTGTTTACAAGTTCAAAATTAAAAAATATTTACCAAGACTTTTTAAACTATTGACGACATCCAGTAAACGGTGTATATGCCACCAATAGTTTTGCTTGGTGCCATTCAAAATAATTCAAAATCATGCATCAAAAGATTTATTTTTGAGTCTTTAACTCTACTAGTGCCTTCGTATGTGATTTTAAGTGTATGACAAATGTTATAAGCCATTTCACAAATAGAAACTCGATTGAATTTATTTTTATCCAAAGTACAAAACAAAGCATTCATAGCTTTGGCATTTAAAGAGAAAGTCTTTTCTCCAAATCATTCTAATCGTTCATTGGAAGAAAAGACTTTCAAAATCCATTTTGATGATATTCCATAAATTTAAATCTAAGAAAAGCAAAAAAACTTTTATTCGAGTTTTCCAATATGTGTAGTCCGTCCCATTGAACATGGGAGGACGAGCGATAAAATGACCCTCTTGAAAGCCAAAAGAGCCATTTCTCTTAGGTGTTAATCCAAACAAGAAATAACGATTTGGAAAACTCGTTTAGTATAATCTCGAAAAATTATTTCGATGAAAGTCGATATTGATTATGCTTAAACTTAAGGAGACTCATAAGTGAATGAGGGCAATGATGAAAAGCATGAAATGGAAATTGTAAGGAGCATAACAGAAAAGAACAAAATACACAAGATTTTTATGATGATTCGATCACCCGACCTACATCCACCCGATTCCTCCTTTATTGAGGCCACCGACTTTCACTAGTAGTCTTCTTTCAAATGGGCAAAGATTAACCATCCTTTTACAACCCCTTTCTACAAGGTTTCCCTCACACTCTCCCTTAGAGTACTCTTTATGCTTAAGAAGGAAAGACTATATTTTTACAAGATTTTGAGATCCCTTCCAAAACATGTTAGGATCAATATAGAACTAAGAGAGGGGGTGAATTAGTGCAGCGGTAAAAATCACGTTTGTGTCGATTTGAAAAACTCATTCGATTCAAGATTCATTCAATAAAACGATATTGATTGTGCTTAAACTTAAAGAAACTCGTAAGTGAATAACGGTAGTGATGAAAATTATGGAATCAAAATTATAAGGAGTAAAATAGAAAAGAATAGAACACAACAAATTTTTATAGTGGCTCAGTTGTCCAACCTACGTCCACTCCTGATTCCTCGTTCGTTGAGGTCACTGGCTTTTACTATTGATCTTTCTTCAAGGGCAAAGATCAATCACCCTTTACAATACTCTTTACAAGCTACTTACTCTCCTTATACAAGCTTCTAATACTTAGACTCGGAGGAGGTGAACTCATAATTTTTACAATCAATTTCACTATAGTCTCAATTTTTTTGTTCACTTCCTATGTGCATCAAGTCGAGAAGTAAGGGGTATTTATAGGCCTCAATTGGCTTCAAAAATGGAGCCAAAAAGGTCTCATCCTAGATTTTAGGGGTACTAGCGATACCACCGCGGTGGGCTCGACACTAGGTGGTACCACCGTCGATCTGGCAAGATACTATTACCAAACAGAGTCCTAGCTATTGGAATCAAGGCGGTACTATCACCCAGCCTGGGAGGTACTACCGCCTAGACACCTAGAAGACTTAGCCTTGCACATTTCTACCACCTCGGCCTGGCGGTACCATCGTTAGACAAGGTTCAACAATACTGTTTGGGTAATGAGTCCAACCCAAACCAATCCAATTACAGCCCAATTGGGCCCTAACAGAGTTAGTGGGATTACCTCCCAAACATGACCCTAATTGTATCCTAACTACGACACTTAAGGCATATACTAAAGAAAC
Source organism: Musa beccarii (assembly GCA_024322285.1). Lineage (NCBI taxonomy): Eukaryota > Viridiplantae > Streptophyta > Magnoliopsida > Zingiberales > Musaceae > Musa > Musa beccarii. The sequence continues at coordinate 27,887,321 of CM044394.1, forward strand.
AAGTCCGGTAAGTCAAAGTTTCTTTTGTCGAGCTTCCGGCAATCTTTCGATAGACTTCCGACGAACTCTTGGCAATCTTCCAACGGACTCCCAAAGAAGCTCCGATTTTCTAGGCAAGCTCGGTGTACTTTCAATGAACTTCTCAGCGAAGCATACATTTCAACAAGTTCCCGACGAACTCTCGGCCAATTTTGGCAACACTCCCAATGAACTTTCGGACTCTCGACGAACTCTTGGACTCCCGACGAATCGTTCGATCTTGACTCCGACACTTCATTTTGCTATATACCTTCATTGCTATCATAGTTAATCCTGCATACTTTTCTCAACATATAGATTAGATCAATAATCAATCAATTAATTTCATCATCAAAATCTTAGATTTAATAATCTCACCCTTTTTATGATGATAATCAATTAATGACAGAGTTAACCTTAACTCCCCAATCTATATGCTATACTTGAGAAAAGACACACTTGAATTCAAGGCCTTTGAATTCAAGCACTAACTAATAAGTTACATGCATTTCATCTTATCATTATGCATAACATGATACTAAGCATGATTCTTCATCTCAAAATATGATATCATGTATTTATCACAATACCAAAATGATGTCAAAGCATGATAACCATTTTCAAGTTCGATATCAAATAATGATAGATAATCATCATTTCAAAGCATGATGCCAACTTCAAATATGATATTTAGCATGATGCAAACTTTAAGTTTGATGTCAAATGATAATTCATCATTTCGAGACATGATACCAATTTGAAGTAAGAAATTAAGCATGATACACATTTCAAGTTTGATACCAAATCATAATGATAAACATTTATCATTTTGATACTAAATCAAATACGATAGTGAACATGATAAAAGTTATCATTTTAAGTATCAAATTTTTCAAGCATTCATGATACATTTCAAGCATTTACAATGCATTTCAAGCATTCATGATACATTTCAAGCATTTACAATGCATTTCAAGCATTCATGATACATTTCAAGCATTTACGATACATTTTATGCTTTTACAATACAAATGATACATTTTACACATTTATGATACAAAGCATATTTCAAGCATTCATAATACCAAGCATGATACATCTCATGTTTTCATCAATTTCCCACTTTCTCCCCTTTGTCATCAACAAAAGGAAATGGGCAATCATTTTACACAAGTAAAATTTTAGATGTTACGATATGATTCTTCTTGAAAGGAAGAAAGGAGAAGGAAAAGTTCATGAATAGTCCATTCATCAAGAAGAATCGAGATATTAAAAGTTCATGAATAATACAAGAAAAACAATCCGTTCGAGTCATTGAAAATTCATTTCATCAAGAGCTAAAGAACTCATGACATAGAAAGAAAGAGATTCACATTAAGAGCTAAAGATGTGAATGAAATCCGTATTTCGATCAAATAAAATTCGTGAAGTAGAAGAAAAAGTCCATTCATCAAGGAGGATCATGCAAGCAAAATACCATGAATAGTAGAAAGAAAAGAAATCATTCAAGCTATCAGGAATTTATCAAACTTCTATTTTTCATCAAAAGCTCATGACATAAAAATTCATACAAGAGTCAAGTGTATCACTTCATGACGTAAATGATATTTCTATAAAATCCATGAATGTCACTTTTATCAAATAATATCCATTCGTATTGCAAAAATCCACGCAAGAATCAAGTATCAATGAAATCCGTAAACAATATTTCTATCAAATGACACTTTTATCAAATAAGATTTGTGAATAACATTTTCATGAAGCAAAGTTCATGAAAAAAATCCGTGAATGCCATTTCTATCAAATAAAATTCATGAATGCTATTTTTATCAAATAAACTCTATCATAATCATGGCTAAAATTTGCACAAGCATGAAATCCATGAGTAAAAATTTATGAATGAGGGGAGGTTTATAAGAGTATCAAAAGTCATCAAATGATAGAGCAAGGGTATCAAAAATTCATGATATAAATTTAATACCAAGATAAGAGGAAAGTGATACAAAATAAATTCAATAAAAGCTCTATTTACAAAAAATTAAAAAATTTTGAAAAAAAATACAAGAAACTCATGCATTCGGACAATTTAACATGCCTAATTCCCTTCTAATGAAATCAAATTATTCTTCATTTAAAGGTTTCGTAAAAATATCGGCTAATTGATATTTCGTATCAATAAATTCTAAGGTTACATCATGATTATTAATATGATCTCATATAAAGTGATGCATAATGTCTAGTTCTAGAGTGTTGAATAGAATTTTTTGTTAAACATATTACACTTGTGTTATCACATTTTATAAAAATATTCTTTAAGTGAAATCTATAATCTTCTAATGCATTTTTCATCTATACAACTTGTGCACAACATGCACTTGGTGCTATATATTCGGCTTTGGTTGTAGATAGTACAATCGAATTTTGTTTCTTGGAAGACTAAGAGACAAGTGCATGGCCTAAAAATTGACATATTCCAGATGTGCTTTTTCTATCTATTCTACATCCAACAAAATCAGCATTAGTATAAGTAACAAGTTCAAAGTTTTTGAATTTTGTATACTATAAACCTAGATTAGGGGTTCCTTTAAGATATCTAAAAATTCTTTTAACAGCTTTAAAGTGTGATAACTTAGGATTAGATTAAAATCTAGTACAAAAGTCCTACACTAAATATAATGTCTGGACTAGTTGCGATGAGGTATAGTAAACTACCTATCATACCCGTATAAGTTTTTTTATCAAAGCTTTCTCTACTTTCGTCCATATCTAACTTAGTGGAGGTACTCATTGGTGTATTGATAGCCTTTATATCATCCATATTATACCTTTTTAGCATTTCTAATGCATATTTGGTTTGACTAAGAAAAATACCATCACTAAGTTGTTTGATTTGTAAGCCTAAGAAAAAAGTTAGTTCTCCCATTAAGCTCATTTTGAACTCTTGGCTTATATACTTTTATCAAATAATTCCCATAAGGACTCATTAGTAGAACCAAAAACAATATCATTAACATGAATTTAAACTACAAGAAAATTATTTTTAAAATTTTTAATAAACATTGTAGAATCGACCTTGTCTTTAAAGAAATTATTTTGGATGAAAAAGAAGCTAAGTCTCTCATACCAAGCCTTTGGGGCCTGTTCTAATCCATAGAGAGCCTTACTTAACTTAAACAGATGATTAAGAAAAACAGAGTTCTCGAATCCGGATGGTTGTTCAACATAAACTTCTTCATAAATAAAGCCATTTAAAAAGACACTTTTGACATCCATTTGAAATAACTTAAAATTATTACAATAAGCATAGGCAAGGAGCATCTTTATGGCTTCTAATCTTACCATAAGAGTGAAGGTTTCTTCATAATCGATACATTTTTCTTAGTTGAAACCTTTGGCCACTAGTTTAGCCTTGTTTCTAACCACGATACCAAATTTATCTTGCTTGTTTCTAAAGACCCATTTAGTACCAATCACCTAATGGTTACTAGGTCTAGGAACAAGCTTCCACACCTTGTTTCTCTTAAATTGATTCAACTCTTCTTGCATTGCGATAACCTATGAATTATCTTTCAAGGTCTCGTCAATGTATTTAGGTTCAATTTGAGAAAGAATTGTGACGTTGGCATAAAAATTTTTAAAAGAAGAATGAGTTTGAATACCTTTTGATGTGTCTCCTATGATTAGCTCCATAGGTTAAGTATCTACACACTTTCATTCCTTAGGTAAGGATGTTTCAGAAGAAGATGCATCCAAGTTGGTAGTGGAAAGAGAAATTTCATTCAAATTCAAAGAATCAAAATCAAGATCATTATCAAAATCATTTTTCTTAAATTTGAAAGCTTCATTAAAAACAACATAAATAGATTCTTCTATAACTAAAGTTCTTTTATTAAAAACACGAAAGGCTTTAGAAATAGAAGAATAACCAAGAAAAATGCCTTCATCAAATTTTGCATCAAACTTTTCTAAGGCATCTTTTTCATTTAAGATAAAACATTTACAACCGAAAACTTTAAAATATGAAATGTTGGGTTTTTTATTATTCCATAATTCATAAGAAGTTTTGGAAAGTAATGGTCTTACTAAAACCCTATTCATGACATAGCATATCGTATTAACAACTTTAGCCCAAAAATATTTAGGTAGGCTATGTTCGTTCAACATGGTTCTTGTCATTTCTTGTAAGCTCATATTTTTTCTTTCTGCTACTCCATTTTGTTAAGGATTTCTCAGAGTAGAGAAATTATAGTTGTATCCATTTAATTCACAAAATTTTTAGAAATCACAGTTTTGAAATTCACCACTGTGATCACTACGAATCGATGAAATCATAAAACCTTTTTCATTTTGAACAAGTTTACAAAACTTTGAAAAATAATTAAAATAATCATTTTTGTGTGCCAAGAAGTATGTCCAAGTGTATTTACTATAATCGTCTACAATTACAAATGTGTATTTGCTACCTCCTAGGCTTGTTGTATCAATTAGTCCAAACAAATCCATATGGATCAATTGTAATAGTCTAGAGGTACTTATTTTATTCTTTGATTTGAAGCTGCCTTTTATTTGTTTTCCTAGTTGATATGCATCACACACTTTATCTTTGACAAATTTAATGTTAGGAATACCTCTTACAAGTTCTCTAGATGAGATTTGAGATATTAGTTTCATGCTAGCATGGCCTAATCTCCTATGCCAAAGCTAAGCATCATCATTTAAAACTGAAAAGCACATTTTATTACAAAGATCATCAAAGTCAATAGTGTATACATTATTTTATTTTTAGGATAATTATAAATATGTTTTTATGTGGCTTTTCAATAATGCAAGCATTGGATTCAAATCTAGTGATATATCCTTTATCACATAATTGACTAATGCTCAAAAGATTATGTTTTAAGCCTCTACTAACAACACATCTTTAATCAAAAAATTTGATTTTTACCTATGGTTCCTTTGCTAATGATTTTACCCTTGTTGTTGTCTCCGAAGGTGACATACTCTTCATCTTGGCTAGTAAACTTAGAGAATTGAGTTGGATCTCTAGTCATGTGCCTTAAGCATCGACTATCAATGTACCATCTCTTGCTCCTAGCTTGTAATGGTAAACATATCTACAAAAAATGATGATTTTTAGGTACCCAATTGACCTTGGGTGCCTCAAAAATCAATATACTCAACTTATCATTTTGTATAAAATTCTTTACGGTTCCTTTTGAAACCTAAATTAATTTGTGTGGACTATATTTCTTAAATGGATATTTATGAGCAAAATGTCCGAGTTTACAACAAAAGTTACATTTGGTTAGGGTGATACATGCAAGGTAGGGCCTTTAACAAAAATAGTTGGATTTTGGTGAGAGCTACTCACAAATCTGATTCTATTTCTTCTATGAATGTGACCCTTATTAGCAAGGATCATATTCAAAGATTTACTACCAATCTTAAACTTTTTTAGAGTTTCATTGAGTAGAAAGTTTTCCTTCTTAAGTGTCTCTAAGTGTTCACACTTGGTGCATAGAGGCAATAAAGGATTGTCATGCTTAAGTTTTTTAAATTCACTATTTAAAAAAGCATGCTCCTTTTTAAATAAATTATACTTTTTACTAATTAATCTACATTCATCAAATAAATCATGAAAAGCACTCAAAAGTTCATCAAAAGATAGATTTACATCTAATGAACTACTTACCTCATCACCGATTGCCATTAGTGCATAGTTAGCGATCTTGTTGTTTTGTTCTTCGTCTTCGAAAGCGCTCGAATCATCCCATATTACTTTGAGTGTCTTCTTCTTCTTTGGTTGTTTCTTTTTTACTTGGAGACATTCACTTTTAAAGTGTCTTTATTTCTTGCATTCGTAGCATATAATTTGTTCTTTCTTGAGTTCAATTTTATTTTTAGTGTCATTTTTAGATTTATTTTTTTTATAAATTTTTTAAACTTTCTTATCAAGAGTGCCAAGTCATCATCATAGTCCTCATCACTTGAACTTTCTTTTAAGGAGTCCTCATGAGTTCTTAGTGTCATATCTTTCTTGTTCTTTGGAAGGTTGTTCTTAAGATCTTTATGAGCATTACAAGTCATCTCATAGGTCATTAGAGACCCGATAAGTTCTTCGAGAGGGAAATTGTTCAAATCCTTGGCCTCTTGAATTGCTGTTACTTTAGGGTCCCAACTCTTTGGAAGAGATCTTAATATTTTATTAACAAGTTCAAAGTTAGCAAAACTTTTACCAAGAACTTTTAGACCATTGACGACATCTGTAAACTGGGTGTACATGTCTCCAATTATCTCACTTAGTTTCATCCAAAATAATTCATAACTATGAACTAAAAGATTTATTTTAGACTCCTTTACTCTACTAGTGCTTTCATGTGTAATTTCGAGTGTATACCAAATATCAAAAGTCATTTCGCAAATAGACACTTGATTGAATTTATTTTTATCTAAAGCGTAAAACAAGGCATTCATAGCCTTGGCATTTAGAGAGAAAATATTCTTCTCCAACTCATTCCAATCGTTCATTGGAAGAGAAGACTTTTAAAATCCATTTTTTTGATAATGTTCCATAACTCAAAATCTATAGAAATCAAAAAGATTCTCATCCTAGTTTTCCAATACGTGTAATTCGTCCTATTGAACATGGGTGGACATATGATTGAATGACCCTCTTGATTGCTAACAAATGTTATCTCTCTTGGGTTTTGAACCAAAATAAGAGTGACCTTGCTCTGATACCAATTGTTTGGATCAATATAGTACTAAGAGGGGGGGGTGAATTAGTGCAGCGGTAAAAATCACATTTGTGTCGATTTCAAAAAACTCATTTGATTCAAAGATTCATTCAATAAAAATGATATCAATTGTGCTTAAACTTAAAGAAACTCGTAAGTGAATAATGGCAGTGATGAAAAGTATGGAATCAAAATTGTAAGGAGCAAAATAAAAAAGAACAGAACACATCGGATTTTTATAATGGTTTAGTCGTCCGACCTACGTACACTCCCGATTCCTCTTTCGTCGAGGTCACCGACTTCCACTATTGATCTTTTTTCAAAGGCAAAGTCAATCACCCCTTATAGTACTCTTTACAAGCTGCTCACTCTCCTTATACAAGCTTCTAACACTTAGACTCGGAGGAGGTAAACTCATAATATTTATAATCAATTTCACTATAGTTTCAATTTTTTTTGTTCACTTCTCTATGTGCAACAAGCTGAGAAGTAAGAGATATTTATAAGCCTCAATTGGCTTCAAAAATGGAGCCAAAAAAGGTCTCATCTTATATTTTCGGGGTACTGGTGGTACTACTGCCTATTCTAGTGGTACCACCACTAGTGGGCTTTGACACTAAGTAGTACCACCGCCCAGTCTGGCGGTGCTACCGCCAAACAGAGTCCTAGCTGTTGGAACTAGGCGGTACCACTGCCTAGCAGTTAATAACTACCTAACGGTACCACTACCCAAACACTTGGGAGACTAAGCCCTAGGTGGTTCCACCACCCTAGTCTGGCGATACCACTATCAAATAGGGTTCAGCAACACTATTTGGGCCATGAGTCCAACCCAAACTAGTCCGATTACGGGCCCAATTGGTCCCTAATAGAGGGATTATCTACCAAACCTAACCCTAATTATATCCTAACTATAACACTTAAGGCATATACTAAAGAAAATAAGTCCAATAAGTCAAAGTTTCTTCCGGTGAGCTTTCGGCGATCTTCTAGCGAACATCCAATGAACTCTCGGTAATCTTCCAATGAACTCCCAGTAAGCTCTTGGACTTCTTGATGATCTACTTAGCGAGTTCTAATGAGCTTCTTTGGCAAGCTTTGATCTTCTCAACGAGCTCCGGCGAACTTCTGACCAACTTCTCGGCGAACTTCCGACCTACATTTCGATAAGTTTTTTATGAACTCTCGACCAATTCCGGCAATACTCCCGATGAACTTTCACACTCCCGATGAACTCTCGGACTCCCGACAAATCGTTTGATCTTGACTCCGACACTTTGTTTTGCTTTATGCCTCATTATTATTATAGTTGATCCCACACACTTTTCTCAATATATAAATTAGATCAATAATAAATCAATTGATTTCATCATCAAAATCTGAGATTCAACAAAATATTGGGATCTAAAAATAACGACGATACAAGAAACAAAGAATTTGAATAATTTTTCTATTAAAGAACTTATCAGGTCATTAATGACCTATGAGATAACATGCTTAGAACATAATGAATATGAGAACTACCTTCCAAAGAACAGAAAAGATTTGACACTTCAAACTATAGAAGACCGCTTGAGTAAGAACTCAAGTGATGATGATGATGATGACCTTGAACTTATCACTATAAAATTTAAAAAATTCATAAAACATGAAATTAAGAACAAAAATGAACTTAAAAAGAGAAAGGTGCTAAAGAAGAAGAAAGAACTCAAGGACAAATCGAGTACATCCAAAGACAAAGACATGAACTATACCTTAATGGCTCACAATGATAAGGTATGTGACTCACCTGAAATGATCTCACCTTATTATGAAATTACTTAATCTTTTCATGAGTTGCTTAATTTAGTTTGTAAGAAATAAAAAAATTATAAAAATATATCGTGCTTTTCAGGGTTTTATTAGTAAATATATATAATATTATTGATCATTGATAATTACATGTTTTAGAAATAAAATGTTGATCTAATGCTTGCACACCTAATAAGATTAATTCCATAAATATTTATCTTGATGATTTCCATAGCACTTTTCTATAATGCATGATTTTGGCATAAAAACTTGGGTATGCTTATATGAAATCATGCTTGATAATTATAATGATATAATGAAAATATTAAATGTTTGTATTATGCTTGATGATTTTACATTTTGAAATAATGCACGATGAGTTGAAGTAATGATAATTTGAAATCTTATATTTTGGAATAATGTGTTTTTGGTCTTAATGGTTTTTACGATAAAACTTGTGAATCATTTTTAAACGTTCATACATTTCTTTATTTAAAAGACTCAAGCATACTTGTATAAAATCAATTACAAAACTAAAAGAACTTTAGCTACTTTTAATTTTATAGGAATTAACCTACTTTGTTTTCAATAAATTTTTTGAATAAAAAAATAGTGAGTTTGATGATGATCGAATTTATACGATGATGCATGGCTTTCGTATGAAAAAAAACTTGAGCATGCCTATACAAAATAAATCGCATAAATTGAAATACATAAAAAGGAAATGCATGTTTCTTGAAAATTTCTATCTCTAAAGTTTTTGATTTTTCAATAAAAGACTAGTGATGAATCTATGTATACCATTATTAATGAATCTCTTGAACTATGAAAATGATTTTGATGATTTGAACTTGAATGAGTTTTATCATAATCATGATCTTGATTTCTCGATATTTGATACTTGTGGTTTTTTTCTTGTGAATCAAGATTTCTTTGATCTCTTGAGTTTCTTATGCTATTTACAAAGAAGAGACATATCAAAATGAATCATGACTTAATACCTTATAATTTTTTATATCTTTCATGTCATGATTCTCATATGACTCCCTTGTATTGATGATTGTATACCTTATGTGATGTTTGGAACATTGATTTTTCTTTCATAAATTGTATATCTCATTAAGAAATTGGTTATACTTGATATCTTTTATGATGAATCATTTTGTAAAAAGGAAAAATATTTTTTTACCGTTGTATTCTTCCCTTCCTTTTGACAATGACAAAGGGGGAGAAGATCTTGTACATCACAAAGAAAACAAATTGCTAGCCTACAAAAGAAAAAGAAAACTTGCAAGCTTGAACATCAAGAAGCAAAAAGTTGCTATCTCAAGAGAGGCAAAAATTTTACTCAACTTCACTTTCTCAAGAACTTGCTAACTTGTAAATCTCAAGAAAAATCGTTAGCTTGCACTTTTCAAAAGAGAAGAAAGAACTTGTCATCTTAAACATCACCAAGAAGTGTAAACTTACACAAGAAGCAAGTGATAAATTACTATGCTTGCACATCTTTAAAACTTACTATGATTGCATATTGTAAAGTGATTGCTAGCTTGAATGTTGTAAAACTTATATATCTTAAAAACTTGCTAGATGAACTTCTCTTTTATGATGATGACAAAGGGGGAGAAGTATGATGAAAGTATAATCATGCAGGGATGAATGCTTTGTTTTTATGATGCATGCAATGATGTGATCAAATAGTTTTTTTTTTTAATACTTATGATGCATGCAATGTTGAAATACTATGATTTCAAAGGATCTATCAATATGCAATATTGATACGGGAGTTAATGTTAACTCTGTCATCAATTGGTTATCATCATCAAAAAGGAGAAGATTGTTGAATCTCGGATTTTGATGATGAAACCAATTGATAGTGTTTGTGATCTAATTATATTTTGAGTGACGTAGGACTACCTTTGATCAGGAATAGACAATTGAAGTAAGAAGAATCGGACAATTGGGCCGAAGGAGAACATGTTAGAAGATTGAAAGTTGAGCCGAAGGATTAGTCAACGTATCGACAGAAGGCTTCGGACTATGGGATTCGGGCATCGGGCCAAGAAGAGTGAAATTGCACTAAGGAGATCGGAGTTGTAGAGGACAACTGTTGATTGGGCAATGGGCCGCAAGAGAGGACGATGCGCCGAAGAATCTAATGAAATGCCGATGGACCAATGGCATGCCGAACAAAATTGATTCACACATTGTAATGATTATCTAGATCGAAGTAGGTTTAATTTGTAATTGAGTTGGAATTAGGCCAACTCAATTGGGGGGTAATTGAGCCTAAGTTTGGGCTATGTTGGGCCAAGTGAAAGGCTCAAACAATGACCCAACAAGTGGGTCAAGCGGTGGCACCGTTAGAATAGGTGATGGAACCGCCGATGGCTTAGTCTTCAAGATATAGTCTCCGAGACTGTGTTAGATAGTGGTACTGCTAATTGGGTGATGGTACCACCCAGTGATAGAGTGCTACAGGCGGTGGTACAGCCAGTACCCGAAATCTTGAGATGTTTGAATTTTGACTCTAAGTTTTGAAGCCTTTTGGGGTCTATAAATATCCCAAATATTCTTGCTTGGGATAACAAGAATTGAGTATAAAAAAAGAGCAAAAACTCTGTGAATCCAAAGTTGAAAACCTTGTAAAAATATAGAGTCCCTCCTCCTTAAGTATAAAAAGTACTCTAAGGGAGAGTGTGAGGGAAACCTTATAGAAAGGGATTGTAAAAGGGTGGTTAGTCTTCACCCATTTGAAAGAAGACTACTAGTGAAAACTGGTGACCTTAACGAAGGAGGAATCAGGAGTGGACATAGGTCGGATGACCGAACTACTATAAAAATCTAGTGTGTTCTATTCTTTTCTGTTCTACTCTTTACAATTTCCATTTCATGCTTTTTATCACTGCCCTTATTCACTTACGAGTCTCCTTAAGTTCAAGCACAATCGATATAAGCTTTCATTGAAATGATTTTTTGAGATCGTACTAAACGAGTTTTCCGAAATCGCATAAATCAAACGTTTTTACCGCTGTACTAATTCACCCCCCCCCCCTCTTAGTGTCGAACTTGATCCTATCAGCTTCCACTATGACAAAAACAAGCACTGGAAGAGGAACTGCAAAAAGTGCTTTACAGAGAAGGTGAAATAGAAGCTTGGACAAGCTTTAGATACATTTATGATGAGTCTTCATTTGTCAGATTCTTATGATAACACAAGGGTATTGGATATCGATAGTGCTTATCACATGTGTAATTCATTGCAGGTTCTAGCAAAACCTAGGAGATTGGCGAGAGGCGAGATAAACCTCAAGATGGGCAATAGAGCAATAGTAGCTGTTGGCGAGGTCACCCTATATTTGTCTGGTGGAGATACTATTACATTGGATGTATGTTACTTTGTACATTCTATTATCAAAAACATTAGTTTCATTTCATGTTTGACAGTTAGTGGATATAAAATAGTTTTTTAGAACAATGGTTGTTTAGTAATATTGGATGATAGGATCATTACTAAAGGAACATTACATAATGGCTTATTTATGCTAGATATTGCTCCATATATCATGAATGTAAGTGTGTCCAAGAGAAAATGAGGTGAGGTGAATGGTGCATACCTAGATATATATTAGAAGTTATGTGATTTATCAAGCGTAAAAACATCTGTTTTCAAAATAAAAACAATCCTAATTCTCATTCATTTTGATGGTCACTACACGAGGCACGACCATCGCTTGCGTGCCACCTACTACTGCCTTTAATAGTGGCAATACTTTTATGCTAGCCGGCAACCTCCCTAGTCGTCATGCGATTTTGTGTCATCGTGCCCACATGCGACTGTGCACATGCACCGCTCGATGACCCTTACTACCATCACGATTTCATTGTGCACATGCATCGCATGGAGACTCACATGGTCATCGCTGCATGGCTATGCACATGCTTCTACTAAGCAACCGCTGGCCTTCAACACCCAATGATGTCAGCTACAGTCAACAGATGTCACTGCAACAATATTGCTATAACCGCCACAACCACCACAAGTAGTGGCACTATTGCAATTGCTTGCAACCAAGGAAGGCTAACCATCACAAGGCTATTACAACCCATGATGCTTTCATTGTGTACAAACTCGCTACCTATGTTTGGACTAGCGACTACTAGAGGTTGTTGTCTTCAAAAATATTATTGTCGATAACAAGCTATCGATAATGGTCCATCGATTAAACATGAGGAACCTCGCATTGTCCATAAGCAAGTGAGAAGATGGACTAAATAGAAGATAGATCAATAATATAAACAGATCGTTCAAATATCATAAATCAAAACTAAATAACACCTCTTCACAAGTGAATAGTGCTAATAAATTGATCTAAATACAAAATAGATCTGAAATGCTTTTATGATATAAAGTATTTAATTTCAAAAATAGCTTTGATACTAATTGTAAGCATAAAAACTATGATTATGCAATTATGCAAAAATATTTTAATGTCAAAAATTGAAATCAAATTATAATAGATCAAATTTACGATGCATATCTTTTGATGTTACTTAGAAAACCTTCATCTGATCTGTAGGCGTATCGTCGTTGGATTCAAAATTTACAATGATGTCAATCTGTAATAAAAATTAGACTTATCTTCTCCTCTCTTTCTATCTCTTACAGGACTACTATGAGCGATAGAATAGGGACAAGGAGATGAGAGAAAATTTATAATCTCTCAATGACTAGTTCACGTGACTAAGGGGAGACCAGAGAAGATCTGTAATCTCTCAATAATATCATATGTCCATATATCCATGTTGAATCCCTAAGAGTTTCTATTTGTTTATAACCAAAAGCATAATGTTTAGGGTAAGTAATTATGAGTCCCTCCTCAAGGTTATATCGTAAGGAATCTTATCATAATTAAACTTTCTTTATATTAACTAATAACCATAATCAAAATTTAAATATATATATAATATATCTTATCTAATTAAATAAGACTATATAATCTAACAAATTTTTCATAAGCTATCAACTAGAAAAGATTGACATTATCAGTCATTAAGGAAGATGAGAAGTGATATTCATGAGGGCATACATCATTGTAAACTTACCATGTTCTTCTTGGATAATTATTTCAACAATTTTAAGTGTTTACCAAGCATGGTCGAGATTTAAAATACAATGTTCGGTGACATGAATTCAAAAGGAATATGTGAGAAGTGGATTGAAATGTGGATACGTTTATCTACCTCCTTCAAAAGTTGAAGTCTCACGTCATGAATGAAAGAAAGCTCAAGACCCATCCTCGCCAAAACCATAGGCTACTAGTAAGGCCGACAAGCATATCCACATTCGATTGGAATAAGAAGTAACCGTTGAATCGATCATAAGGACTTCCATGGAAGTTTTCCAATACTTTGGAAGAGCAGATTTAACGACGTCAAGGGGTGATGTTCTACCAAAGAACTTACTGTGGAGACTGTTTCCGAGGAGATATGACAATGTTGAGTTCCCGGAGATCAAAGAAGAGTTTAGAACTGTTTTGTATTTTCTAGAGTTTTGTTTCGAATGATGGGTTTGACTTCCAAGAGGAGACTCCATGAGCTTGATGGAGTCCGATATAGGAAAAAACACTTGGGGATTTGACGGCAGTTTGGGATTTTTACACTAGGAGGGATAAAGAAGCCTTCAGGTAGGAAGGAGGAGATAGACCAGACTCTATGGAAGAGGCAACCTTCGATATAAAAAAAAAATAACGATGGACTAGAGGAAAGTGGCTTGGGCATGAACCGATGGAAGGGAAGCGATGGAGGTGGGAGGAGGAGGATTGCCCGGTGGAAGATCTAGAGGAAAAAGAGGAGGATCACTTTTCGAAGGCGTAGAGTTAACGGAGGAAAGAGAGTGAGTCATGGTTCATCTTATGATTAAATTAATTTCTTATGCAATTAATGATTTATAGTTGAGTGAAATGCATGTGATGTGTATACAAGTAACTTATAATATAGATTTTGGATTTCAGTAATTACAACCTTACTAAAATGGTATTTTTCTCTTCCATCCATTGGCTCTACTTGAGGATGACTTGAATGATCCATTTCAGCATTAATCGAGTGCAACAATAGATGGTCTTTCATAGCTTTCATCCTCTAATTAAGTCGCATGTATCAATAGGATAAAGTGACATAATGTCATTTAGGAGTAGGATAAAGTGACATAATGTAGTTCATATAGTTTGTGTCTATGTTTATGTGAAAATCTTTTATTTATTATCGCTTGGTTTTTGATAGAATTCGAGCATAATACTCAGTAAGCTCATGAAATATTCTAGTGCTTGTTCAGGATATTATCACGTGGGTAACCATTAATTGAACTAATCGTCATCAAATTTTATGAACTTGTAATTGGACAAAATTAAAACTTAGTAGAGCCCTTACCATCGCGAGCAAGCCCAAGGAATGGCTCGTATGAAAGAAAGATGAATTCCATTTTGATGATTACACGGAGTAGTAGTATTTTTGCCATTTATTTATCTCACCATCTCTAATCGGCACTAAAAAGAGACAAAGATCGAAGGGTTTTTCTACCTTTTATTTAACCTTCTAAGGGGGCAAAAAAAGTCGCATAATAAATGGCTTGTAGTCTCTGTATATTTTCTTTTACCAATTATAATTTACTTCCTAAGGGTGGAAAAGCATCTTTGCTAATACATAAATACTTTTTTCCTTATTAAAATTAAGACTAAGACAACCTAACATGATCTTTCTTATCTGAGAAAAATATTAATTCTATTCAAACTGAATTGGATCAGTTTAAATCTTAGAAAAAAAGCACAAAAATATTCTATTTTACTTCTAATCAAAAATATCAAATATTTATCTATATGGACATTTGAAATTTTTATAATGGTTGTTTTCAATGACAAAAAATAAAGGAATGAATATGTTAAAAATGTTTGAAAAAATATTTGTACATATAATTCTTTGTTCTTTATATAATAATTAATTATTATTATAAAAAATGAGTGAATTTTATGAAAAATACTCATGTTCTGGGTTTTTTTTCAATCGATACCTCCATTTTTATTTTTTTTCAAACAATGTTCCTAATTTAAAAAAATACTCAAACTACCCTTCAAAATTTTATTTGTATGTTATGGTATTTTTGACCTATTACAACGTTTTGGCCACCATAACTAAAGCACTATAAATAAATCAAATAAAATAAAAATATATTAGAAACAATTTGATATATCATATTATGATTCAAATAGATATTTAGGAACAGTATCACCTAAATAGAAATAAAAAAATTAACTTATTATAATGTTTTGGTCACCATAATAGAAGCACTGTAAAAGCTACTTAAAAATACTATAAATAATCCAAATGAACTTCTGACCTCAATTAAATCAACTATAAGCCTAAAATATGATATATACGCATAATGACAATAAAAGAAACATAATATAATGTCACTTATAGTCATAAAAGAAACATAATATAATGTCACTTATAGTATTCTTCAATAGTGTATAGACTATTTTCAATACCTTAATGGAAATATGATAATAGTTTAAAATTGGGAAAAAAAAGATGAAAAAATTTAATGAAAGTTTTTTAAAAAATATTCTAGATATTTTTTAAATTAGGGGCACTATTAAAAAGAGAGAGAGAGAGAGAGAGAGAGAGAGAGAGAGAGAGAGAAGATACTAATTGAAAAAAATGAATATTTTCTAGAAAAATCATGCTAAAAGAACCATAATGTGTCTGAATAATCCCCAAACAATTTTTATCTATGACGAGCATGACACGTTAGATTTGTCACAAGCCCCTTGGATTCAAGTATTACGTAGCATACATACATATTTAGCATCTTGATCGTATGTATTGCAATATGACGTGGGTGGAAATCATCTCAACTTGTTGTGCACAGTTTAACCATAAACAAAGTGACTTGGAGAGCACTTGGGTGGTCATGGAATATGTGCATCTGTCAACTGTGTGGAGCCAAATAAATCATTTACTTCCATCCGAAAAAGACATCCCACTCTTTTGCCTTCGAACGACATCAGCGCTTGCTTTAAATGGCCAAACTTCACAAGAAGAATTTATCATATTCACGCATAGACCCATAATTGAACTGTCTCATGACGAGGATAGATGTTAAATTTGTGCATCTGACAATGGATACCCATCCAAGTCGATAGGTTTCCGATGAAATATCCACAATACTTGTTACCATTCTTCTTCCCTCTGGAATTATCCACTTTTGCTAATGTTCAGGAAAGATTCTGATCTCTGTCATGACCGTGATACAACCAAGATCTTCTCAAATTGTACTGTCATTTGCGATCGTCCAATTCGCACGCAGGATTCGCCCGCTGATTTGGACGACGCCAACCTTCCAATTTGGAACTGCAGAGGCGGTTCCAAAAATTAGGGGCAATTACAAGGCTATCTGTCTCTGCTCCGCGAAATGGTTTGTAGAGAACTAAGATTGTTTGCTGCTTCACGAGCGTTAAAGAGATTAATCCACCCTTTAACAAATACTGTGACTTAATAAGTACAGTTGTTTCAAGATAGAGACCGACGATGGCATATAAGACTTTTAGAGTTACACGGAAAAATAACAACAGGAACCTTAAATCCTATACCCCAACCCTTGAAAACAAACTACTAATCCACACTTTAACAAATACTGTGAATAAGTACAATTGTTTCATGATAGAGAGCTAAGATGGCATATAAGAATTTTAGTGTTACACGGAAAAAAATAACAGGAACCTTACATCCTACACCCAACCCTTGAAAACAAACTACTAACCAAAATTTGGCAATGTACAAGCATCGGGAAGCCATCAGTATCAAACACCATGCAGTCAAGGAGATGAATGGTCATCACGCCGGCAGAATGTCGTCGAAAATCCAAAGCATCTCCATGCCTGAAGAGACCAGCGGATTATACGCCTCCATTCCATTCCCTGTGACCACCTCATCATCTGCTGCTGTCCCCTCCGCCGCCGCCGCTGGAGTGCCGCCCTCCATGTACGGGATACCGAAGAAGTTCATGTAGGACTCGAAGGCCATCAGCTCCTCCGACAGCCTCCTCACCTCACCGTCTCCCTCGCCGTCATTGGAAGACGCCAAGACGGGAGATTTTTCTACCTTGGGTTGGATGAAATTGCGGACGGGGATGTAGGGGACGGAATGATCAGTCTCCTCGGGCTCCACCTCATTGGGGAAGTTGACCTTGGCCTTCTTGCCGCGGATGCGGCGGGCCTCGCGGTCGTAGGCGCGGGCGGCCTCCTCCGCGGTAGCGAAGGTGCCGAGCCAGACGCGAACGCCTTTCTTGGGGTCACGAATTTCCGCAGCCCACTTCCCCCACGGCCGCTGCCGTATCCCCCTGTACAAATTCTTCCGCTCCCGCTTCCGAGGCACTGAGATAACAAAACAAGCAGCAGAAGAAGCCATCAAGACGCCGCCTCTGGATAAAAAAAAGAACAGAGATACACAGAAGCACCAGAAGAAGCTGCCATATGTGGACCAAAGGCCAGTAGATAGAGAAAGAGGGACGAGTTACCTTTGTTCTCGGTGGAGACACTGTGTGGCTGGAAGGAATCGGGCCAGAGGACAGAGGCGGAGAGGAGGTGATCGGGATCAGGGCGGTGACGGTGATGGTTGCGTTGAGGGATGAAGTCGGAGATGATGGCGCCGCCACACATCTTTGCGGCTGTTGTCGACTGCTTAGGAGATGGCAATTGTCTGAAAAGAGGAATCAATGAGACGATAGATATTTTAGGAGCGGCGATGGAGAAAGCAAATGACGGTCGTGAGTTTGGGATTCACCCGGCTGATGGTTCACTTATAAACTCCGCGCACTTAAAAAGGAGCGCGAGGGCACTGTTAACCAGAGCCTCTTTCCAAAAGGGATGGTTCGTCTCCAAATTTACCATGACAGCATCATTTGGAACAGGAATTTAGATCTTATGTGCAGCCGTTTCAAGTATTCACCAGTGCAGCGAACCTACGAAACACGAGTTCGGATCAGCTTTCTGCCATGCAATGCTTCCTGTCATTCCCCTAGAGGGTGACGACTTTAAACCAAATGTTGACCCTGTTCTGGAACCATGCATTGATGTGGACATCTAAGGAGACCAGCGGCACACAGGATTTCCGCCGCTGTTTTGACTCTGGAAGAGGACAAACTTGGAGACGTTGCGCACCTTCCAACCACTTCGGCTGAGGATCGGATGAGCGAGTCACCGACGCTAACGTGGCCAGCGACGCTCCCGCATCTCTGCACCACGTGACTACAGTAGATGACCCCAACTGCAACTTGCAAGTCGTGTAACGCGTAAGTTTCATGAAAAGAGTAAAAAACAAAGCTTACGTCACATAACAGTACAAAGTTTGTGTTTTTCTAATTTATCCCTCCAAATATAGTCCTTCAAGAATAAAAAAATTACATATACATATATATAATAATAATAATAGTTAATTTTAATTAATTATTATAAATTAATTATGTTAAAACTATAATTTACATTAATATTCTTTAAAAATCAATATTAACTTGTATTTTTTTAATCAATCATTATATGCGAAGAATCTTAATATATGAAGGGCCATATGTCATAATAAAAATTGTACTGGCATATATGCTATTTCAAAATTTTGCAAGAATATATATGTAAAAATATGTACGAAATTTCATAAATATTTTTTGTGTAAAAAAATGGAAAAAAAAATCAATTTTGTAAGCTTTTGATCATAGTCCTACGTGATTCTCCTGTAATTATTTTTGTGTTATTGATTAATAGTCACACACTTACACGTACAGGAAAGAAAGGAAATGCACTTCTAGTACCTGATAACATTTCTGGATATATGATAATTATAGCTTTTTTGTCTCTTTCGGGAACTACAGGATCCCATTATAGCAATCGTTGACTAAAACAATACTTAGATTAATCATGATAAATTCTGAGAAGCTTTTTCATAAATTTAAAAACAGAAATTGGACTTGTGCATTAGTGCACTTGATTGACTGGATTTTTTTTGTCACTGTTTCTTTTCTTTTCTAATAACTTAAGTTTTTGAGATTTATGATAATTTAATTAAAACTTTTATCATGACATCAAAATACGTTGTGTATTCGAATCCGATATTCGTCCATCTGTTTTTTGGTCATTGGATTAATATTTGTGATCCAATTTAAAATATTTATCCATTTTTATGGATGTTTGTGAATTTTTTGGATGATAACGAATCTTAATTATTTTGGTATCTCCAAAAGGCAACGCTATAAAAAATAAATAACCATAGATTAAACCTCAGATTTAATTTATGGTCTCTAGTCAAATTGATAGATTAATCGAGTCTAATTTACATAAATACTAATAACAAAAAATATATCTACAAAGAAATATGAATATTACAAATTAGCATAAAAATTTAAATATTTTTAATTTCGTATTATTAATACTCTTGACAAAAATTCTTTTTTTCAATTTGACAGAGTAAATTTCATTTTTGAGTATATTTTTTATATCTGGATTTTTTTTAGTTAGCACATGAGACATCACATTAGAGTTTAATATCGTTTGTACTTTTTTTTGTAATAAGTCTTTTAGCATTAATGATCATCTAATTCAAAACCAGTATCAATTTTGACGGATGCCAGTGAAGTTTTCGAATGATTTGACATCTCCAAGAAGAAATACTATTAAAGAATATTTATTTATACTAATATTATTGAATTTTAGATTTTGACGATGAAATGAATTGATCGTGTTTTATTTATCTAACTACATTTTAAGTCACGCAAGTCTACTCTCGATCAGGTTTAGACAATTGATGCAGGAAGTATCGATGTTACGTCGGAGAAAAATACATTAGGAGATTGGACGTCGAGCCTGAGGTCCGGTCGATGATCGGCAGAAGACTTCGGACAAAGAAATAGGGCATTTGGCCAAGAAGAGCGAAGTTGCGCCAAGAAGATCAGGGTTGTAGGCGTCAACTATTGATTGAGCAACAGGCCGTAAGAAAGGACTATGTGTCGAAGAAGCAGATGAAGCGCCAATTTGCCAATAACATGCCAAGGCGACATTTCGATTAAGTGTTATAATAATTGTCTAGATCGAAATAGGATTAAGGACTAATTGGTTTATAATTAGGCTAACCGGTTAGGGGCCAATTAGGCCCGCACTTGGACAAGTTTGGGCGAACTCAAGACAGGGTTATGAACCTTATTTGGCGATGGCATCGCAGACTCACGACGATGGCACCGCTTGGGTTGATCTCTCGGATAGTCTCAGGTGATGGTACCACCCAGACTAGGTGGTGGTACCGCCTAGTACACCGATGTGAATTAGAGTGCATTGGCGGTGGTACCGCTAGTACCTCGAAAAATCGAGATGGAAAGTTTTCTAGCTCCAAGTTTGAATCAAATTGGAGCCTGTAAAAATCCCTCTCATTCTGGTTAGAATACACAAGCACATATACTTTGAAAGCAGAAAAACTCTATCCAAATCTCTCTAGAAATCTCTCATTTAGTTTTCTCTTGTATTTGATTCAAAAGAAAGGAGAGAGTGCTTGTAAGGGTTATCTCCTAAGCTCATCAAAAGGAGAGAAGCAGTAAGGGAGTCGATCCTCGCCTTGGTTGGAAGGAGGACAACTAGTGGAAAAGCCTGGTGGCCTCAAGAAGAGAGGAATCGGGAGTGGACGTAGGTCGTATGACCGAACCACTATAAAAATCATGATTTATATTTACTATTATTCTTTATATTTTAGCAAACCTTATTTACTTGCTACTCCACTTCCTCATCTCTTTCTTATAAATCATTTTAAGTTTATATGCAATCAAAACCGGATTTTATCGAAATAAAGTTTTCAATATATGAAGTTTTCGAACTTGTTTGAATCGTCGAAAATTTATCGTTCTTAACCGCTGCACTAATTCAACCCCCCTTTTAGTGCCGCACTAGATCCCAACAATTGATATCAAAACCTCGTTATTTATCTTTCGGATTCACATTCATGAGAAATGACTCTTCACGTCTTTCAAGAGGGTTTTTCGATTGTTCGTCCCCCGTTGTTTAATGATTCGAACCACACATATTGGAAAACTCGAATGAGAGTTTTCTTAATTTCTTTGGATTTAAATTTATGGAACGTAATTTAAAATGGCTTTCAACTTTCCTCTAAACCGACGAATGAATGATCGGATTTGGAGAGAAAATCTTTTCATTAAATGCAAAGACTATGAATGCCTTATTTTGCACTCTAGATAAAACTGAGTTTAATCAAATTTCTACGCATAAACGGTTTTTGATATTTGGCACACTCTTAAAATTACACGAAAGAACGAATAGAGTCAAAGACTCAAAAGTTAATATTTTGATATACGATTTTAAGCTTTTTCAAATGAAACCAAGTGAGACTATCGACGACATGTACACCCGTTTCATGGATGTCGTCAATAGTTTGAAAAGTCTTGGTAAATCTTTTTCGAGTTTTGATCTCATTAACAAGATTTTAAGATCCCTTCCAAAGAGTTGGGATCAAAAATAATGGCTATTCAAGTTTATTCACTTGAAGAACTGATCGGGTCTTTAATGACCTATGAAATGACTCTTGAACTTGATGAACATAAGAACCACCTTCCAAAGAATAGAAAAGTTTTGGCACTTGAACAAAAGAATACCACTTAAGTGATGACTCAAGTGATGAGGACAATGTTGAGGACATTGAATGTTTGACGTTAAAATTTAAAAAGTTCATTAAATAAGAATTGAAAAACACAAATGAACTTAAAGAACACCAACTCTTGCTATGAACGCAAGAAGCCGAAGAGCTCTAAAGACGAGAACACAAAAGAAAAGAAAAAGAGGCCAAAGAAGAAGGAAGAACTCCAAGAAGATTCAAGTGCATCCGAAGGCAAAGCGGTAAACTATGCCTTGTCGATTTTCGATTATAAGGTAAGCAACTTAACTCCCTTGAACTATTTTAAAATTACATGATATCTTTTCGTGAGTACTTAATTTAGAAAATAGAAAATAAAAATTTATTTTTAAAAAATTATATCATGTTTCTCTTTTTAGCATCTTTGAAAAATTAAAAACTTAGATCATGAAAATTATATTGCAAAGGTTTCATGCATGTTATATTTTGAAATTTTGAATGATGCAACATTATGGATGATAATTACATGATTTGTGATAATTCTTGTACAAGTTTAATTCCATGAATGTTTATGATTTTCGTATCGGATTTGGATGCATAGTTTTAACACAAAAGTTAATTAGCATGATTATGTTTAATAGGGTTAATCCATGATTGTGTGCTTCGATTTTCATGATGAAAATTATTTTTGGATTTATAAAATGATGCATGATTTTAGCGAAAAATTTAAGCATTGGTCATCTTGTTATAATGAAAGAAAGAATTAAAATGATTTTGATGATGATTTCATTTTTTTAAATATGATGCATGACTTTTATATGAAAATTTGAATATAGTTATATGAGATCAATCACATTAAATAAAACATATAAAAATTAAAAATGTGCTATCATGATCTATTTATGTTTGGTCTTGATGGTTTTAATGACGAAACTTGTGTTTCGATTTTAAACATAATACGCATCTATGCACGACATGAAACTCTTGAATCATGTTTTTTTAAGATGTCGCATGCTTAATGAGTTTCGACTTAATGATCTTTATGACAAAATTTACCTTTTCACTCTTGAATGTTAATACTTGTTTTTATTAAAGGCAAAGGCTTGATTATAAAATAAAACATATTATGATAAATTGAATCTTATGTTTTGAAATAATATGTTATATTTTTGTCTTGATGAATTTTATGATGAAGTTTGTCTTTCGGTGTTGAATGATGATATTTCTATTTTATTTGACATTAAAAGACAAATGTATGCTCATATAAAATGAATCATAAAATGGAAATGCATGTTTCTTGAAATCTTTCTATCTCTAGAGTTTTTCGATTTTTCGATAGACGTCAAATGATGAATCCATGCATATTATGTTTTGCATCATGAAAATGATTTTGATTATTTGATTATGGAGTTGTCGAATTGAACTTGAATGATTTTTCTTTTAATGATTCTTGACTCCTCTCTTAATCTCTTGGAATTATGACCTTTTGAGATATATATAATACTTGAATCAAGTTCTAAAAGATTTCATTTTGCTATAAAGAAATTTTATTAAAATCATGATCTTGACAATTATAATATGAAATTCTTTATATATCAAGATCATTTATTATATTTCTTTCGGTTATCAAAATAGAATTTTTCAAATGAGGTACAACTTGTCTTTTGATTTATCGGAACACAATACTTGAATCTTTATGAATTCATGATCTTGATAACTTAAGAGATCTTTTAGAATTCATAACATGATATGATTGAATCATTGATTTACTCTTCCTTTTCATGGCTTGAAAATGAATATTTTGAATCATGGTTGACGACTTTGACATTTTGAAAGATTGATATATTTTGATGAAAAGTGGATGTAAAAGAAATTTTTATATCATTGCATTCTCTCTTTCTTTTGACAATAACATAGGGGAGAAAGATGGCTAGCTTAAGGCAAATGCTTGCTAGCTTATGCATCACAAGAGAGAATTTTGCTAAAGCAAGCAAAAATTACTTGTTAACATATCGTAAAATTACTTGCATCTTAAAAGAGTACCTTAAATGTTGACTTAAATTGGTATTCTTAACTTGATTTTAATGATAGAATTCTTAACTTGGGCTTCATAAATTGATTTTGAATTATGAATATAAATTTTTTGATACTTTTGATAAATATATATCTTTGTTGATTGTCATAATTTTAAAATTTATATAAAGGGAAAAGAATTGTACTCTTCCCTTATTTTTGACAAAAACAAAGGAGGAGAAAGTTTGTTGCTAGCTTGCACAATTCAATTTGCTTGCTTGATCATTAAAATGAAGGAACTTTCTATCGTGCACATCTCAAAAAGTAAGTGTTGAATTGCCATGATTACACATCTTTAAAAATTTACTATGACTGAATGTTTTAAGGTGATATATATTGAACATCTAGATTAATAGCTAGTGTATTATGAAATTTACATATCTTTAAACTAGCTAAATATTACTTCTCCTTTTTGTTGATGATATAAGAGGAGAAGTAGATTGATGATTTCATGCAATGTATGATTGAATATTTTATATAATTTGCATGATGTTTTTGATAACATGGTACATGTTACTTGGATTTGTTGAAATCCAAGGGTCTTATTAATATGACATATTGATAGGGGGAGTTTATTTAAACTTCGGGGAGTTAAGGTTAACTCCGTCATTAATTAGTTATCATCATCAAAAAGGGAGAGATTGTTGAATCTCGGATTTTGATGATGAACCTAATTGATCATGTTTTGTTTATCTAACTGTGTTTTATGTTATGCAGGTCTACTCTCGATCAGGCTTAGATAATTGATGCAGGAAGAATCGATGTTGCATCGGAGGAAAACACGTCAGGAGATTGGACGTCGAGCTTGAGGTTCGATCGACGATCGACAGATGGGTTCGGACAAAGAAATCGGGTATAAGACCAAGAAGAGCGGAGTTACGCCAAAAAGATCAGGGTTGCAGGCATCATCTGTTGATTGGGCAATAGGCCACAAGAAAGGATGATGCGTCGAAGAAACGGATGAAGCACCGATGTGCCAATGACGTGCCGGGCGATATTTCAATTAAGCGTTGTAATAATTATCTAGATCGAAGTAAGATTAAGGACTAATTGGAATGTAATTGGGCAAACCCAGTTAGGGGCCAGTTGGGCCCGTACCCGGACAAGTTTGAGCCGGACTCAAAGCCCAAACTGGGTTGCTAAACCTTGTCTGACGATGGCACCGTCAGACTAAGGCGGTGGTATCGCTTGAGTTCAGTCTCCCAGGTGGTCTGGGCGATGGTACCGCCCAGTATATTGACAGAACCAAAGTGCACTAGCGGTTGTACCGCCAGTACCTTGAAAAATCGGGATGAGAAGTTTTTTAATTTCAAGTTTGAATCAAATTAGAGCCTATAAAAACCCCTCCCATCTCTGGTTAGAACACACAAGCACATACACTTTGAAAGCAAAAAAACTCTATTCAAATCTTTCTAGAAATTCCTCCTTTAGTTTTCTTTTGTATTCGATTCAAAAGAAAGGAGAGAGTTGTAAGGGAGTCAGTCCTCGCCCGTTGAAAGGAGGACAACTAGTGGAAAAATCGATGGCCTCAAGATGAGAGAAATCGGGAGTGGATGTACGTCGTATGATCGAACAACTATAAAAATCTTAATTTATATTTGCTATTATTCTTTATATTTCAGCAAACCTTATTTATTTGCTACTCCACTTGCACATCTCCTCCTTACGAATCATTTTAAGTTTATACGCAATCGAAATCAGATTTCATCGAAACAAAGTTTTCAACGTACGAAGTTTTCGAACTTGTTTGAATCATCAAAAATTTATCGTTCTTAACGGCTGCACTAATTCACCCACCCCTCTCCCTTGTTAGTGCCACTCTAAATCCCAACAAATACTACTTCGAATTTTAAGAAAAATTTAACAATACTTGTTTATATCAAGTCATTCGGTCGCTCAGATTTTGATGAAAGATTAAATCGCTTTTATAGAATGATTGATGAATTTAATACTATTAGAAGTAGAAGGATGGCTCGTTATCTGGATCCAATTTGCGATGTTTCAAACCAAATAGCCTAACTAAACAAAAAAAAAAAGAATTATTTATAATTCAATTCTAATAGCTATATCATAGAACAACAACAATCCAATTCTAATAACGTTGCCAAACAATAAGTATTTAAAACGATAATAAGATTACAAAATATGAACGACATATACCAAATTATATAGGACATTTTACGTTAAAAACTTTCAATATTAAATTTTTATCAAATAATATCTTCTTAATTGATTTTAACTAGAGGGTGCTCCTTTCTCATCAATTTGATCAAACTGCACCTTGGTCCCTTCACCTGCGGTCGTCGCACTTGATCGCCGCTGCCACCCCTCCACCCTTCCCACTGTCCGTCCCTTCGCCCCCTCCTCCTCCCTCCCTTTCTCGCCGCCCACCCTTCCTCGTTGCGGTGGGAACAGCGGGTAGAGTGGAGGAGGGCGGCGAGGGCCTCCGTCGCCCTCGCCATTGCTCCCACTCCGATGAGAGACGAAGAAGGGCAACGGGGAGACCCAAAGGAAGCGGAGTCCTCCGCGGCGGGGGCAGGCGCGGGTGCGGGGTGCCAGAGGCGGCGCTTCTCCTCCTCGAGTCGGGTCGTGGCCGCACAGAACGCGGTGGCCGCCTCCTCGGTGGTGGCGAAGGTGCCGAACAAGCGGACGCCGAGGATGGGTTCCCGGATATCCGTTGCCCACTTCGCTGCCTTCTTCGTTCTCGCCGCTCACCTCCACTCCACCTGCTGCTCCCACCACGACGAGGAAGGGTGAGCGATGGGAAAGGGGGAGGAGGCGGGGCAAGGGGAGGGGAGGAGGCCAAGGGCGGCGGACGCGACTATGGTCGGCGGCGATGGGTGACGGATCGAGGGTATTTTTGTGAAGATGAAAAAGAATTTTTAAAAGTTAATTAAGGCGATGCCATTTGATAAAACTTAACAGTAAGGATTTTTATAGATAAAATTTCTAATTATATAACAGATATAATAAAAACATCACATCACATCATCACTCACGTGAGATTTGCACAACTCGCAGACGTATCTTGTCATTGTTCTGCATAATGCTGTAACTGTCGGAAATCATTATTGATTTACTTGTCTTGTAGCACAAGGGAATTACATATTTTGATAGAACCTTTGGTCTAAATATCTCTGACAACATCGTGAGACTGATGCTAAGAATATAACACGTCAATGGAAGAGCGAGGGATGACAGAAGCCCTTACGACATTGTCAAAAAGTAGGTGGCGTGTGAGATTTCACTTACACGGTGACTTACTGTAGATGAGTTGACTTTTGTCGGTAAAAAATAAAGAAATATTGAAGAGGATTTATTACTATTATCAAATATGGATAACAAATAAATATCTTATTTGAATAGCGCCAACAGTAGCATCGTCTCCCTAATTAGCAAATCGTGTTATGCTCCCTAACTTTTATGTCAATTAGATTCAGAATTAATAAACTTTACACGTATACAATACTATTATCAAACATGAATATATGTTTTCACATCCTCAATTATTTTATTAGATAACAATATCTTTCCACATATACAACATC
The DNA here is from genome assembly GCA_024322285.1 of Musa beccarii. Lineage (NCBI taxonomy): Eukaryota > Viridiplantae > Streptophyta > Magnoliopsida > Zingiberales > Musaceae > Musa > Musa beccarii. The sequence continues at coordinate 27,915,165 of CM044394.1, forward strand.
AAATATATAAATACTATTTTATTAATATATATAATTATAAATGTTTATTCATCAAATATAAATCAAAAATAGTGAGGAGCCTTATTGAGAAATATAATATTATCTACTCAAAAATAAAATCTAATTGGATGTATCTAATGATAGAAAAAGGTTTACTTTCTAATAAATTCGATGTAGTGATATTGAGAGATTACTTAAAAATTAAAAATAAAATAAAAATTTTTAATAGTACTTAGTAGAAACCTCTATAAGTTCAATTGTAAAACAAATGTATGTCTGCTCAATAGTCAATTATCCTACTAGTGTATATCAAATACCGAAATAGTACTCTCCTAAAAATGGATAGAAAGATTTTATCTTGATGGATGAATTTATGTTCTCCCAATAGTGATAAAAATAAATTTATATTACACTCCCAATAGCAGATGGAGTATTATCGCTCACCACCAAAATGGAGAGATATTTCTCAAAATAGCGATGGCGTAATCGTCTAGCCTCTATATCTAATGGCATAGTAATCTTCAAAGGCAATCGCCTAACTACTCTCGATAGAGAAACAAAATCATCTCATACTAGTCATATTTATATCAGGATAAAATAATATATTGATGCTAGTTATAGGTGTCATGCAAGCTAATCACATGAGTGATGTCACATGTGATATCTTTGCATAGTCTTTTCTTACTTATTATTACTATTTTATTACTTTATGCTGCTTATTCATATATTTTGATATCCTTGAATCTATGTAATGAAAATTGAATTATAATAATATCATGATAATGAGACCAATTCGCTTGTAAACACAGTCCTTAAATATTCTCGGTTATAAATTACTCGAGAGGGATATCGAGATAGCCGGACAGACCGATGTGTTGAAGATTGAGCCTTCAGGCGGTTCCATCGCCCACTTGGTGGTGCCACCGCTTGACATGACACTTAGGGCATTGTTTGGGCCTTTCATTCGGCCCAACACAATCCTAATTCTGGCCCAATTGGCCCCTAATTGGATTGGCCCAATTACAACCCAATTCGACTATTCCTATTTTGATCTAGACAATTATTATTACAACACGAATCAAAATAACGCCTGGTATGTCATTGTCCCATCGATGCTTTATCCGTTTCTTTGGTGCATCGCCCTCTCTTGCGACGTGTTGCACAATCGGATGTTGACTTCCGTAACCTCAATATCCTTGGCATAACTCCGCTTTTCATGGCCCGATGCCCGATTTCTTTGTCCGAAACCTTATATCGATTGTCAACCGGACCTCCGACTCAATGTCTAATCTCCTGATGTGATTTTTTTCGGCTCAATGTCGATTCTTCCTATGTCAATTGTCTAATCCTGATCAATAGTAGACCTACATGACTTAAAACGTAGTTAGATTACCAAAACATAATCAATTAGTTTCATCATCAAAATCTGAGATTCAACACAGATCCTGATGTAAGTGATTAGGCCTACTAGCTTGAGCCTGATCATATTAGGTTGAGGTTCATTATCATCTGGTGTGCTTGTGCATGTGATTGCTATACACTTACTAGATAAGTATATATATATATTTATATGCGATGTAAATACATATTAAATATATATATATGTGACACGACATATTATGAGACTAAATCTGAATCCTCTCCTATGATAATATTAAGTTGGTAAGCATGAGGCAATTAAATTGATCCAAGTGGCCTTCCATCGTTATAGGTAGGAATCGATTCCTAACATAGGTTGAGTTGGTCAAGTCCATCGAGGCTCACCTATATTATGATTTGCTATTTTGCCTATGACATAGAGATGTTAATGGTGACATAAGGACATGATATACTTGGTCAAGTCCCCCGAGGGTATATCATTGAATCAGACTCATTTTGTAATGATGGTGATGATTTAACTGGACATCATGGATAGTCGAGTCCCTCAAGACCATGATGGTTCGGAGGCCGAACAAGACAGAAATCACAAAGAGTTTTGATTGGCAAGAGTTGCATACCTTTTGGGCTTATTGTGATTGGTCAAGTCCCTCAAGGTTATACTAAAATGCCAATTGGATCCCGATCCCTATTAGAAGTCTGCCGGAGACTTCCGTTTCATGTGCTAAGGGTATCGCATGACTTGCTAGAAAAATAGTGGGAGCATGTCAAGATAGAAGTCCATATCTTAATTGTTTATTTTTTTTTGTGAAATTTGTATGTTATTTATGTTAGAACCGAAATCGGTACTAAGAGAGGGGGTGAATTAGTCCGTACATAAAAACATCGATGATTCAAAAAATTTCATTTCGATTAAACCTATATCAGAAATATGTTTAACTTAAAAAAAGTGTAAAATGGATTATGCAACCTAATCAGTAAGCAATATAAAGAGGAAGCAACAAAGAAGAGATCACACCGGATTTATAGTGGTTCAATGGTCATGACCTACGTCTACTTCCCGATTCTTCTATTAGAACCCTTGCGGATTCTAAGCTTGAGGTTGATTTCTTTAGGGGATCGACCTCCTTGGAACTTTATAGGGGCTCCTTTCTCCAAGTTGTTACTCAAAGGTTGCTAAAAAGATTCATCTATTTATTATAAAAAGAGGGTGAATATATGGCTATTTATAGGGCTTCTAAACCCTAACTCCTAATTGGACTCCAACTCCTAATAGGACTCATACTCAAGACTCTTACTTCTAATCAACTCTTAATGCTTCTCTAAGAAGCAATCTCCAAACTAATCCTAACCTAACCAGCCTTTTCACCTCTTTAATAGGGGTCGGCTAGATAGGATTTACATGAATGTCCCCTTCAATGAAACTAAATTAGGACTCTCCTTGTTAGAGTCCTAACAGACTCGGACTCTCCTAGCTAGAGTCCTAACAGACCCGCCCTCTTCAAATCAACCTTGTTCTCAGGCTGACGCTTCATGAATTCTGGGAATTTGATCTTCAAGTCGTCATAGTTCTTCCAAGTGACATCTTCTGCCGGTAGGTTCACCCACTGTATTAACACTTTAGCAGTGGGTCGTCGTCGTCAAGTCATGATCTGTCGATCAATAATGGCACTCGGCTAGGTTTGGAGCTCTCCTTGGGCAGTCATATTTGGTAGGTGGCTTTAGGCTATCTCGTTTTGTCCCAACTTGAGCTTCAAACACGATATATGGAAGACTGGATGGATTTGAGAGCTGGCGAGTAAGTCCAATCTATATGCTATTGCTCCAACGCGCTCCAAAATTTGGTATGATCCATAGAATCGAGGTGAAAGCTTCATGGATGCTTTGGCCTGGATTAACTCTTTTCCTTGTAATGAGGGAAGCCCTTCGATGAAGTCCATTGATATATCAGTCCATATTGAGTCCAGGATGGGTAGAGCTTGCAGCTTTCCGGAACTTGCCACTGTCTCGCCTTTATGTCGTTGACATACATCACATTGTGCTACAAATTCAGCAATAATATTTTTCATCCCTACCCAATAAAATTTTTGCTTAATTCTCATATAGGTTGGAACCTGGAGTGCTCGACCATAGGTGTGGAATGCATCTCTTGAAGGATGGTCTTTATGCAAGTAGAATTTGATACAAGCACAATGCGTCCCTTATAGCGCAAGTCTTTTGAGTCCCAACCATAATGAGCCACAGAGCTTGGTGCTTCCTCCAATTTTTTTATAATCTTAATGATCTCCAAATCATCTTGCCATTCCCTCTTAATATCCTCAAGGAAGTCGTTGGTCGGAAGTGAAACGCCTAAAAATTCAACTTGCTCGGGTAGCCGCGAAAGCTCAACTACAATAACATTCTCTTTCCCCTTTTTGTAAGTTATTTCATAATCATATCCAAGAAGCTTTGTTACCCATTTTTGCTACTCGGGAAAAGATATCTTCTGCTCTAAGAAATATTTTAGGCTTTTATGGTCGATCTTGATTTGAAAGCATCATCTGATCAAGTATGGTCTCTATTTGGCCACCGTATATACAATCGCAAGCATCTCCTTATCATAAATAGTCATCTTGAGATGGGAAAAAGATAATGCCTTATTGGTATAAGCGAGGGGCGGCCATCTTGCATTAGTATAACACCAATTCGAACTCCGGAGGTACCAGCCTCAATAACAAAAGTCTTGCCGAAGTTGGGTAGCGCTAGTACGGGTGTTGTCGACATTATGACTTTAAGTTCATCGAAAGCGATGGTGGCTTTCTCTGACTATTGAAAATCATCTTTTTTTAGCAAGGAAGTAAGGGGTGCATTGATCTTTCTATAGTTTTTCATGAACTTACGGTAGTAGATTGTTAAACCGAGAAAGCTGTGTAGCAATTTTATGTTCCTTGGGGTCGGTCAGTTCTGCATTGCTTCAATTTTAGAGGGGTCTACCGCCACACCTTCCTCTGATATGATATGCCTAAGATATTCCACTTTCTGTTAAAGAAAGCTATACTTTGATTTTTTGATAAAAAGAACATGTTCTTACAAAATCGTCAAAACAAGTCGTAAGCGCTAAAAATGACTTTTGAGAGAAGGACTGTAAATAAGGATATCGTCGAAGAAAACCAGTACAAACTTACGAAGATAACTCTGGAAAATATCATTCATAAAGCTTTAGAAGTTGGAGGGAGCTTTGGTGAGACAAAAGGGCATTCCCAGAAATTCATAGTAGCCATTGTGCGTTCGAAAGGTGATTTTCGGTATGTCTTCGTCGCACACTCGTATTTAATGATACTCGGATCAAAGGTCCAGCTTTGTGAAGACTCGTGATTCCTTTAATTCATCAAGCAGTTCATCTACTACTGGAATAGGGTACTTGTCCTTGACAGCTATGCTATTGAGAGCTCGGTAATCAATGCACATTCGCCATGTTCCGTCCCTCTTTCATACGAGGAGCATCGATGAAGAGTAGGGGATGCAACTTGGCCGAATAACTCCTATTTCAAGCATCTCTTTTACAATCCTTTCTATTTCATCCTTCTGGAGATGTGAATATTAATATGGTTGAGTATTTGCTGGAGGTTTGCCCCGAAGAATCAGTATACGATGATCATGCCAGCGAATAGGAGGTAGGCTGCGCGGTTCATCAAATATATCTGAAAATTCAGTAAACAAGGGAAGTAGGTTTGAGTCTTCAAATTCAGTTGGCTTTCTCTTAGATTGCTACTCAAGTTATACCAAAAAGCTGCTGCATGCTTTATGTAAAACTTTCTCCATTCGTTGTGTGTAAATCATCATTAAGTCACCCATATGTTTCCCACACAGTATCACTTGTTTCCTCTTACTATAAAATTTCATAATTAGTTTCAAAAAATTTCAAGAAACAACACCCAATATCATCAGCCATTCAATGTTGAGCATGGCCTCGTAATCATCAAGAGGGAGGAAGAAATATGCAATTATCTCTTAGTCCTACAACAATAGTTTCACCCACGGGCACCTATAATCACACTTCAAAATTTGTCCGTCGACGACCTTAATATCAAACCCACAATAATTCTCGATAGGTAACTCCATCCAGACAGCAACCTTACTGTTCATAAAATTATTAGTGCTCCCAGTGTCAATAAGAATGGTGATCGGTTGTTGCTTTAGAAGTCCTCCCACTTTTATCGTTTGCGGGTTCGCATAACCGGTAAGGGCATGCATCGTAATATCAACCAACTACTGTTCTTCATCCACGACCTCTTCCTCATGCTCTTGGACCTCCTACTCCATGTCTTCAAGAGGTTCAATCAGTAGGAGGCAGCCTCTTTTGCAACGATAATCACGATTCCATGGCTCATCGTAATGCTAACAAAGACCCTTTGCTGATCGGTCATGTAGTTCTTCTTTTATCAATTTTTTTAGCAGCGAAGGATGGCTGGGAGTAGAAGGAGGTTTATATGCCATGGGCCTCGGAGAGGTTCTCATCCTTCGAGCATCCTGGTTGAGCTGTTCTTATATTCGGGTGAAAGAAATCGTAGCCATCATGGTACGGGGCTACCATGCCTTCACCTCCCCTTTTATCTCTGGCTTGAGTCCTTTGATGAATGTTCCTAATAATTGATGGTTAGTCCAATCATGAGCAAGGTAGGATAGCTTCTTAAACCTAGTTTGGTACTCTTGAATCATAGAGGTTTATCAAATCTTTACGAGTTGGTCGTCGATATTTTCATACTCCGTAGGTCTGAAACAGTTTAGCAATGAGTTCTTAAATTGATTCCACGTCAGAGCCCCATGATTGTATTCTAACCAATTGTACCATTGAATAGTATCTCCTTCAAGGTGGATGATAACAATTTCCACCATAGCATCATCCAACGTTTAGTAGTAGCAAAAGTAATGTTCGACGCACGAAATCCACCCCGTCAGGTCTCCTTCTTCCCATTGTGGGAAGTCCGCCCTCATGCATGGTTAAAGCTTGTTCGAGGGCTGTCCCTCCCTCTCTAGAGGCCTCTCTGAACTCTCTCCTCACTGAAATTTGGTTGGACTTGGTAGTTGTCCAGTTCTTAATTCTGCAAACAAAGTGCGCAATTAGTCCTCCAAGTGCGATTCATGCCACGATTCAATTTGAGATTCCAATACTTCAAATTTAGCATCAATTGGATCGTAAGAAGCATAGCTAGCATATGCTTGTAGATCAGTGATGTCCTTGTCTTTTTTCTATTGATGGGTTAATGACATGGGGGAGTGGAAGGTTTGGATAATAGATCGGTGATAGAAGGGTTCGGCTGTAATTGTTTACTATTTTGGGCTAAATTTTTGATGCTGTTAGGGTTATAAAAATAGGTTATGACAGCTACATCTTAAGGCTAGAGGGATACCCTAAAGATGTCTTGGTTGGTGATAGCAAGGTGTGCTAGTCATATGTGTCCTGTAAGTCAATCACATGAGTGATGGCACTTGTGACTTGACATGCACTCTTTCTTTTGCTTCTTATTATTAGGTATTTTATCACTTTATTTTGCGTGTTGTATATATTGTGATGTCCTTGAATCTGTTCAATGGGAATCAGATTGTGATAAGTGTTAGGATTTAGAGCGGCAATAAAAGGGGAGGGGGGGGTGGGTGAGTTAGTGCAATGGTTAAAAACATTGATTTATGCGATTTCGAAAAAACTTCGTTTGAGAAGAATCATGTTTTGATGAAAACCAACTTCGATTGCATTTTAACTTAAAGAGATTCGTAAGTGAAAGAGAATGATTTGAGTGATTGCAATAAGGAAAAGGATTTGTAGAAATGTAAATTGCAAGAAAAGAAACGCAAATCGATTTTATAGTGGTTCGGTCATTCGACCTATGTCCACTCACGATTCCTCTTCTCTTGAGGCCATCGGCTTTTCAACTAGTTGTCTTCCTTCCAACGGGTGAAGACTAACTCCCTTACAGCTCTCGCCTTTTGACGGGCTTAGGAGGTAACCCTTACAAGACCTCTCAACCCTCTCTAAGGCTAGATCATACTTTAGAATTAGAGGGAGGAATTTGACACTATTACAGTAGCGTTTTCCTTTTTCTTTCTTAGTTCTAGTGTTTATTTCAACTATGGATGAGAGGGGTATTTATAGGCCTCAAGGTGATTCAAATTTGGAGCCAAAATTTGAATCATCTCGGATTTTCAAGTGTTGGCGGTACCACTGCTTGACACACTGACATGGTCAATATACTAGGTGGTACCACCGCCTAACCAGTAGTGCCACCGCCTAGGCACTTTGCCCCAGGGCGGTACCACCGCCTAGACCACCTGGGAGACTGAACCCAGGCAGTGCCATCGCCCCAGTCTGGCGGTGCCATCGCTAGACAAGGTTTTGCAACCTTATTTGGGCCTTGAGTCCGGGCCAAACTTGTCCGGGTACGGGTCCAATTGCATTTTAACTTAAAGAGATTCGTAAGTGAAAGAGAATGATTTGAGTGATTGCAATAAGGAAAAGGATTTATAGAAATGTAAATTGCAAGAAAAGAAACGCAAATCGATTTTATAGTGGTTCGGTCATTCGACCTATGTCCACTCACGATTCCTCTTCTCTTGAGGCCATCGGCTTTTCAACTAGTTGTCTTCCTTCCAACGGGTGAAGACTAACTCCCTTACAGCTCTCGCCTTTTGACGGGCTTAGGAGGTAACCCTTACAAGACCTCTCAACCCTCTCTAAGGCTAGATCATACTTTAGAATTAGAGGGAGGAATTTGACACTATTACAGTAGCGTTTTCCTTTTTCTTTCTTAGTTCTAGTGTTTATTTCAACTATGGATGAGAGGGGTATTTATAGGCCTCAAGGTGATTCAAATTTGGAGCCAAAATTTGAATCATCTCGGATTTTCAAGTGTTGGCGGTACCACTGCTTGACACACTGACATGGTCAATATACTAGGTGGTACCACCGCCTAACCAGTAGTGCCACCGCCTAGGCACTTTGCCCCAGGGCGGTACCACCGCCTAGACCACCTGGGAGATTCATTGCCATCGCCTTCTGGCGGTGCCATCGCTAGACAAGGTTTTGCAACCTTATTTGGGCCTTGAGTCCGGGCCAAACTTGTCCGGGTACGGGTCCAATTGGCCCCTAATTGGGTTGGCTCAATTATAACTAAATTAATCCTTAATCCTACTTTGATCTAGATAATTTTTACAATGCTTAATCGAAATGCCACCCAGCACGCCATTGGCACATCGACGCTTCATTCATTTCTTCGGTGCATCATCATTTTTTACGGCCTGTTGTCCAATCAGTAGTTGACGCCTGCAACCTTGATCTTCTTGGCACAACTCCACTCTTCTTGGCCTGATGCCCGATTTCTTTGTTTGAAGCCTTCTGCCGATCAATGACCGGACCTCTAGCCCGATGTCCAATCTTCTAACGTATTTTCCTCCGGTGCAACGTTGATTCTTCCTACATCAATTGTCTAAGCCTGATTGAGAGTAGACCTACGTGACTTAAAACGTAATTAGATAAACAAACACGATCAATTAGTTTCATCATCAAAATCTGAGATTCAACAATCTCCCCTTTTTTATGATGACAACTAATTGATGGTTGATGGAGTTAACCTAAACTCCTCGAAGTTTAACCAAACTCCCCCTATCAATAGCCATATCGAAATAAGGTAAACTTGACTTCAAAAGAAATAATAACCTTTGAATTCAAGTGAAACAATTTTGATCATATATAACATATTGTATCAAGATTTCATACGTTGTGCATCATAATTTCAAATCATCGAAGTACAATATGCACAATCACAACAAATCAACATCACTTTAGGTATAACATACATGATACCAAAATATTAAGATTTTCAATCATTCATCATTACTTACTTCTCCCTCTTTGTCATCAACAAAAAAGAGGTGAATTAAAAAAAAAGTCATTATAAGATATCATAATGCATATCATTTATCAAACGTATTAAAAACATATGACACATAAGACTAATGTTTGCTTAGAAATCAAGTTGAATATAATGCAAAATATGTCATTCGAGATGGATAAATCCGAAAAATGATTTGATTCATACATGTCTATGAAATTCGAAAAATGATCAAGAAGGATTCATATATGAAAGAGGTTCAAGATATAATTTTGAAAATTCAAACATAAAATTGTAAATTGGAAATATAGATCATTGAAGTCATTCATCAAACATTTAGTCATTCGTCAAATATACTAATAAGAGCTCATGTAAAAAAATTAGTGAGAGAAAGATCATGATAAAGTTCATGAAAAAGTTCAACTTGGCATTTATGAAGTGCAGCACATCAACATCAAAAGTTTCATGGAGAGAGATTCAACTTGGCATTCTCATGAGGTGGAGGGAAAAAAACAATCAAGTGATAAAAGATCAAGAGTTAAGAATAAAGTTTGAAGAGAGTATAATAAACTCTTGAGAGCTTAATCATTATGCAAAAATTTTATGACATTAAGCTTCAAATTATATGAAAATCATAAAATTTATTTAATAATTCTAATAGAGATAGAAGGAGTATAAAACCAATTTTAATACATCATCAAAAGGCATGATCTTCATCAATCGAAGGAGGAGAATCAAAATGTTACGATTGAAGGATAAAAATGAGAGTTTCATTCAAAATATAATATCGAAAAGATGTCATCCAAAATCCGAAAATAATATCAAGTTGAGATTATGTAAACCGAGGTTGAAAATTTTTGAAAAAGGAACATACAACATCTTCATGCATTAGGACAATTTAGCATGCCTAATTCTCTTCTAATGAAGTCAAATTATTCTTCATTTAGGGGTTTTGTGAAGATATCCGCTAATTGGTATTTTGTATCAATAAATTCTAGAATGACATCATTATTATTGACATGATCTTGTATAAAGTGATGTCTAATGTCAATATGTTTAGTTCTAGAGTGTTGAATAGGATTTTTAGTTAAATAAATAGTACTTGTGCTATCATATTTTATAAGAATATTCTTTAAATAAATTTCATAATCTTCTAATGTATTTTTCATCCAAATAACTTGTGCACAATATGCACTTGCGGCTATGTATTCGGCTTCGGCCGTAGATAGAGCAACTGAGTTTTGTTTCTTGGAAGACCAAGAAACAAGTACATGTCCTAAAAATTGACATGTTTTGGATATGCTTTTTCTATCTATTATACATTCGCCAAAATCGACATCCGCATAAGCTATTAAATTAAAGTTATTAGATTTTGGATACCATAATCCTAGATTATAAATTCCTTTAAGATATCTAAGGATTCTTTTAACGATTTTAAGATGAGACAACTTAGGATTAGCTTGAAATCTAGTACAAAGTCCTACACTAAACATGATATCCGGTCTAGTTGTGGTGAGGTAAAGTAAACTACCTATCATTCTGATAGGACCCTAGCAGGGTTAGGTCCTACTCAACCATGTAGCAGCTAATAAAAACCCTGTGAGAATGTAATAAACCCCACCTAGCCGCCTCTATCCTATAAAGAAGAGAGGCTAGGGTTTATATTTGGGTCTTTGGGCTTCTTAGCTGCCGCCCCCCTTGTTACTGGGCCGGCCCGCTAAGGTTGAGGGTAAATTAGGTAGTTCACTTAGGAAGCAGCCCCTAGGGCTAGGGTTTGGAGCTCTATATAAGCTTGTAGCCTCTACCTCTTTGGAATAAGAAAGATCAATCTATAATTGCAGCCACCAGGCTACTTGGAGGGTGGAACCCCTATAGCGTTCCAAGGGTTGATCCCCCTCAAAGATCAATCTCCATAGAATTCCTCTGGGGTTCTATCATCTGGTATCAGAGCAGCGATCTTGCTGCTTTTGCTGCCATCCCTACCGCCCACCATTAGCCAAGCAATTCTCACAATTGCTCTTGACGTTGTCGTCTCCACCATCATCTCTTGACATAGATCAAATCAATCTACAGTCGCCACCTCTAATTGCTTCAGAGATCTGGTATTTTTCTACCACCAATACCTTTTGCTGCTGCAATTTTTCATCTAAAATATCAAAAAGAAGTTTTTCTATCAATCCCTTGCTGCGAATTCCTTGCGTCGCAAAAGTTACCATTGCGAACGTAGGATTGCTGTAGAAAATTTCAGTCGTGTGTTGCTGCCTTTAACCGATCTAATTGTTATCATTTTTGAACGAAATTTTTTGTGCACCTCATTGATCATCTTGGCTCCCATCCATGATTGATCTATTGTGGAATTCATCACAAAAACAAATTCGTGTGTTGCTGCAATCTCTCGTCACAAAGTGCTGAAATTTTTTGATGAGAATTCTGCTATCGCAACTTGCACCGATTTCTTTACTGCTTTGCTGCCGAAATTTCTTGATCCAATTTGTTATCCTTGTTGCTATCTAAACTAAGATTCTACCATCAAACCCCCTCCTCAAACCCCTGAGTTTTCGCTAGAAATTTCATTGAGAAACCGCTATTTCTTCGATGACAATTCTGCTCTTACGAGACAGCGCATATAGGCAGCAATTTCTACTGATTTTTGTCAAATCTTTGCTGCGAGCTACCACAGATCTAAAACCCTCTTCCCTAACCTTCATCCACTACCATCTCAGCCCAAAACTCTATCAAATCACAGCCCCAAATAGCACCCAAAATAGCCACAAAATAAGCCTAAACCGCAGCCTACATTCACTAATCCACCAACCCTTTCAACCACCACTTCTCTCAACCAATACATGCCTTTAACTCGACAGCAAAAAAAAGATCTTAATATTACAGATTTGGAGACATATGCTATGGCATCCGAGGAGGCAATTGATGCTAAATTCGAAGCCTTCGAGACACGAATGGAGGAGAAGATTCGGACTCTCTTTGCCGAACTTAGTTTGGGTCGACCACCGAGCCCAAAGAAATCATATCAAGGGGAGAGCTCTAATCAAAGAGATGACCTCCAAGAGAGGGGAGGCTCTATGACCGATCCCCACTATCCACACATGAGGGTAGACTTCCCTAGATGGGAAGAAGGAGACCCGATTGGTTGGATCTCACACGCAGAGCGATATTTTCGGTACCACAAAACCGCAGATGCATCTATGGTAGAAATTGCAGCTATACATCTTGAAGGAGATGCTATACAATGGTTTGATTGGTTTGAACATACTCATGGAGTCCTCTCATGGCGACAATTCAAAGAAGGACTGCTGATCCGTTTCGGACCAACCGATTACGAGAACATCGACGGACAACTAGCAAAGATCCGACAAACCTCCACCATCCAGGAGTATCAAACCAGGTTTGAAAGGTTATCTAATCAAACTCATGATTGGTCTGAAAAATAGTTATTGGGGATATTTATTGAGGGCTTGAAGCCGGAGATCCAGGGAGAAGTTAAAGCGCGACAACCGTACACGCTTATGGCAGCCATCTCTTTCGCACGACTTCAAGAGGAGCGATTGAACTATGAAGCTCGGAGGACTAGGGTCGCTACCCAACCAGCAATATTGAAGCCCTCAGCCCCCCCTACTATCAGTCAAGATCCTACACCAAAAAGGTTGACAAGAGAAGAGCTTTGAGACCGATCTGCCAAGGGGTTATGTTGGCATTGTGACGAGCCGTGGAGCCGCGAGCATCGCTGTAAAAAGGAGAGACTTCTTGTGATTGAACCAGTGGAAGAAGCGATTAGTGAACAGCTAGAAGAGAGTCTTGAACATGAGGATGAAGATATGGAAGAAGAGCCACAATCGGTCGATTTTATGGTACATGCGCTAGCCGGCTACTCAAATCCGCAAACGATGAAAGTTGGAGGCCTGCTCAAACAACAACCGATCACCGTTCTCATCGATACAGGCAGCACTAATAACTTTCTAAACAATAAGGTTGCTGCTCGAATGGCGCTCCACATCGAAGGTTGTAGCAAGTTCGACGTAAAGGTCACCGACGGCCGAATCCTAAAATGCGACCAAAGATGCCCGCAGGTGAAACTATTACTACAGGACCAAGAAATTGTTGCTGACTTCTTCCTCCTACCAATTGATGATTATGAGGCTATGCTAGGCATCGAATGGCTGACGACACTAGGTGATGTCTCTTGGAACTTTTCCAAATTGATTATGAAATTCTATTGCAAAGGTAAACAGGTCACCCTACGCGGGAAGCGCGGAAACAACGTAACCACCATTTCAACTCAACGAATGGAGAAAGTTTTACACAAGATAAATGGTGGCTTTCTTATGCATCTCCAGCAGCAACCAGAGGGGGAGAAAATAGAAATTAAAAATCAAAAGATCACCCAACTGCTTGTTGAATTTGATGATGTTTTTGTTGAACCGCGCGGTCTTCCTCTTACTCGGCAACATGACCACCGGATTCCAATCCTTCCGGGCAAACCACCAGCAAACACTCGGCCTTACCGCTATCCTCATGTCCAGAAGGATGAAATTGAGAAAATCGTGAAGGAAATGCTCGAAACAGGGGTGATTCGACCAAGCTGCAGCCCCTACTCCTCACCGGTGCTACTTGTGCACAAGAAAGACTGAACTTGGCGGATGTGCGTCGACTACCGAGCTCTAAATGACATCACCGTCAAGGATAAGTACCCCATACCAGTGGTGGATGAACTTCTTGATGAATTAAAAGGAGCTCGAGTCTTCACGAAGTTGGACCTTCGATCCGGTTATCATCAAATTCGGGTATGTGAAGGCGACATCCCAAAAACTGCTTTCCGCACTCACAACGGGCATTATGAATTCTTAGTAATGCCCTTTGGACTCAGTAATGCTCCTTCAACCTTCCAAAGTCTCATGAACGATATTTTTTGGAGCTTTCTTCGCAAATTTGTGCTGGTATTTTTTGATGATATTCTCATTTACAGCCCTTCTCTTGAGACTCACTTTCAAGACTTTATAATTATTCGACGATCCTTCAAGAGAATACTCTTTTTGTTAAGCTATCAAAATGCAGCTTTCTCCAGCAAAAAGTAGAGTACCTTGGGCATATAATATCAGAAGAAGGAGTGGCCATAGACCCAACAAAAATTGAAGCAATGCAAGGCTGGCCGAAACCTACAAATGTGAAATTGCTGCGTGGGTTCCTTGGACTAACGGGCTACTACCGAAAATTCGTGAAGGACTATGGGAAGAATAGTGCCCCCCTCACTTCTCTACTGAAAAAAGATGCCTTCCTATGGTCGAACAAAGCCTCCACTGCCTTCGATAGACTTAAGGCAGCCATGATGACAATACCGGTGCTAGCACTACCAGATTTCAGCCGACCCTTCATCATTGAGGCCGATGCATCTGGAGTTGGAATTGGAGCTGTTCTCATGCAAGATGGTCGACCACTCGCATACACTAGCAAGGCATTGTCTCCCACTCATCAAAAAATGTCTATCTATGATAAAGAGATGCTCGCCATTGTGCACGAGAACAAAGTGGAGACCCTACGATTGGCCGACGATTTGATTAAAACCGACCATAGAAGCCTTAAGTACTTTTTGGAGCAGAAGATATCATCCCGGAGCAGCAAAAATGGGTAACCAAACTTCTAGGATTTGATTATGAAATTATTTACAAAAGGGGAAAGAAAACGTTGTTGCAGATGCACTCTCACGGCTCCTCAAAGAAGCTGAATTTTCAGCTATCTCTCTTCCTACCACCGGCTTCCTCGAGGGCATTAGGGAGGAATGGAAGAAGGATCCAGAAACCAACAACATCATCAAAAAATTGGAGGAGGATCCAAGTGCAATAGCTCACTATACTTGGGATTCGAGGGATCTACGCTATAAAGGTCGTATTGTGCTTATACCAAACTCCCCTTGCATTAAAGTCATTCTGCATGAAATGCACTCCACACCTTCAATGAGGCACTTGGATTTCTAAGAACCTATAAAAGAGTGAAGCAAAACTTTTATTGGAAAGGGATGAAAAAATTATTTCTGAATACGTAGCACAATGTGATGTCTGTCAACAGCAAAAAGGTGAAACATTGGCGAGTCTAGGGAAACTACAACCACTACCCATACTAGACTCGGTGTGGACTGACATCTCCATGGACTTCATCGAAGGGCTGCCACTTTCCAAAGGTAAAAGCACAATCCTTGTAGTGGTTGATCGACTTACGAAATATGCTCATTTTTGTGCTGTGCGCAATCCCTACACTACTGTTAGTATTGCTCAGATTTTCATAGAAAATATTGTTAAACTGCATGGGATGCCAAGGTCCATTGTAAGTGATCGTGACAAGATCTTCACTAGTAAAATTTGGACCGAGTTATTTCAGTTACAGGGCACCAAACTCAAGATAAGCACTGCATACCATCCACAAACTGACGGCCAAACAGAAGTGGTGAACAGATGTTTAGAGACATACCTTCGGTGTTTCACTAGTGATCGACCAAAGGAGTGGACAAAATGGCTCCCCTGGGCCGAATGGTGGTACAATACTACATATCATTCATCTACAAAATGTACCCCATATGAAGCATTATATGGTCGACCGGCTCCTGTGATTCCAAAGTATGTAATTGGCTCGGCTAAGGTAGATTAGGTCGATCAAGATTTAATTGACAGGGACAAACTCCTATAGCTGCTAAAGGATAATCTCTCTACTGCTCAAGCTAGAATAAAGCAGCAAGCTGACACACGAAGAAGTGAAAGAGAATTTTTAGTAGGAGATTGGGTTTATCTTCGTCTACAACCATACAAGCAACTATCCATCAACACACAAGCCTCCATGAAGCTATCTCCATGTTTTTATGGGCCCTATCAGATCATAGAGCGTATTGGAGCTGTGGCGTACAGACTTAAATTACCCGAAGATGCCAAAATTCACCCTGTCTTCCACGTGTCATGCTTGAAGCCCAAGTTGGGAGAACACGAGACACCCCAGATCTAACTGCCCAACACCACTGATGATGGAAATATTCAAGCCCAACCACAAGCCATCCTCGACCACAAAGTTGTGATACGTCGTCGACGTCCCTCTACTGAAGTACTAGTACATTGGACTAATTTACCACTCGAAGATACCACATGGGAATCATATGAGGAGCTGAAGTCCTGGTTCCCTGAGTTCATGGAACCCCAGCCTTGAGGACAAGGCTGATTTGGAGAGGGCGGGCTTGATAGGACCCTAGTAGGGTTAGGTCCTACTCAACCATGTAGCAGCTAATAAAAACCCTGTGAGAATGTAATAAACCCCACCTAGCCGCCTCTATCCTATAAAGAAGAGAGGCTAGGGTTTATATTTGGGTCTTTGGGCTTCTTAGCCGCCCCCTTGTTCTTCGGGTGGCCCGCTAAGGTTGAGGGTAAATTGGGTAGTTCACTTAGGAAGCAGCCCCTAGGGCTAGGGTTTGGAGCTCTATATAAGCTTGTAGTATCCACCTCTTTGGAATAAGAAAGATCAATCTACAATTGCAGCCACCAGGCTACTTGGAGGGTGGAACCCCTATAGCGTCGTTCCAAGGGTTGATCCCCCTCAAAGATCAATCTCCATAGAATTCCTCTGGGGTTCTATCACATTCCCCTATATGTTTTTTGATCAAAACTTTCTCCACTTTCATCCATGTCAAACTTAGTGGAGGTACTCATGGGAGTATTGATAGCCTTTGAACTATCCATATTAAATCATTTTAGCAATTCTAAAGTATATTTTGTTTGACTAAGAAATATACCATCATTAAGTTATTTAATATGTAATCCTAAAAAGAAGGTTAGTTCATCCATTAGACTCATTTCAAATTCTAAGCTCGTACACTTGGCAAATAATTCACATAGTGATTCATTAGTAGAACCAAAGATAATGTCATCAACATAAATTTGAATAATGAGAAAATTATATTCAAAATATTTAACAAACAATGTAGTATCAACCTTGCCTTTAGTAAAATTATTTAAAATTAGAAATGAACTAAGTCTCTCATACCAAGCCCTTGGGGCTTGTTTTAATCCATAGAGAGCCTTAGTCAATTTAAACACATGATTAAGAAAAAGAGAGTTTTCGAAACTAGGTGGTTGTTCAACAAATACTTCTTTGGAAATAAAATCATTCAAGAAAGCACTTTTGACATCCATTTAAAATAATTTAAAATTATTACTACTAGCATAGGCAAGGAGCATCCTAATGGCTTCTAATTTTGCCACAGGAGCGAAGGTTTCTTCATAGTCGATACCTTTTTCTTAGTTGAAACCTTTGGTCACTAATCTAGTCTTGTTTCGAACCACGATATCAAATTCATCTTGCTTACTTCTAAAGACCCATTTAGTACCTATAACTAAATAGTCACTTATTTTAGGAATAAGCTTCCACACCTCATTTCTCTGAAATTGGTTCAATTCCTCTTACATTATGATAACCCAAGAATCATCTTTCAAGGCTTCGTCAATGCACTTAGATTCAATTTGAGAAAGGAAAACGGAGTTGGCACAAAAATTCTTAAAAGAGGAATGAGTTTGAACCCCTTTTGATGTATCTCCTATAATTAGCTCCTTTGGATGGGTATCTACATACTTCCATTTCTTAGATAAGGAAATTTAGGAAGAAGATGCATCTAATAAGTTGCTATTTTGAGGAGAGGGTTCATTCAAATTCAAACCATCAAAACCAAAATCATCATCAAAATTATTTTTCTTAAATTTAGAAACTTCATTAAAAACTACATGAATAGACTCTTCTATAATCAAGGTTCTTTTATTAAAAACACGAAAGGCTTTAGAAACGAAAGAGTAACTAAGAAAGATGCCTTCATCGGATTTAGCATCGAATTTTCCTATAGCATCCTTTTTATTCAAGATAAAGCATTTGCAATCGAAAACTTTAAAATAAGAAACATTTGATTTTTTGTTATTCCATAATTCATAAGGGGTTTTGGATAGAGATGGTTTTACTAGAACCCTATTCATGATATAGCAAGCCATATTAACGGCTTCGGCCCAAAAGTATTTGGGTAAGCTATGTTCATTTAACATGATTCTTGCTATTTCTTATAAATTTCTATTCTTTCTTTCTACTACTCCATTTTGTTGAGGGTTCCTTAGAGTAGAGAAGTTGTAGTTATATCCATTAGATTCATAAAAATTTTGGAAGTCATGGTTTTGGAATTCACCACCATGATTACTCAGAATCGATGAAATCATGAAACCCTTTTCGTTTTGAACAAGTTTACAAAATTTAAAAAATCATTTAAAACAATTACTTTTGTGAGCCAAGTAATAGATCCAAGTATTTCTACTATAGTCATCCACAATGACAAACACATATTTGCTACCTCCTAAACTCGTTATATCAATTGGTCCAAATAAATCTATATGGATCAATTGTAATGGTCTAGAGGTGCTTATTTGATTCTTTGGTTTGAAGCTAGTTTTTTTTGTTTTCCTAGTTGACAAGCATTACATACTTTGTCTTTAATGAACTTAACATTGGGAATACCTCTTACAAGTCCTTTAGATGTGATTTGAGAGATTAGTTTCATGCTTGCATGATGTAATCTCCTATGCTAAAGCCAAGCATCATCATTTAAAACTGAAAAATAGATTTCATTACTAAGATCATCAATATTTATGGTGTAGACATTATTTTATTTTAGTGCAATCATAGATGTATTGTTATGTGATTTTTCAATAATACAAGCATTAGATTCAAATTTCACAATATATCCCTTATCACATAATTGACTAATGCTCAAAAGATTATGCTTTAAACCATCTACTAATAACACATTATCAATTGAAAAACTTGATTTGTTACCTATAGTTCCCTTGCCAATGATTTTACCCTTGTTGTTGTCTCCGAAGGTAACATACCCTTCATCTAGCCTATTGAGCTTAGAGAATTGAGATGGATCTCCGGTCATGTGCCTTGAGCATCCACTATCAAGGTACCATCTCTTGCTCCTAGCTTATGTGGGTGAATGTATCTACAAAAGAGGATGGTTTTTAGGTACCCATTTGAGCTTGGGTGCCTAAAAAATTGATCTACTAACCTTGTCGTTGTTCATTGAGTTCCCTATTGTTCCTTTAGGAACCCATATTAACCTATGTGGGCTAAGTTTCTTATACGGATATTTGTAAGCAACATGTCCAGATTTGCAACAAAAATTACATTTCAAATGAGAAGATACATATAGTGTGGGTCCTTTAATAAAGGTGGTTGGACTATGGTGAGATCCACTCACAAATCCAATACCATTTCTATTTTTGACATGACCCTTGTTTGCAAGAATCATATCCAAGCCCTTGTTACCGACCTTAAACTTGTTTAGGGTCTCTTTAAGTAGCAAGTTCTTATTTTTTATTGCCTTTAAGTGTTTACACTTAGAGCATGGGGTTAAAGAGGGAGTTTTAAGACTATCAAGCTTATCTTGTAATAAAGCATGCTCCTTCTTTAATAAATTGAACCTTTTGCAAATAGCTCTACACTCATCAAATAATTCATGAAAAGTGATTGAAAGTTCATCAAAAGATAAATCTTCATTAAATAACTCACATACCTCATCTCCTAAAGCCATTAGCACAAATTTGGCCTCCACTTTGTTGCTTGCTTCTTCGTCTTCGGAGCCACTTGAATCGTCCCACGTCGCCTTTAGAGCTTTCTTCCTCTTTGGTTGCTTCTTCTTAGCTTAGGGGCATTCACTTTTGAAGTGCCGTGGCTTATTGCATTTGTAACATATGACTTGGTCCTTTTTTGGTTCAAGTTTGTTCTTAGTGTTACTTTTAAATTTATTCCTTCTTATAAATTTTTTGAATTTTCGAGTTAAGAGTGCAAGTTCATCATCAAAGTCCTCATCACTTGAAGATTCCTTCAAGTGGTCTTCTTGTGTTCTCAATGCTATATCCTTCCTATTTTTTGGAAGGGGGTTCTCTAACTCATTATGAGCATGTCATGTCATTTCGTAGGTTATTAAAGACCCAATGAGTTCTTCGAGAGAAAATATTTTAAGGTCCTTGGTCTCTTGAATGGCCGTAACTTTTGGATCCCAACTTTTTGGAAGGGATTTTAAAATTTTGGTTACAAGTTCAAAATTAGAAAAACCTTTACCAAGTGCTTTGAGTCCACTGACGACATCTGTGAAACGGGTGTACATGTCTCTGATGGACTCACTTGGTTTCATTCGAAACAATTCGTAAGATTGCACCAAGAGATTGATTTTGGACTCTTTCACTCGGCTAGTGCCTTCATGAGTGATTTCAAGAATACACCAAATATCAAAGGCTGATTCATAAATCGAAACACGATTAAACTCATTTTTATCAAGTGCACAAAATAAGACATTCATACCTTTACATTTAGAGCGAAAACCTTCTCCTCCAATTCATTCCATTCGTTCATCAGAAGAGAAGATTTTTGAAATCCATTTTCAACGATATTCTAAAATTCAAAATCCATGGAAATAAAAAAAATCTTTATGCGAGTCTTCCAATAAGTGTAATCTGACCCATTAAATATAGGCGGATGTATAATGGAATGACCCTCTTACATGCCGGTATAAGCTATCTCTCTTGGGTTTTAAACCAAATGAGAGTGACCAAGCTCTGATACCAATTGTTAGGATCTAGAGTGGTACTAAGAGGGGGGGGGGGTGAATCAGTGTAGTGGTTAAAAACATTGATTTGTGCAATTTCGGAAAACTTCATTCGAGAAGAATTACATTTCGATGAAAACCAACTTCGATTGCGTTTTAACTTAAAGAGATTCGTAAGTGAAAGAGAATGATTCGAGTGATTGTAATAAAGTAAAGGATTTACAAAAATGTAAATTGCAAGAAAAAAAAACACAAACCGATTTTATAGTGGTTCGGTCATCCGACCTACGTCCACTCCTGATTCCACTTCTCTTAAGGCCACCTGCTTTTCAACTAGTTGTCTTCCTTCTAATGGGTGAAGACTAACTCCCTTATAGCTCTCTCCTTTTGACGGCCTTAGGAGGTAACCCTTACAAGACCTTTCAACCCTTTCTAAGGCTAGATCACACTTTAGAATTAGAGGGAGAAATTTGACACTATTACAGTAGTGTTTTCCTTTTTTATTTTCAGTTTTAGTGTTTATTTCAACCATGGATGAGAGGGGTATTTATAGGCCTCAAGGTGATTCAAATTTGGAGCCCAAATTTAAATCATCCTGGATTTCCAAGTGCTAGCGGTACCACCGCCTGACACTAGCGGTACCACCGCTAGTACACTGGTTCTGTCAGTGTACTAGGCGATACCACCGCCCAGTCTGGCGGTACCACTGCCTGACACACTGACATGGTCAATGTATTGGGCGTACCACCGCTCAACCAGCGGTGCCACCGCCTAGGCACTCTGTCCCAAGATGGTACCACCGCCCAGACCACTTGGGAGACTGAACCCAAGCGGTACCACCGCCCCAGTTTGGAGGTGCCATCGCCAGACAGGGTTCAGCAACCTTGTTTGGGCCTTGAGTCCGACCCAAACTTATCCAGGTATGGGCCCAATTGGCTCCTAATTGGGTTAACCCAATTGTAACCCAATTAGTCCTTAATTATATTTTGATCTAGATAATTATTACAACACTTAATCAAAATGTCGCTCGGCACATCATTGGCACATCGGTGCTTCGTCCGTTTCTTTGGCTCATCGTCCTTTCTTACGGCCTATTGTCCAATCAGCAATTGATGCCTATAACCCTGATCTTCTTGGCGTAACTCTACTCTTCTTGGCCCAATGCCTGATTTCATTATCCGAAGCCTTCTGCCGATCAACGATCGGACCTCCAGCCTGACGTCTAATATCTTAGCATGTTTTCCTCTAACACAACGTCGATTCTTCCTACATCAATTGTCTAAGCCTAGTCGAGAGTAGACATACGTGACTTAAAACACAATTAGATAAACAAAACCTGATCAATTAGTTTTATCATTAAAATCCGAGATTCAATAATGAGATCACGATAATGAGACCGATTCACCTTTAAACACAGACCCTAAATAATCCCGATCATAGGTTATTCGAGAGAGACATCGAGATAACCGGATAGACTGGTGTGCTGTATACCCATCCATATGATGGAGGAAGCTAGTCTTATAGCTACTTGTGTGGAGACATTAAGGATACAATACAGGTGCTCATTGGAGAATGAGTTCACTGATTGATCCGCTTACGGAATACTTGATGGTTATTGATACCTTATGTCAGACAACAATTTCGTAGTCCCAATAATATATCTAGTCCTTAGACTTGGGACACCAAGGATGTCCTATATGAGTACTCTACTCTTTGATACCGAACTTATAGATTTGAAAGTTTCAGATCTAGTACAGCTAGTTATTGGGAGTGGAAGCCAACCTTATAAGGGCTATTGAGTGTCAATAGAGGATCATCCACTCTCATTATCATGAGAGAAATATCCCATGTATTCTTAATCAAATAAATCCTTGGCCAAGGTTATTCGGATTAAGAAAGAGTTCTCCGGGAGAATCCGATTAGAGCGAGACTCGAGGAGAGACCGTGTGGGCCTAACAAAACCATGCCCGGTATAGGATCTCTGAGATATTAGATGGATGAGGGACTATAGATACATGGTAACTAAGGACAGATAGGTCCAAAGGATTGGATTCCCCTGTATCATCTGTGGACTGCGGCGTAGTGGCCCAGTATGTCTGTAGTCGACGAGTCAAATGAATTATTATGGAGATAACAATTCACTAAGTCAGAAGAAGTTCTGACAGGTATGACTTACGACTAGCTCGATATTGGGCCTAGAGGGTCACACACATATGGTAGGTGTTGTGACGAGTAGAGATTCGAATATGAGATATTCGCTGGAGCCCTTATCTTATTGGATATCCAATAAGCCCATGTATTATTAGATCCCATGGATGAGATCCAATAAGAGCTAAATTATTGGGTAGAGACTCATTAATCTAAGAGGTTTTGGTAATTGGATAGAGATCCAATACCCAATAGGGCAGGATCCATTAGGGTTTATAGGGGACCTCTATAAATAGGAGGGAACCAAAGGCCCATAGGCTGGGGTTCTCTTGGTAGCCACCATCTATTCTCCTCTCCCAAGAGAGGAGTATCATTGCAGTCCCTGTCATGTGGATTATTGCTAGAGAGGAGGACATTTGAACTTCTTCATCCAGTCCTACAGATCTGTAGGGATTTAGGGATATACGATCTCCCTATGTACTTTCTTTTTATATACGCAGTTTGGATTTATAGATTTGTTTATGTCACACTGATCTTCGTACGATGATGGAATCTTTTATGAAAATCTAGGGTGTTTTGTTTTTATATTCTTCTATTGTGTATGTGATGTCACCCCCTAGATTTCCCAATAAGGTGGCTAGGGTCAGTTTGGTAGGTTACAGAGAAGAAAAAGGACAAAGGTGTAGCACCAAATTTTTCATCGAAAAAATTCCAACAATAAAGATGCAAATTTTTTCAGCAATTCTCAATAAAGATTCAAGTAAAACTCAAAGGGAATCTACTAGTAAGGGAGAGGTAATACTGTTAAAAATTTCATAGAAGGAAACGACAATAAGAGGTTTAGCAAAATTAAGGATCACAGAAAGGTACTACAGTAGATTTTTACGTCTAAAGTGTAGCAGTTTGGATGTAAAAAATCAGTGGTTTATATTGAGAATTTTTTAATGAAACTAAAGGAAAATCTACTGTTAGGAAGTGTTAAAGCTGTTGTAAAAATTTCAGAGATTTGGACAGAAAAATGCAGTAGCAAGATGTTAGGACTCTAGCTATGAGAGTCCTAATTTAGTTTCATTGATAAGGGCATTCATGTAAATCCTATCTAGCCGACCCTTATTAAAGAGGTGAAGAGGCCGACTAGGTTAGGGTTAGGTTACTTCTTAGGAAAGGAGTCCTATTAGAGAAAGAATCCTATTAGAAGTAGGAGTTCTATTAGGAAAAGAATCCTATTAGAAGTAGGAGTCCTATTAGGAAAAGAGTCCTATTAGAAGTAGGAGTCATATTAGGAAAAGAGTCCTATTAGATGAGGAGTCCTATTAGGAAAAGAGTCCTATTAGAAGTAGAAGTCCTATTAGGGAAAGAGTCCTATTAGAAGTAAAAGTCCTATTAGGGAAAAAGTCCTATTAGAATTAGGAATCCTACTAGAGGAGTCCTAATTAGAAGTTGGTTAGAAGTAGGAGTCTTGAGTAAGAGTCCTATTAGGAGTTGGGGCTTAGAAGCCCTATAAATAACCATATATTCATCCTCTTTTAATCAAGGAATAGATCAATATTTTGCAGCCTTTGTGCAGCAACTTGGAGGAAGGAACCCCTATAGAGTTCCAAGGAGGCCGATCCCCTATAGAGATCAACCCCAAGCTTAGAATCCACGGAGGGTTCTACCACTTGGTATCAGAGCAGCGTTCTTGGCATCTCGCTGCCCTTCCACAGCCATCCACCAGCCCTCCACAACCGCGCAAAGCAATTCCCACAATTGCTTAGAAGATCATCACTAAATTCCGCCGTCATCTCCCCCACCGTAGATCATCCTTTGATCTTCCCATAAATTGCAACAGGTTCTGGTTATCTACCCTACTGCTGCTGCAATTTAGTTATCCTTATTCAAAAAATCTAAAAAAAATTCGTTCCTATAATTGCTGCATAAACTTTTCGTCGCAAAGTTTTCATCTCTATAACAAAAGTCGCACTACAGAATTTCAGCCGTATAGCACTACCTTTTTTATCTTGCTACTGCATTTTTTCTATCCAAATCTCTATAGAATTTTTATGGCGGCTTTGACACTTCCTAACAGTGGTTTTCCCTTTGGTTTTGTCAAAAAATTCTCAATAAAAATCACTTATCTTTTACGTCCAATCTGCTACACTTTAGACATAAAAATCTGCTATAATACCTCTCCGTGATTCTCAATTTTGCCAAACCTCTTGCTGTCGTTTCTTCCTACGAATTTTTTTACAGTATTACCTCTTCCTTATCAGTAGATCCCCTTTGAGTTTTACTTGAATCTCTTTTGAAAATTTCTAAAAAAAATTACATCTTTACTGCTGGAATTTTTTCGGCGAAAAATCTGGTATTGCACCTTTGTCCTTTTTTCTTCTCCGTAACCTACCAAATCCTAGCCACCTTGCTGCCACAAACCAAGACGTCTTTAGGGCATCCCTCTAGCCTCAAGATGCAGCCATCATAACCTAGTTTCATAACCCTAACAGCATCAAAAACCACAGCCCAAAATAGTAAACCATTACAGCTGAACCCTTCAATCACCGATCTATTGTCCGAATCTTCCACCACCCCATGCCATTAACCCGTCAACAAAAAAAAGATAAGAGCATCTCTGATCTACAGACATATGCTATGGCTTCCCAAGATCTAATTGATGCCAAATTTGAAGCATGGGAATCTCGGATTGAATTAAGGCTTGAATCGCACTTGGAAGACAAATTACGCGCTTTGTTTGCAGAATTCAGAATTGGACAACCATCGAGTCCAACCAAACTGCAGTAAGGAGAGAATTTAGAAAATACCTCAGAGAAGGAGGG
This sequence comes from Musa beccarii, assembly GCA_024322285.1. Classification (NCBI taxonomy): domain Eukaryota; kingdom Viridiplantae; phylum Streptophyta; class Magnoliopsida; order Zingiberales; family Musaceae; genus Musa; species Musa beccarii. The sequence continues at coordinate 27,940,997 of CM044394.1, forward strand.
ATAGCCCTCGGACGTGCTTCAGCCACGCATGAGGGTGGACTTCCCACGATGGGAAGAAGGAGACCCAGCGGGGTGGATTTCGCGCGCAGAACGTTACTTTCGCTACTACCAAACCTCGGATAATGCTATGGTGGAGATTGCTGTCATCCACCTTGAAGGAGATGCAATTCAATGGTACAATTGGATGGAATATAATTATGGGGCTCCGACATGGAATTAATTTAAGAATGCACTGCTGAACCGTTTCGGACCTACGGAGTATGAAAATATCGACGGCCAACTCGCAAAGATTCGATAAACCTCTACGATTCAAGAGTACCAAACCAGGTTTGAGAAGCTATCTTACCTTGCTCGTGATTGGACTGACCGTCAATTATTAGGAACATTTATCGAAGGACTCAAGCCAGAGATAAAAGGGGAAGTTAAGGCACGGCTTGACCCGTGCACCGTGATGGCTGCGATTTCTTTTGCCCGAATACAAGAAGAATGACTCAACCAAGATTCTCGGAGGATGGGAACCACTCCTAGAACCTCAACATATAAACCCCCTTCTGCTCCCAGCCATCCTTCGCTGCCCAAAAAATTGACAAGAGAAGAACTACGTGATCGATCAGCAAAGGGTCTTTGTTGGCATTGCGACGAGCCGTGGAACCACGATCATCACTGCAAAAGGGGCCACCTCCTATTGATTGAACCTCTTGAAGACATGAAGGAGAAGGTCCAGGAGCATGAGGAAGAGGTCACGGATGAAGAACAACAGCCAATTGATATTATGATGCATGCCCTTGCCGGTTATGCGAACCCGCAAACAATGAAAGTGGGAGGATTTCTGAAGCAACAACCAATCACTGTTCTTATTGACACCGGGAGCACTAATAATTTTATGAACAGAAAGGTTGCTGTCCGGATGGCCTTACCTATTGAGAATTGCAGCAGGTTCAATGTTAAATTTGCAGATGGACGAATTTTGAAGTGTGATCGTAAGTGCCCACAGGTGAAACTATTGCTGCAGGACCAAGAGATAATTGCAGATTTTTTCCTCATCTCTCTCGATGATTATGAGGCCGTGCTTGGCGTCGAATGGTTGACGACATTAGGTGATGTTTCCTGAAATTTTTTGAAATTAATTATGAAATTTTACAGCAAGGGGAAACAGGTGATACTGTACGGGAAACGTGGGGGCGACGTAACGACAATTTACACACAACGAATGGAGAAAGTTGTGCACAAAGCATGCAGCGGCTTTTTGGTACAACTTAAGCAGCAAAAATAGGTAACAAAACTTCTTGGATATGATTATGAAATAACTTACAAAAAAGGGAAAGATAATGTTGTTGCAGATGCGCTTTCACGGCTACCCGAGCAAACTGAATTTTTGGCTATTTCACTTCTGACCAGCGACTTCCTTGAGGATATTAGGAGGGAATGGCAAGATAATCCGGAAACGAGTAAAATCATAAAAAAATTAAAGGAAGCACCAAGCTCTATGGCTCATTACAGTTGGGACTCAAAGGACTTGCGATATAAAGGACGCATTGTGCTTGTGCCAAATTCTACTTGCATAAAGACCATCCTTCAAAAGATGCATTCCACACACTTGTAGGGCATTCTGGGTTCCTTAGAACCTATAAAAGAATTAAGCAAAATTTTTATTGGATAGGGATGAAAAAAATTATTGCTGAATTTGTAGCACAATGTGATATATGTCAACGACACAAAGGTGAGACAGTGGCAAGTCCTAGAAAGTTACAACCTCTACCCATCCCAGAATCAATATGGACTGATATATCAATGGATTTCATTGAAGGGCTTCCCTCATCACAAGGAAAGGTACAATTTTTATCGTGGTTGATCGTCTTATAAAGTATGCTCACTATTGTGCCATCTGTAATCCCTACACTGCTTCTAGTATTGCTCGAATCTTTATGGAGAATATTGTAAAATTACATGGGATGCCGAGATCTATTGTAAGTGATCGTGATAGGGTCTTCATGAGCAAATTTTGGACAGAGTTATTCAGATGTAAGGCACTAAATTAAAGATGAGTACGCATATCACCCACAGGATCGACGGCCAAAGCGAAGTGGTGAACAGTGTTTGTAGACATACCTTAGATGCTTCACCAGTGACCGACCAAAAGAATAGACAAAGTGGCTTCCCTGGGCCGAGTGGTGGTATAATACAACTTATCATTCCTCCACAAAATGTACTCCCTATGAGGCCATGTATGGCTGAACCCCCCCTGTAATTCCAAAATATGTGTTGGGCACCTCTAAAGTAGAACAAGTAGACAGGGAACTACAAGATAGAGACAAAATGCTGAAGTTGCTAAAAGATAATCTCACTACAGCACAAGCAAGGATGAAACAGCAATATAATCAACACAAAGGCGAAAGAGAATTTTTAGTAGGAGATTGGGTCTTCCTACGGCTCCAGCCATACAAACAAACATCAATCCAAACCAGAGCGTCTATGAAGCTTTCACCTCGGTTCTATGGACCCTACCAGATTTTGGGCGCATCGGAGCGAGCATAGCAGATTGAACTTACCCGCCACTCCCGAATCCATCTAGTCTTCCATGTATCATGTTTGAAGCTCAAGTTGGGACAACACGAGATAGCCCAAAGCCATCTACCAAATATAACTACCCAAGGAGAGCTCGGACCCAACCAAGTGCCATTATTGATCAACGAATCGTGACTCGGCGGCGACGACCTGCCATGAAGTGTTAATACAGTGGGCAAACCTACCACAGAAGATGCCACTTGGGAGAACTACGACGACTTGACGATCAAATTCTCGGAGAATTCATGGAACGTCACCTCGAGGACAAGGTGATTTGAAGAGGGCGGTCCTGTTAGGACTCTAGCTATGAGAGTCCTAATTTAGTTTCATTGATAAGGGCATTCATGTAAATCCTATCTAGCCGACCCTTATTAAAGAGGTGAAGAGGCCGGCTAGGTTAGGGTTAGGTTACTTCTTAGGAAAGGAGTCCTATTATTAGAGAAAGAATCCTATTAGAAGTAGGAGTTCTATTAGGAAAAGAGTCCTATTAGAAGTAGGAGTCCTATTAGGAAAAGAGTCCTATTAGAAGTAGGAGTCCTATTAGGAAAAGAGTCCTATTAGATGAGGAGTCCTATTAGGAAAAGAGTCCTATTAGAAGTGGAAGTCCTATTAGGGAAAGAGTCCTATTAGAAGTAAAAGTCCTATTAGGGAAAAAGTCCTATTAGAATTAGGAATCCTACTAGAGAAGGAGTCCTAATTAGAAGTTGGTTAGAAGTAGGAGTCTTGAGTAAGAGTCCTATTAGGAGTTGGGGCTTAGAAGCCCTATAAATAACCATGTATTCATCCTCTTTTAATCAAGGAATAGATCAATATTTTGCAGCCTTTGTGCAGCAACTTGGAGGAAGGAACCCTATAGAGTTCCAAGGAGGCCGATCCCCTATAGGGATCAACCCCAAGCTTAGAATCCGCGGAGGGTTCTACCACAAGATCAAACAAACAGTGCTATGCGGTTGGAATTCTATGGTGCATCTTTCATCGTAGAGATAAAAACTTTACGACGAAAAGTTTATGCAGCAATTAGGAATAATTTTTTTAAATTTTTTGAATAAAGATAACTAAATTGCAGCAGCAGTAAGGTAGGAAACCCGAACCTATTGCAATTCACAGGGAGATCAAAGGATGATCCACGGTGGTGGAGATGACGGTAGAATTCGATGATGATCTTTTAAGAAATTGAGGGAATTACTTTAGGCAGCTGTGGAGGGCTGATGGATGGCTATGGAAGGGCAGTGAGATGCCAAGAATGTTGCTCCAATACCAAGTGTTAGAACCCTTACAGATTCTAAGCTTGGGGTTGATCTCTTTAGGGGATCGACCACCTTGGAACTCTATAGGGGTTCCTTCCTCTAAGTTGTTGCTCAAAGATTGCTAAAAGGATTTATCTATTCATTATGAAAAGTGGATGAATACATGGTTATTTAGAGGGTTTCTAAGCCCCAACTCATAATAGGACTCCAACTCCTAATAGGACTCCTACTTCTATTCAACTCCTAATGCTTCTCTAAGAAGTAACCTTCAAACTAATCCGAACCTAGTCGGCCTCTTTACCTCTTTAATAGGGATTAGCTAGATAGGATTTACATGGATGCCTCTTCAATGAAACTAAATTAAGACTCTCCTAGCTATAGTTCTAACAGACTAGGACTCTCCTAGCTAGAGTCCTATCATCCTCCTTCGTTGAGGCCATCGGCGTCCACTAACGGTCTTCTTTCAATAGATGAAGACCAACTACCTTTTTAGAGTCCTTTTCTCCTTTTCACAGGTTAAGGAGACAACCTTTATAGTTCACTCATCCTTCTCTCAAACTGAATTCAAGACTTAGAACTAGAGAAAGGGGATTCTTAAGGAATTACAACAAAGTTTCACATTGATTTTTGTTCAAGATCATTATATTTCTATGCATGGATGAGAGGTGTATTTATAGACCCCAAATGACTTCCAAAATAAAGCCAAAAAATATCTCATCCCGAGTTCTTAGTGTACTGGTAGTACCATCGCTCAATCTGGGTGATTCTACCACTTAACAAAATCTCGAAGATTAAGCTCTAGTGGTACCACCATCTAGTTGGTATTATTTTTTGTTGGGTCTTGAATTTTGATGATGAAACTAATTGATTATGGTTTATTATCTAATAGCATTTTAAGTGATGCAGGTCTACTATCGATCAGAATTTGATAGTTGACATAGGATGAATCAGCATTGTATCGGAAGAGATCACGTCAGTATATTGGACGTCGAGCCAGAGGTCCGATGGACAATCGACAGAAGGCTTTGGACATCGGGTATTGGGCCAAAAAGAGTGGTATTGCACCAAGGAGATCGGGATTGCGGAGGTCAACCACCAATTGGGCAACAAGCCACAAGAGAGGACGGTGCATCGAAGAACTGAACAAAACGTCGACCAATGACGTGCCGGGCAATAGGAGGTTGATTCGTGTAACTGACTAGATAGAAGTAGAGTTAAGGTTTATGGGTGCAAGATTAACTATGATAACGATGAAGACATAAAGCGAAATAAAGTATTGGAGTCAAGTGCGATGGAATCATTGGGAGTTTAAGAGTTTGACAAAAGTTTGAAGATTCATCGGAGTGTTACCGGAACTAGCCGAGAATGAGTAGGGAGCTTGCCGTAGGATTTTTGGAAGTTCATCGGATTCATTGGAAGTTTGCGAAGCTCGTCGAGAAAGATCGGAGTTTGCCGAAGATGCTCGTCGAAACTCGCCAAGATCGTTATGAAGTCTAAGAGCTTGTCGAGAGTCCACAGAATGGTGTCCGAAGGTTCATCCGAAGATCGCTGGAAGTTCGCTGGAAGCTTGCCGAAAGAAGTTTTGACTTTTTAGACTTTGTATTAGCTTAGGAAATGTCTTTAATCTCATAGTTAGTATGTAATTAGGTTAGGATTAAGTGTTAATTCTATAACCCTAGTAAGGGCCAATTGGGCTTGGTATTGGACTGGTTTGGACTAGGTTTAAGGCCCAACTAGGAGTGCTGGACCTGTTTGGTGGTGGCACCGCCAGACTGGGGCGGTGGCACCGCCCAAGTCCAGCTCCCCAGGTTGTACTGGGCAGTGGTACCGTCGAGTGACAAAGTAATTGGGCGGTGGTACCGCCCAGTACATTGACCATGTTAGTGTGTCAGGCGGTAGTATCGCCATTGTCAGGGTCAAACTGGCTGGTACCGCCAGTACTGGGTAAACCTGGGATGATAAGATTTTTGGCTCTAAGTTTGAATTAGATTGGAGCCTATAAAAACTCCTTCTATCCTTGGGTTGAATACACAAGCATATACACTTTGAAAATAGAAAAACTCTATTTAAATCTCTCTAGAAATCCTTTCTTTAGTTTTCTCTTATATTCAATTTAGAAGAAAGGAGAGAGTGCTTGTAAGGGTTACCTCCTAAGCCTGTTAAAAGGAGAGAATGCTGTAAGGGACTTGTCGTCGCCCGTTAGAAGGAAGACAACTAGTGGAAAAGCTGGTGGCCTCAAGTGAAGAGGAATCGGGAGTGGATATAGGCCGTATGACCGAACCACTATAAATCGGTTTATGTTTATATTCTAATAATTTACTTTACTGCAAACCATCTTCACTTCGCTGCTATACTTGCTTACTATCTTTCTTTATTCTGAAATGCTCTTAAGTTAATTACATCTTAATCGAAATCGGTTTTAGTCGAAATGAAGTTTTTAATATACGAAGATTGTTAAATCATTTCAGATCATCGAAATTTATCATTTTTAACTGCTGCACTAATTCACCCCCCTCTTAGTATCGCTCTAGATCCTAATAATTGGTATCAGAGCCTCGTTATTTCTCTTTCGGATTCACACCCGTGAGAAATGGCTCTTCACGACTTTCAAGAGGGTTTTTCGATTGTTCATCTTTCGTTCTTTAATGGATCAGACTACACATATTAAAAAACTTGAATACTACTTTTCTTGATTTATCTAGATTTAAACTTATGGAATATCATTGAAAACAACTTTCAACTTCCCTCTAAACCGACGAACGAATGGTTGAATTTGGAGAGAAAATCTTTTTCATTAAATGTAAAGGCTATGAATGCATTATTTTGTGCTTTAGATAAAACTAAGTTTAATCAGATTTCTACGTATGAAATGACTTTTGATATTTGGCACACACTTGAAGTCACACACGAAGGAATGAGTAGAGTCAAAGATTCGAAAGTTAATATTTTGATGCACGATTTTTAGCTTTTTCGAATAGAACCAAGTGAGACTTACTCTCGTTTCTCAGATGTCATCAATAGTCTAAGAGTACTTGGTAAATATTTTTTAAATTTTAAACTCATTAACAATATTTTATGTTCTCTTCCGAAAATTTGGGATTCTAAAGTAACCGCTATACAAGAAGTTAAAAATTTAAATGATTTGCCTATTTAAGAACTAATTAGGTCTTTGATGACTTATAAAATGATACTATTAGAACATATTGGATATGATAAACATATGAACCACCTTCCAAAGAACAGGAAGGATTTGAAATTTTGGACAAATGAATATCACTTGAGTGATGAATCAAGTGATGAGGACAATGAAGAACTTGAATTTCGAACACCAAAATTTAATAAGTTCATTAAACAAAAATCTAATATAAAAAATAAACTTGAATAAAGAAAGAGGTCAAAGAAGAGGAAGGTACCCAAGGGCGAATCAAGTGCATCTGAAAGCAAAATGGCAAATTGGGCTTTGGTGGGTTTCGTCAACAAGGTAAGTATCTCACCCGAAATGCTTTTACCTTATTTTAAAATTACTTGATATCTTTTTCATGAGTGCTTAATTTAGATAGTAGGAGATAAAAAAATTATTTTCAAAATTATCATGCTTTAAGCATTTTTAAAAATTAAAAACTTGATCATGAAAATTATATTGCTAAAGTTTCATGCATATTATGATTCAAAATTTTGAATGATGCAACATTATGGATGATAATTACATGATGTGTGATAATGCAATTCCATGCATATGATTTCCATATCGATTTTCGGTCTCAATATTGATGTATGGTTTTTGACACAAAATGAATTATCATGATAATTGCATCTCATGCTTGTACACCTAACAAGATAAAATCAATGAACATTTATCTTGACGATTTTACATTTTAAAACTATGAATGATGAGCGAATCGTATGTCTTGGACAAATGTATGTGTAATTGCTTCACTTTTGTATAAATTTTTTTTTGGATGTTTTATGGTATCATGCTTGATGATACATGAGGATTTGAAATAATAACATGAAATCTCACATTTTGAAACAATGTATTTGTCTTGATGATCTTCATGATGATATTGGTTCCAAACATGATGCTTGACGATTTCATATCATACATGAGGATTTGAAAATTAGAATCCTATGTTTTGGAATAATGTGTTGATAGCATTGACGAAATTTATACAATGATGCATGTCTTTATGAAATAAATTGTTAAACTAAAAGACTTAACCCACATAACTTCCCAAATGAAAGAAAAGTGGTTTTATAATACTTTCGACTTCCAACATGTTGCATGGCTTTTATATGAAAACTTGAACATACTTATATGAGGTCAACCACATAAAATAAAATACATAAAAATTTAAAATGTGATACCATGATGTTTTATTTTTGAAGTTTTGGTCTTGACGGTTTTATGACAAAACTTATGTCTCATTTTTAAATATTGATACATGTTTTCATAAGAGGACTTGAGCATACTTACAAGTAATCAATCTACATTGTTTTAAATAAAATTTTCGAATGAAAGATTTTGATAATAATATCCAATTTGTATGAGGATATATGGCTTTTGAATAAAAATCTTGAACATACCTTATGAAATCATACTTGATGATGAAAATGTTAAATGTATGTGTATGATTTCGATTGTTAACTTGATGCTTGGCTCTCGTATAAAATATTTGAACATTTCTATGTGAGACCAAATTGCATGAATTGAAACACATAAAAAGAGGAATGTTTTTATGAAAATTCTCTATCTTTAAAGTTTTGACAAATTTGTCAAATTGAATAAGATAAAAAATGATGAATATCTCGATATTAAAAGGATGTTACCATGCTTGAAAGTTGTGGAATCATGCTTGATGATTTGTTTTACAAAATTTGCCTTTTCGTTCTTGAATGTTAATACTTGTTTTTATTAAAGGCAAAGGCTTGATTATAAAATGAAACACATTATCATAAATTGAATCTTATGTTTTGAAATAATGTGATATATTTTGTCTTGATGATTTTTATGATGAAGTTTGTCTTTCGATTTTGAATGTTGTTACCTCTATTTGATTTGGCATATAAAGACAAATGCATGCTTAGACAAATTGAATTTACTCAAAAAGAAAAAGCTTTTCCTACCTTATCAAGATTAAAGAATTTATTTTTGTATTTTTTTAATCTCATGAATGATTTTGATGATTCGTTTTGTAAAATTGAATAAGCTAAAATGATGAATATCTTAACAATGAAAGCTTGTATAATGCTTGATGAATTCACATTTTAAAGCTATGCATGATGAATCATATGTCTTGGACTAATATGTTATATATGTTTTTGGTCTAAATCACTTTTATGATGTTTTTGCCTTTACGTCTTGAACGTTCATACTTATTTTTATTCGACATATAAAGATAAAGACATGTTTATACGAAATCAATACCAATCACTAAAAGAGAAATGCATGTTTCTTAAACATTTCCCTTTCTTTAAAGTTTCAGATTTTTCAAATAAAAGACAAGTGATAAATTCATTTATGATATTTTGTGAATCACTTAAATTATGAATGTGATTTTAATGATGTGTTAAAGAATCCATCATGAAATTGATGATTTGATAATTAGTTTTTTTTATCAAAAATCTATTTGTCATTTTGAATCTCTAAAAAGTTGATGATGTGATAATAACTTTATTCACATTTTGAATCTCGAAAATGATTTTGATTTGATTATGGGTTTCAAGTTGTCAAATTGGTTTGATGAGATTTTTTCAAGCAAATCATGAACTCTCTAATGAATTCTTGACTTGAGATATTTTTTATGCAAATTGAAATACTTTCCTCTATGATTACTTCTTTTTTCATTTACTAAAGATGAAAACAATCTAAGTCTTGATATATCGATAAGTGATACGTGAAATTATTTTTATGATTCATGATGAATTTAGATCTATCATGCATAAATCAAGTTGTTCCTTTTACTACCAAATGAATCATGACTTGATCTTTGATATTGATATTTCTTTTATCATAATCCTTGGTTGTATAATTCTTTTGCTTTATTAAAAAGATTTGTCAAATGAATCATGTCGTTCTTGATTTTTCTTGATATCATGACATGATTTCTTTATATGGCTTGTATAATAATAGAAATTTTTAGCCATTGAGTTCTCTCTTCTTTTCGACAATGATTAAGGGGGAGTTAGCTTGCTAGCTTGTGTATCAAAAGAGAAAGTGGCAAACATAGCTAGCTAGAAATTGCAAAAAGGCAAAACTGACACTTCTCAAAATGAGAAGAAAGAAATTGCAAAGGTGCATTATTTTTTAAACTCATAAGTTTGCATGTTTAAAATGTTATAAATTTTACAAAAAATACTAGCTCATTGCAAACAAAAAGTCGATAGCTTACAAAGGGGAAACTTAGTTGCAAAAGAGAAGAATTGAAAGGGAGCTAGCTTGCGTATCGCTAAGTATGCTAGCTTATCATTATTGCTTGCTTGCTTATCATCAATTTCTCTTATATCATGATTTATTTATGACTCTCTTGAATTCATGACTTGATATGTTAAAAATTCATGATACAAATTTGTTATTTTAGCATTAATGTAAAGGGAAAAGAATTATACTCTTCTCTTCTTTTTTGACAAAAACAAAGGGGGAGAAAGTTTTTGCTAGCTTGCACACCCAAATGAAAAAATTTGCTAGCTCAAAAGAACTTGCTATCATGAACACTACCAACAAATTGCTACCTTGCAATCTTAAGAGAAACAAAGTGCAACATTGTACAAGAAGCAAGTAAAATTTGTCATGCTTGAACTTGAAACTTGTTATGATTGAATGTTGTATTGCAAATCTATTCCTAAATGTTGTAAATCTTGCTAGTATAATTGTAAAACTTGCATATCCTTAATACTAGCTATAATGCAACTTCTTTTTTTTCTTGATGACAAAGGGGGAGAAGTAGATTGATGAACTCATGGAATGTAATGTTGATTGAATATTTTATATATTTGCATGATATTTGTTGACATGATTTTGATACATGTTGCTTGGATTTAGGATAATCCAAGTATTCTATCAATGGCATATTGATATGGGGAATTTGGTTAAACTCTGAAAGTTTAGGTTAACTCTATCATCAATTAGTTGTCATCATCAAAAAAGGGGGGAGACTATTAGATCTCAGATTTTGATGATGAAACTAATTGATTATGGTTTATTGTCTAACTATATTTTGAGTGGTGTCGGTCTACTATTGATCAAAATTACATAGTTGACACAGGATGAATTAGCATTGTACCAAAAGAGATCACGTCAATATATTGGACATCGAGCCTGAGGTCCGGTCGACAATCGGTAGAAGGCTTCAAACATCGGGCCAAGAAGAGTGGTGTTGCGCTAAGGAGATCGGAGTTACAGAGTGTTGGGAAATCCATAAGGGGAGCGACATCACATGCGTAGCGGAAGAACAGAAAAACAAAACCCCAGATTTCTCATAGAAAGTTTCCGTCATCGTGCGAAGATCAGTGCATCAAAACAAATCCACGAAAACTGCACGTGTAAAAGAAGATACCTAGGGAGATCGTATATCCCTGAATTCCTACAGATCTGTGGGAGAGGATGAAGGAGGTCAAGCGTCCTCCTCTCTAGCGGTATCTACACGATAGGGATTGCAACGATGCACCTCTCTCTCTGGGGAGAGGAGAATAGAAGGTGGCTACCAAAAAACCCTAAGCCTATAGAGCTATTGTTCCCTCCTATTTATAGAGGCCCCCTGAAAACCCTAATGGATTTTTTTGCCCTATTGGGTATTGGATCTCTATTCAATTACCCAAGCCTCTTGGATTAGTGGGTTTCTACCCAATAATCTCTTATTAGCAATTATTGGATCTCATCTCAAGATCCAATAATTCAGGGGCTTAATGGATATCCAATAAGATAGGGGGTTCAGTGGATATCTCATATCCGAACCTCTACTCATCGCAATACCTGCCATATGTGTGTGACCCTCTAGGCCTAATATAGAGCTGGTCGTGAGTTATACTTGTCAGAACTCCTTCTGACATAGTGAATTATTATCTCTATAATAATTCACCCAACTCATCGACTACGGACGGACCAAGCCACTATACCGCGACTCCCAGACGATACAGGGGAATCCAATCCTTTGGACCTATCCGTCCTCAGTTACCATATATCTATAATCTCTCATCCATCTAATATCCCAGAGACCCTATATCGGGCATGGTGCTGTCAGGCCCACACGGTCTCTCCTCGAGTCTTACTCTTGTCGGATTCTCCCGGAGAACCCTTTCTCTCTCAATCTGAATAACCTTGGCCAAGGATTTGTTTAAGCAAGAACACATGGGATATTCCTCTCATGATACCGAGAGCGGATGATCCTCTATTGACACTCAATAGCCCTCGTAAGGTTGGCTATCACTCCCAATGACCGGTTATACTAGATATGGAACTTTCCAAACCTATAAGTCCGGTATCAAAGAGTGAAGTACTCATACAGGACATCCTTGGTGTCTCAAGTATAAGGACCAGATACACTACTGGGACTACGGAATCGCTATCTGACGTTAGGTATCAATAACCATCCAGCATTCCGTAGGCAGATCAATCAGTGAACTCATTCTCCAATGAGCACCTGCACTATATTCTTAGTGTCCCCACACGAGTAGCTATGAGACCAGTTACCTCCATCATATGAACGGGTATACAGTACACCAGTCTATCCGGTTATCTCGATGTCCTTCTCGAGTAACCTATGACCAGGATAATTTAGGGTTTGTGTTTAAAGGTGAATCGGTCTCATTATCGTAATCTCATCACGATCCAATTCCCATTGCACAGATCCAAGGACATCACAATATACATCTAGATAATGTGAGATAATGCCAATAATCATAAGCAAAGAGATTGACGCAGCGTGTTACAAGTGCAATCACTCATGTGATTGGCTTGTAGGGCACCTATAACTAGCAATCTCCCACTTGACCTAAAGCCAATCACTAATATGTCTGATCCTCATCAGACCTCTGTGACGCTCAAAGACAATCTGAGTCAATGGCTTTGTTAGTGGATCTGCAATGTTATCTTCGGATGGAACTCTTTCCACTACTACATCTCTTCGGGCCACAATCTCTCTAATAAGTTGGAACCTCCTCAGAATACTTCTGATGAGATCTGGGTTCTCTTATTTGAGTAATTGTACCGTATTTGTCGTAATATAAAGGAATCAGCTCCTCGCTGCTCGGGATGATTCCTAGATCTATGATGAACTTCTTCATCTAGACTCCCTCTTTTGTTGCCTCTGCCGCAGCAATGTATTCCGCCTCTGTGGTCGAGTCAGCAGTAGTGTCTTGCTTGGAACTCTTCCAGCATATTGCTCCTCCATTCAGGGTGAACACATACCCTGAATTAGACGTGCTATCATCGACATCAGACTGGAAGCTCGAGTCCGAGTAGCCCTCAACCTTGAGGCTACTACCTCCATATACTAGTAAAAGATCCTCAGTCCTTCTCAAGTACTTAAGGATATATTTTACTGCTTTCCATTGCTCCAAGCTTAGATCTGCCTGATATCTGCTCATGACACTCAAAGCATACGCTATATTAGGCCTGGTACATAGCATAGCATACATGATAGATCCTATCGCTGATGCATATGGCATCATATCCATGTGTGCCCTTTCTTCAGGAGTCTTTGGGGATATATTCCTAAAAAGTGATATTCCATGTCTCATTGGTATGAGACCTCTCTTGGAATTTTTCATGCCAAACCTTTTGACAATGGTGTCTATATACCTGGACTGGGACAAGCCAAGCATCCTCTTGGATCTATCTCTATAGATCCATATCCCCAATATGTAGGATGCTTCCCCTAAGTCCTTCATGGAGAAGTGCCTAGATAACCAAGTCTTTACTATGTAAAGCATTCCTACATCATTCTCAATGATCAGGATATCATCCACATATAATACCAAAAAGGTGATAGTACTCTCACTTAATTTCCTGTACACACAAGGTTTATCTTCGTTCTTAACAAAGTTATAAGATATGATCACCTCATCAAATCTTATGTTCCAACTTCGGGAAGCTTGCTTCAATCCATAAATGGACTTGAGCAACCTGCACACCTTATCTGGGTTATCCCTGGACACGAATCCCTCAGGCTGTATCATATATACCTCCTCCTCGAGGTTGCCATTGAGGAATGTAGTTTTGACGTCCATCTACCAGATCTCATAATCATAGTGTGCTAAATAGCCAATAGAATTCGAATGGATTTTAGCATGGCTACAGGTGAGAAAGTTTCGTCATAGTCAACACCTTGCCTTTGATAATACCCCTTAGCTAATAGCCTTGCTTTATAGGTCTCTACCTTTCCATCTACTCCAATCTTCTTTTTGAAGATCCATTTGCAACCAATGGGTACAATATCCTCGGGTGCATCAACTAGGTTCTAAATCTTATTGGAGTACATGAAATCTATTTCTGAATTCATGGCTTCTTGTCATTTCCCAGAGTCTATGCTCATAATAGCCTCCTTGTAGGTCTGAGGATCAATATCCTCAACATCCTCTCTTTAGATATGTCCTACATATCTCTCAGGAGGATAGGATACTCTATCTGACCTACGTAAAGTTAGAATTTGTGTGTTAGGTATCTGAATAGATTCTGGAATGGTGCTTGAGTTAGGTTCTCCAACCTCGCTCAACTCTATCATGCTCCCATTGTCTCCACCAAGAATGTGTTCCTTCTCAAGGAACACTGCTCTCTTGGCTACAAAGACCTTTCGATTCTCATGGTGATAGAAATAATACCCACAAGTTTCCTTAGGGCATCCCACGAACTTACACCGTTTCGTCCTAGATTACAACTTGTCAGGGCTGTGTCTCTTAACGTGGGCAGGGCAGTCCCAAATCTTAACAATCTTAAGATTGAGCTTCTTCCGATTCCATATCTCATATGGAGTAGACATCACTGACTTAGTTGGAATTCTGTTCAAAAGTTAAGCTACTGTTTCTAGGGCGTATCCCCAGAATGAGATGGATAGGTCAGCGAAACACATCATGGAACGCACCATGTCTAACAGTGTGTGATTCCTCCTTTCTGATACACCATTAAGCTGTGATGTATAAGGAGGTGTCCATTGGGATAAGATCCCATAGTCTTCGAGGAACTGGGTGAACTCTGTACTTAAGTACTTACCTCCTCGATCTGATCGAAGGGTTTTAATACTCTTTCTTGTTTGGTTCTCCACTTCTCGTTTCCTTTTAGACTCACATACACTCATGATATGTGGAGTTATATCTAGCATAAATAAACCATTATGCAATGTTCCTTTCGTCATGATCTGATCATCTAATATTATTGAATAACCATTGTTCTCAAAAACTAATTTATATCCAATAACTGTCAAACATGAAATGGAAATAATGTTTTTGATAATAGAAGGAACATAATAGCATGCATCTAATGCAATAATAGCTCCACCAGGCAGATGTAAGGTGACCTTACTAATAGCCATTGCAGCAACCTTTGCTCTATTGCCCATCTTAAGGTCCATCTCACTTCTGTTCAATCTCCTAGGTCCTGCTAGAACCTGCAATGAATTATAGATATGATAAACACTTCCGGTATATAATACCCATGTGTTATCATAAGATTCTGACAAATGGAGACTGATCATGAATGTACTTGAAGCTTCTGCAAGTTTCTATTTCACCCTCTCTGCAAGTTACTCTTTGCAGTTCCTCTTCCAGTGCCCATCTTTGCCGTAGTGGAAGCATTGGCCTTTGTCCTTTGTTGGGTCTTTCTTGGCAACCTTTGCCTTACCCATTTTGCCCTTGCCCTTGCCCTTCTTAAGGGTCTTCTCAGCCTTCCTTTTATTTCTGGTCTCACCAGTGTAGAGAATCGGCTTCTCTTTCTTGATGATGCTCTTTGCTTCTCTCAACATATTGAGGAGCTCTGGGAGGGTCACATCAAGTTTATTCATATTAAAATTCATTATGAACTGAGAAAAGAAATCTGGTAGGGACTAAAGCACAAGATCCATACACAAGTTATCTTCTAGGACCATTCCTAGACCTGTGAGTTTCTCGATCCCCTCAATTATCTTAAGGATATAGTTCTGAACCGGTATCCCCTCAGTCATCCTAGCACGGAAAAGACTCTTTGATATCTCATATCGCTGAGTTCTTCCCTATTACACAAACAATTTGTGGAGATGCAAGAGTATAAAATTAGCATCCATATTTTCATGTTGTCTTTGTAACTCAGTAGTCATAGAGGCCAACATATAATGCTGAGCAAGAGTGGAATCATTTAAGTACTTCACATAATGAGCGATCTCATTCTCGCTTGCCCCTTTGTCGGGCATAGGGATCACTGTATCAAGGACATACACGATTTTCTTCGCTGTGAGAACGATTCTCAGATTGCGAAGCCAATCCGTATAATTTGGACCAGTGAGGTGGTTGGCATCAAGTATGCCACGTAAAGGATTTGAAAGCGATATTTTTCTGAAATAAAAGATGTAGCAGAAATAAATAACATGTAGACTTTGCAGAAATTTAAACAATTAAGATAAGGACTTTTATCTTAATGTATTCCCACTAATTTTTTGCGAGACACGTAACAGCCTCCGGTATGTGAATCGGAGACCCCCGGCGGATCTCTAGTGGGGATCAAGATCCAATCGGCGTCTTAATGTAACCTCGAGGGACTCGACCAATCACATTAAGCCCATAAAGGTAGGCAACTCTTGCCAATCACAACTCCTTGTGATTCCCGTCCTGTTCGGCCTTCGAACCACTATGGCCTCGAGGGACTCGACCAACCATAATATTCGGTTAAGTCATTAACATCGTTACCAGATGAGTCTGATTAGGTGATATACTCTCGAGGGACTCGACCAAGCATACCATATCCTCAGGTCACCTCTGACATCTCTATGTCATAGATAAGATGGCGAGATGCGATATAGGTGAGTCTCGAGAGACTCGACCAACTCAACCTACACCGGGAATCAGCTCCTAGCTATAACGATGGAAGGCCACGTGGGTCAATCTAATTGACTCATGTTTACCAACTTAATATTATTAATAGAGAGGATTTTTGATTTGGTCTCCTAACATAATGTGTCACACATATACGTATTTAATATATATATCTACATCGTATACAAATATATATATACTTATCTAGTAGGTGTATAACTAATCACACATCACATGAGCAATCACATCAGATGATCATGGATCATATCCTAATGTGATCAGGCCCGAGCCAGTGGGCCCAATCACTCACATCAAGATCTGTGTACTTCGGCGCATCTCTATGCCCTGTGATCGTCCATCTCGCTTCGTCGGTTCTGTCGGCATCTTAACGCATCTCCATGCGTCGGATCATCCGTATCGACTTCGTGAGTCATGCTACCACTGCACCTCCTCATGTAATTACAACATAATTACAGGCACGTAGGCCCGATAATAAATGAGAAAAATAGAGGCTCGCAGACCCCAATAATAATAATTACATGTACACACAACACATCACAAGTCCATGATCATCTGTCCACATCATACATCACAAGTATATGTTATTTTATAGGACCACTAGATAAAAATTAATAGTTAATTAAACTATTTAATCAACATATTTAATTTTTTGGAATTCAGGGATATAAAGGAAAATTTTGAATTCCCAAGGGTATTTCGATAATTCGGCCAAAAGGGTATTTTAGTAATTATGTCAAAAGGGACAAAATTTAGAATTTCTGAAATTATGAGAGGTATTTTAGTAATTCTGTCAAAAGGGATAGAATTTGTAATTTTTAAAATTTCAAGGGGTAAAATCATCTTTTGCTCTAAAACCCAAATCCCTCACCCTTACTGCCCTTGCGGCCGCCACCACCCTACCGGCGACGCCCCTTGCACACGGGGAGGGCGGCGGTGCCGCCGTTGCCTCGCAAGCAGAGCGCCCGTCGCCACCCAGCCGGCGGTGGCGTCACGGGCGGCAAGACGATCGAAGAAAGTGGCGCGGCGCCGCGGCGCCGCCCCAGCACGCGGTGGGCACTGCTCGATAAGCGCCACCACGGTGGCGCCCACAGCGCTGCCAATGGCACCATGGCAACCGCCGGCGCCATTAACGGCGTTAGCCCTCGGTATGGCGCCGATTTGCGGCAGTGCGATAAAGCTGCCCTGGTGCCGTTGCCCCGCGGGCGGGCGCTGCCCTACTAGTAGCCCGCTAGCGCCCCTACGGCTGGCTGCAGCGCCGGCCGCTTTACTGTCGCAGGTAGCAAGGCTGCAAGCGACCTTGCGGTTTGTTGCTGAGCGGCAAAGCAACGATTGCTGCCCTTTCTCGCTCTCCGCGCCAATGATTTTAGTGTCAAAAGTAGATCTAAAACACAACACACGTAGTTTAAGATCCGATCTTCGCAAGAACAACCTGGCTCTGATACCACTGTTGGGAAATCTACAAGGGGAGCGACATCACATGTGCAGCAGAAGAACAGAAAAACAAAACTCTAGATTTCCCGTAGAAAGTTTCCGTCATCGTGCGAAGTTCGATGCATCAAAACAAATCCATGAAATCTGCATGTGTAAAAGAAGATACATAGGGAGATCGTATATCCATGAATTCCTGTAGATCTATGATGCATGTCAACTAAGAAAACAAATAAAAATTAGTTTCAAATCAAAAACTCAAATTAGCACCACGAGACCATTGCAATTGATCCATTTGGACTTATTTGGACCAATTGACATAACAAGCCTAGGAGATAGTAAATATGCCTTCGTAATTGTGGATGACTATAGTAGATATACTTAGACCTATTTCTTGGCTCACAAAAGTGATTGTTTCAAATGTCTTTCTAAATTTTGTAAACTCACTCAAAATGAAAAAGGTTTTATGATTTCATCAATTCGAAGTGATCACGGAGGTGAATTTCAAAATCATGACTTCCAAAATTTTTGTGAAATAAACGGATATAACCATAACTTCTCTACTCCAAGAAATCCTCAACAAAATGTAGTGGAAATGAAAAATAGAAATTTACAAGAAATGACTAGAACCATGTTAAATGAATATAATTTACCAAAATATTTTTGGGTCGAAGCCGTGAACACGGCTTGCTATGTTATGAATAGAGTTCTAGTGAGACCATCCCTATCTAAGACTCTATATGAATTATGGAATAATAAAAAACCCAATGTTTCTTACTTTAAAGTTTTCGGTTGCAAATGCTTTATTTTAAATGAAAAGGATGCCTTAGAAAAATTCGATGCTAAATCTGATGAAAGTTTCTTTCTTGGTTACTCTTCTATTTCTAAAGCTTTTTGGGTTTTCAACAAAAGAACTTTAGTTATAGAAGAATCTATTCATGTGATTTTTAATAAATTTTTCGAATCAAAGAAAAAAGAATTTGATGATGATCTTGGCTTTAATGATTTGAATTTGAATGAACCCTCTCCTTAAAATGACAACTTGGATGCATCTTCTTCCCAAATTTTCTTATCCAAGGAATGGAAGTATGTAGATGCCCATCCCAATGAGTTAATTATAGGAGATACATCTAAAGGGGTTCAAACTCATTCTTCATTTAAGAATTGTTGTGCCTATGCCGCTTTTCTTTCTCAAGTTGAACCAAAATACATTGATGATGCCTTGAAAGATGATTCTTGGGTCATTGCAATGCAAGATGAGTTAAATCAATTTGAGAGAAATGAGATATGGAAGCTTGTTCCTAGACCTAATGACCATTTAGTTATTGGTACGAAATGGGTCTTTAGAAACAAGTAAGATGAATACGGTATTCTGGTTAGAAACATGGCTAGATTAGTGGCCAAAGGTTTCAACCAAGAAGAAGGTATTGATTATGAAGAGATCTTCGTTTCTGTGACAAGATTAGAAGCCATCAGGATGCTCCTTGCCTATGCTAGTAGTAATGATTTTAAACTATTTCAAAAGGATGTCAAAAGTGCCTTTTTAAATGGCTTTATTTCCGAAAAAGTATATGTTAAACAACCACCTGGATTCAAAAATTATCTTCTTCCTAATCATGTATTTAAATTAACTAAGGCTCTCTATGGACTAAAACAAGCTCCTAGAGCTTGGTATGAAAGGCTTAGCTCCTTTCTTATTTCTAATAATTTTACAAAAGGCAAGGTTGATACTACATTGTTTATCAAACATTTTAAAAATAATTTTCTTATTATTCAAATTTATGTTGATGACATTATTTTTGGTTCTTCGGATGAATCACTATGTGAATCTTTTGCCAAGTGTATGAGTCATGAATTTGAGATGAGTCTAATGAGAGAATTAACCTTCTTTCTTGGATTACAAATTAAACAACTTAGTAATAGCATATTCCTTAATCAATCCAAATATACATTAGAATTGTTAAAACGATTTAATATGGATAGTTCAAAAGCCATTCACACTCCAATGAGTACTTTCACCAAGTTAGACTAGGATGAAGGTGGAGAAAATTTTGATCAAAAGACATATAGGGGGATGATAGGCAGCTTGCTCTATCTTACTACAACTAGACTAGATATCATGTTTAGTGTAGGACTTTGTGCGAGATTTCAAGCTAATCCTAAGTTGTCTCATCTTAAAGCCGTTAAAAGAATTCTTAGATATCTTAAAGGTACTCCTAATCTAGGATTATGGTATCCAAAATCTGATAACTTTGATTTGAAAGCCTATGCAGATGCGGATTTTGGTGGATGTAGAATAGATAGAAAGAGCACATCTGGAACATGCCAATTTTTAGGACATGCACTTGTTTCTTGGACTTCTAAGAAACAAAATTCGGTTGCACTATCTACGGCTGAAGCCGAATACATAGCCACAAGTGCGTGTTGTGCTCAAGTCATTTAGATGAAAAATACACTAGAAGATTATGAAATTCATTTAAATAAAATTCCTATAAAATGCGATAATACAAGTGCTATTTGTCTAACCAAAAATCCTATTCAACACTTTAGAACTAAACACATTGACATAAGACATCACTTTATACGAGATCATGTTAATAGTAATAATGTCACTCTTGAATTTATCGATACAAAACATCAATTAGTGGACATCTTTACAAAACCTTTAAATGAAGAACAATTTGACTTCATTAGGAGGGAAATAGGCATGTTAAATTGTCCTTGTGAATAAGAAGCATTATATATAGTTTCTTTCGGCTTTCGTGATTTTTATGAAAACTCGGCTCTTGTGGATTTGCCTCCCTCATTTTAATTCTACATCTCAAGAAGTGATCTATGATTACATCTCATCTCATTTCAACACTAGTAAACAAATTAAAAAAAAATTATTTTGTGGGGCCAGCGGTAGCACCGCCTGAACCGGCGGTAGTACTGCCTGGGTACTCGGCTCCCAGGCGGTAGCATCGCCTGGTTGGCGGTAGTACTGCCCGAACACCCCCAAATAAAAAGGGGTGTTAGGGTCGGCGGTAGAACCCACCGAAAACCTCCTCCCTTTCATCCTTCTTCCTCCTAAGCTCTCTAAGCTTTCTCCTCTCCATTCTTCCTCCTCCTAAAGAGCAATCAAAGGCATTTTTGTGATCCAAGCTCCTCACCTCTCTAGGAAACACAAACAAGGTAATAGCTGAAATTTTCTCTTATACTCACATTTGCTTGTCTTTTCCTTATTATTTCCTTTTGTTTGTTCATCATGAATAGATATAGATATGACTCCTAAGAAATCAATAAGAGGCAAAGGGAAAAGGTTGGAAGGAGATTCATTTGACTCAACTCTTTTTAGATCTAATGAGGTAGCCTTAAGATACCAAATTTTGATTGTAAAACCATACATAAGGGTAAACATGTTGATCTAGGTGAACTAGGAAACCTAGAACCTATTAGATGGTTTGCTAATCTAAATGCTCTACCTATCTTGCAAATTAATGAACCAATCTACCCTAGGTTGGTTAAGCTATTTTATGCTAACATGATTATTAAAGATGATGTTTTGTCTACCTATGTGTTAGGAACCACAATTCAGATTTCTGATCGTATCATATGTGAGTTACTTAGAATTGAAGAAAAGAATAGAGGATGTTATTTTAGAGGGTAATGGGATATGGATGCAATCGGAGCAACCCACTCCGAAGCCTTAGAAATGATTTTTGCTAATCCTAACCTAGGCATCATCCCTAAAAGCTGTGAGTACTTATTACCTTTTAACTCGAAATTACTTCATCACATTATGATAAGCATTCTACTTCCGAAGCAGTTTCATCCTGATGAAATGAGTATGTTAGAACTGAGTACGATGTATTGGATCATGACTAGACAAAACAACTACTTTGGTTATTTGATTAGACAACACATGATAAAAATTTTCTCTAGAGACTCGATGTTGTTATATGGTGGGTTGGTCATTAGATTCATTTTTGCCCATGACATATGTGTGCCACCCAATGAGGAAGTAATGAAGGTTGATAGATATAACACAATTAATAGAAGTCTCCTGAAGTGGCTTAGATGCACCTTTAGAGATGGCATATGGATTAGGCAACCTAGAAGGGTTGATATAGTTCCTCCACCAGTAAAGCAACCTGAAACACCAACTTTTAGGGAAAATGAATCTCCTCCACCTAATCCCGTTGATCCAGCACCGTCTGAGCCAGCTCCTACTCCATCTATTGAAGATTCGATCATGCTTGCCTTAAATCAAATCACATCACAACAAGCTAAAATTTTGAAGGAAGTACAATAAATGAACCGCAAAATAGATCACTTGTATAGGCATTTTGGCATTCCCCCTCCAGAGTAGCTGTTGTTTTCTTTTTAAAACACTTGTCCTGTTATGCTTGTGACTACTATGGATGATGTTGTGTGTTGTTACTTTCATTTCATCTACTCAGCTTTTGAATGAACTTTTTTTTCGGTTCGATCATAATTTTATGACTTGATACCTTCCTTCTTGTGACTACTATGGATGACACTTTTATATTATTTTATGACTTGATACCTTTCTCGAGTGGTTTCTTGCTCTCTCCATGGCTCACTTGATGACAATGAATGGTTTCTCCTCCTCCATTATTTTTGTTGATGACAAAGGGAGAGAAAAATGTAAATTGCTATGATGGAGTAATTGTTGCTATGTTGGAATAAAATGCTTAAAGTGAAATATGAAATAATTGTATCGCATTGCAAATACTTAAGAACTCTTATTCTTGAGATAAGCTACTTTTTCATTTGATATCATGTTTTGATATTAAAACACTCTTTTGGATATCACTTGATCTTTATCATGTTTAAATTAATATTTCTAGTTATTATAGTTGTAAATACTTTGACATTGTTTAAAATACATTGTTTTTAGTATTTATGCCTAAGCTTGTTTATTAAGCTTTATGTTGAATGAAATCTATTCGATTTGGCTTGAATCCAAAAGATTGAATTCAAGTGCTTTTTACCTTCTAATGATGTGGCATATAGATAGGGGGAGTTGAGTTTAACTCCATCATCAATTGATTGTAATCATCAAAAAGGGGGAGATTGTTGAATCTCGGATTTTGATGATGAAATCAATTGGTGAAATATTTGTTCTAATCTATATTGTCAAAGATAAGTGTGCAGGATTAACTATGATAGGTCAGAAACATAAAGTGATTTGCCGAGGTCAAGTCCGTCGGGTGTTCAAGTGTTCATCGGAAGTCCAAAGGATCATCGGAAGTGTTGCCGGAACCAATCGAGATCGAATCAGGGATTTACCAAAGTTTTCGGAAGTTCGCTGCAAAGATCGTCGAAGGTTCGCGGAGTTTGCCGAGAAGGTTCGGAAGCTTGTCGAAGACTTATTGAGCGTGCCATACAAGCCGGGAGCATGCTGGGAATCTGCTGGAAGAAATCCGAGGGAAGTATCAGAGGACCGTCGAAGTCTCATTGTAAAGCTCGCAGGAATAAGACTTGAAAAATGTCGGTTTAAATCACTATTACGTATATTTTAATTTCATAGTTGGCACGTACTTAGGACAAGGATTTCAAATTAATCCTACTCTAAATTGGTAGGGGCCAACCGAGCCCTTACTAGGCCTTTTGGGCCTTGAACAAGGCCCATTCACTTTCTTTGAATGGGCCAATCAGTAGAACTGCTTTGTGCCAAAGCGGTAGCACGCTGGCAGCCGTGTGCTAGGTGGTGCTACCACCAACCTAGGGCGGTAGTACCGCCCGACTCTGATGAGCATGGTGGTAGTACCTTTGTGCCTTTGTCGATCGGGCCTGACGATCGACAAAGCAGTAGCACCACCTCGACAGGTGATAACACCGCCAGAAGAGGAACTCAATTTGATTTCAAATTTGGAGCCCAAATTTGAATCCATTTTGGATCTATAAATACCCCCCTTTTCTCAGCTGAAAGGGCACCCTTTTGAGAGTTAGAAATCAAGCTAAAGTCTTGCAAAAGTCTTGTTTTCAGTAGTTTGTATCAACCTCATTCTTTCTCTTTGGAAAATCTATAAGAGTGTGAACTTCTTGTAAAGGGTTGTAAGAGGGGTGTTTGGTCCTTCCCCTTCAAAAAGATTTGCTAGTGGAAGTTGGGAGCCTCCTCGGAGAAGGCTTCGGAAGTGGATGTAGGTCACTTTGATCGAACCACTATACATCACTGCGTCTTGAATGTGTGAGTGTTTAAATTTCTATTTCACCTCTTTACTTAGCTGCAAACCATTCAGTTTGTCATTACTTTTACTCAAGCAACTTCTACCAAGTCATCTTTCGTCGGATCAAAGTTTTAATACGTGCTAGCCTTTTATCGAAATTGGTTTCAAGTTTACGATTTTAATCCGCTGCACTAATTCACCCCCCCTCTTAGTGCTTGTCCGATCCTAACAATAACTGACTAGATCGAAGTAGAGTTAAGGTTTATGTTTACAAGATTAACTATGATAATGATGAAGACAAAGTAAAATAAAGTGCTAGAGTCAAGTGCGATGGAATTGTTGGGAGTTCAAGAGTTCGACAGAAGTCCGAAGATTCATCGGAGTGTTGCCAGAACTAGCCAAGAATGAGTAGGGAGCTTGCTGAAGGATTTTCGAAAGTTCACTAGAAAGATTCATTGGAAGTTTGCGGAGTTCACCGAGAAAGATCAGAGCTTTCTGAAAAAGCTCGTTGGAACTCGTTAAGATTGTCATGAAGTCCAGGAGCTTGTCTGGAGTCCGTAGAGTGGTATCCGAGGGTTCATTGGAAGGCAATCGGAAGTTCACCGGAAGCTCACTGGAAGAAGTCTTGACTTTTTAGACTTTGTATTAGCTTAGGAAATATCTTTAATCTCATAATTAGCATATAATTAGGGTTAGGATTAAGTGTTAATCCTATAACCCTGTTAGGAGCCAATTGGGCTCGGTATTAGATTGGTTTGGGCCAAGTTTAAGGCCTAACCAGGAGTACTAGACCTATCTAGCGATGGCATTGCTAGACTGGGGCGGTGGCACCGCCCAGGTCCAGCTCCCCAGGTTGTACTGGGTGGTGGTACCACCCAGTGACAAAGTACTTGGGCGATGGTACCGCCCAATACATTGACCATGTTAATGTGTCAAGCGGTGGTACCACCAGACTGACGGTAGTACCACCATTATCAGGGTCAAATTGGCGGTGGTACCACTAGGACCCGATAAACTTAGGATGGGAAGGTTTTTGGCTCCAAGTTTGAATTTGATTCAAGTCTATAAAAACCCCTCCCATCCTTGGGTTGAATACACAAGCACATACACTTTGAAAGCAGAAAAACTCTGTTCAAATCTCTCTAGAAATCTCTCCTTTAGTTTTCTCTTGTATTTGATTCAAAAGAAAGGAGAGAGTGCTTATAAGTGTTACCTCCTAAGCCTATCAAAAGGAGAGAGCACTGTAAGGGACTTGTCTTCACCCGTTGGAAGAAGACAACTAGTGGAAAAGTTGATGGCCTTAAGTGAAGAGAAATTGGGATTGGACGTAAGTCATATGACCGAACCACTATAAATCGGTTTGCGTTTATATTCTTGTAATTTACTTTACTACAAACCATCTTCACTTCGCTACTCTACTTGCTTACTGTCTTTCTTCATCTCGAAACGCTCTTAAGTTAATTACATCTTAATCAAAATCGATTTTAGTCGAAACAAAGTTTTCAACGTATGAAGTTTCTTAAATCATTTTAAATCGTCAAAATTTATCATTCGTAACTACTGCACTAATTCAAACCCCCTCTTAGTATCGCTTTAGATCCCAACATTTTTTATATTCATGATAGGAAGTTCCTTCATTTCAATGATCGAGCTAGTAAATTTTTCATTGAAGTCAAAAGCTAGCAATACATTTTCTCCCCCTTTGTTTTTGTCAAAAGGAAGGGACAAGTATAATTCTTTGAAATTATAAAATTTTCTCCCCCTTTACATGAATTTTGAAATTAAGATAATTAACAAAGATAAATATTCATGGGGTATTAAAAGGTCACATTCATGATTCAAAATCAATTTATGAAAACCAAGTTATGAATTCTATTATCAAAATCAAGTAATTAAGATCAATTTATCATTCAAGCAAACACTTAAGGTACTCTTTAAGTGATGCACAAGCTAGCAAGCTAACTCTCCCTTTGTCATTATTGAAAAGAAAGGAGGACTCAATGGCTAAAAATTTCAATCATTATACAAGTCATATAAAGAAATCATGTCATGATATCAAGAAAAATTAAGGAGGACATGATTCATTTGAAAAAGCTTTTTAATAAAGCAAAAGAATTATACAACCAAGGATCATGATAATAGAAATATTAATATTAAAGATCAAGTCATGATTCGTTTGGTAGTAAAAGGAACAACTTGATTTATGCATGATAGATCTAAATTCATCATGAATCATAAAAATAATTTCAAGTATCACTTATCGATATATCAAGACTTAGATTGTTTTCCTCTTTAGTAAATGAAAAGAAGTAATCAAAGAAGAAGGTATTTCAATTTGCATAAAAAATATCTCAAGTCAAGAACTCATTAGAGAGTTCATGATTCACTTGAAACAAAAATCTCATTCAAACCAATTTCACAACTTGAAACCCATAATCAAAATCATTTTCGAGATTCAAAATGCTAGCAATTTTTATTAATTATGACAAGTGATACATCAAAAGTCTACATCAATATTTCAATCATCAAGTCATGAAGCATACAAAGTAGTATTGAAACATAGGAGAAAAATCGATTTAAGCATGTAATGTTTCAATCAAATTCAAGTCATGGATACCAATGCTAGCATATTTTCTTTACATGCATTTTTTAGGCCATGATAAAAAGAATAAACCAATGATTCAATCATATCATGTCATGAAAAATATCAATATAAAAAATCAATAAGGATCAAAAGATATCATTCACGGTTCATAAATATTCCTTTCAGGAGGTATCAAGATCATAATTCAATGATTTATAATAAAATAAATTAATTTTAAATCACCATATAAGGCATACAAGCCAAAGTGATCATGTCATTTCTAAGTCATCAAAGCTCAAGAAAAAATTAAGATGAACATGATTCATTTAAATAGATTCTTTAACATATTATCAAAATCTCATTCATAATTTAAGTGATAAATAGGATATCATAAATGAATTTATTACTTCTCTTTTATTGAAAAATCAAAAACTTTAGAGAAAGGGAAATGTTTAAGAAACATGCATTTCTCTTTTAGTGATTTCAATTCATGCATTGATTTTATATAAACATGCCTTTGTCTTTTTATGTCAAATCAAAATAAGCATGAAAGTTCAAGACTTGAAGACAAAAACATCATAAAAATGATTTAGACCAAAAACATATATGACATATTAGTCCAAGACATATGATTCATCATGCATAGCTTTAAAATGTGAATTCATCAAGCACTATACAAGCTTTCATTGTTAAGATATTCATCATTTTTAGCGCATTCAATTTTACAAAACGAATCATCAAAATCATTCACGAGATTAAAAAAAATAAAAAAATAAATTCTTTAATCTCGATAAGGTAGGAAAAGCATTTTCTTTTTGAGTAATTCATTTCGTCTAAGCAATGCATTTGCCTTTATATGCCAAATCAAATAGAGGTAATAACATTCAAAACCGAAAGACAAACTTCATCATAAAAATCCTCAAGACAAAATATAACACATTATTTCAAAATATAAGATTCAATTTATGACAATGTGTTTCATTTTATAATCAAGCCTTTGCCTTTAATAAAAACAAGTATTAACATTTAAGAGTGAAAATACATATTTCGTAAAACAAATCATCAAGCATGATTCCACAACTTTCAAGCATGATAACATCCTTCAAATATCGAGATATTTATCATTTTTATCTTATTCAAAGTTATCATCTTTCATTTGGGAATTTTATTAAGATCAATGTAGATTGATTAAATATAAGCATGCTCAAGTCCTTTTTATATTAGAGGATGTGTATCAAGTTCAAAAATTGAAACACAAATTTCATTAAAAATGACACGTAATCTAAAACTTGTCATAAAAACATTAAGGCCAATACAACATGTCAATTATACGTCATCTTCAATTTATCATGATAATATATTCTCCTTTTTATGTGTTTTATTTCATGCAATCATATTTAAATTTTTATATGAAGACCATCATCGTATAAATTTGAAATATAAGTTTTGTCATCAAAATCAACAAAACCAAACATATCAAACATGAAACATCATGATAGTGTATTTTTCATTTTTATGTATTTCACTTTAAGTTGATTGATCTCATATAAGCATGTGCACATTTTTACACAAAAGCCAAGCATCATATAAATTTGAAATCATTATCAAAGCTATGTTTCTTTCATTCAAAAATTTGTTGATAGAAATGTAGGTTAGGTCTCTTAGTTTTGCAATTGATTTCATGAAGACATGCATCTTCTAAAAATTTCATCATAAAAATGATTAAGACTTATTAATCCAAGATAGAAGTTTTCAAATTATAAGCATGATACAAACATCTATCATTAAAAGACTTTCAAGAAATTTCATACATAGATATGTATCTTGTTTAAAATTGAAAATCGATATGGAAAGCATATATGGAATTTATCCTTTTAGGTGTACATGCATTATGTCATCTTAATTCATCATGAAAATAATTAGACCAAAAACATGTTAATCCAAAACATAGAGTTTTAAATCAACATTACTTTAAAAACTAATGCATGATATAAATCATCAAGCATCATGTTTAGAAATGAAAAGTAATATAAAACATCAAGATACACATGCATGGATTAATCCTAAGCATTATCACAAATCATGCAAGTATCATTTTAATTTTTACTTTTAAAAAATACTAGAAAGAAAAGCTTGATATAATTTTTTTAAAAATAATTATTTATTTCCTACTAACTAAGTTAAACAATTCAAGAAAAAAATATCAAGTAATTTTATAATAACATACAAACATTTCGGGTGAGTTTCTTACCTTATTGTCGAAAATTGTTAAAGCCCAATTCCTCTCTTCTTTACTTGATTCTTCTTGGGGAGCCTTCTTCTTCTTCTTCTTCTTTGGCAGCTTTTTCTTTCATTCAAGTTCATTTTTAGTTTTAGATTTTTATTTAATGAACTTGTTAAAATTCATTGTTATGTGTTCAATGTCCTCATCACTTGAGTCATCACTCAAGTGGTATTCATTTGTCCGAAATTCTAAATTCTTCCATTTTTTTGGAAGATGATTCTCATATTCATCAAGTTCAAGAGTCATTTCATAGGTCAATAAAGACCCGATTAGTTCTTCAAGTGAATAAATGTTTAAGTCTTTAGACTCTTGAATAGCCATTATTTTTGGATCCTAACTCTTTGGAAGGGATCTTAAAAACTTGTTAATGAGATCAAAACTCAAAAAAGATTTACTAAGACTTTTTAAACTATCGATGACATTCCTGAAACAAGTGTATATGTCGTCGATAGTCTAGCTTGGTTTCATTCGAAAAAGCTCAAAATCGTGCATCAAAATGTTAACTTACGAGTTTTTGACTCTACTCGTTCTTTCGTGTGTGACTTCAAGTGTGTGCCAAATATCGAAAGTCATTTCACACATAGAAATCTGATTAAACTCAGTTTTATCTAGAGCACAAAATAAGACATTCATAGCCTTTGCATTTAATGAAAAAGATTTTTTCTCTAAATCCAACTATTCGTTTGTCAGTTTAGAGGGAAGTTAAAAGCCATTTTCAATGATATTCTATAAGTTTAAATCTAGAGAAATCAAGAAAACTCTCATTTAAGTTTTCTAATATATGTAGTTTGATCCGTTAAAGAATGGAGGATGAACAATCGAAAAACCATCTTGAAAGCCGTGAAGAGCCATTTCTCACAAGTGTGTATCCGAAAGAGAAATAACGAGGCTCTAATATCAATTGTTGGGATCTAGAGCAGCACTAAGAGGGGGGCGGGGGTTTGAATTAGTGCAACAGTTAATAACAAAAAATTTTGGTGATTCAAACAAGTTCATATGTTGAAAACTTCATAGGATAAAATCACGTTTCGATGAAAACTGATTTCGATCAAAGCGCATCGGAAATGTATTTAACTTGCAAGCATTTAGAGATGAAGAAATGGAGCAGCAAGTGAAGATGGTTTGCTGAAATATAAATTGCAAGAAAGTAAATCCAAACTAAATTTATAGTGGTTCGGTCATATGACCTACATCTACTCCCGATTCCTTATCACTTGAGGCCACCGGCTTTCCACTAGTTGTCTTCCTTCCAACGAGTGAAGACAAGTCCCTTGTGGCGCTCTCTCTTTTTGACGAGCTTAGGAGGTAATCCTTACAAGTACTAACATACTCCTATCTTGAATACAAGTTAAGACTAGAGGTGAGAAAGGATTTTAACAAAGTTTTCCTACTTTTTGGTTCAGTGTGCTTGTGTATTCAACCCAAGGATGGGAGGAGTATTTATGGGCTCCAATCTAATTCAAACTTGGAGCCAAACCATCTCGGGTTTATCGGGTACTAGCGGTACCACTGCTTGTCATTAGCTATACCATCACCAGTTTGACCCTAACACTAGCGGTACCATCACTTGACACACTAACATTGTCAGTGTACTGGGCAGTACCATCGCCCAAGTACTCTATCACTGGGTGGTACTACCGCCCAATACAACATGGGGAGCTAGGCCTTAAACTCAACCGAAACCAGTCCAATACCAGGCCCAATTAGCCCCTACTAGGGTTATAGGTTTAACTCTTAATCCTAACTCTAATTACATGCTAACTATGAAATTAAAGATATTTCCTAAGCTAATACAAAGTTTAAAAAGTCAAGACTTCTTCCGACAAGCTTCCGGTGATCTTTCGATGATCTTCTGATGAACCCTTGGACACTATTCTACAGACTCCCGGTAAGCCCCTAGACTTCATGACGATCTTGGCGAGTTCCGATGAGCTTTTTCAACAAGCATCGATCTTTCTTGGTAAGCTCCATGAACTTCAGACGAATCTTTCTAGTGAACTTCTTAAAACCCTTCAGCAAACTCCCTACTCATTTTCCGTTAGTTCCGACAGCACTTCCGATGAACCTTCAGACTTTTGCGAACTCACGAACTCCCAACGATTCCATCGTACTTAACTCTGGCACTTTGCTTCGCTTTATGTCTTCATTGTTATCGTAGTTAATTCTGCACACATAAATCTTAACTCTACTTCGACCTAGTTAGTTACATGAATTAACCTCCTATTGTCCGGCATATCATTGGTTGGTGCTTCATCCAGTTCTTCAATGCACTATCTTCTCTTGAGGCCTGTTGCCCAATTAGTGGTTGACCTCTGCAACACCGATCTCCTTGTTGCAACACCACTCTTCTTGGCCTGAT
The DNA here is from genome assembly GCA_024322285.1 of Musa beccarii. Taxonomy (NCBI): domain Eukaryota; kingdom Viridiplantae; phylum Streptophyta; class Magnoliopsida; order Zingiberales; family Musaceae; genus Musa; species Musa beccarii. The sequence goes on from CM044394.1 coordinate 27,972,654, forward strand.
GCTCAATGTTCGAAGCCTTCTACCAATTATCGATCAGACCTTCTGCTCGATGTCCAATATCCTGATGTGATTTTCTCAAGTGTAATGCTGATTCAACCTGTGTCAATTGTCTAATCCTGATCGATAGTAGATTTGCGTCACTCGAAACATAGTTAGACAATAAAACACTATCAATTAGTTTCATCATCAAAATTCGAGATTCAACACTATCACCTTCGTGGTATTATATATGGATAACATCCTAATCATTAGAAATGATGTAGGAATGCTCTCCACAGTAAAGGCTTGGCTATCTAGACACTTCTCCATAGAGGACTTAGGGGAAGCATCTTGTATATTGGGGATTCGGATCTATAGAGATAGATCCAAGAGGATGCTTGGCCTGTCTAAGTCCAAGTACATAGAAACCATTGTCAAAAGGTTTGTCATGAAAAATTTCAGGAGATGTCTCATATTGATGAGAATAGGTCATCACTTTCTACGAGAATATCCCTAAAGACTCCTAAAGAAAGGACACACATGGATACGATATCTTATGCCTCAGCGATATGATCTATCATATATGCTATGCTATATACAAGGCTTGGTATAGCGCATGCTCTAAGTGTTACGAGCAAGTATCAAACGAATCCAGGCTAGGAGCACCGAAAAGTAGTAAAGTGTATCCTTAAGTACTTGAGAAGGACTAAGGATCTTTTACTATTATTTGGAGAAAGTAGCCTCAGGATTAAGGGCTATGCGGACTCGAGCTTCTAGTCCGATGTTGATGATAGCAAGTCTAATTCAGGGTATGTGTTCACCCTGAATGAAGAAGTAGTATATTAAAAGAGTTCCAAGCAAGATATTACTACTGACTCAACCATAGAGGCGGAGTACATTGCTGCAATAGAGACAACAAAGGAGAGAGTCTGGATGAAGAAGTTCATCACAGATCTAGGAATCGTACTAGAAAACGAGGAGCTAATTCTCTTATATTGCGACAACTATGAGGCAATTACTCAAATAAGGGAACTCAAGTCTCATCAAAATTATTCTGAAGAGGTTCTAACTTATTAGAGAGATCGTGGCCCGAAGAGATGTAGCAATGGAAAGAGTTCCATCCGAAGATAACATTGTAGATCCACTTACAAAGCCATTATCTCAAATTGTCTTTGAACATTACAGAGGTCTAATAGGAATCAGACATGTAGGTGATTCGCTTTAGGTGAAGTGGGAGATTATTAGTTATAGGTGTCTTACAAGTTAATCATGTGAGTGATGGCACCTGTAACACGCTACATCAATCTCTTTGCTTATGATTATTGGTATTTTCTCATATTATCTAGATATATATTATGATGTCCTTGGATCTGTGCAATGGGAATCATATCATGATGAGATCATAATATTGAGACCAATTCACCTTTAAACACAGATCCTAAATAATCCTAGTCGTAGGTTACTCGAGAGGGATATCGAGATAACCAGACAGATTAGTGTACTGTATACCTATCCATATGAAGGAGGTGGCTGGTCTCATAGCTACTCATGTGGGGATACTAAGGGTACAGTGCTAGTGCTCATTAGGGAATGAGTTTACTAATTGATCCACTTACAAAATGCTGGATGGTTATTGATACCACACATCAAATAGCGATTCTGTAGTCCCAGTAGTGTATTTGGTCTTTAGACTTGAGACACCAAGGATATCCTGTATGAGTACTCCACTCTTTGATACCTTACTTATAGGTTTGGAAGTTTCAAATCTAGTACAACCGGTTATTGGGAGTAGTAGCCAACCTTACGAAGGCAATTAAGTATCCATAGAAGATCATCCACTCTCGGTATCATGAGAGGAATATCCCATGTGTTCTTGCTCAAGCAAATCCCTAGGTAGGGTCATTCAAATTGAGAGAGAAAGAGTTCTCCGGGAGAATCTAATTAGAGCGAGACTCGATTGGAAACCGTATGAGCCTGATAGCACCATGACCGATATATGGTTTCTGAAATATTAGATGGATGAGAAACTATAGGTATATAGTAATTGAGGATAGATAGGTCCAAAGAATTGGATTCTCTTGTATCGTTTGGGGACTACAGCGTAGTGGCCTAGTACGTTCGTAGTCAATGAGTCGAGTGAATTATTATGGAGATAATAATTCACTAAGTCAGAAGGAGTTCTGATAGGTATAACTTACGGTCAGTATGGTATTGGGCCTAGAGGGTCACACACATATGGTAGGTATTGCGATAAGCAAAGGTTCAAATATGAGATATCCATCGGAGCTCCTATTTTATTGGATATCCAATAAGCCCATGTATTATTGGATTGCATAGATGAGATCCAATAAGAGCTATATTATTGGGCAGAGACCCATTAATCTAAGAGGCTTGGGTAATTGGATGGAGATCCAATACCTAATAGGGTAGGATCCATTAGGGTTTACAAGGGGCCTCTATAAATAGGAGGGAACCAAAGGTCCATAGGCTAGGGCTTCCTGGTAGTCACCTCCTATTCTCCTCTCCCTAGCGAGGAGCATTGTCACAGCTCCTGCTGTGTGGATCATCACTAGATAGGAGGATACTTGACCTTCTTCATTCACCCCACAGATCTGTAGGAATCTTAGGGATATATGATCTTCTTAGGTATTATCTTTCTTATATACGTAGTTTTTAGATTTGCAGATTTATTTTTACACACCGATCTTCGCACGACGATGAAACCATTTCGAGAAATCTTGGATTTTTGTTTTATGTTCTTCCGCTGCGCATGTGATATCGCCCTTGGATTTCCCAACATAGATAAGTGGACAGACTGGTGTGTTGTATACCCATTTATTTAATGGAGGTGGCTGGTCTTATAGCTACTCTTGTGGGGATACTAAGGATACAATATAGGTGCCCATTAGAGAATGAGTTTACTAATTGATCTACTTATGGAATGTTGGATAGTTAATGATACCTATTGTTAGACAACGATTCCGTAGTCCCAGTAGTACATTTGGTCCTTAGACTTGAGACACCAAAGATGTCCTGTATGAGTACTCTATTCTTTAATATCGGACTTATATAGTTGGAAGTTTCAGATCTAGTACAACCGGTTATTGGGAGTGACAACCAACCTTACAAGAGCTTTTGAGTATCAATAGATGATCATCCACTCTCAGTATCATGAGAGGAATATTTCATGTGTTTTTGCTCAAATAAATCCCTAGCCAGGGTCATTCGGATTGAGAGAGAAAGAGTTCTCTAGAAGAATCCGATCAGAGTAAGACTCGAGTGGAAACTATATGGGCCTGACAGCACCATGCTTGATATATGATCTCTGGGATATTAGATGGATGAGGGACTATAGGTACATGGTAACTAAGGATAGATAGGTCCAAAGGATTGAATTCTCCTATATCATTTGGGGACTACAACATAGTGGCTTAGTACGTCCGGTGTTGATAAGTCGAATGAATTATTATGAAGATAATAATTTACTAAGTTAGAAGGAGTTCTGATAGGTATTATTCATGGCCAACTCGATATTGGGCCTAGAGGGTTACGCACATATGGTAGGTTTTGCGACGAGTAAAGGTTCGGATATGAGATATTTGTCGGAGCTCCTATCTTAGTAGATATCCAATAAGCCCCTGAATTATTGGATCCCATGAATAAGATCCAGTAAGAGCTAATAAGAGATTATTGGGTAGAGACCCATTAATCTAAGAGGCTTGGGTAATTGGATGGAGATCCAATACCCAATAAGGTAGGATCTATTAGGGTTAATATGTGGCCTCTATAAATAGGAGGGAACCAAAAGCTTGTAGGCTAGGGTTTTCTTCATAGCCACCTCCTATTCTCCTCTCCCAAAGAGGAGCATTTTTGTAGCTCTTGTTGCGTGGATCACCACTAGAGAGGAGGACGCTTGACCTCCTTCATCCTCCCCTATGGATCTGTAAAAATTTTAGGAATATATGATCTCCCTATGTACTATCTTTCTTATATATGCAGTTTTTGATTTTGTGAATTTTTACACACCGATCTTCGCTCAATGACGAAACCTTTTTGTGAAAATCTAAAATTTTTTATTTTTTGTTCTTCTACTATGCATGTGATGTCACCCCTAGATTTCCCAGTAATATAGATATTATTGGGAAATCTAGGACGACATCATATGCGCAGTAGAAGAATAGAAATAAAAATCATAGATTTTCTACAGAAAAAAGGTTTCTTATCATCGTGCAAAAATTGGTGTACAAAAGCCCATGAAATAGAAAAACTACGCATAAGATAATTATTTAGGGAGATCATATATCCCTGAATTCCTATAAATATGTAAGATTAGATGAAGGAGTTTAAGTGCCCTCCTCTCTAGCGGTAATTCACACTGCTGTGGTTATGACGATGCTCCTTAAATTGTTATTCAAATCTCCTCGCTACATGCACTATTAGGATTGAATCAGCATTAAGAGAGAGAGAGAGAGAAGGGGGGGGGGTGAATTAATACTTTTGAAACATTTTCATCGATTCAAAATTTTATTCGATAAAGCCCATACTGAAAATGCATTTAAACTTCAAAACATTCGTAAGAGTGTAATGAGTAAGTAAAATAATTTGTAATATAAGTAAATAGCAAAGAAAAGAAGGCACACTAGTTTTATAGTGGTTCAATCGTCATGACATATGTCGACTCTCGATTCCTCCTCCGTCGAGATCACCGGCTTCCACTATTGATCTTTTTTCAATGGACGAATATCAACTACCCTCTTACAACTCTTTTTTCCTTTTCACAGGTTTAAGAGATAACCTTTATAATTCTTTCAATCATCTTTTAAACAAAAATTAAACTTACAGAAGAGGAAGGAAATTCTCACAAGATTACAACAAAGTTTTCACACACTTTTTATTCAAGATCTTCTATAAACCAAGCAGGAATGAGTAGGGTATTTATAGGCCCCAAATGGATTTAAATTTGGAACTAAAATGGTCTCATCCCATGTTTTCAGGGTACTGGCAGTACCACCGCCAGTACTAGGCAGTCCACTGCCTGACAACCCTGCTTTGGTAGTATTACCGCCAGTTTGAGTGATCCTATCACCTAACAGAGCCTCGGAGATTGGGCTTTGGTGATACCACCGCTTGACACTAGGCAGTACCACCACCTAGACTCTACTTGGGAGGCCGAGCCTTAAGCGGTTTCATTGCCCTAACATGGCTCTAGGTCACTGAATGGACCATTCAGCCGGCCTAAATCAGTCCTAATATAGGCTCAATTGGCTCCTAATCGAGTTAGTAGGATTACTCCTAAAACTAACTCAAATTGAGACCTAACTATGATAATTAAAACTTAAACAATTATAATACAAGCAATCTAAGTTGTCTGGCATGTCAATTGTTAATTTAAACTCTCAATGAACTTTCGGTGAACTCCTGGTGAACTTCTAACGCATTGTTTGAACCTTCAACGTATCACTCAATCCACCAGCATATTGATTCCTACAACATCTGTTCTTGACGCATTGTCCGATTCTTTCGGCCCGATGCTTGATCTTTGACTTCGGCTCAATGTTCGATTCTTCTGCTTTAATTGTTTTACCTTTTTATGATCGTAGTTAGTTTTGCATCACTTTTCTCAACACATGGATTTGATCATAAATTCATTAATTGATTTCATCATCAAAATTCGTGATTCAACAATCTCCTCCTTTATGATGATGACAACCAATTAATGATAGAGTTAACCTTAGCTCCCCCTATTTATATGCTATATCGAAATAAGGTAAACTTGAATTCTAAAGGAATAATAACCTTTGAATTTAAGTGGAACAATTTTGATTATATGTAACATATCATATCAAAATTTCATACATTGTGAATTATAGTTTCAAATCATCAAAATATAGCATGCATAATTTCAAAACATTACAACTCATCATCACTTCATGCATGATACCAAATACAAATCAATATCACTTTAGGCATGACATATATGATGCCAAAACATTAAAATTTTTAATCATTTATTACTTCTCCTCCTTTGTCATCAACAAAAAGGAGAAAAGTTCAACAAGTATTTGAACCATGCAAGCTAGTATTTTAGCAAGTTTTATACCACTTTAGAACATACAAGCTAGCAAGTTTTTGACATGTGAAGTTAAGCAAAATTTTGCTTCTTGAGATGTGCAAGATAGCAACTTTTGCTTCTTGAAATGGGCAAGCTAGCACTTCTCTTTAGATGTGCAAGCACTTTTGGTTCTCTTGAGATATGCAAGCTAGCATTTTGCTTTTCTTGAGATGCTAGTAAATTTCTTTTTCCCCTTTGTCATAAAAAAAAGAAGAAGAAAAAGAAGAAGGAAGGAATTCATTCATCACATAAAAGAAAATAATCAAGTCATAAGTACCAAAAGTCCAAGAATCAAAACTTTACCTTTGTAAATAGAAAGAAGTATTCATAAGAAATAATCATCATATAAAAGATCAAGTTATATATACCAAAAGTCAATGAATCAAATCTCTTTAAATCACAAGAAGAAGAAATGATAGGAAATGATCTCTATTTAAAAAGTAAACTCAAGTTACGAAAACTGAGAAATCCAAAAAATGTATACGAGGAATTCATACATTAGGAAGATTTGACATAACTAATTCTCTTCTAATAAAATCAAATTATTCCTTATTCAATGATTTTATAAAAATATCAGCTAATTGATGTTTTGTATCAATAAATTCTAAAGATATATCAAGGTTATTAACATGATTTCTAATAAAATGATGTCTAATATTAATATATTTAGTTCTAAAGTGTTGAATAAGATTTTTTTGTTATACATATTACACTAGTATTATCGTATTTTATAGGGATATTTTTCAAATATAGTCCATAATTTTCTAAAATATTTTTCATCTAAATAACTTGTGCACAACATGCACCTGCTGCTATATATTCAACTTTTGCTATAGATAATACAATAGAATTTTATTTCTTAAAAAACCAAGAAACAAGTGCATGACGTAGGAGTTGACATGTTTCAGATATATTTTTTCTATCTATTCTATATCTAGCAAAGTTAGCATCGGTATAAACAATTAATTCAAAATTGTTCGATCTTGGATACCATAAACCTAGATTAGGGGTTCCTTTTAAATATCTAAAAATTCTCTTTGCTTTATAATGGGATTGTTTGAGATCAGATTGAGATCTAGTCCAAAGTTTAGCACTAAACATAATGTTTGATCTAATTGACATAATTTTATTTCTTAAAAAACCAAGAAACAAGTGCATGACCTAGGAGTTGACATGTTTTAGATATGTTTTTTTATCTATTCTATATCTAACAAAGTTAGCATCGGTATAAGCAATTAATTCAAAATTTTTTGATCTTGGATACCATAAACCTAGATTAGGGGTTCCTTTTATATATCTAAAAATCCTCTTTGCTTTATAATGGGATTGTTTGGGATTAGATTGAGATCTAGTGCAAAGTTCAGCACTAAACATAATGTTTGATCTAGTTGTTGTGAGGTATAGTAAACTATCTATCATATCTATATAAGTCATTTGATCAAAATTTTCTCCATCATGGTCCATATCTAACTTTGTAGAAGTGCTCATTAGTGTATTAATATCCTTAACACTATCCATATTAAATTGTTTTAATAGATCTAAAGCATACTTAGTTTGACTAATAAGAGTTCCATCACTTAATTACTTAATTTGTAATCCTAAGAAGAAAGTTAATTTACCCATTAGGCTTATTTCAAATTCTTGGCTCATACTTTTGGCAAAAGATTCATTTGAAGAACTGAAAGTGATATCATTAACATAAATTTAAATAAGGAGAAATTTTTTTTCAAAATGCTTAATAAATAATATAGTATTGACCTTATCTTTCAAAAAACCATTCTTGATAATATATTAACTATGTCTCTCATACCAAGCCCTAAGGGCTTGTATCCGTAGAGTCTTAGATAACTTATAAACATGATTTGGAAAACAAACGTTTTCAAAATTGGGTGATTGTTTAACCTAAATTTTTTGGAAATAAAACCATTAAGAAAAGTACTTTTAATATCCATTTGAAATAACTTAAAATTATTACAACATACATAGGAAGGAAAATTCTTATGGCTTCAAGTCTAGCCACGAAGCGAAGGTTTCTTCATAATCGATACATTCTTCTTGGTTGAAACCTTTGGTCACTAATCTAGCCTTGTTTGAACCATAATTCCAAGATCATCTTGCTTATTCCTAAAGATCCATTTTATACCAATTACTAGGTCTAGGGACAAGCTTTCACACCTCATTTCTTTTAAATTGATTTAACTCATCTTGCATTACAATAACCCATGAATAATCTTTTAGAACTTCGTCAATGCATTTTGGTTCAATTTGAGATAGAAAAGTAGTATTAACATAAAAATTTTTAAATGAAGAGTAGGTTTGAATACCTTTTGATGTATCTCCAATGATTAGCTCCTTAGGATGAGCATCTACATACTTCCATTCCTTAGGTAAAGATTCTTTGGAAGAAGATTCTTGGAAGAGGAGTTTTCATTCAAATTTAAAGCATCAAAATAATTTTTCTTAAATTCGAAAAGCTCATTAAAAACAACATGAATATATTCCTCAATGACTAAAGTTGTTTTATTAAAGAGGTGATATACTTTATAAATGAAGAAATATCAAGAAATATGCCTTCATCATATTTTGTATCAAAATTTTCTAAGGCATCTTTTTTATTTAAGATAAAACATTTACAACCAAAAATTTTAAAATATAAAATATTAGGTCATTTATTATTCCATAATTCATAAGGAGTTTTAGAAAGTAATAGTCTTATGAGAACCTTGTTAATGACATAGTATGCCATGTTAATGACTTTAGTCCAAAAATATTTGTAAGCTATGTTCGTTTAACATGATTCTTGTTATCTCTTGTAAGCTCCTATTTTTTCTCTCGACTACTCAATTTTGTTAAGAATTTTTAGAGTGGAAAAATTATTGTTGTACCCATTTGACTCACAAAATTTTTGAAAATCATGGTTTTGAAACTCACCACCGTGATCACTATGAATACATGAAATTATAAAACCCTTTTCATTTTGAACAAATTTACAAAACTTCAAAAATATTTAAAGCAATCACTTTTGTGTGCCAAAAAGTATGTCCAAGTGTATCTACTATAATCATCAACAATTACAAAAGCGTATTTACTACCTCCTAGACATGTTGTATCAATTGGTCTAAATAAATCCATATGGATTAATTATAGTGGTCTAGAGGTGCTTATTTAATTTATTGATTTAAAACTAATTTTTATTTGTTTACCTAGTTAGCATACATTATAAACTTTGTCTTTGATAAATTTGATGCTAGGCATTCCTCTTACAAGTTCTCTAGTTAAAATTTGAGAGATTAATTTCATGCTAGTATGACCTAGTCTCCTATGCCAAAGCTATGCATCATCGTTTAAAGTGAAAAACATGTTTCATCATAAAATTCATCAATATCAATAATATACATATTATTGTTTTTAAGGTAATCATAAATCTATTTTTGTGTGGTATTTCAATTATACAAGCATTAGATTCAAATTTGATGATATATATCCTTTATCACATAATTAACTAATATTTAGTAGATTATGTTTTAAATTATCTACTAATAACACATCTTCAATCAAGAGATTTGACATGTAACCTATGGTTCCTTTACTAATAATTTTTTCTTGTTGTTGTCTCAAAGTGACAAATCCTTCGTCTTGGCCAGTGTGCATAGAGAAGTGTATTGGATCTTCGATCATATGCCTTGAGTGTCCACTATCTGTTGAATCTCGAATTTTGATGATGAAATTAATTGATAAGCTATTTGATTTAATCCATATTATTGAGATAAGTTTTCAGGATTGACTATGATAGCAATGAAGACATAAAGCAAATTACTGGAGTCAAGTATGTTGGGAGTTCGAGAGTCCGTCGGAAGTCCAAAGGATCGTCAGAAGTGTTGCCGGAACTAGTCGAGAATGAATCAAGGACTTGCCGAAGGTTTCGGAAGTTCGTCGGAAGGTTCGTCGGAGGTTCATGGAGTTTAACAAGAATGTTTGGAAGGTGGCCAAAAGATTCGTCAAACTCACTATAAAGTCTAGGAGGCTGCTGGAAGTCTATTGGAAGATGTCCGAGGGTGTGTCGGATGTTCGCTAGAAGTTCATTGAAAAGCTCGTCGGAAGAAGACTCGATGTTGTTGATTTTTAATTTGCTTAGAATATGTTTTCAATTTCATAGTTAGCATGTAATTAGGGTTAGGATTAGGTGATAATCCTAATTAACCCTAGTAGGGGCCAACTATGCCTTAACTGAACTGAATTGGGCTAGATTCAGGGCCCATTCACCAGTGCTAACCATGTCTGGCAATGGCATTGCTAGACTGGGCAGTGGCATCGTCTCGAGAACAGGTTCTCAAGTGGTCTGGGCGGTGGTACCGCCCTAGGTTAACAGTAGTACCGCTGATAGTTATTACCTGTTAGCAGTGGTACTGCTTGACAAGCAGTGGTACCATCCCTCCATAGAGTCCGAGGACTCTATCAAGCGGTAGTACCATCAGACTGGGCTATGGTACTGCCAAAGATACCGATGCAGCGAGCAGGGTCAATTGGCAATAGTACCGCTAGTACCCGAAAATCTAGGAGGTGACTCTTTTGCTTCAAACCTGAAGCTAATAGAGTCTATAAATACCCCTTACTTCTTAGCTGGCTAAGCACATTGAGAAGTGATAAAAAAAACTAAGTCAAAGCTATAGCAAAATTACATTCGATAAGCTTGAGTGTTCACCTCCCAAGTTTTATTTTGTCAAAATTCTATAAGAGTGTGAACCACTTGTAAAAGTTTGTAAGAGGTGTGATTGGTCCTTCCCCTTCAAGAAGAGTTGATAATGGAAGTTGGGAACCTCATCGAAGGAGGTTTCGGAAGTGGACGTAGGTCATTTGACCGAACCACTATACATCGCTGTGTACTTCTCTTGATGTGTGAGTTTTTAACTTACTGCATTTCAATCTTTACTTAGCTGCGATCTCTCGATCTCCTCCTCTCTACTTTCTATAGCATTCACTCGAATCACATTGTTGAAATCATTTTCATCGGACTAAAATTTCTTGTCAAATAACTTTTTTTGAAGTCTGCACTAATTCACCCCGGCCTCTTAGTGCCACTTAGATCTTAACAATTGATATCAGAGCTCGACCACTCTCATTTGGTTTAAAACCCAAGAGAGATGGCATATTCTGGCATGCAAGAATGTCATTCAATTATACATCCGCCTATGTTTAATGGGTCGGATTACACCTATTGGAAGACTCGTATGAAGATTTTTCTTATTTTCATGGACTTTGAACTTTGGAATATTATTGAAAATGGATTTCAAAGATCTTCTCTTCCGATGAATGAATGAAATGAATCAGAGAAGAAGATTTTTTCTCTTAATACAAAGACTATGAATGCCTTGTTTTGCACACTTGATAAAAATGAGTTTAATCATGTTTTGATTTGTGAATCAGCTTTTGATATTTGGCACACTCTTAAAATCACTCATGAAGGCACTAGCCAAGTGAAAGAGTCTAACCTTTTGGTCCATTCTTATGAATTATTTCTGATGAAACTAAGTGAGTCCATCGTATTCATGTACACCTGTTTTACGGATGTCGTCAATGGACTCAAAGCACTTAGTAAAGATTTTTCTAATTTCAAACTTATAACTAATATTTTAAGATCTCTTCCAAAGAGTTGAGATCCAAAAGGTACGACCATTCAAGAGGCCAAGGACCTAAAAATATTTTCGCTCGAAGAACTCATTAGGTCATTGATGACCAACGAAATGACATATCATGCTAATGATGAGCTCAAGAACCCCCTTCCAAAGAATAAGAAGGATATGGCATTAAGAACACAAGAAGACTATATGAAAGAATCTTCAAGTGATAAGGACCTTGATGATGAACTTGCACTCTTAACTCGAAAATTTAAAAAATTTATAAGAAAGAATAAATTTAAAAATAACACTAAAAACAAACTTGAACCTAAAAGAGAACAAGTGATATGTTACAAATACAAGAAGTCGGGGCACTTCAAAAGTGAATGCCCCCAAGCAAAGAAGAAGCAACTAAAGAGGAAGAAGGCTCTAAAGGCAATATGGGATGACTCAAGTGGCTCCGAAGATGAAGAAGTAAGCAACAAGGAGATAGCAAACTTCGCATTAATGGCTTTAGGAGAAGAGGTATGTAAATTATTTAATGAAGATTTAACTTTTGAAGAACTTTCAATTGCTTTTCATGAATTATTTGATGAGTGTAGAGCTATTAGTAAAAAGTTCAATTTATTAAAAAAAGGAACATGCTATCTTACTTAATAAACTTGAAATTCTTGAACTTGATACTCTCTCTTTACCTCAATGCTCTTAGTGTGAACACTTAGAGGCAATCAAAAAGAAAAACTTGCTACTTAAAGAGACCCTAAATAAATTTAAGGTCGGTAGCAAGGGCTTGGACTTGATCCTTGCAAACAAGGATCATGTCAAAAAAAAAAGTGGAATTGGATTTATGAGTGGATCTCACCGTACTCCAACCACCTTCATTAAAGGACCCACACTACACGTATCATCTAATTTGAAATGCAACTTTTATTGCAAATCTGAATATGTTGTTTACAAATATTTGTATAAGAAACTTAGCTCACATAAGTAGATATGGGTTCCTAAAGGAACTATAAGGAACTCGATGAATAATGACAAGATTAGTAGATCAATTTTTAAGGGTACCCAAAGTCAAATGGGTACCCAAAGTCAAATGGGTACCCAAAAATCCTCCTTTATAGACATCTTGAATATTGCAAGCTAGGAACGGGTAACAATACAATTCCTGATGGTTATCAAGCTCATTAGCTCGGATAATAAAAATACCCTTAAGTGTTATACATTATTTGATTATGCACCATAATTACTAAGGATAAAACATATTTACATGATTTCGATAAGAATATTTGTATCATTTTACAATTCAAAATCCTATGTTTCGAAATGATGTGGTTTTAAAGGATTTGATGAAACCTTGTTCTGAAACTATACGATGATATTATGCTTTTATATAAGAAATATATATCTTCCTTGAACATTCCTATGAAAAGTTAAATTCACCTTAATCGCATTCTCTATCTACTCAAGATCTACAAATTCATTTATTTTATGAATCTCGTATATGATTTTATGATGAATTCGGAGTTAATGAATTAAGCTAGAATGAGTTTTTCAAATGATTCATAACTTCTATTCATGACTTGTTGTGCATTGATGGCTTGAATTCATTTGAGATGTGAATTATTTTTTTTTGACACGATGCATGAATCATGTTCTCACTTGATGATGCACACAGATGAGTTGCTTATCAATAGTTATGATTGAAATATATTTTTTTGAAATATCTTTCGAAGATGACTCTTAGTGATAGATGTTTTGAAAACATACTTGATTATCTTTCAAATGATAAATAACACGTGAATTGTTGATTCCCAACTCAAAATTTCCTTTCCTTCATTTCTCGAATGTTTGACTGAAAATAGTATGATTCATTATCTCAATATTTATAAATGACATCTTTTGGTTGAATTATATGTCATTCATCATTTCACAAATTGATCGATGTTAGTATTCATAACTTTCAGAAATCACTATTTTTATATCATCCAAGTTTTCTTGTCTTTACGATATCATTCTCTCGAACCGCTTGATGAGAAAGTTTTCAAAGCCTCTTGATTATAACACTTTAATGTGATCAATCATTAAGTAAATGTGCTAAATAAAAATTTATCTCAAGATTAATATGAGATCGGAAGACATCATTTCATCTCAATCAAATACATAATTATCAAATTAGATATCTGAGATAGATGTTAATAAAGGGGACAAATTGATCAAAAATCAAGATGTTGTAGCCCTCCTTAAAACTATTTAAGTCAGGGTACTAGCGGTGGCACCACCAAGACTGGCGGTAGCACCAACTGGGCATTCTGTTCCCAGGCGGTGGCACCACTCGAGAGCCCCATTATATAAAGAGGAGTTAGGGCTGGCAGTAGAACCGCCTCCAACTCTTGAAGCTACTCCCAAATACTCTTTCTCTCCTCTCAAAACTCCATCTTTCCTCTCAAGAAGACCAAGAGAGGCTTCTATCCTCTCAAATCCTTGATCAAGATCTCTACTTTTCAAGGAATCTCTACTAAGGTAATCTTTGATACTCCCTCTTTCATTTCTTGATACATGGCTGCCTCTTTGTAATTCCCTTATTCTATCATCTTTTTTAGATAAATGACTCCTAGGAGATTTTCTAAGGACAAAGGGAAGAGAAGGGAAGGAGATTGATATGACCAATCCCTTTTTAGATCTAGTGAAAATGCCCTTAGGTACCGTAGTTTTGAAACAAGAAATGTGCATAAGGGTAAACATATAGACTTAAGTGAATTAGAAAACCTAGAGCCCATGAGGTGGTTTGCCGATTTGGATGTTTTGCCTATTTTACAAATTAGTGAACCAATTTACCCTATATTAGTTCAGTTATTTTACACTAATCCAAGTATAGATGATGATGACAAAATGTCAATCTATATTCTAGGGAACCAAATTCAAATTACAGATAGCACAATTTTGCTAGTCATATGTGCCCTGCAAGCTAATCACATGAGTGATGACACTTGTGACTTGATATGCACTTTTTCTCTTTGCTTATTATTAGGTATTTTATCACTTTATCTTACGTGTTGCATATATTGTGATGTCCTTGGATCTATGCAATGGGAATCGGATCGTGATGAGATCACAATAATGAGATCGATTCACCTTTAAACACAAACCCTGAATTATCCTGGTCATAGGTTACTCGAGAAGGACATCGAGATAACCGGATAGACTGGTGTGCTGTATACCCATCCATATGATGGAGGTAGTTGGTCTTATAGCTACTCGTGTGGGGACACTAAGGGTACAGTGCAGGTGCTCATTGGAGAATGAGTTCATTGATTGATCCGCCTACGGAATGCTGGATGGTTATTGATACCTCACGTCAGGCAGCGATTCCATAGTCCCAGTAGTGTATCTAGTCCTTAGACTTGAGACACCAAGGATGTCCTGTATGAGTACTCCACTCTTTGATACCGGACTTATAGGTTTGGAAAGTTCCAGATCTAGTACAACCGGTCATTGGGAGTGGTAGCCAACCTTACGAGGGCTATTGAGTGTTAATAGAGGATCATCCGCTCTCGGTATCATGAGAGGAATATCTCATGTGTTTTTTCTCAAACAAATCCTTAGCCAAGGTTATTCGGATTGAGAGAGAAAGAGTTCTCCGAGAGAATCCGACAAGAGCAAGACTCGAGGAGAGCAGTATGGGCTGACGACCAGTGCCCGGTATAGGGTCTCTGAGATATTGGATGGATGAGGGACTATAGATACATGGTAACTGAGGACAGATAGGTCCAAAGGATTGGATTCCCTTGTATCATTTAGGGGCCGTGGCGTAGTGGCCTGGTACGTCCGCTGTCGATGAGTTGGGTGAATTATTATAGAGATAATAATTCACTAAGTCTGAAGGAGTTCTCATAAGTATAACTCACGGCCAGCTCGATATTGGGCCTAGAGGGTCACACACATATGGTAGGTGTTACGACGAGTAGAGGTTCGGATATGAGATATCCGCTGAACCCTCTATCTTATTGGATATCCATTAAGCCCCTGAATTATTGGATCCTAAGATGAGATCCAATAATTGCTAATAAGAGATTATTGGGTAGAGACCCACTAATCTAAGAGGCTTGGGTAATTGGTGTTAGGGATCGAGCGGCACTAAGAGGGGGGGGGGTGAATTAGTGCAGCGGATAAAATGATAGATTTTTCAGCGATTTAAAACAAGCTTCGGAAACTTCGTATGATGAAAGCAACGTTTCGTTTAAACCCAAAAAGATTGCGTTTTAACTTTAAAGCATACGTAATAAGATGATAAGGAAGTTGAGTAAATAAGGCAGCAAGTAAAAATGGTTTGCAGCAAAGTAAATAGCAAGAATGTAAATGCAAACCAGGATTTTATAGTGGTTCGGTCATCCGACCTGCATCCACTTCCGATTCCTCTTTGCTTGAGGACACCGGCTTTCCACTAGCTTTCCTCCTTCCAATGGGTGAGGAAGAACTCCCTTACAACACCTCTTCTTTTGACGGGCTCAGAAGATAACCCTTACAAAGCTCTCACCCCTCTCTTGAACAAGAAAACACTTAAGAGTAAGAGGGAAGTTTTTGACACTATTTGAGCAGAGTTTTCTCTCAAGATTTTCACTCTTCTTGCTGCACTTTGAACCTGCAAAAGAGGAAAATTTATAGAGCTCAAGAGGACTCAAATTTGGAGCCAAAACTTGGAGCCAAAATTTGAGTTTCTCGGTCTTTGTCGATCTGGCAGATGACACACCCAGCGGTGCCACCGCTTGAGCATGCTGGTGCTACACTTTGCTATATAACCGACTCTGATGCCACAGCTACGATGCAGGACTCTGACACCATGCACGTAGCATGCATGTATCTTCTTTGGTCTTCTTTGGCGGTGCCACCGCTTAACACATTGTTCTTCTTTGGGCGGTGCCACTGCCCAACACAAATCAACGTTTGGTTTGGGCCGAAAACTCGGCCCAAACTGGTTCTAGCACAAATCAACGTTTGGTTTGGGCCGAAAACTCGGCCCAAACTGGTTCCGAACAAGGCCCAATGGGCCCATACTTGGGTTAAAGGATTAACCCCTAATCCTAACACAAATTGATGTGCTAACTACGAAATTAAAGACATTCCTAAGCTATTACAAAGTCCGCAAGTCAAGTCTTCTTCCGGTGAGCTTCCGACGAACTTTCGACGGTCTTCCGACGATCCCTCGGAAACCATCCTGCGGACTCCCGGCAAGCTCTCGGACTCCACGATGATTTTGGCGAGTTCCCCCGAGCTTCTTTGGCAAGCTCTGATCTTTCTTGGCAAGCTCTGTGAACTTCCGACGAACCTCCCGGCGAACTTCCGAAAGCCCTTCGGCAAGCTCCCTACTCGTTCTCGGCCAGTTCCGGCAGCACTCCCAATGAATCTTCAGACTTCCATCGAACACTCAAACTCCCAATGATCCATCGCACTTGACTTCGACCCTTTGTTTCGCTTTATGTCTTCATCCTTATCGTAGTTACTCCTGCACACAAACAACAAACACTCTACTTCGATCTAGACAGTTATTATAACGCGAATTGACATTCGATTTGCCAAGACGTCATTGGTCGATGCCGTCGATCCTTGACACATCGTCCTCTCTAGCGGCTTGTTGCCCAATAGGCGGTTGACCTCGCAACCTCGATATCCATGGCGTAACTCCGCACTTCTTGGCCCGATGCCCGGCGTGCACGAAGCCTCCCTGCCGATAGTCGGCCGAACCTCGGCTCGACATCCAATATCGACATGATCACCTCGGTGCAACGTCAATTCCTCCAGCATCAATTGTCTAATCCTGATCGATAGTAGACCTGCGTAACTCAAAACGCAGTTAGACCACAAATCACACTCAATTAGTTTCATCATCAAAATTCGAGATTCAACAATTGGATGGAGATCCAATACCTAATAGGGCAGAGATCCAATAGGGTTGACAAGGCGCCTCTATAAATAAGAGGGAACCAGAGCTCTATAGGCTGAGGGTTTCTTTTGGTAGCCACCTCCTGTTCTCCTCTCCCCAAAGAGAGAGGTGCATCTTTGCAATCCCTGCTGTGTGGATACCGCTAGAGAGGAGGATGCTTGACCTCCTTCATCCTCTCCCATAGATCTACAGGAATTCAGGGATATACGATCTCCCTAGGTATCTTCTTTTGCACGTGTAATTTTACGGATTTGTTTTTGACGCACCGATCTTCACACGATGACGGAAACTTTCTATGAAAAATCTGGGGTTTTATTTTCTATTCTTCCATTGCGCATGTGATGTCGCTCTCCTGAAGGATTTCCCAATAGTGGTATCCGAGCCAGGTTATTCGTGCGAAGATCGGATCTTAAACTGCGTGTGTTGTGTTTTAGATCTGCTTTTGACGTCAAAATCGTTGGCACAAAAGGGCCAGGAAGGACAACAACTGTTGCTGCCCTTGATGCGCTCATGCGGTGGTACAAGGTGCTTGCGCCTTGCTGCTACGCCTACAGTAGCGACCACTAACCGGCTGGTGCTCGCTGCCGTGGCCCACGCTACTGCGTCGGCGACCGCGCATGCCAGCGCCGGCGCCGCAGCGCTAAGCGCGCCTAAGCGCAAAGGCGGCGGCCCGGGTGCCACGAGCGGCGTCGCGAAGGCGCCGATCTTTGGCGCTGTGCCTGAGCTAGTGCCGCGAGGGCACGCAGCATGTTGCTCGGGTGCCGTGGGCGGCGCTGCGAGCGCTGCCCGTGGGTGGCTCTTCTTGCGACGCCCACCGCGGCTAGAAGCGGCGCTGCGGAACTGCGCGCGCTTTCTTTGCGGTTGTGCCACCCGCGGTGTGCCACCGATTGGGTGGCGACGGGCGCACTATAGCCGCAAACGTAGCTAGGTAGAGGGATTAGGGTTTTTGGGCAAAAGACAATTTTGCCCCTCAAAATTTCAAAAATTTCGATTGTCCATTTTGATAGAATGACTAAAATACCCCTAAGAATTTTTAAAATTTCAATTTTATCCCTTATGATCGAATGAGCAAAATGCCCTTTGGGAATTTAAAAATTCCCTTCATATCCCTGATTTCAAAAAAATAAATATGTTAATTAAATAGTTTAATTAACTATTATTTTTTTTATCTAGTAATCCTATAAAATAACATAAACATGTGATGTGTGATGTGGATAGATGATCATGGACTTGCGATGTGATGTGTGTACATGTGATTATTATTATTGGGGCCTGCGAGCCTCTATTCTTTTCTCATTTATTGTTGGGCCTACGTGCTTGTAATTATGTTGTAATTACATGAGAAGGCGCAGCGGTAGCGTGACTCACGAGGCCGAGATGGATAATCCGACACATGAAGATGCGTTGAGATGCCGATGGATCCGACGAAACGAGATGGATGATCATTGGGCATCAAGATGCGATGAAGTACACATAGATCTTGATGTGAGTGATTGGGCCCACTAGCTCGGGCCTGATCACATTAGGATGTGGTCCATGATCATCTGGTGTGATTGCTCATGTGATGTGTGATTAGATATATATATACTAGATATGTATATATATATTTGCATGCGATGTAGATATATATATTAAATACGTATGTGTGTGACACATTATATTAGGAGATCAAACCAAAATCCTCTCCATTAATAATATTAAGTCGGTAAACGTGAGGCAATTAGATTGACCCACGTGGCCTTCCATCGTTATAGTTGGGAACCGATTCCCGGTGTAGGTTGAGTTGGTCGAGTCCCTTGAGACTCACTTATATCACGTCTCGCTATCTTATCTACGACATAGAGATGTCATAGGTGACCTGAGGACATGGTATGCTTGGTCGAGTCCCTCGAGAGTATATCATCGAATCAGACTCATTTGATAACGATGGTGATAGCTTAACCAAACATCATGGTTGGTCGAGTCCCTCGAGGCCATGGTGGTTCGGAGGCCGAACAGGACGGGAATCACAAGGAGTTGTGATTGGCAAGAGTTGCCTACCTTTACGGGTTTAACGTGATTGGTCGGGTCCCTCGAGGTTACGTTAAGACGCCGATTGGATCCTAATCCCCACTAGAGATTCGTCGGGAGTCTCTGATTCACATACCGGAGGGTGTTGTGTGTCTCACGAAAAATTAGTGGGAATACATTAAGATAGAAGTCCTTATCTTAATTGTTTAAATTTCTGTAAAGTCTGCATGTTATTTATTTCTGCTACATCTTTTATTTCAGAAAAATGTCGCTTTCAAATCCTTTACGTGGCATACTTGATGCCAACCGCCTCACTGGTCCAAATTATACGGATTGGCTTCACAATTTGAGAATCGTTCTCACGGTGGAGAAAATCGTGTATGTCCTTGATACAGTGATCTCTACACCCAATAAAGGGGCAAGCGAGGATGAGATCGCACGTTATGTGAAGTACTTAGATGATTCCACTCTTGCTCAGTGTTATATGTTGGCCTCTATGACTACTGAGTTATAGAGACAGCATGAAAATATAGATGCTAATTCCATACTCCTGCATCTTCGTAAACTATTTGAGGAACAAGGAAGAACTCAGCGATATGAGATATCAAAGAGTCTTTTTTGTGCCAGGATGACTGAGGGGACACTGGTTCAAAACCATGTCCTTAAGATGATTGAGTGGATCGAAAAACTCACAGGTCTAGGAATGGTCCTAGAGGATAACCTGTGTGTGGATCTTGTGCTTTAGTCCTTACCAGATTCCTTTTCTCAGTTCATAATGAATTTTAATATGAACAAACTTGAGGTGACCCTCCCAGAGCTCCTCAATATGTTGAGAGAAGCATAGAGCACCATCAAGAAAGAGAAGCCGGTTCTCTATACTGGTGAGACCAGAAAGAAAAGGAAGGCTGAGAAGACCCTTAAGAAGGGCAAGGGAAAAGGCAAAATGGGTAAGGCAAAGGTTGTCAAGAAAGACCCAACAAAGGACAAAGGCCAGTGCTTCCACTGTGGCAAAGATGGGCACTGGAAGAGGAACTACGAAGAGTACCTTGTAGAGAGGGCGAAACAGAAGCTTGCAGAAGCTTCAGGTACATTCATGATCAGTCTCCATTTGTTAGAACCTTATGATAACATATGGGTATTGGATACCAGGAGTGCTTATCATATTTACAATTCGTTGCAGGTTCTAGCAGGACCTAGGAGATTGAATAGAGTGAGATGTACCTTAAGATGGGTAGTGGAGCAAAGGTTGCTGTAGTGGCTGTTGGCAAGGTCACCTTACATCTGCCTGGTAGAACTATTATTACATTAGATGCATACTATTATGTTCCTTCTATTATCAAAAATATTATTTTCATTTCATATTTGACAGTTATTGGATATAAATTAGTTTTTGAGAATAATGGTTGTTCAATAATATTAGATGATCAGATCATCATGAAAGGAACATTGCATAATGGTTTATTTATGCTAGATACAGCTCTACATATCATGAGTGTAAGTGAGTCTAAGAGGAAATGAGAAGTGAAGAACTAGACAGGAAAGAGTATTAAAACCCTTTGATCAGATCGAGGAGGTGAGTACTTGAGTACAGAATTCACCCAGTTCCTCAAAGACTATGGGATCTTATCCCAATGGACATCTCCTTATACACCACAACTTAATGGTGTATCAGAAAGGAGGAATCACACACTGTTAGACATGGTGCGTTCCATGATGTGTTTCGTCGACCTACCCATCTCATTCTGGGGATATGCTCTAGAGATCGCAGCTTACCTTCTGAACAGAATTCCAACCATGTCAGTGATGTTTACTCACATGAGATATAGAATGGGAAGATGCCTGATCTTAAGATTGTTAAGATTTGGGGCTGCTTTGCCCACGTTAAGAGACATAACCCTGACAAGTTGGAATCAAGAATGGAACGGTGCAAGTTCGTGGAATACCCCAAGGAAACTTGTGGGTATTATTTCTATCACCTTGAGGACCAAAAGATCTTTGTAGCCAAGAGAGCAGTGTTCCTTGAGAAGGAACACATTCTTGGTGAAGACAGTGGGAGCATGACAGAGTTGAGCGAGGTTGGAGAACCTAGCTCAAGCACCATTCCAGAATCTGTTCAGATACCTAGCACACAAGTTCCAACTTTACGTAGGTCCGATAGAGTATCCCATCCTCCTGAGAGATATGTGGGACATATTAAAAGAGAGGATATTGAGGATATTGATCCTCAGACCTACGAGGAGGCTATTATGAGCATAGACTCCGAGAAATTGCAAGAAGCCATGAATTTAGAAATGGATTTCATGTACTCCAACAAGATTTAGAACCTAGTTAATGCACTCAAGGGTATTGTACCCATTAGCTACAAGTGGATCTTCAAAAAGAAGATTGGAGTAGATGGAAAGGTAGAGACCTATAAAACAAGGCTAGTGGCTAAGAGGTATCGTCAATGGCAAAGTATTGACTATGATGAAACTTTATCACCTGTAGCCATGCTAAAATCCATTCGAATTCTATTGGCTATTGCAGCACACTATGATTATGAGATCTGGCAGATGGATGTCAAAACCGCATTCCTCAATGGTAACCTCGAGGAAGAGTTGTATATGATACAGCTTGAGGGATTCGTGTCCAGGGATAACCCAACTAAGGTGTGCAGGTTTCTTAGGTCCATTTATGGACTGAAGCAAGCTTCTCGAAGTTGGAACATAAGATTTGATGAGGCGATCAGATCTTATGACTTCGTTAAGAACGAAGATGAGCCTTGTGTGTACAGGAAAGTAAGTGGGAGCACTATCACCTTTTTGGTATTATATGTGGATGACATCCTGATCATTGGGAATGATGTATGAATGCTCTCCACAGTAAAGACTTGGTTATCTAGGCACTTCTCCATGAAGGACTTAGGGGAAGCATCTTGCATATTGGGGACACGGATCTATAGAGATAGATCCAAGAGGATGCTTGGCTTATCCCAATCCAGGTACATAGACACCATTATCAAAAGGTTTGGCATGGAAAATTCCAAGAGAGGTCTCATACCAATGAGACATGGAATATCACTTTCTAGGAGTATATCCCCAAAGACTCCTAAAGAAAGGGCACACATGGATATGATACCATATGCATCAGCAATAGGTTCTATCATGTATGCTATGCTATGTACCAGGCTTGATATAGCGCATGCTCTAAGTGTCACGAGTAGATATCAGGCATATCCAAGCTTGGAGCATTGGAAAGTAGTAAAATATATCCTTAAGTACTTGAGAAGGGCTAAGGATCTTTTACTGGTATATGGAGGTAGTAGCTTCAGGGTTGAGGGCTACACGGACTCGAGCTCCCAATCCGATGTCAATGATAGCAAGTCTAATTCAGGGTATATGTTCACCCTGAATGGAGGAGCAGTATGCTGAAAAAGTTCCAAGCAAGACACTACTGCTGACTTAACCACAGAGGCGAAATACATTGCTGCGGTAGAGGCAGCAAAGGAGGGAGTCTAGATGAAGAAGTTCATCACAGATCTAGGAGTCATCCTAAGCAGCGAGGAGCTGATTCCTTTATATTGCGACAAATACAGGACGATTACTCAAATAAGGGAACCCGGGTCTCATCAGAAGTGTTCTGAGGAGGTTCCAACTTATTAGAGAGATCGTGGCCCGAAGAGATGTAGCAGTGGAAAGAGTTCCATCCGAAGATAACATTGTAGATCCACTGACAAATCCATTGACTCAGATTATCTTTGAGTGTCACAGAGGACTAATAGGGATCAGACATGTTGGTGATTGGCTTTAGGTCAAGTGGGAGATTGCTAGTCATATGTGCCCTGCAAGCCAATCACGTGAGTGATGGCACTTGTGACTTAATATGTACTTTTTCTCTTTGCTTATTATTAGGTATTTTATCACTTTATCTTGCGTGTTGCATATATTATGATGTCCTTGGATCTGTGCAATGAGAATCGGATCATGATGAGATCACGATAATGAATGGTATCATGCTTAAATAATGAATGTTTGAAATGGTTTCATGCTTAAATAATGAATGTTTGAAATGGTTTCATGCTTAAATAATGAATGTTTGAAATGATAAATTTTGGTATCATGCATGAAGTGATGATTGCTTTAGTATCACATAAATCATGCCAAGTTGATTAGTTTTTAGTATCATACATGAAATTGTGCATGTTACACCTTAATAACTTGAAACTACGATGATGCATAATGTATAGAATTTTTTTTTTCAAAATCAGTTAAAGCTTGAATTCAAAGGTTGTGATTCCTTTTGAATTCAAGTTTGTCTTTTCTCAAGTATGGCATATAGATAGGAGTTAAGGTTAACTCCATCATCAATTGGTTGTCATCATAAAAAATGGAGAGATTGTTGAATCTCATATTTTGATGATGAAATCAATTGATAAATTATTGATCTAATCCATATGATAAGAAAGTATTATAGGATTAATTATAATCATAAATAAGGCATAAAGCAGATGTTGGGTTGGAGTTAAAGTTCGTCGAGAGCTTGTCAAGAAGTTCATCAAGAGTTCGTTGGGAGTTTGTCGAGAAGTTCGTCGGAAGTTCGCTAGAGCTTGCTAAGAGTTCATCGGGAGTTTGCTAAGAAATTTATTGGGAGTTCACCAAGAAGTTCGTCGAGAGCTCGCCGAGAAGTTCGTTGGAAGATCACTGAAAGTCCATCGGAAGATCGCCGAAAGTTTGCCAGGATTTCACCGGAAGAATAATCGACATATCAGACAAAGATTATTTAGTAAATACCTTAATTATTATAGTTAGGACTTAGTTTGAGTTAGGATTGGGGGGTAATCCCACTAACTTAATTAGGGGCCAATTGGGCCTGAACCAGAGCTAGTTTGGGTTGGATTGTTGGCCTAAATAGTGACCTGGAACTAGGCTGGCGGTAGCACTGCTATGACTGGGCGATGGAACCACCTAGGACTCAGTCTTCCAAGAGGTCTAGGCGGTGGTGTAGTTAATGTTGTCTAGTGATGGTACCGCCTAGGTAAGCGGTGGTACCGTTAGAGTCTAGTATCCGAGACTTTGTCAAGCAGTAGTACTACCAAACTAGGTGGTGGTATGATCCAATATCAGAGAGTACTGGTGATGGTACCACCCAGCATAGGCGGTAGTACCACCCAGCATAAGCGGTAGTACCGCTAGTATCCCGAAAACCTAGGATGAGACTTTTTTTGCTCTATTTTTAAAGCCAATTGAGGCCTATAAATACCGCACACTTTTTTTTTGTGGAGCACAGAAAAGTGAATAAAAAAAACTAAGATCTAAGTGGAAACACAATTGTAATCTTTTGATAAGTTCACCTTCACTAGTTCTAGCTAAGAATTCTGTTTGAGGAGTGAGCAAATTGTAAAAAAGTTAACTCCTGAACCTATTAAAAAGAGAAAAGATCTGTAAACGGGGTGATTGATCTTCGCCCATTGAAGGAAGATTAATAGTCGAAGTCGATGACCTCGATAGAGAAGGAATTAAAAGTGGACATTGGTCACAATAACCGAACCATTATAAATTTGGTGTGCACTTCCTTCCTTCTCCTCTTTGCTATTTAGATATATTGCATACTGCTTTACTTTCTTTACGAAGGTTTTCAAAGTTAAATGCTTTTCCAATACGATTATA
The DNA here is from genome assembly GCA_024322285.1 of Musa beccarii. Lineage (NCBI taxonomy): Eukaryota > Viridiplantae > Streptophyta > Magnoliopsida > Zingiberales > Musaceae > Musa > Musa beccarii. Next base: position 27,997,953 of record CM044394.1, read on the forward strand.
TCAACCTAAAAAGATTTTGTATCATAATCATTTTAACGTATATACTAATTCACCCTCCCCCTCCCTCCCTCTCCCCCCCCCTCTTAGTGTCGATTTGATCTTAACATATTTGGGTCACCTATCATTAGGCCATTGCTACAATCTTTAGAAATTCTGACCTGTCTATTATCCTTAAAAATTGTAAGCATCTTTTACTATTTAACATAAAATTACTTTGTTAGTATTTTATTTTCTAAATAATATTATCTTGATGAAGTTAATACCTTGAAATTAAGCATCATATATTAGATTATGATAAGACATGATTATTGCTTTAGTTATCTTATATGTCAAAACATGATTAACATATTTGAGAAGGATATACTGCTTTCAAATGGAGGTTTGATTATTAGACTTTTATATGCAGATAATATACCCATCCCACTAGCCGAAAAAATTATAAAACTAGATATATTTAGTATCATTAATAGAAACCTATTAAGAATATTGAGATGTATTATAATTAATGGAATATGAATTAGATAACATAGGACAACTAACCCTCCTTCACCCGAGCTTGTTCCAAAGACACCTATACATAGGGGTAGTTATTCTCTTCCTACTAATCCCTCACTTGAAAAAGACCTCTAGCAGATCCAACACCTTTTTCATCTTTTAATTCTATAGTAGCTCGATTGGATCATCTTGAACTTTATCAAGATCAGACTTTGATTGAGATGCAGCATATCCATCAGTGCCTTTATACTTTTGATAAACATTGTCATACATTATTTATGCGTTTTGGGTTGCCACCACTTGATTAGATTGTATATTCTCCCCCTTCGTCGTAACTATATCTATCTTTGCTTTTTGATGTTGAATATGAAAACTTTTGTTATGGTGTTTTTAACTTATGATGTTTTTATCTTATGCCTTATGATGCTTCTTAATTGAAATTATGAATCTGATTTTTGCAATGATTATTATTGAAAATCACTAGAATTTATAATCAAATTATTATAACATGAATTCAAGACTAGCACTAAAAGGTTATTATTTTGAATTCAAGTTCATCATATTTTTAAGATAACATAAAGACAAGGGGAGCTTGGTTAAGACTCCATCATTAATTGATTATTATCATAAAAAAGAGTGAGATTATTGAATCTCAGATTTTGATAATAAAATCAATTGATGAGTTTATTGGACTAGTATGATTTTGATATAAGAGACATACGAAAAGAATTTGATCATAGAATCAGAGCACTGAAGGGCTAATTGTCAAGTAGGGGATCAAATGTTATGCTGAAAAAGTTATCATATCAAAAATTAGACATTAAGCTAGAGGATTGATTAATGTGTCAAAGATCGGATATCATGTTATAGGCTCAAGTATCATGCAGGAAGGATTAAATATTATATCAAAAAATCAGATGTCATGGAAAAATCAACATGCCAGTGGAATGGGCAAGTTATGATGATAGTACCATTCATTGTCAATGTTAGTATCGCCCATACCTTGAAATTTCAGATATTTAAATTATTGACTCTATTTTTTATGCCTTTTGAGGCCTATAAATATCTCAATCAAGCTTGGTTGATGGAACATCCATTCTTGAGCTAGTAAAGTGCTATAAGCTCTCATTTTGAGCATAGTTTGAGTTTCCTCCTCCTCTTGAGCTTGGTTAAAATTTCATGTTATAGGAGATAAGAGATCTCTTATAAGACGATAGCCTAAAAGTTATCTCCTAAGCCTAAAATAGGAGAAAGTCATATTAATTATAGTTAATATTCATCTATTGAAAAAAAGATTAGTAGTGAATGATAATATTTCACAAACTCAAGAATGGATGCTCCATTAACCAAGCTCAAGTGAGATATTTATAGCCTCTAAAAGGCTTCTAAAATGAAGCCAAAATTTAAATTCCTAACATTTTAGGATATGAGCGATACTACTGTTAACATTGGATTGTACTATAACTATAATCTTTGAAACAAAGCCATAGTATTGGACTCCTATGGTACTTTCATTGAAATTTTTGACAAAGGATTGCAATTGTAGACTTTGATGGTATTACTATCATAATTTTTGACACAAAACCATAATACTAAACTTTGATAATACTACTATCATAATTTTTGACATAACATTGCAAAACTTGACTTTGGTTATATTATCATTGCCATAGGTAATTATTGCTGATCTAAGTAGTTTAGTCATGTGTTTGGCCTTCTAATAACCCAAATTCAACCCACTTCAAATCCATTAACTTTCATGATAAATGAGTTCTATTTTCACCCAATACTAACCCAAATTAGCCCAAAGTTACCTTGACAAAGACCTTAAATCATCAACCACTCATCTGATATATCTTCGAAGCTTTTAGCATGTTGTCCACTCTTTCGATAAGTCATTCGATTTTTTGATACTTCATTTGAACCTCCAGCACATTCTCATATCCTTCAATATATCGCCCAATCCTTTGGCATGTTGACTTCTCTATGACATCTGATCTTTCGATACAAAATTCGATCCTTCTAACTTGATGTTCGAACCTTTAGCATAAAATTTGTTCTTTGGCATGCTAACCAATCCTTCGACTCAACGTTCAATTTTTGGCATGACAATCTTTTAACACAACAATTGACTCTTTTTCTAAATATTTAGTCCTTCACTGGTCCAAATCTATAATAAAAATATTTATTACTTCACTTATCTCAAAAGTACATTTGTTCATCAAATTCATTAATTGGGTTTCAACAATATAAGACCAGAATTAAAGTATCTATTTTGGTAAAATCTCAATTTTCTAACTTTGATTTATGAAGTAGTTATAAGAGACAAGACCAATTTCAAGGTTCTACTTCCGCATAACTTCAAACTTCTAATTTTGATTGAAATGAGACATTTGTATTAGATAAGAATGAAGATAGTTATAAGATATTTGAACAAGAACAAGAATGGGCTGAGTAAAATGTAGTAGAAGTCTATATATATATATATATATATATATATATATATATATATATGAGATCCATAGTATATTGAAATCAATCCAGATATGTATATAAACCTTTCAAAGGAAATGTTTATGGAAGAAGATGACTTCACCATTAATACTTTGGTTCCAAATCTAGGTAAAAATGAACTTGTCATCAATGAGATATAAGATAAACAGGTATGAATTTGTGAAATCTAAATTTTTTTGATATGATGATTTTAAATATAACACTTTATTTATGATATTTGATGCTTAATTTCTTCATGATTTGTAGGTATTTAAAGATATTTTATAGTTTAAAAGAGCTTTTCAAAACTATGTTGTAAAGAGAAATTGTAAAATAAAAATTATTGTTTGTAAAAGTTATAAGCTTAAAGCACAATGTAAGGTTGGTCACTATGGATGGATGATAGTTGCTCACAAAATTAATATATGATGAATTATAAAGTTCATCAAAGAGCACCGATACAATATGCCTTCAGGAAATCAAGAACATCCATTTTGCAATAGCAAGTTTATAGCTTAATAAGTTATTAAATAAGTTCTTGTGAATGAATAATATACTCATAAGATTATTATTATAGATATTCAAAAACGATTTAGAATGATTGTTTCATATAGAAAAACATATTTAGCATGTGAAATCTGAAGTTTATGATGACTTTGATGTATCAAACATTAAGTTAATATCTTTATTTGAAAGTTTATGAGTAGCAAATGGATGTTTGTATACACATTTTATCACGTTTCTGGGCATTCGTTCACATAGTTTTATGCATTACATTTGCCTAGTTATTAGCATAGATATAGCACGTTTATGTGAAATGTACCCTAATGTTCTTATGATGGTGATAATAAGCTATTTCATGTCGCATTTGGAATAGTAGAGATTAAGGGGACAAACTTGTGGGAATGATTTCTTTTTTAGTTGAGAAAATAAATTAGTGTGCACTATGAATCCTTACATATTGTCAATGATAAAAATCTAGGAATTCTAGCAATATTAAAAGATATATTTTTGGATGGATGTTACATTTATTGTATGGTATTTTGAAGAATTTAGTAAGTGATGTACGAGATCGAGAAGCAGTTAAAAGTTTTTTGGATTGTTGAAAGGTATTGTTGGATTTCTAAATTAGGGAAAAGAGCTAATGCATTTTTTTCTGGATGACCAATATGCAATGTTAAAGCTATATGTATTGCCAAATTATGAAGCACTGTAAATTGTTATCCTAAAATCTTTATTTAAGATACAATATTATGACAAACGTGATGCAATATTATGAAGCATTGTAAATGGTTGTTATTGATGACTATACAGTTATCATTGCACAATTAATCTTATAATTATTGTTTGATTAATAGTTTAATAGAGTTGTGAAAATTTGAGATGTTTGATAGAAATTGACCTCGTTAAAGTAAAAAATGAATGTAAATATACTCAGAAGCAAAATATACCTAAAAAACATTCCAAATTTCATAACTATTATCCTAAAATCCATCAAAAAATATAAATTATGGTGCTAATGATATTAGAATGACATCCAAATGAGTTTATGAATGTTTGAGTTGGTTTAGTGGATGCTTATCCAATTACACTCGAAAATAAACTAAAATATATTCGTTCAAAGAACATAATCCTATAAATTTAAAAATTTGATAATTAAAGATCTTAAATTCATTCAAAAATGTAAAAAGTAGCACTAATGATGTTACAAAGATATCGTAGTATCATTATATAAATTTGAATTAGTTTAGTAAAATTGACCTAGTTACAGTCGAAACTGTACTAAAATATATTTATTCACATTACCTATCTTAAAAATTTCATAAATCAACAATTATTTATCATAAAATCCTATAAAAATTAAAAAAAGTCATACTAATAATGTTAGAATGATATTATGGTGTAATTATGAATGTTTGAGATGATTTAGTGAAAGTTGAACTAGTTATACTTGAAATTAAACTAAAAACACACTAGTTCATGGAACCTACACTAAAAATTCTAAATATTGATAATTAATTATCCTAAAATCTTCTAAAAATGAAATAATGATACTAATGATGTTATAACAATGTCCTACTGTAATTGTAAAAGTTTATGATATTCTAGTGGAAGTTGACCTAATTATACTCGAAAATAAACTATAATATACTCATTCACAAAAGATATTTTAAAATTTTAAATTTTAAATAATTAAATATCCTAAGATTTTTTAAAATTAAAAAATGATACTAATGATATTATAATGATATTCTATTGAAATTGTGAAAGTTTTATATGGTTTAGTAGAAGTTAACCCAATTATACTTGACAATGAACTAAAATATACTTGCTTAAAGAATTTATCATAAAAAATTTAGATTTTGATAATTAAGTGTTTTTAAAATATTTTAAAAATATAAAAAAAATAATACTAATGATATTAGAATGATGTACCAATGAATATATAAAATTTTGAGATTGTTTAGTGAAAGTTAACTCAGTTACATTCGAGAAAAGAATTAAGATACACTCATTGACATAATTTATCCAAAAAATATATAAATTGATAATTAAACATTATAAAATCAAATAAAAATTAAAAAAATTATATTAATGATATTTAAATATTGTTCTAGTAGATTTGTGAAAGTTTGAGATGTAATCTAATCACACTAAAAAACAAACTAAAGTACACTCATTCACGTAATCCACCTTAATCAAACACGTATCAAACATCAGCATCAATATAAATTTCAAGACTTGAAAATAGTATCAACACACCAACACACTAAGTACATATCAAATAACTTTTACAACACCAACATGATACAAACAGACATACACATCACTTTCACATCTACAAAACACTCGAGAGTCAAAAATAGTCTCCACATACCAAGGACATAATATTTACATACAATACAAACATGTATTAAACATTACTTTCACATATACATAACTCTTTAAGAGTCAAAAAAACAGTATGGATACACCAAGGACATATCAAACAAGTTTCATAATAATAATATAATATTTATATATGATGCAAATATGTATACACATCACATCAGTTTTACATCTACATAACTATCAATAGTCTTCACACATAACTATCAAGTATCACGAACACATATACATAAATCTTAAGAATGAAAAATGATATTGACACACCAAAGACATATCAAACAACTTTCAAAATAACAACAATATAACATTTATATTATACAAACATGCGCGCACACATCACTTTCATATCTAACTGTCAATAGTCAAAAATAGTATCAACACAATATAGACATATCAAACGACTATATATGATATAAACATGTGTAGAACAACTTTCACAATTATAATCTATTATAGGTTTGGCATAGTCCAAATTACAATGTCCAAATATAACATAATGTTTCAGACCAAATTCAACATCCCATGAGTAAAACTATCGCATGAACACAATCATTTCTCTCCTTGAATTGCAACACTACACATATATCAAAGAACTTTCACAACAATGACATAACATTGATATACGATACAAACATGTTTACACATCATAGTGAACAAAGACACATCAAATATGTATCAAACAACTTTTGTAATCTATTATAGGTTTGACATAGTACCAATTACAATGTCCTAATGTAACATAATCTTAGAACAAATCTGACATCCCATGAGCAAAACTATACATGAACACAATCATTTCTCTCCTTGAATTATGACACTATAAATATTTTAATATAGCATTTGCAATTTTCATTCAATACTACAATATGTTGCTTTGTTTGAACTTCATTTATTTTTTTCTCCACAAGCAAGTGATCCATTTATTTCATTTTAAAGATGGTGCAGTCATTCCTACATAACATGTGAATCAATTTGTAAAATCACCACTATAATTCTTTGGAATGAAATATACAAAAGCTTATGATCCATCTTGCTTTTAGAATTTCACAACTTTGGACTTCCACCTTTTACTAAGGATCCTCTCAGAAATACCACGGTGAAGGTTGTCTAAATTGTAAGTGGGCATTTTCTTAAACATCGCGTCTGTTTTCATACCGTTGAATATTAATGTTTGAAACAACAATACAACTAATTCTTCGAAACACTTACAGTTGATTTGAAAATGTTTGAATGCAATTATTTTGGAGGACTGTTATAATGAAAATAAAACTTCTTCTAAAGATCTATGACCATTAGATATGCTTAGTTGTGTGACAAAAATATATCGTGCAAGGAGAGTCATAGAGGTGATTTTGAAACTTATATTTGAATTCTTCAACAAATGCAAGATATGTTTTCTAGATTTGTAAGCCAACAAACATCTTAATTATCAGTCCATCATGAAGTAATTATCATTAATGAATAGAATTTAAATACATATCACAAACCTCAAAATATCTCCACAGAAACATTGATGGTCAAATTATCCCGTCAATAGTACATTATGGCAACTTTTTTATAGTTTTGTATCTATCACCTCTCTATCAGTGAAATCATTTTACTTAACTAATGTCCAAAAAGATATATATTTTGCAAATGACCTTACCTTCCCATCAAAAAGTTGAACAATTTAAACTACAAAAAACATATGATAATTATATCAGTTATAGTAAACACAATTTGTCAACTAACTACAATTGAAGACTAACTATAAATTTTTTTAATTTGAAACTAATTGGCAGTCTCTTCATTGTTCCTTAGCTTTTTATATATCAACAAAATGTAATATATTAGTAAACATAATAAAATTATTTGTATTAGAAAGTTATCATATAATAACCTCTATAAATTTGTCGCTTTAAGATTCTCTTGCTAATATTCATCAATGTTAGTTCAGATGTATCAAGAATATAAACTTTTTTGTTGCTAATATTATCATGACCCAGGCTTGATGGATTAATTGGCCTATCAACTTTGTTTGACCAAAAATACTGTTCAAAATACTTAAGTTAAAATTAATAATAATTCATTTATCAGATCCATATAAGTCAATCTTAAGTTTTTCCACTTCCAATGTGGAACTAATCAGGAGTGTTACAGATGCATCATATTTTTCTTTAAATAATCCTTTCCTCTTTCGAAAGAAATATAAATTTTATTTTAATGCTCAATGGATTTTCATTCCATAGAGACTACAAATATTTAACTACCAAGGCCTTGATCCATCATTCTTCATGCTAGATATAGAAGAATGAACTATTGATGGCTCTACATGGTCTTTACATCTATCACCTTCATCGAAGACTGAGGTGAGAAGATGATCATCAAATTCTTATTTTCATTTAAATACTTTTTAATAATTGACACATGTTTTGTAACTGTAGTAGAAGTATCCTGCAAATGACACAATCTTATAAATGAACTAAAGCACTTTGTATACACCAAATACAAATTAGATGCCATAATCACATTATAAAGGTACCGTATCTTAGTGTTCATATGACAAACAGTTTTCACTAGGATGAGGATTGAACAAATGACATACTTGCATAAGAAGCACAAAACGTTATAAGAGACATGTAAATATCTCTAAATCCACTCCTAATTCTAAATTAATGGGTATCTTATCCTTCGTTATTTCCTTCAATTTTGTCTCGACGACATTCTAGTTATTGATACTAACACAAGCCCATCTCCAAATTTGGAGGTGGGCTGAAACTTGGAATGGAGTAAAAAAATCAATATGCTGGTAGACCATCGTTGGAAAAATTATTTAATCATTTTATAAACCAAATAATACATACTAATGAATTAAACCTTACCATCAAGAACTTCCAAGATATCCTATAGTCCTTGTGTTACCCCCTCTTCAGATTCGTTATTTGAGCCCCAATAGTTGAAATCTTCTTGCTCAGATAGGAATAAACAACTAACCCTCAATTTTATTTTATTAATATAAGTAGACCATGTTGACACTATCATCACTAGAAACAAATACACAAGAGATCTTATAGTTTGTTGGTTCACCAACTTCTATGTAAATTATTTCTAATACATATAATCCAATCCTTTTCTTTTGACGTGTGTGGTACATCCAAAATAAGAGCAACATCAATGGGACTAAACTCAACAAGAATATCTTGTAACATAAAAGTGCATTCATCCAATTGATCCATAATATCAAAATGGGTACCCGATATGTTGGAATATCTATTAGATGTTACAATGGAGTCTTACTATATGACACTGCCCAAGAGAAATGGTGAGTAAATGACCCCGACCTCAAGAACTTGGGACAGACAAAATCTTATAAAATGGTAGATGAAACTATGACAAATTATAAAGTTGATGAAGTCAGGTGACGAAGACGGGTAATAAAGACATCCCAGACTTTACATCTGATAAAATTTATAATTAATAAGTTGTATATAACATAAAATTAATTAATATTAATGATTGCATATTCAAATATATGTCATAATAACTTCATCAATATTTTCCTGAGCACTTCCGAAGGATTAACGAAGAGCCATTTCTTTATTCAAAAAATAAATGCTATCAACACGACAAGGATAATGAAGACCTAATCACAACCCATTTTGACTAACTAATAATTGAAATAGCTTGCCTTTCGTTAAATCTTATGTGTCTGCTTTTATATTCCTTTATTATTAGCTTAAATTTATATAAGCTAATAACGTGGTAGGAGTTAAAACAACCCATCTTCTTCCTTTTTAGACTTAAATAACGTGAGTTAAAACATTACTGACATAGAGATACTCAAATATCCATAAAGGCAGAGGATTGCTTGCAACACGAAGGAAGAAGATGCAGTGGGAATCATAGATGTCTTAGTAGGGTAACATCCATCAACATAAAACAATAGTGAGGACAAAGGAAAAAAACAAAGAGAGACATGCAGCAGCAGCAGCAGCAGCAGCAGCAGGAGAGCCTATGCCTTCTCTCCTTCCCGCCCCGCACCCCACCCCCCATCATCTCATGGTAAAGCAACTTAGCACCAGCGTTAAGTTTCGAATCTTTGATGGGAGGGCTTTAGCTCTCTTCTTCTCTCATAGAAGTTGAATGAACATGAGACATTAGGAAAGCCTACTACACTAACACGGAATCTGTTGGCCAACGTGTGTAAATATCAAGTTGGTGGGTTGCTTTTGATTCATTTACAGGTGATATAACATGAGAATACTTGAACTGTGAATAAGGTCGAATCAAAGAGAAAACCAGTGCTTGATGCGTAAGCATGCTTAGGCATGAGTTAAAATAAGTGATGCTTAAATAAAAGGATAAGATAATTGACTCAGAGAAATCAAGTTAAAATTTATACTCTTTAGATGACATAAGATCGAGAAAGCTTCGACCATTGAATCGTCAATAAAGCTTTGACAACGAGAGATGTCGAGGCCGAGGATGGAAAGCCGACAAGATATCGCCATCACAATTACACTAGGAAGAAAAACCAAGGAGATATCACGACCTACCCTTTGTCACGATTACACTAGGATTACAGTTGTTTGTAGTGTAACCCAAATTAGGTGGAGTCATGGGATATTAACTGACCCGAGTCAATAGCAATCGGTTCAAGATTGGCCCTGGTTCAACGAGCCTATTATAGACTGTTGTCATTTGAGAAAAAAGAGATGCCCTAAAGTGAAAACGAATAAGGGTGTCATCTTGTATTGTGTGGTATATACAAATTTGTAAATTTGTAATACATACATATATATACATATACATATACATATACATATATACTATAGATAGACATATACATATATATATATACATATACATATATACACATATACATATATATATACATATACATAGACATATATACATATATACATATACAGATATATATATACATATACATAGACATATATACATATATACATATACATATACATATACATATAAATATACATATACATATATACATACATATATATATACATAAATATACATATACATATATACATATATATATATACATATATATACATATACATATATATATATAAAAACATATATATACATACATATACATACATATACATATATATACATATATATATACATATACATATACATATACATATATATATATATATATATATATATATATATATATACATATATATATATATATATATACATATATATATATATATATATACATATATATATATATATATACATATATATATATATATATATATATATATATATATATATATATATATATGTATATATATATATATATATATATGTATATATATATGTATATATATATATATGTATATATATATGTATATATATATATATATATGTATATATATATATATATATATATATATATATATATATATATATATATATATATATATATATATATATATATATAATTGAACTAGACTTGTGGCGTCAAATATATATGCAGTGCTGTTAAGTGCAACTTCAATTGAGAAAGATAAAGGAAATAAAAAAGAAAGACAGAAAAAAATAAAAACTTTACTATTTCCATTTTTTAAAGAATCAACGAATAGTTGACTGAGCCATCCAAATAATTTATAACATTTTATTTTTGCCCCACTACTTGTCGTTTCAGGAGCCTCACTTTTTCTTCTTTCTGTGACAAATGTTTGATACCTTTACAAGCTATGCCGGCTGCCTCATTAAGTGGTGTACAACACTTTGATGTTGTAAGAGTAACAAATGTACAACCTTTAAACTTAGAAAAGTAACAAATGAATGAATAGAGCCTAATGGAACACCTGAGATGATGCGTAGAACTCACCTTCACTGAAACCTGGTCTCAGATCCTCATTGCACATAAAGTCCAGAGGGAAAGAAACAAGATGACCTCTGATTGATTGCAGTCTCTCCATCGGGTCCGTGTGTTTGACATTTCCATTCTGATAAGTCTCCAGTTTCTCAGGAGCGATTCCTAAATCAATGGTTGTATGTCCGAGTTTCTCCTTCCAGATGTTGGTGCTTTGTCGGAAGGCAGCTCTGCATATGTTTGACACTGCCAGCGATTAATGTCTTAGCAGGAAAGTTTGAGCATAGATATCTGAATATATGATTGTACCTTGAGTGGATAAGATCACTGGGTACACATGAAAAGACATCCTGGTAGATCATGGTGTTTGTCTGCCACAGAAACAGAGTTTAATAACTTGGATTTGAAATAAGCTATACAAGGCAAACAACAGGCTGATCTGGTACCATAGCCAATACAAAATCCTCAGTCCACAAGGAATCAATTTATGAAATTGACTCCATAGTCTTGTGAAACAAGAATATATGATGAAAACCTTTCTAGCATGGTATATATGTGTCATGCCAGTTCGCATGCACCACTGAATCAGCACAAGCGAATAACTAACTTGGCCATGTTTCGTCTCATATATCACGGTTCAGCATGGTATAACATGGTACAGATCCAACATGGCTTGGCACATGCCATCAATCCATGATGATAGCACAACAGTCCTTGACTCCTTCAAGAGATGTGCTAATTCCTCTGTTAAATGAATTCAAAATGAATATTTATTTAGAAAGTTTTGCCTACAGAGACACTATATAAATGCATCCAACACATTGACAATAAGACTTGGTGATATCTTCTATTAAAGTGAACAAGAAGAGCTATTATGATAAAAAAACAGCTACATTTAAGGGCAATCTCAAACAAAACTCAATGAAATCACCAAGCATGTCAAGTTATATTCATTGGATACTCTCTACCAAGATGACCAGATTTTAGCTAACCACAAACCTTTTGGCTCAAGACATCACAAATATTAGATGATGGAAACTTCAGTTTACTGGTTAGACATTTAGACCTTCATGCTCTTATATTGGTAAGGATAATGTTTGCCCATTTATCATGACGAGCAATATAGAGTCTGATGCATGCGCAAAAACAAACCAAACCTGATCCTTCTAGATTTGTTGATCCATTCGGGTGAAAGATTTGGTGATCTTGATCCTTCCCACAAACGGATTTATGCTTTGTGGAGGATTGATAGAGTTGCTGAAACACAAGAGAGAGAAAACTGAAAGGAAAACGATCTAGATTGCTTCTTGAAAAGGAATACCTACAACTAAGAAGATACTTCTTGAACAAGTTTGGAATTCTTGAATGATAGCTTGAACTTCATGTGTGATAGCTTGGACTTCATGAGTGATCCTCGGACTTCTTGAGGCTGCAATCTGCCTCTCCCTTTCTCCTCTTCTCTCTAGCCGCCAACTCTTCTTTCTTAGGCTGCTGCTGATCTCTTCTTTCTAGCCACCAAGTCTCCCTTTCTAGCCGCCAACTCCTCTTTTTATAAAAAGATTTGTATAGGGGAGGACTCCTAACTAGAGTAGCACTCTCAATCGGAGTCCAACTCTTTTTCCAATTCAGTTCCAACTCAGATTGAGTTGGGTTGAGCTTTGAGCTGGCTGAACTTGAGCTCTGAGCTTGGGTTTGAGTCGACCAAATTTGAGATGAGTTGGAATATAAATTGAATTGAGTTTGAGCTGAATTGGAGTATGCCTTGAACCAAGGTTTTTAATTTCGAATGATACTGTCTAGTATGGGCGGTACGTATTGGTCCACCAGCAAACCAGTACACGGACTACCCGCTACCAAGCGGTACCGTTGATTGGGGCTGTTTCCGCCCCGTTATCATCCTAAATCGGGCGGTGACTAAGGGAGAAGAAAGAAGAGGGAGAAGGGGAAGAAAGAACAGAGAGAAGAAGAGAAGAACCTGGAGATCGGCGCCGCTTTCCCTCCTCGTCTGTTGGTGACTTCTCATTCGCGTGGGAAGAAGAATCCTTGACATCGCGGGGAGAAGAGAGGCGACGTCGCCTCGGCAAAAACGGGTTTTTTTTTACTTATATATATGTCCTCGTTTTTCTACGACATCACCTCGACGACATTGCCCTGCATGGGGAGAAGAGAGGCAACGTCACAAAAAACGATTATATATATACATATATATATAAAGGCGACGTCGCAGAAATCGATATTTTTTACTTATATATATATATATATATATATATATATATATATATATATATATCGATCTGTATACCAAAATATACTGCTCGGAATACAGTACCATACCGTACCGAGCGAATCTCAAAACTTTGGTATGGTACGAAATTTCTATCCTTTCCTTGAACCGAGTTTGAGCTGAATTAGGAGATGAAATGAATTGACTTTGAGCTGAATTGGAGTAGTACTTGAATTGAGTTTGATCATCCATGATCATCGCTTCCCCAATTTGATGATTTAGCTCCTATTTAATGTGAAATTGAAGATAGGGAAACTCTACTTCATTGGCTTTTTTCGTGAACCACCTTGCTGAATTCGGCATTTTCCTTTTGCATTTTACTCGGAAGCTGTTTTTATGTCTTTTTTTGTGGTAGTAACCTTCTTTTTAATGATGGTATCTTCATCTAGAATCTACTCTTAGTCGATCACCAAGTCATCTATCAAAGGCAGCTTCTTGCTCAGCTTGTTATCCGGTGACATCCCGAATGCCTTTAAGTTCTCCACATTCACAATTGAGAACATCTCCTTGTACGAAGGCAACTCGAATTGGCAAGTGTTGTCTCCTATTTGCTTTAAGACTTTGAACGATCCATACCGGATGGGCTCGAGTTTCTTTTCCTTATCCTTTCGATCATTCTTTCCCTAGGTGCATGCAACTAGACAAGGCCACCTTGGTACTGACCCTTAATGCAGTGTCGATCTAATCACTCTGTGCTTTTGCTAACCTTGCTGAGCTCGTTAAACTTCATCATGGTTGTTCAACTTCCTCGTGTACTCGTCGGATGTGCTTGAGAAATTTCTGGGCTGCATTGTCTTTTTTGGAGGTTTGTGATGTCGAATTGAACGTAAAATGCATATCAAAAGGACTTCAGTGTAGCGTGAGTAATTTTTTGTTGTATGTCAAGTAGTACTTCTGAGATCCTTGGAACATCTTAAAGTTGTATGCCACGAGTTGGCTATCTTGTATCAAAACAACAACCCCCATCGCATGTATGGACGCATCCGCCTCCAACTTGAACAGTCTTTATAAGTTTAGCAAGGCTAGGACAAGAGCCTCACTGATACTCCTTTTCATAAAGAGAAACGTATCCTTGTGTTTTGTCATCCACTCGAAGCTTTGACTTACCTTGGTGAGGGAGTACAATGTTGTGGCAAAGACAAAGAAGTTTTGGATGGACTTACGAAGATATTGGCATGCCTCATGAAGCTCTAAACCTTCATGACTATCCTCAACCTCGGCTACTATTAGATCGCCTTGACTTTGTCCGAGTTGATTGAGAACTTCCCTCTGCTTATGACCAAGCCGAAGTAGACGAGGGTTTATTTCCTGAGCTTGCACTTCTTCGAGTTGACCTGCAGTTGGTGTTTCTCTAAAAGGTTGAACACCTTCTGCACGTGCTGAATATGTTCTTCGCTTCATCGACTATAGATGAGGATGTTGTCGAGGTAAATGAGTCATCAACATGTGAATGGAGGACATTGTCCATCAACCTCATGAATGTGGCAAGGGCATTGTAAGGTCTAAATTACATGATTAGCCACTTGAACCCTTGATGTGTTTTGAAGGTTGTCTTCCATGTGTCTTCTTCTCGAACTTAGACTTAATGATAGCCAACTTGAGATCCAATTTACTGAAGATGGTGGCATGTTGGCATAGATCCAGCACTAGTTTGATGAAGATGGAAGTGTGTTGGAGCTGATCTAGCAAGTCATCTATCCGAGCTAGGGGATGCTGATTTATCGTGATCTTATTTGAGGCACAATGGTTAATGCACATGTACCATCCTCCGTTCTTCTACAACATCACCACCGATGATCCACAAAAGGAACAACTTGGTTTGGTGACGTCGTTCTCAATTAGCTTAGTCACTTATCATTGGATTTTTTCACTCTCCAAAACTGAGTTTTAGTACATGCTGAGATTCAATAGAGGTGCATCAGAGATGAGTTATATTTCATGCTCTATTGCTCGTCATGGAGGTAGTCCATTGTTTTCGATGAAGAGATTCAAATACCGATTAATGAGTTTCTATAACTTTCCATCATCCTCTTCTTTCATTCTTAGTCTTGCATTCCCGTGTTGACCAGTCGGATAAGCATTAGCACACAAATTTTTGGCACTTGTTCACCATCCATTTTGCTTGGCCGACTGTTATGAGATCGATTGCACGTCTGTTTTTTTCTTGCTTAATGATGAACCTTTTACCAAAATTCGTATTGCTGGGGCTAGCAGTAGTAGACATCTTAATCCCAAAAGTATGGACTTACGAAGATTACTTGGCTTATGTCAAGGGCACCACTTCGCATAATACCTCATTGATGTATTTGCTAGTGATGGCAAAGAGAAACTTGCACTATCGATCTATCCTTATCTCCACACTTTTATCGATCCAACTCAATAGATATGGGTTTAGATGAGGTATGGTTTGTAGGCCAAGCTTCTGCACCAAGCTTCTTTTGAACGCCAGTGTCAATTTCTTGTTTCACCTAAATTTTCAGAAGGAATAGCTCCTCCCGAACCTCTGGACCGAGGGTCGAACTTGAGTCTATAATCTTCAGCCTCACCATCAGCGATAGACTTCGATCCACATGATCAACCATCGCAAGCTTGGTAGAATCTTCACTAGTGGTCGCAGCTATTATCTGTCAACTTTGGTCATTCTTCTTCCACATTTTTGGGAAAAATTCCGGGTAAACCTTTCGACACTTTTTTCTTATATGCGCAATTTTACAGTGACCACAAAAGAGGTCACTTTTCTTCGAGAAGGAACAATTCTTACTATTCTCAAAATTTTTCTTGACCTTCAAGGAACCCTCCTTGGCCTTCTCCGCAGCCCTGCCACTGCGGGTTTGGTTTTTCCTTTTGATCAGCATGGTCGTTCCACTAGTGCTCGAGATGTCGTGATCTTGAAGAGGCTCAATTCGGTACTGATCTGGGTGTGCAAATCAACGGTAAACTTCATCACCGTCAAGTGGTTGTCGAAGGAAATTCCAAGTGCCAACGCTTGTCGTTAAAACTCAATGGTGTAGTTTTGCACTATTGGTCTTGTCCTTATTCAAGCTATGCCATCTTTTCCATCAATTTCGAGGTAGCCCATCAGATAGAATTCTTGTCGAGTGAGTATTTTAAATTGCCCTTATGTAACCTTTTTGTTGCCATAGGATCACAAGTAGATGTTCCACTCTACTTGAGCATGGCTGATCAACTTGATTTGCATGAGCATGACTTTGTCTTTGCTACTATATGTAGGTATCTAATGTCTCTACATTGATAAAGCAGTCATAGGAGGATAAATCAATCCATACCTCAACTAGGAAAGGTCAGAACCTTTGCCTTCACTACTGGTTTCACAGCATCATCATCATCACAGTGCATTTTAGTGAACTGATTTTGTTCGTCAATGAAGATAGCTCCTCCCTTGTTGTGACACGCTTATCTCCATCGTTTTTTGCTGTCGTGTTGGCTTGAGATCAGATCCAATCCATCACGTTCTCCATCTTTTGCATGACCACTGCGACTTGGGTCACAAGATTCGACAATGCTACTACAGTAATTCAGGCCATCATGTCATCGACTCTTTTCATTGGCAATCAAGATTAAAACTCCCAACTCCTGAAGTTCTTCCCCTAAATCTTTATCTCCTTTCCTCATGGAAACCATCCTAGGTGAGGATAGATGTTCTAATACCACCTGATATGTTTTGGGAAAGGACTTGATGATTTCGATCCTTCCTTTAGGCGGATTTAATGCTTTAAGGGAGACTTAATAAAGGTAGTGAAAGAAGAGATCAAAGAGGAAAACAATGTAGATTTTTTCTTTAAAAAGAGTACTTAAACACGAATCTATGAAAGGACTTCTAGAGCAATAAAGCTCCGACTTCTTGCGCATAAGTGCTAACTTCTTGAGGCTGCAGTTTGCTGCCGCCTTTAGCTTTCTCTCCTCTTTTAAGGGCCAGCTGCTCCCTTCTTTGCTGTGACTCCTGCTGGTTGAGGGCTTTCTCTCCTTCTAGGGCTGGCTGGCGCTGTTCGTTAATGGTGATCTTTGGCTGCCTAGAGGACTGCTAACCGGAGTCCAACTCTACTTCCAATTCGAGTCCAACTTGTGTTGGGCTGGGTTGAGTCTTTGAGCTGGTCTAACCTGAGCTTTGAGGTTGAGTTTGGCTGAACCTGACTCAAACTAAGTTTGAGCTAAATTGGAGTAGGACTTGAACTTAGCTTGATCATCCCTGATCACTTGTCTATTATAACAAGGCAATCCAAAAGAAACATAGCCTGGTCCAATCCCAAGATCTGACCGAACCAGGAACCATATTGAAGAAAGTGATAGGGGTACCATGATCTTCCCTGGTTGCCACATAGGGCCTGTGACCCTATGACTTCAAGAGGAATTAGGATCTAGGATCGACCCCATTACTAATCCTATCAGGAGTTCATCCAAAGGCAATTAGTCCTATTTCTTTCTAGTCTAATGTGTTTAGGATATAGTCAACGGTGGTCTATACATAAATACTTGGTAATATCTAGTGCTGGTAGAAAATAATATATCACATAAGATGACCAATCCTGGAATTACAAGACTTCTGGATGAGCAGCCAATGTAGTCACGATGTTCAAAGGAAAACAATGGATTGAACTGCCACAAGAAAATTAGTTGTTTCTTAAAGGTTTCAGTTTCCTCACCTTAGCAGTTGCCGTCCAGATGTCCCTATATGTTGCATTGGTGACAGGATCCCTGATCTGACTGATCTGTATGAACCAAATAATGAGATTACATGTAAAACATGAGAAAAACCAATAAGTTTTTAAGCATTATTCAAGGTCAAACACATTTTTGTAACAGTGATATAATGCATCACTGTCAGTGAAGGATCCATCTTAGCAAGTTGCCTTCAAACAGACAAATTTTCCATGTGACATACAAAAACTAAAGAAGAGATCATTGAAGGATATCTGTGGATCTTTAGATGTATTTGGGTATCCAAAAGGAACACCCAAGATACGGTTTCACCATAACACTAGTCACAGAAATGCTACTAGAGTTCTTGAAACCTGGTGAACTTACTAAAAATAAAAAAGAGAATTTTTTGAATAGTGTGCAAAGTTAACAAACCTCTTCAGCACGAAGACCCAGGTGTTCTTGCCATAGTGAGAGGCGAAGACTAAGAGAAAATTTTCCAGCTTTCCATGGATTTCCATTCATATATGATTCAACAAATTCTTTATCTTCGATAAGAACACCAATCTGAGCAAGCAACGCATGCCACCATGAAAAGGAATTACAAATCATTGTTAAATAGGCAAAATAATATAAAAATAAGACTTTTGCCTGGAAAGAAATCAATAAACTAAAAGCAGATAACTGAGGCTCAAGGAAAAATTTCCAGCTTTCCACGGATTTCCGTTCATATATGATTCAACAAATCCTTTACTTTTAACAAGCACATCAATTGGAGCAGGAAACGAAATATAAAGCTTTGGTAAATAGGCAACACAATGCAAAAGGAAAATGTCCGCCAAGAAACGAATAAGCTAAAAGAAGATGGCCCAGGCTCAAATAACTTTGACAAATTCCAGCAACATCTGAATTTTTCTTTTAAAAATTTTACTCCTTCCAACTATTACATAATATGTGTGATTGACGCCTCCAGCAGATCTAAAATTCCTGACCTTATAAGTGCGCACACTGCCCTTTGACCACTATGATGTCTCCTCGAAGACAACTTCTGAAGTTTTCAGAATTGTCATCTTTAAAGATCGAATTTAAGTATACTTGTCTATGGCATGACATGAAAGGTAAGAGTTAAAAAACTGATGAGAAGTACAATATCTATTTTCCCACTACTTTGTGGATAATTTACTAATGCCACTAATAAGAGCAATGGTAAGTTCAAGAAAATAACTACATTTATAGAAATTTTTCGAAGTCATGTTTCCTTGCATCACTCCAGAAACAAGTCTATTTGGACAAGTTTATCTATATAAGAAATGAAGGCTAATTTAGTCATCCAATTACATACTAAGGAAAGGACCCAATGTAGTTATGTACAATAATTAGAATCCTACAAAATACTGAAAAATTATGCATGTAGAAGTGCTTTCTGCTTTACATTAAAAATGAAATGATTTACCATACAAAAGAATAAAATAGAATTCCTCAATAGTATGGACAATGTTGATATAAACAGACAAGTGATCTTGAAGCAAGTCTTCAATGTAGTTACAGAATTACAACAATTTAGGTAGTATAAGTATTCTCTACCAATTTTTATTGACTAGATATATTTCTTAAATGCAGAAAACCAAATAAAAATACAGGATCATACCTCAGAATCTCTAGATCCTAACAAGCTTCTATCATTTATATTAGCTGAACCAACCAATGCCACCCGATCATCAACTATCATCAACTTGCTGTGCACATATATCTGACAGAAGCAAATGCTATTAACAGGAAATCTTAAGCCATGATCTGTTTCAGAATGGGGAAAAAATAAAATGTACAAAATGCAAAGATTCCTTAAGTAGGTACTTTTAAATAAAAAATTGAGTAGCAGCGTATCCACAATTGACCAAGGATGCCATTCAAAAAAGATAATGCAGATCAATAACAGCTGAAACAACAATTTTACCTGATGCTGCTAGATGATTGTAGTTCAAACTTTAAAGTTCAAACCCCTACTATGTACTCCCACACTTTGAAATGGACAAGTTACTACAAACCATTCACCTTTTTTGCAGAATAATCAACCACTATAATGCTTGAGTCAGGCCAAATTATAGCAAAACTTAAATGATCTTAGATGTGCACATAAATGGTTTTTATCAGACTGTCCACTGCTGCATGATTCAAACCAATCATGTGCAAATCCTAATTAATAAGTTCAGAATTGCACACGTCATGAGATCTGTGGCTGAATAAGTACCTAAACAAGCATAAAACTTTTAGACTACTGTTATTACAAAGATCACCGTTTTGGCTACTGGACCAATTTTGGTGATCTATTGGACCAGTACATACTAGGTTAGTACCAATGTATCGTGTGTCAGAGCACCAGTATATGCTGGTGTTTCGAAGAGGAAGAAGAAGAGGGAGAAGAGGAAGGGGCGGTGGAGGAACAGAGGAGGAAGAAGGAAAAAGGAAGAAGAAAGAAGAGTAAGCGATGGACAAGAAGAAGCAGTGGAGAAGAAGCGGTGGAGGAGAAGAAGAGATGGGAGCATACCGGGGAAGAAGAAGGAACACGACGACAATGGCGTAGGTAGTAGTGGTGGCAATAGAGCTGCAAAACAACAGTGGCGGCATTGTGAAACAACAGAACGCAAGAAGCGGGCTCACATTTGCGAGCATTAATTTCTATTTTAGTGCTTTTTTTAATGCTCAATTGGATGGGGCCATAGCTATTTTTTATTTTTTTCATTATTTTTACTAAACTAGATCGAGCCATTCGAAATGGGGTGGTCCAAGTATGGGCCAACAATCTTTAGTTATTAGGACTCCAAAACTTGATTATATAATTTAATAGGAACACTGAATTTAAGGTCACAAATGAAGGTACATAAATGTAGATGAATTTGGAAAATTAGTTATACAAGGGTTAGCATCGACTTGCCTAACTAGGGTTTTCATCTATTCTGATGAAAAAAGCCTACCAAAGATTAGGCTTAATGAAATCCAATGTCTTATTATTGCAAAATATTTGTAAAGTGACAAAAGAGATGGTGGGAGTTCCAAAGAGGCTTGTAAGGCTATTCATAGTAAATATTTGCTAGCCTTAATCATATTAGACTTTCATCAATTTACTAAAATTGTTCCTACTGTTTTTTGTTTTCTACTTTTACATATTCTAGGGTGCAAATGACATATACAACCAAAATCATCAAGCCAAAACATGACCTTCCATTGGATGCAATAGAAGATTCAAATCAAAATGTCCATGATACATCGTTAGTAGAACCTACATGGTTTGTTTTCCATATCCTACCAAGATCTTGAATGGTAAAATCAGCTCCACCTTAAGCATTAATTTCTTGAGGTGCTTGTGACTTTTGAATGCTACACAAAGCAAGGTTCGTAATTTCGTACTATACCAAAGTATCAAGTTCAACTCGGTACAGTACGATACGAGTATACCAAGCGATACATTCAAGCATACCGCTCGGTATATATATATATATATATATATATATATAAGTTAAAAAATAAAAAGAAAGGCAGCGTCGCCTCTTTTCTTTTGCTCGAGTAGGGAGAAGAAACGGTTTCTTCTGCTCGGTTTCTTCTCCCCACGAAGCCTCGGTGGTTTCTTCTCAGTTTCTTGTGTTCGATTTCTTCTCCCCACATCGCCAAGGCTTCTTCTCCCCGCGCGGATGAGAAGTTGCCGACGACGCTTCGATGACGTTGCCTCGTTTCTTCTCGGTTTCTTCTGCTTAGTTTCTTCCCCCCGCGAAGCCTCAACGGTTTCTTCTGCTCGGTTTCTTCTCCCTACGAAGCCTCAGCGACATCATCGAGGTTTCTTCTCCCTGCACGAATGAGGAGAAGTCGCCCACAATGCCTCGGCGTCGTCGCCTCAAACAAGGAGATGACATATCATCTGTGGCATCTGGCAAGGAAGGGCGGCGACAGATTGGGATCATCGAGGGAGAGCGGCACCAGATCTCCAAGTTCTCCCTTTTCTTCTCCCTCTTCTTCCTTCGACCGTCATCAACCGATTTCAAATGGTAATGGGGGGAAACAGCCCCAATCGACGGTACCGCCCGGTAGCGAGCAGTTCGCGTACCGGTCTGCTAGTGGACCAGTACATACCGCCCGATACGAGCAGTATCATTCAAAATTAAAAACCTTGACGAATAGTGTCCCAACTATTTGGGGTTGGCTATCAGAACTTTTTCCACCAGAGAACTCAACGCAAAGCAAGATCCTTAATTAAATCAAGAGAATTTTTTTAGTTCATTTATATTTTTCTAGTAAAGTCCTCTTAGGTCTCCCTCTACCTATAGATCTCTTTAGAATATCTCCATATCATTTTAAATGATTCTTCCTCATTTAGTCTTCTAACTTATTAAAATTTTCTTTCAATCTAAAGGACAGTTAGTGAGCACACATAAGTCTTGAATCTCTCTCTACTTTAGCCACTTAAATTTTACATTATAAACATCTCCATCAATCTCTCCATCCCATAAAATAATCAAACAAATGTGTCTACAAGTTTTACTTGGCCAACCATCTTACCATCCAACTTAACAACATATGTAATTTTTCTATTAGTATTACTGAAATTACATCTCATTTATTCAATCTTAACCCTACTTAATTTAAGACCTTTAATTTCTCAGATTTATCTTTATAACTCGAGTTTAGAAATACTTCTATTCTAAGTTCTAACTCTCATCAAGTAAAACAATTTTATCAATAAATAAAATAAAATGTGTTTGTCTATTTTGTATATGACTAGTAAGTTTGTTTATTACCGATGTTTTCAAAACAGCTAGGCGCTAAAAGGTGCCAAGGTCTCACAACGCACAAGACTCTAGATGCTCGCCTAGGTATTCACTTGACCGAAGCGAGGCACTCCAGAATATTAGCATAAAAAAAATATGGAGTAAGGTGGGGAAGGAGAGGGCGGTAGACGAATTATGGAAGAAGGCGATAGTGGCAGAAGAAGTTGGGGACGAAGGCGACAGTGGCGAAGGAAGCTATAAACAAAGGCAATATCAGTGGAGGAAGCTGTGGATGATGGCGAAAGCAAAGGAAGCTATAGACAAAGACAACGATGGAGGAAATTGTAAACGAAGGCGACAATGAAGGAAGTTGCGGACAAAGGCGACGGCGGAGGAAGTTGTGAACTGAGGAAGTTGCAAACGAAGGTGATGGCAGCGGAGGAAGCTACGGGCAAAGGCAATGACGAAGGAAAGTTGCAGATGATGGCAGTGGTGGCAAAGGAAGCTATAGACGAAGGTGACGATGGCGAACAAAGCTACGAACGAAGGCGATGGCATCAGATGGAGCTACGGTCGAAGGCGGTGGATGTAGGGTTGGGTTTTAAGTTAGGGCAGATTAGTTGGTTCTATTGAACCAACTTGCTTGTTCAAACGGACTAAGCACGAACCTAGATCCATCTTCATTCAGGCACTCGCCTGAGGCACTCAACGCTTGGGCTCAGGTGAGCACCAGCAGCACTTCATTAAAACGTCTCGCCTAGTGGTTTTGCAAGGTGCTCCGACCTCATTTCAGCTCGTCCGAGCACCTAGGCAAGTGCCCAAGCAACTTCTAAAAACACTGTTTATTGCTATGGCTTGCTACAATGCTAGATGTCTCACTTTGCTATGTCTTGCCATGATCATTTGAAGATTGATTTCCTAAAATCTATTTAGGCATTCAAAGATGTTCATTATTGATCCACATCCTCTGACCCTTAATTTTCCTTTAACCTAATGACCTTTGAAATAAAACGCGATGGATGTGGAGATCACCTACCTCATCCATTACCGATCATCTAAACTATTCATTATGCAAACCCAATCAAGCATTAGATCTGAGTAATCATTAGAAATCAACTAGATTAATCTCTAGGTCCTCTATTTCTCAAACAAAGCCTCAGATGCATATTGTAGTGGATGAAGGCTAACTTCTTTGAGCATTGTATTGTGGACTTTCATTTGACCCAAGGTGATTGTTGACTAATTATGCTCATAATTGTTGGATGTTGGGTTTGTGATGGGACTCGCATTGTTATTCTTTTCAGATTTAGTATCGATCCTAAAGTTTATAGCAACCACTCAGCCACATCAAGATAACTTAGGCTATGCTCAAGAACACATTTGCTTTTTTAAGGTGCATTTGGAGAAATGGATTCGAATGAATGTGCAATTGTGGAATGTTTTGAGTATTTGGTAACCAATAAACAAAAACTATATTTTAAACGTGCATTAACATAAGTGTTGTTTGGTAAAATTATATTTCAAAAGTCCATTGAATATTACACAAGATATATATATCCTTTTAATATTTTTAATATTTATTCAAAAGTGAATACATATTTTTCATTTAAATTAATAAGTAAATAAGTAAAATAAATAAATGAATATATGTAATGTTTCAAAAAATTCGGTATGACCCCTATATATAATAAATAAAAAATTTAATCATATAAATAAATATAATATAACCTTTGAAAATAAATAAATAAAATTTTATCTTATAGAAAACATAAATATGTAGGTTTCTCACTAAATCAATGTTGATAATCTTGAGATTTTATATAATGTCATTAGGTACTTTAGAAATTTAAAAAATTACATTAGCATCTTGCAAATGCTAAAATGCTAATGCTACTTTAAGTGAGCATCAACATTTTAGCATTTGCAATACAATGTCCAAGTCAAATGCGATTTCAAGAAAAAAATACCAAGCACCAATTCACATTTGAAACATGCATTAATCCCTCAAAGCACATTTCAAATGTGTTCCCAAATGCACCTTTAGACTCGTAATAAATACGTAACTCAATTAAGGTTAAGTACATTACCAAAATCCATATTATACTAGCACGATATGGCAACATTTTTGGTAAAAATCATTGAAGCTTCCCAAACTGATGCATATTTAAAATGCACAACAAATATTTTCTTACCTACCTTATGAATATCTTAGAATCCTTGGTTGTTCCATCTATGGCTGATAACATTGAGATAAACTTCTGATTAGAAATCATCAGCTAGGGCACTCTTGATCTCCTCTTTTGTGAACCATAAGGTGAATCAAGCAGTTCATTTATGGCTTTTCTTCCAAGGTTCATCATTTCAGGTACCAAACCCATGTCAACAATTTGTAGGACCGATATGTACAAATTAGTATCGGTGTATGTTGCATGGTACATCGGTATGTATCGCAGTGTTCCAACGAGGAAGAAAAAGAGGGAGAAGAGGAAGGGACGATGAACGAATAAAGAAGGAAGAGGAAGCGGTGGAGGATGAAGAAGAATGAAGAAGAAAGATGAGAAGCAATGATAGTGTACCTAGGAAGCTGTGAGTGTACTTGGGAAGACACGGCAGCAGTACCCATGAAGCGACAATGACGAAGCGGCAACGATGAGTCGGCGATGTCATATGCGAGAAGAGGGCTCGTGTTCAAGAGCCTTAATTTTATTTATTTATTTTTTTTAAACATCGAGTTGGATAGGGCCCCCACCACACATCCATTTTTTAATTATTTTAATCAAATGCTCGAAACATGGGTGGTTCGCATATCGACCTATGCTTCGACACGTACGTTCCATACCATTTTGGGCGATACAACAAACCTTGCTTTTTTCTAATATGCACATGATATTAGACTACATATAATGGCTCTATGATGCCCACTACATATTAGCATGGGTTGTCATACTGCCCAATACAATACGAAATAGACAGTATGCATTGAACCCCTGGTTGACCAATACACGGATCAGCCCGTATTAGCTATAGACAATCAAGTATAGGTTTACCAGTTGGTATGCCTCATGTATCAACTAATACAGTGAAAACTTAACTTTATTGACTGTCATCAGTCAATAACGATATTGTATTGACTTCATCTCCAATCAAACCACGCCCCATTGGTCAAGTTGACCATTGGGACCTGTTTTGGTCCTTTAAAACCCCCTCCCTCCCCCCTCTTTCACTCTCACTCACTTTCATTCTCCCTCACTCTCACTATTTCTCACATTCTCATGTGTTTAATCTTCCTAATCGATGGTTAGCTGTAATCTACCTCTTGATTTGGTTAAAAGAGGGATTAGAACTCAAATTTAGTGGAATGTCTACCAAATTGAAGATATTAGCTTTTTCTATGTTTTATTTATCATGTCATATGATTAGAGGCTTATTAATGCATATTTAGGAAGATTAAACATGATTGCTGTCATCCTCTTATGTTTAGACCCAATTATGGATATTTAGGAATAATTACAGTTTGTTCTCATTGTTTGATTATGCATTTATTGGTTGATTAAGGGTTTTTCCTTGTATTTAATATGATTAAATTCTAATTAGTGCCAATTAGTGTCAGTTTCCTACTTCTAGACCCAATAAGGGTTCATTAGATATAATTTAGGGCTAATCACCGCTTGCTCTTTGATTGATTATGAACTATTGGTTGATTTAAGGATTTTTTTCTTCCCTTTCATGTGAGTAAAGTTGAATTAAAGCTAATTAGTATCATTTTCTTACTTTTGTAGGGGCATTAGTTATAATTAGGGGCTAATCACAACTTGTTCTTAGTTGTTTAATTATGAATTTATTAATTGACTAAATTTTTTTCTTGTATTTAATCTTATTAAATTCTAATTAGAGCTAATTAATCTCATTTTCTTAGTTTTGGACCCAATTAAGGATCATTAGGTATAATTTAGACCTAATCACAACATGGTTATTATTGCTTTATTATGATATTTGTGGTGGATTAAGGCTAACTAGAGCTAATTAGGGTCTTTAATTTGATTTAAACCAAATTAAAGTAACTGGAGATAACTTATTATATTGTTCTAACTGCTCAGCCTCAAGGTGCGGTATTATAACATCTCTCATTTTTTTAAAATTTTGTAAGGGCATATTTGTAATGTAAGGACCTATTTGTAAATATGAGGATTGTTTAATAATTCTTTGCACTAAATAATTTTTATATTGAAAGTTTATTGCTAACGACCAAAGTGTGAATCTTAGAAATTGGATATGATTTATGAAAGATTCATATTAAGTTAAAAAAAAATAACGGAGAATATGTCATTAGCTAACCTAAGATTGAGCCACTTATGTTTGTTCTATGGATGACACATACGCTTCCATCATGCATGCTTGCCACCTTACTATCTTTGCATTAACCAAACCTAAACAATTAGAGGAGACACTAAAAGAAAACTTAACAAAGAAGGAAAACTTGTTGCAACGTAGACTTGAGAAGAGAAGGGAAAAGGAATTGAAGGAGAAGAAGTTTTGCTTTGGCTTGAGGCTTTGCATCAATTCCTCACATTTGGGAATCAAATTTTTCTAAGGCAAGTGTTATAACCCCATCCTATGGCAATCTTGAACTCTGTTTTCATCTCAATGCTGTTAAATTCGAAAGATTATATCTTTGTATATGATATCTCTCCCATTTAGGAATAAAACTATGAATCTAAAATTTTTTGAGATTTTAACCTTTCAGCATTGTCCTTGCTATAACTTTTTGCACCGAACTCTGCTTTCAGCAAAACCTAGTTCATCCGAAAATAGACTCAAATATTTTCCTTGTGATACTAAGATTATCAAATTTGGATTCTAAATGCCTATCCAAACTGTTATTTCAACTGACCCTATGAAATCTGTAAGACAGAGACTATCAATTCTGACCTTTCAGTATTCTTTTACTTGTAACTCTCTGTCTAAGAATCTGATTATAGCAAATCCTACTTATGAGAAACTAGACTCATATATCTTTCTTTTGATACCAATATTGAAAGATTTGAGATACAAATGCCTATTGTAACATCTGTTCTAATCATCTCTATAAATTCTGCAAAATAAATATGATGTTCTCTGACCTTTGGTTATTAAACAGATTATAACTCCTTGTTGGAAACTCTAATTTATGCAAAACTTGATTTATCTGAAACTAGATTGATATATCTTTCAAATGACATCTATTTTAAGCAAATTGGAGCATATATGGTCATTCAAATAGTTCATGCAATGTGCTTTTCGAATTCTGTCATAATCAAGCTTTTGTCGATATTACTTATTGTTGTTTCATCCCTTTGGAAATTGATTTTAGCTAAAATCCTTCCTTAAATTTGAGCTGCACATTATTGTTTTGAATTCCTATATACTCTTGTCCTTCAATTATTCAATTATTGCAAACCTGAATCGATTATGTAAAGTTTATGGTTGTATCGAATTGTTTCGTATAGGCACATGTATGTTTCGTTGTTCCGCATGTACTTCCGATATGTGCCAATTTTATTGCTCACCTGTCCTTTTGTACTCTGGTAGCTATGGGATTGTCTGAACCTTTGCTAGAAATGGTAAGGGGATTATTTGGACCTTTGTTAGAAATGGTAAAGGGATTATTTGGACATTTGCCAGAAATGGTAAAGGGTATATGCTTAGAGCCCGCGACGCTCTAACTTATGTTTGGTAGCAATCCAGAAATGGATGAACTATATTATGAATATGGTCCCACAGCACCCTCTATGTTCTTTGATATGATATCCAAAACATTGCTTTTGTGTTTATCTGTGCGCTTTGGATGAGAATGAAATGAATGTAACGTCATTGATATGTTCCGAGATATCTCATTTGCCCTTGATTTGCTTCGAAATATTTCATACGCCATTGATATGTTCTAAGATATCTCATTTGCCCTTGATTTGCTTTAAAATATTTCTTACGTCATTGTTATGTTCCAAAATGTTTCATTTGCCCTTAATTTGCTTCGAAACATTTCATATATCATTGATATATTCTGAAATGTTTCATTTGCCTTTGATATGCTCCGAAACATTTTATACTTCATTGATATGCTCCAGAATGTTTCATTTGCCCTTGATATGCTCCGAAACCTTTCATACATCATTGATATGTCTGAAATGTTTCATTTGCCCTTGATATACTCCGAAACATTTCATACATCATTGATATGCTTCAAAATGTCCTATGTACCATTGATATTCTCCGAAATTCTTCTTATGCCCTTGATATGCTCCGAAACGTTTTATACTTCATTGATATGCTCCGAAACATTTTATACAACATTGATATGCTCCGAAACATTTTATACAACATTGATATGCTCCGAAAAGTTTCGTTTGTCATTGATATGCTCCTAAACATTCTTACGTCTTTGATACATGCCTAAATGCTTCCTATGCTAATGATATGCACCCAATTTCCTCTCCTCAATTGTTATGAATAAAGTATGATTCGAATGAAACGGCCCTTGTGATTTTGCGTCTAATGAGATGCTATCTATGAACTCTTGTATTCTTGCCAGTGGTTAAAAAAGGCGCTCGGCGCTCGCCTCGGCCTTCGGGGCGGCGGCGAGCGGCAGCGCCTCATTTGCTTTCAGCGAGGCGCCGCTGGCGCCGCCGAGCCCAGGCGTCGGGCGCTTCGGGCGAGCGCCTGGCTTAAATCAAGCGATCGAACCAGATTTTTACATCTGGTTCGGTCTAATGTGATTTAGTTGGTTCGATTGAACCAACTAAATCACCGATAAGATGGATTTCACTAACCCTAACCTCGTGATTTCACTGATTTGCCTCTGCCGTCTTTGTCATTTGCTGCTGCCATTGCATTGCTGCCGCTTCGCGCGCTCGCCTTCGCCGCCGCTGCTTTGCTTGCTCGCGTCGCTCGCCGCTGTCTGCGCTTGTTCTCGCCGTCGCTCGCCGCTGCTGCTCTCGCCGTCGCTCACCGCTTCCGCTCTCGCCGCCGCCGCCACCGCAATTTGCCATTGTCGCTCGCCACTTTGCTCGAGCCGCTCCGGTATCGTGCCGCTTGCCGCTCCCACCGCTGTCGACAGGCTCGATTCTCTTTCCTTCTGCAGCTCTGCTTCGAGTACAAAGGGTTAAGTTAACGATTATCGTTAATGTTAACGATATCTTTGTTAACATAATTTTTATTTAACAAGATATACTATTAACATAATTTTTATTTAACGATATCTTTGTTAAACAAGATATCTTATCTAATTAAGATATCTTTGTTAAGTGTTAACATAATTTTTATTTAACAAGATATCATTAACGATATCTTTATCTTGTTAATAGTATACTGTTAACATAAAGTATATTTAACAATATACTGTTAACAGAATTTTTTTATTTATTAAAATAATAATATATTATTTTATTTTTAATACGGTTACATTTTATTTATTTGGAATTATTGTTATGTTTCAGGATAAATGACAAGTGTTCAGAGCAACTCAATTGATTCTACGTTGACATCAAAAAAAGATCCTGCATGGAAGTATAATTATTTAAAGGATCCGAAAGATCCTAATGCAGTGACTTGTATGTTCTGCGACAAGACTACTAAAGGTGGTATTTTTCGTGCAAAACAACATCAAGTAGGAAATTTCAAGAATACAACAGCTTGCAAAAGTGTCCACTCGAGGCTAAAGAAGAGTTGCTGAGTTATATGAATGAAAAGAAGATAACAAAGAATGAATCTTACGGGAATTTACCAAAAGATGATGTTGAATATCTCAGGGACGAAGAAGAAGATTATTCTTTGAGTATTAACCAAAGTGGGAAAAAAATATCTGACAGAAGAGGAAAAGAAGTTGTGAGTACTAAAAAGGCTAAAAAGGACCGATGGATGCATATGTTTGAGGATCACGAAGCAACAACAAGGGCAAGCAGGAGGTTTAAAATTTAGACAAACAAATATAAGTGATGCTTGTGATAAAGAAATAAGAGGAAGAACAATTCAGCACATTGCTCGTTTCTTCTATCAGGCTGGTCTTCCTCTTAGTACTACTCGTTTAGACAGTTTTAAGGAAATGATTGAAGCTATTGGAAGATATGGTGCAGGATTAAAACCTCCAAGCTATTATGAGATCGCGAGTTCCATTGTTACAAAAAGAGTTGAATTATACAAATGACTTACTAAAGGGTCATAAAGAATCATGGGTAACACATGGTTGCTCTATTATGTCGATGCTTGGGTGATAGAGAGCGAGGAGTATAATTAATTTTATGGTTAATTGTTCTTTAGGAACTATGTTTGTGAAATCAATAGATGCTTCATCTTTTGTAAAAACGGAGATAAGATATATGATTTACTTGACAAGTTTGTGGAAGAAATTGGAGAACAAAATATCGTCGTCAAGTCATAACGACAATGGAAGCAACTATGTATTAGCTGGTAATATTCATCTTTTGAATTTTTTAAATTTTTAATTATTTAATCTTCAATTAAATGAATTAAACTCGTAAGTCTTATCATTTTTGTTATCTTTTGTCTCAGGTAAATTACTTGAATCAAAAAGACAGCACTTATATTGGACTCCATGTGCGGCACATTGTATTGATTTAATATTGGAGGATATTGGAAAGATCCAGACATCAAAAAAACTTTAGAAAGGACAATTTTTATTGTTGAATTTCTTTATAATCATACTGGGACTTTGAATATGATGAGAGAATTCACAGGCAACAAAGAATTAGTGAGATATGGTATCACCCGATTTGCTACTTCATTTTTGACATTACAGAGTGTGCATCGTCAAAAGCATAATCTGATAAACATGTTTACTTCTGAGAAATGGGTGACAAGCAAATGGGCAAAAGAAACAAAAGGCAAGAGGGCTACTGATATCATCTTAATGTCATCCTTTTGGAATCATGTGGTTTATATATTAAAGGTAATGGGCCCTCTTGTTCGAGTCCTTCGATTGGTGGATAATAAAAATAAGCCTGCAATGGGATATATTTATGAGGCTATGGATAGAGCAAAGGAGACGATTAAAAGGTCTTTTAATGAAAATGAAAAAAATATGAGAAAATTTTACAATCATTGATTTGAAAGATGGAATTATCAACTTCATCGTCCCTTACGCAATGCGACGAGGATATTATTTAAACCCTGAATTCTTTTATACGATTAAATCGGTTGGGTTTGATGCAGAAGTTTTGGATGGGTTATATCAGTGTGTTACAAGATTAGTTCCAAGCGTTGAGGTGCAAGACCAGATTATTCATGAATTATCTCTGTATAAAAATGCAGAAGGTCTTTTGGAATTCGATAATGATTCGATCCGGGACAACTACGTCTCAGGTATTAATAATTTAAGATAATTAATTTTCAAATTTGATAGTATGTTATTATGTTATTGCTAATAATAATATAAATTTTGTAGTGAATGGTGGAGTCTATTTGGAAATTCTACCCCAAACTTACAACAATTTGCTATCAAAATACTTAGTTTGACATGTAGTGCTTGGGTTGTGGCGAAATTGGAGTGTCTTGAGCAATGTAAGAATCAATAAATATTTTTGTTTCAATTAATTTATTTATTTAGATAGATATATTAATATCTTTTAAATTATTTTACGATATGTGATTCACTCAAAGAGAAGGAACCAGGTTGGAACATCGCGATTACACGATCTTGTTTACATAAAGTATAATCAAGCTTTGAAGGCTCGTCGTAATTTACGAAATACTATTGATCGATCTCATTACAAGATATTGATGATTCAAATGAGTGGTTAGTGGGAGAAATGGGTGCCAACTTGCAAGATGCCAGAAGACGAGCTTGTATTTGAAGACGATAGATTGGCGTACGGGAGATATGGCAAGAGCTTGGTATTGGAGAATTACAAACATATACAAGACAGATGACAAAGAGAAAAATGAGTGCAAAAGCATCAAGCTCGACTCCTACTATTGTTGAAGACATTGAGAATGAAACATATTTTAATGAAGAGGAAGGACAAGATGAAGAGGATGAATTCAATGAAGACGATTTATATGAAAATGACGATGATATTGATGATGATGAATGACTTTGATGTAAAATTTTATTTTTTTGATTTTTGAAACTTTTGTAATGTGACATTGTGAGTTTATATGTTAGATTTTCTTTATTTAATAGTATTTTTTATTTAAATAATTATATTTTTAATTATATTTATATTTTTTTATATTTTAGCGCCTCGCTTCGCTCGGGTTAGCGCCTGGGCGAGCGCCTAGCGCCTCGGGCAATTGTAGACCTTGGCGCCTTTTGTCGCCTAGCGCTTTTTAAATCACTGATTCTTGCCTTGCATTTTGATACCAAGTTTGCTTGAAAACTATCCCCTTTTGTCATGGATATGTTAGTCGCTTGCTGAGTTCTTTATGCTTATACCATTGCTATATAAATTTTTCAGGTTAGCATGTCACTCACTGAAAAGCTAGAATTGGGTTGAGGCAGTAAAAAGCTAGAAGATTTTGGACAGATCTTTATTGGCTGATAGGTTTTTGTTGTGTAAGTACACTTTGCATCTGATGAAATGTTAAGGATAAATCTTAACTTATGTGTTGTAAAAGTTTGAAGCAAGGTATGCGATTTGAGTTATCGCTTGCGTGCAGGCGATGACGTATCGGTCCGACGAGGATCTCGATGCGCGGACCGCCTCTACCAAGGCGATGCGCTGGTATCTCCGTGATCGGCCGTCTGAGAGATATATCGGGTGGTAACGATCGAAATTTCGCCGCTATTCGCCGAAGATACGCAGTAACTTCGATAGCGATTTCGATTCGGTTATCGATCGGCAAATTTCTTCGAAGCTGGTCGATTTCGATCGTTACCGCGCCGTAAGACTTCGATAGCGGTCGATTTCGATTGCTATCGACTTATAACGATACTCAACGGTCGATTTGACCGTTGGAGCCCTTTCTCATGTCTTTTAAACTCCTCTTTCCCTCAATTTTACTCCATTTCATTCTCCTACTCTTTACATAATCTCAAACTCTTCTAAACTTTACAAAACATTGATTTGTGAATTGAATTGAAGCTAATTTGGGAAGATTAAGAGGAAGGGCTTTTAATCAAGAGGTATGTATTTTCTTTCTTTAATTAGAGAGTAATTAAGATATTTAATATTATGATTAGTGTGTTTAGTATTGATTAATTTGAAATTAGAAGCTTATTAGGTCAAATATTTATATTTCATGCATATTAAATATTGAAAGATATTTATGATGGTAAAATAGGTTTAATTAGGTTTTATTAAAGTTATTTAATGCTGCGATTAGTCATTTTAGTGATGATTTAATTGAAATTTGATCGATTTTAGGTCAATTTAATGTTTTTAATATCTATTATGGTATTTAACATGTTTATAGTATTGAAAGAGAATTAATTAATTGATAATTAACTGTTAATCATGTAATTAGTGTATCTAATAATTATTTTATCATAATTTGAACTATATTAGATTAAAATTATGTATCTAATGTTTCTTTTATGTGTTTCACATATTTATGATGGTAAAATAGATTTAATTAGGTTTTATTAAAGTTATTTAATGCTGTGATTAGTCATTTTAGTGATGATTTAATCAAAATTTAATCAATTTTAGGTCAATTTAATGTTTTTAATAACTATTAGGATATTTAGCATGTTTATAGTGTTAAAAGAGAAGTAATTAATTGGCAATTAACTGTTAATCATGTAATTAGTATATCTAATGATGATTTCATCATAATTTGAACTATATTGGATTAAAATTATGTATCTAATGCTTCTTTTATGTGTTTCACATATTTATGATGGTAAAATAGGTTTAATTAGGTTTTATTAAAGTTATTTAATGCTGTGATTAGTGATTTTTTATCGATATATGATCAATTCAATATATTTATTTGATTTAAATTTGGTAGAAGCATGACATCAAAGGAACAACAACATGATGACGCTTGGTCTCATGCCAAAAAGTTAGATGGGAACCGTCATCATTGGCAATGTAATTATTGTGATTACATTGGCAAGGGTGGAGGAATAACTCGGGTGAAGATGCATTTGGTCGACGGGTATCCAGACGTTATAAAATGCAAGAAGGTTCCGAAGGAGATTTGTAAATTTTTTAAAAGCAAGCTACAACAAGCCAAGGAAGATACATTAAAAAAGAAAGCAAGAATTGATGAAGAATATAGGAGGGCTACACAGGAACCAGTTTATGATCAGTATGAGGGTTGCGGCGATGAAGCCGATCCGAATCTCACATTGGAATTCGTGCATCATTGGAGCATCAGCATATGGTCAATGAAGCAATGAGACATCGACGACCTGACTCACAATTAGAGCACGGCAGTGGTAGTGGAATCCAGAGGTCGGCTAGCATGAGGCACCCAACTACTCCTCCTAAGTTAGGCCGAACTAGTAGCATGAGGCATAGTGGACTCGTGGTTTTATGAGAGGTCTTGGCGGGAGGTGCACAGATATTAGTGATATTGATCCGCAAGCCTATCCTTCACAAACAGCGAAACAGACACGGATTGATGATGCATACACAAAGGAAAAGAAGCGAGATATTGGGAAGGCAATTTCAAAATGGTTCAACTTCCATAGGATTCCAGCTAACACAGCCCAAGGTCCATATTATCGAACATGATCTCTTATTCAAAAGTCGGCTCGGGTATCAACCTCCAACACCAAAGGAGATTTATGGTGTGTACTTAGATGAGGAGGTGGCAGAACTGAAAGATTTGATCAAATCCTCCAAGAGGCAATGGGACGAATATGGGGTGACACTGATGTGTGATAGTTGGACAGGAATAACAAGAATGAGTATTATTAACTTTCTTGTTTATTACAACAGAAGAGTGGTTTTTCATAAGTCAATTAATGCTTCTGATAAAATACAAGATGCAAACTACATTGAAAGTTTGATGGACACTATAGTAGAGGAGATCGGACCACAATATGTTGTCAAATAGTAGCGATACAATGGAGCAAATTTCAAGAAGGCGGTTTACAATTAATGGAAAAAGAAATACATTGTTTTGGACTCCGTATGCAAATTTCATTGCATAGATCTAATCTTGAAGGATATTGGTGAGTGGACGCGATCAAGAAATGTGTAGCTCGAGCACAATCAATTACAAAGTTTATATATAATCATCATTGGGTCCACGCTTTAATGCAAAAGTATGTAAGCGGTGAGATACTCGACACCTGGAGTCACTCGGTTTGCTACCAATTATATTGCATTAAAGTCATTACTGAAGAAAAAGACATGGCTTGAAGGTAATGGTCACCTCACAAGAGTGGTGTGATTCTAGATATTCGAGATTAAGCGATGGAAAGAAAATAGAAAAGTCCATTCTTTCCTCTAGATTTTGGGACACAACGGCAGAAATCATAAAAGGTGTGGAACCACTTTATGTTATTCTCGAAAGGTTGATATGGATAAGCGCCCACGGATGCCGTATCGAAATATATCTTGATTCAAGCAAGAGATGAGATCAGAAAGCATTGAGGATGATTTTAAAGCCGACCAATATATACGGATCATCGATCGTCGAACCGCATGATTCATATGGATCAGGATATCCATAATGCAAGTAAATTCATATTCAGAATAAATTAATTTACTATTTTTTATATAATAAAAAATCATACTAACAAAATTATGTCTTGCAGCGTATTATCTGAACCCGGCAATTCAATATCGGTATGCTCTCGGAACACAACATGATTTACTAACAGCACTACGAAATGTTATATATCGGCTCTTGCCAAACACTACCGATGCAGCTGATGCTATTATGGAGGGTCGATTATTTCGAGAAACAATTGGTTCATTCTCGATGTTGTAAAAGATCGTGTCGTTACACTATGGATCCTGGTGAGGAAAAGTTACATATATTGATTATCAATTATCAATTATATTTAATGTTAATTATTTGTTATGCTAATAAATTTTTATTTATATTTTTTGCGATCAGTGGTGGCTACAATTTGGAGGGATGCACACATTTAAGGAAGGTTGCCATTCGTGTACTTTTCACTGATTTACGGCGACATCTAGCGGTTGTGAACGTAATTGGTCAACATTTGCATTGATTCACACAAAGATCCGCAACAAACTCTCATATAGGCGGTTAGAGAAACTAGTATATGTCCATTATAACATGCGACTAAAGTTACGATGTCTTTGAAAGTGGATAAGGAGCCGGAGGAACAGATATTGATCCCATTGACCTCGATTCTACAATGAAGATTCGAGAACCAATGTTAGATTGGGTTCAAGCAGCGAGAAAACCAAGAGGATCCTCTACTTGATGAGGCGGGGAGATCCTCGGCGTCCTTCACGCGTTTTTATCGAGGCAATAGAAGAAGAAGAAGTACAACATCAACGGTGACAAGTCCCCTCGATCACACATGGCAGGAGTTCATCGAGTCAAATTGCTCGAGAACATACATCGAACAATCACGATCGTCCGCCCAACGTCAAAGGCAAAGGGGAAGGCGAGTAGCATCGATCGCATCATTGGAAAGAATCGAGTCGGTGACGAAACACATTCACAATCGCATTCAAAGAACTCGCTCGGTCTAGAGATGGCGACAAAGAACACGAGCGGTAGTGCCTCGACGGATGATGGCGCGATCGATGCCGGCAATCGTTGGTCTCGTCTACACAACTTGAGGGTGGTGCATGGACCGAGGAGCAATATTTTACACATGCCACCCAAGATTCAGATCATGGAACTCGACAAGGTTCGCATCAAGTTTATGCGCGAAAGGGAAAGGGGAAACCAGTGGATGAATTTGAGCAGATGCGACAGAGCTTACATGATGTAGACACGTAAGCGAAGCTCATCGTATTCACACCGCCATATTATGAAGAATCATATGACCACAAAGCGGTTTGGTGATAGTTGGTCATACTTCTCCCAAACAACAACATGATCTGAGCGGCGGATCGATGGCGAAAGTAGAAGCTCAGATAGTCACCAATATATGCCTCATGAGCTTCCTCGGACAAATGTGATTCATGATGATCAACCTACGATCATCACCACATTGATGCATAATGGCATACGGTGTATCAATACACTATGTCGTGGGATCAATTTCATGATTGGGTCCAACAAACATATCATATTGATATGCAGATGTATAGGATCGAGGACCCCGATCCACCACCCGTGGAGGCACGTCGTTCATTTTGGTGATAGAATTAGCAATCAGGTATATCTACATATATGATTATTTAATTCATTTCAATTTTAGAGTTTATATTGTAACAAAATCGTCTAACAATTCAAATGATTTTTCTATAGATATTTCAATATTTACAAAAGGACAATCTGGAATGGACTGAAATACCAACCTTGCACAAGACTAGTCCTTAAAGTCCGAAAAAGATATGTGATACTATTTTTACCTAATTTACATTGATTTTGCTAAACTTATTGTATTACTATATTTATTTCTAACTTAAAAACCCTATCCTAATCTTTTTTTTTTATTTTCAGGTATTTTCGGAGGAATTTACACCTAAATTAAGCATACCGCTCGATGCGCTTGCGTCTGCATACCGTCATCGAAGCAACTCTCGGTACACCGTGCAGTCTGATATGACAGTACATGGGACTGGTTTGAAGAACCTTTTCATGTTCAGGATTTTGAAATGATAAGTTTAACTGGTATAATGATATGAACGTATGGTAAATGTTGGTTTTGTGATTGTATGTATTCCCACACTTATAGATTTATGATGTGGTTAATGCTTAGTTGAGTTGGCTTTGGATATTATAAATCATTGAGTAAAATGGTGCATGATTATAAACTACACAGGTTTTACGAGTGTGAATTATGATGCTTGCATGTTTCTCAATGTCCTCAAATGTTAGTTTGGATCCTGGACTAAGATTGGATTGTTGTTGAA
The DNA here is from genome assembly GCA_024322285.1 of Musa beccarii. NCBI lineage: Eukaryota > Viridiplantae > Streptophyta > Magnoliopsida > Zingiberales > Musaceae > Musa > Musa beccarii. The sequence continues at coordinate 28,037,322 of CM044394.1, forward strand.
TCATAATGTTATCGATCTAAGACAGGGTCACACCTCCTGAATGCGATAAATTCAAGGGGCGTGTGATAGGTATGGATGGAAGAACATGACTTTACGCATGCCACCCAAGTTTTTTATGAAACTCGTGGATCGACACATCTCGTTTATGGTCAGGAAAGGGGAAGGCAGTTGACTACTTTGAGCTGATGGAACAAAACCTATATGATGACGACACTGATAGGAGTTCATCGTATTCATAACCTTTGGAGGATCTTATAACCAACAAATATATGGTGATGATCTTTTTTTTTCAAGTCTAATCATTCTAAGTGACGATAGTCGAAGTTCCAACATACTCCAACCTCTATAGGCCTACATGCCACAATCATACTTGCTTAAGAAGGCTCCTCGGATACATATTATTAATGATGATAGACAAGGATTGTTACAACATTAATACATCAATGATATATTTTTTTAATATAATATGTCATGGGAGCCGTTGCAAGATTTGAAGATTGGATCTAACAAATCTACCATATCAACATACAAATTCATAGGATCAAGGACTTCGATCCATCGGCCGATGAGTCACATCATTCAATTTGATGGTAGAAGTTAATATATATTAATGTTATTTTGATAGTTTATTTTGCTCAAATATTAAAGTTCAACATCTAATCTAATATCTAAATCAACTTTTTTCTTTGTAAGTTATTCACAAGATTAATGAAAGCAACTTTTTCAATAAAGGACCGAAAAGATAAATTCAATTTTTCATCCATATAACCTAGAATTCTAATCATTTATGGCTTAGATACCTTTTTATTCTTATTTAAATTTAAATTATATATAAAGAAATTAGGAGAAAAATCCTAAAATAAGTTTTTTTTATTTCAGACCTTTTTCTAGCCTTTTTATCGATTTATGCCAGTGTATACCGACCAGTACATACCAATCCGACAAGGGACTAATACGCTAGTTGACACGATATGACATTCCTACTACTTCTTAATCCTACCTATTAAGCTAAGAAATAAGGTTCATCTTTGATTTACAATTATATTAGGGTTTGATACACAAAGAATCAAATTATAAAGCTAAGAAATAAGGTTACCTAATTTATCTAATTTTGAAAATATATTTTGTTGGATCTTCGATTCCAACATTTGTCTTGAATTTTGGCTTCTGTTGAACCACCCAGTTCAAAGCGGTCTGTGACCTAATCTGTTGTCGGTATCACACATAACGCTCAGTACATATTGGTCTAGGAAGAATGTAGATCTCTGCTAAATAAATCCACTAGGAGAAAAAAAGAACCTACAACAGTTGTATTCCAGTCTGAAGAAGCATTTTATTTTAGTGATTTTTCTAATGTTACTTTCTTTATAATTATTGTTATGTTGCTATAGTACTCATAAAAGTTGAGAGGATTGGGACAGTGAGCATGAGATGAGTAAAATTCACTTTCTCATCCTTAGACCCTAAAATTCCTATTCATTTATGCCTCATATACACTCTATTCTGACTTAAATGCAAAAAAATACTATTAAATTAGGTAAAAAACAATAAAAGAAGGTTTTTTATAATTTCCAATCTTTTTTTTTTCCAAAAACTAGTACATACCAGTGTACCAGCATACAGAATGCTGGTACCGACCGATGTGTACCAATCCGCCCATGGACTGATACCATCAGTCAGCATGGTACGTCAGTCCATGACTATGATAATATGGAAATTGTGAATTTTTAAATGAAACTATAAGGTAACACATGAAATACAAGAGCATTTTGTATGTTGTGTTGGCAAGAAAAGATGTTTATTATAGGTCCAAGTGAGAATTTATTTGTACAAGGGAGCTACCTGATTGGTAATCAGATGACCTCCATCACAAAGCCTTCCATATGATCGAAGGCCATAAAATGAAATGAACTCATGTGCTTTAGGACCCATTATGTCATAAAGATTCTGCAATATTGAATTTGGTCCTCTACAAATGGTTCGATATTGCCAATGCATTATTGCCCTCACAGATGCAGCACCACCTTCATCAATGCCACCCTGTTTTGAAGGTTCTCAGGTAAAGAACCAAGGAAAAATAAAGAGAAAAAGGAAAACAAATATCCTGTTAGTGCACAGTACCTGAAACCCTGGTAACAAGGGTATGATAATAATAACCCTGAAACACTTCTTTTCTTTCTCAGCTCTCATAATACGTTGACACAGTGCTTCCAATACACGATTCCTTATTATGACATCTCCTGAAAGACCTGATATGAAAAACTGGTTCTGGGAAAAGGTAGAGATAGCAGACATTCAGAAATTGGTAAAGAGATAAATGATATTCTGGCTGAGAATGTCAATGTAGAATCATAGATACACATAATAAATGATGCTTTTCTAGATTTCTTTTAAGAGCTTGAATAAAAGTGTAGCTGGAAATAAGCCACGTCAGAAAATGCTGCATTTTCTAGTCATTACAATGAAGGAATTTCAAAATTAAACACACCAAAAACAGAATATTTTACCCATATCAGTTTAGTATGCCTCAATAGTTATTACTACACTAAACATCACCATGAATAAATATATGGCCAAAGGAAAACTTCCAAGGTAAGAAAACACAAATTATGAGAAAATTTCAAATTCTTAGCAGGCTTGCATCAAAATTTGAACATGAAGAATGACCCCATAACACGAAGGGCATCTGAAGCAATAATCAGATGGGAGACAAGAAAAGATAGAAACTAACTTGTTTGAAGTTTGAACAGAAACAATTTGCTGAGAGCTCAACCAAGTATCTACTGGATTAGGAGCATTCTTTTCCTTTTTTGTTGGAACAGTGTGGGAAGCAAGTTTGTTTTGTCAGCCAAAAGCCTTCTTTTTTACTATTTATCCCTCATCTCCCTTCTTTTCTCATGTATTCTTTTTTATTCTAAACTACTTTTGATCTTGTTACTGAACTACATTATTCTCTTTCATTTGTTAATTTGTAAAAAGTATGAGATATGAGAGGTTACTGTAATTTGTATAATCTTGAGTTGGAAATTGGGACTAGTTTGCTTCTTGTGCATATTCTTCTCACATATTTCCATGTGCCTGTCAAGTATGACAGTCCATAAATGGCATTTGCTCATTGCAACATGCTGCCCTATGTAAGCTACTCACAAAAGATCATTCCCTTATCCCCCATTACAGCAAACAAGTCTACATCTTCTCTGTAAAACATGTGTATAGTTTTAATTTTTTTCTGCTTTTGCAAAACTTGCTTTTAGCATTTCCTTTATCATAAATTTGTACAACATAATCACATTATTCAATTGAAATCATATTCATGCAATACTGTACACAAGTACAAGTATCCTAGAGCATGGACAGTGATAATAGTGGAGTTATTGCTCAACTGGCTACTGTCCAGGTCTAGTTGATCACTTTATCTTAATTATTTATTCAGACCATTGGTTTTCCTAGATTAGTATATGGTATTATTTGTTAAATATGAATTATATACTAGCCAAACCATTACTGCCTACTGCCTACTTCCTCGAGGCCTTGACTGCTTTAGATTTCACAGTTTCACCTTGCACACCTAATGATACGCTGTTTCACCCCTTTTCAATCCCAAAACTGAATGTGCATAACTCTCATCATTGAATAGACCCTATTAATTAATACTTTTATGTTCAAGTAGCTTCATCACAACTCATATTGTACAACATTCACCTCTTGTGCTTCCACAAAAGGAATGGATCTCGAGCATTAGGTTTTGACTATCCTCACCATTTTCAATTGCATAATTCAAATACAGACCAAATTGGCCAAGCCAGAGCATTTATTACTTTCATGGGGATACGCAGAGGCTTTTCTCATTTATGGGATGGAACTGGGAATGCACAAGAATTCTCCAATAAGGCAAAGGTTTTTGTAAATGGGATAAGAAATTCTGACTAGGAATTTTTAAAAATCATTATTACAGTTATTTGAACAATAGGAAAAAAAAAATCCAATATAAAATGAAAATTTCCCTGCCTCAATGTAAATGAAGTGCTCTGCTTTTTCGATAAGAGAAGTGTAGGCATTATGAATGCTTTCTTCAGTCTGGCTTGTTCCAGCTGACCATTGTCCAACGCTTCTTAGAACCTATAGCCATCTCATCAAATGAATTTAATAAATATTATACTTCAGTTTAGATAAGTTAAAAACATTATAATATAACATCCAAAGAAAAAAATTATGTAAACAATGAAACCTACATGACATAAATCACAAGAGGACCAAGATGATAACTTAATCAAATCTAGTTATGAGCTTAAATCCAGAGGAGGTATATTTTATACACAACAACAATTTTACATGGTTCTATGGATTATCATGTCCAGTCATGCAAATCTGAATCAGATACACATCCACCTGATAATACAAATTAATACTTGGACTTCAACAAGATTTAATTCTAAACGTATACAAAATTAGGGATATGGATTCATGCAAGAATAAGTCCACATTACTTTGACCAATGTAATAAATGGCATGCTGCAGAGTGCAGACAACAATCGAGGATCTGAATGGTCAGTAGTAGATAATGCACATTACGAGAACTTCTAGAAGCCCAGGATGGGAAACCCATCAAAGCTTTTGCATAAAAGAACTAAAAAGTAGAGTCAAGAAAGAAAATCAAACACCATTCATACAGCAATTTACCATCCAGTTATCATGTAAAGCATAATAACATAATCTGCAAGTTTGATATGTAACATCAAAAACACAATACTAGAATCTAACTGTGATTTTAACAAAGAAAATATCAAACGATAAAGTCAATCATCAAATTTTCTAACAGGAAGGGTTCCTTCTCTCCATAGGTGAAGAGAGAGTAGGAAAAGAGGAGAAATAGATGAATGATGCCATGGGTCTTTCCTTCATCCACCTATTCCTCTTTGTTTGACTGAAAAGTCTCCAAAAAATAGAAGAATGAAGCACTCAGAGTAAAAACTCAAGGTTAAAAACTTAAAATCTTATTTATGTTGGACATGTTAACATAAATTGAAAACTTTTAATTATTTCATGCAAACTAATAGGAAATTATAAGGCAGCTTGTGGACTAGTGTAGAATTTGTCATTTAAAGAGCTTGTGTAGGCTCATCTTTAGCAGCTATCAGACAGCTATAGCAGCTGCTATGTTCTAAAAATGCCATATACCATGGATACAACCGAGGTTCGAAATCTTGATATCGGATCCATACCAGTCCGCTGGCAGTGTACCAGCAGATCGTACATTGAGACAAGAAGACCAGATGTCTTAGCCTAGTTGGCATGTCGATTCATGGACAGACTGGTAAATACCAGGTGGTAGGCTACCAGTTCGATCAGAATCCCAATGTTGGCTTCAACCATAGTGTGGCACTTGCGAATGCAAATTGCTGTAGCATCTACCATCACCACCACAATCACCATTTTTCTAATTAAAATATAACTATTCTAATCTCTAAGGACATTTGATATCTATGTTTTTAGTAACCAATTTATGTTGTTTATTGTTGACCTTGCTGTCTGTCATAATTATTGTTTATATTAAAACTTAAAAGTACTGGTTCAGCCTAGAAGTGTCAATATTCAAGATATAGGTGTGCAGATGTGAAAAAAGAGCAAAATAATATATAACTAGCCAGGGATTCAACATAAAAGTTGGACCAGCACGTACTAAACATTGTGTACTGACAAGTATCTGCAGGGAACAGGCAATTTCGGATAGCTCATCCAAAATGCTCCTTGTAGCTTGGTAAAGGTCCTGAACGGGGGATATTGCCTGGTTTCAGCCTATTAAAATAGTCTATCAAATGGTGACGTCACCCCTGGTTATTGGATCCATAAAAAGACCTGTTAAGAGTCTCTTTGGACGTTTTTAAATCTCCTTTGCCCTTCATTCGTCCACCTCTTTCATCTTTCTTCATTCCCTCTCCCAATTTCACCCAATTTTAGTCAAATCCTCTGGCATACTCCCACAATCCAATCTCAAAAGCTAAAGATTTCTGAAACTGGAGGTCATCTCAACAAATTGAATCCTGTTCTCGAAATCTGAATTGGTTTTCTCCAAAACAAAAAGGTAAATCCTGAAACTTAGCTTTCAAATTAATCACTTTCATGTTTATTGCAAAAGTTAAGGATTAGATTTCTTCTCTTGTAAGACAGTTATTTCATGAACCAGTGTTTTCCTTAATGGATTTGGGGCTGGATCCGCAAAGATCAAGCATGTAACCTTGCAGATCTAAGCTAGATCCAAGAGGATAAAACTTTGGGAATTTAGCTTAGATCTACAGAAATCCAGCCTATGTTTTAAGTATGAAATTGAATTTTAAATTTACTGTATGATGTTCAGAAATCTTCTATATATATTTAAATAAATATAGTTTAACCCATATTTGGAACATGTTTTGATTTATTATTTATTATTTTGTAGTCAAAACCTTGATAAATTTACTGAATTTCGACTCGAATTAGATAGAACTATTGAATACATACCCAAAACTAAGATTTTTTTTGGATCTATCCAGTTTGGATGGGCCAAAGAAATGCTAACCGGTACGACAACATACTGTAAAATGATAAGTTAGTATGTACCAGATTCGTACCAGCCCAACCAAGGATCAGTATGGATCCAATGTGCTTTTAAGACAATGATAATAACCACTTTAAAGGTAAAATTTTTATTTCTTCTATTCCTTCTCTTGTTATCATCTTCTCTACTCTTTTAACTCTATGTTCCCCTCTTCTCATCATCAAAAACCTCATTTGCTCAAATAGTAGACCAACCACAAAAATGCCAACCAGAGATGTACTTATTGATGATTCAATAACTAATATATTTAATGATACACTTATACTAGATGGTATAAGCGGTATGTACTAGTCCGACGGGGGACCGGCATGTAGACCGCCCTGTATCAGGTAGTCTAAAACAAGGGGGGCCTATATCACTCGATACAGGGTCTCTACCGATTGGAACGATCGAAATCCAATTGTTACCGACCTATACTAGTCGGTAACAGTCGGATTTCGACCAATACCGATCAACGGCTGGAATTTGTTGAATTCAAACGATTCATTTGAATTAGATCTAAGAGATTTTAAACCCTTTCTATCCCCTCATTCTCTCCCCTTTCATTCTTTCTAACTCATCTACTCTCTTAATCACTTTCTCACTCGCATATTTCTCTTATTTTCATATTTGCACACTCTTGAACTCCACAAAACCGCGATTTGCAGATTGGATCAAGCTTGGGAAGCTAATTAGGGAGGATTAACACCTAAGTTAGAGGAAGAACTCTCTAATTAAAGGTATGTATTTTTTTCTTGATTTTTGATGATTTATGAGATGATTAAGCCTACTCGATGTTCTCAATGTATAATATGTTGTTTGAGGTCTTTATGATAATAGAATAGTTTCAATTAGAAAGAAATTAAGACCTTTAATGTTGTGATTAGGGTGTTTAATGCTGATTTCTTCAAATTAGACACTTAATGAGTCAAATATTTGTATTTCATACATATTAAGGTGATTTACATGTTTGTGATAATATAATAGGATTAATTAGGTCTGAATTAAGTTTTTTAATGCCGTGATTAGTGGTTTTAATGATGATTTAATCAAAATTTGACCCATATTAGGTTAATTCAATATTTTGAATACCTATTAAGGTGTTTGACATATTTATAGTGGTGAAAGTGGACTAATTAGGAATTAATTGACTATGTTGATGCTGTGATTAGTGTATTTTTAGTGTATTTAATCAGAATTTGATTCATATTGGGTCGATTAAATGTCTTTAATGCCTGTTAGAGAATTTGACATATTTACAACAGTGAAAGAGAAATAATTAGGGTGTAATTAACTATATAATGATGGGATTAGTGTATTTAATAATGATTTTATTGTAATTTGACTTATATTAGATCAAATTTACGTATTTAATGCCACTTAGTGTGCGTGATATATTTACAGTGGTAAAATAGGACTAATTGGGGTTTAATTAAATTTTTAATACTATAATTAGTGTATTTCATGATAAATTTATCGTTATTTGACCCTTTATTGGGTCAATTTTATGTATTTAATAATTATTAGTGTTTGACATATTTATTATGATAAAAGAGGGCTTATTAGGAAGTAATTGGTGTTTTTAATATTATGATTGTGTATTTAATTATAAATTCACCATAATTTGACTTATATTGAGTTAATTCTATATATTTAATACCAAATAGGTTATTGAAATCAATGATTGAAATTTCGTACCGTACCGAAATTTCGAGGTTTGCTCAGTACGATACGTACCGATATGTACCGTTGATACGCTAGGGTATACCGACGATACCACGCTAGGCTGTACCGATCGATATATCTCGATAATGGTCGAAATCTGGGGCGGTACTAATCGGTACGCCTCAGTATCGATCGGTACACCTCGGTACCGATCGATACGCCTCGGTACCAGCCAAAATACTCGTACCGCTCGGTAGCAGACAGTCCGCATACCGGTATCCTCTCGGACTAGAACGTACCGCCCGTACCGGGCGGTATCATTCGAAATTGCATACCATGGTTGAAATGTTTATAGTGGCAAAGTAAGGTTCATTACATATAATTGCATCTTGTTATTTTAGATTAGAGCTAATCGTAACTTGCTTATTTGATTCAATTTTGGTATAAACAAGACACCAAAGGAACAGGCACATGATCATGACTTGAAAGATCGATAGGAGCCATCATCATTGACAGTATATTTATTGTGACTACATCGGTAAGACTAGAGGAATCACCCAGGTGAAGATGTATTTGAGCAGCAGGTATCCTATTGTTGCAAAATGTAAGAAGGTTATGATTGAATTTTATAAATCATTTCAAGATAAGTTACAACAAGCAAGAAAAGATACAATTAAAAAAAAAGAACTAAGGAAGAATACTACAGGGCTATGCATGAAAAGGTTTATGATGAATATGAGGGTCGCAACAATGATATCAACTCGGATCTTAGAACTGGTATTCGTTCATCACTGGAGTAATAGTACATGTACGAGGAAGCAACAAGGCATCGACGACCTAACTCACAATAAGAGTATGGCGGTGGCAGTGGGTTTGTGCTACAGGGATTCAAGAGGTCGACCATGAGGTAGTCAATTGCCCCTCATCAGTTCATTCAGATTGGTAGCACGAGGTAAGATAGAATATGTGATTTTATCATAGGACTTGCCAAGAGATCAATACTAGATATTAGTGATATTAATCGGCAAGCCTATCCTCCACAAACAACAAAGCAAACATGGATTATTGATACATATACAAAAGAAAGAAGTAGAATATTAGGAAGGCAATAGCTAAATGGTTCAACTTCTATAGGATTCCAACAAACACAACCCAAGATCCATATTATCAAAATACGATCTCCTCTATTCAAAAGGCTAGCACAGGAATCCAACCTCCAACACTAAAGGAGATCCATAGTGTGTATTTAGATAACGAGATAGCATAATTGAATGATTGGATCAAATTCTTCTAGTGGCAATGGAAAGAATATAGGGTGACACTGATATGTAACAGTTGGATAGACCCAACAAGAATGAGTATCATCAATTTTCTTATATATTATAATTGATAGGTGGTTTTTCATAAATCAGTTAATGCTTCCGACAAAATTCAAGATGCAAACTACATTGAAAACCTAATGGACACTGTGATAGAGGAGATCGGACCATAGTACATTGTCCAGATAATCATCAACAATGGAGCTAGTTTTAAAAAGATCGATTTACAATTGATGGACAAAAAAAAACATTGTTTTGGACTCCATATGCAGCTCATAGCAAGGATCTAATACTAAGGGATATTAACGAGCTACTATCAATTAGTAAGTGTGTAGCTCAGGCACAATTAATCATAAAATTTATATATAATCGTCATTGGGTCTACTCTTTGATGCAAAAGTATACAAATGGTAAGACACTCCGATCCGGAGTTACTTGATTTATTATAAATTTCATTGTCTTAAAGTCAATATAGCACAAGAAGCAGGGTCTCAAGGCACTAGTCACTTCACAGGATTGGACCGATTCTAAGTACTAGAAATTGAGTGATCGGAAAAAGGTCGAAAAGGCTATTCTTTCTGCTAAATTTTAGGATACCGTGAATGAAATTAAGAGCTTTAACTAATTTCAACTTTCAAGTACTTAAAGAATTACAGTATCACATAAAATCAATAAATTTTGCCTCAATATATAGACAAACTATAAATTCATGAATCACTTATTCTTTTATTATTTCTATCTTTTTTTCTCCAAGTATTAAGCTTAATTTTGATACCTATGACCCCAAATTACTAAATACCTTTGTTAACCATACATGATAAAGGACTATGACTCAAATTCAATTATTATTCTGATAATGGCAAGATTATGCTGTAAAGTTTCATATAAATTTTTTCAATGGATAATTTTGCTTCAGGCTCTTGTTGCTCATAATTCATTACCTATATCGTAAATCATATTAATATTAATCTCTTGAAAAAGGAAAACCAACAGTGTAACAAGTAGATGCTAACATTCTCCAAACCAAAGACATGGAAACTGGTTAGATTGGTACATACCGACCAGTATTTACCAGTCTGATTGTGAACTAGACCACCTATCAACAAGAATTGGTCAGTACCAATTCATACTGGAAATACAATCCACATGGAGAGATCTACCTGATTTTAACCAAGACTCACATAGGTATCAGACAATAAGCCTGCCACCTTATGCCTCAATCCCTCCAACCCTAAATCTCCAACTGGCAAGCCCTCCTCTCCTCTTCACCCCACAAATATCACCGCTGCCCTACCCTGCTGTAGGCATGGATTATCATACTGCTCAATACAGTATGAAAGGGCAGTATATATCCGTCCAAGAGCTGGCCGAGATGTGGACCAGCCTGTACACAGGAAACATGAGGTGCAACAGTCGGTTCACCTCATATATCACCTGATGCAGTTGGGGCCAGTTTGGGCTTATAAAAGTCCTTCCCCCCTCTTTCACTTACTCTCACTCACTCTCATCCTTACTCTCTTTCTCACTCTTTCTCCCTCATTCTCACTCTCATTAAACTTGTTTAATCCCTCTAACTGACAATTAGTGGGAATCAACCTGTTGAATTGGAAAAGGATGGAAACTCAAGGTCAGATGAGGTTTGTCTCCAATTGAAGGTACTTAGCTTCACCCTATGCTTTCTTTATCATGTCATTTAATTACTGTAAGGAATATTGGTATTCTTGATTAATTAGTGACTAGTGATTAATTAAGACATAATTAGAGGTATCTAAAAAGAATTAGCTTAGATTGAACATGTATTGACTTCTTAATTTACCAAGTTATTCTACCATATTTAATGGATAATTAGAGACTTATTATTCAATGTCTAGGTACCAAATTTAATTTATATATCAATAAATAAGAAAAAAAAAACCTGAGATAGGGTTTTCTTAATTTTGGCTGATTTTTCAGTCCTTTTTCGATTAATACGTATTGTGTACTAACACATGATACACCAACACTGACCAAAGAGCACCGGGTTGGCATAATACGGTGAACCATGGCTCCTTTGCAATCTAGGAGACCTAGTTTCAAGTCACGAAAACTGCCTCTTCAAATATTTTAAGGTAAGGTTGCATAAATTGACCCTCTTCAATTTCTGCATTGGTGGGACTCTCGTGCACTGAGTATGCGTTTTTTTTTTTTGCATCTCCTGATATTGCTGCTTGCACTGCTCCTCTTGTAGGAGAGAGGTGTAGCCGTGTAGGTATTGATGTTTGGAGGCAATCTAAAAGCTATTTTGGCTGAAGCATTTCACTAACATTTTAACTGACACATGAGAGATTTTTGAAGGTCATTGGATCTAAAAAGATGGTGTCTTGTGTTGCAAAATTCCCATCACAAAAATTTTTTCATCATATGTGAGCTCTCTCTCGCTCTTTGCACTATAGGTTATTGTGACATATGAATACTAGCTGTACAAACACATGGTGTGGTGCCAATCTGGCTGCTACCATTATCTTTACCAGAACGAGATTTTAATCCTTGTTCCAAAGTGCCAAAATATACTCTTCATAATGCCCTTAATCCTATTAACCTTATTTAAGTACACAAATGACAAGAGAAAGGTTTTGAAACATAAAAACATGTGTAGTAGAATCTACAGCAACATTAAGTACCATTTGCAATTTTGCATACATAAGCACCTTAAATCTAATTTGATCATGTTCTACTGGTCTTATATCATAGATGCATACCTCTATTCTGTTTTTTTGTTTCAGTAGGAATATACAAATGAAACTAATAAATATGGAACCTAAGTAGTGGCTTCAGGAAAATAAGCATATTCAACAAATTTTCTCGTAAACAAAAAATAAAGATTTGAATTATTATTACACGAGAAATGATATCATTTTGAAGCTAACAGTAAAATGCATTTTTCTCTTCAAAGCAATTGGACTTATACCAACCTGACAACGGCATTGTGTACGAGGACCAACTTGTCTCGCTTCATCTGTAGAGACAACTTGACTGCCCCGCTCTTGTGTTTCCCACCACTCATCCATATTTTGAGTAAGTGGCTCGGCAATCACATTGAAATGTCTGTCCCTCTGTGACTGATGAGAATCAATATCATCAACAAAGCCTTTCATCTGCATATCTTGAACAGGATGTTCAACTTTGGTTTTCCTAAAAGAAAATGGTTGGTTTTGGCTAGTTCTATTTGGATGGTCTAAAAGATCACAAGTATTGTCCAACTCATTATTTACAGTTCCATTAGGCACTGCTAGTCCATCAGGTTCTTGTGGTAATAGAAGGGGGATGTCTTGACATGATGAACGGGAGGAGAGTGAACCCAGCTTTTTAGTATCCTTATGACTGATATCCTGTTCATTACTCTGCACACTAATTTCTCTACCTTTTCCCATGTAATGTGGAATAACCATGTGATGTTGAGGCATCAACAATGGAATTGCCTGCTCATTTGGAGCTTTATTTCTCTACAAAAAAAAAAAGTTTAGGGAAAGAATCTAGAAGAAGGGGAGACTAAAATAAACAAAATTAGCTTCAGCAACCTTCGCATAATTCCAGCGCTGAACAAAATGCCTTGCAACATCATGACATGGTGGCCCCCAAAGAGCACACTGGACATCATGCCAAGGCATGCGAGGATATTTTCCACGGTCCAATTCATCTTTCATAGTGTCTTCCCAAGAATTTGGTTCAGATTCCCTCATTCAAATAAAAAAACCACAAGATAGATTTAGGAAAAACACACTGTAAACCTATTATTTTACTATCTTTGGTAATATGAGGTCAATTTATTAAGGTTGAGATTCAAAGGTACCTGGGATTATAGTAGTCTTTGCCAGGCCATATTAGGGGAGGAAAATCACCAACTTTGTGTTCATGGTTGTCATAGCGACCAAAACAAAGATCAAGCCCTCCAATGAAGCATATTTGATTATCAACAATAACAATTTTCTCATGATGAGACCTGGTTTTGAACATCATCCAGTATGAAACTCAACTGCATCAGAATATTCGTAATCAACAAGATAAGGAGTTTCATACCATAGATAAACACCAGTAGAAAAATGATCTGGATAGCGTAGAACTTTTACATTCTCATGAATGTTAAGCAATCTTCTCTTACTATATTCGCTGTTTATTTTTAAAGCAAGAGCGACCTCTTTGTAGAGAAGAATGTGAATCTGCATATTTTTGGAGGTCAATGTTGTCAATCAAACACAGCCAAAGACATCATGCACTTTGCAAATTGTCCTAAATGAAAATTATATTCCAAAAAATATGAAAGACATAAGGTTACAGATTTAAGAAACAAATATAAAATTTTTGTATAATAAGGCCTCTGCCCTATATGCAAGTAAGAAAAATGCATAAGCTAGGTAATATAAATGCTAGCCCAACATAAAGATTAAAAGGTGATTCAATGTTTATTAGAAAAAAGAGGATGGTCGTCAGGAGCAAGTCTCTAATGACTACAATATCTGGGAGGGTTAGGTTTATGCAGCCTTACGGCTACACGAAGGACACACGATACAATCTCATAAAACAGCATTTTCATACATGAAGGCTCATCCTCTATAGTCTATACTTCTAATCTTCTATTCTTTATACAAATTCTGTGGGTAACACTAATCATAGTAATCTAAATGGCTCAAGCAGCCCGGACTCCATCAATTCTTAAATGTTTGGAAGGACCAAAGAGTCTAACATGGTGATCATTATTAGATGCAGTTTGTTTAATTTTAATATGGATGCTAGGTAATAGTGGTTGTAAAGTATGGATCACAAATTACCAGAATATATCAACCAACCATCTGTGGTCATTTTCAATTTTCTACACGCAACTGACTCAGAAGACTAGGAACTGTCTGAATGTTGTACAATTATCTTGATTTCTTGATGTATTCTCTTAAAACACTTCTAGATTTTTCTTATCAATGATTGCTTGAGAGAAACATATACAGGATGATGCACTCCTCATCATAGATAGCCTGGTGGGGACACAGGCCATGACTGTGAGGTTTACTATAAGTAGAAATTCTCTTCAAAATCCAGATTCATTCCGCTTGCATTGGCATCAGGTAAGGTATGATGCAGGGAAATGGATAAGGGATATTTAAGTGACACAATTCATGCTTACTTGTATGGTTAATTTTTGAAAAAAGGAAAAACATGGCAATGATACATACTTCAAGTATATGGAAGATTTATGATGTTATAATGCAAATTTTTCCAAACCCAAGCCAGATCTGTCCAGTGTTCTACTTAATTCTGGTATTGAACTGCCAGAGCAAGACCAACTTAAAGATCCAAGTGGAGCCCTTTTTAACAAAAACAATGGTTAGATTTACATTTTTAAATTGGGGAATTAGAAGATCCTTTTCTCAGCAGAGAACACACATCCCCACGTCAAGATCCAAATTATGCCTCGAGCTAAAATTTGAATTAAGATTCTGTTAGCTCCTAAAATCATGGTCCACCTTATTCGTCCGTACTAATGTACCGACCAAATGTCGATACAGTACATACTACCAAGCATATCAACATATAGTACATGAGAGTACTAATGTACCACACATACCGATTCCCTGTCGGACCGGTACATACCGCCCGTATTGAGCGGTACGATATGGTACGATGAACCTTAACTAAAAGCATCACAAATTGAGAACCAAATTTTACCCTCTCTCTTGTTTTTTTAATCACACTTCACTTTTTCTTCTCCTTCCTCCTCACTTGGAGTTATTTTTCCCTTAAAAAAAGAAGCTCAGTAGGTGTTAAACCTATCAATTTAATTTCTGAGTTGTAGCTATTATGGATCAACTTTTTTCATCGCTGGTTCATACATTATGAAAAGATTTATCTTGGAGATGTCTAACTAATTATCCAAGGTTCACAATTTTATAAACTGATACTATACCAATCAGGGCTCAAATTGGTATGGTATCGGTCCATATCAGTGTACCAAGTGTCGGTATGCCAGTACGTAATAAGTTTCAAATTAAGCCTAAAAATGACTGAAAAAGATTGTAGAGCCGAAAAAAGAAAATACCCAGTATGGGGCCTGCACCATCCAATACCTAGCGGTACAGGCCATTACCAGGTTTATTGAGTGATAAAGGTCTTGTACCATCATTTGACAATTTTGATGGTAAGCTACAAAGCTTTAACAATAATTTTGGACCATATAGAAGGGCAAAATGGGAACCTAACAACAACACCCATCTCCTTTCTCAAACTCATCAAATCAACCTCTTCCACTAGCTAATCAAGTCATGCTTATAGCTTCAGTAAAGTTTCTCAAATCTGACTATACTACAAATAAAAGGAGATTGCAAAAATTGAACAAGCAGAAGGTCCTAACAAAAAATTCAACCTTCCTAATGTGCATTTTTAGTCCCTAGAGATCAAGGATTGCAATTTTGCATCAGGTACCGTATCGATCCCTATTTGGACTCGTATGTATCTGCTGGAATTGGTGTATCGACACTCGATAAACAGGTACATACCGATACTTCAAAAGTTTAGAAGGAAAATCAGTCAAAAATTAGAAATAAAACCTATCTTATGTATCGGTATTTTGAAGTTTTGGCTGGACAATCAGTCAAAAATTAGAAAAAACCCTATTTCAGGTTCTTTCTCCTATTTTCTTGGTTTATGCAATCAAATTAAATAAGAATAAAGTAATTCTAAGCTATAAAACAATAGATCGAATTGCTTAGTGACCAAGGATCAAAGGTATAAATTCTATCTTTATGGACTGAAGAAGAATTTTGTTGTACGGTCCTCCATCAAATAGAATTAAGTTGCTTCCCTTGGATTGAAGTGTCCCCAAACTTGTAAAGAAAGAGCGGAGAGGTCAGTTTAGGTGTCAAAACTCTAAGATATGCACAAAATAAAATATTGAGATAACCAAACTGAATGACAAGAGTATATGACGTGGATCAGGGTCCTCGAACTTTTGATGTTATATGTCAATATTGAAGTCTGTGGAACTCAAGACTTCAACTACTCCCATGATAGATTATACTGGTAAATGGCGTGCCATTTGAAGTATCAATGTGGGAAAAGTATGGTAAGTGACTGTGGCATGTAAGGCTGCAGAGTTGGAGCACACTAGAGCTATGACTAAACTGCTGTGGTGTAAAATCGACCTGACCAACTATCATTATACATATATTGGCCATGAGATCCTCCATAATATAAAGGCTATAAATTGGTGTCGACATCATAAAGGCTCTATCGCATCTTCTCAAACTCATCAACTGTATTTCCCTTTTCTTTATCCTTGCACATGGATCCTCAGCTCCATGGTACCCCATATCCTGAATCTGAGTAGTCGGAACAATCAATTGGTCACCACCATTGCCATCTTGAGATTTAATCCCTCTTTTATCCAAATCAACCTCCACTAATCATCGATTAGGGAGCTTAAGTGTGTTTAACTCAAAACCCAAGAGAGAACGAGATTAAGAGAGAGTGAGAGTGAGAGGTGGAAGGGAGGCAGCAAATGGGGATTAAATAAGCGCCAAAGTGTTGCCAATGGTCAAATTGATGAGTCAACTTGACCCTTGGCTAGTGGTACCAGTTGAAATCTGAACGTTACTGACTTGCACCAATCGGTAAGGATGAAATCCAACTATCTCGAGTAGTACAGATGGTGTACTAGGCTGTCACGGACAAAGCTGAAAATAGGGTGTTCGATGTAATATTCGTGCATGTCTCTGTCTTTCGGCTTTATTCATACTTTGCACAGCATGTCAAGGACTTGCAGTATGTTTGGTAGCCCCATTTTGGTTGACTTTTGTGGCTGTTTCAAGCTTGTACATGCAGGTTGTGTGCAGTTGTCGCGCAAAGGCAAAACTACCTAGAAACAGGCCATCCAAGCAGTCATTTTGGGGATTTTCTAGCTTCACAGAGTGGTATGGAGTGTCAACCAGCATAGCACCCAGGAGTTACCGAGGTGGCATATGGCTGGATGGGCCTTTAGGGTAATGTCTAGGATTGGTTCGCTACCTTGTTCTGCAGTAGTGTCATGTGGGCACTTGTGGGGACTTTTGGCTATGGTAGACCACCTTGGACCCTTTGTCGCACAATCGTTTAGAGCTTATGACGTATAAGTTTGTAATTTGCATTGTCTGTCAAGTGCTTGTTGAAATGGTTGCTTGTGGATCCTGACTTAAACGCTTCCTCTAACTCGTCTTCTTTTTTGCAGCTTCTTAAGAGACCATAAGAGGTTTCGGAGAGAGTGACCTTTTGTGGACAGACACACAAGGATGCCGCACAACTTAAGCAAAACCAACTAGATCCGTGACAACTGGTATCAGAGTGGGACAAGCATACTTAGAAACACTTGGCATACAAACATGAGGGACCTAGCGTGGCTACGTTGAAGGCAACGAGCACGCGCGACCATTTGAGGGGAAACGAGCGTAGAGACGTAGGAAAGGAGTTGCTTAAATGAGCGGGCATCCGAGATTGGCATTCAGAGGAATGACCAACCATTCGTGCGAGAGGCACCACAAGGACAAGCGAGTTGGGAAAAACACGTAGCGTACATAGGTTGGGATAGCTGAATTCAAGCTATAGCTCAATGTTGGCAACCAAACTTGACGATGCTCAAGGCAAGCGGGCGCTTGGCAAAGGATGAGACCATGCAAGATGGGATGAGTTGGTCAGCAACCGAAAGAATTGTGCAAAGCTCAAAGAGGTGAAGGGAATTGCTAACTTGAAGAATTCAATACTCATGCAAGAGCTTATATATGGACGTGGACTATCTATGGTCATTCCAAGGTGATTGATACTCAACGCCATGGAGCATTGAAACTTTCTCTTCAGCATGGAAAGGATATGTCTGTAGGAGGCTAAAGTGTGCAGCAAGTTCAGCATGTTGCTAGGTCTTCAGGGATGCAACGAGAGCTGTATTGGCGAAGAGTCATAATCTAGCAAGTGCGTTCCCGGGGACAAAACAGTGCACAGTTTGTTCAGCAAGGCGGAGTAGTCCAAGAGGATGGTAGTCTCCGAAACTTCTAAAGGGAAGGATGCGAAGAGAAAAGTTACTCCAATAGGATAGATATTCAGGAGAGATAAGTCTCAGTTCTCTAGAGGGAGAATCATATGCAACGGACCGCGTAAGTTGATGAGAGGTATCTCAAGAAAACTCTACAAAGCTTAACAAATCCAGCAAGCAGCGAGGAGTCGTCACATAATTTTGAATGAGGTAATGTGTTGGTAGACGCATTGCGAGATCAAATGAGGGAGCAACCCAAGGCAACACCAAACTAAGGCACACTTAAAATCAATATGGTCACGGAGGGCTGACTTGTGGAATGGTGAGCGCGAGGGCCACCATCAACTCAATGCAAACCGATGAGCGGAGCAACTTGGGTGGAACATGGTGAAGTACCCAAGTCTTAAGAAGGAAGTCGACAATGAAGACGAAACATGGAGTGGAGGCACGAAGCTTTCCGTAGGTAAAGGTCAAGGACATTAACTCTTGCAGAGGCAAGAGCAAGATCATGTCGTGCCATGGGTCCCTCATTCTGATAAAGCAGACTCAACTTACATCCAACCAAAGTTGAAGGGAGCTTCGAGGCACATGCACCTTATCTCGACGAAGCATTTGACAAAGGAACTAAGACGACTTAACTTGAGAAGGCGAAGTTAGCGTCAGAAAGCCTTGGCAAAAGGCAAGAGGATGCGGAGGCAGATACTCTCAAAGAATATGTCATAGTTCTGCCATTCGAGTTGTTGCGAAGGAAGCAAATGCACGACGGAGATTGTGTTAGGGGGCAAAGGCCCAGGATCCAAACAATGGTGCACCAATTTTAAGGAAGTCAATGGACTTCGAGAGCTACTAAGCAACGGACTGTCCTAGAGTTGCATTCCGCCCGGGTGTGACCCAAGAGCGGTTGAACAAAAGTTGATTGCCAAAGGAATGAACACAATCAGAGGTGGCAAAGGCCTTGCAATGTACTGGCAAAGGCCACGCATGAAGAGATTGCAGTCTAAGTTCATCCTACAAAGATCAAGACGCAATGGAGATGTCATTAGGAGGCAACATGGTGCAGCGGATCGTGGAAGAATAGTTCGAGACAATACAACACACACAGGAGAACTCTTGCGAGGGACTAGATTATATGAAGGTATGATTAGGAGCTACTGGGAGCTCCACTTCAGTAAACAATAGGATGGCAAGAAGGGCTATAGATTCAATGAGTGAATATCGTAGTACCGCAAAGGCGGGTCTTTCGTGCATGCATCAAATTTTGTATCGAATGAAAGACCTAGTCATCAGCATATGGGGGCTATATACTACCAAGGGAGAATTTCGAGTGCAAGTACTAGGAGTCCCATGGGAGGACTTGATCATATAAAAATATAATCGGAGCGGCTAGAGAGTTGGACTGCTCCAGAGCTCATATTCACTTAAGGGAGCTCGGCAAATCAAAGGACAAAGCCGAGTAAGCGAACGTTGCTACCAAGGAAACAAAGAAGAACAGAATCGATACGAGCCCTATAACATAATGGCGGAGGCCATGCATGGGAGTCACAGTTTGTCTTTTCATCGACTAAGGAGAACTATTCAGATAACACAGAGGTGTTGAAGCAAATGATCGAAAAGAGCAAGGAAGCAATAACGGGTCTAGAGGGCCTTAGCTACCCAAAACCAAGTGTTAATTATAATAGAGGTGGACTCATAAGAGTGCCATGGTGCCACAGAGACAAATCTACTGATTGCAAAGCAAAGGACGCAAATGCGAGGCGACGGATGGTCGAGCCATGGGCATGGCAACCCCATGGTCCCATAAAGGCGAGACTTTCGTAGAATTATCAATTCCTTGCTCTCATGGAGGGAGAGCGCTCGATCGTGAAAGTGGCCGAGGAGGTAGAGAATGTAGAGGCAAACTCCAAGTACCGAGACAAGGCTAAAGGGTAGAGGCCAGAAAACTTCATAAGACCGGTGTCAATGGGCTTCTCATCAAAATAGCCAAAAGTGGGAGACTTTGGATCAATGCAAGAGTGCTCGACCAAGGAACGAGGTAGGCAGTACATAGTGTTGTACCATTTCTACTCAAAGGAGTAGGCAACAAAAATAATGGAGACGATGGGACAATCCCAGAGGCAACCAAAATTATTAGAGACTTGCTCTAAATCGAGGCAAAATTTACTCTTTTCCGACAAAACTTCTTGCATTTCAAAAGTTCGATGGCAATAAGAAGGCAAATCGCAATAGCTAACTCAATGCAAGGAGTGCAAATACTTGGGTGCTTCGGAAGTATGAGCAAAGAGTAAGCGAAAGCTAGTAACCGACTCGATGCATGGAGTACAACCCTCAAGGAGGTGAGCAAAATCAAGTAAGTTTTGTCTTTTCAACCCTTAAGAGAATGGGCGAAACCGAGTATCCTAATTCTCTTATTTATTTAGTAGTGGAGCTATGCACATGTTCAAAGACCCTTTAAAGAAAATAGAAGACAACAATTCTCAAATCCTCACCAATGGTGATTGGTGCTACCAAGAGTAGACTGTCCACTTCATTTTCCAATAAAATGTCAATCGAAAACGGAAGTGATGCGAACCTACTTGAAGCAACAACTAAGTAAAAGAGGAGTCGACGAGCAAATTTTACGAAGAAAAGACCTTAGAAATCAAAGTCTGCGAGGCAATGCTCGCTAAAGCTCCAAGAAGCATTCACCCAATTTAAGCAGCAGGAGACGTTTAAGAGACTAGTACACAACAAGGAAGGTCTTTTCCTTCATTTGAAGGAACCGCATGAACCAATAAGAATCAACATAACTCGGTCGACCCGACACCAGAGTCAAAGAAATTAGCGAGTTGAAGCACCGTGGTGGATCAAAGTTCAACTACCCAATAACAAGGACGATGAGCAGTTGAGAGCCAAGAGGCATATTGCAACTATCGCAGAAGATTGAAGATTCAACAAAGGCGAGGAGATGCAGCATTCGCAAAAACTTCAACAAGGACGTCGAAGGAATAAATAAGGGAGAGTGTCATAGACAAAGCTGTAAACAAGGTGGTCGATATAATACTCGTGTATGTCCATATCTTTTGGCTTTGTTCATGCTTTGCACAGCATGTAGAGGGCATGCAGTAGGTTTAGCAATCCCATTTTGGTTAACTTTGGTGGTCGTTTCAGGCTTGCAAACATAAGTTATATGCAATCGTCACGCAGAGGTAAAACCACCCAATTATAGGCCATCTAGGCAGCCATTTTGGGGGGATTTTAGCTCCGAAGTGTGGTGTAGAATGTCAGCCAGCACAACACTCAAGAGCTACCCAGGTGGCACATGGCTGGATGAAAGGATCAAAATTTCATACCGTACCGTAATTTCAAGACTCGCTCGGTACGGTACGATACTTATATACCGAGTGGTATAATTTAATATACCACTCGGTATATATAAAAATAAAAAAAAGGACAGCCTCGTCGCCCTTTTTGGCGCGTGGGGAGAAGGGTTTCTTCTCCCCACGCGGTCAAACCCTTCTCCCCACGCTGTCACGCACTTAGTTGGAATTGCCTAAGTGGTGAGGCACTCTAGCGGCAAGTCACGGACTTAGCTGAGTTGCCTAAGTCGCGAAGCACCTTTGCACCCATTTCGATCACTTTAGCTAGGATTGCCTAAATCTTGAGGCGCCCTTGCGCCATACGCATCCGCTAAGGGTCAACCAATTTGCAACCTCGTCATGCAGGTCCCGTAGGACTTGTAAAAGCAGAAAGTTGATTAGTTTTGAAACGCGGCGAACAAGTCCCAACGTCTCGCAAAGAGGGAAGCTTTACAAGCAATTCGAGCACTTGGAGTGTAGGAAAGAAGAGAGAGAGAAGGAAAACAAGAACTTTAGAAGGGTGAACGAGCAACTACAAGTCCGCAAACAACTACTCCTCGGGTGTCGGGCGTGAAGACAAGTCTCTGTCAAGTTGACGTGCAAACTAGTGAAGATGTTCAACGCCCAACAGTACCCCAAAGCCCCATCCAGCCCGGTGCCACCTGGGGGGTTCCGGAGTGTTGAGATGGTTGACATTTCGCAAGTGGCTGCGGTCTGTAGAAAACAAGCTACAGCATGCGAAAACGAAGGCTTTTTGGGGCAGTTTTGGCCGATGCGGCGAGCGATCGTACTGCAGCATTGCAAATTGTCATTTCTTATATTTTTACAAGTAAAACACCCCAAAACTATGGTAAAACAGGCTGCTAAGGATATGTACAAGCATGCACAAGCGACGAACGGTTCGTTGAACAAAGTTGCTGCTGGTGTGCGACAATCGTTCATGACATTCTCCCCCACTTAAATTGTCGACACCCTCATCGACGCTTGCCGATAGGCTTTGATGGCTATTTCTTCATGTCGAAGGGCATCTTCTGGCTCCCAACTGGTTTCAGTTCTGGGAAGCTTTCGCCACTTCAGCAAGTACTCAATCTGCTCAGCTCCATTGGGTAGCTTTGTCTTGCGATCCGCTAAAATGGTTTCAACTCGCTTCTCGTAGGAGGCTCTGGTGGGGGGTTGCCGAGTTGAAACGCTTCGGGAAGCATCTTGCGGATCGGAGTGATAAGCTTTTAAGTTACTGGCATGAAAAACATTATGAATTTTGAGCCACGCCAGCAGCTGCAACTTGTAGGGACGTTGCCCACCCTACTGACGATTGGGAAGGGCCAATGATGCTGGTTAGAGCTCTACCAACACTAAATCGCCAACTTTGAATTCTTGTGATCGCCTTCACAAGTCTGTCCACTTCTTCATCTTTTTAGTCGCTTTCTCCAAGTAAGCCTGCGCAATATCTGTATTCCGATGCCACTCTTTTGCAAAGTGATATGTGGACGGACTACTCTCAGTATAACCAATAGCCAAAGTGTGAGGAGTCGACGGATGTTGTCCTGTGATGATCTCAAAGAGGCTCTTGTTGGACATAGAGCTCCGCTGCAAGTTATAAGAGAATTGGGCTATCTCCAACAGCTTCACCCAATCTCGTTGGTTGGCACTCACGTAGTGCCGAAGATATTGCTCCAGGAGCGAGTTTATTCTCTCAGTCTGGCCATCCGTCTAAGAGTGGAGGCTTGTGGAGAAGTATAGCTTAGACCCCAACAATTTGAATAGTTCGGCCCAGAATCGTCCCAGAAACCGAGCATCTCGATCACTTATGATATTGTGCGGGACTCCCCAATACTTCACCACATTCTTCATCATCAGCTTGGCCGCTTCCTCTGCTGAACAGTGTAAGGGTGCAGCAATGAAGGTTGCATACTTTGAAAATCGGTCGACCATCACGAGTATCGACCCGAGTCCCCCTACTGTCGGTAAGCTTAATATGAAGTCCAGAGAAATGCTCTCCCACACAAGGTCTGTAATTTCGTATCGTACCAGAGTTTTGATAATTCTCTGGTACAGTACGGTACAATATACCGAATGGTATACCGTTCGGTATACCGTTCGAGGTTGCACATTAAAAACAAAAAAAAAAGGAACTCGGGAGACATCGCCTCCCTTCTCGGGCGACGTCACCCGTGCGACGCGACGTCGCCTTGTTTCTCGAGCGACGTCGGCGTCGCATATTAAAAAAAAGAAAAAACGACGTCGCCTCGAGAAGTCCCCTCGACGATGTTGCCTGAGCAAAAAGAAATGATTTTTTTCTGTTAAAAAACGTCGCCGAGCCTCTACGACATCGCCTGAGCAAAAAAATTAATTTTTTTTATTAAAAAATAAAAAATACGATACCGAGCGGTAACGGGTGGTCCACGTATCAAGATATCTATCGGATCAGACGCATCGCCGCATCAAGCATCGCGATTCTAAATTGCATACCATGCTCCCACGACCTTTTTAGTATGGGCAGCGGATCTAAAAGTCCCACCGACTTCTACTGCTCCACCTTATCTTGTTGACAAGTTAGGCATGTTCGAACATATTCCTCCACATCCGTCCTCATCTTCGGCCAGTAGAAGACCCTCTCTACGAGAGCCAATGTTCGGTGAATACCCGAATGTCCTGCCCAAAGGGAATCGTGACACTCTTTCAAGAGTTCACGCCTCAAATTGTCCACTCGAGGAATATAAACTCTATTCCCTTTGGTGTAGATGAGTCCCTCCTGGACCCAACCTTCTTGGATTAGTTGCATCAGGGTTACTGCCTAGGGATCATTGTACAGTCCATCCCTGATCCGGAAAAGGAAGTTGGAGTGCAACTAACTTGCTTGGCCTCTGCCCTCCAGTTGCATAGCGTTCACTCGCTCCACTTTCCGACTCAAAGCATCGACTACGACATTTGCTTTCCCGAGCTTGTACTCTATTACCATATCAAATTCAGCCAAGAAGTCCTACCATCGTGCTTGCTTTGGAGAGAGTTTCTTCCGAGTTTGAAAGTAACTCAAAGCGATATTGTCCGTCCTTAGTACAAATTACGATCCGAGAAGGTAGTGTCGCTATACTCGCAGACAATGGACCACCGTTGTCATCTCCTTCTCGTGTACCGGATACCGCCGCTCGATCTCGTCGAGCTTGCGGCTTTCATAGGCCACGGGGTAGCCCTCCTGCATGAGTACTCCCCCAATCGCAAAATCTGAAGCATCTGTATGGACTTCGAAGGGCTTCCCATAGTCTGGTAATTTGAGCACCAGTTCTTCCAAAACAGAAACCTTTAGATCTTAAAATACGGCTTTACATTTGTCGGACCATCTCCAAGGCTACTCCTTCAACAACTCCGTCAGTGGAGTTGCGCGCTTCGAATACCCAACTATGAAGCGCCGATAGTAGTTGACGAAACCAAGGAAGGATCTCAGCTCTAGCACCTTCTTTGGAGTTCGCCATTCCGTAACAGCTTGCACCTTTGATTTACCCATTCGAATGGAACCATTGCTAGTTCGATGCCCCAAGAATAAGATCTCCTTCTGAGCAAAGTAGCACTTCTCCCTTTTCACGAACAAAGTATTATCCCTGAGAACTTTGAAAATTGTTCGAAGATGCTCAATATGCTCCTCAAGTGTTTGGCTATAGACGACGATATTATCCAAGTAGACAACCACAAAATTGTCCAAATACTCCTTGAATAGTTGATTCATGAGAGTGCAGAATGTGGCTGGAGCGTTGGTTAAGCCGAAAGACATCACCAAGAACTCAAACACTCCATACCTGGTCACACAAGTAGTCTTTGCTTCATCGCCTTCAGTAATACGCACCTGCCAATACCCCGACCGAAGGTTGAGTTTGGAGAAATACTTTGCCCAATTGGTCGAACAAGCCCGCGATGAGTGGGATGGGATACTTGTTCTTCACCGTCACTTTGTTGAGGGCTCGATAGTCGTCGCATGGTTGGAGACTCATCTTGTTTCTTCTGCAAGAGAATTGGAGCTCCGAATGGTGCTTTGGAACTGCGGATGAGACCACCACTTAACAGTTCATCTAATTGCTTTCTAGGCTTTGCCAACTCGGGAGGGGACATGCGGTATTGTGGTCTCGCTGGAGGCTTCACTCCTGGTTCCAGCTTAATATGATGATTCACGCCTCTATGTGGTGGCAAAGTTTTCGGCAACTTAGGTGGCATAATGTTTGTGAACTCCTTCAGAACATTCGCCACCATTGCAGGTTCTTGAATGGCCTCCCCGTCAAGTGGTTCTAGCTTCACAGCAGCCATGAAGGTTATCTCTCCTTTGCGTACCCCTTTCTTCAATTGCAATGCCGATAGTTGTTTGGGGTCCTTGGTTTCTCTCCGAGAGAAGGGAACCGCACAGGGGTTGTCACCTCCCATCAGACATAAGGAGTCTAAGAACAGCATTGGCACCAACTTCGCTGCGTGCATGAACTCCATTCCAAGAATCACTTGAAAATCGTCCAATGGCACCGCCATCATGTTTGTGCTCCCGCTCCACGATTCAATCTTGATGGGGACTCCCTTTGCTAGTTCGAAGATCCACTTGGCCTCCGAGTTCACCGCCTTTATCCGATTTGGGTTCTTCTCCAAGATCAACCCAAGTCGCTTTGCTTCTCAGTCGACAATGAAGCTATGGGTAGCGCCCGTGTCCACCATTGCACGAGTGGTTTGGCCGTTGAGCTTGATGCCCACATACATTAGCTCGCTGCTTCCTGCTTTTTGTTGCTTCGCCTTCATATTCTCCCCCACTTGACCCCACAATGCATTTGACAAACGCATTGCTCCCATCCAGGGTCCTTGTGACTCCTCATCGTCGCTATCGGATTCTGAGCTACTTGAACTGAGAGCGACGGCCTTGCCCTTGTCCAGTTTGGGAGGATGGATAGAAGCTGTCAAGGCATTAAGTGCCTGTTTCTATGGGCACTCCCTCACCATGTGTGGCCCTCCGCACAAGAAGCATCCGCCAGGTTTTAAGACCTTGCCTTTTGAGCTTGGCCCTTTATGGGAATTCTTCTTCCTTTGCTCGCTCCCGAGTTCCTTCCCACGAGAATATTTTGAAGGGCGATTTCCTAAAGACTGTTTCTTCTTCCCCGAGTCCTCTGAAGAAACGAGGTCGGTGAGCCTTTTTTGCGGCTGCAATTGCTCCGATCACATCGGTGACATTCCGTCGATGTAGTTCCTGTTGAGCCCATGGCTTCAGACCATCGAGAAAGCTGAACAACTTATCTTTTTCGGACATGTCTTGGATGTCCAGTATCAGTGCAGAAAATTGCTTCACATAGTCCTGAATGGAAGTCGTTTGGCGGAGTTGTCTCAACTTCCTCCTTGCGACAAACTCAATATTCTCAGGTAGGAATTGAGTTCTCAACTCTCGCTTCAAGTCTTTCCATATGTCCACTCGGCACCGACCTTATTAAATCTCCTCCCAACGGGTCCTCTACCAAAGTTTTGCATCTCCGTTCAGATACATGGTTGCTATTGAAACTTTGGTGTCCTCAGAGTCTGGCTTCGTAGCTCAGAAGTACGACTCCATGTCAAACAGGAAATTCTCGAGCTCCTTAGCATCTCTAGCACCCCCACAACAATGAGGCTTGGGTGCTCTGAAGCTTTGTGTTAGCGCAACGCGAGTGTTGCTCCCTCCTACATTTAGCGCCCTCGTGAGCAGAGTCACTCTGGAAGTAAGTTCTGCTACAACTTCTTACAGATGTTGCACGGAATCCTTGGTGTCATCCGTTAGTTGGTCGACTAGGGCCTCAACCTTGTCGATCCGGGATTCAGCTTCTTCTTGCGAGCTCTCTACCCCAAGAAACCTTCGTTGGTCTTGGTAGAGTTCTTCCAAGCTCGCTTCAAGAACATCGAAGCGGGTTTCTGCCACTGTGAGTCTCTCTTTATGGATCTTTTTCCCAGTTGGCGTTCCCGATTGCGCCTCCTCCGCTCGCGGCAAGTAGACAACTTCTCGCTCATCATGTTCACTGTCGTGCTCCTCATGAGAGACTCCAGCAGCAAAGGAATGAGTTTGCACTTGCAACCCACTTGCGGCTGCTTGGGGCAATGGTCCGGCTTGCCCCATTTTGCTCGATTCGCTGCGATGTTTCGCCATGACGAGATTACGAAGTTTCTTTGCTGCTTTCTCGAATTGCTTGCCCACTCTGATACCACAATGTCACGCACTTAGTTGGAATTGCCTAAGTGGTGAGGCACCTTAGCGGCAAGTCACGGACTTAGCTAGAGTTGCCTAAGTCGCGAAGCACCCTTGCGCCCACTTCGATCAGACTTAGCTGAGATTGCCTAAGTCTTGAGGTGCCCTTGCGACATTCACGTCCACTAAGGGTCAGCCAATTTACAACCTCGTACAGGTCCCGTAGGACCTGTAAAACAGAAAGTTGATTAGTTTTGAAATGAGTGGCGAACAAGTCCCGACATCTCACGAAAAGGGAACCTTTACAAGCAATTCAGCGAGCACTTAGAGTGCAGGAAAGAAGAGAGAGAGAGAAGGAAAACAAGAACTTTAGAAGGATGAACAAGCAATTGCAAGTCCACAAATAACTACTCCCCGGGTGTCGGGCGCGAAGGCAAGTTTCCGTCAAGTTGACGTACAAACTTGTGAAGATGTTCAACGCTTCGACACTACCCCAAAGCCCCATTCAGCCCGGTGCCACCTAGGGGTTCTAGGGTGTTGAGATGGTGACGTTTAAGTAAGTGGCTATGGTCTGCATAAAACAAGTTGTAGCACACTAAAACGAAGGCTTTTTGGGGCGGATTTTGCAGAGCGAAAGCGATCGTACTGCAGCACTACAAACTGCTATTTCTTATATTTTTACAAGCAAAACACACCAAAACTATAGCAAAACAAGCTGCCAAGGATATGTACAAGCATGCACAAGCGACGAACGGTTCGTTGAAGCGTTGTTGCTCTTGGTGTGCAATGACCGTTCGTGACAACGCGAAAGCGTAAAGCCGAGGCAACGTCGCTTTTATATATATATATATATATATATATATATATATATAGAAAAAGAAAATCTGCCCACAACGTCGCCTCTCTGCTCCCCGCGATCACGGATTCTTCTCCCCGCTGTCACGCCAAGCGCCCCATAGGGGGTATGCAGGGTGAATTCTCAAGGATGTCACGGTGATCATCCCAGAGGGGGTATCACGTCGTGCACCCCAGGAGGGGGTGCGCCCCAGAGGGGATAGGCAGCCGTGCGCCCCAAGAGGGGGTAGGCAAGGTGCATTTAGTCCCACATTGGTAAAGAAAAGGGAGGTCTTGAGCCTTATAAGCATTGGCGCTGCACACCCGGCAAGCCGGTTTTGTTGGGAGAGGGTAATGGCAACGTGACAAGTGGTATCAGAGCAACCCTTGGCCTTCACCGATCACCCCAGAGGGGGTAGGCAGGGTGGCCTGTCAGTGACAAGGACGTCATGAGATTGGGTGGGGGAGAATGTCACGCCAAGCGCCCCATAGGGGGTATGCAGGGTGAATTCTCAAGGATGTCACGGTGATCACCCCAGAGGGGGTATCACGCCGTGCACCCCAGGAGGGGGTGCGCCACAGAGGGGATAGGCAGCCGTGCACCTCAAGAGGGGGTGCGCCCCAAGAGGGGGTAGGCAAGGTGCATTTAGTCCCACATTGGTAAGAAAAGGGGAGGTCTTGAGCCTTATAAGCGTTGGCACTGCACACCCGGCAAGCCGGTTTTGTTGGGAGAGGGTAATGGCCACGTGATACCGCGTCGAGAGAAATCGGCGATCGCGGATTCTTCTCCCCGTGCAGAGAGAAGTCGCCAACAGACGAGGGAGAGCGGCACTGATCTCCAGGTTTTGCTCTCCTTTTTCCTTTTCTTTCTTCCCTCGCTTAATACCACCCTTTTCTCTTTCTTTCTTCTCCCTCAATCACCATCCGGGGCAAAAACAACCCCAATCGATAATACCAGCTAATTGCGGGTGGTTCGTGTACCAATCTGCTAGCGGACTGGTACATACCGCCCAGTACGAACGGTATTATTCGAAATTGAAGACCTTGGCTGGATGTGCCTTTGGGATAGTATCTAGGGTTGATTCACTGTCTTGTTCTGTAGCAATATCATATGGGCACTTATGGAGACTTTTGAGCATGGTAGACCACCTTAGACCCTTTGTCACGCGACCGTTCAAAGCTTACAAAGTATATGTTTGTAATTTATATTGCCTATCAAATGTTTGCTAAAATGACTGCTTGTAGATCCCAAGTTAAATACTTCCTCTGATCTGTCTTCTCTTTTGCAGGTCCTTAAGGGGCCATAAGAGATTTCGGGGAGGTTGACCCTTTGCAGACAGACATACAAGGGTGCCGCACAATTTAGACAAAACCAGCTAAGTCTGTGACAAGATGGTACCCCTTAGACCATGTCTAAAGACTTTGAACCATCTGGTACAACCTTGTTTCTTGCACCGATAGTTAATTGGGCTGTTAACTATGGTGACTTCATATCGTGCAGCCCAAAATTACAATCCTTGCTAGAGATGTCTATTTAAACCCTTTTTGCAATCAAAGAAGGTGGGATCGATCACAAAAGTGGGCAAGCATCAAATTAAGTATAACATATCATTGAGCCAACTTTAGCAA
The DNA here is from genome assembly GCA_024322285.1 of Musa beccarii. Lineage (NCBI taxonomy): Eukaryota > Viridiplantae > Streptophyta > Magnoliopsida > Zingiberales > Musaceae > Musa > Musa beccarii. The sequence goes on from CM044394.1 coordinate 28,067,869, forward strand.
TCGTGTGATCTTCAAAACCATTCTCCAATAGGTGATAGTAATAATAATCCAACCTTATTGGGTCAGCACTACTTTCAAAATAAGGCTTCAACATGACTAATCAATCGGTGAGGGTGGAGGACATAGATCCTAAACCTTGATTACCCAATTGAAATTCTCATTTTAACCACGTACAAAGCCATATTGTAAAGGACCACTTGTGTTGATATTCAGGTAGGTTAAACAAATTCTTCAAGTTCCTAAAACAACATTCATTTCTATCATACAAATTTCCAACTCATGGATAAGTATTGAATTTTGAATATGGATCCCAAAATAATAAGTGGAACAAAAGTGCGAGTCTATGGTCAAATAAATAACTTATGAGAGCCTTTATCATATTCATCAAGAATTAATAATAAAAGAAAATATCCCCTCTAAGTAAGGTCTGCAATACCGAATGATATCGCCCAATACGGGTGGTGCATACCTATCCGACAAAATACCAATACGCTGACCGTCCGGTACCGCTCAGTACCATCGAAATCAACGTGTTTAGAGGCGTTATCGGTGACCAAGGGTGGAGAAAGAAGAGGGAGAAGGGGAAGAATGAAATAGGGAAAAAAAAAATCTAGATATCGCCGCTCTCCTCCTCGTTTGTCGGCAACGACTTCTCTTCCCCGGCATCGGCGTCGCGGAGGGCGCCTTCTCATCCTCCTCAGCTTTTTTTTTATATATATATGTGTCGTCGCTTCCCTTCTCGTGCGACGTAGCATATTAAAAAAGAAAAAAAATGCGACATCACCTCGCATTTTAAAAAATGTGATGTCACCTCGTATTTTAAAAAATGCAACGTTGCATATTAAAAAAGAAAAAAATGCGACGTTGCATATTAAAAAAGAAAAAAAATGCGACGTCGCCTACGACATCGCCGAGAAGGGAGGCGACGTCGCTTTTTTTAATATGCTACGTCGCTTGAGAAGGGAGGCGACATCGCATATTAAAAAAAGCGACGTCGCCTCAACGACGTCACCAGAGATGGGAGGCGAGGCGACATCGCCTTGCATATATATATATATATATATATATATATATATATATATATATATATATTTATATATATAATATAATTTTATAATATAATATATAATTATATATATAACTAATAGTATACCGAAATATACCGTTCGGTATACGGTATCGTACCGTACCGAGAAAACCTCGAAACTCCGGTACGGTACGATCTTGCAAACGTTGGTTTTAAGAATTAAATTTCACTTATACTTCGTGAAGCTCTTGGGAAAACCCACAAATGCACCGACATGTTTTGGAGAAAGGTCTTAATATTGAGGAAATCAGCATAACTTATAGGATCTCTAATGATGGGCCTAAACCCTAAACTAGAGCAATCTATCCCTCACCGAAATCATATGACCTTACTTGCACGTTTATGAGAGGCTGGCAAAAAGATGGAGTAAGAATTGCATGCCATAAAATGGCATGCTACGCCTAGAAGATTTGGACATGCATTGTGCTAAGTCATGGAGGCAATGCTGAAACTAGTTTTTGGCTAGTGGCATCAAAAGAGTTTGCTGAACATAGTACAGTTCATTCCATGCTAGAAAATTATCAACATGTCTTCATGACACAAATAATGAAAAACCTTAAGTTGGAGATGTCTAGAACAAGATCTCCTAGCAAGTAGTTATATTTTGTTTGGTCCTTTTGTCGTGGGATCATTTTTTGTAATGCTTCCAGCCAAGGAACAAAATCTCAGACCGGATCCCAGTATCAGTCCCAAGCCAGACCAGTATGTACTATCACCACTAGTGTATCAATAGTCAATATGTACCAAAGAAGACAAAGAAGAATCGGAAGCAAAAGAGGAAGGAAGAAGAAGAGATAATAAAGGAAGAGGAGGAAGGAGGAAGAAGGAATAAGAGAAGGTGATGGAGGAAGAGAAAGGAGGAGGTGAACGAAGAGGAAAATGGAGGAAGAGGAAGGAGGAAGTAGGAAGTAGGAAGTAGGAAGTAGGAGGAAGAGGAAGGAGGAGGGTTACCTGAAAAGAGGTGAGCAACAAGCAGCGAGCAGATGATGGTGATCAAGCAAAGGCGACAATCAAGAGGAATAGAAGGTGGCGTGGGCACGTGGAATGGAGAGGTTCACAAGCACTAAAGAATCTGGATTTTATATATGTATATATATATATATATATATATATATATATGCAAGGTCCGCAATACCGTACCGTACCGGTGTACCGAGAGTTGGTCGGTACGGTACGTACCGATATGTACCGTTGGTACGCTATGGCATACCGATGGTATCATGCTAGGTCGTACCGATCGGTATATCTCGGTAAAAGTCGAAATTTGAGGCGGTACTGGTCGGTATGCCTCGGTACTGGTCGGTACGCCTCGGTACCAGTCGGTATGCATACCGCCCGGTAGCGAGTAGTTCGTGTACCGGTATCCTCTCGGACCGGTACGTACCGCCCGTACCGGGCGGTATCATTCGAAATTGCATACCATGTATATATGTATGTATGTATGTATATATATATATATATGTATGTATGTATATATATATATGTATGTATGTATGTATGTATGTATATATATGTATATATATGTATATACGTATAAATGCATATATATGTATATATATATATAGATATATACATATATACATAGATATATACATATATACATATATATATACATATATACATATATATATACATATATACATATATATATACATATATACATATATATATACATATACATACATATATATATCAAGGTTCACCATACCAAGCTATATATACATACCGGTCCAATAGGGGACCGATACACAGATCGCCCTCTACTAGGCGGTACTCATTACATAACCCCATATCGAGCGAACGGGGTCTATACTGATCGATAATGGTCGAATTGTTACCGATCAAAGGCTTAGACTACCCTATTTCAAACGATCAATTTGACCATTTGAACTATAGGAAAGGGTTATTAAACCCTTTCCTCCGCCATAATCATCCGTCGAGCATGCGAAGGCAAAGGCAAAGGGGAAGGGAATAGCGCATCAACTATACCGTTGGAAAGAATCGAGTCGGGCAATGAGATTCCTTCTTAATCACATTCATCAACCCGATCGATCCAAAGGCATGACAGCAACGTGGACAACAATACCTCGATCAATAATGGCAATGATGTCGGGGAGTTGATAGTCCCATCTACATAATTTGAGGGTGGTGTATGAACCGATAAGCAATATTTTACACATGTCACCCAAGATTCAGATCTTAGAGCTCGACAAGGTACTAGTCAAGTCTATACACAAAAGGGGAAGGGGAAGGTAACGGATGAATTTGAGCAGATGTGACAACCTACACGACATAAACATAGAGGGAAGCTTATCGTATTCACAGTCGTCCTATTATGGAGAATCTTAAGGCTAATAGCAATACGATGATAGTTGGTCATACTTCTCCAAACAGCAGTATAATGATCGATCTTATGATATGGAGCAACAGATCGATGGCGAAAGTAGTTCTAACATTCTCCATGTTCCACCCCAATACATATCATAATCGTCCTTACCTTATGAGCCGTCTCGAACACATATAATTCATGACAATTAGACTATGACAATCACCACATTAATGCACCAATGTCATACAGTATATCAATATACTATGTCATGGGATCATTTTTAGAATTGGGTCTGACAAAAATATTAAATTGATATACAAATACATAGGATCGAGGACCTCGATCCATCACCCGTGGAGTCTTATCATTCTTTTTTATGGTAAAACCAAATATATCCATCGATTGAATATTTAATTCATTTTAATCTTAAAATTTAAATTATTTACAAAGTAATCTAATAATTCAAATTATTTCTTTGTATATAATTCAATATTAATGGAAGGAAAGTTCGAAACGTACCACAAAGCTACTCCTCAAAGTCCAAAAAAGATATATGTCACTGTTTCCAACTTAAAAACCCTAATCCAATTTTTTTTTATTTTTTACGAATTTTTGGAGCTATTTTTTATAATTTTACCATATCATTGGTACACCCAAGCAAACCGACATATGATACGTCGGTATGTCTCAATACATGTCATACCGATAGCTGGTTGGTACACTGGTACGGACCAATACAGCAATCCTTTATATAAATGTATATGCATATATATATGTATGTATGTATGTATATGTATATTATTTGTATATGTACATATATATGTATATATATGTATGTATATGCATGTATTTGTATCTGTATATGTATATGTATATGTATTTATATATGGATGTATATGTATATGTATATATATGTATACGTATATGTATGAATGTATATATATGTACATATATATACATATATATATATACACATAAATATATAATTGAACCGAACTATATAATAAAATATGATATATTTATATTTAATTGATACGGACCAAACCACTGAAAATGGGTCAGATCCACGTACCGATTCATGTATGGACCAATAAATACCAATTCACATTAGAACCAGTAAATACTGGTCCATACATATCAGTCTGAACCAAAAGGAGTTTTAAGTTCCAACACCTCTATGCCAAGTTGCAAGGTTGCCTTGTATCATGCAATTGCCAACTGGTAGGGTGTTATGATAACAATTGAGTCCTTGCCTATAAGCATCCATATCCTCCAAGTGTCCAGAAAGACAAAAATAACTAATTCATATTTGATTATCATTTTAGAACTGCTATAAGCATGCTAAGTAGATTGAACTATCAATTTAAGTTTACACAAGTTAAATAAGGCTGATGTTCATCCCTTTTTAAAAGTTAATCTACTAGCATAACAAACCATCTGATGTACCATCCAGGCTTGAAGGTTGCAAACATAATCCCTCATAGTTCATATTTAAAATCAATGTCTGCAATTTTGTACCATACCAGAGTTTCGATACTTCTCCGGTACGGTACCATACCATATACCGAACGGTACATTTTGGTATACCATTCGGTATATATATAATTTATAAATATTATATTATATATATATATATATTTCCTTTCTCGACGACGTCGCTGAGGCAACGTCGCCCGTGCAACGTCACCTCGGGAGACGTCACCTGTGCGATGTCACCTCGGGAGACGTCGCCCGAGCCTCGACGACGTCGCTCGCAGATTAAAAAAAAAAAAGAAATCGGCGACGTCACCCGTATATTAAAAAATCAAAAAAAATAATTTTTTTCTATTAAAAAATAGAAAAACGATACCGCCTGGTAGCGGGCGGTCCGCGTACCGGTATCCTGTCGGACCGGTACGTACCGCCCGTACCGAGCGGTACCATTCGAAATTACATACCTTGTTTAAAATAGTTAGAAAACCAATTAAAGCTCTGCCAACATGTAGTTACAAAGTCTTTGTTTACAAATTAAAGAACCAAGTAGCTATCTTAGAGCTAAAAAAAGCACATTACATAATATTTTAAGCAAATTACAATTTATCAATTTTTTCTAGCCAGTCCCTTGTGATTCTTATAATCATATAGTTGCACATATATGATCCAGAAAATGAGATATTGGATGTACACGCTTGCATGGATCAGATCATGCATGTGCAAACTGCAAAATTAGCACATACCAAACAATGCCAAATAAACCTTTTGACACTTGAAGCATAATTAAATATCATGCAAAATCTATGGATAAGAAAAGCTAAGTTTAATAAAATAGGTTGATGATTAACACAGGCCTTTTTTCCAACCATGTGGGATCGGGATTGGATCCTTCCCTAACATTTAGCTGTAATAAGGGAAATATTCTCAAATAACTCAAGGTTGATAGCTGATGCATGCATAAAATAATGGGCATAAAGCTTATAAAAAATGACTGGACCTCCAAAGAGAAAATATAATATGATCAAAGGAAGAAAGGATATAAAAAGAATGATACTAATGCATGAAAGCAATATGCAATCTCATTATGAGACGAATCAAAATAGTTTGTAAAAGAGAAGCAACTACCAAAGAGCCACCAGTTAAAGAGAGCATGTCATAGAGCTTGCAGAATTCCAATGCATGAAATTTTAAAGACAAATGAGATAAGAACAGGCCAAGACAGCTACCAACAAGGCAAGACCAGAGGGTAATGACAATCTTAGCATTCAGTGAAATACAAGAACCAAGAATGATGTAACCCAAGCATGCTGATGTAAGATTTAAAGCAATGCAACTGAATGGGGGAAAAGCACATGCATACTTGAATATTACAACAAAAGAGTTATTAATAGATGCAAAAGCTATTATGGAGGTGAACTTATCAACCATACTATTATGAACTTGTGAGAGCGTGGTTGAACAAAGATCAAATTATAGCGCAGAGTTGGAATGCAATTAAAGAGGTCCCAATGGTCAAACTGAGTCAATTTGACTGATGGAATCTGGTACCAATCAAGATCTGACTGTTACAGCTTTGTGCTGGTCGATAATGGTCGAATTTCAACCGTATTAGATGGTACAAAGGGTGTATCACTGAGTATGCCTTATATTGGGTCTGAACTGACCAGTTTGACCCTGTTTCAGGTAGCAGCAGCTGACCGGACCAGTAAATATCCATGATTCCATATTGTGCCACCGGAAGTCATTCCATGGTAATGCAACATACCCAAAAACCAGATCAGTAGTATGCCAGAATGATCAATCAAGAAAGCGAATTTCTTGAACAACTGATTAACGATCAATAGAAGAGATTGACATTTTCCCTTCTCTACAACAAGCATTTGCACTAAGTAGTTATTGAACAAGCCTGTATTTGCAAAGTCATTGATGAACCTATGATTAAATCCAATAAGGCTAGAGATTCTAAACCACTGTACCATTAGATGTCAACATTTTTTTCAAAGGACCTGCAGATGATAGCATATTACCCAGATATCATGCTGTTTTTTTACATATCAAAATACAACCACAATAACAACAGGCAATAATATCCCAACAATTTGGGGTCAGCTACAATGGTTTCTTCTACCCATTGATCTCTGTATAGAAAAATGTCTTTAGTTTAGATAGGATCATTCAAATCCAAAATGACGATCATGGGACATACATATCCACCTGATTGGTTTACAGTTGATAAAATAAGGGCAAAGAGAAGATAGTAGGTAGCTTTGAATGATGCGAGAAAACTTACATGAGATTGAGTCGGACAGGGCAGCAGAATCATGGTGATAGTTTGTTCTTGTTCACGAAATATGAAGCTTCGTGTAGCTCATAGCACCAGTATAATTATGATAGTTGCAAGTCTATTGCTACATAATTGTTGCAGTCATATTTGCCATAGTTTTATGTAGGGTCCGCAATACCGTACCGTACTGTACCGGTGTACCGAGAGTTGCTCGGTACGGTACGGTACGGGCGTATCGAGCGGTACGCCGGGCGTACCGAGCATTACGCCGGGTGTACCGAGAAAGGGCTCCAATGGTCAAATTGACCGTTGGAGTACTGTTACCGGTCGGTAACGGTCGAAATCGACCGTTACCGAGCTGTGCCGGGCGGTAACGGTCGAAATTTCGACCGTTACCGTCCGATATATCTCCGTATCAACCGATACGAGAGATACCAGCGTACCGCCCGGTAGAGGGCGGTCCGCGCATCGTACTACTGTCGGACGATGCGCATCGCCCGCATCTTAGGCGATGCATTCAAATCGCATACCTTGGTTTTATGTCTTTATCAATATTTTGTCATATTGGTATCCACATCCGTACCCATTAAAATATTTCTTATTTGTTTGCTAGAGAAACATAAGATGAAAAATTGAAGTTCTTTGAAAAACTAATTGACAAAATTATGAATTAAAGAAGTATGGAGGATGAGTTTATTTAAATTGAGGGTGCTACTTGCTTCTGAAAAATTGAAGGTGCTATAGACAGGAAAGAATGACCAAAGAGGAAGGAAAACAAAGATAAAACAACGCTTTCATAGATTCTTCATGGAAGGATGTAATAATCATTAGTCTAATGGACCACCAAAATCTCATAAAATATTGCAGATCATTCAGAGAAGTCAAAATATGAGCACCAATAAAGGAAAACTAACAAAATTTTCTGGATGACATCCCAAATGAAGAAACAAATATAGATTTTTCTCAACAAAGATATTTCAGTAGATAATACCTGAACACCTTGCTTAGCTTTTGCCTCTAACATAGCATCAAGTCGTGAAGACCCATGAACACTAAATGGCCGTCGGAGATACAATTCTGGGCACAACCACCAACCAGTAATGAATATCTGCAATGGACTTCCAATCAACTTAGGATTCTGAACGTCAGATCAACATGCCATCTATTAGTGATTAGCATTATTTTCTATGAACCTTATGTACCTCGGATTTTGCTTCTTCAATTGAAGAAGCAATTGCTCCAAAAGCAGCTTCGCCATCAATGAACCATTGAACAAAACTATCATCTTCAGTTAGACCTCTTGGTGGTGCAAAGGAACCAAAGCGGTGCGGATAACACCAACCCTCTGGAGGCCTTAACCCAGCATCATTTATTGCAGCAACCCAATCTTTAACTTTTCCATTACTTCTAGTCCTTATCTTTACTGTCCGGTTCCCACAAGATATCTTGAGAAACATTTTTTATTAAACATTAAGTGAGTTCTAAATTTATTAAGTATAATCAAAAAAATTCTAAGCTAATAATGAAGATTGGAACAGATGATAGGAAGTGAATTAAATTTCTAGATTACACTTATATTATAGAAAATGAGAATATATATTATTTCCAATCAAATCCCTCCAGAAATAATTTGATAATATGATTAGGCAATAACAAGACAACAACATAATTCGTGGCAAGGCGTAATTCAGCCAAACAAGTGTCGATCTTACATGATAAACAAATGATGCATATGTTTAACAAGCCATAAGAAAATTGCAACATAGCCACACAAGAAGAAGATGAACCCCTGGCATTTAAATTGACAAAAAAAGATAAAAAATAAAATATTATATTCTTCCATTCATTTGTTTGTTTGCCTTGAGATGCCCACTAGTCATCTAGACCAGTTTTCACTTTTACACCATAAATTCACTTTTGTCCAACTAGAATACTATAAACCAGATACATTTTGTAGCAACCAAATAATTAGGACATCAAATTTGATGCAACACAACAGCCATGATGCAAAGAGTTTAGATTTGTTTTTCTTTTGAAGGTTTTCAGGAGCTAAATCTTTATTTGGTTGAGGACTAGCCATAAGATTTAAAACTATGAGCATTCCAGAGAGTGCAAAAACAGAATAAGATTCCGAAATTACATTTTTATTTTTTTTCTTGAAATGGCCAAAATCAGCCATGATTGGCTGGAATGTAAGAATAGACATCACAAATCATCTAGACTATTTGGATTGGTTGATTTGACCAACAACCAAAAAGTTGAGGTTCTCAAGATCGGGCTCAACTGATCCTAAATCCTAATACCAAGTGACAGGCAGGGATTAAGATAGGTTAAACTCATAAGCCATATTTAAGGATTTCTCTACAGCACATATTGCCCTGTATGTAACATTACACTATTAAATTTAGTCATCAAGTTGGTGCCTTTTCAAGATCTATTAGATTTTCACGTTTTGCCAACCAATTTCTAGTCCAGATATATCTAGTTCTTTGAACACTATATCAGACAAGGTCTTATTTATAGAATGAAGCAAGAGGACATCTAGTATCACTGGTAGCATGACAAAAGCATAATAATGTAAAGCAAATCATTTTATCATAGGATATAACTCATGGAGAACTTGTCCCAAGTTAAGCATCAAGAGGGTCTAGTGGCACCTTTTTATAGTTTGCAAGATCAAAATCAGATTTAATACAATGATTACCATTCTAAGATACAAATAAAATCAACATATAAAAGACAGAAAATGTGTACATATAACCATGGTCTGCAATATCGTACCGTACCGGAGTTTCGACGTTTTTCTGGTACGGTACGGTATGGGTACCGAGCAATACATTTCGAAACGTACCGCTCGGTATATATATATTTATAATTATAAATATTATATATATAAATAGATATATATTTTTTTTTTCTCTCGACGACGTCGCTCTCGGCAACGTCGCCTGAGATGTTAACGGGCGACGTCGCCCGAAAAGTAAAAAACAAAATTTCTATTAAAAATTGGAGCTTCGGGGACATCGCCCGAGGCCTCGACGACGTCGCCCGAACCTCGGGGACGTCGCCGAGCTTTAAAAAAAACCAAAAAAATAATTTTTTATTAAAAATGAATTTTTTTAATTTAAAAAAATAAAAAAATCATACCGACGGCCAGGTGGAAGGCGGTTCACGTCAGTATCCTATCGGATAGGTACATACCGCCTTGATGACGGCAAGGAGACAATCGATATTGCAAACCTTGCATATAACAATAAAAAGAGAGAATAATTGTTGAAAAATAATTACTAAATGTAGTAAATAACTTCTGTATATCAAAACAAAAATGAACCTTTGTGGTTTTGCAAATAACGACAGATCTAATTATAATACTTAAGCTTCTCTAATTACCATGCAAGTCAACTGATAAGTAATGTAAAGATAAACAAAGAAAAACTTTGTCCAAAGATAGTGCCCATAGAATTCAAAATTGATAGTGAATATTGTTATATTTTATTTCACCAACACAACATATCATTTATCTTCCTCTTTCCTTTTCCAATATCCTTTCCAATCTGCTTAACAATGGTTGATGATTAAGATTGCAAATATGAAGATTGCAATGATGGTTGTAGCAAATAGCAAACACAATAGTAGCAATGTGTCCTCTATTTCACAATCACAGTTGTAGCTTGTAGGTTTCTTTTTTTTAATTTCTTCCATCTCAGCTTCCCTCTTCTTCTTCTTCTAGTCCTTCTCGTCCTTTCAGATCTTTTTATTCTTTTGAAATATAATATTGCCTACAATTGGCCAGAATTTGTTATCTCTGGTTGTGTTTGATCTATTCCATCCAATTTTAACCTATTCTTGGCTATATGTTCAAGAAGTTGGCCAAAATAGGATCAGTCTTAAATAATGTTGATATGGATCAAGTGCATTGTATAGGATTGGCTGACATGCCAAATAATGCTATTTCTCCCTTCCAACAAAATACCATTCAGTTAAGACATAGCTAAAATAAATGCAAACAACAACAAAACCTGTAATATCCCTACTATTTGGGGTCACTACATACTACATAGATCTTTTGTTGCCATTGAGCTATGTACAAAGCTATATTCTTAGTTAAATCAAGATTTAGGCAAAGCAATCTCTAGAATTTGGAGACTAGCATAGCACACAATGTGGTCATAGTGTGTGATAAAAGTAAATCATTTATGAGAACATCATGGTGTGTTCTACTAGAGTGGTATAGAACTATAGATATTAGCCAATAATTCATTCAAAGCAATATGGAGAATGTTTCCTGTTCATCTTTCAGTCTCCAATATTTCATCCATCTTGTTGTTTCATCTTGTCATTATCTTCTAACTCAATCTTTGATCATCTTGTTGTTCCCTTTATCATCTTCTAAAGGGAAAAGAACACAATTCTTTTTGTTTGTATCTTCACATATTGATGAACACTTATCTTTCTTTTACTCTTTCTAAACTAACACCATGAAAAGGAAAAACTACATATAAATACCAAGTGGTAGAGGGACAGACGGAAATGAGGAATGAAGACAAGTATACCGAGGTAAGAGAACCAGTAGAACCAACAATCATACAAGAGAACAGGGTTGACAGGGTCAACACATTCCAAAGTTAGCTCATACAAAAGCTCATTTTCATTAACACTGAGAACCATGAGCAATGTGAAATTTATAGTTCCTCGTTGCCTCTTACCCCTATTCTCTTACATTTCTTTCTCACTTTATAAGAATTTTGAATGGCAAGAGAAAGATATTCTATGTCATCCATTAGGTGGTTTAAGCCTGCACAGTTATATAAGGTAGGGTAGATTACATGAAACCAGATTCATGAATAGAACTAGAAGTTGTCCTATGTGGATTAGCTTTGAAGTACAATAGTTTCATGCAAATAAATTATGAGAGATTGAATGTTACTCAAGACTATAGAGGACAAAATTGTTCAAATCATCCATATACCTTGAAGATAGATGGAAAAGGAAATAAAAGGTCAAAAAATCTCTTTGATTCTTTTGATGTAAAGAGAACCTCTAGTTAACTATGGTCTCCTCGTGTAAATTTGATTTGATGATAAACTCAACTAGATCACTTAAAGTTTAAAGTTAATATTAACCAAAAATTTGTACCACCCTAAGTGATACTCTGTCTCAAAGTGATATCAAATAGAAAATTTAAATTTTTATAGCAAAACAAGAATGAGGGAATAGAGATGAATTTGAGTGATCTTTACTTGAAAGCCAAAGCGCAGAGGATTCCGTTCCTTTGTCTCTTTTGCTAAAAGAACTCGGCCTTCCCCATTTCCGTCTGAAGATGGCAGCACATCAAAAACAATTATATCCAAAAGATTTGTGTCAAAAGGATCTTCAAGCAAAGCCAAGAATCCAGGTTTCAGTACAGCCCAGACCTGTAAATGATTTTAGGTTAATTCATTTCACCAATAAGTCATGTGATATTGGAAAATCAACGCTAAACAAGAGATGCTTTCACATAGTATGAACAAAAAGAAAAACACATAAGAGAAGATGCATCCACAATCATCTTAACATATATAATACAAACGGGCAAGGCTTATAAAGTGAGAACAAAAAACAAAGAAATTTCATGTGATGTCTTCAGGATGAAGGAAAATAACATCTCTACATCATGAAGACCAGCTAATTGCTGATTGAAGCCAAAGTCTAAATTCTTCCTTAACTTCTACAAGGAGTTTAAAAGCCTTCCAGCAAATGGTGGTAAAATTAATTGGAGAGAAATATACTCAAGCAACCTCAGAATCCCACCAATTTCTGATTCTCACATTTTAGAAAGCATGATAAAGCAGGTTGAGTCAAGAAAGATTCTTGACCAGTAAATACCAGTTTTTGCCAATTAGTACGGCCGAATTTTAAAACTTTTGATATTATCCTAAATGGCTAAAGACATTTCTTTTCAGACACCATACATTTTAGAAACTGACATTACCACTATCTACCATTTTCCTAATACTTCAATGTCAAAATAACATTATTTATTTTCAATAAGTAAAATTTGGTATATTATTATAATTCCCACTTTTTGAGTCATTAAATCATTAGAATCATGCTAAAATAACCAATTAACCAAGAACACATAAAACCATCATCTGGGTGAATTTTATGTGATTATGTTACTATAAAAGACACTTGGAAAACAATATATATCTTCTTAAAATTTACCATCACATGCAGACTCTCAATTAGCTCACTCAGATATTTAACCACTAGCTTTAGCTAGCCTAAATGGGCACAAATATGTGCACTATTCAATTAGCAATATGTATATTTTCTGCTATGACTTGCTGAGGTACGGGACCAGCTGTCTGATGACAAGCTGCTTGTCCTAAGCATGCAGTAGCAGCAGCTTTGCTGCATCTAAATCCAACCTTCTCTTTGCAATAAAATCAGATACCTTTAGTGAATATAAGCAATGAATGGCCTTTCGCCCAGACTGTTACAAAATAGGTGATAGGTACCGGACCAAGCATGAACCGATATGCGGACTGGACGGTCTGGACCACCTATGTAAAAAGGAAACAACATCTAGTGTTCAGGGTTTCTCATGCAGTCAACCCCCTTTTCTCATGCATGCCATGACCTCACCGCGCATGGCCACCACACACCAACTTTGCCCTAATTGTATGCATGATGCACCGCACAACCTCACCGCACACCATCGTCATGCACAGTCATGTACTGGGTACTAGGTAGGCCTCTTTTTTTCTTCCTCTTCCTCCTTCCTCTTCCTTTCTCTTCTTCGCCCACTTCCTCCACCATCTCCTCTTCTTCCTTCCTCTTCTTTCCTCCTTCCCCCTTCGACCTCCTCTTCCTCCACCACCCCTTCCTCTTCTTCTATTTGTTCCTCTCTGAAACACTGGTACATACGGGTGCAACACTACATACACTGGTACCATGTATTGACACATGGGACATCAGTACTAATTGATAGGTACTGGTCTGACTAGATCTTGAAACGGGTCTAGTAACCAAAACAGGGATCCTTGAATATAAGCCTTAGGAAATGTAATTACTTGAATCAATAGTAATGGAATCAAAGTAAAAAACTTTAAAGTGATCTTCTAAATCTTCAAATGCAATGTAAATGAGACTGCATGAGGCCAATCTTTCATCATATTATATGAAGTGAAAATTGAATTAAAGTTTTTAAGAACTTTGAGAAATTAGTCAAAGAAATGGACTTTCTGAGAGCTTACAATCATAAATTGGATCATAACAGTTACCTTTTGCCAGCTGCCGTCACAACAACTGAAAAAATGGCAGGGACAACAGCTTCTATCATCATCATCCTTTTGAAGTTTTGGCAAATGTCTCACTGTAACGTAATCTTCTTTTAGCTTAGGTCCATACTCAGGCAAAAATGATAGGCTTGAGACCTCCAAAAACTTACAAACCTGCCAAATATGCTCAAAGGCTCTGTAAGTTTGAAATTACGGCAAATAAGTTCTACTCCATCTAAGGCCTTATTCATTTTTAGAAAATTGAAGCATGCTGCAAATTGCAAAATCAGTGTATAGGATATCCTATTGACGGACATTTGGAGACAAGCAAAGCAAAACATTTTTGACATATTACATTACTATTGGCTGCTATATCCAATCAATGGTGTAAATAATCAGTGAACATCCTGAGTAAATTACTACTCTCGTTAAAGAAAGAGCAATGATACAGAAACAGGTATGCAAGTAGTAGAAATCTATGACATGGAGTAACAGTCATAAAAAATCATATTTTATTTAGATAAACGATGTCAAGTAAGACTTCTTTATTTCCAATAATCTGTTCTTGAGTTCTTAATAGAATATAGGACGCATATACCTCTTGAGAATTCACAATATCCAAGTTCCCCAAAAAATGATTCAAATAACCTCGCATAGCAACTTTTGCCCTGTCAGAAATAGAATGCTGTCTTCCTAGTGCTGGCCGAATAATTGGCAGTGCAGCACTAGAAGGCACATTTCTGCACAAAGATTGAATTGTGTTACAATAGCGTTAAGAGAGGTCATAACCAACACTCGATATAATTATATCATATAACTCCGGTTTAATAAAGTCCAAACAGACAATTCCTATCATCACGTGTGAATGTTTTATTGTGGTTAAGGAAGCCATCAGTAAAGTAATTGGTGTGCCGTCTGAAATAAGATAGATTCGACAATGTTAAGATGGATATGCAGTGAAACTAGAAAAAAAATACTAAAATAGAAAACATAATAATATTTCCTTGAATTCTAGATTGTAGAGGCAAGGTTTTCAATACTATCCAGTACAGATTCAACTTTGGGGTCACTTTTTTAAAATTCATTTCTCCTCTCACTCTCATTCCTTGCCCCTCACCAAAATTCTCCTGAATCCCACTCAAATATCTATTAAATTCAAGCAAAAGTTGGAAAGATCCAACTTCTCAATGAGAAGATTGAAATTGAATATGAGAAGTCTTTTCTTCAAAATTAGGTAAATCCTAGCCTACTTTGTTAGCTTAATTGTTTAATTTGGGTTTAACTATATCAAAATTAGTTTTATTATTTTCGTGATTCTTTATATTCTACTCAATTTGGGGCTTGACCCACAAAGATCAAGTCTTGATCCATGTGTATCTATTCTACATGACAACTACCTTGATGAGCAGATCAAGAAATCAGATATTGGATTAAGCCATTCAAGAAGCAATGAGATCTCTTGGCATTACAATGATGAGTGACAGTACTAGGCCCAATGGGATGACTATCATCAACTTCTCGGTATATTGTAATAGAAGGATAGGATTTCATAAGTCCGTTGATGCTTCTAATAAGATTCACGATGCAGACTATGTAGAAGTTTTGATGGACTCAATCATAGAGGAGGTCTGTAGTGCAAGTAATCACAGATTCTAAGGCAAACTTCAAGAAGACAGGTGAGCAGTTGATGGATCATAGGCAGCATTTATATTGGAGACAATGCACAACCCATGATATCGACTTATGATAACAGACTTAGTGATATCATAGCAGTTGAGAGGACAATGACAAGGATATAGAACATCAACCAATATATCTACAATCACCTCTAAGTGCATGCTTTGATACAAAAGTTGGCATTGAGAGAGATCTTGCCGCCTGGTATCACTCAGTTTGCAACTAATTTTATTGCCTTGAATTCAATAGAGGAAGATTAGAGTAAGGGCAATGTTCACTTCCATTGAATGGGAGCTTATGATATACTAGTTCTTTGGATAAAAAAATTGAAAAGTATATCCTCTCCTCCTAATTTTGGGATTCAATGACTGATATTATCAAAGCCATCAAGCCACTATATGTAGACATCGAAAAGAGGTCGTAAATGGGCTACTTGATTCACATGAAATAATAGGCAAAGTAGGATTAAAAAGGCACTTTCTGATAATTTCAAACCTGAACCTTGTGTTGAATCATAGCCTGTAGATAAGACAACTAGATATCTTACCTAATTTACATTAGTTTTGCTAAAACTATACCAAATATATATTTATTTCTAACTTAAAACCCTATCCTAACTTTTTTTTTTCTTTTTTTCAGATATTTTTGGAGGGATTTATGCCTCTTTTACGCATACCGCTCAATATGCCGGTACCATACCGTACTAAGCAAATCTTGGTACACGAGTACGGTACCAGATTAAAAACCTTGATCTTGATACATCTATCAATGTCGATATAATCTGGCAATCTATGAGGAGCTATTGCTAGCATTGCACAATATCATATACAAACTTAAGACAAATGTCAACAAGACATCGGATGCTATACTCGAGGAATAATAATTTTGTTTTAAGAATTCGAGATATTTCAACATTGAGGTACATTTAA
Organism: Musa beccarii; assembly: GCA_024322285.1. NCBI lineage: Eukaryota > Viridiplantae > Streptophyta > Magnoliopsida > Zingiberales > Musaceae > Musa > Musa beccarii. The sequence continues at coordinate 28,084,910 of CM044394.1, forward strand.
TTATTTATTAACTATTTGAGTTTGTTAAAATAAGGATAGTTATTTCATAAATTTTTTGTCACATTCACTAAGGATGCTACAATATCATGTCAAAATTGTATATATCCTGGTATTACAACTAACCTATATAATCGATCTTATGTTTACCTTCATCGAGTTGTTTGTCTAATATAAGTCTTAACCATCCTTATGCAATTGAGTGGTAGCTACAATTATGATGGTCGACACCAAATTTGAAAAGAATAGCAATGTTAGTCCTATTATACATGGTTCGCCTTATCGGTTCGTACCTATGTACCGATCGACTGTCGGTACAATACGTACCAATAAACTAGTATGTACCGTCCATACCGATCCCCTATTGGACCAGTACATACCGCTTGTACCGAGCGATACATCGTGATACGGCAAACCTTGCTATTATAGATCACATTATTTAATGGTTGTGAATGCAATTAGCTGACGCTCGCCAGGTTCATATAAAAGTTTGCAACGTCTCCCACACAAATAGTAATAGAAGCTAGTTTACATCGACTATAACATGTTCTTAAGGCTACAATGTGTTGTCACTACTAAGGAAACAAAGGAGCCTAAGTTTGATATGTTTGATTTCCAGCTCTATCATGATGACTCAAATCCAATGATTGATTGGGTTTGTGCAATGGAGGGCTAAAGTGATCCACAATTAGATGAGGCAGGAAAGCCCATGTCCATCTCGTTATATTTCTAAGTCAAGGAAAAGGAATGATAGAGTTAAGAGGATCAACATAAGAAATAGCAATATTCGGCATCAAGACGTGATTGGATTTTGAGCCATCAATCTTCTAGGAATCATGATAATAAGGTCATACATGTGGCCATCACAACAAGGGAAAGGGTCAGATTTCCAAACCAATTGATCTATTTGGTGTAATCAGCAAGGGACAAATCCATTCAAGCGAGAAGACATTTCCACCAAGCACAAATGGATAGAGTGCAACCCGAGGAGTAGTCATGCCACCTAAGATGTAGACCATGGAGCATAAGGATCCACATGGCTAGTTTATAGCCACAAAGAAAAAGGTAAGGGAAAGATTGTCGTTGTTTATTCATACAAGGATCTGAAAGAAAGCCATCATAGTACCAAGTGATACAATAGTTCATCGTATTCTTAGCCTTCTTAATGTCCTAAATATTATGCCAACAGATGCATAGTGATAGTTGGTCATTTTTTTTCAACACGATGTATATTATGGCATGCAACAATATTACAATAACAAGAGTCACAACTCAAGCAGACAACATTGTTCAGAAACGTACTTGTCACAATCAAGGTTTAAGGTGAAATAACAGTGGATCCACACTTTATCCTTAGGGATAGGGGCCTCTTCTTTGCTAGTGCAATCGATTGATGAAGCTTTTAAGGTGGTCTCTCGTGTTGTTTCCCAATTACAAAACATACGGGTTATTGGATCCTCATAGTAGGCCCAACATCCAACCAAAGAGGGCAACTCTCTTGTTAGATAGCTTTCGCTCCAAGTATTATGCTCTTTGTACCAACTCCTCCATGTACCTAGGTAGCGATTGATTAAGACAGTCTGATAAGCTAAGAAGTCAAGAACATTGTTTATTATCCCCTTTCCTTGTATCTTCCTTCTACTGAGGAGAGATGAAGCAAGAAAGCAACATCATGTACTTAAAAAAAAAGGAGTGTAAATAGATTAGTTCATAAGAAGAACTCATAAGAGAGTAAGAAGAAAAAGATGGAGCAAAGGAAGGCCCAGCTTAGCAGGTCAGGTCTTGGCTCAGCAGACTCAACAGATCATCGCTTGGAAACAGTACTTGCAAAAGGCACTGAGCAGACACCAGTATCTACCTTGGATCTTAGTGGAGCTCGACTAGATTTTGTTGGATCTTGATGATTTAGCTTTAAATAGAGTATATCTAGCCTAGATCTGCACTATATAAAGGATTAAATTATTATGGTTTATGTATCAGATTATGTTAGTTAACTTTTATAAGAGAATGATCCCAAAGAAGCAAAGTTTCAATTAATTATAGCAGCACATCTGTGACATCAATGGCAGTGCATCCATTGCAATTGCATCAGTCAAAGTGGAGGCAACATCCATCTAGATCAGCGTTGGGTGGGCGGATTTCAATGAAATATATGTTGCTTTTTAGACTTGAACCACTTAAATTTTGTGAATCTTAACTTTATTAGGTACGTAATGTATATGAAATAGAATTTTTTTAGGGTTCCAGATGATAGAAACCCTTAAAAACAGTGTACCAAACCCATGCCAACATGCAGCCTGCACATACCAGACCTATATGGTCTGACCAGGGACTGGTAAAGGTCCAGTACCCGAACCTTAAAACCATGCATTTGATTATATTTTAGAATATTTCAATATCCACCAGATATGTCCCTGTATATGCGCCTGCATATGTGGCACCTCAACCAATTACATATCATGACCACTTGATGAGAACATTCAACATTGTAAAATAAAATCAGGATAGACCATGTTTCTTATGCATGTATTTTAAGAGTTGAATCTGGATTTTAAAAAGACAGTGCAAGTTAATCCAACCCGATAGCCTAAGACTGCATATGTTACTTGAATTCAGAAAAATGAGTAGAATGAAAGTTCAGAACTTCTACAAACAGTTAACACACTTTTAAAAGTGCAAACAAAGATTAATCAACCGACACAAAATAATTGAATTTGGTAAAGAGGACGCAGGCATTAGTAAGTTGTTTGCAGTGATGTTCTTTTATACATCGAACATGAATAGTATTACAGTAATAAATCTAAACAGCACACGTATTTTAAGAAGGAAATTTTAGCTTTCAGGTTCATCCAACAGTATCTATGATCAAAATTTCCATCAAAAACATGGGATGTTATCCACTTCAAGCTTTTTACTGGACCAATTATTTGTTGCATTTATAAGTATTACCGTTTGAAGCTAATAAAGGGAGTGTTAGATTAAGAATGGCAACAACCACCTATTTTTAGCTGACAAGTGCTCCTCTTGCAGTAAAGGAACAGGCTCATCATCAGCTTCATCATCATCTTGCACAATAGGTGCATGCTCCCCTAGACCAAGATTTTGAAGCCATTCTTTAACCTTCATGCAAAAGGAAAGGAGAAAACTAATATCAAATTCACGTAACTGATATAAATGATTTATAACACTGTCTACTATTTTCAAAATAAATTCATATTCAAGAGATAAATAAGAATTGAATTGGGAAATGGAAAAACAGTACAATGCCTATAATAATGGAGAGAGAACTCCATGCTTCAATTAAATAAGGAGAAATGTCAAAAGATGTATACTAGCAAATATTATCAAATGTTATTTGAGATGGCCACTACTTCACAATATAAGTAAATGCAGCAAAAAGAAACCCCATAATGGCAACTGATCTTTGATAATATAAAAAATCTCTGGGAACCAAAGCAAAGACCCACAGGAAATCATAATGAAAACAAAGTTAAAAAGGATAATGAAGAATTTGGCAAGAAGGCACAACTTGAAAAGTTACAATTATCTGAAAGCTAATCATGCAAAAACAAGCCCAAAACAGATTAGTCAAGAAAGATATTATTTGCGAAGTAAAGTGCACCAAGAGAAAAAGAAAGAACTATTGGTAAGTGAACAGATTCACCTGTTCCTGCTTCTCATGAAACTCCTCAATAAATGCACGCTTCTTCAAATTAAGATGCAGATACAGAACTTGTGAGGCTTTCTTTACTAAGCGCCATTTGAACTGATCAATAGAATTAATAAAATTAATTCATGACAATGTTTGTGATAATGTGTAACCATTTAAATTCAATTGAGCATCTATGCAGGTTAAACTGTCCACACGGACCTAAACATATACCTAATACAGAAACAACATAAAGAGATGATGTCCAAGTATCATCCAACAACCAAACATGTAAAAGAACAGATATTTAGATTTGAATGGTAGCATTCCACAAACATTACCCAACAAGACAAAAGCCTAGAGCATCTGACTGCTAAATTAGCATAATGTCATACCCACTATATACTCTATTTGCAGCATTCATTACAGAAAGCAATATCCATTTTTTGCATCAGATATGCAAGTTCAATAAACTTTGATTTCTCTGGTGTATAGAACTCACATGTAATGAACAAAATGCATTATATGTCTAACTAATTCTCTCAATAGTTCACACTTCAGAATGTAGTGGATGATGTGACTGGTATTTATGGTTTGATGGCCAACCAGTATGCAAATCAGGCAATTTCACCTTGTTCAATATAAAACTGAGCTTACCACCCTGTAAGTTCACTATACTAAGTTTATCAGATGATAAACAGACTGGTACCAAGCTATATCGAGTGATAAACCTATTGTCCGGTACAAGTAGCTGACCCTATTTTTGCTTTATATGTGAGACATGATAGTTGTCTCCTGATAGATGCATTGCTACCTCAAATGTGACAACTGTCTCACATGTTTTTTGGTTCTCTTTAATATATTGTTGTCAATAGCTGAACAACTTCTCATTTTCTCATTCTTCTTTCTCTCTCCTCCTGTTTCTCCTCCACATCACCATCCCCTCTACGTTGGCCCAATCCTCTCCTCCTCCTATGCCACCTCCTCATCCTCCTTGGCCGCATCATTAGCATGCGTCGCCTCCACACCCTCTACCTCCCCTCTTCTCTCTCTTACTCTATGATCCAAAGTAGCACCAACCAAGGATTGACATACTACCTGAAATGGTACAGAATGGTTTGTATGTATCGGTCCATCAATTGACTATTATGTGAACTAGCCCATTTCAGTAGTATGCAGGGGATAGGTCAAGCATCGATTGGTACGAGTGATGTAACAGCCAATATTGTCAAAACTGCTGTATCAGCCAATACACATCGATATCGATCAGAATTTGACCAATACCAATGCAAATTGGGTCGATTTTGAACCCAATGCTCAAATTTATTGTTGGGGCCTATTTTGGGGCCTAGATCCCCCTCCCTTTCCCCTGTTCACTCACTCTCATTCGTACTCTCAGTCTCACTCTTTCTCACACTCTCACTGGTCATTAAAGTTCCTAATCGGTGATTATTGGTAATCAAGTTATTGATTTGGATAAAAGAAGCCACAAAAGTCTAATTAAAGTCAAATTAGAATTACCTAGTGTCATTTTGATTAGTTTAGGCCCAATTAAGGGTCATTATATATAATTTGGGACCAATTAGGGGGTTATTAGAAAGCTAATTCATTTGCTCATCCTTAGAGCCTAGAATTTCTATTCATCTATGCCTCATATACACTCAATTCTTATCTAAAGACAATAAAAATTACCATTAAATTAGGAGTGAAAACCCTAAAATGGTCTTTTTTCTATTTTTGACCATTTTCTTCCCTTTTCCCAAAAACCGATAGTGACATGCTGGCATATGGTATGCTGACATTGGCCGATACATTCCAGTCCGACCCAGGACCTATACCACTCGTCGGCATAAAACAATGGTCCTTGGTACCAACCAAAATCATGCATTAACTAGCACCATGCTAGTATGGCTACCAATTAGTATCATTATCAGACTAAAGCTTTGATCCTTGATTTAAATTACAAAGAAAGTAATCTAAAAGAAAGATGAAGACAGAAAAAAAGAATGGAAATGCAAAATATCTATGCAACTCATTATAATTTCAATCACAAAATTAAAATATATAAAACAATCAAGAAATGAGTTGACTTTTATCAATATGTTTAATTGATATTCAGAAAGCTTACCAATGGAGAATGAAATGGCAATATGTAACCTAAGATGACATCGACATATATAGGAAAACTATAAATACATGTTATCCTTTAGATATATGAGATAGGATGGTATATTTAGCTGATTGACTACTTCTAAAAGTAGAAGAGGGAGAAGTCCTAAGCTAATAAGCATATGCTCCTATAAGAACTTGGAGTGAGATTACATCCCTCTTCACTGCACTCATGCAGTGACAGCAGGTCCGTGTAGTTGATCTGAAACACCTGGGAATTACAATGGCTAGTTGCTGAGTTCTTAGATATAATTAGCATCAGCATTTGCATTAGTTCACAAAAAAGGGATAACTACACAAATTGGCAGCCAAATGTATTGAACATTTTTTGTCCAGTCAAGGCCTATTTTTAAGATTGTTGCATCATTGAATAAGCCTAGAAGTTTGGTGTACTTGAGTACAAATCGGTTTAGCGATCCATAGAACAGACTTGTATCCCAGAAGGCCAGAACTATACTTCCCTACAAAATTCTGATAAATCCAACAATGCTGATTCCAAGGATGTTTAGTATATCTATTTCCTTCTTTTCACTCACATGAAATACCACTTAATTGCTCCTACACACAAATATACTTCAACAGTTATTCTTTATCAAATAGGTATTCTTGTGACAAATAAGTATTCAACATAACAGAAGTAATAAACCAAGAAACCAAACATTGATTTCTTGTATAATCTATACCTAAATGAAAATTCCAGATTTCAGTCTTCCAGGCCTTAAAATTTGACAGATAGATATTGAAATAAACTTTGATCATCAAATTTATTGGTCACCTTAATGAAAGTGGAAGCCCAAGCTATTCCAGTGTGCTAACCATGGAAAACAAATAAAATTATGTGAGTTGGAAAGGAAGTCCGATGATTTACAGCAAAATGGCATCCTCAAGCCATAGAAAATGAAACAGCACAAGTAAAACTATTAGTAGCGAGGCAAATGCACAGATTACTATCTAGTATCAACTATCAAGAATGTTCAACACATCCCCTTATAAAATTAGGCATGCCTAAATTTTTTTTTGTAAACCGATGCTTAAACATGTATTTTGAAACCGCAAAGCAAATTGTTTGCTCGCTCCTTGCTGTCAACAAAATTCTCTCTACAAACATGAGACTCGGATACTGATAAACTCATCGCCCATCAAATACCATCGAAACAACGAAGATTAAAATATAAGACGCAATTTTGAACTCCGAAAAAACGATTAAGCAAGCACACATGAATCAGCCCCACAACATTAGCAACGGAAAAAAGAAAAAAAAAACACGAGTGAGCAACTTTAGCAAAATAAAAAAGGAAAGAAAACAACTACCCGACGATGTATCAAGAAAAGGAACCAGGAACACCTGTTTGTAACGGAATTCGATGGTATAGGAGAGGAGCATGGGGCTGATGTCGCCGGCGTCGGGTCGGGACACGGAGACGATGTCGGCCTTGGGCAATTCGTCAAAGATCCGAGGCTGTTCCTGCAGCCGGAAGGAATGGGACGACGATACCGCGATTGCCGGGTCGGGATGCATCTTGACGTACCGGATGCTGCCTTCGGGCGGGAGCTGATCGGAGGCCATTCTAGGATCCAACAGAGTCCGCGTCTCAGGGCTCGATCAAGGTGGGATTCTTTTACGCCGAGGAGACGACAGGGCCGGCTTTCGACGAGTTTCGCGTTCGCCTCTCTTCCGCCTTTGTTTGGTTGCTAATCTTGTGGACTCGAAATGAGATGTCTCTGGATCGATGGAAACCAGGTGTCGTGGCTTTACGTCTGGGGAAGGAGGGGAGACATGGACGGTGCGTTTGGTTAATGTTTCGATTGAGGTTGGGATTGTGAAGATGTTGGTCGATTTGAGTCGGGATTAAGAGCTGGGAATTTTGCTAAATGGGGGAAGGGGTCCAACCCAAGAAACATGGCTGCTTTATGGAGGTCACCTGGGAGAAAGTTCTTGCCACTTTCTTGTGCTAAAAAACCACTTGCGGATCCTTGTGTTTCCTGTTGAAAGAAAGCGGCAGTAAATCATAATACATGAGTAGCCCCTTCGATTGGGGAAATTGATTCACCTGGTCAAGTCATCGTCATTTGGCCATGATTAGGGCAGGTAATAGTTACAAAATGTTGGAATTTGCTTGAAGTAGATGAGGTTGTCCTTTTTTCACTCCTTTTGTTGAGGTTATAAGCCAATTGCTATTGTACATCCATTATTTATATGAGGCCATTGTAGTCAATTAGCCATTCACATGGCACTTGTAGATCCATTATTTATCTTAGGGCAAGAGAATATGTACATGCAGGTTCAGATCCTTCCAAGCACCGACACCGTGAAGTTATTGGCTTGTTTGAACGATGGAAACAAAGTGGTTCCGAATATAAATACTATTTGAGAGTAGTATTTAAACAAATCATTTAAATTGGTTCCGAAGTGCCCCATTTTATTTATTTCGTACATTAAGCTTAACCATATTTGTACAGTACGTACTATTTGAGGGCAGTATCATGAAGTCAAAAGAGAATAGTATTTTTTAATAAATTAAAAAAAATTATGTTTGAGTAATTCTCGTAGAATGCTCCATCTCTCTTATTTATCTCGAACTTCTCATCATTTTCACCTTCGTTTTTGCCTCTCGACAAATCCATCTTATCTACCGCATAAGTGACTAGTGTCATTATCTAACTCTCACACTAAGAATAAGGGTATACAAAGGTTATTACCACCCTCACATCCTTCCTTCTTGGCACAATAACGAGATGGGCAAGGGTTGGTTCGTGATAGGTTTGACAAGACAAAAGGGATGTGAGGTAATAGTGATGCAAGGGTGATGTAGGACAAAGGTGGAGGCTGCTTTGGCGAGCTGAGAGTAAAATTATTTTGAAGTTGGGACACTCTAAGAGAATTTATCTAACATAAAAACCTTTTTCGAGATTCACCCAAATTTTGTTATGAGAATAAATATAACTTATTTTTTAAAAAATTATTATGTATTTAAAAAAAATTGTTGTTAGTCCTCTAATGTCTATATGTTGGGGCAAAAATAGGGTATTCCTTAAGAAATTAATAAAATTATAAAATAGTAAAATAAAATGATAATATTTATAAAGAGCCTAGAAGTGTGTAATCACTATCTTAAATTGAAATATCTTACTTATGTGTGAAATTAATTAAAATTTGTATGCAAGATTCAATCGGAATTATCGAACATAATCAATTAGACTTTTAGCAAATCAAGCTTTAAAAATAAAAAAGTGTATAGTTAAATAAAAAAGAAAAGAGGAAGAATAATTTTTATTATTTCATAATTAAATCAGTCGGGATGTTTAGGACTCTATTTATTGAGTCTACAAATAGCTCAAAGGTAAAATTATACTGTTAATAAATAAAAAAATAACAAAGGTGTTGCTCCACTCTTATATACTATATTATATACTATATGTTGAGTGAAGTACTTCGTAAATTTAAAACTTATAAAATTACAATGTTACCTGAAACAAAGTCCAACTAGGTTGGGTCAAACTAGTCGAACAAAGGTTTGAACCTGAACTACTACATTTCTGTTATTACGTTTTGGTTTTAGTTATAGCTTAGCCTCTTTATTGCAACACTAGTTCATTGCTTCTATTGAAAGATGAATATAAATCAAGATAGAAGATGGTTGTGGTTATGATACTCAATGCACCCCAAAGCAAATTCTCTCACTCGTATCAAGGTATTTCTTTAGTATTATGCCTATGACACAGAAGTATTTTAGACACCCAAAGCATCCCTTAAGTATCAATTTTACACACGATACATTTATCTAGAATTAAAAAGCATCTAAAGCTCTCCCTTTATGCATGATACGTTCATCTAACATAAAAAATCATTTGAGATGATTATACGTAACAAAGCATTCCCTTTATGCATGATGCATCCGTCCAACATAAAAGAGGATCAAAAGCACTTGATGCGACCCATATATCCCCTTACGCATATTGTGTCCAATTGAAAAGTATTTAAAGCATCTGATGCATTCCAAAGTATCCGCCTTGTACATGATTTGAATATATCCAAAAACATCTAAAGACAAGAAAGTATCCAAAAAATAAATTAGCCATCTTTTAACGTAAATGCCAATAGTTAAGATCTCAAAATATATATTATATTTCAAGATGGACAAACCCTTATTTTGAAATAAAATAGAGAACAAATGATATGACCATTATTTTCAACCAATTGGAATTTCTACACATGGAAGCCATTCAAAATCTACTAGATATGCCATGCTAGCTTTCAAAGATGATAAAGAGTCTATTGGGCATCCCACATTAGTATAACATCTAAACAAAATATTTTTCTATTTAATTGATAATTACAAAAATAATACTATACAAAACAATCTTCTCATACATGTGATTACTAGAAACTGATGAAACAAACACTTATACATTAGATCATTGCAGTTACATACTAATTTAATTATCAAAGGAATTTTGCTGGACAAATCTTAGGATAGTCTTTAATAAGAAATAAGATATACAATACAAGTATATTCCATTATTAAATTGAAGTAAGACAAGGGACACACATGTAAATATTTTATATCATTCAGAAAAATTATTTCCTCATCCTAAGTCCTAAATGCTTAGCAACTCCTTTCCTAATGCCATAGTACTAAAAAAAAACTAGGTCAAATTAATTTTATCTACGAAAACCAAAAAAGCCATTTGTTTGGTGTTCGCTTTTATATATGTTGACTTGTCTGCTCAACTTTATCTCGCTTGGACAATTGTTTGAATGTAGTGCTATTTGGATAGATTCAAGAACTAGTTTGAAAGATTCTGTAATTTCCCGAACTAGTTGGACTTATGAGGCATACGAGCAATCTCCAATATCGAATTTCGAATAAGATCTTTAATTTAGAGCTTTTTTATGCCAATATGGTGTGGAAATGTATAAATGGGATGAGAAAGACCACTCCAATTACACGTGCAAAAAATAAAATTCAAGTTCAAAATGAAGGAATTTGATTTTCCTATTTAAACATTCAAACACAGATGTCATAAAGTTTTTAGAAAAATTCGGAATGAAAAATGGTTTTAACCTTACCTTTTCCTTAGTTGAAAAATTCAGATTGAAAAATTCCAACACCTTGATTCTAACTTCATTGTTATTTTTTCGTTAAAGGTGTAAGTGAACTAGAGTTAGGTTTGTGTTTATAAATGGTACGATATCTAATTTTTTTTCTTTACTAAATATTTTTATTTGGTAAATTTGTTGATTATGTATTAGATTTAACAATCTTAGGTCACTAACCAGATAGTTTAATGATGATGTATCTAGTTATATACACAAAAGTGAATAGTGAAGATGAAATTTGTTTGCAATATATGCTATCAGCATTGAAGATTTTTTATCAACTATTTTTGTTAATATTTTAAAAAAAATAAATAAGTCAGGTAGACGTGCTTTAGATGTAAATTGAAGTTTAAAATTTTGAATCATCATCCTAAGATAAGTGAGTTAGGTATTATGATATTAAGTATACTTGCACTTATGGGTATCCACGAGAACATACTCCTAATGCCACATAGTTAGAAAAAAATACAAAGAGATAAGGGATACTTTATATTGTTGACATAAATATGAGATGAGGAGAATTAAAGAACTCTTCACCCCGTACTCATACCCGTACTTGGCCCATGCTAAGATATTAGACACAAACAATAGATTAGTTAAGCTTTTGTTATTCAAATTAGATTGACTGAATCTTAATTGAATCGATTATGATTCAATTAAGAACTATTTAGTTCAATTAAATTAAATAAATTATCACCTCATTCAATAGTAGCAATTTCTCCCCATAACCTCATGTGTTGTGTGCACCCAATCCTTAATTGTAGGTGATGTCATGTTGGCTATTTGACTTTGTCTTCGTCGGTCCTTCCCCTTTTTTCATCAGTAAATGATGATTCTTATCACGATCGATGATTGCAAATGATAAATAGTGAATGACGATATTGATTTGTCGTCATTCTTCTTTCTTTCTCTCTTCTTCTCTCACACACTCTCTTCTCTCTCCTTATTTTTGGCTTCTCTCTTTATTGTTACACCCTCAACCCCTCATTGCACTCGTCTCTATCAACCTTATGGCCCTATCTCATTACCTCGTAGCCCATGACCCCTCCTGATATTCCTTTTTGTGATCCTCCTCCATCTTCCCCTTACCTCTCTCATGGATTATACTACTTCGGATTTTATTTATATAAAATATATTTATCTTTTGTATATATAAATTTTAATATTATTAACTAAGTTTAAAATAATTTTATTTTTTAAATTGAAGTAAAAAATAAATAGTAGGGGAACATTAAATAATGTTAAGATCAAATAATAATTGGTTTATGTTAGATGTTGCTCCACATGTTATGAATGTTTGTGACAATATAAGCTAGGTCGAGGGGGGGGGAGGAACTTTCATCGATTCAAAACTTCATTCGATAAAGCATATATCAAAAATGTAATTAAACTTAAAAACATTTGTAAGAGTATAATGAACAAGTAAAACAATTTGTAATATAAGTAAACAACAAAGAAGAGAAGACACACTAGTTTTATTGTGGTTCGATCATCGTGACCTACGTCCACTCCCGATTCCTCCTCAGTCGAGGTTACTAGCTTCTATTATTGATCTTTTTTCAATGGACAAATATCAACTACCCTCTTATAACTCTTTTTTCTTTTTTACAAGTTTAGGAGATAACCTTTATAATTCTCTCAGCCCTCCCATAAACAAAAATCAAACTTAAAGAAGAGAAGAGAAATTTTCAAAAAGATTACAACAAAGTTTTCACATAATTTTTGTTCAAGTTCTTATGTGATCCTAGCAGGGATGAGTGAGGTATTTATAGGTCCTAAATGTCTTCAAAAATAAAGCCAAAATTTAAATTTTCGGATCTCTTGGGTACGAGCGGTACCACCACCTATAGTAGGCAGTACTACCATTGTAGCACCTTGAAAACAAGAGCTCTGACGGTGCTACCGCCAACCTGGGTGGTACCACCGCCTGCTTACTTTAATGCTGGCAGTATCACCACCCAAACTGGATGGTACCACTGCTTGCAGCTTGAAAAAGTATGCTTTTTGACTTTTCCAACTCATAGGCGGTTCCACTGCTAGTTTAGCGATGTCATTGCCTGACCAACTCTATGGGTCACTGAATGTACCTCCCAATGAGCTCAAATCAGTCCCAATTCAAGTCCAATGGCCTCCTAATTGAGTTAGTAAAGTTATACCCAAAACTAACTCAATTTAAGACCTAATTATGATAATTAAGACCTAAATAATTACAAGACACGTGTCTAAGTTGTTCGATATGTCATTGGTGTTAGGAAATCTAAGGGCGACATCACATGCATAGGGGAAGAACAAAAAATAAAATATCCTAGATTTTCGTGAAAAGATTTCATCATCGTGCAAAGATTAGTACATAAAAACAAATCTGTGAATCAGAAAACTACGTATACAAGAAAGATAGTACCTAGAGAGATTGTATATCCCTGAATTCCTACAAATTCGTGGGAAGGATGAACGAGGTCAAGCATCCTCCTCTCTAGCAGTGATCCACATGATAGGGGCTACGAAGATGCTCCTCTATGGGGAGAGGAGAATAGGAGGTGGCTACCATGAAGCCCTAGCCTATGGACCTTTGGTTCCCTCTTATTTATAGAGGTCCCGTGTCAACCCTAATGGATCCTGCTCTATTGGGTATTGGATCTCTATCCAATTACCTAAACCTCTTAGATTAATGAGTGTCTACCCAATAATCTCTTATTAGCTCTTATTGAATCACATCCATGAGATGCAATAATTCATGAGCTTATTGGATATCCAATAATATATGAGCTCCGGCGGATATCTCATATTTGAACCTCTACTCGTCGCAACACCTACCATATGTGTGTGACCCTCTAGGCCCAATATCGAGCTGGTCGTGAGTCATATCTATCAGAACTTCTTCTGACTCAGTGAATTATTATCTTCATAATAATTCATTCGACTTATCGACTACAGACGTACTAGGCCACTACGTTGTAGTCTCCAGACGATACAGGGGAATCTAATCTTTTGGACCTATCTACCCTCAGTTTTCATTTACCTATAGTCCCTCATCCATCTAATATTCCAAAGACCGTATATCAGACATGGTACTGTCAGGCCCATACGATTTCCAATCGAGTCTCGCTCTAATTGAATTCTCTCAAAGAACTCTTTCTCTGTCAATCCGAATGACCCTAGCTAGGGATTTGCCTGAGTAAGAACACATGGGATATTTCTCTCATAATATTGAGAGTTGATAATTTTATATTAATACTCAATAGCCCTTGTAAGGTTGGCTGCCACTCCCATAATCGACTGTATTAGATTTGGAACTTCCAAACCTATAAGTCCGGTATCAAAGAGTGGAGTACTCATATAGGACATCCTTGGTATCTCAAGTCTAAGGTCTAGATACACTACTAAGGCTACAGAATCGCTGTCTGACAACATATATCAATAATCATCCAGCATTTTGTAAGCAGATCAATTAGTGAACTCATTCTCCAATGAGCACTTACACTATATCCTTAGTGTCCCCACACGAGTACCTATGAGATCAGCCATCTCCATCATATGGATGGATATACAATATACCAATCTATCCGGTTATCTCGAGTAACCTATGATTGAGATTATTTAGGGTTTGTGTTTAAAGGTAAATCGGTCTCATTATTATGATCTTATCATGATCCGATTTTTATTGCATAGATCCAAGGATATCGTAATATATATTTATAATGTGAGAAAATACCAGTAATCATAAGTAAAGAGGTTGATGTAGCGTGTTACAAGTGCCATCACTCATGTGATTGGCTTGTAGGGTACCTATAACTAACAATCTCTCACTTGACCTAAAGCCAATCACCTACGTGTCTAATCTTTATCAGACATTGTGATGCTCAAAGATAATCTAAGTCAATGGCTTTGTTAGTGGATCTGCAATGTTATCTTCGGATGAAACTCTTTCCACTATTGTATCTCTTCGGACCACGATCTCTCTAATAAGTTGGAACTTCCTAAGAATACTTCTGATAAGACCTGGGTTCCCTCATTTGAGCAATCACCCATAGTTGTTGCAATATAAGGGAATCAGATCCTTACTACTCAACACGACTCCCAAATCTATAATGAACTACTTCATCCAGACTCCCTCCTTTGTTGCCTCTATCGTAGCAATATACTCTGCCTCTGTGGTCGAGTCAACAGTAGTATCTTGCTTGAAACTCTTCCAGCATACTACTCCTCCATTCAGGTATATACCTTGAATTAAACTTCCCATCATTGATATCGGACTACAAGCTCGAGTCCATATAGCCCTCAACTCTGAGACTACTTTCTCCATATACTAATAAAAGATTATTAGTCATTCTCAAGTACTTAAGGATATACTTTACTACTTTCCAGTGCTCCAAGCCTGGATCCGCCTGATACCTGTTGGTGACACTCAAAGCATACGCTATCTTAGGCTTGGTATATAGCATAATATACATGATAGACCCTATCGCTAAGGCAAAGGGTATCCTATCCATGTTCGCCCTTTCTTTAGGAGTCTTTGGGGACAAGAACAAAGTGATAGCCTATGTCTTATTGGTATGAGAGCTCTCTTGGAATTTTTCATGTCAAACCATTTGACAATGACGTCTCTGTACCTGGATTACGACAAGCCAAGCATCATCTTAGATCTATCTCTATAGATCCAAATCCCCAATATGTAGGATGCCTCCCCTAAGTCCTTGATGGAGAAGTGTCTAGATAGCTAAGCCTTTACTATAGAGAGCATTCCTACAACATTTCCAATAATCAGAATGTCATGTATATATAACACCAAGAAGGTGATAGTGCTCCTACTTACCTTCCTGTATACATAAGGCTCATCTTCGTTCTTAACAAAGTCATAAGATCTAATTACCTTATCAAATCTTATGTTCCAACTTTGGGAAGCTTGCTTTAGTCCATAGATGAACCTAAGCAACCTGCACACCTTATCTGGACTATCCTTAGATATGAATACCTCAGGTTGTATCATATATACCTCCTCCTCGATATTGCCATTTAGGAATGTTGTTTTTATATCCATTTGCCAGATCTCATAATCATAATGTCCTGGAATAGCTAATAGAATTCAGATGGATTTTAGCATAGCTACGGGTAAGAAGGTTTTATCATAGTCAACACCTTGGCTTTGATGATACCCTTTAGCCTCTAGCTCGCTTTATAAGTCTCTACCTTTCCATCTAATCCGATTTTCTTTTTAAAGATCCACTTACAATCAATGGGTACGATACCCTCGGGTGCATCAACTAGGTTCCAAACCTTATTGGAGTACATAAAATCCATCTTTGAATTCATAGCTTCTTACCACTTCTTAGAGTCTATACTTGTAATAGCCTCTTCATAGGTCTTAGGATCAATATCCTCAACATCCTTTCTTCTGATATGTCCCACATATCTCTCAGGAGGATGGGATACTCTTCAAAACCTACATAAAGTCAGAACCTATGTGCTAGGTACTTGAACAAACTTTGATTGTGGAATGGTGCTTGAGCTAGGTTCTCCAACCCCGCTCAACTCTATCACGCTCCCACTGTCTCCACCAAGAATGTGTTCCTTCTCAAGGAACAATGCTCTCTTGGCTACAAAGGCCTTTTGGTCCTTAGGGTGATAAAAATAATACCCACAAGTTTCCTTGGGGAATTCCATGAACTTGCATTGTTTCGTCCTAGATTTCGACTTGTTAGGGTTGTGTCTCTTGACGTGGGCAGGGCACCCCCAAATCTTAACAACCTTAAGATCGGACTTCTTCCCATTCCATATCTCATATGGAGTAGACACTATTGACTTAGTTATAATTCTGTTCAGAAGATATGCTACGGTCTCTAAGGCATATCCCCAGAATGAGATGGGTAGGTCAATGAAACTCTTCATGGACTACATCACGTCTAATAGTGTGCGATTCCTCCTTTCGGATACACCATTGAGCTAGAACGTATAAGGAGGTGTCCATTGGGACAGAATCCTATGGTCCTTAAGGAATTGGGTGAACATCAAAGAGTCTTAATACTCTTTCTAATCTGGTTCTCTACTTCATTCTTATCTTTCTTGAATTTCTCAAAGGCTTCGGACTTGTACTTCATCAAGTACATGTGTCCGTACCTAGAGAAATCGTGAGTAAAAATAATGAAATAAGAATAACCATCTATGGCCTGAGTTGAATGGGACCATATACATCACTATGTATGAGTTTCAGCAACTCAGTGGCTCTCTCTCCAGTTCCACTAAATGGAGAGTTGGTCATCTTTCCATGAAGGCAATGTTCATAAGTTGTATATGACTCATAGTCGAATGGATCTAGGTATCCATCCTTCAGTAACTTTTGAATCCTTCCCTTATGGATATGATCTAGCCTACAAAGCCATAGATATACACTGTTCACCTCATCTCATTTGCTCTTAGACACACTTACATTCATGATGTGTAGAGTAGTGTCTAGCATAATCAAATCATTATGCAATGTTCCTCTCGTGATGATATCATCTTCCTTAATAATTGAACAACTATTGTTCTCAAAAACTATTTTATAACCATTCAATGTCAAATATGAAATAGAAATAATATTTTTGATAATAGAGGGAATGAAATAATATGCATCTAATGTAATAGTAGCTCTATCAAGCAGATGTAAAGTGACCTCGTCGACAACAATAACAGCAACTTCTGTTTCATTGCCCATCTTGTCTCTCGCTAATATCTTAGGCCTTTGCCAGAATTTACAACAAAGTACAGATGTAATAAGCACCACTAATATCCAATACCCATGTGTTATCATATGAGTGACCAATGGAGATTGATCATGAATATACTTGAAGCTTCTACAAGCTTCTATTTCACATTCTCTGTACTGTACTCTTTGTAGTTCCTCTTCTAGTGCTCATCTTTGCCGTAGTGGAAGCACTGACTTTTATCCTTTACCGGATCTTTTTTAGCAATCTTTGCTTTACCTAATCTGCTCTTGCCCTTCTTATGGAACTTTTTGTTAGGATCTAGAGCGGCACTAAGAAGGGGGGGGGTAAATTAGTGCAACGGTTAAGAACGATAAATTTTGATGATTTAAACACTTTCAGAACCTTCGTACGATAAAAAGATATTTCGTTAAAAAGCATATCGAAAATACTTGAGCTTGAGAGTGATTGTAAGAGGATAAAGAAGAAGCCAGATGATTGCAGTAAAATGAAATAGTTTGCAACAATGTAAATGACAATAAGTAAATGCAAACCGATTTTTATAGTAGTTCGGTCATCCAACCTACGTCCACTCCCGATTCCTCTTCTCTTGAGGCCATCAGCTTTTCCACTAGTTGTCTTCCTTCCAACAGGCGAAGACGAACTCCCTTACAGCACCTTTCCTTTTGATGGGCTCAGGAGATAACCCTTACAAGTACTTCACGCCTCTCTTTCGGTGGAATACAAATGAGAACTAGAGGAGGGATTTCTAAAGTGATTTAAACAGTCTTTTCTCACTTTTAAAGTATGTGTGCTTTATTGTCTTCAACCCAGGGATGGGAGGGGTATTTATAGGCTCTAATCTAATTCAAACTTGGAGCCAAAAACCTTCCCATCCCGGGTTTACTGGGTACTGGCGTACCATCGTTTGTCACTGGCGGTACCACTGCTAGTTTAACCCTGGCATTGGTGGTACTACCACCAATCTAGTGGTACCACCGCTTAACACACTAACATGATCAGTGTACTGGGTGGTACCACCGCCTAACACACTAACATGGTCAGTGTACTAGGCTGTACCATCGCCCAGTACAACCTCGGGAGCTGGACCTAGGCGATGCCACCACCCCAGTTTGGCAGTGCCATCACCAGACAAGGTCCAGTACTTCTAGTTGAGCCTTAAACTCAACCCAAACCAATCCATTACCAAGCCCAGTTGGCCCCTACCAGGGTTATAGGATTAACACCTAATCATAACCCTAATTATATGCTAACTATAAAATTAAAAATATTTCCTAAGCTAATACAAATTTCGACACATCAAGTCTTCCTTCGGCGAGCTTCCGACAAACTTCTGATGGTTTTCTGACGAACCCTCGAATACTATTTTGCGGACTCCCGGCAAGCTCTTGGACTTCTTGATTGATCTTGGTGAGTTCCGACGAACTTCTTCGGTAAGCTCCGATCTTTCTCAGTGAGCTCCGCAAACTTCTGACGAACCTTTCGGTGAACTTCCAAAAAGCCTTCGGCAAGCTCCCTACTCATTCTTGGCCAGTCTCAATAGTACTCTTGATGAATCTTCGAACTTCCATTGAACTCTCGAAATCCTAACGATTCCATCGCACTTGACTCTAGCACTTTGTTTCGCTTTATGTATTCATCATTATCATAGTTAATCCTACATACTAAGTAAATCTTAATCTTACTTTGATCTAGACAATTATTATACGAATCAACATCCTGTTTCCCAGCACATCATTGGTCAGCGTTTCGTCCAGTTCTTTGGTGCACCGTCCTCTCTTGCGGCCTGTTGCTCAATCGGCGGTTTGTTGGAAAATCCAGGGGGTGACATCTCATGTGCAATGAAAAAACAAAAAATAAAACTCTCTAGATTTTTGTAAAAGGTTTCATCATCATGCGAAGATCGATGTGTTAAAAAATAAATTCATGAATCCAAAAACTACGTGTGTAAAAGAAATAATAGTACCTAGGGAGATCTTATATCCTTGAGTTCCTGTAGATCCATGGGGGAGGATGAAGGAGGTCAAGCATCCTCCTCTCTAGCGGTATCCACATGGTAAGAACTACAATGATTCTCCTTTCTTGGGAGAGGAGAATATAAGGTGGCTACCAAAAAAAAACCCTAGCCTATGAGCTTTGGATCCCTCCTATTTATAGAGGCCCCCTATCAACCCTAATGGATCCAGCCCTATTGGGTATTAGATCTTTATCCAATTACCCAAGCCTCTTAGATCAATGGGTCTCTACCTAATAATCTAGCTCTTATTGGATCTCATTCATGGGATCCAATAATACAGGGGCTTATTGGATATCTAATAAGATAGGGGCTCTGGCGAATATGTCATATCTGAACCTCTACTCATTGCAATACCTACCATATGTGTATGACCCTTTAGGCTCAATAGAGCTGGCCGTGAGTCATACCTATCAGAACTCCTTCTGACTCAGTGAATTATTATCTCTATAATAATTCACTCGACTTATCAACTATGGATGTACTAGGCCACTACGCCGCAGTCCCCAAACAATACAGGGGAATCCAATACTTTGGACTTACCTGTCCTCAATTACCATGTACCTATAGTCCCTCATCAATCTATTATCCCAGAGACTGTATATCGGGCATGGTACTGTCAGACCCATACGATTTCCAATCGAGTCTCGCTCTAATCGGATTCTTCCGGAGAACTCTTTCTCTCTCAATCCGAATGACCCTGTACAGGGATTTGCTTGAGCAAGAACACATGGGATATTCCTTTCATGATACCGAGAGTGGATGATCTTTTATTGACACTCAATTGCCCTCGTAAGGTTAGCTGCTACTCCCAATAACCGACTGTACTAGATCTGGAACTTCTAAACCTATAAGTCTGGTATCAAAGAGTGGAGTACTCATATAGGATATCCTTGATGTCTCAAGTCTAAGGATTAGATACACTACTGAAACTATAGAATCGTTGTCGGACGTGAGATATCAATAACCATCCAACATCCGTAAACGAATTAATTAGTGAACTCATTCTCTAATGAGCACCTGTACTGTATCCTTAGTGTCCCCACATGAGTAGCTATGAGACCAGCCACCTCCATTATATGGACGGGTATACAGCATACCAGTCTATTCAGTTATCTCGATGTCCCTCTCGAGTAACCTATGACTGGGATTATTTAGGGTTTATGTTTAAAGGTGAATAGTTCTCATTATCGTGATCTCATCACGATCCGATTCCCATTGCACAAATCCAAGGACATCACAATATACACCCAGATAATGTGAGAAAATATCAATAATCATAAGCAAAGAGATTGACGCAGCATGTTATAGTTGCCATCACTCACGTGATTGGCTTGTAGGGCACCTATAACTAGCAATCTCCCACTTGACCTAAAGCCAATCACCTATATGTCTGATCCTCATTAGACCTCTATGACTCTTAAAGATAATCTGAGTCAATGGCTTTGTCAGTGGATCTACAATATTATCTTCGGATAAAATTCTTTCCATTGCTACATCTCTTTAGGCCACGATCTCTCTAATAAGCTGGAGCCTCCTCAGAACACTTCTGATGAGACCCGGGTTTTCTTATTTGAGTAATCGTCCCGTAGTTGTCGCAATATAAGGGAATAAACTCTTTCCTGCTCGGCACGACTCCCAAATCTGTGATGAACTACTTCATCCAGACTCCCTCATTTACTGTCTCTATTGTAGAAAGTACTCCGCCTCTATGGTCGAGTCAGTAGTAGCATCATGCTTGGAACTCTTCTAGCATACTGCTCCTTCATTTAAGGTAAACACATATCCTGAATTGGCTTGCCATTATCAACATCGAACTAGAAGGTCGAGTCCATGCAGCCCTCAACCCTGAGGCTGCTTTCTCCATATACCAGTAAAAGATCCTTAGTCCTCCTTAAGTACTTAAGGATACTCTTTACTGCTTTCAGTGCTCCAAGCTTGGATCCGCCCGATACCTGCTCGTGACACTCAGAGCATGCACTATATTAGGCCTAGTACGTAGCATAGCATATATGATAGACCATATCGCTAAGGCATAGGGTATCTTATACATGTGTGCTCTTTCTGGAAGCTTTTGGGGTTATACTCCTAGAAAGTAATAACCCATGTCTCATCGGTATGAGACATCTCTTGGAATTTTTCATGTCAAACCTTTTGATAATGGTGTCTATGTACCTGGACTGGGACAAGCTAAGCATATACTTAGATCTATCTCTATAGATCTGAATCCCCAATAAGTAGGATGCTTCCCCTAAGTCCTTCATGGAGAAGTGTCTAGATAGCCAAGCTTTTAGCATGGAGAGCATTCCTACATCATTCTCAATGATTAGGATGTCATTCACATACAACACCAAAAAGGTGATAGTGCTCCCACTTATCTTCCTGTACACACAAAGCTCATCTTCATTCTTAACGAAGTCATAAGATATGATTGCTTCATCAAATCTTATATTCTAACTTTGGGAAGCTTGTTTTAGTCCATAGATGGACCTAAGCAACCTGCACACCTTATCTGGACTATCCTTGGACACGAATCCCTTAGGTTGTATTATATACACCTCTTCCTCGAGGTTACCATTGAGGAATGTGGTTTTGACATCCATCTGTCAGATCTCATAATCATAGTGTGCTATAATAGCTAATAGAATTCGAATGGATTTTAGCATGACTACGGGTGAAAAAATTTCGTCATAGTCAACACATTGCCTTTGACGATACCCCTTAGCTACTAGCCTTACTTTATAGGTTTCGACTTTTCCGTCTACCTTGATCTTCTTCTTGAAGATCTACTTGTAGCCAATGGGTACGATACCCTCGGGTGCATCAACCAGGTTCTAAACCTTATTGGAATACATGGAATCCATCTTTGAATTTATGGCTTCTTGCAACTTTTCAGAGTCTATAATCGTAATAGGCTCCTCGTAGGTCTGAGGATTAATATCCTCAATATCTGCTTATTTGATATATCCCATATACTCTTAGGAGGATGGGATACTCTACCACACTTATGTAAAGTTGGAACTTATGTGCTATGGTGCTTGGAACTTGAACAGACTTTGGCTGTGGAATGGTGCTTGAGCTAGGTTCTTCAACCTCACTCAACTCTATCATGCTCCCACAGTCTCCACCGAGAATATGTTCCTTCTCAAGGAATACTACTCTCTTAGCTACAAAGATGGGGTGATAGAAATAATACCCATAAGTTTTCTTGGGATATTCTATGAACTTGCACTATTCCATTCTAGATTCTAACTTATCGGGTATGTATGTCTCTTAATGTGGGCAAGGGAGGCCTAAATCTTAACAACCTTAAGATCAGGCTTCCCTTTCCATATCTCATATGGTGTAGATACTATCGACTTAGTTGGAACTCTGTGATAGGACCCTAGTAGGGTTGAGTTCTACTCAACCAAGTAGCAACTAATAAAAATCCTGTTAGAGTATAATAAACCCCACCTAGCCACCTCTATCATATAAAGAAGAGTAACTAGGGTTTACATTTGGGCCTTTGGGCTTTTTAGTCCTAAAAACCCTCTTTACTGGGTTGGTTGGCTAAGGTTGAGGATAAAATGGGTAGGTCACTTAGGAAGCAGCCCCTAGGGCTAGGGTTTGGAGTCCTATATAAGCGTATAGCCTCCACCTCTTTTTAATAAGAAAAGATCAATCTACTTTGCAGCCATAAGGCCGACTAATTGGAGGGTGGAACTCCTATAGCGTTTCGAGGGTTGATCCCCCTCAAAGATCAATTTACATAAAATTCCTCTCGGGTTCTATCATCTAGTATCAGAGCAACGATCTTGCTACTTTTGCTGCCATCCCTGCCGCCCACCATCAACCAAGCAATTCCCACAATTGCTCTTGACGTTACTGTCTCCACCGTCATCTTCTACTGTTGCCACCTCCAATTGCATCAGAGATCTGGTATTCTCCTATCACCAATACCTTTTGCTGCTATAATTTTGTCATTCAAAATACCAAAAAGAAGTATTGCTATCTATCCTTTGCTGTGAATTCCTTTTGTCGCAAAAGTTATCATCCTTACGAACGAAGGATTACTGCAAAAAATTTCAGTCACATATTGTTGCCTTTAAACCAATCTATTTGCTATCCTTTTCGAACAAAATTTCTTGTGCACTTCATAGATCATCTTGGCTTTCATCTATGATTGATCTATTATGGAATTCATCTATGAAATGTTCCTGTGTTGCTGTAAATTTTCATTGCAAACTGTTGAAATTTTTCGACGAGAATTCTGGCATCGCAACTTGCACCAATTTCCTTCCTATTATGCTATCAAAATTTTCTTGATCCAATTTGCCATCATCACTATTATCTAAACTGAGAATTTGCTGTCAAATTCCCTCAAATCTCAGAATTTTTACTGAAAAATTCATCGAGACACCGTTGTTTTTTTATGACAATTCTGCTCTTACGAGACAGCACATATCTGCAGCAACTTCTACCAAATTGCTACCGAAATTTTCTTGATCCAATTTGTCATCATCGCTGTTATCTAAACCAAGAATTTGTTGTCAAATTCCCTCCTCAAATCTCAAAATTTTTGCTGAAAATTTTGTCAAGAAACCGCTATTTCTTCGATGACAATTCTGCTCTTATGAGACAGCACATATTTACAGCAACTTCTACCGAATTGCTACTGAAATTTTCTTGATCCAATTTATCATCATTGCTATTATCTAAACTAAGATTTTGCTATCAAATTCCCTCCTCAAATCTCTGGGTTTTTACTGAAAATTTTATCGAGAAATTGCTGTTTCTTCGATGACAATTCTGCTCTTACGAGACAGCACATATCTGCAGCAACTTCCACTAATTTCTGCCAAACTTTTACTGCCATCTACTATAGATCTAAAACCCTCTTTCTTAGCCTTCATCCACTACCATCACAACCCTAAAATTCCATCAAACCGCACCCAAAACAACCATAAAATAAGCCTAAACCGTAGCCTACATCCTCCATTCCACCAACCCTTTCGGCCGCCACTTTTCTTAACCAATACATGCCTTTAACTCAACAACAAAAAAGAGATCTTAATATTACAGATTTGGAGGCACATACTATGGCATCTAAGGAGGCAATCAACGCTAAATTCAAAGCCTTTGAGACGCGAATAGAGGATAAGATTCGAAGTCTCTTTGTCGAACTCATTTTGGGCCGATCACCGAGCCCGAAGAAATCACATCAAGGGGAGAGCTCTAATAGAAGAGATGACTTTCAAGATAGGGGAGGCTCCATGACTGATCCCTACTATCCACGCATGAGGGTGGACTTCTCTAGATGGGAAGAAGGAGACCCGATTGGTTGGATCTCACGCGCAGAGTGATATTTTTGATACTACAAAACCACGGACGCATCTATGGTGGAAATTGTGGCTATACATCTTAAAGAGGATGCCATACAGTGGTTTGATTGGTTTGAACACACTCATGAAGTCCTCTCATGGTGACAATTCAAAGAAGGACTGCTGATCCGCTTCAGACCAACCAATTACAAGAATATTGATGGACAACTAGCAAAGATTCGACAAACCTCCACCATTCAAGAGTATCAAACCAGGTTTGAAAGGCTATCTAATCAAACTCATGATTGGTCTGAAAAATAGCTATTGGGGATGTTTATTGAGGGCCTAAAGCCGGAGATCTGGGGAGAAGTTAAAGCGTGACAACCGTACACACTTATGACAGCTATCTCATTCGCATAACTTCAAGAGGAGCGATCGAACCACGAAGCCCGGAGGACTAGGGTCACTCCCCGGCCAACAATAATGAAGCCCTCAGCCCCCCCTACTATCAGCTGAGCTTCTGTACTAAAAAAGTTGATAAGAGAAGAGCTTCGGGAGCGATCAGCAAAGGGGTTATGCTGGCATTACGATGAGCTGTGGAGCCGCGAGCATCACTATAAAAAAGGGAGACTTCTTATGATTGAACTAGTGGAAGAAAAGATCATTAAACAGCTAGAAGAGAGCCTTAAACATGAGAAAGAAGATGCAGAAGAAGAGCTACAATCGATCGACTTTATGGTACACGCGTTAGCCAGCTATTCTAATTCGCAAATGATGAAAGTTAGAGGCCTTCTCAAATAACAACCGATCACTGTTCTCATCGATATAGGCAACACTAATAACTTCTTAAATAGTAAGGTTGCTGCTTGGATGGTGCTCCACATCGAAGGTTGTAGCATGTTCGACGTAAAGGTCGCCGACGGTCGAATCCTAAAGTGTGACCAAAGATGCCCGCGGGTGAAACTATTATTGCAAGACTAAGAAATTGTTGCTGACTTCTTCCTCCTACCAATTGTTGATTATGAGGCTGTGCTCGGCATAGAATGGCTAACGATGCTAGGTGACATCTCTTGAAACTTTTTAAGTTAATTATGAAATTCTACTACAAAGGAAAATAGGTCATCCTACGCGGGAAGCATGGAAGCAACGTAACCACTGTTTCGACCCAATGAATGGAGAAAGTTTTGCACAAGATAAATGGTAGCTTTTTGATGTATCTCCAACAGCAACCAGAGGAGAAGAAAATAGAAATTGAAGATCAGAATCTCGCCCAATTGCTTGCTAAATTTGATGATGTTTTTGCTGAACCGCGCGGTCTTCCTTCTACTCGATAACATGACCACCAAATTCTAATTCTTCCGGGCAAACCATTAGCGAACACTCGGCCGTACCACTATCCTCACCTCCAGAAGGATGAAATTGAAAAGATTGTAAAGGAGATGCTTGAAACAAGGGTGATTCAGCTAAGCAACAGTCCTTATTCCTCATCGGTGCTACTTGTATGTAAGAAGGATGGAACTTGATGGATGTGCATCGACTACCGAGCTCTAAATGACATCACCATCAAGGATAAGTACCTATACTAGTGGTGGATGAACTTCTTGATGAGTTAAAAGGAGCTCGAGTCTTTACGAAGTTGGACCTCCGATCTGGTTACCACCAAATTCGGGTATGTGAAGACGATATTCTGAAAACTACTTTCTGCACACATAACGGCCATTATGAATTCTTGGTAATGCCTTTTGGACTCACTAATGCTCCTTCAACCTTCCAAAGTCTCATGAACGATATTTTTCAGAGCTTTCTTTGTAAATTTGTGCTAGTATTTTTCGATGATATTCTCATTTACAGTCCTTCTCTTGAGACTCACTTTCAGCACTTGCAGTTTGTTTTGACGATCCTTCGGGAGAATACTCTTTTTGTTAAGCTATCGAAGTGTAGCTTTCTCTAGTAAAAAGTAGAGTACCTTCGGCACATAATATCAGGAGTGGTGGTAGACCCAATAAAAATCGAAGCCATGCAGGGCTGGCCGAAACCTTCAAATGTGAAATTACTGCATGAGTTCCTTGGACTAACAGGCTACTATTGAAAATTTGTAAAGGACTATGGGAAGATAAGTGCACCCATCACTTCTCTGCTGAAAAAAGATGCCTTCCAATGGTTAAATGAAGCCTCCGCTGCCTTCGATAAACTTAAGGCAGCCATGACGACGATGCCTATGCTAGCACTACCAGATTTCAGTCGACCCTTCATCATTGAGGCCGATGCATCTAGAGTCAGAATTGGAGCTATTCTCATGCAAGATGGTCAACCACTCGCATACACCAGCAAGGTGTTATCTCTCTCCCATCAAAAAATATCAATCTATGATAAGGTGATGCTCGTCATTATGCACGCAGTAATGAAGTGGAGACCCTACCTGATCGGCTAGTGATTTCAAATTAAAACTAACCATAGAAGCCTCAAGTACTTTTTTGGAGCAGAAGATATCATCCCCGGAGCAACAAAAATGGGTAACCAAACTTCTAGGATTTGATTATGAAATTATTTACAAAAGGGGAAAGAAAACGTTGTTACAGATGCACTCTCATGGCTACCTGAGCAAGCTGAATTTTTAGCCATCTCTCTTTCTACCACCGGCTTCCTCGAGGACATTAGGGATGAATGGAAGAAGGATCAAGAGACCAGCAACATCATTAAAAAATTGGAGGATCCAAGTGTAATAGCTTACTATACTTGGGATTCGAAGGATCTACGCTATAAAGGTCGTATTGTACTTATACCCGACTCTCCTTGTATCAAAGTTATTCTGCACGAAATGCACTCCACACCTTCAGTAGGGCACTCCGAATTTCTGAGAACCTATAAAAGAGTAAAGCAAAATTTTTATTATAGAGTGATGAAAAAAATTATTTTTGAATACGTGGCATAATGTGATATGTGTCAACAGCAAAAGGGTGAAACAGTGGAGAGTCCAGGGAAACTACAACCACTGCCCATACCGGACTCAGTATGGATTGACATCTCCATGGACTTCACCGAAGAGCTGCCACCTTCCAAAGGTAAAAGCATGATCCTCGTGGTGGTTGATTGACTTACAAAATATATTCATTTTTGTGTTGTGCGAAATCTCTATACTACTACTAGTATTGCTTAGATTTTCATAGAAAATATTATTAAACTGCTTGGGATGCTAAGGTCAATTGTAAGTGATCGAGACAGGGTCTTCACTAGTAAATTTTGAACCAAGTTATTTCAATTACAAGGCACTAAACTCAAGATGAGCACAACATATCATTCACAAACTGACAGCCAAACAGAGGTGGTGAACAGGTGTTTAGAGACATACCTTCGGTGTTTCGCTAGTGACTGGCCAAAGGAGTGGACGAAATGGCTCCCATGGGCTGAATGTGTTAGGGATCGAGTGGCACTAAGAGGGGGGGGGTGAATTAGTGCTGCGGTTAAGAACGATAAATTCAGTGATTTAAAATAACTTTCGGAAACTTCGTACGTTGAAAATTATACTTTAATTAAATCCACAACAAAAGATACTTTAGAAGTAAATTGATTCGTAAGAAGGAGATGAGAAGGTAGAGCATCAATGTGAAGATGGTTTACAGTAAAGTAAATTGTAAGAATATAAATGCAAACCAATTTATAGTGGTTTGGTCATATGACCTACGTCTACTCCCGATTCCTCTTCACTTGAGGCCACCGGCCTTTCCACTAGCTATCCTCTTTCCAACGGGCGAGGATCAACTCCCTTACCACTCTTTCCTTTTGACGGGCTTAGGAGATAACCCTTACAAGGCCTCTCACCCCTCTCTTGGACTAGAACACACTTAAGACTTAGAGGGAAGATTTTGACACTATTTCAACAGAATTTTCCCGTTTTCTTTCTCAGTTCTAGACACCCTTTCAACCATGAATGAGAGGGGTATTTATAGGTCTCAAGAGGATTCTAAATTTGAATCACATTAGTTTTCCCGGTGTTGGCGGTACCACCGCCAGTCTGACATTGACAATGTCAGTGTACTAGGCGGTGCCACCGCATGGGCTCTCTGTCCCTAGGTGGTGCCACCGCCCAACCAGCGGTGACACCGCCTGAACTCTCAACCCAAAGGCGGTACCACCACCCAGACAACTTGGGTTGCTGGACCTGAGCGGTGCCACCGCCAGACAGGTCTAGCACACCTAGTTGGGCCTTAAACTCAGCCCAAACCAGTCCAAAATAGGGCCCAATTGGTCCCTACTTGGGTTATAGGATTAACACATAATCCTAACCTAAATTAACATGCTAACTACGAAATTAAAGACATTCCTAAGCTAATACAAATTCCAACAAGTTAAGACTTCTTTCTCCGGCGATCATCCGATGAACCCTCGGATACCATTCTGCGGACTCCCGGCAAGCTCCTGGACTTTACGACGATCTTGGTGAGTTTCAATGAGCTTCTTCGGCAGCTTTGATCTTTCTCGATGAGCTCCACGAACTTCTGACGAACCTTCCAGCGAAGTTCTGAAAACCCTTCAGCAAGCTCCCTACTCGTTCTCAGCCAGTTTTGGCAGCACTCCCAACAAATCTTCGGACTTCCGTCGAACTCTCAAGCTCCCAATGATCCATCGCATTCGACTTTCTGCACTTTATTTCGCTTTACATCTTCATTGTTATCATAGTGAATCTTGCACAACACAAACAAAAACTTTACTTCGATCTAGATAGTTATTACAACGTGAATTGATATTTAGTTGCCTGGCACATCATTGGTCGGTGCTTCGTCCGATTCTTCGGTGCATCATCCTCTCTTATAATTTGTTGCCCAATTGATGGTTAACCTCTGTAACCCTAATATCCTTGGTGCAACTCTGCTCTTCTTGGCCCGATGCCCAATGTTCGAAGCCTTCTACCGATTGTCCAATATCTTGACGTGATTTCCTCTAACGCAATGTCAATTCCTCCTGCGTCAACTATCTAATCCTGATCGATAGTAGACCTGCGTAACTTAAAATATAGTTAGACCATAAAATACAATCAATTAGTTTCATCATCAAAATTTGAGATTCAATAGAATGGTAGTATAATACTATGTATCATTCCTCTACAAAATGTACCCCATATGAAGCATTGTATGGTCGGTCAGCCCTTGTGATTCCAAAGTATGTAATTGGCTCAGCCAAGATAGATCAGGTCGATCAAGATTTAATTAACAGGGATAAACTCTTATAGTTGCTAAAGGATAATCTCTCTATCGCTCAAGTCAGAATGAAGTAGGATGCCGACACACGATGAAGCGAAAGAGAATTTTCAGTAGGAGATTGGGTTTATCTTTGCCTACAACCATACAAGAAACTCTTCATCAACACACGAGTCTTCATAAAGCTATCCCCATGTTTTTATGGGCCCTATCAGATCATAAAGCATATTGGAGCCGTGGCGTACAGACTTAAATTGCTTGAGGATGCTAAAATTCACCCTGTCTTCCACGTGTCATGCCGGAAGCTCAAGTTAAGAAAACACGAGTCACCCCAGATTCAATTGCCCAACACCATCGATGATGGCGATATTCAAGCCCAACCACAAGCCATCCTCAACCGTAGAATCGTGATGCGTCGCCGATGTCCCTCTACTGAAGTACTAATGCATTGGAATAATTTACCACTCGAAGATGCCACATGGGAATCATATGAGGAGCTATAGACCCGGTTCCCTGAGTTCATTGAACCTCAACCTTGAGGACAAGGCTGATTTGAAGAGGGTGGGCTTAACAGGACCCTAGTAGGGTTGGGTCTTACTCAACCAAGTAGCAACTAATAAAAATCCTATGAGAGTGTAATAAACCCCACCTAGCCACCTCTCTCCTATAAAGAAGAGTAGTTAGGGTTTACATTTGGACCTTTGGGCTTCTTAGTCATCGCCTCCTCTTTATTAGGCTAGTTGTCTAAGGTTGAGGGTAAAATGAGTAGTTCACTTAGGAAGCAGCCCCTAGGGCTAGGGTTTGGAATCTTATATAAGCATGTAGCCTCCACCTCTTTTTAAAAAGAAAAGATCAATCTACTTTGCAGCCACAAGGCCGACTGCTTGGAGGGTAGAACCCCTATAGTGTTTCAAGGGTTGATCCCCCTTAAAGATCAATCTACATAGAATTCCTTTGGTGTTCTATCACTCTATTCAGAAGGTAAGCTGCGGACTCTAAGGCATATCCCCAAAATGAGATGGGTAGGTCGACGAAATTGATCATGGATTGCACCATGTCTAATGGTGTGCGATTCCTCCTTTCGAATACACTATTGAGCTAGGGTGTATAAGGAGGTGTCTATTAGGACAAAATCTTATGATCCTTGAGGAATTGGGTGAACTCTATACTCAAATACTCACCTCCTCGATTTGATCGAAGAGTTTTGATACTCTTTCCAATCTGGACCTCTACTTCATTCTTATACTCCCTGAATTTCTCGAAGGCTTCGGACTTGTACTTCATCAAGTACACATGTCCGTACATAGAGAAATCATTAGTGAAAATAATGAAGTAGGAATAACCACTGATGGCCTAAGTTGATATGGGACCACATACATCACTATGTATAAGTACTAACAACTCAGTGGCTCTCTCTCCAATTCCACTAAATGGAGAGTTGGTCATCTTTCCAAGAAAGCAAGGTTCGCAAGTCGCATATGACTCATAGTCAAATGGATCTAGGTATCCATCTATTAGCAACTTTTGAATCCTTCCCTAGTGGATATGACCTAGCCTACAATGCCATAGGTATGCACTGTTCACCTCATCTTGTTTCCTCCTCAACTCACTCACACTCATGATACGTGGAGTAGTGTTTTAGTATAATCAAACCATTATGCAATGTTCCTCTCGTGATAATCTTATGATCCTCAATAGTTGAACAACTATTATTCTCAAAAACTACTTTATAATCATTTAATGTCAAACATAAAATAGAAATAAAGTTTTTGATAATAAAGGGAACAAAATACTATGCATCTAATGTAATAGTAGCTCCACCAAGCAGATGTAGAGTGATCTCGCTAATAGTAATAGCAGCAACTCTTGCTTCATTGCCCATCTTAAAGTCCATCTTACCTCTCATCAATCTCCTAGGTTTTGCTAGAACCTGCAACGAATTAAATATATGATAAACACTATCGATATCTAATACCTATGTGTTATCATATGAGTCTGACAAATAGAGACTAATCATGAATGCATATTTGAAGCTTCTCTAAGCTTCTGTTTCGCCTTCTCTACAATATACTATTTGCAGTTCCTCTTCCAATGCCTGTCTTTGCCACGATGGAAGCACTGACTTTTGTCCTCTTTTAGGTCTTCTTAGCAACCTTTGCTTTACCCGATCTGCCCTTGCCCTTTACCCTTCTTAAGGGACTTCTCTGTCTTCTTTTTCTTTTTGGTCTTACTAGCATAGAGAACTGTGAAAAGAAATCGAGTAAGGACTGAAGCACAAGATCCATACACAAGTTATCCTTTACGATCATTCCTAAATCTGTGAGTGTCTATATCCACTCAATCATCTTAAGGACATGGTTCTGAACCAGTGTCCTCTCAATCATCTTGGCATGGAAGAGACTATTCGATATCTCATATCATTAAATTCTTCCATATTCCTCAAACAATTTACGGAGATGCAGGAGCATAGATTTGTCATCCATCTTTTTTATGTTGTCTTTGTAACACGAGAGTCATGGAGCCCAACATATAATAATACTGAGCAAGAGTGGAGTAATCTGCGTGCTTCACATGGCGAGCAATTTCATCCTTGCTTGTCCCCCTTCCTTGGGCAGAAGCATCACTATTTCAAGAACATAAGCGATTTTCTCCCCTGTGAGAACTATTCTCAGGTTACAAAGTCAGTTCGCATAGTTTTGACCAGTGAGGCGGTTGGCATCAATATGCCACGTAAAGAGTCTAATAGCAACATTTTCAAAAAATAAAGATGTAGCATAAATAAATAACATACAGATTTTATAAAAATATAAATAATCAAGATATAAACTTCTATCTTGATGTACTCCCACTATTTTTCTAGTGAGTCACGTGACACCCTCATCACGTGAAACGAAAGTCTCCGGCAGACTTCTAGTGGGGATCGAGATCCAATCAGCATCTTAGTGCAACCTCGAGGGACTCGACCAATCACATAGAGCCCAAAAAGTGAGCAACTATTACCGATCACAACTCCTTATGATTCTCGTCCTATTCGACCCTTGAACCACCATGGCCTCGAGGGACTCGCCCAACCATGATGTTCGGTTAAGTCATCACCATCGTTACAAGATGAGTCTGATTCGATAATATAACCCTCAAGGGACTTAACCAAGCATCCTATATCCTTAGGTCACCGGTGACATCTCTATGTCGTAGATAAGATATATGTGATATATGTGAGTCTCGAGGGACTCGACCAACTCAATATACATCAGGAATTGGTTCCTACCTATAACGATTGAAGGCCACGTAGGTCAATCTAATTGCCTTACATTTACCGACTTAATATTATTAATAGAGGAGATTTTTGATTTGGTCTCCTAATATAATATGTCACAGATACATATTTAATATATATCTACATTACATGCAAATATATATACATATCTAGTATGTGTATAACTATTTACACATCACATGAGCAATCACACTAGATCATGGACCACATCCTAATATGATCAAGCCCGAGCTAGTAGGCCCAATCACTCACATCAAGATCTATGTATGCATCGACGTATCTCCATGCCCTGTGATCGTCCTGATAGGACCCTAGCAGGTTAGGTCCTACTCAACCATGTAAATGACTAATAAAAACCTGTGAGAATGTAATAAACCCCACCTAGCCGCCTCTATCCTATAAAGAAGAGAGGCTAGGGTTTATATTTGGGTCTTTGGGCTTCTTAGCCGTCGCCCCCCTTGTTACTAGGCCGGCCCGCTAAGGTTGAGGGCAAATTGGGTAGTTCACTTAGGAAGCAACCCCTAGGGTTAGGGTTTGGAGCTCTATATAAGCTTGTAGCCTCCACCTCTTTGGAATAAGAAAGATCAATCTACAATTGCAGCCACCGGGCTACTTGGAGGGTGGAACCCCTATAGCGTTCCAAGGGTTGATCCCCCTCAAAGATCAATCTCGATAGAATTCCTCTGGGGTTCTATCATTTGGTATCAGAGCAGCGATCTTGCTGCTTTTGCTGCCATCCCTGCCGCCCACTATTAGCTAAGCAATTCCCACAATTGCTCTTGACGTCGTCGTCTCCACCATCATCTCTTGACGTAGATCAAATCAATCTACAGTCGCCATCTCCAATTGCATCAGAGATCTGGTATTTTTCTACCACCAATACCTTTTGCTGCTGCAATTTTTCATCTAAAATATCAAAAAGAAGTTTTTCTATCGATCTCTTGCTGCGAATTCCTTGCGTCACAAAAGTTACCATCTTTGCGAACGAAGGATTGCTGCAGAAAATTTCAGCCGCGTGTTGCTGCCTTTAACCGATCTAATTGTTATCCTTTTTGAACGAAATTTTTTGTGCACCTCATAGATCATCTTGGCTCCCATCCATGATTGATCTATTGTGGAATTCATCACAAAAACAAATTCATGTGTTGCTGCAATCTCTCGTCACAAACTGTTGAAATTTTTTGACGAGAATTCTGCTATCGAAACTTGCACCGATTTCTTTACTGCTTTGCTGCCGAAATTTCTTGATCCAATTTGTTATCCTTGTTGCTATCTAAACTAAGATTCTACCATTAAAACCCCTCCTCAAATCCCTGAGTTTTCGCTAGAAATTTCATCGAGAAATCGCTATTTCTTCGACGACAATTCTGCTCTTACGAGGCAACGCACATAGGCAGCAATTGCTACTGATTTTTGTCAAACCTTTGCTGCGATCTACCACAGATCTAAAACCCTCTTCCCTAACCTTTATCCACTACCATCTTAGCCCAAAACTCCATCAAATCGCAGCCCCAAACAGCACCCAAAACAGCCACAAAACAAGCGTAAACCGTAACCTACATCCACCGATCCACAAACCCTTTCAACCACCACTTCCCTCAAACAATTCATGCCTTTAACCCAGCAAGAAAAGAGAGATCTTAATATTACAGATCTGGAGTCATATACTATGGCATCCGAGGAGGTGATAAATGCTAAATTCGAAGCCTTCGAGACGCGAATGGAGGATAAGATTCGGGCTCTCTTTACCGAACTCAGTTTCGGTAGAACACCGAGCCCAAAGAAATCTCATCAAGGAGAGAGCTTTGACCGAAGAGATGACTCCCAAGAGAAGGGAGGCTCTATGATCGATCCCTACTATCCACGCATGAGGGTGGACTTCCCTAGATGGGAAGAAGGAGACCCGATTGGTTGGATCTCGTGAGCGATATTTTTGAGTACCACAAAACCGCAGATGCATCTATGGTAGAAATTGCAGCTATACATCTTGAAGGAGATGCCATACAATGGTTTGATTGGTTTGAACATACTCATGGAGTCCTCTCATGGTGACAATTCAAAGAAGGACTGCTGATCCGTTTCGGACCAACCGATTACGAGAACATCGACGGACAACTAGCAAAGATCCGACAAACCTCCACCATCCAGGAATATCAAACCAGGTTTGAAAGGTTATCTAATCAAACTCGTGATTGGTCTGAAAAATAGTTATTGGGGACATTTATTGAGGGCTTGAAGCCGGAGATCCGGGGAGAAGTTAAAGCGCGACAACCGTACACGCTTATGGCAGCCATCTCTTTCGCACAACTTCGGGAGGAGCGATTGAACCATGAAGCCCGGAGGACTAGGGCCGCCCACGACCAGAAATATTGAAGCCCTCGGCCTCACCTACTATCACCGAGCTCCTGCACCAAAAAGGTTGACAAGAGAAGAGCTTCGAGACCGATCCGCTAAGGGGTTATGTTGGCATTGTGACGAGCCGTGGAGCTGCGAGCATCGTTGTAAAAAGGGGAGACTTCTTGTGATTGAACCAGTGGAAGAAAATATCAGTGAATAGCCAGAAGAGAGTCTTGAACATGAGGATGAAGATGTGGAAGAAGAGCCACAATCAACCAACTTTATGGTACATGCGCTAGCCTGGCTACTCAAATCCGCAAACGATGAAAGTTGGAGGCTGCTCAAACAACAACCAATCACTTTGTTCTCATCGATACAGCAGTACTAATAATTTTCTAAATAGTAAGGTTGCTGCTCGGATGGCGCTCTATATCGAAGGTTGCAGCAAGTTCGACGTAAAGGTTGTCGACGGCCGAATCCTAAAATGCGACCAAAGATGCCCACAGTGAAACTATTATGCAGGCCAAGAAATTGTTGCCGACTTCTTCCTCCTACCAATTAATGATTATGAGGCTGTGCTGGGCATAGAATGGCTGACGACACTAGGTGATGTCTCTTGGAACTTTTCCAAATTGATTATGAAATTCTATTGCAAAGGTAAACAGGTCACCCTACGCGGGAAGCGTGGAAGCAACGTAACCACCGTTTCAACCCAACGAATGGAGAAAGTTTTACACAAGATAAATGGTGGCTTTCTTATGCATCTCCAGCACCAACCGTGAGGGGAGGAATGGAAGAAGGATCCAGAAACCAGCAACATCATCAAAAAATTAGAGGAGGATCCAAGCGTAATAGCTCACTATACTTGGGATTCAAGGGATCTATGCTATAAAGGTCGTATTGTGCTTATACCAAACTCCCCTTGCATCAAAGTCATTCTGCACGAAATGCACTCCATACCTTTTGCAGGGCACTCCGGATTTCTAAGAACCTACAAAAGAGTGAAGCAAAACTTTTATTGGAAAGGGATGAAAAAAATTATTTCTGAATACGTAGCACAATGTGATGTATGTCAACAGCAAAAAGGTGAAAAGCAGTTAGTCGAGGGAAACTACAACCACTACCTATACCGGACTCGGTATGGGTGACATCTCCATGGACTTCATCGAAGGGTTGCCACCTTCCAAAGGTAAAAGCACAATCCTTGTGGTGGTTGATCGACTTACGAAATATGCTCATTTTTGTGCTGTGCGAAATCTCTACACTCTTTGTTAGTATTGCTCAGATTTTCATAGAAAATATTGTTAAACTACATGGGATGCCAAGGTCCATCGTAAGTGATCGTGACAGGGTCTTCACTAGTAAATTATGGACCGAGTTATTTTGATTCAGGCACCAAACTCAAGATGAGCACTGCATATCATCCACAAACTGACGGCCAAGCGTAGTGGTGAGCAGATGTTTAAAGACATACCTTCGATTGCCGCTAGTGATCGACCAAAGGAGTGGACGAAATGGCTCCTAGGCCGAATGGTGGTATAATACTACATATCATTCATCTACAAAATGTACCCCATATGAAGCATTATATGGTCGGGCCGTCTCTGTGATTCCAATGTATGTAATTGGCTCACTAAGGAAGATCAGTCGACCAAGATTTAATTGATGAGGACAAACTCCTATAGCTGCTAAAGAATAATCTCTCTACCGCTCAAGCTAGAATGAAGCGGCAAGCTGACACACGAAGAAGTGAAAGAGAATTTTTAGTAGGAGACTGGGTTTATCTTCGCCTACAACCATACAAGCAACTATCCATCAACACACGAGCCTCCATGAAGCTATCTCCATATTTTTATAGGCCCTATCAGATCATAGAGCGTATTAGAGCTGTGGCGTACAGACTTAAATTATCTAAAGATGCCAAAATTCACCCTGTCTTCCACGTGTCATGCTTGAAGCCCAAGTTGGGAGAACACGAGGCATCCTGATCCAATCGCCCAACACCACCGATGGTGGAAATATTCAAGCCCAACCACAAGCCATCCTCGACCGCAGAGTCGTGATGCGTCGTCGACGTCCCCTCTTCAAGTACTAGTACATTGGACTAATTTACCACTTGAAGATGCCACATGAGAATCATATGAGGAGTGAAGTCCGGTTCCCGAGTTCATAGAACCCCACCTTGAGGACAAGGTGATTTGAAGAGGACGGGCTTGATAGGACCCTAGCAGGGTTAGGTCCTACTCAACCATGTAACACTAATAAAAACCCTGTGAGAATGTAATAAACCCCACCTAACCGCCTCTATCCTATAAAGAAGAGAGGCTAGGGTTTATATTTGGGTCTTTGGGCTTCTTAGCCGCCGCCCCTTGTTACTAGGTGGCCCGCTAAGGTTGAGGGCAAATTGGGTAGTTCACTTAGGAAGCAACCCCTAGGGTTAGGGTTTGGAGCTCTATATAAGCTTGTAGCCTCCACCTCTTTGGAATAAGAAAGATCAATCTACAATTGCAAACACCAGGGCTACTTGGAGGGTGGAACCCCTATAGCGTTCAAGGGTTGATCCCCTCAAAGATCAATCTCGATAGAATTCCTCTGGGGTTCTATCACGTCCATCTTGCTTCGCTTGCTCACAAGATCTTAACACATCTCCATACGTCGGATCATCCGTTTCGACCTTGTGGGTCCCGCTTATCGCTTCCACGCTCTGCTTTGTGCCTTCTCGTATAATTACAAAGTATAATTACAAGCACGTAGGCCTGACAATAAATGAAAAAAATTGAGGCTCACAAGCCACAATAATAATAATTACATGTATACAAACATCACATCACATGGTCCATGATCATCTCTACATAATACATAATATGTATATGTTATTATATAGAACTACTAGATAAATAATAATAGTTAATTAAATATTTTAATTAACTAATATTTTTCTAAAAATAGGGACATATAGATAATTTTCTGAATTCTCAAGGGTATTTTGGTCATTTGGCTAGGAGGGTCAAAATTGAAATTTTAAAAATTTCAGGACAAAACTATCTTTTGCCCGAAAACCCTAATCCCTCTATTGCTGCACAAGATGTGCAGTACCTACAACTACCGCCACCCCGGCGGGCGGTGGCCTATGTGCACGGGCACCGGTGAGCTGCCAAGGCGGTGCCATCGCCGATGCGCGCATAGCGTTAGCGCAGACGCAAGCGCTACCCCGTGGGTGCCCCTGTGGCGGCTTGCCTACGGGTGATGCTGCCGCTACGATGAGGCTACCCCATGCGAGCTCAGCGCCTATCGGCGCACCCGACGCATCGCGGGCAGCGCCACAGCACCGCTTCGTGCGGTGGCCATGGGGTGCCGACCATGCGGCGCTTCGCCCATGGGCGAGCGCGCCAGCAGCGCCGGCCCTGCGAGCGCAGATCGCGACAAGCGGGCGTTACCCGCCCTTGCGGTCAGGCCTTAGCAGGAGTGCAGGCGACTTGCGAGTAGCTTTGCTTGCTTTGCGCCCACAATCGTCGACCAACTGCATACAAACCGCCAACGACAGCCAAGGCTGCAAGCAGCTTTTGGCCGTTCTACGAGACAGCAACAATTGCTACCTATTTCTTGTTGTTGGATCAACAATTTTGACGTTAAAAGCATATCCAAAACACAACACACGTAATTAAAATATGATCTTTGGATGAACAACCTAGCTCTGATACCACTATTGGGAAATCTAAGGGGAGGAGATCTCTCATGCGTAGCAGAAGAACAGAAAACAAAATACTGTAGATTTTTGTAAAAGGTTCCATTGTAGTGTGAAGATCGGTGCGTCAAAAAATAAATCCGTAAATTTGAAAATTCCATGTGTAAAAGAAATAATAGTACCTAGGGAGATCGTATATCCTTGAGTTCCTGTAGATCCATGGGGGAGGATGAAGGAGGTCAAGCATCCTCCTCTCTAGCGGTATCCACATGGTAAGAACTACAATGATTCTCCTTTCTTGGGAGAGGAGAATATAAGGTGGCTACCAAAAAAAAACCCTAGCCTATGAGCTTTGGATCCCTCCTATTTATAGAGGCCCCCTATCAACCCTAATGGATCCAGCCCTATTGGGTATTAGATCTTTATCCAATTACCCAAGCCTCTTAGATCAATGGGTCTCTACCTAATAATCTAGCTCTTATTGGATCTCATTCATGGGATCCAATAATACAGGGGCTTATTGGATATCCAATAAGATAGGGGCTCTGGCGAATATGTCATATCTGAACCTCTACTCATTGCAATACCTACCATATGTGTATGACCCTTTAGGCTCAATAGAGCTGGCCGTGAGTCATACCTATCAGAACTCCTTCTGACTCAGTGAATTATTATCTTTATAATAATTCTCTTGACTCGTCGACTACGAATGTATTAAGCCACTACGTCGCAGTACCCAGACGATACAGGGGAATCCAATCCTTTGGACCTATCTGTCCTCAATTACCATGTACCTATAGTCCCTCATCCATCTAATATCCCAAAGATCGTATATTGGGCATGGCACTGTTAGGCTCATACGATTTCTAATTGAGTCTTGCTCTAATCAGATTCTCTTGGAGAACTCTTTCTCTCTTAATCCGAATGGCCCTGGCTAGGGATTTGCCTAAGTAAGAGCACATGAGATATTCCTCTCATGATACCGAGAATGGATGATCCTTTATTGATACTCAATTGCCCTCGTAAGGTTAGCTGCCACTCCCAATAACCAGCTGTACTAGATCTAAAACTTCTAAACCTATAAGTTCGGTATCAAAGAGTGAAGTACTCATATAGGACATCATTGGTGTCTTAAATCTAAGGACCAGATATACTACTGGGACTACAAAATCGTTGTCTGACGTGAGATATCAATAACCATCTAGCATTCCGTAAGCGAATCAATCAGTGAACTTATTCTCCAATGAGCACCTGTACTGTATCCTTAGTGTCCCCACACGAGTAGCTATAAGACCAGCCACCTCCATCATTTGGACGGTACAACACACCAGTCTATCTAGTTATCTCGATGTCCCTCTCAAGTAACATATGACCGAGATTATTTAGGGTCTATGTTTAAAGGTGAATCGGTCTCATTATTGTGATCTCATCATGATCCGATTCCCATTGCACAGATCCAAGGACATCATAATATATATCCAGATAATGTGAGAAAATGTCAATAATCATAAGCAAAGAGATTGACGCAGTGTGTTACAAGTGCCATCACTCACGTGATTGGCTTGTAGGGCACCTATAACTAGCACAATTGACCTCCACAACCCCGATCTCCTTAGTGCAACATCACTCTTCTTGGCCCGATGCCTGATGTCCGAAGCCTTCTGTCGATTGTCGACCGTACCTCCGACTCAATGTCCAATCTTCTGACATGATTTCTTCCAACACAATGCTGATTCATCCTGCATCAACTGTCTAATCCTAATCGATAGTAGATTTGCGTCACTCAAAACATAGTTAGATAATAAATCATTATCAATTAGTTTCATCATCAAAATCTGAGATTCAACAATCTCCTCTTTTTTTATGATGACAACTAATTGATGACAGAGTTAACCTTACTCCTAGAGTTTAACCAAACCCTCCTATCAATATGCTATATTGATAGAACACTTGGATTATGCCAAATCCAAGCAACATGTATCAAAATCATGTTATAAAAAACATCATGCAAATATATAAAATATTCAATCAACATTACATTGCATGAACTCATTAATCTACTTCTCTTTATTTGTCATCAACAAAAAGGAGAAGTAACATTTAGCTAGTTTTTAAGGATATACAAGTTTTACAACACACTAGCTATCAAGATATATATCATAGCAAGTTTTTAAGTTCAAGCATGACAATTTTTACTTGCTTCTTGAGATGTGTAAGTTTGCACTTTGTTTTTCATGATAGGCAAGAGAGCACTTTACTTCCTCTTAGAAATATGTAATCACTATAAAAATGTAAGTTAAATTTTCATTACAACATATAAGCATAGAAGCATAGTAGGTGTAAGATTGTAAATTTTCTAAGTTTTGCATTTTTGTTTCTTTTGAGATAGCAATTCTTTGCTTCTCCTTAGGTTGCAAGATTGCATGATAGCAAGTTCTTTCATTTAAGTGTGCAAGCTAGCAATTCTTGCTCCCCCTTTGTCATTGTCAAAAAGAAATGGAGTACAAATAATCTTTTACATCAATGCTTTGATCATGACAAAATAATAAATTTGCATCATGAATTTTTAATATATCAAGTCATGAATTCAAGAGAGTCATAAATAAATCATGATATGAGGGAAAATGATGATAAGCAAGCAAGCAATAATGATAAGCAAGCTAGCATACTTTGCGATACGCAAGCTATCAACTTTCAATTCTTCTCTTTTGCAACTGAGTTTCGCCTTTGCAAGCTATCAACTTTTTGTTTACAATGAGCTAGTAATTTTTATAAATTTTACAACATTTTTAAACATGCAAGATCTTGAGTTTAAAAAATAATGAAACTTTACAATTTTTTTCTTCTCATTTTGAGAAGTGCAACTTTTGCCTTTTTGCAAGTTCTAGATAGCTATTTTTGCCACTTTCTCTTACTAGCAAGCTACCTCCCCCTTTGTGATTGTCGAAAAGAAGGAAGGACTCAATAGCTAAAAATTTCAATCATTATATAAGCCATATAAAGAAATCATATCATGATATCAAGAAAAATCAAGAAGGACATGATTCATTTGATAATTCTTTTTAATAATGAAAAAGAATTATACAACCAAGGATCATGATAAAAGAAATATCAATATCAAAGATCAAGTTATGATTCATTTGGTAGTAAGAGGAATAACTTGATTTATGTATGATAGATCTAAATTCATTATGAATCATAAAAATAATTTCAAGTATCATTTATCGATATATCAAGACTTGGATTATTTTACTCTTTAGTAAATGAAAAAAGAAGTAATCATAGAGGAAAGTATTTCAATTTCAATAAAAAAATAATCTTAAGTCAAGAATTCAAGAGAGAGTTCATGATTCGCTTGAAACAAAAAAATCATTCAAACCAATTTGACAACTTGAAACCCATAATCAAATCAAAATCATTTTCGAGATTCAAAATGCTAACAAATTTTTTTTACATGTATTTTTAAGCCATGATAAAAGAATAAATCAATGATTCAATCGTATCATGTCATGAAAGATATTAATATGAAAAATCAACAAGGATCAAAAGATATCATTCATGGTTCATAAATATTCCTTTTAAGAGGTATCAAGATCATAATTCAATAATTTATAATAAAGTAAATTAATTTTAAATCACCATATTAGGCATGCAAGCCAAAGTAATCATGTCATTTCTAAGTCATCAAGGCTCAAGAAAAATCAAGACGAACATGATGTCATTTTTAAATGGATTCTTTAACACATCATCAAAATCTCATTCATAATTTAAGTGATTCACAAGATATCATAAATGAATTTATCACTTGTCTTTTATTGAAAAATCAGAAACTTTAGAGAAAGGGAGATGTTCAAGAAACATGCATTTCTCTTTTAGTGATTTGCATTGATTTTGTATAAATATGTCTTTATTTTTTTATGTCGAATAGAAATAAGCATGAACGTTCAAGATATAAAAGTATAAAAAAAATCATAAAAATTATTTAGACCAAAAACATATATAATATATTAGTCTAAGACATATGATTCATTATGCATAGCTTTAAAATGTGAATTCATCAAGCATTATACAAGCTTTTATTGTTAAGATATTTGTCAATTTTAGCTCATTCAATTTTACAAAGTGAATCATCAAAATCATTCACGAGATTAAAAAAAATATAAAAAATATATTCTTTAATCTTGATAAGATAGGAAAAGCTTTTTCTTTTTAAGTAATTCATTTCGTCTTAGCATGCATTTATCTTTATATGCCAAATCAAATAGAAG
The DNA here is from genome assembly GCA_024322285.1 of Musa beccarii. NCBI lineage: Eukaryota > Viridiplantae > Streptophyta > Magnoliopsida > Zingiberales > Musaceae > Musa > Musa beccarii. The sequence continues at coordinate 28,128,606 of CM044394.1, forward strand.
TAACAACATTTCAAACCGAAAGACAAACTTCATCATAAAAATTATCAAGACAAAAATATAATACATTATTTCAAGACAAGATTCAATTTATGATAATGTGTTTCATTTTATAATCAAGACTTTGCCTTTTAATAAAGACAAGTATTAACATTTAAGAGCGAAAAGGCAAATTTTGTCGTAAAGATCATTAAGATAAACACATCATTTTAGAATGTGAGATTTCAAGTCATCATTATTACAAATCCTCATGCATCATCATAATATAAAATCATTTAGCATGATAATAAACTTTTAATATTTTCATTTCATCATTTTTAACTTATTTAATTTGACAAATTTTCCAAAACTTTAAAGATGGTGAATTTTTACAAAATGTTCCTCTTTTATGTGTTTCAATTTATACAATTTGGTCTCACATAGAAATATTCAAATCTTTCATACAAGAGCCAAGCATCAAGTTAACAACCAAAATCATACACATACATTTAACATTTTCATCATCAAGTATGATTTCATAAGGTATGTTCAAGATTTTTATTCGCCATGTATCATCATTCAAATTAGATATTATTATCAAAATATTTCATTCGGGAATTTTATTTAAAACAATGTAGATTGATTACATGTAAGCATACTCAAGTCATCTTTCTAAAAAAGTTATGTATCAAGTTTAAGACCGAAAAGGTGATTTCATCATCAAAGCCATCAAGACCAAACACATAAAACATAAAAACATCAAGATAGCAAATTTTTCCATTTTTAGTTGTTTAATTTCATGTGATTGATCTTACACGAGTATGTTCAAATATTTCATATAAAAGCTGTCATCATATAAATTCGAAATACAAATATCGTCAAAACCATCAAGACATCATTCCAAAACATAAGATATCATTACTTCAAATCCTCATGCATAATATCATTAAGCATGAAAACCGAAATACACAATCATGGATTAATCCTATTAGGTGTATAAACATAATCATGCTAATTGATTTATTATATCAAAAACATACATCAAGACCAAAAATCGATATGGAAATCATATGCATGGAATTGCATTATCACACATCATGTAATTATCATCCATAACGTTGCATACATCATTTAAAATTTTGAATCATAACATGCATGAAACAGTATAATTTTCATGATCAATTTTCTTTTTATTTTTTGAAGATGCTAAAAAGAGAAGCATGGTATTAAAAAAAATTCCTACTAACTAATTTAAGCACTCAAGAAAAATTTCAAGTAATTTCATAAAGCAAAGGGGCTTTGGTTGAGTTGCTTACCTTGTAGTCGAAAAATGTCAAAGCGCATTTCGCCTCTTCATTACTTGATTCTTCTTTGCTTGCTTTCCTCTTATTCACTTTAGTGCACTCGTCTTTGGAGCATTCTATCTTTTTGCATTCACAACAAGAGTTGGTGTTCTTTTTAGGTTCATTTATGTTTTTTATTTTTATTTTATGAAGCTTTTAAATTTCAATATCAAAAGTTCAAAGTTCTCATCATCATCGTCCTTATCACTTAAGCTTTCTCTCAAGTGGTATTCCATAGTTCGAAATTCCAAATCCTTTCTTTTCTTCGGAAGGTGATTCATGTGTTCATCATGTTTATTGTGTTCCAAGAATGTCATCTCATATGTCATTAATGACCCGATTAGTTCTTCCAATAAAAAATCATTTAGATCTCTAATTTCTCATATCATCGTTACTTTAAATCCCACCTTTTTAGAAGGGATATTAAGATATTGTTAGTGAGTTCAAAATTTGAAAAATATTTACTACGACTTTTCAAACTATCGTCAACATCCGTGAAACCGGTATACATGTCGCTGATAGTCTCACTTGGTGCCATTCGGAAAAGCTCAAAATCGTGTATTAAGAGGTTTACTTTCGAGTTTTTGACTCTACTAGTGCCCTCGTGCGTATACCAAATATCGAAGGTCGATTCGTAAGAAGAAACATGATTAAATTCGGTTTTGTCTAAAGTGTAAAATAAGACATTCATAGCCTTTGCATTTAAAGAAAAAAATTTTCTCTCTAAATCCGACCATTCGTTCATCGGTTTAGAGGGAAGTTGAAATCTGTTTTCAATGACGTTCTATAAATCCAAATTCATAGAAAGTATGAAAACTCTCATTTAAGCTTTCCAATAAGTGTAGTCCGACCTATTAAAGAATGGAGGACGAACGATCGAAAAACCCTCTTGAAAGCCATGAAGAGCCATTTCTCGTGAGTGTAAATCCGAAAGAAAAACAAGAGGCTCTGATACCAATTGTTGGGATCTCGAGCAGCACCAAGAGGGGGGGGTGAATTAGTGTATCGGTTAAGAACGATAAATTTCAATGATTTAAACACTTTCGGAACCTTCATACGATAAAAAGATATTTCGTTAAAAAGCATATCGGAAATACTTGAGCTATAGAGTGATTGTAGGAGGATAAAGAAGAAGCTGTTGGGAAATCCACAAGGGCAGTGACATCACATGCGCAGTGAAAGAACAGAAAACAAAACCCCAGATTTCCTATAGAAAGTTTTCGTCGTCGTGTGAAGATCGGTGCATCAAAAACAAATCTGCAAAACTACATGTGTAAAAGAAGATACCTAAGGAGATTGTAATCCTTGAATTTCTGCAGATCTGTGGGAGAGGATGAAGGAGGTTAAGCGTCCTCCTCTCTAGCGGTATCCACACGGTAGGGATTGCAACGATGCACCTCTCTCTCTGGGGAGAGGAGAGCAGGAGGTGGCTACCAAAAGAAAACCCTCAGCCTATAGAGCTTTGGTTCCCTCCTATTTATAGAGGCCTCTTGAAAACCCTAATAGATCTTTTGCCCTATTAGAGATTGGATCTCCATCCAATTACCCAAGCCTCTTGGATTAGTGGGTCTCTACCCAATAATATCTTATTAGCAATTATTGGATCTCATCTCAGGATCCAATAATTCAAGGGCTTAATGAATATCCAATAAGATAGGGGGTTCAGCAGATATCTCATATCCGAACCTCTACTCGTTGCAACACCTACCATATATGTGTGACCCTCTAGGCCCAATATCGAGTTGGCCATGAGTCATACTTGTTAGAACTCCTTCTGACTTAGTGAATTATTATCTCTATAATAATTCACCCAACTCATCGACTATGGACGTACCAGGCCACTACGCCGCGGCCCCCAAACGATACAGGAGAATCCAATCCTTTGGACCTATCTATCCTCAGTTACTATGTATCAATAGTCCATAATCCATCTAATATCCCAGAGACCTTATACCGGGCATGGTGCTGTCAGGCCCACACGGTCTCTCCTCGAGTCTTGCTTTTGTCGGATTCTCCCGAATAACTCTCTCTCTCAATCCAAATAACCTTGGCCAAGGATTCATTCAAGCAAGAAGACATGGGATATTCCTCTCATGATACCGAGAGTGGATGATCCTCTATTGACACTCAATAACCCTCGTAAGGTTGGCTACCACTCCCAATGACCGACCGTACTAGATCTGAAACTTTCCAAACCTATAAGTCTGGTATTAAAGAGTGGAGTACTCATACAGGACATCCTTAGTGTCTCAAGTCTAAGGACCAGATACACTACTGGGACTACAGAATCACTATCGAACGTGAGGTATTAATAACCATCCAACATTCCGTAGGTGGATATATCAGTGTACTCATTCCCCAATGAGCACCTACACTGTACCCTTAGTGTCCCTACACGAGTAGCTATGAGACCAGCTACCTCCATCATATGGACGGATATACAGCACACCAGTCTATCCGGTTATCTTGATATCCTTCTCGAGTAACCTATGACCAGGATAATTTAGGGTATGTGTTTAAAGGTGAATTGGTCTCGTTATCATAATCTCATCACAATCTGATTTCCATTGCGCAGATCCAAGGACATCACAGTATATGCAACACGCAAAATAAAGTGATAAAACACCTAATAATAAGTAAATAGATAAAGTGCATATCAAGTCACAAGTGTCATCACTCATGTGATTGGCGTACAGGGCACATATGACTAGCAATCTCCCACTTGACCTAAAGCCAATCACCAACATGTCTGATCCCCATCAGACCTCTGTGATGCTCAAAGACAATCTAAGTCAATGGCTTTGTTAGTGGATCTGCAATGTTATCTCTGGATGGAACTCTTTCCACTACTACATCTCTTCAGGCCACGATCTCTCTAATAAGTTAGAACCTCCTCTGAACACTTCTGATGAGACCCGGGTTCCCTTATTTGAGTAATCGCCTCGTATTTGTCGTAATATAAAGGAATCAACTCCTCGCTGCTCGGGACGACTCCTAGATCTGTGATGAACTTCTTCATCCAAACTCTCTCCTTTGCTGCCTCTACCACAGCAATGTATTCTGCCTCTGTGGTCGAATCAACAATAGTATCTTGCTTGGAACTCTTCCAGCATACTGCTCCTCTATTCAAGGTGAACACATACCTTGAATTAGACTTGCTATTATCAATATCGGACTGAAAGCTCGAGTCCGTGTAGCCCTCAACCTTGAGGCTACTACCTCCATATACTAGTAAAAGATCCTTAGTCCTTCTCAAGTACTTAAGGATATATTTTACTACTTTCCAGTGCTCCAAGCCTAGATCTGCTTGATATCTGCTCTTAACACTCAGAGCATGCGCTATATCAGGCCTGGTAAATAGCATAACATACATAATAGAACTTATCGTTGATGCATATTGTATCATATCCATGTGTGCCCTTTCTTTAGGAGTCTTTGGGGACATACTCCTAGAAAGTGATATTTTATGTCTCACTGGTATGAGACCTCTCTTGAAATTTTTCATGCCAAACCTTTTGACAATGGTGTCTATGTACTGGACTGGGACAAGCCAAGCATCCTCTTAGATCTATCTCTATAGATCTGTATCCCCAATATGCAGGATGCTTCCCCTAATTCCTTCATGGAGAAGTGCCTAGATAACCAAGTCTTTACCGTCGAGAGCATTCTTACATCATTCCCAATGATCAGGATGTCATCCACATATAATACCAAAAAGGTAATAGTGCTCCTACTTACTTTCCTGTACACACAAGGCTCATCTTCGTTCTTAACGAAGTCATAAGATCGGATCGCCTCATCAAATCTTATGTTCCAACTTCGGAAGCTTGCTTCAATCCATAAATTGACCAAAGCAACCTGCACACCTTATCTGGGTTATCCCTGGATACGAATCCCTTAGGCTATATCATATACACTTCCTCCTCGAGGTTGCCATTGAGGAATGCAGTTTTGACGTCCATCTGTCAGATCTCATAATCATAGTGTGCTGTAATAGCCAATAGAATTCGAATGGATTTTAGTATGACTACAGGTGAGAAAGTTTTGTCATAGTCAATACCTTACCTTTGACGATACCCATTAGCCATTAGCCTTGCTTTATAGGTCTCTACCTTTCCATCCACTCCAATCTTCTTTTTGAAGATCCACTTGCAACCAATGGGTACAATACCCTCGGGCGCATTAACTAGGTTCCAAACCTTATTGGAGTACATGGAATCCATTTTTGAATTCATTGCTTCTTGTCATTTCCAGGAGTCTATGCTTATAATAGCCTCCTCATAGGTCTGAGGATCAATATCCTCAACATTCTCTCTTCTGATATGTCCCACATATCTCTCAGGAGGATGGGATACTCTATCAGACCTATATAAAGTTGAAACTTGTATGTTAGGTATCTGAACAGATTCTGGAATGGTGCTTGAGCTAGGTTCTACAACCTCGCTCAACTCTATCATGCTCCCACTGTCTCCACCAAGAATGTATTCCTTCTCAAGGAACACTGCTTTCTTGGCTATAAAAAACCTTTTGGTCCTCAAGGTGATAGAAATAATACCCACAAGTTTCCTTGGGGTATCCCACAAACTTACACCGTTCCGTTCTAGATTCTAACTTGTCAGGGTTGTGTCTCTTAACGTGGGCAGGGCAGCCCTAAATCTTAATAATCTTAAGATCAAGCATCTTCCCATTCCATATCTCATATGGAGTAGACATCACTGGCTTGGTTGAAATTCTTTTCAGAAGGTAAGCTGCGGTCTCTAGGGCATATCCCCAGAATGAGATGGGTAGGTCGGCGAAACACATCATGGAATGCACCATGTCTAACAGTATACGATTCCTCCTTTCGGATACACCATTAAGCTATGGTGTACAAGGAGGTGTCCATTGGGATAAGATCCCATAGTCTTTGAGGAACTGGGTGAACTTTGTACTCAAGTACTCACCTCCTTGATCTGATCGAAGGGTTTTAACACTCTTTCCTATTTGATTTGTCACTTCTCATTTCCTCTTAGACTCACTTGCACTCATGATATGTGGAGCTATATCTATCATAAATAAACCATTATGCAATGTTCCTCTCGTGATGATCTGATCATCTAATATTATTGAACAACCATTGTTCTCAAAAACTAATTTATATCCAATAACTGTCAAACATGAAATGGAAATAATATTTTTGATAATAGAAGGAGCATAGCATGCATCTAATGTAATAATAGCTCCACCAAACAGATGTAAGGTGACCTTACCAATAGCCACTACAGCAACCTTTGCTCCATTGCCCATCTTAAGGTCCATCTCGCCTTTGTTCAATCTCCTAGGTCCCGCCAAAACCTGCAACGAATTACAAATATGATAAGCACTCTCGGTATCCAATACCCATGTGTTATCATAAGTTCTAATAAATAGAGACTGATCATGAATATACCTGAAGCTTCTGCAAGCTTCTGTTTCACTCTCTCTGCAAGGTACTCTTTGCAGTTCCTCTTCCAGTGCCCATCTTTGTCGCAGTGGAAGCACTAGCCTTTGTCCTTTGTTGGGTCTTTCTTGGCAATCTTTGCCTTACCCATTTTGCCCTCGCCCTTGCCCTTCTTAAGGGTCTTCTCGGCCTTCCTTTTCTTTCTAGTCTCACTAGCATAGAGAACTGGCTTCTCTTTCTTGATGATGCTCTCTGCTTCTCTCAACATATTAAGGAGTTCTGGGAGGTTCACCTCAAGTTTGTTCATATTAAAATTCATTATGAACTAAGAAAAGGAATCTAGTAGGGAATGAAGCACAAGATCTACACACAGGTTATCCTCTAGGACCATTCCTAGACCTGTGAGTTTCTCGATCCACTCAATCATCTTAAGGACATGGTTCTGAACCGGTATCCCCTCAGTAATCCTAGCATGGAAAAGACTCTTTGATATCTCATATCGTTGAGTTCTTCCCTATTCCTCAAACAGTTTGTGGAGATGCAAGAGTATGGAATTGGCATCCATATTTTCATGCTGTCTTTGAACTCAGTAGTTATAGAGGCCAATATATAACACTAAGCAAGAGTGAAATCATTTAAGTACTTCACATAAAGAGCGATCTCATCCTCGCTTGCCCCTTCGTCAGGTGTAGGGGTCATTGTATCAAGGACATATACGATTTTCTCCGCCGTGAGAATGATTCTCAGATTGCGAAACTAATATGTATAATTTGGACCAGTGAGGCGATTGGCATCAAGTATGCCACGTAAAGGATTTGAAAGCGATATTTTTTTGAAATAAAAGATGTAGCAGAAATAAATAGTTAAGATAAGGACTTCCATCTTAATGTACTCCCACTAATTTTTTGCGAGACACACAACAACCTCCGATATGTGAATCAGAGACCCCCGGCGAATCTCTAGTGGGGATCAGGATCCAATCGACATCTTAACGTAACCTCGAGGGACTCAACTAATCACGTTAAGCACGTAAAAGTAGGCAACTCTTGCCAATCACAACTCCTTGTGATTCTCGTCCTGTTCGGCCTCCGAACCACCATGGCCTCGAGGGACTCGACCAACCATGATGTTCGATTAAGTCATCACCATCGTTACCAGATGAGTCTGATTCGGTGATATACTCTCGAGGGACTCGACCAAGCATACCATGTCCTCAGGTCACCTATGACATCTCTATGTCGTAGATAAGATAGCGAGATGCGATATAGGTAAGTCTCGAGGGACTCGACCAACTCAACCTATACCGGGAATTGGTTCCTAGCTATAACGATGGAAGGCCACATGGGTCAATCTAATTGTCTCACGTTTACCAACTTAATATTATTAATGGAGAGGATTTTGGTTTGGTCTCCTAATATAATGTGTCACACACATACGTATTTAATATATATATTTACATCACATGCAAATATATATATACATATCTAGTAGGTGTATATCTAATCACACATCACACAAGCAATCACACCAGATGATCATAGACCACATCCTAATGTGATCAGGCCTGAGCCAGTGGGCCCAATCACTCATATCAAGATATGTGTACTTTGCCGCATCTCTATGCCCTATGATCGTCCATCTCGCTTCGTCGGATCCGTCGGCATCTTAACGCATCTCTATGCATCGGATCTCCGTCTCGACCTCGTGAGTCATACTACCGCTGTGCCTCCTCATGTAATTATAGACACACAGGCTCGACAATAAATGAGAAAAGAATAGAGGCTCGTAGGCCCCAATAATAATAATCACATATATACACATTACATCACAGGTCCATAATCATCTGTCTATATCATACATCATATGTATATGTTATTTTATAGGACTACTAGATAAAGAAAATAATAGTTAATTAAACTATTTAATTAACATATTTATTTTTCTGAAATTAGAGACAAAGGAATTTTTGAATTCTCAGGGGTATTTTGGTAATTTGACCAAAAGGGTATTTTGGAAATTCTATCAAAAGGGACAAAATTCGAAATTTCTAAAATTTCGAAGGGCAAAACATTCTTTTGCCATAAAACCCTAATCCCTCACCCTTACTGTGCCTACGGCCGTCGCCCCGCTATCGGCGGCGCCCCTTGTGCGCGGAGAGGGCGGCGGAGCCGTCGCTGCCCTACGAGCGGAGCGCCCGCGGGTGCAGGCGCCCTCCCCGTTGGCCCGCGGGCGCAGCGCTCGCCGGTGCCCCTACGGGCTGGCTCGCAGGTGCTGCCCTACAGGCAGCCCACCGACGCCCCTGTGGGCAGGCCGCAAGCCACCGACAAAGGCAGCCTATCTGCGGCCAGCAGCCCGCCAGCTGGCGACTGCTGGCTGTGCATGCAGCAAGGCTGCAAGTCATGACCTAGCCTGATGGGCTAACTAGCCTATCAACTTCATTTTGGCCTATCAACTATTGGCCAAAATGCTTAAGTTGAAGTTGTTAATAGTACACTCATTAGGCCCATATAAGCCAATCTTAGTCTCACCCACTTTTGATGTGGGACTACTAGACTAATTAGGGGTGTTATAATCTCCCCTACTTAAACGACTTGACGTCCCCGTCAAGGCCCAGATCAGACCCCAGCATGGTGCATGTGAGGCATAGCCTAGTGGTGGCTCCACGCTGTGATGAGTTCTCTGACTTCATCCATAGGTAGCCCTTTCCTACTCAAGCCTACCTCCCCATGCTCGAATACTAGGTCGGCTCTGATACCATTGTTAGGAAATCCATATGGGGAGCGACATCACATGCGCAGCGGAAGAACAAAAAATAAAACCCCAGATTTCCCGTAGAAAGTTTCCATCATCGTGCAAAGATCGGTGCGTCAAAAATAAATCTACAAAACTGCACGTGTAAAAGAAGATACCTAGGGAGATCGTATATCCCTAAATTCCTACAGATCTATGGGAGAGGATGAAGGAGGTCAAGCGTCCTCCTCTCTAGCAGTATCCACACGGCAAGGATTGCAACGATGCACCTCTCTCTCTAGGGAGAGGAGAACATGAGGTGACTACTAAAAGAAAACCCTCAACCTTTAGAGCTTTGGTTCCCTCCTATTTATAGAGGCCCCCTTAAAACCCTAATGAATCTTTTGCCCTATTAGGGATTGGATCTCCATCCAATTACCCAAGCCTCTTGGATTAGTGGGTCTCTACCCAATAATCTCTTATTAGCAATTATTGGATCTCATCTCAGGATCCAATAATTCAGGGGCTTAATGGATATCCAATAAGATAGGGGGTTCAACGGATATCTCATATCCAAACCTCTACTCGTCGCAACACCTACCATATGTGTGTGACCCTCTAGTTCCAATATTGAGCTGGTCGTGAGTCTTACTTGTTAGAACTCCTTCTGACTTAGTGAATTATTATCTCTATAATAATTCACCCAACTCATCGATTACGGATGTACCAGGCCACTGCGCCGTGGTCCCCAAACGATACAGGGGAATCCAATCCTTTGGACCTATCTGTCCTTAGTTATCATGTATCTATAGTCCCTCATCCATCTAATATCCCAGAGACCTTATACCGGGCATGGTGTTGTCAGGCCCATACGGTCTCTCATCGAGTCTTACTCTTGTTGGAATCTCCTGGAGAACTCTTGATCTCTCAATCAGAATAACCTTGGCCAAGGATTTGTTTAAGCAAGAAGACATGGGATATTCCTCTCATGATACCGAGAGCGGATGATCCTCTATTGACACTCAATAGCCCTCGTAAGGTTGGCTACCACTCCCAATGACCGGTTGTACTAGATCTAGAACTTTTCAAACCTATAAGTTCGGTATCAAAGAGTAAAGTACTCATACAGGACATCCTTGGTGTCTCATGTCTAAGGACCAGATACACTACTGGGACTACAGAATCGCTGTCTGACATGAGGTATCAATAACCATCCAGCATTCCGTAGGTGGATCAATCAGTGAACTAATTGTTGAATCTCAGATTTTGATGATGAAACTAATTGATTGTGGTTTATTGTTTAACTGCGTTTTGAGTTACGCAGGTCTACTATCGATCAGGATTAGACAGTTGACACTGGAGGAATTGACGTTGCGCCGGGTGATCACGTCTGGATATTGGATGTCGAGCCGGAGGTTCGGTCGACTATCGGCAGGAGGCTTCGTACGTCGGGCATCGGGCCAAGAAGAAGCGCGAGTTGCGCCATGGATATCGAGGTTGCGGAGGTCAACCATCGATTGGGCAACAAGCCGCTAGAGAGGCGATGTGCCGAAGGATTGACGAAGCGCCGACCAATGATGTGCCGGAAACCGAATGTCAATTCGCGTTGTAATAGCTGTCTAGATCAAGTAGAGTTTTTGGTGTTTGTTTGTGCGAAGTAACTACGAAAGGGATGAAGGCGTAAAGCGAAACCAAGGGCCGAAGTCAAGTGCGATGGATCGTTGGGAGTTCGAGAGTTTGTGAAGTCCGAAGATTCATTGGGAGTCGCCGAACCGGTAGAGAATGAGTAGGGAGCTTGCCGAAGGGTTTTCGGAAGTTCGCCGGGAGGTTCGTCGGAAGTTCGCGGAGCTTGCCAAGAAAGATCGGAGCTTGCCAAAGAAGCTCGGGGGAACTCGCCAAAATCATCGTGGAGTCCGAGAGCTTGCCGGGAGTCCGCAGGATGGTTTCCAGAGAGATCGTCGGAAGATCGCATTTGGAAGCTCGAGGGAAGAAGACTTGATTTGCGGACTTTGTAATAGCTTAGGAAAGCGTCTTTAAAATTCGTAGTTAGCACGTATTTTGGGTTAGGATTAGATAACCCAAAGTGGGGCCCATTGGGCCTTGATTAGGATGAGTTTGGGCCAAAATTTTGGCCCAAACCGAACCAGCTTACGTGCACGCATGCTTACGTGCATGCTATCAGAGCCCGGCCATCAGAGCGATTTGCCATCGCAGTCTCCATCTTGAGCATGGCGGTAGTATCTGCTTGTGCAAAGCGGTGGAACCGCACTGACAGTGGTTGCAACCACGTGTGTCGCGTAGTATCGCTTGATGCACAGCGGTAGTACCGCCGCCAAGACACTAACACACGCAGCGTAGGTAATCTGCGGTGCGAGCGAGTAATCGCTGCGTCCAAATTTCGGACGAGACCTTTGTGAGCGGGATTTTTGAATCCCAAAAATTCCCTATAAATACCCTTTTACTTCTAGCTGGTTAGAAGACCTTTTGCAGTGTTAGAATTGAGTCTAAGCTATAGCAAATTTCTGCTTTCATTTGCTCAAGTGTTCTCCTCCTTTCTTCTCCTTGTAAAAATCTTGTAAAGAGAGGGAACCATTTGTAAAAGGCTGTAAAGGGGTATTTGGTCCTTCCCCTTCAAGAGACTTGGTAGTGGAAGTTGGGAGCCTCATTGGAGGAGGCTTCAAGAGTGGACGTAGGTCATTTGACCGAACCACTATACATCGCTGCGTTTACTTGCTGTGTGAGTACTTAAATTCTGCATCGTAAATTTCTTAAGCTGCAAACTGATCGGATTTCTTCTCCCTACTTCAAACTGCACTTACCTGAATATTTTCAAGTTAAAGTCTCTTTCGCTGAATCAAGTTCTAAAGTAAATCTCCAGAATCGGTTTTCAAGTTTTATTCAGATTTATCCGCTGCACTAATTCACCCCCCCCTCTTAGTGCCACTCGATCCCTAACACTAATTCCCCAATGAGCACCTGTACTGTACCCTTAGTGTCCCCACACAAGTAGCTATGAGACCAGCTACCTCCATCATATGGATGGGTATACAGCACACTAGTCTATCCGGTTATCTCGATGTCCTCGAGTAACCTATGACCAGGATAATTTAGGGTCTGTGCTTAAAGGTGAATCGGTCTCATTATCATGATCTCATCATGATCCGATTCCCATTGCATAGATCCAAGGACATCACAATATATGCAACATGCAAGATAAAGTGATAAAACACCTAATAATAAGCAAAGAGATAAAGTGCATATCAAGTCATAAGTGCCATTACTCATGTGATTGGCTTGCAGGGTACATATGACTAGCAAAAGCTGGATGATCGCAGTAAAATGAAATGGTTTGCATCAATGTAAATGACAATAAGTAAATGTAAATCGATTTTTATAGTGGTTCGGTCATCCAACCTACGTCCACTCTCGATTCCTCTTCTCTTGAGGTCATTGGCTTTTCCACTAGTTCCCTTCCTTCTAACGGACGAAGAAGAACTCCCTTACAGTACCTCTCCTTTTGATGGGCTCAGGAGGTAACCCTTACAAGCACTTCACTCCTCTCTTTCGGTGGAATACAAATGAGAACTAGAGGAGGGATTTCTAAAGTGATTTGAATAGCATTTTTTCACTTTTAAAGTATGTGTGCTTCATTGTCTTCAACCCAGGGATGGGAGGAGTATTTATAAGCTCCAATCTAATTTAAACTTAGAGCCAAAAACCTTCCCATCTTGGGTTTACCGAGTACTGGCGGTACCATCGCTTGTCACTAGCGATACCATCGTCAGTTTGACCCTGACACTGGCGGTTGTTACTTATAGGTGCCCTATAAGCCAATCACGTGAGTGATGGCACCTGTGACACGCTGCGTCGATCTCTTTACATATTATTACTATGATTTTCTCACATTATCTGGATGAATATTGTGATGTCCATGGATTTATGCAATGCGAGTCATATCATGATGAGATCATGATAATGAGACCGATATACCTTTAAACACAGATCCTAAATCATCTTGGTCATAGGTCCCTTGATGAGGACATCGAGATAATTGGATAGACTGGTGTATTGTATACTCGTCTATATGATGGAGATAACTGATCTCATAGTCGCTTGTGTGGGGACACTAGAGGTACAATGCAGGTGCTCATTGGAGAATGAGTTCACTGATTGATCCGCTTACATAATACTATATGGTTAATGATACCTAATGTCAGACAGCGATTCCGAAGTCCCAGTTGTGTGTATGGTCCTTAGACTTGAGACACCAAAGATGCCTTATTTGAGTACTCCATTCTTTGACGCCAAACTTACAGGTTTGGAAAGCTCTAGATCTGGTACATCCGATTTTTGGGAATAGTTTCCAATCTTACGAAGGCAATTGTGTGTCAATATAGGATCATCCACTCTCGGTATCATGAGAGGAGTATCTCGCGTTTGCTCGCTTAGGCAAAATCCCTGGCTAGAGTCGTTTAGATTGAGAGAGAAGGAGTTCTCCAGGAGAATCCGATTAGAGGAAGACTCGGACAGGATTCCGTTTGGGCCTAACTTTACCATGCCCAATATACGGTCTTGGGATATAGATGGATGAGGGATTATAGATACATGGTAACTGAGGACACATAGGTCCGATAGATTAGATCCCCCTGTACCGTTTGGGGACTATGACGTAGTGGCCTAGTACGTCCATAGTCGATGAGTCGAGTGAATTATTATGGAGATAATAATTCACTATATCAGAAGGAGCTCTGATGGGAGCGACTCACAGCCAGCTCGGTATCAGGCCTAAAGGGTAACACACATTAGGTGGATGTTGCGATGAGTAGAAGTGCAGATATAAGATATCTGTGGAGCCCTTATTTTAGATCATATGGATAAGATCCAATTGGATAATTGGATAGAGATCCAATGTGAATTGGATAGAGATCCAATGTGAATTGGATAGAGATCCAGTGTGAATTGGATAGAGATCCAGTGTGAACAGAATCCATTAAGGATAAGCTTCCAACACCTTTATAAATAGGAGAGACTCCCTGGTTCATAGGCTAGAGCTCTTGGAAGTCGCCCCTCCTATTCTCCTCAGCCTCCTCTCCTCCTCTTTGGCTTTGGCAACCTTGTGGTGCACTAGACAGGGAGGTCCCGCGGTGATCTAAGGAGTGTCGTCGTTGCGTTTGCTATGTGGATTATTGCTAGAGAGGAGTACGCTAGTGCTCCTTCATCCTCTTCATCGGATCTGAAATTTTCGGGGATATATGATGTCCCCAGGTAACGCTTCTGACATGATACATATGATTTTTTAGATTTACAGGTTTTTCGTGCACCAATCATCGCACAATAGCCAAGTATGTAACTATAGGAAATCTGGTCTTATTTTGTTTTCCGCTGCGCATGAGATGCCGATTCGCATGATTTCCCAACAACAGTACCACCGCCTGATACATTGACATGGTTAGTGTACTGGGCGGTACCACCACCCAGTACAACCTAGGGAGCTAGATCTGGGCGGTGCCATCGCCCCAATCTGGCCATGCCATCGCCAGACTGGGTCCAGCACTTCTAGTTCGGCCTTAAACTTGACCCAAACCAATCCATTACCAGGCCCAGTTGGCCCCTACTAGGGTTATGGGATTAACACCTAATCCTAACCCCAATTATGTGCTAACTATGAAATTAAAAA